>JAHBBC010000001.1:0-2400000 GCA_019915015.1 Auriscalpium vulgare
TATCGCCAGGGAGCCGGCGGCCCTCTAACAGACTTCATGCGCGCGCTGTATTCCAACATGTCCTATGTTTTGCGAGCCGATGGACAGATGTCGGACTCTTTTGCGTCGGGACATGGTGTCCTCGCTGGTGACTCTGCGTCCCCCATGTTGTGGCTGCTGTTCATGGCGGACCTGGTCTTTGCCCCGGACCCCAATGATGTGGTGCTCGACGGCGTGCCTGTGTCGCACCTGGAACATGCGGATGACATTGTGCTGTTCTCCCTCTCTCTGGAAGCCCTCCAACGGAAGCTCGACACCCTGCAGGCGTGGTGCGCGGTGAACTTCATGCTCATCAATCGATCCAAGACCGTCGGCATGGTCTTTGGCCCGCTGCCCACTGTTCTTGCTCCCCTCCGGCTGTACGGCGATACCATTACCTGGAAAGCCGAATACACCTACGTCGGAGTGGCCTTTGGCTCCACATATGCCAATATATTCTCGCCGCATTTTGCGGTCAAGGCGCGGAAGGCGCGTTCTGTTGCGTTAGTGAGCCTGGCCCTGAACGACCATGTCGGAGACCTGCCTCCCCGTGAGGGACTCCTGCTGTACATGGCCCGTGTTGACCCGCATCTGACACATGGCTGCGACATCATCCCCGACACCGAGGAGCGTCTGCTCGCGCCGTTGCAGGCGGTCCAACACAAATTTCTGTGCCGTCTTCTTGGGCTCTCTTCCCGCTCAATGTGCGCTTTCCTATTCACAGAGACCGGCCTTCACCCTCTGCTGTATCGCCGCGCAGAGCTTCTGCTGCGATATCTTATTTATGTGCTTCAGCAACCCCCGGGACGCTTGGTCCACCACGCGGTTCACGACTCCCTCGCGCTCGCTGCGGCGGGGCTGCCGGGTTGGATCTGTGACATAGTCCATGTCCTCCGGCACCGTCTGCCTGTGCCCATGCCCATCCATTTCGTGTCCCTGGCCAGCACCGACGCTGTCGAGCTGCTTGTCACATCTCTCGCCGACTCCATGCTTACCCACCTCCGCTCCGCTCTCGATGCGTCTCCCCTCGCAGAGTTACTGCTTGGCGGTTGCCTCGGCTATAGGGCGCCCGGCGTGGCCCCGCGCCCTGTGCTGCGCTTCCGCGAGTACCTATCGATTCCCATTCGCGACCACCGCATAGCGCTCACAAAGCTGCTCCTCTCCGATCACTGCCTTGCTGAAGTGCGGCTGAGATGGATCGAGCGCTATCGTCGTGTCGCTGTGCCCCGTGCATGGCGCCTCTGTCGGTTCTGTGAATGGACTGTGGAGTCCCCCGCCCACGCTCTACTGGAGTGTGCGGCGCATCCCCCGCTGCTCGCTGCTCGTCAGGAGTTTCTTGCCCTGTTGACTGAGCGCGCGCCGTTCGTGCGAGCACGCACCCTGGATGCCTCCGCGTGGTTGGCGTATCTCGTGACATTGAAGGATGTGTTACCCTTGATGGGCAGCTTTGCGTGCGACGTGTTGGAAATGTACCGCGAGCAGCCTATGTATAACTATGTAGGTCCTCATGTGGTGGCCTAAGACTACGGTTTGTTGTTGCACTGCTTTGTCCCTTTTAAGGCCTGTCTTTGTCGTGATATTTCTCCGTTCTGTGGGTTTTTGCTTTTTCACAGGTTGTCCCGACCTATGCGCGGCATTTACGAAGCAGTCTTGGGGTTGTGTCATCCGTGGCGTAGATTTTGTATGTCGTTGTATGTACAGCGCCATCTGCGTAGCGCGGGCCCCCGCTATGTTCCTCATCGGGACCCCTGCGGGTTTAATCCTATCCTATCCTATCCTATCCTGCAGAGCATGCTGCGCAGGCTGGCGCGCGGTGTGGGCGTCCTGGACGCCCACTGCACGCGCAATTGCTGTCAGCGGGCCCTGCGCTGTGTGTGTCAAGGAAAGATGCTGCCGAGCATGCTGCGCAGGCTGGCGCGCGGTGTGGGCGTCCTGGACGCCCACTGCACGCGCAATTGCTGTCAGCGGGCCCTGCGCTGTGTGTGTCCGTCCGGGACGGACACTGCCGAGCACAGGCAACACGCTGCGGAGGGTGGCGCACGGCGTGCGCGTCCTGGACGCCCACTGCACGCGCAATTGCTGTCTGCGGGCCCTGCGCTGTGTGTCTGTCAAGGAAAGATGCTGCAGAGCATGCTGCGCAGGCTGGCGCGCGGTGTGGGCGTCCAGGACGCCCACTGCACGCGCAATTGCTGTCTGCGGGCCCTGCGCTGTGTGTCTCTGTCAAGGAAAGATGCTGCAGAGCATGCTGCGCAGGCTGGCGCGCGGTGTGGGCGTCCTGGACGCCCACTGCACGCGCAATTGCTGTCAGCGGGCCCTGCGCTGTGTGTGTCCGTCCGGGACGGACACTGCCGAGCACAGGCAACACGCTGCGGAGGGTGGCGCACGGCGTGCGCGTCCTGGATGCCCACTGCACGCGCAATTGCTGTCAGCGGGCCCTGCGCTGTGTGTCTCTGTCAAGGAAAGATGCTGCAGAGCATGCTGCGCAGGCTGGCGCGCGGTGTGGGCGTCCTGGACGCCCACTGCTGTCTGTGGGCCCTGCGCTGTGTGTGCTTGTCCAGGACAGATGCTGCAGAGCATGCTGCGCAGGCTGGCGTGCGGTGTGGGCGTCCTGGAAGCCCACTGCACGCGCAATTGCTGTCTGCGAGCTGTGTGCTGCGTGGTGAGTGGAGAGGTTTCACCAACCCTACTGAACCCTACCATGCCCCATAACCCTACATCCTCGATCCTTCCTTTCCTGGCCCCTCTATTTGCGATCCCGAACCACTCGTCGTCGATGCATTAGTGGATCTGTTCCGCGGCCTGGAAGATCCCCGCGGCGAGTTTGATAGTCCAGTCGCACACAATGCTGCGGCGTTTGGACGGTCAAGCCTGCCGGGCGGCCTGAACCTGGGCGGCGAGCTGAGGGACCACCGCATAGAGGTGATGGAGACGAAGACGAGGGTGGACGAAGATGGGTGCGCGTGGAGCTGCTACAGTCATCGATGGGTAAAGCTTAGGAGCGGGACAGACATTCATCGGCGACTTTGATTCAGATAACTAAACGGTCACATGAACGGGTTCTTGAGCTTCCCTTTTTGCTTACTCAGTTTGGCGTATTATTCCTGATTTAATATCCTTATGATTTCCCTCTGCTATATGTTTATTTCACTATAAGCTACTTGTGATTCTCTGGTATTCCTTTCTTTTCCTTTAAGTTCTATTCTATTCTATTCTATTCCATTCTGTTCCATTCCATTCCACTCAATTCCATTCCATTCCATTCCAGTTTTGACTCTTCATTCCAGTTTTGACTCTTCATTCCAGTTTTGACTCTTCATTCCATTCTGACCCTTCATTCTTATGTCTCTCTTGAATATTGATATCCTACTTAGGCAGAAAACTCCCACAGGAGAAAAGGTATAAATACCTGACCTCTGGGCTAATGCAACAAGACTCTTTTCCCCCATCAGAACTGGAATTCTCTGTCCCTCAAGAAGTTCTCACCTGAAGTAAGTGTTATTTGAAGTCTCGCTGCTCTCCTGGACGTCAACTATCTGCTTTACGTGTACTCTCGTGCTTATCTCTCTCGTCGTTGTATCTGTTATAACTCTCGTAGTCGCCGTTAGTCTCAGCATACCCTTGTCTAGTCGATCTCTGCTTGTGCGCGCGCATAGTGTTTCTCGTCATATTATTCGTTGTCACTCGTCTCGCAGTGCCTAGATATCGTGCGGTCCTCACGGCAGGATTAGTACGCACCCTGATCTAGCGCTGGGCCTGTGTCTGGACATATATTCTCGTCGTCATCGCCGCTTGCGTCAAGTTCACGTTCGTCTCGCCCTTCGTATCTGTGATTCACCCGTCTCCGTCGTCGTTTCGCATACATACGTTCACCATCGCATATCACCATCGGGTATCCTCCCTCTCCGTCTTGCTGTCGTTCGTTGGTTATACTCTGCCGATCATCGCCGTGTAGAGTACCGTCAATTGTACTCTGCATTTCTATACTTTCGACCGAATAATACCCGCTTCATATGCATCACACGGGCCACCCGACGGACCTCTCACATCCAACTTTATCTCTCTTTCCTTGAATCCCGGATTCCTCGGCCCGATCCTTCCCAGGTACATTTTGGCGACGTAAGTGCGGACCACAGGAAGAACCCATCGCACAACGAACGACTAGGTAACTCTGGGAATATAGAAAACCCGAGAGCCTAGGGCGAGAACTCTCATCGCCACTTGTGTTGCATTCTGCACCACGGTACTTTGAACGTCCTCCCGCCGCGACAGCGGAACGGGTACTACTGGACCCTCAATTTTTCCGCATCCGCGCTACTCGTCCTGGCGCTGTCACCTCCCTTGGCAATCACGACCTCCGACGTCGCATCCGAGAAGCAAAGACCAAGGACATAGAAGTTGTCAAGGCTCTCGACGTCATACTCGGCAATGGGCCTCGATCACTAACAAAGAACCTAGAAGAATGGAACACCGAAGACGGACTGGTCCTGTTCCGGGGGAAAGTCTACGTCCCTGCGAACGATCAACTGCGACGTGACATCGTTCGGATGCATCACGACAACCCTTCAGCAGGACATCCAGGGCGCCACAAGACACATGAACTAGTTGGACGTGAATATTGGTGGCCCGGTATGTCAGTCTTCATACGGGACTATGTCGACGGTTGCGCTACTTGTCAAGCAACCAAGGTGCAGAATCATCGAACGCACGTCGAGACTATCCCAAACGCCATCCCCAGCCGACCATTCCAAGACATCACTTCGGACTTCGTAGTTGAACTCCCGCCCTGCAACGGATTCGACTCAATCTGCGTTATAGTGGACAGGTTCACTAAACACGTCACATTCACACCCTGCAACAAGACCATCACTAGCGACAGCACAGTTGACCTTCTCATTGACAAGATCTATCGGCACTACGGCCTCTGGGAACGGCTTATCTCTGACCGCGGACCCCAGTACGCTGGGAAGGTCATGCGCGGTGTATTCGACAAACTAGGCATCAAGTCTGCACTCAGCACGGCCTATCACCCACAGACGGATGGTGAGTCCGAACGTGTAAACCAAGAGATGGAACAATTCCTACGAGTATTCTGCAATTATCGACAAGACGATTGGGTGAAGTGGTTAACATTCGCTGAGTTCTCGCATAACCACCGCATCCATAGCGCGACAAACCGTTCACCCTTCAAAATGCTCCTCGGTTACACTCCCCACGCCATGCCCCCTATCCACACTACGTCAACAATCCCTACCGTTGAAGAACACCTGCAGCACATGGAACAAGTGCGCACGGAGGTTGAAGCTAGCCTTCACTCTGCGGCCGAAGTAATGAAGCGCAACAACGCCGATCACATCAAGAGCAGCGTGCACTTCAAGATTGGAGACCGCGTATGGTTGGATGGAAAGCACATTAGGACAACTCAACCAAAAGCTAAGTTGTCTCCTCGACGAGTAGGGCCCTTCGAAATCACCGAGATCATTGGACCAGTGAACTATCGACTCAAGCTTCCACCCACCTGGCGAATTCACCCCGTGTTTCACGCATCCCTTCTAACGCCCTATGTGGAAACCTCCGCTCATGGACCAAACTTCCTCGCACCTCTGCCTGAGATTGTCAATGCGGAAGAAGAATATGAGGTTGAAGCAGTCCTAGACGCAAGACTCACGCCCAACAAGCGGGGCATTCAGTACCTCGTCAAGTGGGTCGGTTATTCTGACTCGGAGAATCAGTGGCTTCCCCGGACGGCTATGACCAACGCCACCGGGGCTATCACAAAGTTCTACAAGGACCATCCGCGGGCTGTTCGCCCTCCTGCGCTACGTGGACTCATCTATTTTGATGCACTACAAGCTGATCATGCGCTCCAGGAGAAAGCGCGTCTTAGAGAGGGGGTGATGTCACGAATCGCTCCATTTCTTTTGACTCTCTTGACTGCCATTTGCATCCACCATCAATCACAGACCACGATCCAGACTCCTCATTAATCCGGACCTCTCTAGACTCTTCTATGAAGTTCTATGACGAGGCTGTGTACGCTATTGTTCGCCCTTCTTATTGTTCTCCATTGTCATGGTTCCTTCCTTATTGTTCCGCACCCTATTGTTCTTCCGTTTACCCTTGTTTGGCTTCACTCAGTATATAAGGACTCGTCTCTCTCCCTATTCCTCAGACTGTTCACTTCGTCTACACCGTACGCAATACATTGCCTGCGCTGTTGGTCACAGCACTCTCACTCGTCTCGTCCCTCTGGTCCGGTCGGTGACTTGGGCGGCTCTTTTGTGTGTTCCTTGACGCGAGTCTTGACAGTAGGCTTCGAGATGCCGGTCTTCAAGCGTCGCTTCTTGAACTGCGTGATGTTCGGGGAGTTCTGAACCAGCGCCAGATTTTCCTGGTACCTCTCGGGATCCGGAGGAAGATCAGCGAGTTCTTGAAGATTAATGTCGTCGTGATCAGAACCGTGCACCGTGAAGTTGTTCGGCTTCAGCGCAGCAGGATAGTAGGTCGGAAGGTTTTTTTTGTGACGTGCCTTCATAGGACAATACATGCGACAGCCTTGCCCGCCGTTGTGACCAACACAGCCATCGATGTGGACCATGCCAGGGCGGTCGGCGGTCCAAAAGATGACAAACGGTTTTGACTTAAAAATGCGATTGGTGCTCGCATCCCACACCTTGAGACCCTCCCGCTGAAGCGCAGAGACGTGGTGGATGCCGAAGAATGTGTACGAATCCATATTCTTCGGCGGATGCGGCCCAGGAATGATGCCGCCCGGGAGGATATGGACCTTCTTATAACGCCGGTCAGGGGAGAGGTCGCAGACAATCCAAATGTAGATCCAGCAGTCGGACTGCTTGCTACGATACAGCTGGGCACCGTCGATGGACATCATTACAACAATGTCATTGTCCTTGATGTCCCCGCGAGCAACGGCTTCAATGTAATCCGAGCCTTGAAAGATAACATCATAGACATCTGGTTGGATCCCAAGGTCGAGATCTTCCATGACTTTGGCAGTGAACTCTGTGCGGTAGCGCATCTTCTCAGCGCTCTCGGGGCTCCGGAAGAGGGCCTGGAGCTGCGGGCCAAGCGGTATGGTGTGGAACTGCTGACGTGGAATTTTCCGCTGTCCGCCGCTGGCTGCACGCTTGACTGGGTCGTATCGTGGCTCCGCGCACTCCGGGCAGACCTCCAGCTTGGCAAATGGTCCTGTGTATGCAAGACAGCTGTTGACGCACATGTCGTGCACGATCGAGGCGATCCCGCTGATATCAGCGACTCGTCGCTTGATCTGACTGAACGAGAGCAGCTCGTCCTCGGGATGTGCGCGGCGGATGGCGGCACAGATGTCGTTGTATGTCTGCTCCGATGCGTTTGTGATGGCGAGGTAGATGTCGAGGGAAAGACGTAGACCAGACTCAGTGAGGTCGACCGCCGTCATGAGCGGATGCCGAAGTCGCTCGACGATCTCGGGGTCGAGGTTTCCATTGTCGAGCGTCGCATTCTTGATGGCCTGGATAAATTTGAGTGCAGTCTTGATATCCTCAATGCAAGACGTCGCTGCGTCCTCGATATCGGCTTGAGGATCCGGCTCTTCAGGCTCCTCGTCGCTATCCTCTTCGCCCTCAGAAGGTGGCCCTGGCTCAGCTTGGTCCTCAGGATCCTCTGCACCAGCGGGATTGGCGGCACGATTGTCCTGCGGAAAATACAGTCCCTCGCCGTCATCGTCCGGGTCAAGTAGACTGCCAGGCTCGGGGAATTCGGCTGGTTGACGAGGCTAATGTACACATATGAGCAGCTGCAGAGATAATGTAGTTTTGAGTATACGTACAGACTGCGGTGGAGTCGCCTCTTCGACTTCTTCACGATCCCCAATTACAGCGATGAGATCGCCTTCAAGAGGCTCCTCATCATCGTTCTCTAGCATTGTATACTGTCAGCTATGACAATGCTATATGTAGACGTACAGACTCACCATTCGGAATCGATGTCGCGCGCACGGGCTAGTCCGAGTGCATGAGTACAGCATTTGTGACTGATTGAGACACTGAAAACTTACATCTACAGGCTCATCGACCTCCATTGGGGCTTGTGTAGGGCGTACAGTGTTTTCTTCGACATCGTCTTCTTGAAAATTGCTGTCGTCCACTTCGTGTCCGAATTGTTCAATATCCTGCAAGACAACAAATGAGATCAATATAGTGATAAAAGGTGTGCACATACATCAATGCCTTGGGATGACTTCCGTCTTCGTTTGTTGCTTTGCGCCGCTGTGGATGAACCACTTGCTTCACCCGGGATGTTGAGCGGAGTGGAGCCGGACGCGTATTTGGCGTCTCGATGACTATAAAACGTCGATTTGCTGACTATGCAAAGGACTCCTCCGCAATGGAGCTGGCAGTTGCAGCGGAACTCTTTTTTTGGCGGCATGGAGAAGATGTGACGGTGCCCGGGAAGGTGCACAGATGCGGGCAGTAGTACACCAATATAATGCGTTTGCAGCGTGCGCAAGGCAAGACTAGATGCGCGCAGATGAAAGGCGCATGCACGGAGCAGAGGAGAGGAGCCAGTGCGTGGAGGAGAGGCGTATGCGTGGAGCACTGGAGGGACGTGTTGCAAGGCGCGACGCGACGCGCGCAGACGAGAGGTGCGTACACAGAGCAGGGGCGCGCGAATCGCAACGCGCGTGCAGCAAAGGAGCGCAGCGATGCGCGTGCAGCAAAGGAGCGCAGCGATGCGCGTGCAGCAAAGGAGCGCAGCGATGCGCGTGCAGCAAAGGAGCGCAGCAATGCGCGTGCAGCAAAGTGCTGCAGCAAAGGAGCGCAGCAATGCGCGTGCAGCAAAGTGCTGCAGCAAATTGCAGCGAAGTGAAGCAGATGCGCAAGGCGACGCGTGTCGCAGCCTGTCACGCGACTCAGGCCGATAGCTCCGATCGGCGATTGCGCATATGCACACAGATTTGGCAGCTCAAAACATATTACGATTCCCTGAGTTTACGAAGTTGAATCGTTTACTAGGGGGTTTTTCGAGGTTGTGCCTGCATCTATTCGGTCATGGTCGCCGGGTGCCGGTTTGATCCCCGGTTTGATCTCCGGTTCCTTTCCGTCCGGCCGGCCCGACCTCGCACCCACGCGTTGTCCCGCCTTGTCCCGCCACGGCGCTGTCCAGTGTCCTCGCCAAGGTCCTCGCATGCCCACCGTCCTTGCACGTCGCACTCCCTCCTCGTCACGCTCGTCAACGTGCACCCAGGCAAGGTGAGTTTGTGTACAGTAGCTACTACGAGATTGCGCTGCCTCTAACCGCGCCCGCAGCACCACCGTCCCCAGCTCGTGCGGCGCCGCCCCAGCTCGCCCACGCCGCTCCAGCTCGCCCGCCGCCGCTGCCACACCCTCCGCACCCTCCCAGCGCGTGCGCTGCTGCACCACCGGCCCCCCAGCGCGCCCGCCGCTGCACCACTGTCCCCCCAGCGTGCGCGCTGTCGCCCTAGCAACGGCCGCGGCGCCCCAGCTCGCCCGCCCCGCTCCAGCTCGCCCGCCGCCGCTGCCACACCCTCCGCAACCTCCCAGCGCGCCCGCTGCTGCACCACCGTCCCACTAGCGTGCGCGCCGTCGCCCTAGCAACGCCCACGCCGCCCAAGCTCGCCCGCGCCGCTCCAGCTCGCCCGCCGCCGCCACAACCTCCCAGCGCGCCCGCAGCACCCCCGGGGCTGCACAGGTGTCAGCGCGGTGCAGCGGCGGGGCCAAGTGTTCGGTGGCGGTCTGGGCGCACGCACAAGCAGGGTGCGAGACAAGTCGGTCGTCAGCCTCGCTGCCATCGCACTGCGCTGACAACTGCTCACCTCGACCTGTCGAGGAAGCCCAACGCGCGCCTCAGAGGCGACCTGGAAGCGGCGCCACGTAGGATCGTCGAGGGATCGCGGACCGCGACGATGCGCCAGTGCGTGGGGTACGCTGCCACCCTTCTGTGGCTACGCGTCCGTGGCCACGCGCCGCGCGCTGGCGTTGGACAGGCAGGCACAAGGTGAGGGCGTGGGGAAGATGCCGAGCGTGTTGCACGGGCGACGTCCGCGCTGCGCGCACAGCAGCATATGAGAGTGAGGTGAACATATTGACAGCCTCGCTGGCGTTTTGTCACACTGACAGCTACACACCTCTCAGGGCCCAATTTCAGCGGCACACGGGCGTGCTGTGGGAAGGCGGTCGCCATGGCGATCCGGTGGGGTTGAAGGACCAGTGAGCGCGGAAGGCCGAAGCTCAGCCCGCAGAGGAGCGCACGCGCGAATTATGCGGCCTGTTCATTCCGTAGTACGCTCGGCTCATTTCAGAATGTATTGTCTTTCAGCCCGTAAACTAGTATCACAATATAAAACCATGCAGAGCTGGGAGATCGGGGCCTGCAGTCGTCGACGCATCCATCAATCTGGTGTTAATTCTCAAAGATTCATTTCGGCCGTGCACCAGCAGCACCACAATCACTTGCCTTACATGCTGTAACCACATGTACATAATGTACAGGAATCGTATCGCCATGCTGAGCAGTGGCTCTCTAAAAGCTAGTATTGGCAGGACCCCACATATATACTAGCTTTTAGAGAGCCGTTGCTGAGCACGGCGGTACGATTCCAGAGATTGCTTGAAGTGAGCTCGCAATTAGTGGTCGCCATGGTTTCCACTCACTCGACCATTTTCATTCACAGCGCACTACTACCGTGACATTTACAAGGGGAATCACTTTGGCGCGACATGATTCTCGACATGATTCTCGTTCACGTAGCGCGCGCATCTTCGTAATGAATCACAACGGTATGTTTGAAAGTTTGAACGTTGCCGACTTGGAGAACTTACCCAATCTGTGTCTCGACAACACAGCACGTGTTCGCAGTGCGGTGTGGGTCGAGATTGCGTGACGCACGTGGCGCGATGCGCTTGTAGTGTGTTCGCGTTCTGGACAACATCCTAGCAACAGCGGGGCGTTGTGTGCAGGCGGGATAGGCCAACTTGCGTCGTCACGTCGTGGCCAAAACATTTTCATCTTCACTCATAATTGCCCTATGTTGCCCCAGGGGACAGCGCTCTGAGGCCTCATGGATCTCAACGCAGGTGCGGAGCAGGCTCGATGAACAGAAGGCGGGACGTGGGGCTTTGGTGCCCGTCATGATTGCTGCGCTCATACACTACCTACGCACACATTAGAAATACCGCCGTGTTCAGAACTGCATGGCGTATAGTTGTTCATTGTAGTTAGATGGCATACATGCGGCTAGAGGGTATATATTGGCAAGTAGCAGGTAATACACGTCCCACAGGATGCTTACGCACTGTCACCGATATTCGCGTCTTCTCAGCTACGCTTGAGCCGCCAAAAGAAACCGCAAGTACTACCTTACTCTGGGAGCCGCCGCAATAAAAAGCTGACAAGGCAGGCAGGCAGGCCAAAATGGAGAGGAAGCGCCATGTTTCTGTCCGCCGGCCCGAGTTGTGCGCATCGTGTTGGTGTGGTGTCGACCGTGGTCGACACCATGGTCCGCGTGGACTGCCTTTCCACTGCATGGATGAAGAAAGTACATGGGGCAATTCTCCTGACTCGAGGGGGAGTTCAAATTCCACTAGGATACAACGAGGTTATCAGACGGTGGTTGATAGGGCGTTGTCAGTGCACCAGTTGTGTTTAACAGAGCCCTGCACATGAAACGAGTCAGTCAACATATATGGAACAGACAAATCGCGCGACGTAGCGGGAGCTAAAGTTGATGGCGGAGGCGACAGCGTCGCCGGCATCCGATAGCGAGCTTTGATTGATTCTGATATTTTTCGCCTGTCTTCTCGCCGCTATGCACGCCCATGCCCAAAGTGCCCCCATCACGCTCTTCCCATCGCAGTGACCGTTCCATCCGCAATGTCAAGAAGAAGCGCACGCACGGACCGCCTCCCTCTCCACCGCCCACCGCACTGCCGCCTCGACGTCCATGTGTCGGCGCATGTGCTGGCGGGCCGCTCGGGGGGTCATATACACCTGTGTGGACGAGCACGGACGACCAGCCTGCGACGTTTGCACCAAGGATGTCTGCATACAAGCAATCAGGATGAGCAATTGTACGATGAGGGAGGGACATACCGGATTGCGGCTTACCTGCGCCCGACCAGGAAATGTCAGTTGATTGAACTGCTGGAAGGGGCAGTCTCAGACGACGCACCGCCGACCATGTAGCTGCCAACATCGTCAGGCATTCCCGTAAGCGACAAAATGAAGGCGATGGGACGCACAGATTTGCCTGCCGCGCCGCAGGTTCCCCATACCCTTCTCTGATGCGCTGCTGCAGCACCCCGCCCGCAAAATTGTACGTTGCAGTCGTCGGCTTGCCATACTGGACATGCGGGTAGGGCTTGCCTGTCAACGTCTGCAAGAACAGAGCGTCAGCATCGAGATGGGCAAAAGCAAGATGATTGCCAGCGCACGGTAAACACCGCCTGGAACGCCTCCCGGAACGCGCCCTGCCCTAACCTCAACCGCTCAAACCCGCCGCGCCACACCAGATCCGGATTGCAGAACACGACCTTCACGCCTTCCTCGCCATCCTTGCGGCTGGTGTACGGCGCGCCGATTAGCCCGCGAGACAGGATCACGTTGGACATGATCTGGACATCAAGCGCCCAGTTGCGCGGGTCGTGGAAGACGAAGATTGCTGCGATGGGCGTCGTGGAGAAGTCTTCTGGCTGCGCGGGGTGTCGGAAAGGGTAGACAGGGAAGGGCAGGAAGGAGTACCTTGATGGATGCAACTTTGCTGGGGGTGAGGTCGTAGAAGGGCCATACACTGACGTACGTCAGGAGCAATCTGTGGAGAAGGAGGAATCACGCGCACTTTGAATTCCATGACTTGATGTCCAGCGTCGTGTACACGTTCTTGAACCCATACCTTCGCGCCCCAAATCAGCTTGACGTTTGCGAGGGATACTCGCGCACGCACCCCTCGGCAACCTTGCGCAGCACGTCACGGCGCCCACCGAGGACCAGGACATTCTTGTCCGCATACTCGTGCGCGTGCAACTTGAGAATGGTGGGTGCCTGGATGAGGTTGGCGGGCGTGATCTGTGGCAGCGTCAGCGTGTTTCCCGGAGACGGCAGCGGGGACATAGCCAATGATAGGCAGACAGAATGTGCGGGAAGAACAGACGATCCCAAACAAGAGAAGAAAACACGCACTGGAACGCCGAGCTGCTTCGTCAACCGCGCACTGCACTCATCCTCCCCCATCCCCCCGCCATTCGTCATCTTCAACCATCGCATGAGCACCCTTGCCCCCTGATATCCCAGAATATATTTCCCACCAGGATGTATGAAATCTTCCTTCACGCACGTTAGTTCCTTGTCTTTGCAATGAGCGAGGAGAGGACCTACAGTCCGAGCGCGTTGGCGCCGTCCAGCGAGGCGAGCGCGCGCTTCGCCTCGGGGAGAACCGCTGCGCCGCGCAGCAGCACACCGTCCTGATGGATATCAGCCTGTATTGCGTCACTCAGTGCGTGTATTGCTCACAATGTCGAAGGCAACGGCCAAAGGGGAGGGGTGTGTTGATCCCGCATCTGGTTCAACACATGATAAGTAAGTGACGTGTGGAAGCCAACCAGATGGTGGAGAACGAACTGCTGATGCACCGAGCTGCTTTGAGGGTGGGTGGGCGACGAGGGAGGTGGTGATGGTGGTGTAAGAGGCGCGGGCGCCTGTGAACATGGCGTCGACAAGGTGTCGTCGGCCGGCAGCGCCGACTAACGCCAAGTCCGATACATGCTCCTTTGCACACATCGACTCAAGCATGAACGGTTGACGAAGGCAACATCAAGAAGTTTTACAAGGCTACTGCAACTTCAATATAATGGGCACTAGTTTTCCTCCCGCACGCGCAGAAGAGTCATCGCCTTCTCCTCGGCGGCACCGCTGCCGCGCGCGATTTCATTGCCGTCATCTACACTCATCTGAGTCAAAAAGCGACGCCTCAGAGAGTCAGAGAGAGCGGCGGGAAGGAAGGTATTAAAAATGGATGATGGGCAAGGAACATTAAGTATCCGCGAAGATAATGGATTGCGCCTCAACAAGCCAGGCTTGACACCGACACGCGCCAACGTGGCGAGCATGCCACGCAGAGCATCGAGGGAGCTCGTCGGGGCCTCAAACAGCCTCTTGATCGTGCCAGACAAAGTGAATTCGATGCCGTCCACTGCGATTGCTACGCCACAGAAGAAAAACTGAGGTTCAGTGCAAAGAGCAAGGAAAGATGAGGGCTGTACTCACGCATCGTCATCGCCTGACAGAGAGCGTGGAAAATCATCTTTCCAATGGTTTTCCCCTTGAATGCCGTGCGCAAAGCAGTCGAGGTCTTCACTGCCGATGTGCGGCCGACGACTGCCGTATTAGCAAATTCAGTCAAACATGGTGAAGGGAGGAAAGAACGTACGAGTTTATCGCAGTACGTCTACAGCATGCAGCGACGTAGGTACCGTAGAGGTCCAGGGTTTGGAAGACTGCATGTTGACTAGTTTGCCATACTCAGCTTTGCGTAGTGACCGAGCCGTCGACAGATGATAGAAACATGACGGAGACATCCAGACAAGGCTTCAGGACAGGCAGATTCCGTACTAGTAGGACTTTTGCAAGCGCGCAGTACACAAGGCTGGCATTAGGTAGTAGATATTGTTGAACTCCTTGCGCGATAGAACAGCACCGCGATCAGCTCTCGGCAAGAGGATGGGTTACGGGCGTATAGATGTGTAGAAGGAGATTGTTTCGCCAAGACGCCAGATTGCATAGAGCGAGCAAACGATGGAGGGAGGGTCATCACCGGTGGCTTGAAATGGCTCGATTTTATCGCAAGAAACGCAGTCAACTCATTGTTCAGGAAGAACGGAGCGCACCTGGGGAGAGTATCATCGTAGCGCCAGGCAAGCAGCTTGACAGTGACTGACACATTCCATCAGACTTGCTATACCATCGAAAAAGCCATGTTTGGAACTCACCGACACCGGGTACAATTGCATCCAATCTCAAACCCGAGCGCAGCAGGACGTCAGACAGATGATCCTGAGCCCGCAAAGGATGAATCTGTTTACTCTGCCTCAGGGAGACTAAGCAGGACCCCACTGCATGCCGACCTGTGCCCGCGCCTTCTTTGCAGACCCTCCCGTCTCTTGCCATCCTTCCCTGCCCGCCGAAGACAAGGCGCCCTCCGGGAGATGCGCATTGCCTCGGGCGTGACGAACTCGAGCCCGTTGAACTAACACCGCAGGCAGATAGTAGACTTGGGCCGGAGAGATCGTCGTTTCCGAGGGCGTGCATGGGAGGACGCATACATGCGCGAAGAGTGCCGAGGTGGTCGGTGCTGGAGAACAAGGAAGACGACCGAGATGGCAATTCCGTCAAGACCTGTCAAGACCTGGGATTTATATTGTCCTGCACACGATGAGAGGTCGAGCGAGTACGAACAGGGCTGCTCTGCAGGTGGACAGTGACGAAAGATCTGTGCCAATGGTCGGTGATGTTGAGCACAAGGAAGATGGATAACTACGCACCTGAGGAACGTTCCTCTCCACCTGTCGCCCGCTGCCCGCTACCGTGACAGACATCCTGCGATAACGAGCATTGCCAGGTGCTGTCTTGCTGCTGATGACTATGGACGATGGTCAACGCTGTTGGGAGATGGGACGGGCGCCAGATATTGCGCGTCTCGACTCTCGGCGTCGGGCGGCCGCGCACTACATAGCTTGCGCGCGCGTGTCGCTGTGCATGAAGATCTGGCCATATATCGGGTTTTCAGCCGGCGCGCACAAAGACAGCTGTAACTCACCGACGACGTGCCCAACGCCGACACGGACGGGTTCCCGAGTACGCCCCGCATCCCTGAACACCGCCTCCAACGCTAATTGAGGCCCGGACGCTGTCAGGAAAACGCCAATCCGGTGGAGCGTGTTTCGGAAACGCGCGCGCGTGCGCGCTGGTGGACGGCTCTGTCAACTGGCGCGTTGTTCTAGTCTCGTTCCCAGCCGTCATGGGGGTGTGTCCTTGCTCGCTGCGATATATGCGTAGGGAGGAGGGGAGCCGGGGCCGGGGATCACCGAGCGGAGATTAGAGTCGGAGGCAAAAAAAGGCGGTCAGGTACACTCGCAGGACACACCCCCATAACGTCTGGGGCATTTCGTATGGAGCCGTACACATACATCACAAACGTGACGAATCGTTACATTTCGGTGACAACGCATGACCGCGTCGCGTCTGCACGTGATGGCCCGCGTCGCGTTGATCACTGAAATTCACTTATGTAATAGTCGCGACGGCTTTTACAGAGTCGTCCGACGCGTTCCGCTTGCCCTTCAGCCTTCCAACCATGCCCGAGGACGACATCGACATCCAGGATTTCTCCGCAGAGCAACAGGCCAGAGCCGACAAACACGAGAGCCAGCGTCGGCGCTCGTATGCGCTCCTGCAAGAAGCAAAGACGCGCGCTGCCGCCAAGTCGGGATACAACTCGGCGCGGACGCGGCAGCAGATGAGCGAAGAGTGCGAGCGACGTTCGGGCGGTAAAATAATCCCGTATGACTGGCAGCTCGACGTCGCGGAGTGTCTGCTCCTCGGCGTCGACTGCGAGCTCATAGCGCCCACAGGCGCCGGCAAGACAATTCCTTTTGCGTTGCCTTTAATGGCCGAGTCGAGTTTGAAGGACAAAAAGACAATGGTGATACTGTCTCCCCTCAACGCACTGGAGGATGACCAGGTGCGTGTGCTGCTTATATGAGCCGGAGATGATGCTGATGTGTCGACAAGGCGCGTCGCTTCCAAGAACTCGGGCTTCCCGCGGTAGCCGTAAACGGACAAACGTACACCGCAGACATTTGCGCATGGAGAAGACGCGCTTTGCGACATTGAGGTTGTCATAGGACATGAAGTAAGCGTGTTCTTCTATTGCTTGTCGGGCAGCGCTCATTGCCCGGTCGGAGATGTCTTCGATGGCGTCTACGGTCCACTTCGAGCTCATTGTCAGCCCGAGTGCGTGCAGGGCGTCGAACGCGCGCTCCGATAGTCCGCAGGATTTCAGGTAGATGGCCCACAGTTGTGCCATCCGGTTAATATGGTGAGATCGTGTGTACGCCAGCGACGCTACAATATTCATTATCACCTGTGCGTCACTCGTCAGTACTGCCCGGCATTGTGTGGAAGGGGCTAACGCGTACGTTGTTAGGAGTCTTATGTGTGTTGCGCGGCGCGGCCTGCTTCTCCGACCACCCAGCCCGCTGTAAGACTGTCCACAAGACCGGGGCGCCGTTCTCCGATTGCAAGGTGTCCGTTAAGTCGTGGAAATCCAGTCCGGTCAGTGTCTCGATTGAGAGCGCGTCGGCATCCTTGGGCGGCGTCAAGATGGGAGCCACCTTCTTCATCTCCTTCTCCACCATCTCCCCGACGCATTCCACTACAAATCTTCGCAGCACCGCGGGGCCCTTCTTCGCTCGACGACTAGGGGGCTTCCACCACCTTCGCAGCATGGGCACAAATCTGTCGCTGTTGAAGAATTGCGTACGCGCGGCCCGGATCGTCGGGTTGGCAATGCTTTCTTCGTCTCCCCAGCAGACAGTATCCATCAGACTCGCGAGAGTGAGGCCTTGATTTTGTATGTATCTTATGGAATTGTATGCCGCAATCGAGCCTGAGAGCGTTCCACGAGGAACGTGTCGTTGTGTTTGCGCGCGCGGGACAGCTTCATCGTCTGATGAGCCTTCCGAGTCGGTGTCCGAATCGAAATTGTACATTCCTGAGTCGTCCGTGTCCGCAATTGACACGTCGTCAGGATCAGAATCTTCGCGAAAGTCTTCGGGAAAGGCTGCGCGGAAATCTTCGTTGTCACTGTCGTCGGACATTGAGGGAATACGCCCTCGAAATGAAAACCTGTCATCTCTACAGTGGACATTACAAATATTGATTACGCAAATCCCGGTCACAGGTACGACAATGCGTGACTGATGTGATGCATGTGTATGTCTCCATACGAAATGCCCCAGACCTTGGAGGGGCGAGCCCGCGAGTGAACTTTACCTGCTTTTTTCGACTCCGCTTTTGAACTCAGCGGATCGGGCGGGCCGGCGCACCTCCAAGGGCTGGGGACGAGACTAGCGTTGTTCTCTTCTTGAAGGACGCAGCGGCTCACAAGTCTGTGATGTATGTAAGCAGATGTGCCGAAGGCCGGTCATGGCCGGGGCCGGCTGGCCGCATCAAAACGAAAACGAACCTCGGACGTCTCGTCGAGTGTAGCACGTTGGTGTACTGAAACCTATTGGCGATACATCGAGTGCTTGTTCGAGATGAGCTTTTGAGACAGAGGTGCAGAGGAATGGGGGACGTGGTGTGGGTGGTAGGACGACCGTAGGCGTGAGGAGGCGTGAGGTCAGGCGGGCACCACCGGGAATCAAACCGGGAATCAAACCGGCATTCGGCGACCATGACCGAATAGATGCAGGCACCAACCCGAAAAACCCCCTAGTAAACGATTCAACTTCGTAAACTCAGGGAATCGTAACGCAGGACCGGTTCTCACTGGGCATGAAGCTTGAGGCACGGCCAGATAAAACCCGCTCGCGCACGGTAGCTCTGCTCGAAGTGGGGCAGAGCCGCATGGTGCCTCGCCCTCATCTCAGTGCGCGCGGAGGAGCAAAAGGCGCGATGCGGAGCGGACGACTCGGAGGTGTGTGGGCGGAGAAGCGGCGACATGGTGGTCGGGAGGGAAGAGCGCTGGGGCAGGTGGGTAGGGTTGGGGCTCTTTATATATACGTGTGGTTTTGGTTGGGGGCAGGGGACTAGTAACAAGGGAGCAACGCGTTGACGCGTCGGCGGCACGCGGGAGCGAGACCAAGGACCGCGCGGCTCGGGCTCTGCGCGTACTCTGCTCGTCCTCCCAGCTTGTCGCTCGTTCCTGCTTTGACTTTCCTGACATCCTGCCCGCAGCATGTGCTACCCTGAAGGCGTAGCATGCGACCTTCACCCGCAACCGTCGGTGGCCTCCATCCATGACTCATTCATCCAAGTTATTCAGAACATCTAGAGCGCAGTCGCACAGTCGACTGCGCTCTGGCCAATATCCACCCCTCGCTCTACTCACGGTCCATGCACCGCGGTCCGACGAGCGGGCCTGGCCTCCCTTTGGCCGATGTATTGCGACCGCAATCGCGCTCCGGTGCAGCGCTGGAGCTTCAAGCTTCAAGCCGTGCTCTTCCCTGTGTCGAGGCTTGGCCTGGTAGTCGCTGCGCGGCTTGGGTGATACAACCTCTAGCATATGCTCTAGCCATTCGCGCAACGTCCGAGTCAAGTACTCGGCGGGAATGGCCGATGGCTACTGTGTAGTACATTCAAGTCATGAATATATGCGTGTTTTTTTTGGTGCGCTTGATGGGATCCAGACACCTCGGATGATCAGTTGTACACCTCGCTGGCCGCAACGAAACTGCATAGTGGCATGGAATCACACCCTCCCGTCGACGAGCTCCCCATTCTGCCTCACCACCAGCCGCGGGATATACTCCCGCATCGCGCGCACAACCCTCGCCTCCGCGTCGCACCCCTCCAGCACCAGCTCCCTCATCGCCGGCGCGACGCGCGACAGCAAGTAAGGCAGGCCGCTTGCCACCACGCCGCAATAGCCCCACGCGTCCTCCCGCAGCGCCGCGCCCGCGATGACGAGCACCTCGAGCGCGGGCAGACCCGCCAGATCCAAGTACAGCAGCGCGCGGAAGAGCCAGCGCAGCGCCGGGCCGCGCACGACGATGCGCCGCAGCTGCGGCGCATGCTCCAGCGGTCTGAAATGCGCGGGATCCCACCCGTTGATGCCGACCTCCAGCTCCCGGAGATGCGCGGATGCGAAGGCGCTCATCGCAGCCTGTATGATCTCGTTCACGCCCGTGGTCTGGGAGACGAACGCCGGGACACCGTGGGGGTCCCCGGCACGCCACGCGGTCACCTGCACGAGGTTTGCAGCGCCCTGTTCGACTTGGATACGCGTGACGGGGGCGGCGTGCGCATCGATGCATCCTGCGATGGCGGGGAACACCCCCTTGGGCGTACTCCACGTGTCGGGGCGCAGTGCGCAGTGGATGCGGACGTCCGCGGGGAGGGAAAGGTGCATCAGGACGTGCCGCGCCGCGCCCATCCCCGTGAACAAGCGCAGGCGGCGCAGCTTCGCCAGGGCGACGCCGCCCTTCGCCAGCGGCGCACCCGCGGACGTCTCCAGGGAATCGACGGCGAAGCCCAGCGCGAGGTACTCCAGCGCGTGCATGCGCGCCAGCGCGTCGAGCATCTCCGCGAGCTCCGGCGCAGCCACCCGCCGCGTGGGCTGCGAGACGTCCAGCGACACGAGGCCCGCTAGCGCCGGCGATGTCCACGCCAGCGCCGCGTGCGTGCACACGCGCAGGTGCCGCAGCGCCGGCGCGGCGAGGCCGCCGGGCACGAGCGCGGGCGGCGGGGGCAGGAGGCTGGGGGGGGCCTCGGTGGCGAAGGTCAGGTCGAGGGTGTGCAGGATGGGCGCGGCGCCGCAGAGTGCTTCAGGTATGGCGTGCGCGGTGTGCAAGCGCAGGACGTGCGTGCGCGCGAGGTGCGCGAGGATGAATGCGCGTTCGGGATGGCTGGGGGACGTTCCTTGCTGCGCGCTGGGGGTTTGGATGGTGAGGGGCGCTCTCTGAGCGCGGGATATGAGGGTGTTGGCCCAGGCTGGCCCCAGCGTGAATGACACGGAGACGTTGGATGCCCAGATGAAGCGGTCGTGGAGGGCGATATTTCGCCAGCGCCGGCATACGTGGGTGACCGTGATCCATCCGAGGCGAGTCTTGGAAGGGGACTCTGTGGTGGATCGCGCAGGCGGGTCCACGGAGGCGAGTAAGGTGAAGATTTGGGTGAAGATGTCTGGCGGAGGGCGTGAGATGGGGAGGAGAGCGTTGTGTCGATGCAGGTCTTGCAGCGATTTGGTAGACATGATCTGTGCAGATGGCAGTTCAGGGACCTGCATGCGCTGTGATGATGGAGACGGACGTACGGTAGCGGCAGGGTAGAGCGTCGTGGTGCAGGCGCAGGCTGGATTGCAGCCATCGGATCGCGACCCAATTCGGCAGCCGCACCAATACGGGTGGTGGGAGACCGCTGCCACTGCAGTACTCTCGGCGGTTGCACGCCCTGCGCATGCTCGCCCCGCACTGGCCATCGCTCGCCAAGCTTGATGGTAGACGGTCTGCACGCTGAACAGGCCATTCCACCATGCCATGTCGAAGCACAAACGACACCTCGAAGGGGACTCTTCTGTGGAAGGTCAGCCACGAAGACTAGCTGGAAGGTCAATACTTGCGTGCAGGTGTTCCAGACGCTGCGTGAACCGCTCTTCGGCTTGTCCAGGCGTCAATTCCTCCATCAAGCTGCTAGAAGGAACCTAAGTCCTCTGCCTCTCCCCGTGCTCGTTCCCGCGCCACCATTGACCCATTATACAGCAGATTCGGCCCGTAGGAGGGTGGGTTGTTGCGCGTCGAGGCGCGAGATCTTGAGCGATGCAAAGCGCGTTGTTGAAGTCCGAGTCGGCGTGGTACGCGGTCATCCGTCGCAGGGCGGAACCTCGACGTAGACAGTCGCCAGCTGAGGGTGCTATTCGTAGCTATCTGAGAGAAAGACCGTGTCCTGATATTTCGAGTGATTGGGTGTACTTATGACTCTGTGAGCAAGGTTGCATGCGTGTCCTCGGCAAGTCAAACTTCCCACGCCAGACGTTCGCCAGAGATTCGCCGTTGGCACTGGCAGCCGCACATGCCCCGTTCCTCTACCTCCAACATACGACCGACCATGCGAGCGAGGCTATCCGCCTCATCGCAATCATGCTGGTGTGGCGGACCCAAGGGATCTCTGGTGCGTCGCCACATCATCCATCGAACAGCTGGCACTCACAAAAATTCCTTCATAGACCAAACGCTGGCGAACTAACAGGGCAACTGCCTTAATTCATGGCCTCGGGAGGCGTGTGTCTCGCCGCGCCTGTTGCTCTCTGAATCCCACAAATGAGTGCGAAGGCCGGAACGAAGTGTGCAGCGGACGGCTCGCAGCAAGTACGTCGCCAGCCCTGCCCCATCTGGGTGCTTCTGACCATGCGATTTGCCCGCAGGTCTTGCGCCGGCCCCGCGCAGTCCGCCTCGCTAGCAAGCGCCTTCGCTCGACCCACGCCGGCCGCCTCTGCCCCAGCCGCCCACCTCGGTCTCCTAGCCCCCGTACCCCGTCAACATGCCACACCGTGCCCTTCCAGTGGCTCAAATCGTCCCTGGCCAGCATTGCTGCTGCCGCGAAACACAGAGGCGCCATTCTGCGCTCGCCAGGCACAAGTCGCGCCATCTGACATTGCGCTCGGTTAGAAATAGAAGATGGCTGCACGTCTAGAGGAGAACAACAACGCTGATCGAGTTTTCGTGGCGGTGGTGCTCTGGTACGTCGCCTCCCCTTTCACGCCTCGGCGGTCCTGACGGCCTTTGTCTCGTCGCCTTCTTATTGGTCAGGTTTTGTGCCTCCCCAAGCGCATGTTCTTCCGCGCCTCGCGCTACACAGCTGTCGCCTCGATCCGCCAAACTGCGCCAACGAGCATGCGCTGTTCACCGCCCCCGACCCTTCAGCCATCAACACGCGCCTACGTCGCCTTCGACTGGTATGCCCAGAACGTATCTGGACCAAACACCCCGAGTCCAATTGCAAGCTTCAGATCGCTCATGCGGGCCCGAAGATGACGCTCGCCCCCACCTTTACCGCGCGACTCAAGCCAGACAGAAGATAGTAAGTACGAATGCCTCCCGGGTGCGTGTCCAGTTTCTTCTGTCCTACTGTCCGTTACTGATAACTATAGTGTACAGGAATCTCGCTACCACGGAGCCCATCATGCCGCCTCTCACCGGCTCCAGCTCGCCGACCCCAGCTTCGATATCCCAGTCTCATTTTTTGGCGCCGACAACTGCGGTCCTGTGCCCCACCTCAGCGCCCACCCACGGCCTCGACCCGCCATCCAGAACCTCCATTTGCAATGCAGTACCGCGCGGGTCGGTAATTGCTATTCCCGCGCGGTATCGGTAATTGCTATTGAGAGTCTGAGACTAATTGATTAATTGCAACGATTCCCCTGACTGTGCTGCACACCTGTGTTGATCGCCAGGATGCGCCGAACGGTTTGTGCGCTTTCTTTCCTCGCGCAACCAGCTGCTCCCGATAACAGGCCCAGGTCCAGCCCCACCGCCAGTCCATCTCGGCGGCGAGCCCACCGCGACGACTATTGGTCCTCCGTACACCGAACCTGTCTTCGCTCATGTGTATTCGTACCTGGCATGCTTTGTGCTTTTTCTGACATGGCGAACCTACAGGTGCGGAATGGCCTTACCAGCGACTTGTGCCATCGCCACTGCAGCGTCCGCGGAACATGCGGAGGATGGATTATACTCGTTGGCCCGCCCGATGCTGGATGCTTAGCACTATTGTTGTTGTACGGGTACGTCGCGGACGTGAATATATGAGTGCATTCCTCCACTCTGTGCGCTCGACGAGAGTCAGGCCCTCGCGCGCGCGGGTCGCAAGTGGCAGTACAGTTTCTCGGCACACTATAGGTAGTGAAGTCGTGGTGGGACGTACGAAAGAGATACTATTGTATATGCCTAACTAAGTACAGTGATGATCCGAGAATACGACCGGCGGGAATGATATATCATCTAGAAATGATAAAGCCGATGTAATGAGGAGGGATGCAGCGCTATGAGAAAGGTAGGTCAGACGGAAATGAGACGAAAGACATATAAGCCAGGCAGCTCTCGTCGCGCTCCATGTGGTGGGCACCTTCGCTGCATCATTGGCGCTGTCAGTTGATGTCGCAGTGCATGGAAGAAGATCAGACGGACCAGGTGGGCCGTGGCTACGAGGCAGGATCAGGCGGTGATTGCATTGCGGGACTCGGCGTGCGGCGGGGAACAAAACCAGGTTTTTGGGTAATGTCTCTAGCAGAAACGTGGTACTGAATGTTCGTCCCGAGGCCTGCTCCGGCGACCTGTGAAACTTGTGTGCAGCACGTCCGCGTCAGTCACGAAGCACGGCCAATAGCCGCATACGTCTGTTGCAAGCGCGCAGTGTCACTGTCCGCGGAAGAGCAAAAGGCCAGATGAGGAGCGGGTGGGCAGAAAAGCGGCGACATGGCGGTCGGGAGTGAAGAGCGCTGGCACAGGTGGGTAGGTGGAGAGCTCTTCGTATATGTGTGCTGTTTGGTTGAAGTTCGGGGGAGGGGACAAATACAGTAGAGGGCGGGTCGCGTCGACGCGTCGGCGCACGTGTCCTTCTCTGCCAGCGAGACCATCGGGCCGCGAGCTCTACTACCACTACTGGGTCTGAGTCTACCTTCCTATGACCAGCGCTCAGCCCGCAGTCTGTATTATCATGAAGGCCTGCCTTGTGAGTACCAACTATCGGCCTCACAGCCGCAGCCGGACAGTACCTGAAGGCCTGACCTGCCCATCGACCTCATCAGCCTCGCATGCCTTCCAGTTTCCGCATGCTCATCCAGTCACTTGCTGGGTCAGAGACAGCGACAGGAAGCAAATGGTGCGCCACGTATCGACCGCCAGAGAGCACCCCAGCTGACCCCTCATATACATAACCCAGCGCGCTACACCGTCGCCTCCATCCGTATGCGCGACTTCTACCACGTCTGACAGAATCCAACCCTCTTTCCATGGCACCGTATACCCGCCGCCCACCGCCCATCTCTCCCATAAGATTTAGCATACGTTTTGCGCGCCACGACTACCGCATCTACCCTCATCCAGTTCAAACTTTCTCGCCGCGCGATCGACCTGTGGAGGAGGCAGATAAGCAAGGTGCGTCGCATCCAGTTCTCTTCCTCCGTCACGCAGGCTGATATCAGCATGGCTGGGCGACCCCGCCCGCTATCCTGTTTCAGCAGACTGGCAAAACCCGGCCTCCATCCCGCCCGAGCGCCTGGCATGCTATCCTCTCTCTGGACAGAAAGACCGACCCGTAGCCGCATACCATCGTCCGGCCTCCGGGCCAAGCGCAATGTGAGGTGCGTATCACCCCGTTGTATATGTCTGTCTGTACCTGACCTCAGACTCGTTTGCTAGAAAGTCGCCCACGGGCACCAACATCGGAACCCATCTCGCGATACAGTCAATCTACGAACCCTGCCTATCGCCAGCCCCCACGTCAAACGCGTTCGTGCCACAGGCCCCTCGCGGTCGCCCATCGGCCGTCGGGCCTCCAAGCTCCAAGGTCACCCTCAACATACGCCAAATTTTCTCCCTGCTGGCACCGTCTGCGCTATTTGGACATGTCGACCTCTACGTCAAACATTGCGACCTCTCGAGGTTTTTGCCCGCGACCGTGCGTGTCCCGTCCCTCGACCGTGCATTCATCCATGTAATTCAGACCATCTAGTGCGCGCTCGTTCCCTGCCACGCATAATCACCCTCGCGGTGATCATGGCACCCCACACGCCGTTCTCGAAGTCTTCGCGGTCCGGCGCTGGAATTCGCACACGACGCTGTCTGCTCCTCGCGAACCGCAAGAGCATCCCTCCAGCGCTCAGGCCCGACGTCCCAGGCCACCAGGCCCAGGCCCAGGCCCGCCCCATCCACTCGCGTCCATCGCAGTCTCCACCCACCCAAGCAACATCGGAACGAGCGAACGAGCGCGTGTGTCCCTTTCTGTCCATCCATCCATCCAAGTATCTAATTTCAGACCATCTAGCGCGCACCATGCCATGTCATATCCCTCACTCACACGCAGTGGCGCTCCAGTGCCATTGCTGGGCTCTCTGGCTCCGTATCCTCCGTCGTCATCCTCGGTGGCTGGTGGATCAAAGACGACAGGCGTGCGTCCTACCCCGTTCGACAACGTTGGCTGCTCAGCATCCATCGCGCAGCCCGTCCCGCCCCGATGGTTGTCGGCTCGGATCGAGCGCTGCGCACCTACCCGTCGTCGCCCACAACGCACAGCCCTGCCCGTCCGCCAGCGCAGCGCCCTATCCACCCGGAGCCCTCGACCGTCAAGCTTGGGCCCTGATCAACATCGGGGCGTGTCCGTTCCACCCGCATATGCATCTTACCCACTTGATACCAGCGGCAGGTCCTAATGAGCGCCCGTTTAATGCCACGAACTACCTGCACATCAGGCCCGCCATCGACATGCCCCCGTCACCTGCGCGGAGGACCAGATCGCCACTGTCAGCACACCGAGCAAGCCCCCGCATGTGTCGTCACCGCGTGCGCAGACGCCTCTGCAGCGCAAGTCCGTCGACTGTAATAGAGCACGAGGTGCGTTGTGATGTTCCTTTGCTTCTAGCAATAACTTCATTATTCTCTGTGGATTAGACCGCCTCACACACCGGCTCCAGCTCGCCGCCCCCACCCTCCTTCTCGGCGCCGACGACTGCGGTCCTGCAACCCGCGGCCTCTATCTGCACTCCATGCCTCTATCTGCCCCGCGCGGGCGTCAGGATCTCGTGGCCGGGAATTGCAATTTGATTCCAAATGATCGATTGCAGTGAGGCCACTGACTTGTGACTATGCTGCGCACCGGCTGTTTGCTCGTCAGGCTTCAAGCTGCGGGCCTGGGACTGGGACCGGGACTGGGACTGGGACTGCCGCGCTCGCTCGACGGACGGTCCGTGCGCTCTCTGTCTTCGGGCACACACTGGCTGCCGCTGCAGATCCTCCCGCATAGCAGGCCCCTCCGCGAATCCAGTCCATCTGAGCACCGAGTCCAGCGCGATCACGGCTTGGACCTGGTGCGGCCGAGTCTGTCTTTTGCTGTGGATTCGTATACCTGGCAAGGTTCGCGCCGGTCGCACACCAGTTTCCGGCGACTGGTGCCCTCGCCACTGCAGCGCCCCCGCGGAACATTCAGACCACCGATTACTTATGCTAGTTTGGCACGCCCGACGCTGGATGCTTGCTTAGCACGATACTGTTGTCGTACGTGTACGTCGCGTCGCGGGCGTGAATAAATATTATAATGTTGTGTGTCTGGACTCTGAGACTAGTTTTGTACTGAGATGTATCGCCTACGCAGGATTCCCTCTTGATATGGGAAAGACGGCCCCGGCAGGTTGCAGCAGTCGATAGATTCACGGCCGACGAGGCGGTCATACTCCCACCGTTCCTCCTCGCCCCTACCGTCTCCAGAGTGAGCGTGCCTGTATACTGTCATATCTGCCACGTCCTACGCGGGCAGCCGCCAGAGACACGCATGCTTCCAGAATGACAAAGGATCTTCTCCAGCCGACGCAGAGAAAGCAACGCGTACGTTCGTCACACGCGCCGCAAGAAAGGAACAAAGGCGCGATGCACCCATAAATAAGAAAGGCCCTCGCACAAGCTACAGCACACGCCCCGGCGGCGTGTCCCTCGTCGTCTTCTTTTCATTGACGCACGACGAACTCTGCACTTCCACGACCACCCACCCCGGAATACTCTCAACTAGGGTCCCCGACCCTTGCCAAGGTGGGCTGCTGGGTCCAGCATGCAGAGTTTGTCGTATGGCGATGGCCGTGCGCCGGCGCACGCACCACTAAAGGTACGTGTCTGTCAGCAACAGCGCGGGCGGTCGGAGGGCGCTGACGACGTACCCATGCTGCTAGGCGGCGGCGTTCGACTCCGCGTACGCTGCTATCGGAGAACCCCCCGCGCAATGCGTGGATTAGCTCCCGGTCGGCAGTGTCGCGCTAGGCGCCCCGAGCCGTGGCGCTCGACGGGCAGCCCGCGCTGGGCATCGGCGCGCCTGTACATCTGCAGCTGGTGGTGAGTCCCTAGCACAAGTGTCCGACGTGGAAGCCACTTACCGAGGACCCGGCAGACTGCGCTGTACTGGGTGGTCTAGCACGTCGTCTGCGCCCGCTGCAGCGGCAACTGCAGCGAGGGAGCGACCACGGCGCCTGGTACGATGGGTAGAAATAAATAGCTAGATGATGATGATATTCGGCGTCGTGTGGGCAAATTTATACGGATTCATTAATGAGCGCGGCCCACAAGACAATGCGTGATGTATCCCCCGTGTCGACGATTGAATGGCCATTGATGAGGTGGCGGCAGACGCTTTCATTGCGGGAAGGGGAGCCGAAAGGCAGCATTGTATTCGTTTGACTATAGGATGATACATACGTGCTATACGCGTTACGTGGAGACAACGACGCCTTGCGGGCACCGTCCCCAGCTTCCGTTCGGTCCTCAGATGAACCCCGCCCTTTGATCACGGACGATGGATCGCAAAGGCCATTCTGAAGCGGCGGTAAGAGAACATTTGGCAGTGGGCGAGGAGCGAGATCGACGTTGCGATTGCGGTAGGGTGGTGAGCGCCGGTGCTTTGACGTTGCAAGGCAGGCAGTCTGTGCCATGGGCGATCAAGCAGGCCCACCTATAGGGATAGATAGATGGGGCGCACTAGCCGCCGGGGAACGTATGATGATGCGGAGGACTTACCCAGTCGACGTTCAGCAGGGATGCCTGTACAGCTGGGCGCGCTGTCACTCCATCAATCCCAATGGCCCTATGAAGAAATGGAAGGAAGGGTCAATGAAAGAAAGCTGCGCGACGTCGTACGCACCTCATTATCATCTCTTCCTCGGCCTGCTCCCTCCACAAAGCAGCCAGCGTATCTCTGTAAATGCGCACATGTCCGCACCTCTGACAGTAGACTGGCGACGTGCGATGCGAGAAGGACTCCCTCTGAAGAAAAGACATTTTGATATTGGCGGTGGTCGCTCGAGAGCCAAACACTGTCGCTTTTCATCCGGTCGGTCGAATGTCATAGCGTCCAGCCATCGCAGGACGGACACAGTGGAGGATCGAAGAGGGAAGAGCGACTGGAAGTCGAGGGGATGATGCTCGGCGTCGCCGTGGACGGCTAGACCGCGCGACGAGGCGATGTTTGTCCTTGTTAGCACAGCCCGCACCCTCCGTCCCGCCGACTGGCTCACTTATAATAGACTACAGATTGCAATTGCAGCAAGCATACACGCGCTATTTTGCGGCTACTGTCATATCGAGCCCGGTTCCCGCTCACGAAGAAAAAGCGAAACAAAGAAAAAGACGAACGGACAAAGACAACGGGTACATAAAATCCCGCGCGATCCACCCAATTCTTCATTGCCCTCGCCCTCCCCCCCCAGGGGGTGGGCCCCTGCTCCACGGACTACCGTTTTATTCCATGGACTATCGACTCGCCCCAACGGGCGGGCCCGTCGGCCCCTGTCCCCCGCTTCGCGCTGGCGCATACAAGCTCCCGCCCTTGCAGACCTGGTGATCCAGCCGCAGGTCGGCCACGCCGGGCGACAATGTTTCTATATGGCGCGGTGAGCACATATGCCACCATCAATAATATCTCAGCGATGGGCCACTCACAAGGGGGTGCACGCAGCGCTGCCAAATGGCGAGCCGACTCGGTCGCCCTTCGCCACCGTCTCTACCCCTTCACCGCCGCGCTCGGGGAGGCTGCCACCTCGCCGCGCGCCCGCTCACCGGAATCCGTCGCTCTACACCGAGGTAAGTCAGCATTGTTCCCCGCAATTAAACCTAATAATCACCTCTCGAAGCTTGATGGTGGTAAGTGATTCGAGCCGCTCACGCTCCCGGTGCCCTCCCGGTCAGCTGCATGTAGGAGTGTACAGCTGAGCCGGGTGAGGAGGGGCGTAAACCTGGGGTAAGCTTGGTGGGACCGCTGGAAGAGAGATACCCTACAGTCGTAATTACAGTGGCGGTCGAGCATAACATTTTATACGCACGATGTGTGCGGAGTTCCACGCTGCGTGACCGCCAATGCACATCCACACCGGCCGTAGAATGGGCGAGCTGAGACAAAGAGCTGAAGGACGCGGCGAAACTGTGATGAAGGCACACACGAACCTTTGTAAACGACGAAGTGCTTCACGATAGAACTTTCGGATGGCTTTGTTCACGAAGCGCAAGCGCTGTCGAAGAAGTTGTGGCACGCCCATCTATGGGACGGCGTGCAGGAAGTCTGAGGTGGCATTGTGAGCGTCGAGCGGCCGAGGTGAGTATCTCTGTCCGCACCTGCTACAGTTCGCCCGCTTCCGCTGGGTACATGTCTGGCTCGGGGGGTTGCGTCGTCGGGGAGCTGCGGGGACAGCGTGCCTGGAGCCGTTTACCTTGCGCTGATCCCTGCAGGCGACAGATGCCATGACCGCCGACCGTCGACCGTCGTAGGCGAAACGATCCGCCGTAAAAACGGATGGAATGTTCCTGAAATTTAAGTTTAGTGATGTCGAAACGTCGGCTGTAAAAGTCGGGCAGGGGCGTGTGGGGCCGGGGCTTCTGGAGACGGTATGGCGAGAGGGCGCAACTGAATGCGGCGTGCAGTCTGAGCGCGGAAATCCAAGGTTATCCTGCTGGTCGGACTCCATCAGTCCAGTCCGCATCGCCCAGTAAGTATGCGTACTGCGTGGCCGTCAAATTGATTGAATGCGCACCGCAGTAGCGGAGGCATGAGCTTTCCGAGACTCCGAGCGATGGGAAGGGGGCATGCGCGGCGCGCGGCGGCGTCGGCCAGCGTCGCCTGTTACAAACTTTCATGACAGTCAACTAGAGCTCAAAATATAGCCACGTACCACGCTGTTGACAGACGAATTTGACTGATGAAGTACGCGTACGCTGCCAGTGAGCGGTCAGAGTGCATTTGCGGTGCATTAGTCACTGCAGTGGTCGTTCATCAGCACTGCCAACATGGCGCCCACGGTCTGAAAAGCGCGATACGTACCCTCTTAGAACCATATTGCATTCATAGTTGAAGCGAGAAATCATGTGTGTGCACAGCAAGCATGATGGTGGTCACGGTTCCCTTGGAATGTCCGAGTCGGAGACGATGGCCTGCGGTGCTGCAGTAAGCTGCCGAGTCGGGTTCCCACCTGCTCCCTCTGCCTCTTCGTGGAGACTTGCGAAAGAAAGCTCGCCGCTCGATTCCCGGATAATGACCAGCTAGTCGATCAGTGTCGTGTTCAAGTTTTCCTCGCGTCTTACTCGGCCCGCCACCTTCGTTATCTTATCAGCTAGAACGATCTTTCTTCTCACCGCCGTCCACGATGTCGAGCAACCGTGCACTCACAGCCATCGCTTTCCTCTCACCACCAAACACAACGTCCTGCAATGCCTCCAATAGTCGCCATCGTCGCCGCCGGGGCCATGGGGAGCGCGGTCGCCGCGAGGCTGACTGCCGCGGGCATCACCGTCCTCACGAACCTCGACGGCCGATCTGACACGACCCGCCGGCGCGCGCACGACGCTGGGATGCAAGATGTCCCATTCAAAGATCTAGCTGCGCGCTCGGAGCTCTTTCTGAGCATCCTCCCGCCCAGCGACGCGCACGCGCTGGCCCAGACCTACGTGGACGCGCGGAAGACTCTCTCTCCGGCCCCAGCCAGCGCGATCTACGTGGACTGCAATGCGGTTAGCCCGCACACAGCTAAGGGTATTGCAGCGCTGTTTTCGGGCAGCGGCGTGCCATTCGTCGACGCAGGCATCATCGGCGGGCCGCCGCGCGACGCGTACAACCCAACCTTCTACGCCGCGGCCGAAGAGAAAGATATCGCCGCGCTCGACGCATTCGAGGCGCTAGGCGGGCATGGGTTGGTGGTGAAAACGCTGAGGGGGGATGGCGCGGGCGTGGGAGATGCGAGTGCGCTGAAGAATTCGTATGCGGTGCGTCGTCTATCCCGGCCCTCGATGAGCAGCTGACGGACGTGGTGTCTCAGGGAATCGCCAAGGGCCTCACGGGGCTCTTCACCACGATGATCCTTTGTCAGTCTCGGTTCGTTCCTCTCATTTTCCACGGGTGTACTGACTGCCGTTAGCCGCGCACGCGTCTTCGCCCGCCACAGCCACCGCCCTCCTCCACGAGCTCAACCACTCACAACCCGCCCTCCTGCAGCGCGCAACTCGCTCCCTCCCCGATATGCTCCCAAAGGCATACCGCTTCGTGGGCGAGATGCGCGAGATCTCTGCATTCGTGCATGACATGGGTGGCGAGGGGATGAGTAACGTGCATGAGGGCATGGCGAGCGTGTACGAACGGATAGCGAAGTCTGTGAGGGAGAATGGCGAAGATAAGCAGGTGCTAGAAGCCTTCGTCGAGGACGCGAAGAAGGTGCTGGAGGACGAGGCAGCGAGGAAGTGACCCATGGAAATAGGGACCGGTACGTGCCGTGCTGTTAGTGCGGGTGTGGAATATCTCACAACGACCAGGCAGGTTTTCGGTCGAATGTAACATCACAGTCAGAAGATATGAAGTCAGCTTGAGTCGTACGTGATCAGCAGAACATCGTTCGGAAAGTAGTTCGAGGGCGCACCGTGGATCGTTTGGCCTAGGCTGAATCGTGACATACAATCAAGCTCAACCGCTCTTGGCCTCTGCGGAGCGATCACCGGCAATATGCATCACGCAGTATGTATCTCGTTTCTTTATTGCGCGGTAGAGCTAAACCGTTGAGCCTAGCACTGCGCGCATGCAATTGGCCCGTCAGCAGAGCGCCATGGCGTTCGAGACGTCTCACCGTCCGGCTGTCGCCGACAGGCTAGGCGCACACTTTCCCATTCGCCCCCTCGATGGCAAGGACATGATTCGTGTGATCGCAGAAGACTCGGCATATTCAGGGCATGATTGCCCCCGCAGAGTTTGTCGCCTCCTTCTGTGCATGTCGAGCTTATGTCCGATGTCCGACAGGTCTGTATGAGCCTAAGACCTCGTCCAGAAGTCTGCGAATGGCCAGGTCTGGGGACGAGAATGGGACGGCGTCAGTCCGAGTCGCTAGACAGACGATGTAATGAGAAGAAACAGTCAACGCAATATCTTCCCAGATGACCATGAAACGCACCGAGATCGCTCGGCGTGCTGGACTGTTCACACAACCCGGGCATGACCGCGAATCAAAAATGCGTACTGGTTGACCGTGCCATGGATCGGACTGAGCCCTGCATTTCGTCGCAATCTCCGTACGCACAGTGACCGGGTCTTCCGTCTGCTCTTCTCACGGCCTCCGGAGGAAAGGAGCGAGTTTCCGGTATGGTTGACTTGCGCACTGACATGGAGGCAGGTGGACAGGAACACGAGGATGCGAGGCGAAATGGCCAGGGAGAAATTGACGCGAACGACGTTCAAAACATCAGTCACAAGCCATAGCGTACGGTTGACGTCCTTGATCTCAGATGAATCAAGCAGACTGGCAGCCTCTCATGGACCTGACTGCATCGCTGACTATCGGCGGACCGGGCTAGGCGCTTCGAGCGTTCCGCGGCGATGGGACACGCGAATCATCGAGTACGTGCATCATTGCATCGGGGCATTCGGTCGACATCGAGGACCTGACCTGGCGGCAAAGATAGCGGCGACTAACACAGTTTCTTGCCGGATGACGTGACCGAAATCAACTGCGCGGGCTACCCGAATGACGTATGGATCCGTGTTGTTGCGTCGGGAGGCCGTTGCTCGGCGCCTGGAGACAGGAGAGAGAGCTGGGCCAGACCAGGGCAGACAGGGCGTTCAACCTCGGCATTCGGGACGGTAGTTGGTAGGCGTCTTGTCCTCAGCTCGACGTGGCATATCCATCTTAGTCGGTCAAACATCATAACGTTCCGCAAGGACCTGATTTATTTCGCACGTAAGTAGTCATCTATCAGAAGAGAACAGATGACATGGACGCAAGAAGTTACGAAGACCCAAGACAGGTTAGCCATTTAATCAATCGAGGGGCCGGCCAGCAGCTGCCAGAAAGATCCCGACGGCACACGCCATTTCATGTCGCGGTAACTGTAACCTTGGATTGACGGGGATATGCCAGCTCGAGCGTCTGCACAGACTGCCGGCAGCGCAAAGGGTCTCCTCGCCAGCTCTGGGCTGCATATGAAGGAACAAAGGGCAGATATGTGAGGCGAAGAGCACCCTAGAACATGCAGAGATGTGCCAATCAGATTCTCACTTGGTTCGCGTCCTGATAAACTGAATGAATATCGTACTCTGCTGGGAGTCCGGCGCTACTACAGGCGCCGGTGTCGGCGGCTAATGCGATAATTATGACCCGCTGCGGTGGGCCTGTCCTACCATCTTTGTGCGCCGGAGGCTTCGCTAGCACTCGAGAAGGAGAAGGGCGCCGCAAGTATCCGACATAGGTACCAGATATAAGCGAATACCAGTCGATGGCCGTCGCAGAATTCAGTTCTCATCTTCTTCCGGCGAAAGGAAAGTCCTCGATAAACCCGCACAACCGCAAGGACCCACACGACCTACCACGGGAGTCCGGGACATACATATAGCACACAGGCCGAGAGAGAAGTATGGCGGCAAGCGATGGTCAGATCTTTCAAAGTACCAGATTCCGCCCAAGGCAAACCGAAGATCTCGACAGCGAGCGGCATCTGGCGCCTGGAACAACGTTCAAGCCTTGCAACGGCAAAGATCTGAGGCCCACGGGAGGTCCCAAATATCGATACGTCTACCTGTCTAACAAAAACGGTAAGACACAGCTCTATTTGAATTACATACGAAGGCATTATCCCCGTATCGACCTGGGCGCCCGCATCGTAACAGCGCCGCCGTCACGGTCCAAGGAATCGGGCCCCCCTGTGCCATTGGTGAACAACATTGAGCCCCTCCTGCAATCCAGGCCGGAACGACCCCCAGCCCGCAGTTGCCTGCACGTGCGGGCGGGGCTTCTGCGACACGGACGGACGCTGAGGGAATCTGACCACCAGTATTCCCCGCAGAAGCGTGTCTCCAGGCGCTGGCGAAGCGCCGCCTTCGACAGCCTCGAGCAGCGTCCGCGCCCGAACGCCCCGCTCGTGACCGCGCGCGCGACGTCAGATGTGGAGGCTTCGTGCAGGGTCGCGCCGGTGTGCGGACCAAAGGAGTGCGCGCGGGCCTAACGTACGAGTGCCGTGCGCCGTGGTAACGATCGGCCGAATGGTTGGTGCAGGTTCAGCTGACGGGTGGGTGAGAAGGGCGTTGAATCGAGCTGGTTCGAATGACAGACGCACCTGCCTCGAGCGGCTGCGCAGTCATCGTTACGAGAGAAAAAGTCTTACTACGAACGGACAGAGAGTGGGTAGACTTTATTCTGTGATGGTGTAACCCGCGCGAGTCAGAGGCGACCAGCGCGTTTGTCAGGCTAGAGTCAACTGCGTGATCGTGAGAGCGGCATCAGTAAGGGAGCTTGATTTCAAAGCCGTTGGCCCACCTTGCATTTGCCGAGCAGCGCCAGCGATGAAGCCTGGCTTCGCAGGACCAGACCGCCGTGACATCAGCTCCCCGCACGAGCCTGGTATCCGCCCTGGAAAAGAAGACTGGGAGCCGCCGCCGATCGAAACCGCACGCTTGCGGGAGAGGCGCCTGCGATCCTGGCTCCAGTTCGACTTGACGAACGTGCTGCTACGGTAACTTCAATAATCAGCGCTGCCGGGCCACAGACCGACATTAGATTGACTCACGGAGTGTGCTTCCTCGCGCCAGCAGGGGCGGCGCGAAGCACCGGAAGCGCGAGAATGAACGGAACAGCATCAGACAGCCATCTTGACACCGGGGTTCTACCCAAGAAGAACCATCCCTTGAATCCCGGAGGCGCAGAATGGACAAGCCGGGCGAAAACGGAAGGTGGTCGGCCGCTCCAATGACGCCTTGTGCACAAAACGCAGGCGCACGGCGCAGGAGACATCTCCAAACGAGTGCTGTCCTCGTGAATCCGAGGCAAACGGCGCCGTTGGCGCGGAATGGCGCTTGGCTGCTGCGGCAGAGTGAAACCAGGGACGGCGGATGCCTGGAATTTGACGTCCTAGCAGTGCATTTCTGAGTCAAAACCGTGCACTATAAGCGCCGAGACACAAGACGCGCACGAAAGCTCGCCACGGATCTTCGAATTTCCAACGAGCATGTTCCGAGCGACTGCGATCGCCTGCTTGTATTCGCATTAGGGGCGCCAGCGACACCGAGAGCAGCACACGCACCTGAAAACGCCGGATGCCCCGAGACATTGGGGATCAGGCGCGCCATCCGCCTCGGGGTGTGCCCGATGCACGCCTACGTGTACCGCCCAGCGCTGCGCTGCGCCTCGGTGATGCCGTTGCTCGTGCCCGAAGACCGCTGTTTCAATTCATTTCGCTGCGCGGCGGGATGCATGCATCAGGGAGAGTGAGGCGCGTCCGCGAGGGTCGGTGCGCATCCCGACGTACATGCGGGGTGGAGGGCCCGCCTGCGATCGAAGCAAACCGGTCTGGCAGCGACGGCTGACGCGAGCTGGTGGTGCGGTCGCACCTGGGTGGGGTGTCGCGAGCTGATAGATCGTCCAGGTGGTGGGCTGGGAGTCTGGAAGGGCACGGAGGTCTGGGAGGTCGTGGTCTGCGCTGGATGCGACGCGTCAGCCTCGGAGGTCGTCGCCCGACGCTGACAGAAGCCAGCAGGCAATTTACGATGGACTCACATTTCCCACCACTCCCTCAAGCCTCATGAGCTGGCACAGTCTTGGAGAACGCGTCGCGCGTGTGCTGCGTAAGCGGAAGGGTGCGCGGGAGCAGATTTCGTCTTGACCGTCGACGCCGTCACCGTTGGCCCGTGCCCCTAGAAGCTGCAGCATCAGGACAAGATTGAAGGAAAAGCAGGGGCAACTGCTCACCGAACGCGCGCTTTAAAGATCTCTCGAAGCCAGCTCGGCGACCGAAGCGCCTGAATGGCGATAGATGGCACACTCAACTCCAGGGGGTACGCGAACGCGTCCTTGACGGCCCTCCTGGGGTGGAGAATTTGAAGGAGAATTGCAGCCGCGGTCGCAGCGGTCGCTCTTTTATACGGTCCAGACGGTGAGTCGGAACTTCACCACGGGCGCTGATGGGCGCTGCCGCTGGGCGCGCAATGTCTGACGATAACCCGTGCTTATCCGCACATATTCTCGCAATAATTATTTGCCATGCGACGAAGCCAAGTGTCAGAAGCATACGCTGCGGGTCAAATTTGTACATAGCAGTGGAAATATTAAAATACAGAAGTACATGTGCAAAGTGCGAGGGGGATGTCGAGGGCCGCGGCCCGGATTCGGACTCCCGGACCCCCTCGGCTTGATGGAACCTGGTCTGTCCCACCCGACGAAAGTAAATGCTCCACCTATATGCTCAGCTTTCAAGACATTGCGGCTTTTCGTGACGGTAATCGTGAATTCATATACCATCGTTTAACTGACCCGACCCGACGGAGGCCCCGCCAAGCACCCCTAAGTACGCTTAGCGGGGCACAGCAATGTGCGCGCTAGATGGCGGAGGTAAAGAGCGAGCACGGAGTACATACCTCAGTACCTGGGTCCTGTCCTACCCGGCTTGCCTTCAGGAGATAACGGGAGGTCATGGGCGAGAATGGCCTAGACACGAATGCGCGTCGGATGCCTCTAAAACGGAGGCCGCGTGCCCTACAAGTGCAGTGCAGAATGTCACTTAGACTTGCTGATCTGCGTAAGAGCCAGGCGAACGGTACGTAGTAGATGCCACTCACTATATGCACACGGTGGCCGACGAAGCCGTATCTCGGTGTCCTGTGCTGGCTTCGAGGGCACCGGCATCCCAAGCGCAGATACCGATGCGTATACGATCGACCAGATTCCAAGGGCCAGGCGAAGATGCCGCGCGGGGTCCAGGGAAGGTTGGTAGAAGCCGCGCTTCGAGTATGCCCCGCAGCGTACCGCCGGCACACGCTTGCGGGGAGATCGTCCGATTGACTTCGGGTAGAAGGGCTAAAACTGTATGCGTTCACAGCGGTGTTGGACTGCAGGTCCGCAGAAGTCTGCAGCAACGGTGAGCGACGGCAGCCCGGGAAAGCGTAGACAACCATACGCGCCTATGCTCGAGGAACCACCAAACTGATCCGAAGGCACAGCGGGGAAGACGAAAGGAGGTGGATCTGAATCTATGCGTGTATTTAGCAGTTGTCGCAGTGCGGCGCGGGGTTGTTAGCGTGGGCAGAGCCGGAGATCGCGAAGGCTAGATTGAAGACACCGCACCCGCGGCCGGCCTCTATACACTCCTCGCGGGTTCCAAGGAGAAGCCGGTGAGACAAAACGCGGCTGTATGCGTGCGTACTGGTCTCTGCTGGTCAGAGAGTCCCACATATTCCCGTGTGAGCGTTTGCATACCTGAAGAACGTCATCACGATCACCGGACCGCACATCGAGATTGCCCGTCGGTCGAAATTGATCAGACATGGCTCTATGAATTTAGATGATGGCGCGGGAAGGGACCAGGAAAGACAATTATATGCGCGGCAGCGTGACAGCAGAACGTTAGCACGTCCACTGGGCAGACGAGACAGCGCTTCCCGTGAACAAGCCGAGCGTAGACCGAGTGATTCCTTGGTGAAGTTCGAGCAAGCAAATGAGGGCGTGCCAGCGACGGATCAGGAGGAACACTCACCCCAAGACTGTCGGCCCATTGCCAGAAACGCGACCAGCCTGTCCTCCAGACCGGTATTCTGTGCTTCATCGTGCGCCAAGCCACGACACGACGGAATTCCCTGTCGTTTCTCGGTGGCATCGCGGAGAGCATGACATACGGACGTCCCGCTCAGGCGGCTTTGTGGCTAGAGTGGGCGTTACAAGACATGTGGTGCGATATGGCGCGCGACTGCGGAGATTCCGCGCAGCACAACGGGCATGTGGTCGCTGGGCATCGTCCTGGATGTCGCGTCGGCAACTGTGACGGCCAACATTGAATACGTCTTGTCTTGTCTGCAGCCGAGCACATCACTGACCGGAGGGCTGGAAGGTGCGGCCGTCAAAGGTTGCCGTTGCACTGAGGAAACCGGAACTCGAGCAACGTGGGGGCTTTGACGTCATCGCACGCCTGCGCAGCGCCAACGTGACGCTCGCTACCAACGCGCCCTACATAAACCTCCTCCCATCCCCCCATATGCCCCGCAACTCGCATACGCTGCTCGACATGCCCTCCAACACCTCCTGGAAAGATGGTATCCTCCTCAAGGTGCGTCGTCGCTGACAGCACCGTTCCTGGACGAGCGCGCTGACGGGCAACGGGCAGATCGTGAACGTTGTCGTGTACCTCCTCTTCCTCGGCTCGAACGTGTACACCGTCGCCGCGCCGCACGACATCTACCTCAACGGCAAGGAGACCTACATCACACCCGCGCCCTGGGCGTTCCTCATCTGGTGCGCCCCTCGCTCTCTTCATACGTGCTGCGACTAACCAGCGCTTTATGCAGGTCGCTCATCCACCTCCTGCTGCTCGGCACCGTCATCTACCAGTTCTTCCCCGGAGGCAAGATCGTCATCGTCGACGGCATCTCGTGGCGCCTTCCGCTGCTCGGCATCCTCAACGCGATCTACGTCAACCTCTGGTCCACGCACCACTATGTCGTCGGTGCGCCCCTTTCCCACTCCCTGTCTTCCCCCTTACTCACGCCTCCTATGCCAATCTTAGCCTTCGTATTCGCGCTGTTCGTCTCGTCTGCCGTAACGGTGCGCTTTGGAGCAGTGATATGGCGCGATGTGATGCTGACGCCTGCGCTGCCTACAGCACATCTACTATGTCGTGAAGAAGTTCCACGAGCCCGCCAGCCTCGCGGACGAGCTGCTCGTGCACCTCCCGTTCTCGCTGTACCACGGCTGGACGACTGTGCTCGTCGTGCTCACCGCCTTCGAGGCGTTTGGCGTGGATGCGTACGAGCACCATGCCGGCGTGTGGACGAAGGTCTTCGTGTTCCTCGGACTGTACGTGCTTTCTCTTCACATCCCTTCCCTCCTATCACCCTCGTGTCGACCCCGTGCTCACAGTCTGTTCTCCTTCCAGCTTCTTCCTCGAAGCGACCGCCGCCGCCTACGCGTTTTCCTCGCCCGAGGGTGACCTGCCTGCGTCCATCGCCATCGCATGGTCGCTGTGGGCGATCTTCGCGCACCAGCTCAATGCCTTCGTGCACTGGTCGGCGCTCGCGTTCTCCATCCTGGCGCTCATCTGGGTCGTCAAGGCTGCCATCGGGCTCACCACGACGTGGCGCCGGGGTGGAATTGTGCTGGAGGATGAGGAGCGCGCGCCGTTGGTTGGTGGTGCGTAAAGGCGCCTCGCGTACATTGTGGGGATGCGTAAGTGATACTGCTATCTATCCTTGCCTGCCATTCTTGATCTCCGAATCTGTTTCTTTCTTGTTTTCCTCGCATTGCTCTTTTCACGTTCCCACACGAACCGAACCATGCCCCGAGTCGACGTGTAAATAAGTAGCGTACAGTTCCGTCTCGCATGTATGATAATGAAGTGTTGCCTGCTATCCTGTCCTCTGTCCCGCCGCGTGCCTGTGTTAGATCGCGGCTGAGATGATCAGCGGAGGGTGTGCAAATGCCGCGATGTCGCGAAGCCCGCAGACATGTGTTTCTCGATCTCGCCTCCCTCCTGCTCGACAAACTCCTGTAAAGTCCCTGGGATATTTCCACATCCCCTGCAGCGTCCACACAAGTCGTCCAAGCCGGATCATACTTGCCTCGTTTCCTCCACGATGACGCCGATGCTGAGCCCAGAATGGCCATAAGCGGGCGGGCGGAGCTGCTCGTCATTATGACCGCATAGCGACGGTACGTTGAAAACGTTGAATGCAAGCCTTCGCAGCTCCATTCACACCCGCCCCTGCCCTCAGCCTCTCACCAACGTCTTGTAGTTTCACCAAACCTCGAAAAATGTCTGTCTCCTCGTTCACGAGCCCCGACGCGGCGCGCATAGCGACCGCGCTGGGTCTCTTCTCGTCCGGCCTCCTCTCAGGTGCGCACACAGTCCACTCCGACGTCACATCCTCGCCCGGTACCTAACGAAACCCTGCAGGGAGCACACTCGCCCTCTCCGCGTTCGCGGCGCCCGCGCTGCTCGCCGCCTCGCACACCGCGCCGACGCACACGCCCAACACGCTCGTCGCGGCGCTCTTCACGCGGCTGCACGCGCGCGCGCACGCGCTCGCCCCGCCGCTCGCGCTCCTCTCCTCCTCGCTCCTCCTGTACACGTCCGTCGTGCACTACGCGACCGGCTCCCGGCGGTGGGCGGTGTATGCGGCCGCCGGCGCGCTCGCTGCGAGCGGGGCGGTCGGCGGGAAGGGGCGGGCAACGGGCGCGGCGCGGCTGGCGAGGACCGCGGGCCAGGACCGCGTAAGCGGGGCGGGGAAGGACGCGGAAGGCGCGGAGGAGGCGCTGCTCGACGTCGACGGGCAGGTCGCGGCGGTCGTCCAGTGGACGCGCGCGAACTGGGCGCGCGGCGCGGCGCAGGCGCTCGGCTTCGCGCTCGCGCTCGCCGCCGCGTTCAGCACGTACAAGTAGCATGTCGTCGTCCCCGCAAGCTTGGCATAATGTGTCCGATATGTCAGGGCCATCGCGCACATCACTGGCGTGGGCCCCGCGTATATCATATATCATCTTCGATGCGCTTGCGTTGGGCCATCTTCAGGTGCGCGTGGGGCGGCCGTGTGCATCGGACGGTGCGCGGTCGAGCGACGAGCGAACCGTCCGAGTGGGCTGCTGCGTCGGGGCGCCGGCTCGTCGGGGCTGCGTGGATGCGGGGGCTTGTCGAGTGGATGCGCCTGCGCCTGGCGCGCGGCGCCGGCAATCAAGCCCCAGCGTGCACAGCGGGCGCGGTTGCGCACGGACCGCTGCTCGAGCGGAGAGCGCGCAACGCTTGTGCCTAAAGCCTGCGTGGGGCTCATGCGTTGGTTGCTCGATCGTTTCAGAGGAAGCCCATGACCCACCGGTCCGCGCGCATGCTCCTCATCAAGCATCCTCGCGAGTCGGGCTGCTGTCCTTTGTGTCTACAGCACCGACTCTTCCCGAGCGACGGGCGGCGTTCAATGTCGAGGCGAAAGCCGTGTGCCGGTGCCGGTGCGGTTACTTATCTTGAGCAAGACGAGTCGACTGTTCAGCCGGTGCGGTGACTTGTCTTGAGGAAGACGAGTCGAGTATTCACCGTTATTGTCCCTGACGAGCTCGAGGGTACGTAATCTCGTCGGCTTGTTGTTTGAGATCGATTCGGATGAGCTGCGATGAGATAGGGGCAGCTGATGCCGGAAGAGGCGCGCTGAACGGTCTTCTGGGTGGTCGCAGTGAGGACGACAATTTGGTGGAGGGACGCGGACGACTTGCCACAGTCGCAAGCGCCTGCATCAAACGCCCGACTGACCATCATCGAGTTGTCAACAGCAAGGAATGGAAGGCACACACACCGCGCCACTATATGCCGATGTGATCATGCGTCCGGTTGGTCTCTGGATCCAGGACGTGCGCGGATCGACCCATCAATTGTCCACGGTGGGCTCGGGCGACCTAGGGCGTAGAGTGAGAGGCGGGATGGTGCGGGTCGGGTGGCGGGCCTGATTCGCAGGGATGACGAGACATGTGTCGCACAGCTCAGGGCGGCATTAGCTGGCCACACGGTGCTTTGCACTGTCCGTTGTCCCTCGGATGCAAATTCCCATCGACACCGAAGAAAAATTGTCAGGAGAAGACGGAAGACGGCGCCCGGCGCGTCGTGATGCCAATAAATGAGCATGGCGATCCCATTCAACAGGATGGTCCGTTTACCCAGGCGAGCGCGCGGACGGCTGTCAGCTCTCGATCACCAGCGTGATGCAGAGGGCCCGCACCGCGCCGCCCCCCGCGCGCAGGCGTCGGCCGCGAAAACACGCCGTGCGAGTCTGCGTCCCAATCGGGCAGCCGCGGCGGGATGTGGCGGTGCCGCCCCGTGGCTGTGATCGAGGGCCGATCGCTTCAGGCGCCGCCGGGCGCGGCGCGCTGGGCACGAGTCTGGTGCCGCGCGCACGAGCAGTTCGAACGCCTGTGCAAGGTCGACCGCGTGCAGACAGCCCGCCGGGCAGCCCGAGGCGACCCGTGGCCATTTCATCTTCCTGTAAACACTCCTGCTGTAGGCGGTCGCAGTATGATGGTCGTTTGACAGCTGCGAAAAGGGTCCCCAACGACACGGAGCGTGGGTAGAGCGACTCGGAGGATGATTGATAACGAGTCCCGGGCCGTGTCGGATTTTGCAACAAGGTCGAAAGCTCGCTCGAACAAGGGGTGAGATTCGTCGAGACCTCGTCGACAAGTCGGATCAGGGTGAAGACACAAGACGAACGCTCGACACTGTGACCACTGGCATGGTATCACGGCCATAGGCACGCCAGAGATCGAGACGCGCACCTCCGGGGCTGTCTTCGCAGCTGTTGGACGCTGGGGCGAGCAGATGACGGGCTTGCGTCGCCGGTGTGCTGGAGCCAAGCGCACAGGTGATGACCAGCGCGATTGAGGTGAGAGCGACAGCGTGCCATATCCAGCCGTCCACGAATAGCCTGCGATGAATGGGCGATGATTCGAGGACTTCCAAAGAGCGCCTTAGAACCCAGCAACGCAGAACCTGCAGCAGTATATTAGTGCGAGCCGTGATTGATTGAACGTCGCTTGGCAAGTAGGCAGCAGGGAGAACGTTTATGACGAGGAAGTGCGATGCGAAAAAGACGGGCCAGCCTGTCGCCGGCGCTTGTTGGAGAGAGCGATCATGATGCGCTGGGTAAGACGTGATGATCACGAAAGAAAGACAACCTCGAGCAGGAAGGTCGATGCGTCTATTGTGTATACGATTGAGCATGTCGGTAAACCGAGCAAGATGCGTGCGCGAACTGTAGTCCAAGCTACTCGATACGGCTGGATCAAAGTACGTCTGTGAACAACTCGAATAATTCAGCTTGCGGTCGAAGACCGTCCTGTCAAAGTGCTTACTTCGTACACAGACTCGATCGGGTTCAGGCAATGGTCGTCACAGACAACGTCGCTGCACTCTAGGCCAGTCTGGGGCCCCGCATCGTCGGCATCTGGGGGCCGGAAACCGAGAGTACCTGATTGCCCAATAACACCGAAGCGTTTCTAACGCCATGGTAGCCGCCGGCCAACCCATACTAGGAACATCTGAATGTTGATACTGTCAGTAAAGCCGATACAGCAGAAAATGAAGGATAGGTCATCGGGGTGCGATAGCGTCATTGCGATGAGCATCCTGCCGAGGCGGCGTCCGCGTCCGCGCCCGTATTTATGAACAACACGTACGCACATATGATATGCGCGGCCAACTTTGCCTTCCGCAGCAGCGGACACGGTACATATTGTATACACAGCCGCGACAGACACAGATAGTTCACGCCACCTGTCGAAGGCAAATGTGAACCGATCATCAAGAGGCCCAAATGCACGGCGTCCGCACCTATAGCACCCGCGCTGCGCCCGTCCAGCGCGCGTATGAATCACCGCGCTGAGCTACAGAATGTCCCACTCCATGCGATGTCAGACCTAGCGCGTGCAGAGGATGGGGTGCGGATGACATACCTCGCTGGCCGCGCGCCGCTCGCCTGACATGACGTGGTCAAACAGCGCGTCCGTTCCCAGACGATATATTGCATCGCACGTTGCGCTCTGCGTCCGGTCCGGCGCCGGCGACCAGGTTGTGTGTGGAGCGGCATTCAGAGAGCACAACGAGGGTAACAGATACTGTGGTGAGGTTAGTGTATGGTTCTCTGAAAGAGGGGAGAGCGCTTAAAGCGCGGGAGCTCATCGCTGCATACAATACAGTGCTCGCCGGCGGCAGATGGTCGAGGCGACGGAGGCGACGGGTGGCACGCGGGCTAGCGGATACGAACGTCATGCAGCCTTCAGTCCTAACCCTAAGAGGGGACCCGCAGAGGAGCATACAGTGCATAGATAGCGTGCTGTGGTTCGCTGACTTGCAACAGCACCCTCGTGTGCGCGCTTCACGGGCGCTAGCGTGTGTGCTTCGGCTCGGAAATGCTGCGGAACAAATGACATGGAGAAGCGCGAAGGAGAGAAGGTACTGCAGGACCAGTTGAATGCGAGCCAGGAAGGCGCCCTGCACCCTTAGCCGCTGTCCTGTGACTTTGCTTATCCAGGGCTACCGTCGGGCCGTCGGTGAGGCACTGACTGGTGTAGTTGAATTGACTGCGTTACATACCAAGGCGCTATGATCGATTGACAACATATGTACTCGAACAAGCTATCTGTGATTCACGTATGGCATGAGTACGATGGACTGGCAGGCGCCGGCGTAGATTACTCACCCGTAATATGTGACACCAATGCCGCTTGCTCATCAGACTCTGATCAGCCTCGCAACGCAGCATAGTCACGGGCAAGGCACCGCGCCATCGTGGACCATCGGGGCCTCGTCCCGTGAATAACGTTTGGTGTGCTGGCATCCGGGGTGCCGCTGAAGTTCCAGGACGGGGTGATCGCCCCGAAGGCGCCAGTGGTCGCAGCGCCACTAGGATCCCGCCTCCGCAGCACTGTACGGATAACCAAACATCCCAAGAAAAAGCCACTGCGCATATGAGCGCTAGTGGGTCGCAACGCAAAAGAAAAGATCCGGGGGAAGAAGTCGCTAGGATGAGCCTCTCGCCACAGCTGTTTACGCGCGGCCGGGGCTTGGAGAATCCACATCGTCGACGGTGGGCATACACGAGTACGATTAGGTACTAGCCCAGGAGAATGGGCTTGTATCCAAAAAGACGGTCCCTCGGTCGACAACCGAGCTGGTGCGCAGGAGTCCCGGTAGATCGTTAGGCGGCAGTCCGCATATGTCGCGACCCCTGCCATGCGGCGATAGCCATGTGGGTCGGAAGCCTGAAATAACGGGAGTGAGCGTCTGCTCACAGCTGCGCGGCCTCATTGATAGCCATATTGCACATGGCGACTGGCGTCCAGGAAACCAAAGAGGAGCGCATAGGAAAGATCTGAGCTGGGCGACGTGGAGGCGAGAGGCAAGAAGCTGGCTGGCAGAAAAAGGAGATACGTTCTATATGCGGATAATCGCGTGGCGCGACGGTGAGCTCGACGTTTTCCGTCCGCCCATCATGTCCGCCTACGCAACACAGCGACATTCGCCCGCCTCCTTTTCGTCCCCGGCGTCGACCACGCTCTTTCGTCGCCTGACATGGGAGGGCACCGTGCCGCTCGAGATACGCGTCGACTCCAAGGAACTGCCGGCGAACAGTAACCGCGGATTGGAAGTGTACTTCATCCAGGCCGCACGTGTCACATATCTCCCGCTGTTGATCCCAGAGATCAAGCGCTTCCTGCTCGACGTGGTCTTTGACGAGGATGCGGCGAGGCTGCTGAAGGAGGAGGACTGGTGGTTCGAGAGCGAGGAGGGCAATCTGCTCAAATGGTGCGTGCGATCGCGATGCCTCCACAGCGCCGAAGTGCTCAGCTCGATATCATCCAGGCACTGGCCGGTCGGGCTCGTCTACGACAACCACACCACCCTCCTGTCCTCGCAAGCAGGAGCGTCGAGCTCTGCAAAGTCGGCTGCTGCCGTGCCCCTGCGGCTCATCCTGCATCTCGCCTCGCCGCCGACGGATAAGCTGCTGCTCTCGCCAAGCGCAGAGTCATGCAAGCAGGCCTTCATGGGCCAGCTCAAGGAGGCCGACTTCATTCGCTGGGGCAACACCAAGCGAATGACCGGGCTCCGGAAACAGGAGCAGGACGGTATATGGGAAGGCATCAAAGAACGTGAGTATCAGCGCGCATCATACGTGCGAATCTCTTTTAATGCATTATTGATCCAGACAATTTCGACGACTATTGGCGCGTCGCGTCCAAGGTCACTCCGACGACGACGCCAGGGCGGCCGAGCTCCCCTCCCGTGCAATCTGCAACGTCTACTCTGCATGCGCGGCCCCCGTCGGCGGATCCTCAAGGCGCTCCGGATCGTGATGGCGCGTACGTCGTGCGCAGTGTCCCGGTCAGACTGTATTTGCCGGAGGGCCCTGTGATCCAGGACCTCGCCCCGCCTTTGCTCGAGGATGGTACGTGCTCTCTAACGTCTGAATCCTATCATTCCTGCGCAATGCAGTGCCACCGCGCCCGCTGTCAATTGCAATCATCCTTCTTGCCCGCCATACCCGCATCTCGCCGTTATGGTTCTATGCTGATGGTCGTCGGTATGCGCAGGCTCGCCAAATACACTGTCCGACTTCCTGTCGCTGCACCTCCCGCTTCTCTTCCCCGCGCCGTCGTCCTCGACACAGGCGCCCCGTAACCTTGCCTACGCGCTCATCCAGGGCGTGCTCGCGCCTCCCGAAGCCGAGCTCGCGTGGCTCGGCGCGTGCATGTCAGGCGCGGATGGCTGGGTCAACATCTGCATTGGGCTTTTGCGCGAGCCCGGCGGCCGGTAGGCGTGGCGTAAGGTCTGGATGCGCCCCGTAGGCAAGCGGCGTCCCTGCCTACCTCCGACGTTCGAGGGCTCGGGTTGTTGTCGTCTTCTATATCACTAGAAGTTCCTCTCGCCAAAATTATACATTCAACATGCGACACTTGTGGGGTCGGATGGTAGCGGGCACCGATCGCCTCGAACCGCAGCAGTGTGTTACATCTCGTAGTGGGTTTGATGTCGCCCAGGGCTAGAAACAAAGCAGAACATCCATCATTGGTACAAAGACGCGTGGACCAGACTGCGCTGTTTGATCGCATGCAGTGCATTGGAGGGGGGCGGCCGCCAGCTCGCGGCCCGTAGTGACTGGACCTCGGCCGGAGGCCGACTTGTTGTACCCTGCGGGTTGCACGGTGCGGCCACGGCGGCGACATTCTGTGTCGTACTGCCCTTCGCTCAAGAAAAGCCCATCAGCGCTAGTACCTAAGAGGCACATAGGCGCAGCAGACGCCAGCGATGTTCCTCGCGCCTACGCCTCGACCCGCTACGAGAACCGCATGCACGACTCCTCGAGCCTCGCGGCGCTCCGACACGGAGGGGCCTGTGCCGTCCGCCTACACCGTACCCCCGATATAGAAACATGCCGGCCGACGCTAGAGGGCAAGCGAGATAGAATCTGATAAGCGACACACGCGGTGAGATTTTATGGATCCGATATGTACTATACACGTTATATGGCTACTACGATAGGTGGCGCTACAGAGGGGGAGGGAAACGTCGGTGGAAGACCAGCCAAGAAAAAAGATGCTACTAAAGGAACGTCCATGCGCGAGGGCGCTCGCGGCGCCCCTCCCGCCTCGTCGTATTAGTGCCCCGGTCACCCTGCGACACGCGCTGCAGCACATCCCGTGGACGGCTCAATGCGACGAGAACGCGCCCGCGCCCGACGCGCTGGACAGCGAGACCTGCTGGAGCTGCACGACGGACGTCCACGTGCTGCGGTAGAGCGTGCGCTCGCCCGCATTCGCGCCCGTTGAATCATTGAGCCCCATATTGACTGCCATCTTGGTCGCCATCTGCAGACGGGCGTAAGCGCTATCTCAAACCTTCATCGGTAACTAGGGGGTGTGACGCACCTCGCTGTACTGGCTGAAGCCTGCACCACGCACGCAAGAACTCTCAGCGCCGGGGCGAGGACGAGGCGTGGGAGAAGGCTCACCTGAAGCGCGGCCGCTCTTGTATTCGGTCCATGCGAGGATGATCACGGCGTGCAGGATCTCGATGTACGGAACGTGGGGGCTGTCCCCCAGAAGGTGCTGGTGATTGAGGGGCATGAGAAGCGGGATGAATAAGACGCCGGCAAGCTTACGCACCTTCGCCATGTCACAATAGGCGTTTGCCACCACCGTCACTCCGCGCCCCACAATTTCCGGCATCTGCGAGTACCTGCGCAGCGCGTCAGCGCTGGACGACACGGAGCGCGGGGCAGGATACGCACCTGCACGCGACCCCGGCCATGCTGTTCGCGAGCAGCGGAGAAAGCGTGTTCTCGTAGATCCGCTTCGAGACATCGTCATACGACAAGAAAGGGAAAAGTCGGCCGAAATGCTCGAAGAAGACCTGCACGAGGTGGGCCATGATGCTCGAGTGTGGGCGATTAGGTTGGCGGGGGTCGAACAGATTGGATATTGGGAGGTCGCGTTGGGCCATGGAGAGCGAGCGATCGCGGTAGAAGGTGGAGGACGCATCGATGGGGTGGCTGATGGCCATTGCGCCGCGCCCCGTTTGCGAGGGCATCAGGGAGGGTAATTGCGTGGCTCCGTATGAGGAGCTGGACATCGATCGTGTGTCAGTCAGCGCGCCGGCAAAGAGGGGGGAAGGTGCAAAAAAAGCGTACGCGGGCCGCGCGTCCGGTTCAGGCGAAAGCCAGAGGTCCGCAGACGACTGGGGGGACGCGTTGCCGTAGGAGGACGGGGAGCCGGACGAGTAGCGCGACGGCTGGCTCTGGTCCGACGGGGGCGACGGCAGGCCGGTCGCGTACCAGGCGCGGGGATCCGCCGCGTCGTCGCGGGCAGCGATGGACGGCATGAGCAGCGCCGCGTCCGCGCGCGCGCCACCGTGTGGCGAGGACCGCCTGCTGTGCGCCGCGGACCGCGACGAGGAGGCGGACGAGGAGCCGGTGACGATGCGGCTGCGCTCTGCAAAGTAGCGCTCCCGGTCGCGGAACTGGCAGGCGGTGTTCGCGGCCTCGCAGGCCTCGCAGCGGTCCTGGGCCTTGACCTGGACGCACTTGATCTTCTTGAGACGGCTGGGGGAGGGTGAGTGGGACGGGGGGCGGGACGGGGGGGTGTGCGCGTACCAGTTGTCGCAGGAGGTGACGAGGCGGGGCCGTTTCTTGTGTGTCTGGTTGAGCTGGGGGGCCTCGAGGACGAAGCGCAGGTTGTCCATGGCGCGGGGGGCGTGTGGGCGGGGCGGAGGCGCGACTGTGAGGATGACCGGAAGTAAATAGCAGAGCAAATGACACGCCTGTGCGTTATATAGGGATCCGGCATCACGGAGACGCAAAGAGGATCTGGCGCGGCGGACGGCAGATCGGCGGCCCCCCAACGCTGCAGCCGCCAACGCAGCAGCGAGGCAGGATCTGTGGACCTAGCGACCAGATCCGACTGACACGGGGGCGATGCACCGTTCGAACCGCCTCCTGACCCACGTTCACAGACAAACCGGTCCGCCGCGTGCTGGTCGGCTCAGTGCGCTGACTCCTCGCGGGCGGGCGCTCGTCAACGCGACAGAGCGGGGTCGGAATCTCAATGTCCCAGCCCCCCTCCCCCGCCAGTCATCGCAAAGTCAATCTGGCGTCGCGCCTGGTATCCGAGTGCACTTGAATCGCCGGCCGAAATGCGATGCCTCGGCACGCACGTCGTTCGTTGAGTTGCCGGCGACGGTCGACGCTGGGGCAGCCTTCGGAGGCGTGGTCGCGGACCCTACGGCTGCCTCGCTGACTCCAGCTCTGATGAGCACACGCTGACTGTCCATGGAACGCGACAGAATAATCGGGCAGCTGAGCTATCATCTACCGTACACATGCGCCCGCCGCCCACTGGAAGCGCCTCGCATCCCAGGGTCAAACACCAACGACGCCGCGGAAAAAGAAGCTCACGAGTCGTCGAGCCCCAGACAAAACGGCCAGCGACCAGCGTCTACCCCGAGTACAAGGGCCGGCGCAGGTGGGCCGCCGTCGGTGACTTCGCGGTGGCTGGCGCCTCTCGCTGCGCCCGACCTTGCATGCGCCATCACGATATGTCCCAGCGGCGTGCATGGGTTCCGCGTGCTTTCCGAGATGCGCCTGATAGATGGGCGCGATCGAGGCAGTGGTGGCACCGCAAAGTACCTGTTGATGACGCACGATTGGCGCGACCCGACATCGCGAATCACTTTGCGGCCAAGAGGACACCGCGCTCGTGCGTCACGGTCAGAGGGCGGTGAGCCGCGTAGGGCGTGCCGCGCACTCGACGCATCGACCATCACATCACGGCCCATTAAATTCCGATATAACTTATCTATAGACAGAGTGAGTCAGGTAGTCGTCACGAGCCGCCGCAATCTTCCTCCAGGGGGTGTCAGTGGGGCAGCCGAGACGCTGGGGGTCGGTTTTCACCGTCCGAAAACAGGAGCTCGTCCTCTGGCAAGTCGAAAAGCACCTCCTGCCGCACCTCCACCGACGGTCTACGTTCCTCGAATGAATCGCGCGACGCTCGCCTTGGCCCATCCTGGAACGACAAAATACGTAGAGACGTCAGCACCACATACACCAGACCCAGGTCAGGCCAGACTTTTTACCTACCGTTTCAAAATCGGCAGGGTGTGACACCAGCGGCATGGACTCGAGCTGGAGCTGGTAACCATCTTCTCGCCCTTCGTCGCCCTCGGCAATGGGGTTCCCATGTGCGTCCAGGGGCACAGACGAGCCCACCGACTTGCTGTACTTGTGGTAGGTGAACAGCGCGATACCTGATAAAGACGGGTTTCAGCACAACGTAGCGGCGCCGCCACGCGGGGACAAAATTCAGAGGTCACAATGGCGCCGGCAGCTCGTCCGGCACGGCCGCGCAGATCCTGCCGCAGCCACGCAGGTGGGCCAACTCGGCTCGGTGGGGAAGGAGATGAACGTGAAACACGCACCGCAGACGGTAATTGCGACGCCCGTGATATTTAGGGGTGTAAGCTCGTCCCCAAAAAACCACGCCGACACGGTGATCGTCGCGACCTCCTTTGCGATGCCGGCAATAGACATGGGCACGACGCCGGTCCGCTGGATTATGCTGCACCGTGCGGCGCGTCAATGATCACTCAAGAAATTGCTGTGGGAAGTACACGCACTAATACTCACTGAGGACCATGCTGAACGCGAGGATTCCGGGAAGGAAGAGGAGCAGAAGCGTTCGAAGCGTCTCGCCTGTGCCCGCGAAGAAGTGGCTCTGGAACATTGTCGACCACGGATCTAGTATAGCGCTGATGACTGCGAGCGTCAGCCCCATGACTGGCGCGAGCCAGAAGATTGTTGCGGCGGGATTATTCAGGCCCATTTCCTTGTTTCGGAGCAGGACCTGGGTGAGGCTCCAACGAAGTCCGCCCAGGGCGCTAGCCGATAGCACAAGGATGAATCCCGGCAGCACAAAGTGCGTCTCGGTAGCGACCATCAAGAGGACGCCCGAGAATATGAGGAATATAACGGCAATGAGGCGGATGGAGAACTCCTCGAGGCGGAAGAGGAATGCGAAGATCAGCACGAAGATGAGCGACGATGATTTGCACATTGCTGTGCGCGGGGCGCGTCAATGTGAATGACTCGCGTGAAATATGCTGACGAACGACGCACTGTAGAATGATAGGGTAATGGTTTTGAGGGACAAATTCGATAGGCCGATGTCGAGACCCGTAGTCACAGCGGTCGGCGCCGCCTTTTTCCTAACAAAGAACAACAGATCCATCAGCCTGTCAGCATTCGAAGGCAATTTACGTGGATTGTCCGCTAAGAAATGAATGGAAAGGAAGATGGGAACCCCGCCAGCGGGTGCCGTTCGGGTGTCCGCCCGCGCTTGTGAGACGCGCCGAAGAGTGAGAAAGGCACTCACGCGTAGTCCGCGCTTGACGGGCTGTTGTCCGGACGGAAGTGCCGTGGCCAGCCGAACCGCATGACCGCGGCGAACATGAACTGGACGAACATGTGCAGCATGGTGACGAATAGCGGGTACGGGAAGCCGAAGTGCTCGGGAGAGAACATCCATTTGTTGTACAAGGACAGCACGAGGGCGAAGAGAAACCTACGGCTATGTTAGAATTGCCGGGTTTCGAAGCGGAGGATGACGCACCAGGATGCGATGAAGAGCGCGTTTATGATCGCGTTTCGCATGAATAATCGCTTTTTCTCCTCCTTCGTCGCCATGTGTACGTGTAAGGGGGCATACTCGAGTGCTTCTGACGTGTATGGGGGAGGTGAGCCTTCTTGGTCAGGCGCGACTGGCATGGTGTGACGGTGTGCGACCTCAGGTCATGAATTTGACTCGGGGGAGGCGAAGGCTGCGAAGTTTTTCGAGTTTTGCACAATAGCGTATCAAAATGTGCTCTTTGAGGTCTCTGTGGTGGCGATTGAGGGCAACATCAGCTCCCACTCGAGGAGACAGGTCGGCAGGAGTTGTCCCGCGCCTGGTTGATGTGTCGACGTACCTGACACCACTCGGACCGGACACTCCAGCGGTGCTGCGTGAGGACTATAGAGACACCGTAGCCGTTTCCCGTAAGATCGCAGTGGAGGAGTGGACGGTGGTTATGGTACAGAGCGAGCTGGCCGCGAGCCTCCGACGTTGTCGCGCACGCCGATGCGGAACGTGGGTAACATATGATCGTGGGAACGTTGACTTGTCCCGCCCTTCAAGCGCTCCTGGCACTGCTCGTCTGCACTGCTATCCCCGCCCTGCTTTGCATTTACTGAATACACATCAACTTCGTCTTTCCGTACTTTGCCATGTCCCAAGGTCCCGCTGCATTGGGCCTCGATGCTGAGGTCAGAGTCAAGAACCGCGCACGATTCGAGCTCGAGCTCGAATTCGTACAAGCACTCGCGAACCCCTTCTACCTCCATTCTCTCGCGCAACAGGGCGTGCTCAACCAACCTGCCTTTGTCAACTACTTGGAGTATCTGCAGTATTGGAAGCAGAAAGACTACGCCCGCTTTATCCTGTACGTGTGCACGCGACTGAGCACGCTCGTGGCTGATCAGTTCGGGCAGCTATCCGCACGCTCTCCATCATCTCGAGCTTCTGCAGCATGAAAAGTTCAGGGAGGAGATATCCAAGGACGGGTGGAGGGACTTTCTCAGCCAGAAGCAGTACGATCACTGGCGGACGTGGTGCGTGCTGTGCAGATCTATCTCTGTGCCTATGCTTATGCGAGTGTTCTAGGCGGCAGCCTCAGCATCTGGCAGGCCAAGATCCAGCGGACGCCACGAAGGAGCAAGATCTCGGCCTCGCAGCCGACACGCATGGAGACAACTGAAAAAGGCGTCCTGCTCCTCGGTCGATGCATCTACTCTACGTTTCCGGCTTCCTACTTGTGCAGCCACGGCCGAGGCGTCTGCTGTTCCAGACCCCTCGAGCCGGAAGGATGGGGGCGACGCAGTCTGACACCCGGGCCGTTTCCCGCAGCTACAGCCTGTCCTCACGCATGTACCATTTGCCTTTAACTCCATTACCGTCCGCGCTCCAATGCTCAATATGCGAACTCAAGCCCCACTGTTCGAACCATCGCCGCGTAGCTCGCTCATCGACCGGTCTGCCAAGCCAGCCCGTCTGGGGCGTGCCGCACCGTCGACATCTGCTGCAGGCTGTAGACGCCCTTCCGATCGCGTCGTACGAGCAGGGCGGACGACGGAGCTCACAATCGGTGACCAAATTTGCTATCCGAAGCCGTTCGTCAGTGCCGGTTGAATACCGTATTGCAGAAGTTATACGCGACCCGCAGGTACCCGAACGTCCACTGTAAGTAGCTTCCCGCTCACACAATACAATCCGTATATTGCATTTTGACGAAATTTAATGCCCTGAAGCATTGGCCCCGATCGCGCCGGTATCCCGCGCAATACGAGCGCCGTAAAAGGCGTCGTCTTTCCCAAGCACCTTCGTGCAAGCGACAATCCGCCCTTCCGTGGCTCGCCTCTGGGTGATCTGATGATCATGCACCTGTCTGCCGCACGGCAAATTTCATCTTGTCGTTTGCTCGTTTGGATGGCCTGCGGGTGCGGTCAAACCTCGGTCCTGCGCGTGTTTCACACCTGGTCCTCGACTGACTAGACTGACGACCAGAAGAATCGCCTGTCATTAACGACTCTCGCCAAGGCTCGCAAATTCGGTACCCTTTACATCTCATCGTCTGAAGCTCCCCCCGCCGGTCAACTCCTACGGGCATCTCGACACCGAGTTCGAATTCTACTTGCCACCGCATACCCTTTTCTTCGCCGCGTCGTCATGCCATGGCATCTGTGAGCGCCGCAATCCGCACTGCGCATCACAGTGAGGACTGCTTGTACTCCTGGCACATTGGGTCCTAGGCGACGACCAGAACCCGGCGGCCCTTTCCACCGGTCGGCCATGTGCTGGCGCCGGCGCCTTCTTCAACACAATATAGCGCGTGGCCGTATGTATTGGGGGCAACGCGAGTCTGACCCGTAGGAACCCTGTCAACGATCTTCACGCCTCGTGGCTGCACTCGTCATTTCACCTCCAGCCTCTCGTTCCCTCCTAGCTTCGACCGCCACCAACGCTTCGCTCGGCACGACCGAGTTCCACGCGCCGCCGCGTTTTCGCCTGTCGGGTGTCGCCTGCGACGGCGGCCATGGCATCCGTCAATCAGCTTCGCGGATTATGACGAGTATGGGCGGTGGGCATACTGCACCCGCTGCGGTTTGGCTGCCGAGTCACCCTCAATAGAGCGGGCGGACCTTATCAGGTACGAACGGATATCGTCGCATCGGCTGCTCGACGTTGACAAGGGACAATTCCACCTCAGAATTCAATTACAGCGCCCGCGTCATGGCTGTCTTCGGCAGCGCAAAATCATGCGAAAGTGCGATCGTGAAGCACGTCAGCAGCATACGAGGTTTGGGTGAGGTCCCGCTCCTCCCGACGCAACCGTCGTCCGTAGCAATCAACTTTGCGCATCTTGGACGATTCCCTGCACACCGTGCCCTCCGATGTATTGCAGTGCATCTGAGCATAGGCATGCTTTAAATGGAGCGGGCGGATCTTAGCAGGTGCGAACAGAAATCCTCGCCTCGGCTGTCCGACGCTCACAATGCCACCTCAGGTTTCTGCACGCTGTCGGCGAAATGGGCGTGCCGCACCTTCTTCGACAGCGCTTGCGCTTCGTGCACAAAGCCATCCGAAAGTTCTATCGTGAAGCACTTCGTCGTTTACAAAGGTTCGTGTGCCTTCATCCCAGTGTCGCCGCGTCCTTCAGCTCTTTGTCTCAGCTCGCCCATTCTACGGCCGGTGTGGATGTGCATTGGCGGTCACGCAGCGTGGAACTCCGCACACATCGTGCGTACAAAATGTTATGCTCGACCGCCACTGTGATTACGACTGTAGGGTATCTCTCTTCCAGCGGTCCCACCAAGCTTACCCCAGGTTTACGCCCCTCCTCACCCGGCTCAGCTGTACACTCCTACATGCAGCTGACCGGGAGGGCACCAGGAGCGTGAGCGGCTCGAATCACTTACCACCATCAAGCTTCGAAAGGTGATTATTAGGTTTAATTGCGGGGAACAATGCTGACTTATCTCGGTGTAGAGCGACGGATCCCGGTAAGCGGGCGCGCGGCGCTCGGAGAGGTGGCAGCCTCCCCGAGCGCGGCGGTGAAGGGGTAGAGACGGTGGCGAAGGGCGACCGAGTCGGCTCGCCATTTGGCAGCGCTGCGTGCACCCCCTCGTGAGTGGCCCATCGCTGAGATATCATTGATGGTGGCATATGTGCTCACCACGCCATCTAGAAACATTGTCGCCCGGCGTGGCCGACCTGCGGCTGGATCACCAGGTCTGCAAGGGCGGGAGCTTATACGCGCCAGCGCGAAGCGGGGGACAGGGGCCGACGGGCCCGCCCGTTGGGGCGAGTCGATAGTCCATGGAATAAAACGGTAGTCCGTGGAGCAGGGGCCCTCCCCCTGGCGGGGAGGGCGAGGGCAATGAAGAATTGGGTGGATCGCGCGGGATTTTATGTACCCGTTGTCTTTGTCCGTTCGTCTTTTTCTTTGTTTCGCTTTTTCTTCGTGAGCGGGAACCGGGCTCGATATGACAGTAGCCGCAAAATAGCGCGTGTATGCTTGCTGCAATTGCAATCTGTAGTCTATTATAAGTGAGCCAGTCGGCGGGAGGGCGCGGGCTGTGCTAACAAGGACAAACATCGCCTCGTCGCGCGGTCACCTTCTAGCCCATCAGCAAAAGCCCCAGAATCTTATATTACATTATATGAGGTTATATTACTTCCCTTCAAATAGCGATGACTCCATTCTGGAAAAAGGACCAGCTCAACAGGTCCCAGTACTACACATGAGTTATACAGACAGTATGATTGTGTGTTTGTGAAAGAGATCGGGTGCATATATCCTGCTCAGACAGCAGTAATGGCCGCGCCCGAATATCTTATCTTGCCTTATCTGCATGGCAATATCAGTATAACTCAATATAAACACCATAATATTTCGTCACTTTTGCTGATGCCGTCCACGGCGACGCCGAGCATCATCCCCTCGACTTCCAGCCGCTCTTCCCTCTTCGATCCTCCACTGTGCCCGTCCTGCGATGGCTGGACGCTATGACATTCGACCGACCGGATGAAAATCGACAGTGTTTGGCTCTCGAGCGACCACCGACAATATCAAAACGTCTTTTCTTCAGATCTTTTCTTCAGAGGGAGTCCTTCTCACATCGCACGTCGCCAGTCTACTGTCAGAGGTGCGGACATGTGCGCATTTACAGAGATACGCTGGCTGCTTTGTGGAGGCAGCAGGCCGAGGAAGAGATGATAATGAGGTGCGTACGATGCCATCCGTCGCGCAGCTTTCTTTCATTGACCCTTCCTTCCATTTCTTCATAGGGCCATTGGGATTGATGGAGTGACAGCGCGTCCAGCTGTACAGGCATCCCTGCTGAACGTCGACTGGGTAAGTCCTCCGCATCACCATACGTTCCCCGGCGGCTAGTGCGCCCCATCTATCTATCCCTATAGGTGGGCCTGCTTGATCGCCCATGGCACGGACTGCCTGCCTTGCAACGTCAAAGTACCGGCGCTCACTACCCTACCGCAATCGCAACGTCGATCTCGCTCCTCGCCCACTGCCAAATGTTCTCTTACCGCCGCTTCAGAATGGCCTTTGCGATCCATCGTCCGTGATCAAAGGGCGGGGTTCATCTGAGGACCGAACGGAAGCTGGGGACGGTGCCCGCAAGGCGTCGTTGTCTCCACGTAACGCGTATAGCACGTATGTATCATCCTATAGTCAAACGAATACAATGCTGCCTTTCGGCTCCCCTTCCCGCAATGAAAGCGTCTGCCGCCACCTCATCAATGGCCATTCAATCGTCGACACGGGGGATACATCACGCATTGTCTTGTGGGCCGCGCTCATTAATGAATCCGTATAAATTTGCCCACACGACGCCGAATATCATCATCATCTAGCTATTTATTTCTACCCATCGTACCAGGCGCCGTGGTCGCTCCCTCGCTGCAGTTGCCGCTGCAGCGGGCGCAGACGACGCGCTAGACCACCCAGTACAGTGCAGTCTGCCGGGTCCTCTGTAAGTGGCTTCCACGTCGGACACTTGTGCTAGGGACTCACCACCAGCTGCAGATGTACAGGCGCGCCGATGCTCAGCGCGGGCTGCCCGTCGAGCGCCACGGCTCGGGGCGCCTAGCGCGACACTGCCGACCGGGAGCTAATCCACGCATTGCGCGGGGAGTTCTCCGATAGCGGCGTACGCGGAGTCGAACGCCGCCGCCTAGCAGCATGGGTACGTCGTCAGCGCCCTCCGACCGCCCGCGCTGTTGCTGACAGACACGTACTTTTAGTGGTGCGTGCGCCGGCGCACGGCCATCGCCATACGACAAACTCTGCATGCTGGACCCAGCAGCCCACCTTGGCAAGGGTCGGGGACCCTAGTTGAGAGTATTCCGGGGTGGGTGGTCGTGGAAGTGCAGAGTTCGTCGTGCGTCAATGAAAAGAAGACGACGAGGGACACGCCGCCGGGGCGTGTGCTGTAGCTTGTGCGAGGGCCTCTCTTATTTATGGGTGCATCGCGCCTTTGTGCATGCGTTCCTTTCTTGCGGCGCGTGCAACGTATGTGTTGCTTTGTCTGTGTCTGGTGGAGAGGATCCTTTGTCAATCTGGAAGCATGCGTGTCTCGCGTAGGACAGATACGCCAGTATACAGGCACGCTCACTCTGGAGACGGCAGGGACGAGGAGGAACGGTGCGAGCATGACCGCCTCGTCGATCGTGAATCTATCGCCTGCTGCAACCTGCCGGGGCCGTCTTTCTTATTTCAGGAGGGAATCCTGCGTAGGCGATACATCTCAGTACAGTACTAGTCTCAGACACACAATATTATAATATTTATTCACGCCCGCGACGTACACGTACGACAACAGTATCGTGCTAAGTAAGCATCCAGCGTCGGGCGGGCCAAACTAGAGCAAGTAAACAGTCCTCTGAATGTTCCGCGGGGGCGCTGCAGTGGCGAGGGCACAAGTCGCCGGAAACTGGTGTGCGACCGGCGCGAACCTTGCCAGGTATACGAATCCACAGCGAAAGACAGACTCGGCCGTACCAGGTCCAAGCCGTGATCGCGCTGGGCTCGGTGCCCAGATGGATTTGCGGAGGGGCCTGCTATGCGGAAGGATCTGCAGCCACAGCCAGTGTAAGTATACCCGAAGACAGAAGAGCGCGCGGACCGTCCGTCGAGCGAGCGCGGCAGTCCCAGTCCCAGTCCCGCAGCTTGAAGCCTGACGAGCAAACGGCCGGTGCGCAGCATAGTCATAAGTCAGTGGCATCACTGCAATCAATCAATTGGAATCAAATTGCAATTACCGGCCACGAGATCCTGACGCCCAGATAGAGGCCTGGGGTGCAGATAGAGGCGTGCGTTGCAAGCTGAGGCGTGGCGCAGGACCGCAGTCGTCGGCACCGAGAGTGAGGGTGGGGGCGGCGAGCTGGAGCCGGTGTGTGAGGCGGTCTAATCCACAGAGAATAATGAAGTTATTGCTGGAAGCAAAGGAACATCAAAACGCACCTCGTGCTCTATTACAGTCGACGGACTTGCGCTGCAGAGGCGTCTGCGCACGCGGTGACGACACATGCGGGGGCTTGCTCGGTGTGCTGACAGTGGCGATCTGGTCCTCCGCGCAGGTGGCGGGGGCATGTCGATGGCGGGCCCTGATGTGCAGGTAGTTCGTGGCATTAAACGGGCGCTCATTAGGACCTGCCGCTGGTATCAAGTGGGTAAGATGCATATGCGGGTGGAACGGACACGCCCCGATGTTGATCAGGGCCCAAGCTTGACGGTCGAGGGCTCCGGGTAGATAGGGCGCTGCGCTGGCGGACGGGCAGGGCTGTGCGTTGTGGGCGACGACGGGTAGGTGCGCAGCGCTCGATCCGAGCCGACAACCATCGGGGCGGGACGGGCTGCGCGATGGATGCTGAGCAGCCAACGTTGTCGAACGGGGTAGGACGCACGCCTGTCGTCTTGATCCACCAGCCACCGAGGATGACGACGGAGGATACGGAGCCAGAGAGCCCAGCAATGGCACTGGAGCGCCACTGCGTGTGAGTGAGGGATATGACATGGCATGGTGCGCGCTAGATGGTCTGAGATTAATTAGATACTTGGATGGATGGATGGACAGAAAGGGACACACGCGCTCGTTCGCTCGTTCCGATGTTGCTTGGGTGGGTGGAGACTGCGATGGACGCGAGTGGATGGGGCGGGCCTGGGCCTGGGCCTGGTGGCCTGGGACGTCGGGCCTGAGCGCTGGAGGGATGCTCTTGCGGTTCGCGAGGAGCAGACAGCGTCGTGTGCGAATTCCAGCGCCGGACCGCGAAGACTTCGAGAACGGCGTGTGGGGTGCCATGATCACCGCGAGGGTGATTATGCGTGGCAGGGAACGAGCGCGCACTAGATGGTCTGAATTACATGGATGAATGCATGGTCGAGGGACGGGACACGCACGGTCGCGGGCAAAAACCTCGAGAGGTCGCAATGTTTGACGTAGAGGTCGACATGTCCAAATAGCGCAGACGGTGCCAGCAGGGAGAAAATTTGGCGTATGTTGAGGGTGACCTTGGAGCTTGGAGGCCCGACGGCCGATGGGCGACCGCGAGGGGCCTGTGGCACGAACGCGTTTGACGTGGGGGCTGGCGATAGGCAGGGTTCGTAGATTGACTGTATCGCGAGATGGGTTCCGACGTTGGTGCCCGTGGGCGACTTTCTAGCAAACGAGTCTGAGGTCAGGTACAGACAGACATATACAACGGGGTGATACGCACCTCACATTGCGCTTGGCCCGGAGGCCGGACGATGGTATGCGGCCACGGGTCGGTCTTTCTGTCCAGAGAGAGGATAGCATGCCAGGCGCTCGGGCGGGATGGAGGCCGGGTTTTGCCAGTCTGCTGAAACAGGATAGCAGGCGGGGTCGCCCAGCCATGCTGATATCAGCCTGCGTGACGGAGGAAGAGAACTGGATGCGACGCACCTTGCTTATCTGCCTCCTCCACAGGTCGATCGCGCGGCGAGAAAGTTTGAACTGGACGAGGGTAGATGCGGTAGTCGTGGCGCGCAAAACGTATGCAATCTTGTGGGAGAGATGGGCGGTGGGCGGCGGGTATACGGTGCCATGGAAAGAGGGTTGGATACTGTCAGACGTGGTAGAAGTCGCGCATACGGATGGAGGCGACGGTGTAGCGCGCTGGGTTATGTATATGAGGGGTCAGCTGGGGTGCTCTCTGGCGGTCGATACGTGGCGCACCATTTGCTTCCTGTCGCTGTCTCTGACCCAGCAAGTGACTGGATGAGCATGCGGAAACTGGAAGGCATGCGAGGCTGATGAGGTCGATGGGCAGGTCAGGCCTTCAGGTACTGTCCGGCTGCGGCTGTGAGGCCGATAGTTGGTACTCACAAGGCAGGCCTTCATGATAATACAGACTGCGGGCTGAGCGCTGGTCATAGGAAGGTAGAACACAGAGACTCAGACCCAGTAGTGGTAGTAGAGCTCGCGGCCCGATGGTCTCGCTGGCAGAGAAGGACACGTGCGCCGACGCGTCGACGCGACCCGCCCTCTATTTGTCCCCTCCCCCGAACTTCAACCAAACAGCACACATATATAAAGAACTCTCCACCTACCCACTTGCGCCAGCTCTCTTCACTCCCGACCGCCATGTCGCCGCGTTTCTGCCCACCCGCTCCTCATCTGGCCTTTTGCTCTTCCGCGGACAGTGACACTGCGCGCTTGCAACAGACGTATGCGGCTATTGGCCGTGCTTCGTGACTGACGCGGACGTGCTGCACACAAGTTTCACAGGTCGCCGGAGCAGGCCTCGGGACGAACATTCAGTACCACGTTTCTGCTAGAGACATTACCCAAAAACCTGGTTTTGTTCCCCGCCGCACGCCGAGTCCCGCAATGCAATCACCGCCTGATCCTGCCTCGTAGCCACGGCCCACCTGGTCCGTCTGATCTTCTTCCATGCACTGCGGCATCAACTGACAGCGCCAATGATGCAGCGAAGGTGCCCACCACATGGAGCGCGACGAGAGCTGCCTGGCTTATATGTCTTTCGTCTCATTTCCGTCTGACCTACCTTTCTCATAGCGCTGCATCCCTCCTCATTACATCGGCTTTATCGTTTCTAGATGATAGATCATTCCCGCCGGTCGTATTCTCTGATCATCACTGTACTTAGTTAGGCATATACAATAGTATCTCTTTCGTACGTCCCACCACAACTTCACTACCTATAGTGTGCCGAGAAACTGTACTGCCACTTGCGACCCGCGCGCGCGAGGACCTGACTCTCGTCGAGCGCACAGAGTGGAGGAATGCACTCATATATTCACGTCCGCGACGTACCCGTACAACAACAATAGTGCTAAGCATCCAGCATCGGGCGGGCCAACGAGTATAATCCATCCTCCGCATGTTCCGCGGACGCTGCAGTGGCGATGGCACAAGTCGCTGGTAAGGCCATTCCGCACCTGTAGGTTCGCCATGTCAGAAAAAGCACAAAGCATGCCAGGTACGAATACACATGAGCGAAGACAGGTTCGGTGTACGGAGGACCAATAGTCGTCGCGGTGGGCTCGCCGCCGAGATGGACTGGCGGTGGGGCTGGACCTGGGCCTGTTATCGGGAGCAGCTGGTTGCGCGAGGAAAGAAAGCGCACAAACCGTTCGGCGCATCCTGGCGATCAACACAGGTGTGCAGCACAGTCAGGGGAATCGTTGCAATTAATCAATTAGTCTCAGACTCTCAATAGCAATTACCGATACCGCGCGGGAATAGCAATTACCGACCCGCGCGGTATTGCATTGCAAATGGAGGTTCTGGATGGCGGGTCGAGGCCGTGGGTGGGCGCTGAGGTGGGGCACAGGACCGCAGTTGTCGGCGCCGAAAATGAGACTGGGATATCGAAGCTGGGGTCGGCGAGCTGGAGCCGGTGAGAGGCGGCATGATGGGCTCCGTGGTAGCGAGATTCCTGTACAGTATAGTTATCAGTAACGGACAGTAGGACAGAAGAAACTGGACACGCACCCGGGAGGCATTCGTACTTACTATCTTCTGTCTGGCTTGAGTCGCGCGGTAAAGGTGGGGGCGAGCGTCATCCTCGGGCCCGCATGAGCGATCTGAAGCTTGCAATTGGACTCGGGGTGTTTGGTCCAGATACGTTCTGGGCATACCAGTCGAAGGCGACGTAGGCGCGTGTTGATGGCTGAAGGGTCGGGGGCGGTGAACAGCGCATGCTCGTTGGCGCAGTTTGGCGGATCGAGGCGACAGCTGTGTAGCGCGAGGCGCGGAAGAACATGCGCTTGGGGCGGCACAAAACCTGACCAATAAGAAGGCGACGAGACAAAGGCCGTCAGGACCGCCGAGGCGTGAAAGGGGAGGCGACGTACCAGAGCACCACCGCCACGAAAACTCGATCAGCGTTGTTGTTCTCCTCTAGACGTGCAGCCATCTTCTATTTCTAACCGAGCGCAATGTCAGATGGCGCGACTTGTGCCTGGCGAGCGCAGAATGGCGCCTCTGTGTTTCGCGGCAGCAGCAATGCTGGCCAGGGACGATTTGAGCCACTGGAAGGGCACGGTGTGGCATGTTGACGGGGTACGGGGGCTAGGAGACCGAGGTGGGCGGCTGGGGCAGAGGCGGCCGGCGTGGGTCGAGCGAAGGCGCTTGCTAGCGAAGCAGACTGCGCGGGGCCGGCGCAAGACCTGCGGGCAAATCGCATGGTCCCAGGTCAGAAGCACCTGGCAGATGGGGCAGGGCTGGCGACGTACTTGCTGCGAGCCGTCCGCTGCACACTTCGTTCCGCCACGTAACGCACACGCCTTCGCACTCATTTGTGGGATTCAGAGAGCAACAGGCGCGGCGAGACACACGCCTCCCGAGGCCATGAATTAAGGCAGTTGCCCTGTTAGTTCGCCAGCGTTTGGACTATGAAGGAATTTTTGTGAGTGCCAGCTGTTCGATGGATGATGTGGCGACGCACCAGAGATCCCTTGGGTCCGCCACACCAGCATGATTGCGATGAGGCGGATAGCCTCGCTCGCATGGTCGGTCGTATGTTGGAGGTAGAGGAACGGGGCATGTGCGGCTGCCAGTGCCAACGGCGAATCTCTGGCGAACGTCTGGCGTGGGAAGTTTGACTTGCCGAGGACACGCATGCAACCTTGCTCACAGAGTCATAAGTACACCCAATCACTCGAAATATCAGGACACGGTCTTTCTCTCAGATAGCTACGAATAGCACCCTCAGCTGGCGACTGTCTACGTCGAGGTTCCACCCTGCGACGGATGACCGCGTACCACGCCGACTCGGACTTCAACAACGCGCTTTGCATCGCTCAAGATCTCGCGCCTCGACGCGCAACAACCCACCCTCCTACGGGCCGAATCTGCTGTATAATGGGTCAATGGTGGCGCGGGAACGAGCACGGGGAGAGGCAGAGGACTTAGGTTCCTTCTAGCAGCTTGATGGAGGAATTGACGCCTGGACAAGCCGAAGAGCGGTTCACGCAGCGTCTGGAACACCTGCACGCAAGTATTGACCTTCCAGCTAGTCTTCGTGGCTGACCTTCCACAGAAGAGTCCCCTTCGAGGTGTCGTTTGTGCTTCGACATGGCATGGTGGAATGGCCTGTTCAGCGTGCAGACCGTCTACCATCAAGCTTGGCGAGCGATGGCCAGTGCGGGGCGAGCATGCGCAGGGCGTGCAACCGCCGAGAGTACTGCAGTGGCAGCGGTCTCCCACCACCCGTATTGGTGCGGCTGCCGAATTGGGTCGCGATCCGATGGCTGCAATCCAGCCTGCGCCTGCACCACGACGCTCTACCCTGCCGCTACCGTACGTCCGTCTCCATCATCACAGCGCATGCAGGTCCCTGAACTGCCATCTGCACAGATCATGTCTACCAAATCGCTGCAAGACCTGCATCGACACAACGCTCTCCTCCCCATCTCACGCCCTCCGCCAGACATCTTCACCCAAATCTTCACCTTACTCGCCTCCGTGGACCCGCCTGCGCGATCCACCACAGAGTCCCCTTCCAAGACTCGCCTCGGATGGATCACGGTCACCCACGTATGCCGGCGCTGGCGAAATATCGCCCTCCACGACCGCTTCATCTGGGCATCCAACGTCTCCGTGTCATTCACGCTGGGGCCAGCCTGGGCCAACACCCTCATATCCCGCGCTCAGAGAGCGCCCCTCACCATCCAAACCCCCAGCGCGCAGCAAGGAACGTCCCCCAGCCATCCCGAACGCGCATTCATCCTCGCGCACCTCGCGCGCACCCACGTCCTGCGCTTGCACACCGCGCACGCCATACCCGAAGCACTCTGCGGCGCCGCGCCCATCCTGCACACCCTCGACCTGACCTTCGCCACCGAGGCCCCCCCCAGCCTCCTGCCCCCGCCGCCCGCGCTCGTGCCCGGCGGCCTCGCCGCGCCGGCGCTGCGGCACCTGCGCGTGTGCACGCACGCGGCGCTGGCGTGGACATCGCCGGCGCTAGCGGGCCTCGTGTCGCTGGACGTCTCGCAGCCCACGCGGCGGGTGGCTGCGCCGGAGCTCGCGGAGATGCTCGACGCGCTGGCGCGCATGCACGCGCTGGAGTACCTCGCGCTGGGCTTCGCCGTCGATTCCCTGGAGACGTCCGCGGGCGCGCCGCTGGCGAAGGGCGGCGTCGCCCTGGCGAAGCTGCGCTGCCTGCGCTTGTTCACGGGGATGGGCGCGGCGCGGCACGTCCTGATGCACCTTTCCCTCCCCGCGGACGTCCGCATCCACTGCGCACTGCGCCCCGACACGTGGAGTACGCCCAAGGGGGTGTTCCCCGCCATCGCAGGATGCATCGATGCGCACGCCGCCCCCGTCACGCGTATCCAAGTCGAACAGGGCGCTGCAAACCTCGTGCAGGTGACCGCGTGGCGTGCCGGGGACCCCCACGGTGTCCCGGCGTTCGTCTCCCAGACCACGGGCGTGAACGAGATCATACAGGCTGCGATGAGCGCCTTCGCATCCGCGCATCTCCGGGAGCTGGAGGTCGGCATCAACGGGTGGGATCCCGCGCATTTCAGACCGCTGGAGCATGCGCCGCAGCTGCGGCGCATCGTCGTGCGCGGCCCGGCGCTGCGCTGGCTCTTCCGCGCGCTGCTGTACTTGGATCCGGCGGGTCTGCCCGCGCTCGAGGTGCTCGTCATCGCGGGCGCGGCGCTGCGGAAGGACGCGTGGGGCTATTGCAGCGTGGTGGCAAGCGGCCTGCCTTACTTGCTGTCGCGCGCCGCGCCGGCGATGAGGGAGCTGGTGCTGGAGGGGTGCGACGCGGAGGCGAGGGTTGTGCGCGCGATGCGGGAGTATATCCCGCGGCTGGTGGTGAGGCAGAATGGGGAGCTCGTCGACGGGAGGGTGTGATTCCATGCCACTATGCAGTTTCGTTGCGGCCAGCGAGGTGTACAACTGATCATCCGAGGTGTCTGGATCCCATCAAGCGCACCAAAAAAAACACGCATATATTCATGACTTGAATGTACTACACAGTAGCCATCGGCCATTCCCGCCGAGTACTTGACTCGGACGTTGCGCGAATGGCTAGAGCATATGCTAGAGGTTGTATCACCCAAGCCGCGCAGCGACTACCAGGCCAAGCCTCGACACAGGGAAGAGCACGGCTTGAAGCTTGAAGCTCCAGCGCTGCACCGGAGCGCGATTGCGGTCGCAATACATCGGCCAAAGGGAGGCCAGGCCCGCTCGTCGGACCGCGGTGCATGGACCGTGAGTAGAGCGAGGGGTGGATATTGGCCAGAGCGCAGTCGACTGTGCGACTGCGCTCTAGATGTTCTGAATAACTTGGATGAATTCATGGATGGACGGAGAGGGGAGGGCCACCGACGGTTGCGGGTGAAGGTCGCATGCTACGCCTTCAGGGTAGCACATGCTGCGGGCAGGATGTCAGGAAAGTCAAAGCAGGAACGAGCGACAAGCTGGGAGGACGAGCAGAGTACGCGCAGAGCCCGAGCCGCGCGGTCCTTGGTCTCGCTCCCGCGTGCCGCCGACGCGTCAACGCGTTGCTCCCTTGTTACTAGTCCCCTGCCCCCAACCAAAACCACACGTATATATAAAGAGCCCCAACCCTACCCACCTGCCCCAGCGCTCTTCCCTCCCGACCACCATGTCGCCGCTTCTCCGCCCACACACCTCCGAGTCGTCCGCTCCGCATCGCGCCTTTTGCTCCTCCGCGCGCACTGAGATGAGGGCGAGGCACCATGCGGCTCTGCCCCACTTCGAGCAGAGCTACCGTGCGCGAGCGGGTTTTATCTGGCCGTGCCTCAAGCTTCATGCCTGACGCGCGCGTCGACGTCAGCCTGCCCGGCCGCAAGTCCGTCCCACTGCACGCGCATGCGTTGCTACCTACCACCAAGCGCTCTGTACGTTTCCTTCTCCCCCGCGCACTGCCGTTCTTGCACTGACAGCTGATAATGCAGTCACATACCAGTGAAGGTGCCGCCACGAAAACCTTACTCACATATATCAACCCGGCGGTGCGTCAGACTCAGACTGTCTAGCCGTATCTTCCGTTCGATCGCGCTCTGACCTACCGTTCTCATAGACTGACCTATGCCGCCTTGGATTCTGATGGTCTATGACCTTTGCGGGAGGTATTCTCGGATCATCACTGTGTACTTAGCACGCAATGTTAGTATTCCTTTCGTCACACCGCAAACTGGCTCCGCGTGTCGAGGCCCGAGGGCCATCGAACAGTCTGTCTCTCGTCCAGCGATAAAAGTGAAGCGATGCACGCATATATTCACGTCCAGACGTACATGTGCAGCATGTGCTACATATATGCCTCCGTGGCAGATCGCGCGGAGGCACAATTCCTGATAGAAGTCAGCGTGCCACGCCTGCGTCTAGTCCACTGGGTCAGACGAGCACAAACTATGCCGCGGACGCGTCCTCAGCGAAAGACAGCCTCGGCGTTACGCGTACCCAGGTCCAATCAGCGATCGCGCTGTAATTGCTGCCGAGATGGCATGGCACGCCCGAGCTGCGCAATAATCAGCAAAGGAGGGTAGCGGACAGGCCGTCCTTTGAGCGAGACAGGCCTAGTCCACTTGACGAGCGGGCGTTCAGTGCGACCTGGCGATCGGTATAGGTGCGTAGCATAGTATATTCGCTGCAATGAATTAGCCATGGTCAATTGCGATTACCCCGCCACAAAATCCCAACGCCCACGCGATGAGCTCGAGAGTGGATAGAGGCCAGTCGTCCACGTCGATTATGAGATTGCAAAATGGTGAATGGAGTCTGCGAGCGGGACCCGATGTGATCGGAGGCCCCGACACTCCTGTGGAGCCATCACATCAATAATGAACAGCCGGACAGGGAAAGATAACAAACACGCACCGCGGAATGCGTTCGCACTTGACCACCCACCTTCCGTCCGGCTTGACTGGCGCGGGAAAGGCGGCGACGAACGCGAGGCGGTTGGCTGTGGCGATCCTGGTCCTCCGCACGGCGGTGGATCACGCAGCTGGCGGGCGCAGAAGCAGAAGCCTGAATCGCGATGCGCAGGCGCGAGTTGGACGGGCCCGCCCTGCAGCTTGGTGATACGTACGTGGGCGCGATATATGCGTGGGCGGGAACGGAACGCACGGGAGGTCGCGGATCGGGGTCCAGCTCGAGCAGGCATGATGGTCGAGGGCTCCTCGCAGAGAAGGCGCCAGTTGGACGGGCGGTTGTCATTCAAAGAGTTCCATGGCGAGAATTTCTGCATGCCGTCGTTGAGTTGGTATGTCAGCGCGGGAGGTAATACAGATTGCGGCTGCGCCTGACGACTGTATGTGTCCGCGGGTGCCTCGATGCGGGCGCGCTGCACGAAGGGTATGGGCTGGTTCGCCAGTCCGCGGGCGCGCATCTGCGGTGTCGCTGCAGGGCACATTGGGTTGTTGCGACAGACATAACATCTTCAGCCGCGCGTTCAGGGAATGCACAAAGGTAGAACGTCGGGTGAAACTAGGCTGCGGCAGATTTACGAGCAGTAGGGGGAAGCGTGTGTTGAACAGCATGGTCGTGGGGCTGAGCACCGGTTTACCGGTTACAGCGCAGATCCTACATTCGAAGAAACGATCAGGATTGCCTGTAGTATGAGCGCAGCACGCACCACGAGCCATGCCCAGAGATGGTGCCTCCGCTTGTCACGACCTGGAGATGTTCTTCGCCAGTTGCAGTTTTCACTTCAGATTCGTGCAGGCGATTTGTCGCCTGACCTCGGTCTGTCGGACTGGGCAAGAGTGATGTGCGAGGAGCACAAGCTGTGGAACGAAAGGATCGACCGCCGACCGTCGGAGGCGGAAGTAAAGGTAGCTGCGCTGCGATGCGGCGGGTGACTTGGTGCGAAGGGTCAGAATGATTGCTCAGCCTGCTCGGGCTAGCGACGTACCGGCGAGCGAGATGATCCTGGTGCCTGGGTGCGCAGGACAGCGTCACGGAGTGTTGTCCAGGCCGCGGGGATATGTCTGGAGAGGATGTTTCGGCCAACGGGAGGCGAAGTTGACATCACAGCGCGCTGCTGGATAGGGGGTCGTGTCGCGAAATTGCGGAAGACGGGCTTTGTTGGCGCGGGTTGGCGAATCGAGGTGGCAGCTGGGGAAGGGTTACGGTGCAGCACGAGGCGTTGGGACGACGATTTGGTCGCACAAAACCTAAACAAGAAGCGTCGTCAAGACTGCTCGAGTGTCAGCTGCAGAGGCAAGGCGACGTACCGGGATGTTATGCTGCGAGGAGTCTGCGTGCTTCGCTGGACGTGCAGCGATCTTGAGGTAGCGTGGGCGATCTGGTGTTCACAGAAAGCGCGACTGCGGCCATTCGGTGAGCGCGAGGTGGCGCTGAAGTGTTTCGTAGCAGTATTGGAATCAGCTATCGGGTATGTTTCGGGCATTGGAAGGGCGTCATGGAGTAGCGTATTGACGGGGGGCTGGCGGACCGAGTGGGCAGAGAACGGGGCATGCGTCGCGTGAAGGTGCTCTGTAGGCGGGTCGCGCGGGTCCAGCGCAGTTCCTACACGGAAGAGACATGGTCTGAACTACTCGAAGCGTGGGGTGGGCGACGTACCGGAATGCACAAGACATGACTTCTTCCCCGCCATGTAAAGCATCCTTCGAACGCGTCTGAACGACAAGAGCAGCGACGCCTGCATCCGCAGGCCATGAATCAAGGCTGCTGCCCCATCTGTCGTTGACGGGACGTCCGAGGTTCGATTTTGATGCGCCCGGCTGATGCGCCCGGCTGACTTCGGCTATCACCGGCTCCGGCTCCGGCTCCGGCTCCGTCGGTCCGCTTCCAACACGACTCGTCTGCGGTCTACCAGTCTACCAGTCGTCCTCCAAGTAGTCCTCCCGTACTACCACAGCATATGTACACATCACATGAAGCCAGTCAAGCGCGCTGCCCTTTCCTTGACTGCCGTTGAGGCCCCCTTTCCCATTCTCAAGAACATGCCGCATCTCGGCAGTGCCATTGGCGCCACAACACAGCACCTGGCCGCACGCTTGCGAGACAGAAAGTATAGAGGATAGAGGGAGGGGAGCTGAGGGAAGAATGGTATCTTTGTGGCCAAGGTATGTTCCTCTCCATCGCCCTCTACAGTGCTGCGCGCCCGGCCACTGCCACCATAGGAGTCGTGCACATCTGTGACACTGCTTATCACCACGCTGCACGGTTCAATATACATCAGGTTAGCCGTTGACGTCGCTTGAAGAGCTTGTCCATGCGCATATAACATCCAGGTTTTCCCAGTCGTCTGCTCGCCCTCCTGCCCTGCTACACCTGCTTCTTACTGGCCTGCAGGACTCGGAGCCGGCATGCCCAATCCGTCGGGCAAGAATGGTCATGGAGCAAAGGACTGTGCGTTCTCCAAATATATTTTTCCACAGCGCCTTCAGCTCATCCTATTCATCAGATCCTCCCGATGAGCAGCTTCGTGTATCGCTGCTTGAATACCAACGTCTGGCCTTGACACGAGAACAGAAATTGGCAAGGCTTATACAAGACCATGATCTGTCAATCAAGTAAGTTCAGCGGCACCATGCACCTAAATGGCAATGTTAACCAGTTGATACAATAGAAAGTCCTCTTTGCACAGCTTAGAGAGACGCCTTGACATTCCATCTGTGCGGAAGCCTCTCCCTGTTGAGGTTTCAACACAGGTAGTCCTTGATGAAGTCGACAGGGGTGGAGCGTCCGGGATGGCAGCAAATGGACCCCGATTTATCAAGGACAGGCTCAAGGACCAGGGAATTCTGATCCCCCGGTGCGTGAACTTGTCATATTGAAGCGGCCCATGTTACTCATCTCAATGGATTAGAGATAAAGTGCGCCAAATAATGCTTGATCATGATCCTGACGGGTTTGCTGCTCGTAATCCTGGCAAGCGTCCCACTGTTGCGCGTACACCTCTTACTTCTGCCGGGCCATTTCGTGAGATTTCAGGTGACGGTCATGAAAAACTGGGAGAGCAGGCACTTCGTATGGGAGGAATCGGTTTGCCAATCTATGGAATTAAGGACAAATTCACGTCCTATGTACTGCTGTTGCAGGTTGTACCCAACAGTCGCTCCCAAGAAGCACTCGGGCACCTCTATCTTGATCTTATTGAGCAGTATAAGGGTTTGTGTCACATTTGTACAGCTGCTTTGTTTTGCTTGCCTCTCATCTTCCTTGTCCTTTAGGCATCCCAGTTCAATTCACAACAGACAAAGGCACAGAGGTTGGAGTCATGTATGCAATTCAGTCAGCTCTAAGGCAAGTGATACTTATGAGCCATACATTTGCTCTGTATTCACAATCTGAATTACAGGAGTACCTATGCTCCTGACCTTGATCCTGATGTTCATCCTGAGCATGTCTTTATCAAGAGTGTGCATAACACTGTGATAGAAGGATTCTGGAGGTTCTTGAAAGAGAAACTTGGCCTCAGCTTAAAGGATCACATTCTTCGTGGGCTTAGTGAGCACTTGTTTGTACCCCACCTTCCATGGCATCCGTTGAGTCCCTCAGCTTCATTATTTTTATCAATCCTTGCTAACTCTGTTCTAGATTATTGTTCAACTGGATATTTCCTCCTCTTGTCCAAGCTGAACTCGATGAGTTCAAAACGTATTGGAACCAACATCGTATCCGGAAACAGAAAGAGAAAGAAATGCCATCTGGACATGTCCCTGAACATGTTTTCAAGGACCCTGGACCATGGGCTGGTATCAATTGTCTAATTCCTGTGCCCTCTGAGGGTATTGCCCAGATGCGAGACATCATTACAGAGGATTATGGCTGTAGAGAGAAATATCTGGATTGGGTTTCACCAGAATTTCATGTTCTGGCTTCACAGGCATATGAACACATTGGCTCACCAAATCTTACATTGAATACTGCTTGGGATATTTTTAGCAGGATGTCTACAGTTCTTAGGGATCATTACCAGTAGTATTCATGTGCCTTCATCTATCATACTGCCTTGAGTATCTTGTGGTTGGATTTTGAATTCAAATGCCTCAAAGTGATTTGACAAGTCAGAATTGATGACATTGAATGCTCATAGTACCACAGCTTTACTATCCTGTAAGTAGTTCACCTAGCTTTGGTAGTAGCTAATGCATGAGTTATTACATTTGCCCTAGACCATTGGCCATTTTGAGCATGGCGCTTGGCATGGGTTTTCCAGCTGGCAGGCTTCTCAACCCCTAGTCTGCCAAGAGAGGTTCCATGATAATCCCTTGCAGCATTCCATATCCAATGTGCATTTTCTTCTAGCTGAACAATCAACTTGAAATCAGCATAGATGAAATTGCTTTCATCATCTTTGATCTATCAAAGTGTTAAAGGACTAATATTGTCTAGGTTTCACATTGCATACCTTGTCAGAGCGGGATGACACCCAACCCATTGTTACAGTGTCGTCATTGTCCAAATGCATGGGAGCTGCATATGCAAATGATGCAAAGGAACTAGTGTCTGGATAGCCAAATCTGTTGATCAGATTTGCCTTTCTTGCAACAGCCTGGAAATGTTCTCATCCAGTTGACAACAATATTTATTATATCACTGACCATTTGCTCCTCTGCAAAGTGGGGCATGAAGCCCTCTAAAATGCAATAGTTATGACCTTGAACAACTAGTTGACAAGAATGTGAATTCTTGTTAGATGTCAGTAAAGGTAAACTTACTATCTTTATTTGCCTCCATCTGCAATCGAAACAATGTTTGCTCTTTGAGCTTGGCCTTTGTACTTTCTCTTGCATTTACCCCAGGCTCTGCAACATTGAGGAGAGGTGTGTCTCTTATACCTGCTGTACTGTGTTTGCCAAGCCCACTCTTCACCATTGAGCCCGTGTCATTCATGCCGCGCTTGAGCTTCTCACGAGTCCTAGATCAGCCATAATAAATGATTAGTCTCATGGTCTGTTATATTGACCATTAAGACTCACTGAATAAATTCAACCTCAGCCCTAGCAGCCATGGCAACATGCTTCTGATCAATTTCTGAAGCCACAGCTGTGAGCTGGTCTGCATGATATATTATAGCCCCAAACTGAAATAAAGCATGAGCAAGAAAGCACTCTGAAATTCATAAAGCTTACAATATCCTTTTCCTCTATTTTTCCTCCTTGCAGGCCAGCACTGTCATAGAGAATAAGAGATACCATGCCAGCATCTTTTGGAGGCTTCACAATTTTCTGCCATCCTGGGTCTTCAGGTACAACCACAGTCTCCTCCTTTGTGATAGCCTTTGTTTGAAGCCCCTTTTCAAATATATCAAGGCTTTCAACAATATGTTTCCTCTTTAAGTTATCCAAATCTTTGTCTGGTACTCTTAGATAAAATGAATCAGTCTGAAATGTCACTTAGAAAGTTCTACCCATACCTTTTGCAAGGAACAAATATTGCATTCTGATATGCTTGTTCTCCAAGCACATGATATAAATGCAACTGCCTAGCTTGTGCTCTTGAGTACTCTGCAGCTTCAATAAGCTCCTTTGATATATCCTTGATTTGTGTATATGCTTGAGTCTTAATTGCTTGTCTCTTGATGTGTATCATATTGAGAAACATAGAGTGTATCTGCCTTTGAAAGGTTTTCAAAGCAGCTGAGTCCATGACTTGAAGCTAGGAACAAGATGCATCAGACCATGTTTTATGTCCTGGTGAAAATGTTTACTGAGGTGTAAAGTGGTCCAACTTTGTAGCCCTGAAAAATTACATGCATTTAGCTTTAAGCCTCAGATAGAGTAGTCAGAAAATTCACAGCTGAATATATTTGCTGATCTGCTTCAATATGGTTCTTCTGCCTGTTACAAAGGCGAACCAGAGATGGGAAGAAGCATTCATGATAAAATGAATAAGGGGTGATGAGAGATATTTTGGCTCTTTCAACAGCTTCAAGATCTACTGCTGGCCACTCAGAAGCTATAGCTTGGAGGATCTTTTGAACCCCTTTTTTGTACTCCCCAGGAACCTCAGGACTTTTTTGAGTCTGCTTGGTGTTGAAGAAGGTCCTCTCAAAGGTAGGCTTAATGAGAGGGTCACCAGGAAGCTTGAATTTATTGTCCAGGGTCCTCTCCAAGACTTGCAAAGCAAATATTAGCAAAAGGCCAAGATTACATTCAAAATCAATTCTGACCTGAGTGAACCTCTGTCTCAGAAAAGTCTTCAATAGGCAACATATTCTCCTCATCTAAGAATCCAATGCTGTTTAGTCAGAATATCAAGCAGTGGAAGATACAACTGACTGCTAGATGTGTCCCCTACTTGTATTAAGTACTGTCATGATCACTGGTGATGGAAAGCAGATCAGACCACATACCAGCCACCTCTGGTCCCTGCTGATCATAGGCCAGGAGAGCTTCATTGTGCTCAAGATCGGGGAGAGATGGATGGTTCCAGAGAGGTGTTGCATCAGAGATGTCACCAGCCTCTTCATCTATTCCACCCGCCTCCTCCAGCCCTGTTACATCACCATTTGGGTTTGAAGCCATGTCCTGAAGAGAGAAAGAGCGCAAAGCTCGATCTAAGATCTCGTGGGCCGTGTCCAAGCTGGCTGTGCGAGCACGTTTCATGGCAGTCGAGTCTGAGGAGGTGTGTGACACCATCTGGTCACATCGTGATGTAACAGTCGTGGGTGTACGCGTGTCTTCTCACCACCACCTCTCATGCTCGTTTGCTGTTCGAATTCGTCTCGAGACGTATCATTCCCATCCTGACACCGTATCACTTGTACCTAAGTGCCAACTTGGGGCGGCCCAACGGATTCGACACTTCGGTGGCGACCAGGGTGCTTCCCAGACTGGGTGTCAGTTATGTGTTATGCCGTCCTCGGAGTTTTCGAGAGCATTCTTGTGTGCTTCCCTATATTATCTGCCACCTTGTCCTGCTCATAACCATGCTGCTCCCTCCTCAACCACGGAACATCCTCGATTGGCCTGCCTGACAGGTGAGTTTTATCTAAAGTTTCTACAAGCTACTTTCATATTTACGGCGCTGCCTCGATCAGTCGCATGAGCTGTCTGTCGTATTCGTTGAGCTCGTCGTGAAGATGCATTGTCACGTCTTGCGACGTTACTACGTGGCAGCGCGCGGGCGCCGCATAGTTTCTTCCCTTGACGACCTCTGCCACCGACTCCAAGCCATCTACCTCGACACTGCGCCAATGCGCGCCGTCACGCCTCGGCGCTCAAAAGCGCCAGCACATCGCGACGCGCTCGACGACGTAGTGCGTACCACCGCCACGTCACCGCGCTCAACAGTGCCAGCGCATCAACATGCGCTCGACGACGTGCCGCGCGCCGACGCCACGTCATTGCGCCTAGCCGCGCGTGCTCGAGGAGATGAGAAGGTGGAGAAGCGGGAGGAAGGAGAGAGGAGACGAGGCCGAGGAGCAGGCATCCCGCGGTGCCTCCCCTTCCCCATCCCGGAACCCTCCCCCGCACTCATCGCCCCCACCACCACCCTACCGCGCCCCCCATGCCCACGACCGCGCCTATTGCGTCACTTTAGCACGCGGCACGCTTCAACGCGCCCGTCTCTGCAGCATGCGTGCCCACTGCACCCACTCGACGCGCCCGTCAACACTGCGTCTCCGTGCGCCGCCCCGACACCGGCCGGTGTACTTTCGCAGCAGCGTTGCCGCGCTGTCGCCGCCCCCACGCTGGTGCTGGTCCCCGTGCAGGCCACGACCACGCAGGCCAGCACACCACAACCCCGCGCCGCCGTTGCACGCACGCCCGCGCACCCACTCTACACGAACCTGAGCATGGTCTGCGACGACGGAGAAGGCGTGCAGGATGCACGGGTCGAGGTTGAGGAGGCGACGGGACGGACCGAGCGCAGAGCCTCGCCAGCGGTGACCAGCGATGCGTGCGCCAGTGTCGCGGTCGAGGCAAAACGACCCTATCGTAAGTATCGCGTCGACGTGCAGCAGCGCACGACGTGCTCACCCGCTTCATGCACAGATGGTTTCCGTTCGAGCGCGGACGTCCCTGAGCATCGAGACCGTGTGCGACTCGTTGCAAGCTCGACCACATCGACTTGTTCCTTATCCACACGTCGACCGCGATGCCGCGCCCGCAGTGCCGTTCCTGCGCGCTGACACCGCTACGTAGCCCTCCCTCTGTACTAGCGCTGCATCTCAACCGCTCGATGCATCACGGCGCGTACGCTACCAGAAACACACGTCGCCTTGCCTTCCCCGAATTCCTCGATCTGACGCCCTTCACCACCTCCGGAAAGCTCTCAACCACCCCGTCTCTCCCCATCTCGAGCACGCCCGCGCTGCTACCCCGCTCAACTACCCCCACACCCGCCGCCTACCCGACCCCGCGCGTGCTTTACCCCCTCGCTGCCGTCGTGTGCCACTATGGGCAGCACTCCTTCGGGCCCCCCATGCTCGGGCCCGCGCGCTTCACGCCACCCCGTGTCCGCCACTTCGTCAGCTGCGAATGCGAAGTGTGTGAGCTGCTCAGGCGCCCCCACCTCAGCGTGGCCGCGCCGACATCGTCCCCACACCGGCGTCCCCGACAGGCGGGCTGGACGCTGCTGTGCCGAGTGCGCGGGCCGTCATCGCTGCCGTCGTCCCGTCATCGCCGCTGTCGTCGTCGCGGCACCATGCACACATCGCCCGCAGCGAGCACCGGCAGCACGCCGTCCCGCCGGTGCCGCTCGCCGCATGCGAGCCTCGACAATGCCCCCGCGCTCCGCAGCCCCCTGTACGACGGGCTGCGCAAGATCGCCGGGCACGCACGCTGGATGAGCGCATAGCAAGACGATCAACGTACCTCGCTGGACACCTCGCAGGCCACCTCGACGCTCCTGGACAACAACACCTCACGGTCGCGAGCAGCTCGAATGGCCGCGCTGAAAACGTATGGACGATGCGCGGTATGTACGTACTTTTCGACTGTTTCTCTTATCTCTTTGACTCACCTGGTTCACCTCTCAGTATGGATGCACCGTGGTGACCCTCTGGATGCCGGGCGGACGCCGCTCCTGCTTGCCTGGACGTCGTCCCGCCAGGCCGAGCGTTGCGTCCGCGCTCCAACGAGCATGGACGCCAGGCGCTGCGCGCATAGGTACGGATGTCTCTACTTTGTTTCTCATGTCTTTGACTTACCTATCTGTCTTTCAGTCTTGCGCCATGTCACCGCTGGACGCTGCCCTGCAGCCCCTGGACAACGGCGCGCACGCAAGCCACGACAACGGCGCGCACGAGTGGAACAGCGCAAATGACGCGCAGCAAGACGTCGCTGCAAAGACGAGCGAGAGGTCGCGCGTGGTTCGCTCCAGCTCAACATCGTGGCGGGCTAGGCATATGCACGGCATACACGGCCTGCTCGCGAGACAACGGCGGCGCGGTGGAGGGAATCAAGGCGACAGAGGAGGAGGGGAGAAGCAGAACGAGCGGGTGACAGACAACGACGGCGGCTCACCAAGCGTGGAGTCGTGGGCGGTGTGGCACAGGCCAGGGCGGGGACCGGAGAACGGACTGCTCGGACTATGCACGCATCGAGCGCATGGACGGGCAGCGCGTCGGGGTACCCGCGAGCGAGATCGTAAGGGCGAGGCCAAGAGCAAGAGGCGCCGTTGCGCGGATCCGCCGCTGCCTGGCATGGCCCCCTCGACACCTCGCGTGGCATGGTAGCAGGGTGCGCACGCCCACGCCGGCCATCAAGACCGCAACCCGTGCTGACACGTGTCGGGCGTGCACCTTCGGGTGTTGGCGCCGCTCACTGCCACCTCCTGCGCAAGTTGCCTATAAGCGTCCAAGTCTTGCAACACGCGCGCATTTCGGCTCTGCCATCGCCGACTCTAGATAGTGCGCGGCGGCGGGCGAGGTGGACGGCGGTGAGGAGGAACAAAGGAATGGAGGACCGTGGCGTGCATGGATGTATGGTAGTGTCGGAATATATGTGCAGAAAGTGAACATACCGAGCGCGGGGGGTTTCTTGTACTGTAATGCAGCAAGGCATGAGCAGAGAAGGTACAGCTAAAGCCAGCTAAGCAGCCTCGCACCTTGGGCTGTATAAAACAGCTACAGCGCATGCGGTGAGATTGCCGCAAGACGACCTAGCACACCTGCCAATGCAGCGTGAGGCATGTCTCCTGGCGCGCAGTCGCGGTGTGGGTAGTTGGTGTTTATGCACAGAGCAGATCACAAGCAAAATGACCATTGAATGATTAATGTAATATATAAACAACGCTCCTGCTGGCCTGATAACCAACGTGAGGCAGCGGGAGGATTAGGTACATAGCAATGTATGAAGTAATATGATGAGATGGAATACCGGAGATCTAGAGAATGAGTGTGTTTGAATGAGTGATGGGCAGGACACATTGTGCATGCATTTAAGACTCCTCTGCGTCATCGTGATCGCTGTCGGAGTCAGCGGGGTGTATGTGTTCCATAGGCTGGGCTGCAGAGCCGCCCAAGCTATCAAAGTCAAGCTTCTTGCAGATATTGTTGCAGATGTGGTCTCGGAGATATGTATTGATGCCTTCCTGTCCGAAGTCGCCCACGCCAGATTGTCTTTCAGACCAATGTCAGCCTCCATTCACAATTTTGACAAGGTTACCGACATACCCTTCCTTTGTATGGGTCATGTTGTCGAAAAGAACAAAACCATCGACGCCGCTACTGCCGGGTCCATTCGGAATCTGACACTGTGTCCCTGATATTTCATTAACATGTGCGCAAACCGGGCACTTTATCACAAAACCCACCCTGGAGATCTGCAAGAACGAGTTCCTTGTTGCTGGCCAAGTAGACAAAGTGGGAGAAGGCGCGGATGGTTGTGAACAGAAGCCCGGTCTGAGTCGCGGTGTGGTTGAGCGTGCCACTGATGCGGGTCACCGATGTCGGGCGTTGCTTTTCAATGAGCCAGCTCCATCCTTCATCTATGTTAGGCTCACTCTGCCCGGAAGCAAGTGACGGCTTTGTCTGCTGTTCCTTCCCAATCCACGCATCCGCAAATTTGATATCTACATGGCTGTCAGCTATCTGCATAAGTCATATGTGGGGGCTAGACTTACTCCGGTCCACATGAACATGATTGGCCTTTGCGTGCTCGTAGAATTTGCATAGGAACCACTGGCCGAGGACAAGTCGCCGAAGCTCAGCTTCTAAGTTGCTTCTGTTGTCTTGCACTGAAACAGCTTCACCATTAGCTGTAAGGCGAAAGAATTTCTTGGCAACATATATTGCGCCGTCTGATGCAGAAAGCTATAGTCAATAATTCTGTTAGCAGATGCAAATCAAAAGTACAAAGCAAATGCTCACAATATATGCCTTCTTCATCGCACCTTCCGCAAAGTGCATATCACGAATATGACCTTTAACCGTGATGTCACGGTCTTCAAGTTGCGTCTCGCCGTCCAATTGGGATGCAACACAGTCAAGGCGTTCCAGGGTCACAACACTGCGCGTGTGAACAGTCGCACCGCCTTGGGCCAAGGTGCGTGAGCTGAACATAGAGGCGAATGCAGATCCTACGATAGACTCAGTGGCCGAAAGGAACAGATTTCAGATAAATAAGACTAACCCGAGCTAGCAGCTCGGCGTTGACGCTTGAAATCTGCCATCTCTGACTTGGATAGCAGTTGCTCGCTGACTCCGCGCTTTCGCTTCATGCCATTGAGTGCTGACTGAATCTCACTTGATCCACGTATGCGTTCGTCGATGTCGAGATCATCCCCTTGTTCGCCGCGAGTACGCAGTTCATACTAGTGGCATTAATTACTTCATTAGTTAAAGTCAAGTACGCTCAGAGAATATAAGACGTACTGCTTTGACATCCACATATACGTCAAATACCAGCAATGCCTTCTTTGCGAGGTGTTTGTAGTTCGACGGCACTTTGGCGAGGTAGATAGGGTACCGGCTAGGCTCGGAATAGTGTGCATGGAACTCGCCTACGGTAATCGTCGATGTGTTTGGTTCAAAAGTGCGATTATCGGTGAACCGGAATGACACTTCTTCCCTGAAATACAGATAAGTAGAGTGATGTAAATGGATGAGCATGACGGCTCACGGCATCAGCGGCTCCTCGTGGGGTTTCCCATCGTGAGGGTGCCGCTGCCACTCAATATTCAAGTGTTCAACGATACTCGTCTTGATGTCTGCTCGCTCTCAGAAAATAAGTTGTCAAAGGGTTAGATATAACACACCAGGCAAATGCTTTGACGACCCCCACGGCTGCGCAGCACCTCCATACTCCAGCTTTATTGTCTTCGGACAGCTACTCAAGCGGACCTGCATGGGTACATAGAAGTCAGAGACTAGCGATCTGATGAAATAGGCCCGTGCTCACCTGCCATGCTACAACGATTTGTGGTTCTCCTGGAGCGCCATCACCCCGCTCCTGACGGATGAGACTTGCACTGGTCATCTTGGTGGTAGGATTGCCGTTACCAAGGCGATTCTTGTAGTCCTTTGCACGGATGCCCAAGGTTTGAGGCACTGGTGCAACCGTCCTGGACGGTGTCAGCACTACGGCTTTGTACATGCTATCAGTCAGACACTGACAATGTGTGCCAACGGTAAAGCTTAGAAAACATACCTGCTGAAGCTGTAGTATCTGTGCTCTCGTGAGTCCCAGTGACGCCTTGCAAGCACGACTGACACGCATGAGGCATATCGGGGAAAGGTCGAGTCATGTTACGCCGCGTAACCCCGCACAATGAACACTGCGGCCAGCTCTGTGGAATAGCCATGAGTTAGATGGATACCATGAAGGACTTATACGCACAGCAATATTCTTGTACTCGTCGGACTCAAGTGGATGAGCGGCCAGCTTGGTGCACTTCATGCATGTCCCGGTGCCTTCTCGCCGAGGAAAAGACAGCCCACAGTCCTCACATTGATCGGCAGTTGCTGAGGCGGATGGATCTGCCATCCTGGCGGATGGTCCAGGCGGAGGGGGAAAGCGACGCTGCTGAGTGGAGAGAGAAATGCGCACCTTTATATGGTCTTGAAGAGATCACTAACGCCGCTGGCAAGATTTAACACCGAGCCTAAAGGTCCATTCATATCTAGTCAAAATATCTAAGCGTTGTTACACGAGGCAAGGTGCATGCGGAGCCACGGGGACGATGCACAAGGCCTATCCCACAATACTCTGCATGCCCGTCTTCAGCCAGAGGTGTCACTGCATGCCCTCGACAAAAAGACCTACAGGGCATCCACCCATATTGCGCCAACCAATGACAATGAATTTCTGCGCAATCCTATGTGGGGATCCAGCCGACGCCAGTGCTTGCGTGACGGCTCCCGTCGCCTAGATCCCACCGAGTGTTTTGTCGCGCCCTGTTCGGCCAAGCAAAAGGTCTCTCAGGGTATCCATGAAGATCACTTGATAGGTGGTGCGGACGTGCATGAGACGGTAGTGAGCGAAGTCTACGCAAAGCAACTCGCCGACGACTCTGATCGGAGGAACGGCCCGCCTCCGAGCCGCTGGCAAGCACGTGACGGTTCGGCGCTACGGCACCGCCATCCGCGTGCCTGCCACTATGCAGGTGGCTTCAACTGTGCTCAACTTGAAGGCCCGTATCATGTCTTTTCTGAGGTATTATATTACATAGTGAGCATGGTATAGGGAGGAGGAGAGTACAGGAAGGCTTGCTGGTGCCGTGCCCGGAAGCGGACCAGCGGAGCCGATGGCCGGTGATAGCCGAGGCCAGCTGGCCGCATCAAAACGAACCTCGGACGTCCCGTCAACCGTACCCATCCCGTAAGTAGCTCGCCAGCGTTTGTCTATGAAGGATGTTCGCGGTGTCAGCTGTAGGACTCCGCAGCACGACGTGGCGACGCACAAGAGAGATTTCGGGTCCTACAGATTCGCGTGAGGCAGATGGCGGGTGCTGTGACATGCCTCGTGTGGTCGGGCGTGTGTTGGAGGTACAGACGGGTTGGGGTGTGGTATGCCAGAGGTCGACATCGACTCGTGCAGCCTGCGGCGAATCGCCGGCGAACTTAGAGCGTGGGAAGTTCGACTTGCGGCCGATGACGCCGACGGTGACCAGGCTCAGACACCGAATTATCACTGTCCCAAAATCAGAGTCGCTCTCAGGGCACGCTCTCGCTCTCAGATGACTTCCAAGCTCACTGTCTGTCTCAACGTTCCGCTTGCCACTGATGCTGACGCCACGGGCCATCGACGAGGCGCTTGGCACTGCTCACTGGATACTTTCGCCCGACGCGCAGCAAGCCCTCCAACATGCTGAGCCGGCTAGAGTGAGGCTTGATGGCGACGCATGGTTAGCTCGGGGAGACGTGATGATGAAAGGGCAGAGGATGAGACCGGCATGGTGCGTGTGGCGCGTTTTCGCTCGTACGCTCTGCTAACAGCACTCCTTCCAGCTGCTTCATTAATAGAAATATGTACATGACATCTGAAAAGACATAAGCGCTTGGCTACGCAGCGTCTGGAGCCAACTGCACATCGGTATGTAGGCCCTGGATGCGTCACGACTCGCACTTACTTTATACTTCTACGTTGGGCTCTCACACGTCTGGAACGTATGCCCTCCAGTATCCTGCATCCCACGCGCATCGGCATCCCAGGCTTCCTCTTCTGATACTGTCTTCTTCGAAACCGTCACCAAATGGTCACCCATACATTTTTTCCGCGACGCTCGAGTCCTCGCCCCCAGCCGCCACACTCAACTCAACAGCACAAGTACTGCGAGGCATACGACGCTGACAGGATAGACCCTGGTGCGTTCCCGTGGCCCGCGGCCCTGCCAGTGCTGATGGACTTGACCTGCAGATGTCGCTCCCGCCCGCCCACCTCTTCTGGCCCCTGGGACGACTATCCAGACCGTCGGCCGCCTTGAAGACAAACCCGCCACCTTAAGCCGTCGGTGGTGCTCGAGGCCTCGCGTGTGTGACTCCTGCGCGCTCCGCTCCGAGTCTGCTGGCAGCCCAAAACCCTCGTCTTCCATGGCTCCCTCAGTCAGACGGCGTCGTTCCGAATGCCGGGCAGGCTCCAAGCTCTTGCCACGTACAGGAGAGCCTGTTTAAGTACTGGTGCGTGCGAGCATTTCTGCCCATCTGCCTCTCTGCTATTCTGACATCGCGGCTGTCGTGCTACAGCTACAGCACTTACACCCCGCTCGGCGCGAGCGTCGGAGGCGAATCGGCGGCTTGCGCGGTGCGGTGCGAGTCTGCGCAGCGGTGTGTCCCACGTCCGTCGTCCCAGCGCTACAAGTTCTAACCCGTCTCCGCCTCTCTTTCTTTCCAGATCCATCGCGCCCGCGACGCACGCGTGAATGACGCACACAACACAGTCGTTCCGAGCGTGGACGGTGCCGACTCGGACTCGAACGCTTATATACCTCTCGCTACGCTCACCTCTGATTTACGGAATACTGGTCGCGCTGTGGAAACTGCAAGCTTTCTTGGTGCTGGTGCGATTCTCCCCGATCTTGGTGCGTTGTGTTAGCCTTGCATGTCTGCTCCGGTGTAATGACAATTTATTTTCATCTCCATAGCGGATGCGTGTCGTAACACAGGGCCGCGCGACGACCACGGTCGGCTCGGGTACGTATCATACGTCTATTTGCTCCTCAAAAGCTGACGGTGTTGCTGATATAGAGCTATCGACGGTTTCGCTTGGCTCCTGGTACAAAGCCAACGACGCTTGCCCGTCGCTTCATGCGATCAATGCTGTAACCACACGACGACGTCGCAAGTCACATTAGAGCCCGGTCAACTCATCTGCGGAAACCGTCAGCGCTGCAAGGCGTTCTCGCTGCGATTTGAGTTGCGCAGACACTGCCGAGCGGGCGAGAAACGGTACGTCGATGATGTCCCCATTGTCTTCGACACATAACCTCATTATATTCCATGAATTAAATAGAGTCGTTTGACACCGGTGATATATTCTCCTTTCTACTTGAATAACCACAAGGCGCTCATCGAGCCTGCGCCAATACCGCCGAAGCGCGGCTCCAGCCAATACTTGCATACCTATCCGGATACAGCACCTGTCGCTACGTCTGCACTCGGACGCCCTGGTCCCTTATGAGGATATCCTTCGCCCGACCAATGGAGTTTTGTAAATCGTTACGCTCGTCAAATTTCAATTGTGCACCAGGGAATATATGTCCGCCTGTTGTCTTCAGCACGAGCGCCAGCACTGATACGAGCATGGGTTCCGAGGGTTCCGAGTCCGGGCCTTCCCAATCCGAGCGCCAGAAAAAATTGACTTTGCTCCATAAGTTAAAGGAATAAATGTCGTCACATTGAGGGTAGATGGTGTGCCTGAGGGTGTAGGCCATCCCCTTGGGATGGTCATGTTCACCCGCCATGGGAGATAATATCACAGGAGTGATGGACGGCTCCTGCCCGGTTCGGTAGTACATAGCAGCCAACATGGTATCTTGAAATCTTGTATTTGTGTGTGGCGGCCGGGACGGTGGAACCTCGATGGTGACCGAACGACGGGACAGGTTCGGTGCTTTCAGGTGGTCCAGGAGGTAGCGGGTCGTAGGAATGCTGAAGGCGAGTTTGAGCGTTTTGAGGTGGCCAAAGATGAAGTTTTCTTTGGAAGAACTCCCGTCTCCGTCATATGTATCAATAGCACTCTGGAATCCAATATACCGCAGAGAAAGGTACTTGAGAAGTGAGAAGGTGTTGAGATCCTTCAGCATACTGTCATGGTCCGTCCATATTCTACTGCCTTCCAGAGTTAGGCGTTCGAGATTGACGAAATAACGTATAAGCGGTAGCTCTGTCCCGAACTCGGGCGACATGTGCAGCGAGAGAGTGGTAAGATTATTCCCAGCATGTATGCCGATGGCATTGATGAGCTCCCGGACATAAGCTTGGTTCTGTTGGTTTAGGAGGTTCCATATCTCTCCTTGAAGTACTTCGAGGTCTGACAGCGAGTTCATGGTATTATCATGAACAAGCGCTATCAATCCTTCATGGTCCATCTGAATTGGACCCTCCCCATTCCCATAACACTCGAGACGAATCATGCCGAGGGCCACTGGAGTAACGGCTTTGATACTGAGCGTCTGTTGAGACATGACTTGGTTTGCGGAGCGATGCAGGGCCTTTGACGACACGGGATGAGAGAATGCAGGAAGAGCGCTTGGGCCACCCATCGCTGCTCAGGCTGGCTTTATAATATACCGGTCCCGAACGATACGTAGTGCTACCGCCACATCATTACGCCGCACTGAGCCTCCCACGTCGTCTATGCCGCTTCAAGTTTCCAAACGAACGTCATGCCTTCGCCTACTGCTCGTGCCACGTCGCCGCACGGCGTGCGTCCGTTCGCCGCGGGAAAGCACGAGGCATCCTACGTGCGGCACCATGTCCCGCGCGCGACGCTTTCGGGCGCTGTATGTGGTTTTCAACGTTCGCAGTTTGCGAAGACGAAGCGACGTGGCGCATTACGCACCTCATGTCAACGTGCATGGCTGATGCCCGTGTAAACGGAGAGTGTCAGTGCGCGGTGGAGATCTCCGGCGTGAGAGTCGCACAGCGGAACACAAGGCGACGTTCTGCAATACAACCAGAGGTATGAGAGTGAAGATGATGGCGCCACGCCTTGCTCTCCAGCGGATACGGCAGCACTCACGCGTCGAGCTCGCCTCCGTGGTCCTCTATCAGCGCACAAGCCATGGCCGCGTGAAGTGGAATAAGAGGACCGAGCGCCCGCACCGCTCACAGACGCGACCGAGAGCCCATGCTCCGCCCTGCTACGCGGAAGTGAGCAGCGCGCGCGTGCACAGCGCAGGACCGAATGTGTTGAGGACGGTTGCGTGGAGAGGCGAAGCACGTGCGCGCGACGCGTCAACACGCTCCGACAACTCCGACCTTATTTGTTCCCCCTCCTCAAGCGAAACAACCCGCCCCACATAAAGCACGGTCTCGCCCTTCCCGCAGCCCCACGTCTCTCTTTCCACACCCACCATCATGACACGCCCAGAGCCAGCCGCCTGCCTGCCCGCGCTCCTCATCCTGGCCTTTGCCCGCCCTGTATCTTCAGCATGGATATACGGATTTCTTTTCACCCCGGATTACGGCACGGGCCTCAATATTCGATGGTGGGTACGTCGCTCTCACGCGCGAATCTTGGCTGCATGCCCTGACACGCATTGTCCGTAGCGCAGCGGGATCCGCCGGACACGACACACGCGTACGGCCCACTGTGTCCCAACAGACAATGTAATCACCCATGTATGTCCACTTGTCTGCGTATGGGTCCACTGCATGGACTCGGGCGATGGCGCTGTATGTAGTACGGGTATCCCCATTGCTCGCGAATCTATGCCGCTATCGTTTCTGTCGGGAAGACATACGGTCGCGACTTCACGGTTGCAGTGGATACAAGCGCATATATTCACAGGCAGCGTGCTACATACAGTACGTACAGCAAACACACTGTGCTCGCCGGGACCGGGACCGCCCCGTCAGGCGCACAGCTCGCGCACAGCTCGCCCACAGAACCCGCTCAGAAAAACGCCACCCGCCCGCAGCTCGAAACGCCAGGTCGATTACCCGGCGAAACGTGCTGTGTTCCTTGTCCGTGGTGCCGCGACGAGCCAGAGGTAGCGAGTCTGCGCCGGAAGAGAACAGCCAGTGTCGCGCGGCTTGATATCGCATGGGCGGCTAGAGAGCGCGAGCAGGCCGACCGCGGGTGGTCCGGCGAGATGCACGCGCACGGGGGAGGGGATGGTCGCAGGCGGCGCTGGCATCATGCAGTCGTCGCGCGGCAGGGCACGTTCCTCCGACGGAGAGCGTGTCCTCATCCTCGCGACCCTGGTGCCCGCGAACTCGGGCAGGGCATCGTTCGTCTAAGTCAGTGCATCAGACACGCTGGGAGCAGATCGCTCGCAGCGCGGCTGACCAGTTGGCGAATGGAGGTGGCAGCTGCGGCACCGAGAATGAGTACTGAAGGAGCGGTCGGGGGCGCTGAGCCTGCAGAGGCGAACGTCAAGTTGTCGGCGCCGAGAGCGTGTTCGACGGGGGGTCGTTTCCTGGGCGGGTGGTCAGTCGACTAGAGAGCACCGTCCGTCCTGGGAGCCCTCGGCTGATCGCGCGAACGCAGCCAGGGAGATTTTGAATCGGCTATAGGCCTGCGCATATATTTGTTGAAGGGCGAGCCCAGGCGTGCGGCGAGCAGCCAGGGTGACGCACCGGAAAACGGGTTGACCTCGCGGAGGTGATGTCAGGTTTGCCGGCGACGTTGGCGTGGGAAGTGAGCCAGAGCTGCCTGGGTTGACGGGGGTGTGGCCTGACGTGAGGTGCGAGCGTCGGAGCACCGACGGGGACGCGTGCGTTGCGCCAACATTTGTTCACCGGTGGAGCGCGAAACCTACATTTGAAGAGAAGGATCAGCATCGCTGGAGTGTAAGAGAGTGAGCAACGCGCCACGATGTCAGGCCCAGAAGCAGTGACTCTGATCGTTCGGACTTTTGTTCTTCGCCTGTCGTGGAGAGCAAGCGATTTTTGATCTCGCAGGCCCTTGAACTCGGAGTGGCGTCGCGGTCTTTGGTCCTAGGAACGTTTCGGCCATTATCGACGGAGGCGAGCGCTGGGCGCCGTGTCGATGACGAAGGAGCCTGCGCTGGTGCTGTTGGATCGGGTCGGTAGATCGAGGTGACAGTGACAGATGGGGAAGCGTATGCTGCAGCACAAGCGCGAGGGAAATCGTCCGCTTGGGCAGTAGAAATCCTGAACAAGGCGACAAAACAAGACAAGCGTCGTCAGTGACGCTCAGGCGTGAGATGGCGGGCGACATACCAGGACGTCACGACGCTTCAGCAGTCTTTTCGTTCCTCGGTAGACGTGCAGCGATTGCGAGGGCGTCTGGTGCTCACGGAAGGCGCGATTTCAGCCATGCGGGAGTGCGAGGTGACGCCATGGTGTGTCGTAGTTGCGAGAAGCTAATGATTGGTTTGGGAGTATCTCGGCCACTGGAAGGGCGTCGGATGATGGCGGGGCGAGTAGACGGGGCTGGAAGACCGGGGTGGGTAGCTGGGGCAGAGAGCGGGGCGTCCGTCCAGTCAAGGCGCTCCATAGACGTGTTGCGCGGTGTCAGCGAGGACCTACGTGGATATAACCTGGTTAAAACTACTCGTAGGAGAAAGGGAAGAGCCCGTCGATGGCGTGCGCTGGCACCACACGTGACACATCGCGTCGACGCGCTATTTGCCCCCCGTCCTCAAGCCAAACACCCCGCCTACATAAAGCGCGCCGCCCGCATTCTCTCTTGCCCCATCTCTTTCTTCCGCCCACCATGTCGTCCGCTCGTGTACCCGCACTCCCCATCCTGGCCTTTTCCTCACGCCATCTTCTGTACAACGTTGAACGCGAACACAGAGTGCTGTAGATATTCTCTCGTACGTGGCACTCCACTCTCTGCCCACCATGGGCGAGCTGACGCAGAAATGCATGCATCTGTTGTAGATATCGAGCCGTAGCGGGGCAGCATGTCTCTCTGCTCGCGCTCGCACGTAGCCCGTGCCGGAGTCTCACAGACCACCTATAGGGTCTGGTGTAGGGCTCCGGGCGTATGCCATGGCTCCGTCTTTGCCCTACCTATGCCAGAAACCTGTATGTCCCTTGTCTCCATCCATGGGTTTGCATGCTCAGCTAGCTATGCTGTATGTAGCGAGCATGCATCTGTAGTTTCAGAGTCGCTAAAACACTCTCGGTGAAAGTATTCTCCCATCATCGCATCACTGTAGTCATCTTGTTCTCAATTTCATTAAATGTGCATGCTGCTCAGCAACGAAGTATACATATTCTCATTTCGTATGAAGCGACAGCTTGGAGTGAATGCGTCCTTTCCCGCCGTCCCGGGCCCCGCCACCATGGGAAGTGCCTGCTACACAGTCTACTGATACTTATGTACGTTCCTGCACCATGACGAGCTGATGGAAAAGCGTCTCTCCACACGACGTGTCAAGTAAATGGTTCTGGGAGATTGAACGCGAGGCAGCGTGGTCCTTGTATACGAACTTCGAAGAGCCGGAGCGGCGCGCTTCGGGGCAAAGAGACGCTGCGAGTAATCCCAAGGCGGGCGGCGAAGGTGGATCATCGCGGCGGGCAGTTCTGCTACTAACGCACGAGGATATCGGGGATCTGGGGATCGTGCATGGGTCATTGGCAAAGCACAGCCCAGAGGTGGGCGCACCGTGAGCTTGAGCGTGTCGCCGCCGCTTCAGAGCAATTTTGGCGGGATCTGAGAGGGCGTGGGCCTGCTTCGCATGGCGTGACAGGAATGAGGCCGCTGCGAGCGATTGGGAGGCAGGCGGGCGGGTTGACGGACAGGGTGAATGAAAGTGGGGCACTGCCGATTCGGAGCCGACAGCGTTCAGACCGTCTGACGAGCGAGGAGAAGGATATCTGGATATCGTGCATTAGCCATAAAACAAGGAGAGCTTGGGGTTGAGCGCCCACTGTCGGTTGCATACCACGAGGCCACGCGGCGCAATATCGTATGGGCACCTCGATAGCGCGCCAGAGAGCGCTGGCTGCCCGGCGAGACGCACGGACGGGTGAGTGGGTGGCAGGAAGGCGGCGATGGTCGTCACTGCACGGCATGCTGCTGTGATGGATAGCGCATCTGGCATCTATCGCGAGGGCATAATTAGCTGAGGGCGAGGGCGAGTGCGCGCCGATGGCTACGTACCGCCCGCGCATATCCGTAGCCACTAGCCGCTTAGCTCGTGCGGCATCTTCGCGAACCATCCTTTGTACGAGCCCTGGTGCTCACGAGGCGAGTGTTGTCGTTCGTTCGAGCATGCGGCGGATGATTTGGACGCAAATTGCTCGCGTCCCGTGGTGAAGCTCTCCTGGACGGACGGGCGTGATCAATGGGTGCGCTCGAGGACGTGTCGAGTGGCAGCTGGGCACCGGAGAAGAAAAGAGCGCTCGAGCTCAGAGCGCGGGCAGCAAAATCCCTACACGATGACGTTCAGGATCTCCCTTGGCACGGGGCCCGGGACAACGAGCAACGCACTGCCGACACCGATCGCCATCCACAAATCGAGTGGTGTAGCGCGCCATCTCTGTCGCCCCGGCTATTTCTAGCTTGCGATGTGCAGGGACGCGCGCTGGGTTCCTTCGCTGCGCCTGTAGGTATGGAGGTCGACGTGGCTGGCAGTGCGGAAGGTCAGTTGGCGCTCACGACGCTGGATCGCATCGACGGGGGCGGCACACCTGGCTAACTTCCTTCAACAGGGCTCCTCTGGGCCACTCGATGTAATCCTCTGGCTGTGGCATAGGGCTGGACTAGCGAGCGGGTGTGTGTCTCAGGTCTCAGTTGGCTCGCGGGCGAGGAGGAGGAGAGAAGGCAAAGAAAATATCAGGATAGGATATGATAGGACAGGAACAAGTCGCCCGTCGGCGTCCGCTGGCACCCACACGTGACGCCGTCGCGTCCCTGCTTGTGTTTTGTGGTAAGACCAATGTTACGAATAGGGAAAATTTCGGCCACTAAAAGGGCGTCATATGGCGGCAGACCGGGGTGGGCAGCTGGGTTAGAGACCGGGGCTTGCGTCAATTCAAGCCGCTCGGTAGGCGTGCTGCGCGGGGTCAGCGCAGACCTACGGGTCAATAACATGGTCAGGACGACTCCAGTATGAGATCATGTGGTGGGCGACGTACCGGGATGCCCGAAAGTTCACAAAACATGACTTCTCCCCGCCATGTAGATCACCGTCCTTCCGGAGCCTTGGAACGATCTGGTTCTGCAGGGACCGACGACCGTGGCGAGACAGCTGCACCCTTAGGTCATGCAGAGATGCCGCTGGACCACGAGATGTCCAGCGTTTGGTCTGTGAAGGTCCTGAAGGAGGTTGTCGAGTGTTAGCTGTTGGACATTAATGGACTCGATGGATGACGTGGCGATGCACCAGAGATCCCTTGGGCCGGACAGGCTAGCAATATCGGGCGTATATAGCGGCCATGATACTACGATGGTCAGTCGTATGGCGAAAGTACGGATGGGATGGGACGTGGTAGTGTGTCGAGCCGCAGCGCGCGGCGAATCTCCGGCGAACTTAGAGCGTGTGATTTTTTACTTCAGCCAGAGAAACTGCGGCGGCGCGCACCCGCGACGGACGACAACTATTACGATTCCCTTGAATCGTTTCTTATGTAAGCACCAGTCGCGGTTTTTGGACCCCCATGCAACTTTCATCTTCCCCCCCATATATAGCTATTTGTTCACACGGTCCAATTTCCCTAGCAAACACAATTCCCCCTCTTCGCACTTCAAAAGACTCCCATTTCAGACAGTATTTCGCATTTTTTAAGCTAACTAGAATAGATATGCACATAATTTCAGTGGCTCTGAAGTCAGAAGAAAATGCTCCATAATTGCCATTTCCGGTAAATAATTCCCACGCTTGATCCCATGACGTCAGTCTCGGATGCACAGCACAAGTGCACTCGGAAACTACGTCATTCCTCTCTACTCCGGCTACTGTACTACCCGGACTCGATTACCAATCTTTTCAAAACTGTTTATAACAGGAATTGAACTGCAAACCTCCGAGTTTTGAAGACTATACAGTGCAGATACCACTAGACTACAGAGCCATTGACAATATATACATCAATACATATGTTATAGACTATTCCTCTAGGCTTTTCAAAGCATCTAAGTCTGTCACCTCCCCATTCGTGCATCCAGAAATCATGTCATGTCTGAGCTCTAGCCAAAGTACTACGCGGAGTGAAGTACATATAAGTGTTTCTATCAGAAATTGAACTGCAGACCATGCCCCTGATTAATACCTGGCGGCCTGTGCAAGCATGCGAGCGAGGCCGGCCAGGTATTAATTGGGGCATGGTTGAGTCCATGTTTCACGGAGCAATGCACAATGTTGCTGAGCAAGTTCATGCACAGCGATGATGGGCACCCACATGTAGTATAGTGGTAATGTGTCAGATAGTACCAGATCCCTTGAGCGCTGAAGAGGGTACTGCAATGTGTGCGAGCGAGTGCCAGGCTCCCGAAGATGATCAGAGCGCGTCTCCGATGAGAGTAGGGAGGTGTGCAATCAGAGGTGATGGTTGGAATGCGTGATCAGTCGGAGAAACATCAACGAGGGGTTGGAGGAGAGGATGTGTGTTGCAAGCAACTGGGAACGACTGCACACTGCACTGTGTGCACAATCATCGAAATATGGTCAGAACAACAGAGAGGAGTGCAGACAACAACACTGAACCATTGCACTCATGTGACTAGTCAGAAGAGCAAGGGCAATGGTTGGAAGACTAGGATGAGTAGTGCGACACGAGCGAGGGTGCAATCACTGCGGGACGAGAGCAATGCAACTGTAATAGCCGGTGTCGCAAGACAGTCAGAGCAACGTAGAGCTCGCACAACGGCTAATGGGATGACGATGGGACAAGATGAGACCCAGGAGAATAATAAGCTGACTGTGAGACAACTGTGACAGTTGTGTCACTGACATGTTGGATATCCTACTTATATTGTTCTCTTCCTACTCTTGTGATACCTTTGAATACCTTTGATTGCAACCCCACAGTGTTACTGGTTCCTTAGTCTGTATTTGTATTTACGCACCGCGGTTGCTTACTTAATATCATCCTTCTTGCCTTACACCCTCACCCAGCGTACTTCATCGAGACACTCCGAAAGTACACATGAGGGATTAGGCATAGGACCCAGCTTCCTCGAGAGACAACGCCTGTCTCTCGTACCACTCACACATCCCGTCGTTCTGAAAGGACGACTCCCGGACAGCTACATGTTGCCTTGCCCGGACGATGTTGGAATATCACGTGCATGTCAAGCTCAACGCCGCACCGGCATCTTCCGGGTACTGTACAGTACATACGAACCTTATTCCGTGGACATGTAGCTAGCTCTTTTGCTACGATATCCCTTACGGATTACGCCCAGCTTCGTATACGCTACCCGGCGCTAATTCGAATATCCTTCGTTGTCCCTCATCGTCCTTGTGCGTGGAGCCGATCCTCAACATAATCCGTCTACCTTGGTCGTTGGGAATATCGACCGGCCTCTTGCCTTGACAGTGGACACCGGCTGTCCTGTCTCAGCCGTGCATCGTGGGCACGTAACTGGACCTCGTGCCGCAGCGCCTTCGCGTAACCGAACCTCGCGTCGTAGCCCAGGTGGGCATAACACTTGTCTCGTCATTGGGCCTTAAATCCCTTCCCCCTTCTTCGACGCTCCTTTCCGATTCCCCCCCTCACTCGATGTTCCGCCGTCCTCGCTGTCGTCGTCATCCGTTGTCCGCGCTACGGGACATGAGGCTCACGCCTCACAGAGCATCGTCTGCTCTCGAGATAGGTGGCATCCAGCCACACAGAGAGAGTCCGGCTTCGGGGCTTTAGGTGCGCAATTGCATCACCGAGTGGTTGGTTGGCTGGCAGGGAGATGAAGACATGGGCTTGGAAGTTGGTCAGGTTGGACAGGCTGGAAGTGCGTCCAGAGCCAGGGAGTGGCAGGATCAGTCCAGGAGTTGGGTCAGGCGCTAGGATCTCCTACTGTCTGGGGTTACTAGGCATGTCATCATCTTCTATCTCTTCCTTCTGCTGTTATGCTTTTCCCATCCCCCTTTGAATCCCCCTTCCCATTTTCTGTCCCTGTTTCCTGTTGGCGTTTTCGCTCGAGGGAGTGTGTTGGAATATCACGTGCATGTCGAGCTCAACGCCGCACCGGCATCTTCCGGGTACTGTACAGTACATACGAACCTTATTCCGTGGACATGTAGCTAGCTCTTTTGCTACGATATCCCTTACGGATTACGCCCAGCTTCGTATACGCTACCCGGCGCTAATTCGAATATCCTTCGTTGTCCCTCATCGTCCTTGTGCGTGGAGCCGATCCTCAACAGACGACATGTCGCGTCACTGAATAGGCGACCCCATCGCCCCCAGTTGCTCACTTGGACGGCTCTACGTTCCATCCAATCTCACGACATCTGTGACAAGTGGTTGGAACTCTGGTCCAAGCTTGCGAGCATTTGGAGAGACTAATCGGATGGTCGGAACACTGCTGTGCGATGCTGCGACTCTGAAATTGTGTGAATGTTGACTTGTCAAAAGTGCGAAAATTGGCGAACGATTGCCTCGTAGCGCAGAGCGAGGAGTATCAGGGCTACCCATGATGCCACAGATTGAACTTTAGATATGACTGAGACAGGTCAATCTTTCACTTGCATATCACTACCTTCAACACCATTCACTATTCTCAGTACATGCAGACTCTCTACTGCATTTCAAACTTCCATCAAGTAGAGGTTGTAGCCGCAGCAAATGGATACTAACATTAACTACATAATGATATTCACAGACCATTAGAAATGGAATCGTACCTGCCGTGCTTAGCACCGGCCCACTACCAGCAAGTTGCTCAGACACCCATGCATATCACTGGCCTTCAATTATATCTCCCTCAGATGACTGCCAAGCTCGCGTGCGACCGATGCTGACGCCACAGCCATCTGTTACGCGTCCAGCCTCACTTTCCCGGTCGAGCGCCTTCCGAGTTTGCTTCCGTCGCCCCTCTCCTCCTATCCTACTAATCCATCGACGACGAACGGCGGCTACACGAACTCAGTTACGATCAAACCACCATGTCCTGGATCCCACACCTCCTCAATGTGCTCTCCGTGGTCGCCCCCATCGCCTGTTGGACACTGGTCACGCATGTGCCCGGGTGGACAGCTCTCTACTGCTCCGCGGCGGCGTCTTGGGTCACTGCGTACTTCATCGGAATGTTTGTCTAATCCACCACACCCATCGAGCAGAAGCGGAAACTCGCATCTACTACCATCCGGTGGCTATTCATGACAACTACCGGGGGCCTTATCGCAGGGACTGTGGCTGTCTTCAGTAAGTGTTCATTGTCTAGATCGTCTGCCGAATCCGAATGTGATACATCATTGGCACAGAGGACATCGGTTTCTCGACGGGGGCTCTGTGGGGCACGGGGTTGCTAGCATTTGTGGGAGGTATCGTGATATTCTCCATAGCCTTCGATCCGAACATCGATTTGGTCAGTGAAATTTGGAGTGAGAGTTTTGTCTGCTCATGAACAAGCACCTTTTCAGAAATCAAGTCTGTCTTCAGGCCAAGATGAGGATCGAGGCCACCGCACCCCCCCGAAGCCACCGCCGTCACGGTATGCCGCTACTGATACCGCGATATTATTTACCGTCAGTCCCGTAAGCCGTCTTCTTCAAAATATGTTGACGATGCCTTTCAGAAAACGGACACGGCCGAGAGAGGAGAGAAGCTTGAGAGAGCAGCGATGACTAAGAGAGCAGCGATGGCTAAGTGAGCAGAGACGGATTGGGTGGTCTCTATGGTTCTCCTCAATTTTTTGTATCCTTCAAGCGCAGCGTTGGTATGTACCTGTAATCATGGACCCGAGAAACGTGACTGTGCCGAGTATTTTGTGCCGAATGTCACCGCATGCGTTCTACCGGCTGTGGAAGCCTGCGCGCAAAACTCTGCGGAAACTGAGCCTTGCCTCTCGACACCATCGGATTTCGAATGCAGGTCTCGCACACGCGCGAACACCTATGGTGCGTAGTTCTACTCCTGCAACACATGCACGCACGATGACGTGACCCGCGCAGACGATAGTGCGCGGCGCGTCCCCTCGACGCCGGGTGCAATGTTCGTGAAGCGCGAGACTTAACAACCCTGTCAAGTTCTCGAGCATCAATCGACGCGCAAATATCTACCCTCCTAGTACTCGTACTCTCCAACTGGGCTTCGGCGCCGTGCTCCGGCCGAGCCCCGACTTCAACAACCTGCTTAAGTTCTCGCGCATCGATAGACGCGCAACAATTTCTACCCTGCAACGGCCAGAATGGCTAGACAATGGCTTGACCACCGCGCGTGAACGAGCTCGGGGAGAAAGGTGACGATGGAAGGGCACCGGGCAAAGAATCAGGCAGTCGTGGTGCGTGTGGCGCACTCTCTCTCGTCCACTTTGCTCACATTTTACGTTCCTTAGCAGCTTTATGGAAGACAAGACGTCCAGGACGTCTGGAGGAACCGAAGAGCAGACATCCACACAACGGCGGAAGGAACACAGTTGTTGCCGGGACAGAACAGGACTAGAACAGGTGCGTTTGCGTCATTCTTATCACAATTGGAAGTGGTTCATATGCTCGCATATAGCTACGGAACGTCTCTTGGCAGTAATCTATGCCATTTATTCAGTACTGGCCATCGAGATCCCTCGAGAGAAGAAACAGCCAGTCTCTAGAACCCATGGGAAGCTATACGATGCGTGCTGGACGACCAGTTTCCTCTGACCGGACTAGAGGACCCTGCTATCGTCTGCCCATGTGCATGTGCCCCGCCCCATCCCATTCTTTCTTCTTTCGCGGAATTGAGACGCCATTGCTCGATGGCCAGATTGCTAGAATGACTGCGCATAGTTGAGTCCCGCCATTCGATATTTAGCGCATCGGAGGCGACTGGCAATGATATTGTTCAGCTCAGGTGCGTACCCCGTGTTTGGCGTTCAGATTTGAATTCATAGTCGTATTATTGCACCAGCAGTTGCGGTTGTCTACTCCGGAGCCGACGCAACGGTTTTCACTCTGCCCACACCTCTGAGCTACCACTCCGGACGAAAGAGACTGGATAGCGTCGTTGCGGTGCATTCATGCACTTAATCAGGTCGTTGAATAATCCTTGTCTGAATCCCAAGCTGGGATCAACGATGACGTCGATAACACAGTCGGTGACGCCGAAATTGAAGGTCGGAAGCGCGACGGCGAGCGCATATTCAAGATTGATCTGCCTCGAAGCATTGCCTTCCGGGGTCCAGTAGATCCTGGTTTCTAGGGCGATACCTGGTCCGCCCTTGGGCCAGAGGATGCATCCGTTCGGCTTGATACAGCCATCTTCGTCCTTCATGGGGTCCACACACACGCAGGTGACGCGATCCTGTCGCGTGTGCATGTCGATTAGGAGGCGCTGATAGGATAGGTATGTGAGGGAGGGCGTCTGCATCTGGATGGTGATCGACCGCCGGGTGAGTTCCGGCATCGACAGGTAGTGCAGCAGCCACTTTATCGTCGGCCAATTGTCCGCGAGCTTGAACCTCCTGAGGTTCGGCAGGGTTACTGTGCTGGGTTCCGTGTAAGTCGACAGCAGATCGTCGTTGTGGAGGAAGGTCATGTGTCGGAGCGACAAGCCCTCGAGTGATTGGAGTCTGCTGAGGTCTGCGAGCATGTCGCGGTGCCCGCACCACATCCTGCAGCCGTCGAGCTCCAGGTGCCGGAGGCTGGTCAAATTATGCAGTGGTAGCGATGCTTTTGGGGGCAATATGAGTGCGCGCAGGCGTGGCGGCGCACCCTTGTCGAAGATGGTCTTGAGGTCTGGGTCCCATGAGTTGACGCGAAGCTCTTCCAGAGCTTGGAGTTTGGATGCCGTGTCGCGGTGCAGCGCATGGACAACCGGCTCGGTCACAAGCGTGCGGCACCAGTCGTCGCCCCATAATTTGCAGCTGAGGTGCTGGAAGTCGATGTGTGTGGCGTATCTCAGCGTCCGATAAGCCTTTTGATTGGTGGATGCCCTTGTACTCATGGCGTTGTTTGCGGCGGGGTGATGTAGGGCGAGTATAAGGGACCCGGAGTAGCGAACGGGGAATGAGCTCTGGAAACGACCACTCATCTTCTTATAATTCACGGATCCACGATACATACAACGCTGATGCGCTACAACCACGTTGCCGAAGAAGCTGTACTCGCGGCCTCGTGCACAGACCTCGTCGCCAATTGTTGGGTGTCCTTGTGCGCCACCTGCTCGTCGCCACACGGTCCAGTGTTACCTCGGCCCAGGCACGAGCAGCAACCGCAGCCGCAGTCGCAGCCACCGACCGACGCCCGAAACCCGTGTCATGGTCTGGTCTGGTGAGGAAGCGTACGCCTGCCTATACCGAGCCACCGAACGCGGTGCAAGTCAAAGAATCCCAATGGTATTGTGCGCGGGACAAAGGCATACGCACCGTGGCTCCACGGACGTGCTGCAAGGTGATAGACCTGGGGTAGCATGGAAGACTCACAGATGGCCGGGGTGATGCAGTGGAATACAATGAGATTCGTAGCAAAACGTATAAGTGATGTAGCCACGCACCGACGTCGACACGTTGCTTGCACGCTGCACTACTCAGCCACCACGCCCGCGCCATCATGTCTCGTCTTCGGGTGATATTGCAGTCCTCTTGAGGTTCGATGTGGGATACGATGCGAACCGGGAGCGGGAGAGATTACAAGGCCGCAGATCGAGGAGAAGGGTGCGCCGGCAGCTGGCCGGGTTGTCCCCGGCCGGCCCGCCGCGCCGCAGACTGCCGCCGCCGCCGCGCCACCCTCCTGCACCAGTACCACGACAGCAAAGGTTTTTCTTTGAATTCTCTGCTCTTGATATACCCGCCACGAGCGCTCCTCTGACATCGCTCGCTTCTCTGCTGGGGCCTGCAAGCTCGACAACGTTGCCTCGCCGAATCTGGGCTATCTCGCGCGACAATCGGGACGACGCCAGGCCCTTCCCTCATCAGCGCAGACGAGGACTGACGATGACAGCTTCTGGATAGTAGGTGCTGATCAGACCTCGGCCTCGCCGTGCAGGTATCTTCCTGCTCTAGGATCTACATTGATTCGACACTGGCGATATACCCATACGCGCTCGATGGCAGGACGAGCAGCGCTAGCAGGACTGTAGTGTCCACGCGTAACGCACAGACCAGGTAGAAACCGGAGTCCGAGAACGGGAATGTCTTGCTCTAGGGTGCGTACGTCCCCGGTTGTTATATCTATTTACCGAACCCAACTAGAATCTCGGCAGATGCATCCAGTATCAATCTCCACTCTGCTCTGTTCTCGTCGTTGTTCTGACCCGCGTGTCATCAACCGTCACATTGCCTATTATGCCCCAGCACACTGCTTTGATCCTGCGCCGGTTATCCAGCTGCTAGTCCCGGAAAGTTCACGCCCGCACGTCCGTCTCATTCCGGCCAATGGCGCCTCAACTTCTCTACACCTGAGATTGGCCGCATAGTCCGCAACGCGTGGCAGGCATAAAGGGCGAGATACAAAGCTCTTGTTCAAGCCGGTGGGGAGGAGATACACGTAGGGAATCGCTGACGGGTTTCGAGTCGAGGTTCGTCCGCCCGCCTGCATCGCTACGCCGCGGTGGCGCAACTAAACCGTCGCCCCGTTTTGTAGTCATCAAGGCACATCAGCGGTTATATTTTGAGCAATGTCCATGCAAGTACAGACCACACCCTGTTCATACTTCCTTGCCATACTAGCTCCATCCATGTTTTCTTCGTTGCACCCTGCCAGCGCCCCTCATGCGCCAACGCATTATACCACCCTTCTCCTGGTTCCCGGGTCTCTCGTCGCCACCGGTTACCCGCCATGGAACATAGCAGGATATCCGCGAGCGACAGAGGCAGCCGAAGCGTCTGCAATATGTTCCGAAAGCTCGTCATCAATGGCAATCCTTGATGGCGGATACATATCTTGTCGAATTCCTGAGTAAACGACCGGAGCACAGCGGCAAGCACGTCCTCGAACTCTAATCTCTGGTCGTCGTTGCCGTTTGCTGGATCCCAGACAAATGTTGTCTCTGGTTGCAGGTCAGGCTTTCCGCTGCCGAAGGGCAGCGTGGGCTTGATCGTGAATGCGTTAGGCTTGGGGACACCATGCTCATCCTTGACGTCAAAGATGCCTAGATCCGTGAATTTTGATTGCTGCTGGTGGTCTTGCGGGGTTGCCTGCTCGTGAATTTTCGCCAAGAAGGACTGAAACCCGCCATTTTCGAGGTCGCCACAGCGCAGTTTGATGGTGATAGATCGCTGCTCAAGACTCGGTGTATCCAGATGCGCCAGGAGCCACTGCATCCCCTGCCAAGTGTCTGCGAGATCCAGCCTTTTGAGCCGTGGCAGGCGTGCCACGGCGCATCCGCTGGGCATTATGCGCTTGGCAATAGAGCTGTCGTGCAGTGACAGTGACTCGAGTCCCCGCAAGCGATCCAGGATGGCTACCATGTCGGCGTAGCGTGTCCGGCGTTTCCATCCGCTCAAGCTGAGGTGTTCAAGGCCGATGAGCGCATTCAGCGGTATCATCGTGCCGCGCGGTAGTTTGAGGTAAAGATCGTCTTTGAGCTCCCAATATTTGACTGCGATTTCCTCGAGATCGAGATTATCCTCTCGCGCAACATCAAGTCGCGTGAAAACGAATTTTAGGTTTTTCTGCAACACGTGAATGACTTTTGCGTAGTCTGCTGATATAGTAGTTTTACGTCCAAGGTGGTCTTCGTTCGATAATTGTGTCGATGTGTCAGACAGAATGCTGATGCATGAAGACAGTTTCACCTGCTCGACTAGGGCTGCTGAGTTCATGGCTTGTGTGTGAGGGAGAGATGGGAAGATTTGAGAATGTTAGGGAAATTGACAGCAGCGCTCGTCCTTTTATAACGCGCAAGCATAACATTGGTACTATACATTGTCGGCAGCACGGCAGCAGGCCACGAACCCATACCGTGCACACGTTGCAACGTCGCTTTCGGCCCAAGGCTCATGTAACCGCCACCCACGACAGATCTACGAGGCCATCCGATCACTAGCACGTAGGATACGATGAGGTTGGGATGCCACATACTAGGACGATGAGACGCGCCGAACGCGACCTCGAAGTCGCAAGCCAAACCCATCGCGCGTGAGCTTTCTCCCATGGCAGCCACTCATAGTCGGATGGATTATCACCAGCACCATGGAAGCCCCGAGTCTCCCCAGAGCGACACCTGGAGCACGCAGCAAGGGTTTCTACGCTCTGGGATATATTGATGCTGCGAAAACTAAGAACGCGAGGCGCTGCACGTCGTGGGGCTGTAATAAAACGATGAGCGTGAGGTGCGGAATTTCGGCAAGTAGACACACTATACGCGTGCCCGCTACGCATTAGAGGCCACCACATCATGCCACGAAAACGTGGAAATCAATGGATGCCGTGCGCCGACATGACCCCAACGTATACGTTCGAGTCGCTGCAGTCGTGGGCTCCAGAAGCTACGTAAATCCGCTGTGGAGGTGCCGCGTGCCTTGCTCGCGGACACCGCCAGGTAGAGAGGCGGGACGAGCGCACCGGCGAATGCCGACGCTGACGACGTAGACGCGCGCTGAGCGCGCACTGACAGCATCATATCTTCTTTAGGCCCGCACCATTCTCACCCTCGAACCATCGCCACGTCAACGCCAACCGTGCTCGCAAAACCCCCTTCCCCACCTCCTCTCTCGACACCAGCCATCCAGAGGCCCAAGAACGCACGCCTACGCGCCACGCAAGACGCAGCACAGCCACGGAGCCGAATAGCTGGGTAGTAGCTTCAGGAGGGCGGGCAGGAGCGAGTACGGGCGACGACACCTCCCTTCTCCCTTTTCCGTTCGACTTACGACCTTCCTTTCATTCTCAATACTGTACCCGGCGCTGATTCGTTCACCCCAGGCCTCTGACACCACTCCCCTTTTCCATACGACGATTCGAGTCCCTCCCCTCTCTCGAGTATTCCTTTCGCCGACACTCCGAGACCTCCCGTGATCCGACCGCGTCGGGGACGACTCCGCCGCCGCCGCATCGTACGAGCCGGGTCTGGGCCACCTGCGCTCCTCTGTTGGGGGACAGAGTCCGATAGCGCGCGCGCGAGCGTACGTCTAAATAGAGTCGGTCCCGGGCGCGCGAAGAGAGCGAGCTCGTCGAGGAGGCGAGGCATTCGTACTATACGCCCCGCCACCCATTTCCATCGAGCCCGATTTCTCCGCGACGCACCACATGGACTGACAGAATTTGCCTCCGTTGTTTCACTTTCCTATTGCCACCATCACTTCCCCTCGCGTTTATCTCTTAGCATCACTTGTTATCGATGGCCCGGCGGCGCGAGAGCACGCGCAGCGTCGCGGCATCTATCCGTCACATATACTGGCGACACCTCGCCGTCGAATGGATCCATCTTACCACCTCCGAGCCACTACGAGCCTGAGCCGCGCCTTAAGCCCGATCGAGCCCCCTTCCTCTTCTTTCTTCGCCTCTCCCGTCATCTCCTGATTCGCAGCTAGCTTCCCCGGCTCGTGCGCCTCTCGTACGCCCCGAAACCGCTCGGCGAAGCCTTCCCAAAGACATCAGCCACTTCAAAACTCGACCGCGCAACGCCAGCAAAGTGCTCCTCAACTCCGTGGATCTCTAGCTGCGTTGTTCTCTAGGAGGCTCCTGTCGCTGACAATCCCGTCTACTTTCTAGACTACCGCTATCGACGCGCCCCCGGTCTCTCGACCCATCGACTCGCCCGCCTGCAACCGCTCGTTTCTTCCACAGTGGTGACCACCGCAGGGGATTTCAAATTGGGTTTTCCGAAGAACCTTTCGTCGACAAAAAGCTACGTAGTCTCCTTCCCTTCCGTTAACTCATATCTCCTTCCAGACCCATGTCTCCTGGTGGCGCGTCCAACCCCGGAGGCGGCACGAACCCCGGCAGCGGCGGCGGAGGCAGCGGATCCAACCCCGGCAGCGGCGGATCCAACCCCGGCGGCGGCGGATCCAACCCCGGCGGCGGCGGCACGAACACCGGCGGTACCGCGCCGCCCCCGCAAGTTATCTACGCCAGGCACATGCCGATACCGCGGACATCCAGCGCGCCCTCGTTCAATGGTAAGTATGTCAGTGACTTTCTTGTCTTACTCCAGCAGCACGGTCGTGCCGCCGGCCTTACCGACAACGAGCTGGCCACACGCATCTACCAATATTGCTCCGATGAGGTCAAGGATGTCATACGGTACTGCAACGAGTTCAAGACGCCGGACTGGGCCGCCGCGACCACGCTCCTCAAGGGACTCTACGGCGCAAGCGACGAACCCGTCGCCGTGTCGATAGCCGCCTTCCAGCTCTTCTGCAAGCAACACGCCGAACGTGCGCGGTTCTCCACGAGGTTAAGTGCGGAGCTGTACCATCGCAAATTCCTTTCCATGTCCGCGCAGCTGCGTTCCAAGGGGTTGCTGACTGACGTAGAACAAAAGCTATGGTTCTATCGTGGCCTACCCCGTGAGGCGCGCGTCTATGTTACTGATCATATGGACACGCAGTATCTAACCATTACGAACCCGCCCCCAATGGCCGACGTCCTCGCGCTCGTGAACCGCGCTTTCGACCCCAACAGCATCGAGGCGTGGGGAAACGACATCCGACTTGAAGACGACGACCTGGACGCCGACACCGACCTGTTCGCCGCTCCCAAGAAGAACGTACGCTTCGACACTACGACCGTAGCCGGCGCCGAGCCCCTGGATCCTCAGCAGCACCTCGCCAAGAACGCAGCGGCGCCGAACGCCCCTACGGCGTCGAGCTCAGCCGACGTTGACGCTATCACGCGTCGTCTAGAGGAACTCAGCATCAGTCTGGCGCAACTCCGCTCGCTTCAAGCCTCGGGAGGCGCAACTGCAGGGTTGCAAGGTAACGCTACACCTGCGAGCGGCGCTAATGTCTCAGATAAGCAGGATTTTCCTAGGCGGTGCTTCATGTGCGGACAGACAGGAACGCACCGCCTCCACATACGCCACTGTCCCGAGACCGCAAGCCTCGTCGAAGCAGGACTCGTATTGCACAACTACGAGCGCAACCGGTACGTACTTCCCGACGGCTCCGACCTTCCGCAGGCTCCGTACGGCGACCTGGCCAACTACATCCGACGCCTGGCGAGCCTGGGTAAGATCACGCCTGCGACAGCAGCGAAGACGATGACACGCGACCCGCCCCCGCATCAAGTGGCGTCCACGTCCAGTGTCGGACTCGTTGTCGGCGACCACGACATCCTGCAAGGCGAAATGTACGCACTGGCGGCGCGCGAAGACGTCCCGAGAGCATCGTTCTACATTGACGCGGACTATACCGTGCATCCCGTGACACGGTCAGGCAAGGATACCTCCGCGCGTGACAAGTCCGCGCCGTACGCGCGCTCCAAGCCTCAAGATACGTCCACGCCGCCGCAGGTACGCCCGGTAATCCGCCCGCACACTCACAGCCGCCGCGCGCCAGCCCGCAGGCACCTCAGACGAAGACAGCAGCACCCCCAAACATCGTACCGCCCGGTGCGCCGCAGCCACCGGTCATCAACACGCAGAACCCTTCGCGCAAGACCGGCGCGGACAAAGGTGATGTTGTCATGAAGGACGCTGAACGCAGGGCCCCGCAGTATCACTTCACGTCCGACATACAAGAGCAGATATCCTTGGAGAAGATCGAGAAGACGATATGGGACCAGCCCATCACGTTGCCGCTGCGCGAGCTCGTCGGTGTGTCCGCCCTTCTCCAGAAGCGCATCGCAGAAGTGACAAAGACGCGTCGGGAGTATGTTACAGCTACTGGTGAGTACGAGCTGTACTCGCCCGAGGCTGAACGTCTGTTGTCAGAGCAGGCGGACTACGCCGTGGTGGCGCCGGGATCGCAGCTGACCGTCGACGAACCCCGAGAACTCGAAGATTTCCTGGTCGCACATTCCAACGCGTTGTCCATACGCCCGGTACGTTACTTTGCAATGACAACCGGGGTCTTCACCGCAGCGATGGCGGGCAAGGGCGTCACGCTCATGGTCGACACGGGCTCGGAACTCAACTTAATTCCCGAACGCCTGGTCTCGACGCTCGGGCTTCCCCTGGACTACGACGGGTCGAGGTGGGCTCTTAAGGGAGTGCACGGCGACGCAGTGCGCCTACTCGGGTGCTGCAAGGACGTTGACTTGAGTATTGGTGGCCATCCGTTTGACCATCACTTCTTTGTTTCTAGCACAGATCCGGGCGGCAAGTTCGACGTTATCCTGGGTCAGCCGTGGATCCAGTACTTTGCGGCGCGCATTGATTACGAGCGGCAGGGTATGGTAATCACGCTCTGGAAGAACGGCGACCGGAGCGAAAAGCCCACGTTATCGCTGACCCTGACTAACCCGCAGAACGAGCGCAACGCTGACCGGCTGCCGAGTAACAACAACGCGCACGCGCACTCAACGTCGGCGAGATGGCCACCGACGGAGCCAACGACGCGCCGCAGCGCATGGGTCGAAGAGATATCTGACGAGGATTTTTGACAGCTGGCGAACATGACGGGACAGTGGCCGCCAGCAACGTCGCCACCCTCGGACGGTCATTACTAGGCCTCCTTGGTGATCCCGCGCATTCTGATTTCGACTCGCTAATATATTTACAACCCCCAGACTCGTACGACACTCTCCTGCGCCAGGCTCATTATTTAGTTCCCGATTTCACACCGATACCCACACCTTGGACGCACCGCGCTCTCGACGAGCCCCCGCACCGTCTTTACAGCACACATCCCGCCGCGCGCAAGAAGTACAAGCCCGTGGACCGCAAGGTCCGACCAGTGCCGACGTACATGCCAAACCCGAGCGCGCAGCAATTCAAGCCGATACCCCTCCCCGCGCTCGAGCCGCTGCCTACGCGCCCCCCTCCTCTTCCTTCCTTTGTGCCCACTGAGCGAATGACACAGGAACGTTTCGACTTGCTCATTTCGACTATTGAGCCCGACTTCCTGTCCGAGGAAGAGGTCGCTCTCCTGGGCGTGGTTGTCGCACGTCGTGAGCGCGCCTTTGCCTTCGAGTATGCTGAAAAAGGTGTCTTCAGACCAGAGTACTACCCAGACTACGAGATACCTACAATCGAGCACGTCCCCTGGCAGCGCGCCCCCATACGAGTACCCAAGGCCCTTGAAGAAGTTGTCCGACAGGAAATTCGAGAGCAAGAGGCCAGTGGACGCTTCGAACCGACCACCTCGTCGTACCGCAGTGCGTTGTTCCCTGTAGCCAAGAAAAATGGAAAGGTGCGTCTCGTCGTTGACCTTCAGGAGCTGAACGGCGTCACCATTCGAGATTCCGCACTGCCCCCACGCATGGACGACTTTGCGGAAGGTTTCGTTGGGCGCGCGATTTACGGCGTCTCCGACTTGTACTCTGGCTTTGATGCGCGCATCCTGGCCGAGAAGTCGCGCCCTCTAACAGCGTTCCATTCCATCGACGGACCTAAGCAGCAGGCAACACTACCAATGGGCTTCACTAACTCGCCGCAGGAGTTTCAGCGCGACGTCAACCACGCTATTCAGCCCGAGACGCCCGAACACTGCGACGCGTTTATGGACGATACAGGCGTGAAGGGACCGCGCTCAACTTACGAGGACGAGCCGCTACCAGACAATCTCCACCTGCGACGATTTGTATACGAGTACGCCACCACGCTCGACCGCATTCTCGCCCGCTTCATCGCCGCCGGTATTACGGGCTCGGGACACAAGACAACTCTCGCCGTCTCGCGCCTCAAGATTGTCGGTTACATGGTGTCTCGACACGGGTGGCATCTGGAGGCAGGTATCGTATCAAAGGTCCTCAACTGGCCTGAACCCCAGAACACGACAGAGCTGCGCGGCTTCCTTGGCACTGCAGGCTGCGGGCGCAAATGGATCAAGGGTTTCTCATTGATTGCTAAGCCCCTCACTAACTTGCTCCGTGGTGCTGACCGAGACTTCACGTTTGACGACAGCGCGCGCGACGCCATGCAACAGCTGAAGGAACTCGTCACGAGCGCGCCCGTGCTCGTCGCCATTGACTATGTGCTCGCGCGACAAGTCAATCAGTTCCCTCGCGAGACGGACCATGGTCTGGTCATCGTCGCCGTCGACGCTGCATATACGACTGGAGCCGGGTGGGTGGTATTCCAGCAGATCCTTACTGATCGAAAGCCCGCAGTCTTTGGGTCGTGCACGTTCAATGAGGCCGAGTCGCGCTACTCGCAGCCCAAGGCCGAGCTCTATGGCGTATTCCGAGCGTTCAAAGACCTCCGGCACCGCATCTGGGGCATCCGCTTCCGCCTCGACCACGACGCCAAGTTCCTGAAAGAAATGATTCGCTCGCCAGACCTTCCTAATGCGCCCATGACTCGATGGATTTCTTATTTACAGCTCTTTGACTTTGAGATGCACCACGTGAAGGCAGAGTCGCACCAGGCGGCGGATGGCCTGTCTCGGAAGCGCCACTCACCACTCGACCCAAAAGAGGACGACGCCGAGGAGTATATTGATAAGTCCCTCAGTTTTTCGATCGGGAGAGCTGAAACGGCGGCAGAACGTGAACGCGATCGCGCAGGCTCCGTCACCCCTATCGGGGAAGTCGCGCAGCTGCTCCGCACGTTATATTATCGTGCGCTGCAGGCGCGGGCAATCCACCGAGCGCCTTTCGTGTCCGCCGTCAACATGGAGCCCGCTGCCTTCAGCGACTCGCCTACGGACTTGGTCGGTGTCCACTCAATATTCAGCGCCAACGCCACATCTCGAGACGCGTCGCAAGTCTTCGACTACCCTGGCGGGCTGTTCGAGCGTACCCTCCTGCGCTACACGGATGAAATGTCGTACATTGGCCGTGAGTTTTTCGTTCGTAATCGCGCTCTTACAATATTCGACGCAGACTGCACCATGGGCGGCGAGTCGTGGCCATGCCAGTTTACTATGTACGACTATGCGTACGAGACAGCGCTGAAGCCCGACGAGCCCATGCCGGTCCTTCGACCCTACGACACTCTGGTCCCGCGCGGGAGCACACTCGCGAGCGCGCGCAGCGACCACCGGCTCGGTTACGAGACGGTGCCGGGAACGTCTTACGAGTGGTTCCGCATCAAGAATACCTTCGCTCGCAACGCCGCAAAGCCCCAGACGGAAGGGTACGTAGCCTGCGCAGGCCATCAGTTTGGTAAGAACGACGAAGAAGCACCCGATATGTGGAAGGAGATTATGCATTACCTCGAGCACAGAGAGATCCCCGCGCATCTGAAGGATGCAAAGGCGCGGGATCGTTTCGAGAAGCGAGCTAACCTGTTCTTTTTGCACAACCACAGGATATGGCAGCGACCGCGCTCGAGCAACGAGCTCCCACGGCTCGTCGTCACTAACGTATCCAGGCGCAACGCGATCCTGGCCGAGGCGCACAATCAGGCCGGCCATCGCGGACGCCAGGCGACGTGGACCAAACTACGCGAGCGTTACTACTGGCCGAACATGTACGACCATATTGCGTGGTTCGTTCGCTCGTGTGTCGAATGCCAGAAGAACTCACAGAAGCGCCCGGTAATTCCGTTTGACCTGACCTGGGACGCGTCGGTGCTACGCCACTTCCACCTCGACGTCATACACATGCCGGATGGTGTGGTGTCCAACGGGCGAGTTCAACGTTATCTCATCTGTGCCACTGACTCTGCTAGCGGATGGCCAGAGGCGCGCGCGGTTGAACACATCAAGTCGAGCAACGTCGCCAAGTTCCTGTACGAGGACATCATCTCACGATTCGGGTGCATACCGTACTTCACCATCGACAACGGCACCGAATTTCAAGGCGTCGCAGAGCAGATATACGAGCAGTATGGCACCGTCGTGTTGATCTCTAACCCGTACCACCCGCAGAGCAATGGCATATCCGAGCGGTCGCACCAAGTGCTCAAGGACGGCGTCCTCAAAGCCGCTGGTGATCGCAAACGCGACTGGCCGAAGTTCGTGCACGCAATACTGTTGGCAACGCGCACTACAACGAGCCGCGTCTCGGGGTATACCCCCTATTACCTGATCTATGGGACTCACCCTGTCTTTGCGTTCGATTTTGCAGATGCGACTTGGCAGACACTCAGCTGGCATGAGACGCGGGACACGGCGACTCTCCTGGCGTTGCGCGCACAGCAAATCGCGCGACGCGATGCACACATGGCTGACATCTACGCAGAGATCCGCAAGAACCGAAAGCGTTCGGTCGACGACTTCAACGCCAAGCACGCGGGCAAGTTCTCCTTCTCCGACTTCGCGCCCGGGATGTGGGTGCTCCGACACGAGACGTGGCTCGACAACCAGCACGGTAACAAGGACCAGTGGCGATGGGCGGGCCCATTCATCATCCACGAGAAGCGCGAGAACAAGTCGTATGTGCTGCGCGAGCTAGACGGCACGGTCATCCGCGGCCATGTGACGGTGCATCGCCTCAAGCTCTTTTACTACCGAGCCGAGCACCAGACGCTGCGCACCGCACTTACCATTGGAGGCGTAGCCGCTGAGTCGCACTCCACGCGCTTTTTCCTGTCCCCCGGGGACGCAACTGCACTGACGCTGCCAGCCTCGCAGATTTATCCGCACGACGTAGAGCAACCGCGCGAGACACAGCCGCTCCTCGGCCGCTGCCGCGAGCTGGAACCCCCCAGTCTCTGGATCACGGATGACATGGAGAAGTTCTACATCATTCGCATTGGCCGCACGCTTTGCCTTGACGTGCCAATCGCTCAGCGCGGCTACAATGAGTACGAGAAGTCGTGGATCCGCAAACCGCGTCAACTACCGCCGCCACCCAAGAGCTTCGACTCATTCACGCAGGCCGTGAAGACAGCAAGCTACGGGGCGCGCGGCGCTCCTTTTTGAGGCGAGAGAAAGTCCTCTATGATATGTTTCTTTTCCTTATTTCTGTTTCTGTTTCTTTCGAGCCGTTCTTTCTCTTTATTTCATCCGAGTCTTCCGTCTCTTCTGACCTTTCCTAGTCTGGCCCGATGTCGGGGTCGACATCGAAACTCCCCCCCACTGTGGAGGTGCCGCGTGCCTTGCTCGCGGACACCGCCAGGTAGAGAGGCGGGACGAGCGCACCGGCGAATGCCGACGCTGACGACGTAGACGCGCGCTGAGCGCGCACTGACAGCATCATATCTTCTTTAGGCCCGCACCATTCTCACCCTCGAACCATCGCCACGTCAACGCCAACCGTGCTCGCAAAACCCCCTTCCCCACCTCCTCTCTCGACACCAGCCATCCAGAGGCCCAAGAACGCACGCCTACGCGCCACGCAAGACGCAGCACAGCCACGGAGCCGAATAGCTGGGTAGTAGCTTCAGGAGGGCGGGCAGGAGCGAGTACGGGCGACGACACCTCCCTTCTCCCTTTTCCGTTCGACTTACGACCTTCCTTTCATTCTCAATACTGTACCCGGCGCTGATTCGTTCACCCCAGGCCTCTGACACCACTCCCCTTTTCCATACGACGATTCGAGTCCCTCCCCTCTCTCGAGTATTCCTTTCGCCGACACTCCGAGACCTCCCGTGATCCGACCGCGTCGGGGACGACTCCGCCGCCGCCGCATCGTACGAGCCGGGTCTGGGCCACCTGCGCTCCTCTGTTGGGGGACAGAGTCCGATAGTGCGCGCGCGAGCGTACGTCTAAATAGAGTCGGTCCCGGGCGCGCGAAGAGAGCGAGCTCGTCGAGGAGGCGAGGCATTCGTACTATACGCCCCGCCACCCATTTCCATCGAGCCCGATTTCTCCGCGACGCACCACATGGACTGACAGAATTTGCCTCCGTTGTTTCACTTTCCTATTGCCACCATCACTTCCCCTCGCGTTTATCTCTTAGCATCACTTGTTATCGATGGCCCGGCGGCGCGAGAGCACGCGCAGCGTCGCGGCATCTATCCGTCACATATACTGGCGACACCTCGCCGTCGAATGGATCCATCTTACCACCTCCGAGCCACTACGAGCCTGATCCGCGCCTTAAGCCCGATCGAGCCCCCTTCCTCTTCTTTCTTCGCCTCTCCCGTCATCTCCTGATTCGCAGCTAGCTTCCCCGGCTCGTGCGCCTCTCGTACGCCCCGAAACCGCTCGGCGAAGCCTTCCCAAAGACATCAGCCACTTCAAAACTCGACCGCGCAACGCCAGCAAAGTGCTCCTCAACTCCGTGGATCTCTAGCTGCGTTGTTCTCTAGGAGGCTCCTGTCGCTGACAATCCCGTCTACTTTCTAGACTACCGCTATCGACGCGCCCCCGGTCTCTCGACCCATCGACTCGCCCGCCTGCAACCGCTCGTTTCTTCCACACCGCTGTCATGCTTGTCAGTCCGGACATTCCTAGCACGTTTCCTTCCATGAAGCAGCTGGAAGGAGCACAGATTGTGAGCAGAGCGGACAAGCGAGAACGCGCCACACGCACAATGATGGGTCTCATTCTCTGATGCCCTTCCATCATCACCTCTTCCCGAGCTAATCCCCAAGTCGCCATTACGCCTCAATCTAGCATGTTCTTCCTGTAGGATAGTCCCTTGTTGCGCGCCGGACGTGCGAGAACTTGAGCACATAGAATGTGCGGGGTGCGGCGCGGCGCACGGTTCTTGGGTGTGGCGTCGGGACCAAGCACGCATGCAGAACCTTGGCATAGACAGCGAGCATGTCAGTCATCTAAGAGGGATGGATTTCGGGCGAAGTGATTGCATGGTGTCTGGGCAAGCTGTCGCCCGTCGCGGCGCGTCTGAGGCGGCGTCATTGGCCGGAAGTCAACATTCCCACGCTCGGAGATTCGCCGCAGCCTGCTGCAGCTCGACTGTTACGATTCCTTTGAATCGTTGCTTATGTCATCTACATCCAGCATTTTTTCGACCCATGCAACGACAGTCTGTGTAGCCTATTTTGGAAATACACTCCCACGCTATGTCTACTCGCACTTTCAATGCTCCCTCACGATTGCTCATAATGATCACATGAATTGTTGCAAATACAGTAATTACAAAACCATGTAATGCCTACAAATGATACATAAGAGTGATATTGTCGAGATTGACAGCATGAGTAGTGTGAAGATGATGACATCATTCCGGGTTTTAAATTGCATTTAAAACCCGGAATGATGTCATTGCTTAGTAATAGGCCTCGCATTCTGACTTTCCACACTCCCTTGCTTTTGCTCAGAATGATCACATGAATTGTTGTAAATGCAGCATTCAGCAAACCTTGCAATGCTTACAAGTGATGCAGAATAGTGATATTGTAGTGATTGCATAGTGTAAAGACAATGTCATCATTCCGGGCTTTAGATGCAATTTATAACCCGGAATGATGTCATCGCTCTTAGTAATAGGCCTGGCACATCTGCCCATACCAAAGTAGCCCGTAGCGCAGCCCCGAGATATGTGCTTCGCCCACCGCTGTCCAGTGCATTGCAGGGCGAGCGGCCCAGTTGCATAGCAGTGTCACACAGTGCAGCAGGGGCTCTGCCCTGAATGCTCTAAGTAGTCATTATATTCATCCAATGTACCTGCAATAGATATATGTAATATAAAAGAAATTCTAGAGAAATCTGAGTCCAACTGAGAGTGGAATCGTACCGCCGTGCTGCGCACCGGCCCACTCCCAGCAAGTCACACACCTCTGTAGTATGTACCTCCTGCATACGACCGACCACGCGAGGAATGCCATGATGCTAGCCTCTTCATGCGATTCTGCTAGCGTTTAGGACCCGAGAGATAGATCCCAAGAGATCTCTGGTGCGTCGCCACGTCGTCCATCTTGCACCCCAGCTGACACTCGCAGAACTATCTCACAGATCAAATGCTGGAGAGCTCATGGTGCAATAGCGTCGATTCATGACCTCGAGATGCAGGCCTCTCCCCACACCGGTTGCTCTCTGGAACGGAATCGCTCAAACGCGCCCGGAGGAGTGCGCAGTGGGTACGTCACTATTTTTGTCCCACCCCCGAATTGTTCTGACCATCCTTTTTTCAAGAGGAATTGCGCTGACCCGGCGTAACATGCCATTCACGAGCACATCATCGAGTCGACACCTGCCCGCTCTCTGCCCCATACGCCCGCTAGAGCCCGCAGCCCCAGCCCCGTCAACACGCCACGACATACCCTTCCCGGCCGAAATTATCCCTGCCGGCAACATCGCTGCTGCTGCGAATCATCTTGCGCTCACCGGATGGCCGAACGTGGCGCCTTCTGCCATTACCCGCTCGGTCCAAAGAATCCTGCACGTCTAGGGAACAACAACAGGATGCTCAAGTATCTGTGGGGGTGGCGTTCTGGTACGTCGCCTACCGTCTCACGCCTGAGCGGTGCTGACGGTCATTGTCTTGTCGCCTTGTTCAGGCTCTGTTATACCTAAGCGCATGTTCTCCAACCCACCCAACACAATACACGCATAGTCGCCCACAAGTTCGTCCGCGACTCGACACCCTAGCCAGCAGCGCGCGCTGAGGTCCCATCGGCCGAAACATTTTCTCTATCTATGTGATCGCGGCCTGTACAGAAGGCGTGCATACCCGGCGCTAGGACAGATCGATCTCATGCGCCTACCCCCGATGTCTTTCGCGATGAGTATACATAGACTCGGTCAGGCGAAGCAGCAGTATCTGTGGCCGCCTTACCTGGTACGTCGTCTGCCCCCCCAACCCAATCAATTTTTTGACCCTTCTCTTTGCACGGTGACGCAGGTTTCGAGCTGCTAGTCCGCTTCCACCTCCGACGTCCAACAGTGCTCGACTTAATCCGCAGCTCGTGCTGTTGGAAAAGCGCTCTTGCCCTAGTCCGCTAGGCGGAGGTCAGGCAAGAAATTGCCTACACGAGCCTGAAGTGAAGACTGCGCTCCAAACAACTGGCGAAGAACATCTACATGTGGAAGACCGTCGGAGTCGCTATCTCTGGGCATGCTATCGTGGTGCGTTGCTCGATCTCATACTCCCCGACGATCCTGACCATTCCTTTCGAATGTAGATTTTACATTGCACCGGTATACAAGTGCGCAGTACCCCGGCCATTCTGCGCAATGCACGCATACCCCGACCGCGCGTCAATTTTCCGGAGCCTCATGTGGGCTCCACCGTCGACACACGTCGCTCTAGCTCCCTGCGCCGCGTCCCAAACACCTTCTAAATCGAGAGTCGACTTGCCGCTGGCGCAATATCTCTCTCGACGCAAGACCGGGACGCCGCCTAGACCCAGTATTCGACGACCAGAAGCTGCACCGCGCGCGCTGAACTGTGGCGCCTGGCGATGGACATCGACGCAACGAGGACAACGCAGCCCGTTATTCCGGTGCGTCTCCCTGGCCGCTCACCTCCCGCCCGGGCTCACATTCCAGCAAACAGATGCACGGGCCTATCGTTTTGCGCCATCGCGCATTCAGAATACCCTTGGCCGTGTTTTCGTGATGCCCCGACGCATCCTAGGACGAGAATCTTCAATCAACACAGGAACAATCGGTCCCCCGGCGAGCGTCGCCCGTTGGTAGGCGGCGCCTCAAACGCCTAGAATGCTCGTCGGTGGCATGACCAACCTAGGCTCAACTTTCCACAAGCTCTTCTGTGCAGGCTCAGCGTGCTTGAAGCACCCGGAGCCAGCACAAATCATCCTGGTCGCAGCCTCGGTGTTTCTGTCGCTTTCCGCACGGAGATGCTTGTCAGAGGACCACCCAAAGGTGCGCGCCGTGGCACTGCCCGAGGTGTATCGCTGTTCGCGTGGGCCACAGTGGCAGCAATTTGTGAAAGGGATCCTTGCAGTGGCGTTGGGCCGACTTGATCGTAACCTAGTTTCTTCCTCATGAACCGGCGGTTGTACGTACTCTGCGGAATATATGCGCTCGTCGACGGCTACGCATGTGGGCACGGCAGCATCCCACGCGTACCCGGGCCGGCAGTCGACTATCCACACAGCGCACCGTGCGTCGCATGCAGTTCTCCGCCTGCGGTTTGCTTCCCGATGCCATTACTGCGCAAGGAAGGACGCGCCCGTCCCGCGTGCTGCGCGAGCCTGTCTCTCCAGCGCGCCTGTCACCGCACGCCCGTGGACGGACGGATTCCGCGCGCGCCCTCGATACCGAGGTCGTCTTGGCTCGCTTGCGCTATATGTCTATGCATATGAATGTCGTGGGGTGCGCATACCGCGGGCCCCGCGCGCTGCTCTGCAGGCAATATGACGCGGACTCGCGCATATATTCATCGCTCTCGAGCACTGGCCCTCGTTGGGCTGGGGCATGGGTGCCTCAAGGCTACGCGCGTCTCGCTATGATGGTAACTTCTCCACTGTGTCATGGTACATGGTCCCAGTCTACACAAATATACGCCTATCGAGTTTGAACACGAGCAGATGTCCACGATGATGTGAGGATACGCATATGGGACGTGGCGTAGCCCTAGGTTGGCGGCGTCGTACAGACAAGCTGAGTACACTATCAGCAAGCGCGCGGGGACGCATACAAGCGGGCGACGCACTCCGCAGTACCATCATCAAGTCAGGCAGACAGACACCCGCCGTTGTCCTAGAATTACCTGGACGGCGGTGCATGCTCGCTGTGCATGCGGGGAGCCTGACGCGACATGAGTGCGAGCGGCACGCGGGGAGAGCGACGCAACATACCACTAGACGCATGATGTATCACAGACTACCGCGAAGACATTACTGACGATGACGTCCAAGCGAAAAAGGCCAGGATGAGGAGCGGGCAGGGGAGCGTCGTGGTCATGGTGGGTGGGGCTTGCGCGTTCTGAGTGAACTCGATAATCGCGCTCGGCGCGGCCCAGCTGTGCTCATTTCCGAACCCTCCATTATGGATCAGGCTCAAGGGCCAGCGCACAGCGCGACCGGGGCGCACACGCTAGATGTCGTTGGCCATGGCACGTCTCCGTGCATCCATCCACGCAACTTTTCACGCACCCTGTCTGCCCCCGGAGATTATGTAATTCGCCCAGGCAATAATCGCAGCTCAGGCTCTCGGAGCACACCCCACTCTGAGATCCGCGCGCGCGCGCGCGAAATACGTCACCGGTAACCCGACATAGCGCATACATTTCACTGAATGCTGAGATACATGATGATGCGAGAATAGCCTAATCCACCCGTCTATAGGCAAGGACGCTGGCTAAAACGAATCACTGCCCCGATGAGATGATCAGCGAGAAGAAACATGTGCACGCAGGCGAGCGACATACCGATTATACTTCGCGACATAGCGAGGGCGGAGTTCGTGCGGCATCACGCGTGAAAGAGCTCCTACTACATAAGATGAGTCAGTTAAGGGGAGAGTGCAGATAGAAAGCGGGCGCACTGCTGTTGTAGGCGACGTGTAAAGCAGCGCGCCTGCGCAGGAGGGGCGAGCCGAGACGTCGTGGGCAAAAGACCAGGATGAGGACGAGCACAGATTGGCGGGTGCGTGTGCGGGCATGATGGGGGGCGGAAAGAAGGAGATGCGGCGGTGAAAGTTGCGGGCGGCGCGCTATATGTAGGGCTGCGTGTTTGGTTTGAGGAGGGCGGACAAATACGGCGGGGCCCGTGCGCGTCGACGCGGTGCGCGCATCTGCACGTGCACCTACGCACGTCAGCTGCCAGCAACTCTTGTCGCCATGCAGCCAGGCAGATCCGACCGACCAACCTCTCGAGCTCTCCGCCCTCCACCCTACTTGGTCGGTCAGCCCGATCCGCAGAGGCGACTGAGCTGCGCAGCAGTATCAACGCACATAATCGCACACGCATGGTCTACGGTGCGCCCACCTTCGACCTTTCTTTCGCTGTTACTCACTCGCCTGCCTCCCGACATATCCTCGGGATTCCACCGCTGGATAGAGTTACACAGACGGGTAGAGGCGCGCGTGTTCACCCCCTCGCGCCTGCGCCAAGCACACAGATCGCGCACCAGCTGCCTCGGCGTCTTCGGAGCAAACTCTGCTCTCATCCAATCCAACGCTGATCGCTCTCAGAGACAGACCGATCTCTTCAAACGCCACACAATTCTTCGTGCTCTACCTTGCCCTACCTCGATCGATCATCGCCGATGAGCGCTCTGTCTCAGGCCCAGGGCCGGTTCGCATACTCCAGCCTCTGGTGAGTCGTCAGGCTCGAGTCTTCCGTCCCCCATGCGCCGCATTACACCCACAGCGGGTGCACGCTCTCCGCGCTTGGTTAGCTCAGTAGTGCCGTCTCTTCCCCCTTCGTCGCCAATGCCCCATCAGCACAGAGCTAGCTCGTCCAACACCCACCTCCACGCGCCCAAAACCCGCGGCGTCTCGGTTTAGCAGCAGACTCCCCTCCTCGCACACATCCGTCGCCCATTGAGTCGCGATTGTCAAGGTTCTGTTCTGCCGCGATCGCTGTACTGAGCTGCCGATCGCGCAGCGTGCGTGGACTCTGCGTTGGTTTCCATCCGCGCTGTCGTCACACCCGCACGCGCATCCCTGCGGGTGGCCACCCCGGTGTGTACGTGCCCGTTCCCGTGCGCACAGGCTTATTTCCAGCGCTCCAGGATGTCCACGCGCGCCACGCGTGCTCCAGGCCATCCCGCCAACCGCCGAAGCTCGGGCCACACGCGGGCGCATTGTCTCATAATCAATGGCATCGTCTCATAAGCAATGGCCCTCCGTCGCTCCGGCTGCTGTCCAGCGCCGCGTCGCCTCTCCCGCAGCGTCCCTGCCCAGCTACGCACACACTACCCCGTATCCCGCGCGCGCAGAGCCTCACATACAGCACAAAGAAAATCGCCGCGGCGCTCCTCCATCCATCCAGCCATCACCAGGCTCTCGACTCGGGTCCGCGCACGACTCGAGACGTCATTTGCGAGCCAGCCACTTCGCGCTACCGCCGTCTTCGTCTTCTCTAGATGAACCACCGTCGTCTGGCGCGCGCGGCCACGGCTCCGAGTCCGAGCCGCGCGCCGCGCGCTGGTGATTCCATCGCAGCCTTCCTCCGAGTCCGAGTCGCGCCCGAATCACGGGCCGCTGCATCGCGCTCTCCTGCGTCTGCGCGGTCGACGTATCTTCGCGCGCATGGCTGTCGGGATGGACCCAGGACAATCGTATGCGGTACCGGGCTTGCGCGCCCCGTCCATGGCCGGCATCCATCCCGGGCCGAGCGCGCCCGCAGTCCTTGGCGTCAGCATCGTCCAAGCAACCACTGCCTCAGACTGACTGCCGCGCCGCATCCCTGCGCTGGCGATCCTGCGCATCACGGACTCGGAATCCTGGAGGAATCGGACACGCGCGTGCTCATGCCGCAGAGGTGCCCGGGCATGGTGCATCCGACCAGCAGTACTGTTAGTATGATACTGCCAGCTGCTCGACGTAGCCTGCGGTATATCTTGAACACGAATGGATATATGCTGCCAACCCTCGTGCTCTAGTAGCTATACATTTGTCACAGCGATTGATCGAGCGCGTCTGACCCACGACACGACACCGACGCGAGACGCGCTACAGTACTGAGAGCATAAGCACATTTGTGAAGAGCCGTACATTGCCATACACATAGATCCCACGATGATTCGAGGATACGGCAGTGCGCAAGGGTCTAGCTCAGCTTCAGCAAGTTTCCATGTCGTTTTCGTTTTCTCATTCTGTCGAGGAAACAATGTTCAGTCAGTGGACGTGAAAGACGGAAGAGAACGCGCCACGCGCCACGCACGAGAGTCCAGCAGGAGATGAGAGGAAGCCAAGTTCGATCGCGACATCTGAGATACTCCCCGACCGAGCCGTACATCATCGCATCCCAGGCGCGCATATACAGTAATTGTCAGCTCACAGTCGTGCGCGGAGGACGGGCGGGCGGGCGGACATACGACGCTGCTGCCTAGGCAGCAGGCACCCAGGGTCCGGGACGCCGCCCCCGTCACACACGTGTTTCTTTTCACCGTCGCGGAACACAGCGTCCGAGTCCGCACCGCGACATCGCCATCTGTGGAGAGGAAGGAGCGCACAGTCAACGGAGCAGCTCACGCTCGTCTGGTATGTCGCGCGGGGTGCAGAAGGCCTGACGAGGACTCGGAGCGCAGGAGGTGGGGCAGATGCGTTGAGGCCATGGGGGAGAGAGGGATGGGCGATGGGCGGGGCGGCGTGCGCGGTGGCCCTGCTTATATGCCGGGTGTGTAAATAGTGCGGCACGCGTCGGCAGCGCGTGGACTCTCGCGGCTGGCACGTTGGGGCCTTCGCGATGATGCAGAGGGATGGTATAATATCGGCGGTCGAGCGCGACAGCGGTACTTATGCTTATGAAAGAGCAGCGGGGGCCGGCCACCCTCAGCTCATTGACCGTCCAAGCGCGTCGATCTTTCAGCTCGGTCGCGTCACCCGGCGAACCCGCCTCGGTCAATACACCCCAGTTCCTTTGTGTGCCAGTGCTCATCCTAGGCTCACAATGCGCGTCACCGGATGCTGTACACCATGACGCCACAAACACACAGGCGTGGGCAGAGCATCATTGATTCATTCTAGTCGAGAAGACAGACCTACGAGAGCTCCGAGAGCTCCGAGTAATAGACCATCCAGAGCCAGGATTAGGGCAGGCAGTGTCGTGGGTGTCGCAGGGCTTCGGGACAATGCTGTCCGAGGGACAGGTAGGGCTGCTTGGTGCGCGGGAGACGAGGCGTCGGGGTCCTGCACACAGGGGCCGCGTATGTCGGATTTGCATCGCGAGTGCAGCCCTTCCACCTCATTTGAGGTATGCAGGGAGACAGACAACGTGGTGCGCACGTCGGCCGGGCACCGCGTGCGGTGCGGATGCTGCGCTCCAGGCGAACTCGTCCGCGCGAGCACGCAGCAGGCGCCACCGGCCAGCATACACACTGCTGCGCTGCCTGTGCTCGGTGCGTCTCTGCGCGGAACCGCACAGGCGGACGGACGTGGACCGAGCACGCCTGGTACGTCGAGGGCGGGAGGCGTCGGCTTCCGATGGGTTTGAGCGAGACCGGGCCTGTGGGCGTCAGCGCGTGAGGGGAGAGCTGGGGGCAATGCGAGGCGGGCGGCGAGGGTGGACCGCTGCTGTGGTGTGTGCGAGCTCGACGACGCGCGAGTGTCCCGGATCTGGATGGCGTGGGTCAGCCATGGGCATAGCATAGACCGCAATTGGACGCACGGTATCCCCATTGGCCTGCCTCCATCGATCCGAGCCTGAAGTTCTGTCGACGCGGGCGTTTGGGAGGGAGAGGGACTGCGCACCCCGGCGCGCTGTCTAGGGAAGCGGGGCGTGAGAAGAGCAAGGCGATGCGCGCTGGAGGGCGCAGGTGGATTTGCTGCGTGGGCGGAGCGTGAGCGGACTCGGAGGATGGACTCGGTGCGGATGGAGAACGGACCTGGGGCAGACGGGCACGGGCGCCGGCGCGAGCGTACGGGGTTCTCGGCCACTAAGTCCTGGGAGTCACTGGTCGGCAAATCCTGGAGAGCGGTGGAATACGCGAGAGTCAGTCCGAGATCGGCATGGCGATGCATGAACGGGCGCCCCTGGATATAATGGCCCTGCGTCGCTCTGCTGCGAGGCCCCGGTCGTGCTGCGTGTTGCGATCATGTGGTACAGGGACGCGGGGTGTGCTGCAGGACGAGGAGAGGGCTTGCAAGAGGGCAAGTTGCAGGAGCGGCGCGCGCGCTGGCAGCACACGTGGCTCGGACACCCTCGCGCCGACGCGTATCCGACCGTGTTTGTCCACCCTCCTCACGCCAAACACCCCGCCGTGCCGTCGTCTCCCCATCGCGATCTCAGCTACAGACCGACTTGCGCGCTCGCCGGCCAGCTTGCCATCGCCTCTCGCGCGCGGCGGGGCTTGGCGCTCCAGGCATGTGCAATGCGCCGGTGCCCCCGCGAGGTCCGCTGGAATCACGCCACGCCATCCGGCCTTGCTCCCGCTGCGTGTATGCGCCCGCACGCCATCCATCGACCAGCGCGCTCGCCGCCCGGCGGGCTCCGCTTTGCGCACGCTCGTCCCCATCCGTCCTGGAGCAGGTCTGCGCACCCTGCACAGCGAGACACGATGCCTCCTCCTCCGGCGCTGACTCCGTCGTCGCGCGTGTCAGGCTATAGCGCCACATCCACTGGAGACGCGCACACGCCCACCAGCGCCCCGCGCCGCTCCAGGTCGAAGTGTCCGCACAGCGCGGGCCTGTCGGTCGTGTCCCGTATCGCCAATGGCCATGCTGCTGTGCGTACTAAGTAAATACCGCCCGTTCTCCTTGCGAGCAGCGCACTGACCGCGGTGCCCACGCAGCATCCGCTCGCTGCGCCCGTCGACACATCGGCACGAGCCGCGGGAGCTGTCGTGCCTCTGGTTCGCATGCGGAGTCCACGGTGCGCTTGCGGACTTGACCGATACTATTTCGCGACGGTGCTGGACTGACCCCCATTCGACTCGCAGCAGCCCCGTCGCACCGTGCTGTACCTGCCGTCCGCAGCCGCAGTCAGGCCAGCTGGTCTGCGCGCATGCACACGCCCGCGTGTCGCGCGCACGCCCATTCGTACATACGTCCGCCGTCTTTGCGCTGCGGCCACCGGCATGCTCAGATGCCCCGCACAGCTGGCCGTGGCTTTCGCCAAAATCCACCCGCGCCCACTCGTCCCCGCCGGCGCACCCACACCAGATCCGTCGCGGCGCGTCCTGTACTGGACGGCAAGCACGCATGGCATGGTGCGCGCACCGACTGCCCACGCGAGCTTGCGACTCGGATCCTGGCCCGCCAGAGTCCACCACCGCACCCCGCATGGTCCGCAGAGGCATTCCTCACATATCTGTGGTGCGTGTACGCTGCCGCCTCCGTCGACTTTTGCCGCGGTGCAGAGGCGCGCGGTGCGTCCGGCATGCACTCTTTCTGTGCCTTGGAGATTGCCCATGGCTCACCTACGCAACGTGTTTATCTGGATTGACGGTGCCCGGGTGGGGCTCCGTGCCGTGCCGCGCTGACCAGGATACCGAGCGCATATATGCGCACACTCGTAGCTCGCGGAGCACAGCCTCCTCCAAGTTCACTCTGAGAGCGCTCTGACGCGTTGGCAGTGTATCGGGTGGCTTTGTTTGAATCGTGTTACCGTCCTACATATACATACATTCCCTGCGCCTGAATTCTCAAATACACGATGATGCGAGAATACTGGAACTCTAGCTTGGATAGCCCCTTACATTACCCGAGAGGAATCACCGCCCCAATAATCAGTATGAAGAGACACGCGGAAGCAGATGAGCGACATACGACCATGTCGAATTATAATAGCGAGAGGGGAACTCTCCAGACATCCGAAAGAAATGGACGCAATAACTACTTGAACCAGTCAGTTGCGGAGAGCTAGTGCAGATGGGAAGCGGGCGCACAGTCGTTGAATGCGACGCTAAGAGCGGGCCTGCGCGCGAGGGGGGACACGCGATGTCGTGGGCAAAAGGCCAGGACTGTGTGCGTGTGCGGGCATCATGGAGGGCGGGAGAAAGAGATGCGGCGGTGGAAATCGCAGGCGGCGCGCTCTATATAGGCAGGGTTGTTTGGCTCGAGGAGGGCGGACAACCAACCTCGGCCGGCGCGTCGACGTGGTGCGCGCACGTGCTGGGAGGTGAGATTTCCTTGGCTTTCCGCTCTCCCATCGATGCATCATAAACTCGTTGGATTATAAGACAAACCTACGAGCTAGAGAGCCAACAGGTGCGCCATATGTGTACTCGACCAGCCAGAACGCATCTCGGCTGGCCTCTCATATTACTCGCATGCCATCCCAGCGCGCCGCTCGACACCCGTCTCCTCCCTCCGATGCGATCGATCCATTTGCCGTCATGTGGATGGATGTCCGACCTTCGGTTCCTCCAGATGGCCTGTACCTCTTGTCCTTCGTGAAGCTCCTAAAAGAACACATATTGTGACCAGGACAGACGAGCACGAACCGGCCCGGGGCCACTCGCACCGACGGCCTGCCCTTCCATCGTCCCCTCTCCCGGAGCTCAAGCGCGCGCGGCCATCGAGCCATAACTCAGCTGATCCGGCCCGCAGGAGGGTGGAATACATTTTTGCGCGTCGATGCGCGAGGAAGGCGCGGCGTCGAAGTAGGGGCTCGGTCGGGGAGCACGCGGTGCCGAGTTGGCCCATGTACTAGAGTACGAGCGGGGTCTCGCACTTCATGATCATCGCGCCCGTCGCTAGAAAACCGCCCGCTCTCGTCTGCGGGAGTCGGGTCAGGGTGCGTAGCGAGGGAGTGGGTATATGCATCCGCTGGGCACGAAAGAGGCTGTGCGCTGGGATCGAGCGATTGGCAAAGCTCAGTTACCACAGAACTGTGCGCGGGAGAACGCACGCGGTGACAGACACAATGAAATAGGGGGTACAGTTTCATTTCTGGGTGCATACTACACAGGTGCGTACCAGTTTCTCTTGAAGTGCATGAAAATCGAGGACAAGCATGTTTAGTATTGCGGCCGCGTGTTACGTCTCTGCTCTCTTAACTGCCTGCTCTCTCAGCCGTGTCCGCATTCTGGATGGAATCGTCAGCGCAAAACTGTATGAACACGGCTGGCAGGACTGACGGCGGAGAATGTCGCAGTACCCATGGCGCCGTAAGGCGGTGGGTTGGTCGCAGTGCGTTTGCCTGGATCCTGATCTGGAGACGGATGAGCTCTCCGAAACCACTCACTCTATCAGGAGAAGAACACCCCTCACCCAAAACGATGTCGGCGAAATCAAAGCCCATATCGAGAAATATGAGGAGCAATACGACCGCTCCCACCGACGCCAGCACTCCCATACCCCACAGTGCCCCCGTCGAGAACCCGATGTCGTCTGCGCCCATGATATGTCACAGTCGGACTCGGCAGAGATTACAACAAATGCACACTTACGGAAGACGACCACGGTCCCTGCGATAACGCCCCCGACAGCCGTCATTGACAGCCACAAGACGGCAAAAATTGAGATACGGTGCTTCTGGTTGCGGGGCGCGGCTCGGATGAATCTGCCGATGATGAAGAGGGCGACCAGGGACGCCGCCGCGGAGTAGTACAGTGCTATCCACACGCGCACACGCGCGACTAGTGCCCAGCAGGCAATGGGTGCGAATACGGCGAGCACGTTCAGGAGGATTGCAGTGAAGGACATCGTGGCGGTTGTCTGGAGGAGGTGGCTCGACGGAGAGCAAACTCGGGGAAGTCGATTTCCCACGCTCGACACGTGCGCCGGAGAATCGCCGCAGGCTCTGACTTGCATACGACACCCATCCTCTCGGTACGTCCAAATTACGACCGACTACGCGAGGGATTTCATAGTGCTACCGTCTCATGCAGCTCTGCAGGCGTCTCGGACCCTATGGATCACTGGTGCGTCGCCACGTCGTCCATCTGGCGCCCCAGCTGACACTCGCGAACTCATTTCACAGATCGAACTCCGGAGAGCTGAGCGTCCATTCGTGACACGGAAATGCAGGTGTGTCTCCACGCCTGTCGCTCTCTGAACTTGAATCGCTCAAACGCGCCTGAAGGAGTGCGCCTGGCGTGGCGGGGAGGAATGGGTACGTCGCCAGTCTTATCCCACCACGAGTGGTCCTGACCATCCCTTTTTCCTGTAGGAATTGCGCTGGCTGCGAGCATTGAACATGCCATCCACCGAGCGCCTTGACTCGACGCACGCCGCCCCAGATGCCCCGATGCCCACCTCGGTGCGCCGGCCCCGCCCCGCCCCGCCGACAAACGCCACACCAAGCGACGCCCTTCCAGAGTATCAAATATATCAGCTGCTCGCAAGAATCGCCGTTACTGCGAAAGACCGAGGGCGTCACGTTGCGCTCGCCCAATGGTCTGAAGTTGCGCCTTCCAGATGCCCACGCTGTCTCAAGATAGATCGCTGCACGTCCAGCGAAGAACAAAGGCCATTGTGGCGTTGAGTCGTTGTACGTCTCCCGTCCTCTCACACGAGCAGTCTTGATGACGCGTGTCTCGTCGCCTTGTTCTTTTCGCCTTGTTCTTTTGTGCTACCCAAGCTCGGACCCAACGCCGCAGTTCCACCATACTCCTTCCCTGCTGCCACCTCGATCCGTTAATCCGTCCCAACAGAGCCCACGCACAGTCCTCTGCAATCTCTTCCACGCGCGACACGACCCCTAGCCAGCCGTGCACGCTGAGGTCGACGACAACTCCCATTGGCCGAAACATATTCTCCATCGCGGTCAGGACAAACCTACGTGACGCTAGCCTGCGCAACTGGGTGCCAGGATCAGATTGCTCTCATGCGCTCACCACTGACGTCTTTTGTGTCTCCTCGGCGAAACGAAGCAGTAATATGGGGCGTCTTACCTGGTACTTCGCCCGCCCTTCCAACTCGACCAATCATCCTAACCTTTCTCTTCGTAATTAAGGCTTCGATCTGCTGGTCCACGTCTGCCTCCGACGTCCAACTGTCAAGCCTCTCAATCCAAAGCTCGTGCTGTCAGCAAAGCGCTCTTGCCCGAGTCCGCTGGGCGAATGTCATGCAATACATCAGGCGCCTACACGTACACGAGCCTGAAGTGAAGATGCTGGCGCTGGAGAAGAACATGAACCGGAGTCGCTATCGTTGGCATGGATGGTATCGTGGTGCGTTGCCCACTCGCATATCCCGGCGATCCTGACCCTTCTTTCGGATGTAGGCCATCTATGAATCTCTCGGACATGCTACGCGACGCGCGCGTCGCTCTGGCTCCCTCCGCCGACGGCCAAAACCTCTTCAATGGAAACTGGGCTGGCCGCTTGCAAGGGTTGCTGCTTCGACGAAAGACCAGGACACCGACTGGATCCAGTTTTCGCTGCCAGAAGCTGCGCCGCGCGCGCCCAACCGTGGCGCCCGTCCTTCCGGTGCGTCGCCTTGGCTTCTCGCCTTCTTGCGCGGGCTCACGTCGACAAACAGATGCGCTCGTTACTCGGCCCATCACTACAATAAATGCGCTCCCTTGATCATTATTGCCTGAGCTGTATCCTCCAGACGCCTCCTCCTGGGACGGAATCTCGACTCGACACGACACGCGAAGCAGCTCTCCTCTCCAGCGTCGGCTTGGCCTCGCAAGCGTGGCGACCACGGGCCTGAACGACGGAAACGACGCTCGCGGCAGCTCGTATCATCGGCTTGTGCTCTCATAGGCCCATCTCTGCAGGCTCAGCGCGCGCTCAATGTACTATCTCGGTCGAAGCCTCGGTTTCTGTTGCCTCGCCTCGACCGACATCATCGCTAGTCTGCACGGGGTGTGGCAGCTATATATGGACGACCCTTGCGGTGGGCAGGCTTGACCTTGCGTTCAGTTCTTCCTTGCGGCCTGGCGCGCTGTCGCGCTGTACGGTGTATTTCTGGAATGTATGCGCTCGTTTAACAAATACCCATGCTGCCATCTTAACCAATTGAGACGCAAACGCGCGTGTATAACTGGCAGGCAACTTCATCGCGTCGCGTTCGATATCGTCACGACCAGCGACGCCGGCCACTACATGCGGTGATACTTTGCCTTCAACTCTTCAGTGTAGGTGGCCCCCGAGCTGAAGTTGGGCTCTCGGTCGCGTCAAGAAAAGCGAGAGCGCGGCTGGCAACCGGGTCATTCTAAGGCTAAGTACTCCACTTCCCGCGGGCCGCGGCCTTTTCGCCAATGGAGAGCCACGGAGGCGAGCTGGAAGCATGGCTCGGCCGATCGAGGCGTGGCGCAGGTGCGTGGCGAGACGGCCTTGCACTTCCACTCTGCCATTGAATTACATTGCAAGAACGTTGCCTACGTTCTGCTGCCACGCTCTCGCGTGGCACACGTCCACCGCGTCGCCCTCCAATTGCACACGTGTCGGCCATGCACGTTGTCATTACGTGAGTTCTGCACGTCGATCGGTATTCACAAACCGTGAACGTCGAGATCCTCGCGGCGTGCCGAACACGGTGCGCGTGGGACGTGGTGAGACAGGCAGGCCGTGGCGTGCATGCGCTATGCGAACGCGTCGCGGGGCTGGGAGGAGTTTTCGTCTGCAGCTCGACGTTTGTCTCGAAGGTCGATACGCGAGGCAACGTATACCGGCGACGTGGGAGCCTGAGGCACGGTATGTGGCGACGTGGCTATACGTATAGTGGATTGGTATACTATATAGGCAGGAGCGAAGGGAGGCACAGGAGCTCATCCTGCCTCCTCATTCCCCAACGACCGCGTCGCACCGTCGTCAACTACTCCATGGATGATGAATATGAAGAGGGAATGTTTGCAATGCTGCACAACCGAGCTAACGGCATTTGCTTGTTGGCCGGAGGCGGCATCAAACTGATACTCCCGAACGACACAGAGCGCATCTTTACGGACGAAAGATCTATTCAGGCAATTTTCGAGGCAATGACGATGCCGCTAGAAGAACAATTTCGGAGTATCGAGGTACTTCAAGGGGCGCCATATGACAACAAAATTGCGCTCGCCATCACCGCAACTGCACTGCGGGTTCGCACTCTCGTGCTACAGCTACCTCCCAACACAGAGACATGGCTGCCTTTGCATATCTTCAGCAAACTAGAGAATCTGACGCTAGAGGAAGGCCCCGAATGGAAACTAAGGAAACTGCCGCGCGTCCTCGGCCACTTGCCAAATCTCAAATCGCTTTCAATCATTCGTATAACAATAATCCCGAAGACACTTGAGGAGACAAACCAAGAAGTGAAAAAATCTTACCGAGCCACATTGTACGGCCTCACGGAACTACATGTCGTCGACGATTTTCAAACGACACACTTCCTCCTGGTCAGACTGGTCACGCCAGCCCTCACATCTAGATCGATCACCATCGAAGTTATCCCGCGTTGCAAAACATCTGTCATGGATATCGTGAAGATAGCTCTTTAAGTGCGGCAATACGAAGGGGAAGGCCTGGCAAAGAAAAAAAATTCGATCGATGTGGTTTTCAATGGCCACACATGCACGCTCTCAAGCACCATTACGCCTTTAGATGGGAAAGAAGTAACCACGAAAGCCAAGTTGTTCTGGGATGCCAAGAACGTCGACAAATACTTGCGAGGAGAGGTTTTGGATGTTCTCCTGAACGTGTGCGAGGAGTCCAAAGGCTCCAATCGTATGAAAGAATGGGTGGGATCGCTTGGGGAGGGAACAGAGTGGACTGAGTTCATCAACAAATATTATGTGCCGACGAAGACAACAGGTCACGGTAAGAGCGAATGAATAAGATATACATGCATTGGACGCTACACACGTACATGGCGGAATGACAGAGCATCACAGTTGTGGGTACCTCGTCCTGGTAAAACAAAAAGTAGTCACCCTGCATTATTTAGCTGCGGCAAAGTATTTAAGCCTATGTGTCCAAGAACGAGGGATATACTGTTGACGTACCCTTCCCGCCTGTCTGCGGCCGATCAGAAACATGACTTGGCACTTGCACGAGAACGCCCAGCTGCGGAAAAGCTGGTAGGGGAGCGTCCGACATCAGTCCGACATTCTCGTCTGGCTGCGGGATCGAGAAGTCATGTAAATGATGCGCCGGGCGCGCTGCCAGCGCTCTGTAGCTCCTGAAAATGGCAGCACGAGGGAGAGCGTCGACGCATCAGTCGGTCTGTAGAACTTGTGTGAGCAATTGAGCAGAAGCTTGAGGTACGCTACGCACCTTCCCCAATGACCTCCCGCGCAGGCGCGATAGATGCAGAGCCGCGAGCATTTTGGCGTCAGATGGGGAGCCCGTAGTCTCCATGTAGTTGCGCGCCGGGATGGGAATTTTGATCTGCAGCAATGAGTGAGCAACATTTGCGCGAAGGCGAGCGACAAGATACTCAGCAGACTGAGATATGCATGGTACACGCCTGATGTCCCGAGGACGTCAGACTGTCTGCGGGTCTGCTCACATAGGCCGCGGGTGTATCGGATGGAATATCTAGCCCGAACGTCAGACCGAAGGACGAAAGCGAGCGATATGTTACTCACCAAATGCATATGCATCGTACGCGCCTGCTGGTCCGAAGATGCTTCTCGATGACAAGCCCTATGAAGGAGACCGAACGCCATGCGTCAGTATGTATGATTAAGGACACAAGTAGACAAGGAACTGCGGTGATTGCGTCTGACGAGCTTGGGCGGCGACGCTGCGATTGATGGGCGCGCTCGACGAGGTGACGTGGCGAAAATTTCCCCACTTCACGGAATGAAAGACCCAAAGGAGGGGAGTTTCCACACTGCAGTCAGCGGCAATGCATTACAGAGGTGGATTCAACAGAGGATCTGATTGTGGTGGTTAGCTAGAGGGAACGGTTGACGGAGCTCGAGGCGTTCGGCCGTCGGGCCTCGGCCGGCAGCCGATGACCACGTGAGCGCAACGCGTTCGGCGCGTCGGCCACTCGTATTTGTCCCTGAGCTGCAGACCAAACAAAACCCCAGCCCTATAAGAGACGAGCAGCTCGTACGGCCTCTGCGATCACTCTTCTCCCCTCCCGCCATGTCCGCCCACGCCGCGCTCAGTCGTGACCCGACCGCACGTCAGCTAGCCCTCCCATCATGGTCTTTTCGTCGCCTCAGGTGCCTCAACAGGCTACTGCACTAGCACCGCAAACATCAGAAGATCGGGTGCGTCTGTTTGAATGGCGAGACTTCCATCGCCGATTTGACACTCGCTGGCAGAGCGCACAGTAGCTTTATTCATGACCGAGATGCCAGCGGGCTATGTATGTCGATGGTTAGTACTTTCTTCAGTACTCACGGGCTCTAGACTGTTATGCACGCAGCTCTCGCAACGCTACGCCGCAATATCGACGTCTTGGTACGTCCTCGCATACATCTGTCGCCCGCGGAGTACCCTCACATTTCGTGCTTTACTTACCCCTTTTCTCTTCCGCAGCGTACGCTCTGCGGGAGCGCCCGGTGAGATGAACCGTCCCTATGTGCTGTATTCTCGCATCATCCAAGCATTCTACGGGGTTCAGTGTGGATCTATGCGCCAAGCTGTACAGTTGTTCTCGCCGGAGATTAAATCATACACCATTGAAGTCTTACTGGTCTTGCATGCCGAGCAAAGAAGTGAGAGCACGAAAATGCATGCATATATTCTGGCTACCGCGCGATAAGTAGATAGTGACGTCGCGGACATAACGTCCTTCTGCGCCTGCAAGGAACCGCATCTAAAAGGCGCAGGAACATGAGCAGCGTCTCCGCCACAAGGGACAGATCCGCATAATAAGTCGCTGCGAAGTGCCGATGAGACAGGGCGGGCTGTGGCGCTCCCAAACGTCGGCAGGGTCTCGCAGCGGCGCAGCGGAGGACACGGCCCAAATCAAGTTTTCGTGCGACGATGGTGGAAGGCGGTCCGCCGATGCGCAAGAGGCGGGGTGAATGGGCTCGTCTATAATGACAGCGAGACCAGCTATGCAAATAAGATATGGCGTCAGTAGAATCGCATACCGGAGGCACTCAGTGGCGACGTACCACGTATGGACGTATCCTCCGGGGCACCCTCTCCTGTGCGCACGCTCGCTGCCTAACCGACGGTGCCGAGAGAGGTTGGCCAGAGTAAGCCGAATACCGGTGTCGGCGCAGGACGCTGTGCGAGAGCAGTCCTGATGAATTTCCGTCAGTAGGGAACATATATTGTAAGGCATCGCGACCTACCTCTCACAGACTCATCGTCTTCCAGCTCACCTCCATCTGTCGATATTTTGATGGAAGTCACGGTAGCGGCACCGCGCAGCACCGATGCAGGCCTATAACAGAATCGCTTGGTTAGGCACACCCGCAACGAAGGTTGCAGAAGACATACGAACGTGGGTGCGATCCCTATGAGCGTGGTGGCCGCAAGGCAGACGATCCAGAGAGCATAGAGCTACGCAGATCCAGAGAACGCTTGCGCAGGATAGCCCAAATGTCGGCACAGATAGACGTCGGCCTGGAGACGGCAGAGCGAAAAACATGGGCCAGATTTGTGCATGAAGAGCTGAAGGCAACTTTTGTCAGGACGAATGGCATCCTGAGGCGTGCAGTGGCGACATACCAAAGCCTGGCCATGCGGACGTATCCTCCTGCTTACTCGAGTTCGCGCGCGTCCTCTGACTGCGAGACCGCCGATGTCGTAGGAAGCTGGATGACGACACGACCACGGTCAAGGAAAACCGGCGTAAGTATTGGACGACACGTGAGGACACTGACGATTTCCGTCATGAATCAGTAGAGATCGCTGCGGAATGTGGCGACGTACCGTACTTGCCCATAGCCACGGTCCTCTCATCCAGTTCGTCGATGGCGAGGGAAGCAACGCCACTGATGGCGCCTATGTAGGCCGAGAAATGAGGCCGGTATTTGTCGGTGAGCAGCCTGGAGCACACGAAATGCGGGGACGATTGGGAGCCCTGTTGTCGAAGGGCGAGCAGAACAACGGCCGTGGCGCAGTTATTTGCGCATGTTTTGACGCGGCACGCCCACGGGCCGCACACGCCCGCCCGACCGCCACCCACGACCAGCACACCGCCGCAATGCAGCGCTATCGTTGCCTCACCTTCATCCCGCGACCTCGACATTCAGCAAGCGACAATCCTCGTCGACATCTAGCGATAATTGACCTCCAAACCAACAAACGCGCTGACGAGTCAGGACCGCTTTCACAAGTAACAAACACATCTAAGTCAATTTCTTCAAGCTAAACTAGCTCCACAAGACATATCGCATGAAGATCATTTTTCCAGCACCAGCCGAGACCATTCCAGCATCCCGCATAACGACAGCAATCTCGGGCGAGACGCCATATTTCTTGTCGCAGTGGTGGCGGCGGCAGCCTAAGCTTGGTGCGCATCTCGAACTTGCAATACATATCGTCTACCGTTCGCTCACTCTGGACTGCGTGGAAATAGCCCAGGGTAATTGCGGCAGTTCCCCTTGGCGTATTCTGCAGCTACATCTGTCTCTGCCGCGCGCCGTGGATTCCGCATGTCAGAAATGTAGACCCGACCATTGAAGTAGCGTCAGCCGCGCCGCGCCCCTTCCTCCAATGTGACGCAGCGCCTTACCTGCGATGCTTACGGCGTCATACAATCTCAAAACAAATGGGCTACAGTCGTGCGTGCATAACTGACAGGTAACTACAGTATGCGCGAGGCGCATAGGGGCAGGCGATTATCGAAGTATGGACCGGGCTCGGCCATCGGACTTCCTCCATCTCCCACGAGCTACCCTCGCATCGCGTTCGATATCGGTGCGACCAGAGACGGCGGCCACTCCTATACATTGGTATTGTGGCCTCAATTATAATTCTTCTTTGCACTTTGCGGCCCCGCCAAATTGGGCCCTTGGTCGCGCACCAGCGCAGTTGGCAAGTGGGTTCTCCTCAGGCTAAGCGCTAAGTACTCCACTTCCCGCGGCCCGCGACCATGGTAGGACTGTTTGCCAATGAAGAGCCATGGCGCGGCGGTGAGCTGGACGCATCGCATGGATTTGGCCGATGGAGGCGTGGCGCAGGTGCACGGTGAGACCGTACGTATTGCTCTACGACTCAGACTACATGGCAGAATGTCGCCAAAGGTCTGCTGTTCCGCTCCCGTGTCGTAGACGTCTGCCGCTCGACGTGGGTTACTCTCCAATTTCGCACGTATCCGGCCTGCACGTTGTCACTACGTGGGTGTTGCACGTCGATCAGTCTTCACGTTGTCATTACGTGGGTATTGCACATCGATCCGTCTTCACAAAACATTGCGTGGCGTGCATCCGCTAGGCGAACGGGTGCGCGGTGTCCGGGAGCTTTTGTCGGCAGCGACGGTGGCGGGCTGATGCGCAGCCTCAAGCTCCGATCGACGAAGCAGCTCGGCGTTCGCCTTGAAGGTCGACGCGCCATGCAACGTATACCGGCGACGTGGTAATTAAGGTGCGTGGCGACGAAGATGCACGTATCGTGTGTTGGTACACTATAAAGTCAAGAGCGACGGGGAGACCGAGGAGCTCATCCCGCCGTCTCCTATCCTTCGTCCCTCAAGTGCCTACATCGCTCCGCCGCACACCACGCCATGGACGAATTCAACAACAGTCCAATACTACAAATTCACGAGTCGCTACAAGACGTCTGCTTCATGGCCCACAGCGTCAAATTGACGATGAAAAACGAGTCGCGCAAATCCTCGGACAAGAGAGAGACCTGGTTACTCGGGGACGAATGCATTCAGCCAGTCATTGATCAAATGAAGATGCCGCTAGAAGCTCTTTCGATCATCGAAGTAGCTGGAGGGGCGACATGGGACGAGAACCTCGCGTGCGCTATCGCTGTGCAGACGAAGCAGCTCCGTACTCTCATTCTGCAGCTACCTACCGACACAACGATACGGCCGCCGTTGCATATGTTAAACCCTCTCCAGCATTTGAAGCTCGTGGATGGCTTCAAATGGAACGCACTCGATCTTCTGGACGTCCTCCAAAAATTGCCACACCTCAGGTCGCTTTCACTGAGCAATATCGCGGACCCTTATTCAGTTAGAAAGGCCGCAGAACGTCTCGAAGTCCCATTGCATGGGCTCAGAGAGCTAGAAATCCACGAGTCGATACCTATGACTCAAATCCTTCTGCAAAAGCTGGATACGCCTGCCCTCACATCAAGGACGATCACTCTCAAGGTTCTCCCGGATTCTACAGACTCCATCACGGGCGTAGTGGGGACAGCTGTTCAAGGGCAGCAATCATATCACGTGGATGCCGATCTGGATTCTGATGTTCGCACATGCACGCTCATTAGCTCTATAACGACTATCAATAAGGGAGTATTTGTCACCCTCACGACGACGGTCGAATTGTTCTGGGATGCCTCGAGAGACGACATATCATTGAGGACATATGTCTTGGATTTGTTCAAGACTGCGTGCACCGAGTCCACGGACTCCCAACATAAATATTGGGCTGGGCGGCTTGGAGTTACAGCATGACGAGTGGAATGTCTCGCTCCATAATTTCTGGAAGATTCTGGAGGCAGAAGAAGACAACGTGTGGTAACGGACACGTAGCGTAGAAATGTATTGAATTGCTACGCACATACATGGCGGAATTTCAGAGCTTCACCCCCCTGCACTGGTGTACTTTTCCCAGGCAAAGGCAGTCACCCTGCATTATATGGCTGCGCGGATTCTTGAAATACAATGAGGCCATGTCTTGAACACGAAGGGAGATGCTGCTGACGTACCCTGTTCGCGCTTCTGCTGCCGATCGAATTTCATCGAACGACGTTAAGTAGCTGAGCGCTTGCGCGGGTCCGCCCAGCTGCAGACACTGGTGGAAACATTAGATATTCTCGTCTGGATGCGGGATCGAGGATATCAGGGAGATGATGCGGCACGCGCGCTGCTCGGCAGTTCATGAGTGGGAAGCCCGAGCGAGAGCGTCAATGCATTAGTCGGTATTTATATGAGTAATTTATATTCCGGCTATCGGATGATGCGCTAGTAGTCACCATGTAATTGCGCGCCGGAACGGAAATCTTGGTTTGTAGCAACAGGCAGGGATGAAGGAGGACTAAGCGTGTCGCAGGAGGCATCTGCGATCGCACTGGCGCCGGAGAAGAGTCAGACAGGGAGGAAAGGAGAGCAATCTGATACTCACTGAGGCGACCACTGGTCTGACGCATGTCAAAATAAAAGGTCTCTCCGTGCCTTCTCCAGGAAACGGCTGTCGCTTGAGCTTGGCCAGCGATCGATGGGCTAGCCGCTGGCAGACGAAGAGACGTAGCGTAAGATCCTTCACGACAGACCGAAGTAAGATCAAAGAAGAATTCCTAGTCGTTTGACGATGTGTTTTCAGAGGATGTTCGTGATTGTGGTTCACCATCGAAATATTAATGGTCTTACACGCGAAGCAAAGTGAGAGCACAAAACTCCATGCATATATTCGGGCTACGTGACGGTAAGGAGATAGTGACGGCGCGGACGTAACGTCGTTCTGCATCAGGAAAGAACCAAATCCAGGAGGGACAAGAACGTGAGTAGAGTCGCCACGTGGAAAAGGATACTTAGAATACGGCGCTACGAGATTCAGATGAGACACGGCGAGCGGTGCTCACAAACGTCGGCACGAATCGACGCAGCGATGAACATGGCCCAAGTCGAGTCCCAGGAAGTTTGGCGATGATATCAAGGGTGAGTCGACGGTGCACAAGGGGCGGGGTATATGGGCTTGTGCATGATATTACTGCGAGCACCGCTCTGCACATATATGTTCAGAACAAATCGCATACCGGAGGCGCCCAGTGGTCACGTACCGAAGTCTGGACATACGGAGGAAGCGGCTTGACCCGGGTATGTGGGAGAGCCGGTGTAGGCGTAGGACGCTATGTGAGAGCAGTCCTGCTAATTTTCCGTCAGTGGGAATGACATGCTGTAAGGCGTGGCGACCTACCTCTCATGAGCCGCTATCGAGCGCGATTGTCTAATCCCTGCTCGTTTCCTCGTCGGTTTTGAAACGGAAGCAGCAATGGTGTCATCGCGCAGCCACGATGCAGGCCTAGAGACAAGATCGCTCGCTCCGGCGGAGGTTGCAGAAGACACGGACACGGTGTGCGGTCCCTTACATCGACGCCGCAAGGGATAGCGAGTTCCAAGGAGAGGCGAGCGGTGGCGTTGCCAAAACTGGCATGGATGAACCTCGGTTTGGTAACGGTGCAGCGACGGCGCAGGACGCGGGACGCGGAACAGATCCAACTCTGGGGAGGTTGGCGATGAAGACGGTGAGCGCAGCTATATCAAAATGTCGGTCAGGAGAGATCGCATGATGAGGCGTGCAGTGGCGACGTACCAAATCCATGCCATGCGTACATAATTCTCCTCCCACTCAGATCGGCGCGTGCTCGATCGTTGCGAGACCGCCGAAGTCGCTGGAAGGAGGTTTGATGAGGGCACCAGGGCCGGTAGACATATAAGACGCTATGCGAGGATACTGCGTCGTCCTCTCCCTCCCCCAGCAGCCAGCTCGCGTCCTGTCCGTCGGTGTGGCGAGAGGTGGCGATGATGTCACGATGTAGGCCTAGGGATGAGAATCTGGTGCGAGGGGTGATCTCGAAGATGGCATAATCGCAGGGCGTGTTACGAGCCACCGTCAGCCGAGCGGTGAGTGAGCAGAACGCGGACGTGGAAAGCGACGTGCCAGTCGACGGGAGGAAGTGAGCGTGGTTGTTTGCGCGTGCTATGACGCCCGGGGCCGGGCCGCTCGCCGCGTGTTGTCTCTTGTTGTCTTCGCCCGCCCACCCAGAACAACGAATGACCATGCAGAACTTGACATCTACGCAACCGTTGTATAACGAGTACGAGGTGAATTGTGAGCTTTTCACTTGTCCCCAGCTGGACCGTCTCGATTGCGAATCACAGCTCCAAGCTCGACTCGTTGAAAGCCTCAGCAAGGCGCCAGTATGCTTTTCGTGGGCATGAATCCTCACGCGACATCCAGCTCCGTAGGGTTTTCCGCTGACATAGACCGCGGAGGTGAGGGCGCAAGTAACGTGGAAGGCCAGTGTGGACCCAAGGGCATAAAGGAGGCGTGGCGCCGGTGCGTGTCGACATCCTGCGGGTCTTTACTCTGGTTTGATTGTTCATTTGCAGTGCACTTCTCTTTCTCTGCCTTCACGCTCGCGCGCCTCCGCGTGCCGCGGATCTCCACCGCGGGTCGTCACTCTCATCCAGGCGCACTCGCGTCGGCGGGCCAGCATGTACGCCACTGGATACTCCTCATCATTTGATTCGCACTTCACGTCGCCTTTTTGTTCTCGTGGCTGTGCGCTGAAGTCACGGCGGCGCTCAGGTAGGAGGTTCCTCAATGTGTTTTGGTAAGTACGCGCGTCGCGAGGCCACGTCGAATCGCGTGGAACAGCTGTCGGCGACGATGTGACGCCCCTTGTCCTTCGCGCTCGATGGAGCGGCACGGTGGCCGCCTCACTGACCCCGAGCCTTGGAGGTAATCATGGACGTATGGCGATGAGCGGCGATCACAAGGTGGCGCATACGAGGGTGCCACCTCCATGAACAATATTCGGTACAAATGTGGATGCACAATAGACATCCCACGTGGGGTTGGGCCGCCAAGATTTAGCGCGTCGGCCCTGTGTGTATTGTTGTATATTTCTGCATTATAAAGGATGGAGCAGAGGCTACCATGATAGCGCGTCCTTCTTTCTTTCCTCCGCCGTACTACGCAGTCAACCCTCTTCGCACAACACATCAACCCTCTTCGCACAACACATCAACCCTCTTCGCACAACACTTGGCAGCCATAGATCAAGGGCAAGCCATCCACCACCCCGACACCATTTCTGCGATGGAGCTGTTGGTGCAAGAAACCGATGCCCTCCGCTTCACGACTAAAGCATTCAACATAATGTGGAATGATATGACCTGGACGAATCAAGAACCTGACGTCTTCGCGGAAGTTGCGAAGGCGTTGGCGACGGCTCCCACATTGAAGCTATATAGCCTTAGAGCTAATCAAGTTGCACCATGGCCCCGTCAGCTAGAGGATCTAAACTTGGGCTCGGAAAAGTTCGCCAACCTCAGGGAACTAAAGATCAACGGCTGCGCAGTGTGGGCTAATCCCTACAAGATGCTGGTCACCCTACGCCAGATGACAGAACTCCAGTTCCTATCGCTCACCAATACCCATTTCCGAGACACCTTTAATCTATCGATGATCTCAAGATACTCCCGCAAAGTGATGATGCGCTGCTTGACGGGCATAGAACTCACCGACCCATGGGAAATAATGGACTGGCTCCTGAAACACCTCGAAACGCCCAACCTCACCCACCAGATAATTTCAATTCAGCTGCGCTTGGACTACATCAAGGACAGAAAGTTTCAGCAATTCTTGTCGGATGTACACGACCGACTGGCCGTCGGCGTCGATGTGCTCCCTTGTGTCAAAGTATTTGCAGAGCAAGATGAATGCAACACTGATCATCCGACGTCAATAGGCCATAAATGCATCATACACCTCCTGGCCAGTGGGGAAGTCAAAGGCGTCGGATGGACCGTCGACACCAAGCTCGTCTGGGACGTCGCAGCCACAGAACTCGAAGGCAACAAGTCGCGGTTTGTACGCGTGCTAGCTGTCGTCCTAGATTCATACACTCCCAACTGCCGATGCGAATTCGAAGTGACCGACATGAACATTGATAGCAGCATATTTTACTTTGTGAGAGCAGCGCGATTGTATCATGCAGTCGACAATTTACCGATCCTGCACAGCTAGCGTCGAAATGAGAACACGAAAACGTGGGCATCCAGGAGCAACCTCGAGATTATGAGGTGGCCGTTGCAAGACATGCCGCGCGGTCCTCAAAGTGATGTATTCCGGACCTATGGTAGCGGCAGCCCTGCGGGATAGTGACAACGAAGGAAGGGACCGGCGACAGCTGGATAGAATTTCTGCATAGGCTGGCGCAAACATGTATGGAGAATGAGCCATAGGTAATGATAGGTACAAGCGCGCGATACAGGCGAGCTCTAATGACGTACCACCACGCATGATCCTCTCCTTCCTGTTTGCCGATATGCATTGGACTGGCGACGGAGGGGTGCGGCTGCCCGCAAAACGCAGTCATGAGCCCGCGCAGGCTCGTGCATGCGTCACAGGAACCAGGCGTATACAGCACGAGACAAGAGTGATATCAGTAACGCTCGCACGATCTAGGCGTGCTGTAACGACGCACCACCGCGCGACATCATCTCGCTCACCCACGCAGCTGGTGGCCTGATGCCTAGACAGCGGTCGCAGTCTTGTACGTCTGGAATTTGCGGGAGAGCGTGCGATGCATGCACAGAGTGTTGATGACCTAGCGCGATGCTGGCGCGGGCTGCAGCAGGAAGGTTGGACGAGATCGGCAAGGCAGGTCGGAGCGCAAAGAAGATAGAGCACGAGCATCAGGAGCCGTAGTAAGCATTGCCAGCCGAGCTTGTGAGTGAGCACACGGAAAGCGACGTGGTCGTGAGTTAGACCTTTTGTTCTTCTTGCTGGAGAGTACATTATACAATGTCGAAGGCTTACTGGTCATGCGTGCCGAGCGTCAAAGTGAGAGCACAGAATGAACACATATATTCGGGTTGCAGCGTAAGTAGACACACGGCGCGCGCCTAGCAAAAAGCCGAATCCAAGGGACACAGGAAAGTAAGCAGCGTCGCCTCCACGAAGGGAGAAAATCGCGGAATACGACGCCACAAGACTCCGGGATGGGGAGAGCGGTGGCGCTCCCAAAGGTCGCAGCGAAGAACATGGTCGAAGTCGAGTTCTAGAATGTCTGGCGATGCGTCCGGATGGCGCTGCACAGAAGGCGGGGTGAATGGGCTCGTGCATTATATGAATGCGCAGCTATGCAAATACGGCGTCAGCAGGAATCGCATACTGGAGGCGATCAGTGGCGGCGTACCAAAGTTTTGCCATACGGAAATATCCTCCGAGTCATACCCTCGTCTGCAAGCTCCCGGATTGACCGACGGTGCTGCAAGAGGCATGACCAGCGCATGCAGAGGCCGGGGTAGGCGTAGGAGCTATACGACAGCAGTCCTGAAGATTTTCTTTCAGTGGGAATGACATACTGTCAGGTGTGGCGACATACCTCTCATAGACCGCTATCGCGCAACATCGTCGTCTCTCAGCTCACCTCTCAGCCGTCAGCATTTAAGATGGAAGTGGAGAAGGCGTCACCGCGCCGCCGCGGTGCAGGCCTAAAAACATGATCGACTGGTTAGGCACCCGCAACGAAGGTTGCAGATGACGCGATGACGTGATGAGCCCGGTAAGAACCTAGCCGTCGCAAGGGAGAGCGCGTTCTGGGGAGACAGGGCGAGCGGTCGCGCTGCCAACATCGGCATGGATCGGCCTCGGCTTAGTCATGGCGCAGCGACCGCGGGGGACGCGGGACATATCCAACTTGGGAGAGGTTGGCGATGAGGTTGGTGACGAGCGCAGCTATATCAAGATGGCGGTCAGTAGGGATCGCATACTGAGGCGTGCAGTGGCGAGATACCAAGGTCCATCATACAGTCAGATCCTCCTCCTACTCAGAATGGCGCGTGCTCGATCGTTGCGGGACCGCCGAGTCGCTGGAAGGAGGCTTGCTGAGGGCACCAGGGCCGGTGTAGGTATAGGACGCTATGCAAGAACACTGATGATTTCCGTCAGTATGGTCCCATGCTTGCCCGGTGTGGCGACGCACCTCATACCCACGCCATCGTGCGTCGTCCTCTCCCCCAGCAGCCAGCTCGCGTCCTGTCCGTCGGTGTGGCGAGAGGTGGCGATGGTGTCACGATGTAGGCCTAAGAATGACAATGCAAGGGGTGATCTCGGAGATAGCATAACCGCAGAGCATGTTACGAGCCACCGTCAGCCGAGCGGTGAGTGAGCAGAACGCGGACGCGGAAAGCGACGTGGTCGACGGGAGGAAGTGAGCGAGGTTGTTTGCGCATGTTATGACGCCCGCCCGGGCCGCTTTCGGCGTGTTGTCTCTTGTTGTCTTCGCCCGCGCCACGCGCGCTCGCGCCCCAGAACAACGAACGACCATGCAGAACTTGTTGCCTATATATTCAATCGTTGGATGGCGTGCGTCGCACGAGGTAATATGTGAGCGCATCAGCTGTGCTCAACCGGATCACCCTAATTGCGAGCCACAGAAAGCGGCTGCCCCATGAACAACCCTACCGCTGCGCATCAGTACGTTTACCTCACAAACATCCATGCGATCCTGACATCTTCCCCAGATGCGCGCTGCGACTGCGTGGCGTGCCAAACTGATCCTCAACGGTGCGCCCGTACAAATTTGTTGCTGCTGCGATGCTCACCGGCGGCACGGGGGCGATCAGCACTGAGGCTGAGTCGCTGACGGACGCCAGTATGCTTCCCATGGGCACGTATTATCCTCACGCGGCATTTAACCTCACATGCTGCATGCCCTATCATCTGACGTGGAGCTACGGAGGCGAGGGCGTGAGTCGTGGAAGGCCGGTGTGGCCCCGAGGGAAGGCAGAAGGCGTACGTGTCGACATCCTTTGGGTCCTTCTTCCTCTGAAAGTCTGATATTGCTTTCCAGTGCGTTGTTCTTACTCCGCCTTTGCACAAGAACACAGCTACGCTTGCAGTGGATCTTCACCGCGGATGGCCACTCTCGTCCGAGCGCGTCGGCGGGCCACCACCGAATGCTCCTCGCCGTTTATTTTATGCTTCACGTCGTCGCTTTTTCTCGTGGATGGACGTTGACATCACGATGGCGCTCAGGCGTGGTTTGTACACGAGACGACGTCGAATCGCGTGGAACTTTCGCAGGTGGCGACGTGGCGCCCCTTGTTCTTCGCGCCTCGTGCTTCGTGCTCCACGGCATGGCACGGCGGCCTGAGCCTCGCTCGCTGCGACCAAACACTAGAGATAAGTCTGGGCAAGCGATAAGAAGGTGGCGCATGCGACTCGGAGGGCGCCACCACCGTGGAACAACGTACATTACCACGGTGGATGCACGGTACCCGACCCACGTAGGAGGGTTGGTCCGCGAAAATGTAGCACGTCGCTCATGTGCGTATTGTCATATATCTCTGCATATAAAAGATGGAGCAGCGGCTGTCATGAAAGCCCATCCTTCTTCCTTTTCTGCAGTCGACTCTCTCCACACAGCACACAGCCATGGATATCTCTTATACGGTGCAAGAAGCCACTGCCATCTACTTGACGGTTGGATACAGATGCGACATAATTACGGACAGCCTTCAGAGCAAGACGCTCGGATCCGATCACTTCGCGACAGTTGTCCAGGCCATAGCGGATGCTCCGGAATTGCCGCTACTGTCTCGCCTTCAAGTTGCATCATGGCTCTTTTGCCTGGATGATCTGAGGTTGTACAATAGATTCGTCGGCCTCAGGCACCTGGAGCTCAACGGTTGCACAGTGACATTGCGTAGGCACTTACACGCCGTCCTCTACCACATTAAATTCACCCTTGAGTCCCTATCGCTGTGCGGTCTCTCTTTCATTGAATCCTACGATTATCAACATGAAGCGGTACCACTGCTCCGCCTGGAGAAGATCGCACTCGCCGACACATGGAACACGATGGACTGGCTCCTGAACCACTTCACAATGCCCCGTCTCACCGACCAGTCGATTTCAATTCAGCTTCGATCGGACTACATCATGAACGAGATGTTTTGGCGATTCTTGAAGGCTGTATACAACCTGCAGGACGGAATCGATGTGCTACCTTTGGTCACTGTATCCCCAGTGCAGAATTATTCAAGACAGCACGCATGCACCATATGCATCCTGCCCGGCTGGGAACTTACAGGCGAAGGAAGGACCGTTGAGACGAAGCTCTTCTGGGATATCCCGGCAACAGAATTCGAAGGCATTCGTTTCGAACAGTTGCATTTTGAATATGTGCTAGCTGTCGTCCTTCTGTCCTTCAGATCAAGCGGCTTCCAAGAGATCGAGATGGATCATCGCATGACTTTCGCGACGGACGAGTTCCATGAACACGTCGAGACCTTGAGAGGAAACCGCGAACATTTTCGGATCACTCAGTCTTTTTGCGCAACTCCGACCCAGCAGGCATATTTGGACATTCATCCCCTGTAGCAGATGTATTGGGCGAGGGATATATCCAGCATAGATAGAGTATATATGCGAGCAATTTGATTCCATATACAAGCACGGAAGAATAGCAATGAGTTCGTGAAAACGAGAGCAGCGGCGACACTTTACCGATCTTGCAGGGGGAGAGTCGAAAGGAGAACACGACACAGATATGATCAGCATGTCAGATAAGACGCAAGTACGGAGCGTGCATCTAAGAGCAAGTTACGATGCGGCCATTGCAAGAAATGTATGGAGACATCGCGTGGTCCCCGAATAGATGTAGCGGCGGACGGGGGCTAGCCCGGCGGATGGTGACATCGAAAGAATTTCCCGACGGCGCGCAAAGGCCGTTTATACTCCGCAGAGGCCCTTGCCACAAACATTGAGACAGTATATGGCCAATCAGTAATCATCGCACGACGTAGGCACGCTGTAGCGACGTACCACCGCGCGACATCCTCTTGTTCCTGCTGTCCTGGGCAGATGACGCCATTGCGACCTTCTTCTAGACATTCAAGCCATCCGGCACCAGCAGCCGTGCGATGTAGGTCTAAGACGTTAGGAGAGGCTTGATGACCGGCGCGCAGACGCCCACACTAGCGTAGACGGCAGCAGGAAGGCTAGATGAGATCAAACAGACAGGTCAGAGCGCAGAGAAAATAGAGCACCAGCATTGGCAGAAGCCATAGTGAGCACTGCCAGCCGAGCAGTTAGTGAGCACGCGGAAAGCGACGTGGTCGACACGGAAGAGCGGGCAGTTGTTTGCGCGTGTTGTGACGCCCGCGCCTGCGGCCCGATCTTCGCCCGCTCCGACGCTCTTTGAAATTTCGTCCACCCACCACGAGCTGCGAGCAGCACACCGCCCTCTCCCTCACCTTCATCCAGCGCCTCGATATTTAGCCGGAGACAATTCTTATCGACATCCAGCGATGATAGACCTAACAAACGCAACGACGTGCGGAAGAGCAGGACCCCTGTCATAAGTGACAAAGTCAAAGACCTCAAGCTAAGCCACAAGGCGGACCGCGCCCCACAGCCCCCACCGCGCTCCGCATCCCTTTCGATGACATCAGTCTTCGAAAACATACTTTTTGTTTCGCCGCAGTCGCGGCGGCAGCCTAAGCTCGGTACGCATCTCGAACTTGCTATCCATATCGTCTACCGCTCGCTTACTCTGGGCTGCGTGGGCACAGTGCAGGGGAATTGCGGCGGAAGGTGCACTGCGTCGTACCCGCAGCCGCATCTATCTCTGACGCGCGCCGCCGGGCATTGCCCATGTCAGGGCTGCAGACCCAAGGTGCGTCAGCTGCGCTTCTTCCCCCGATATGACGCGGCGTCTTACCTGCAGCGTATGCGGCGGCATCCAGCGGGCTGGAGAAGAAGCACGGATGCGTGTGGATCAACTCGTTCGCGCGGTCGCGGCCCTGTCTGCATGGTGCCGGTGACTCGGAGTGCCCCGTGCAAATTCAGCAGACGCTGCTGCTCACGTCGTCATTGGATTGCTCTCCAGTCAAATCCTGGGGTAGGCTGCGGGTGGCTATGCGCAGACCTCTGGGAGAGAGTTCTGGCGCTGTGTCACCAATTTTCACGATGCTCACGTCCGATGCGCTCGGGCTGGGCTGCACGGTAAGCACCAGGTGATATCGGCACGACGGAAGCTCACCATACTCACAGACACCCGCTGCAGGTCCTTCTACGCGCAGCTTGCTGGGATTAAGATTCAAATGGGTGCACTGAGAACAGGTCCGTGGTGGGGCGAGTTCGCGCGTAGTTGGTCGTGCAGAATGCAAATGTTATACTCCAGAGACCCAACGTGAAGTCATTTGGCAAGGCATGATGAATGTGTGCGTGCGGGGTGGAGCGTACGACAAGGAGAACGCGGTGGCTGGTATGCATATGCCCGCGGCTTGTCGGCGCATGTATGCAGCGACCCATGTGACGCGACGCGTCGACGGGTCCCTCCCTTGTTTGCTCCCCGCCCTCAAGCCAAACAGCCCATCCCCATATAAGGCGCACCTCTGCACCAAGGCGCCCCATCGCACTTTCCTCCCGACCACATGCACGCGCCCGCATGTCCTCCATCGCCGCCGCCCCTCGTCATGGTCTTTTGCGAGTCGTCCCACCACAGATATCGCATGCTCTCAAGAACCTGACTGTGTCGGCTATTGATTAGCTGGGGAGCCTTGCCCGCGTCATCTATCTCGGGCACATGTGAGAGATTCGACTCAAGCGTCCGGAGCTCGTCACTGACACGTGTGCATTCTCGCAGGAAATGCCCTGAAGCGCCGCTCAGGAGGGGAGCACCGCGCTACGGGTCGCTATCCGTGGCGTCTCATATAGAGCTTACCATTCTGAGTGTCAATCGGTACGTCGGACTCCATGCATGCGGGGTGACTGGCTGACACTTCGTGCGCATACAGCTGCGCCCTCGCATGTGATGGCTCGGTGGTCGTTTGAGTATTCTCGAAATCATCTCTGCCGAGCAGCGTGTGTACAGGCCCGCACGCTACGAATAGACTAGTCCTGCATGTGTTGATGCGATCCGTGTATGCGCCGCCGTCACACATTCTCCCTTCTCATGTAGTCAGTAGTCTTATATGGCATCAGCAGCCCAAAGTGTCTATCATTCACGGTAAGATCTCCATAGTACATGCTGCTCGTTGGAATCCCGTCCGCAGTGACGCGTTGTGAGATGCGCGCGATAAGTGGCTATATGCGCCTATCCCGCGTCCCTGCAGCGACCGCAACCGCACACTTCGGTCTAGAAGCTGGTCTGCAACGTTACACCCGCGCGGTCCAACTGCATGGGACCCCATGCTGCTCCGCTGGCGTGATCGTGTATGGGCGACGATTGCGGTGGCACTGAGCGAACCGCTTGTCAATCGAATCGGAGGGCCAGGGAGTACATATGACGCGGAGGCAGACGCATTGCCCTGCGGTGAAGACGGTGCAGTAGAATGAGGTTCCACCGATGACGGCTAGAGCAGACGGAAATGCGCCGGATTGTGCGTGCATGTCGGGGATGGGGAGAGCGTGCGTCAGAAACGCCTGTACTTCGTTAATTTAATCCTCAAGATACCGGATAAATTGTCGACGACCAACCTGGGTACGCTGGACCTTCCATGGGCCGAGAATCATATCCAGGCGACATCTTCTGGCCGCTAGGAAACGGCCTCAGTCAGCGCGCATAAATCGCACGAAAACGACACGAACGGAGGCGGGTGTGTAGAACGCCAGCGCGATGCGCCGGTCCCGACACACGTCAGCAAAACTCACTCTCATGCGATCCGGCGCATCGACAGCATGGACAGCATCCGCAGCGCCTGCGCTGCGCGCACGGCCGCATCGATGTGCCCCACGTCCGCACCGCGCCCCACGGGTTACCGGTACGCGCGTCAGCGAGGGTCCCTGAGGTGGGAGCTCGGCGTCCCAGTCGGCCGGGCGGGTGGAAATGAGTCTCCGGGGACGCGGCTGGCGCACGACGTCTGGCGGCGGAATCTGTTTATCGATGCTCAGGGGCAGCACACAGCACGCGCGCCACACGCGGTTCAACCACCCGGGAAACAGGAGCGCTAGACTGCACAGCGCGGTGAGGCCGTGCTCGTGCCCCCACGCGACGCGGTTCGCTGTGATCGAGAGTGACCGGACGCTGCGAGGGATGGGGATGGGGATGGGGATGGGGATGGGGATGGGGATGGGTGAATGTTGGAGGGGATCGGCGTCGTCGGGGATGTCGTCGGAGTTGTGCTAGGTATGCGTTTTGAGCACTTGCTCGGACGGCTGGAGATGGGCGCCGCGCGTCGCCGTCTCGACGTCTCCGATGAGCCGTAAGGAAAGTGGTGAAGGGCGAGGGTGCGGAGGAGCTTGTCGAGCGCGAGGGTCCACGAGTCTTCGTCGCAGACGTCCAAAAAGATGATAGACTGGACTTGAGCGCAATGATCGAGGAGAAGGAGCGACACATGCTCCTGGAGGACGAGTCTATGTTGATGCGGAAAGAATGGACATATGAGAAGAGGCGTGGATTTGCGTGCAGAGAACGGCCAAATAGGTGCTTACTACGATATTCCATGACCAAGGAAGATGAAAATGCCGGTAGACGCCAGAAGAGCATGGCCTGCGCGTTGGGCACCCAGGCGCTGCAGACGAGGGCACACGCACAGAGCGTCTAATAGTCAATGTCCGAGTGCTGAGACGAGCGGGTGACGGTGAGTTGGATGTCGAGCGGGACGACTGGCTGCATGTCGCAGGAGAAGAAGAGGGAGGACTGGCAGTTGATATGGAGGCGTGGAGGACACAGGATTTGGAATCTGGTACAAACGATCAGAGAGAATAAGTAATAAGCGGATAGACAGTGTACCAACATAGTCAATAGAATGTGTAGTCGTCTTCGTCGTCGTCGATGGAAGAGCTGCTTGCTGGCATCAAATTGTTGGCCGGCCGGACGCTCCCGAGTCCGGCCGGCATGGCACCGCCGGACACCCCGCACCGAGTAAGTACTCTAATGCTCTCAATATGCACGCACCTCATCTGCATCGCAAACGCAGACCCTGGGATTGCGTCTTCCATCGGCCATGCACCAGGAGCCTCGGACTCCGGCGCACATGTGCTCCCGACGCGTCGACGTGCAATGTCTGCACGCGTGTTTGCCACCCCTCCTCTAACCAAACAAGCCTTGCACATATAAGGCGCGCGCCTGCTCCCCCACACGCATGCGCTCCTTCGCCGCTCCCCCCATGTGCATCCCTCGCATCCGCCGCGCCTCCGAGTCCTCATCCTGGCCTTTTCCATGCCTTGCGACCATCCGCCGCCGCTCACTCGCACTCAGTTTCCTTTCTCCGCAACAGAGAAGCTGAGAGCGCACGCATGTGCGGTTGCCAGCCCCGCCCCGGCTGCGCACTTCACAATGCCGTTGTGAGGTTTACTGCAGGATCGTGCTAATGCTGTCCCGGCTGACACTCCTCCCAGCAAGCAAACACGCTGAACGCATGAGGATACTGTAGTACATGAGATGGTCCGAGAAGCCTGATAGGGGCCGGCCCACTCGCCGGGCTACTAAACGGTATGTTCGACTCTGTGCATATCTGCGCGCTTTCATGTGCTGACGCTGCCGCAGCAGTGTTTTCGGATGTGAGCTCGGGGCATCTATGGCGCCTCGCTGAGTATTCAGCTTGTATTCTCGCGATCATCTTTGTATTACTGTCTTCCATTCGCGGAATGCAGTTTGCGAGCTATGTACGGGCATAGAAAATCTCACGTATGACCGGAAGAGCAAGAGATCGCGGTAATCGTAGCTGCATGTATGCGCCTGCTTGTTATTATGATAGCGCACTTGTGGGCGCGGGGAAGGCATACATGACCATGTGCATCCTACGGCCTCAATCTATTTCAGTCCAGACGGCCGCGCAAACCCACACGAAATACCGCAAAGTAAGTTCCTCGGGATGCGCAGCTGTAGAGGATTGAAATGCTCGCAGGCGGCCGACGAACTGAACGTCGTCGACCAGACTTGTCACCTGCCCGCCACCTAGGAGCTATATCCAAGCTCTGGAGGCGAGAAGTTGTGTCGAGTGAGGCAGTGTCCTCAACGGGGTCATGTTTGCGCGCTGTAATTTAAACGCAAAGGTATAAGCCACATGGCTATGGAGGAAAGATCACGCTCGCGCCGTATTACCGAATCAGAAGTCCATGCGTGCTGTATGCCCCGGATCGGTCGCGGGTATGCTGCGGTCCACGGTCAAGCGCAAGAATCATTCCTCTGGCCCGCCGAGGACGCCATCCGTGAGCGCGCTCACCGCGCCAACGGTCACGGTCCGAATTTGCCCATCTCACCGGCAGAGCACTTGTCCGCCAACCGCATCGAGGTGCGTGGCATATCCGACCTCTTCCGGCGAGAAGTTGCCTCGATCGAGGCGCTGCTATGGTCGCGCGCTGTGGAAGGCATCGGCAAGCGCAAGTATGAGGTGTATGGGTATAGAGTTAAGAGCGCGCGCGCACCGTAGGTCAAGGGCGCCGCATGCATCGCGTGCACTGCAGCCTCCAGCAGTCGAAAGACTGCGGTTCCTCCAAGGCCTCCAGCCTCCAGTGCAGCATAGAAGTCACCGCTGTCGATCACAAAGCGGCCGGAGTATCGCCAGCTGGCAGTCGCGGTCCTGTAGTCCGTTGAAATTAGGAGCGGGATTCGTAATGCCAGCGCACCGGTTAGATCGAGGCGCCCGAGATTCAAGAGGCTGTAGCTATAGAATTAATCATCTCGAGGTACTAGGGATGGAGAGGGCGACAGAATGCGAGGGCGAGTTAACAGGACGTGGAGGCAGGAGGAAAAAAAGTATAGGTGCTAGTCGGCGCCCGGCCGATGCCGGCGTCCTCCGCTCTCGCCTTGTCCGAGACGTCCGAGTCCGTTCCTTCGACCTCCACCATCCTGCGCTTGCTACACCTCCTCACACACCCAAACACCAATCCGAGCCGCGCACGAGGTACCTCGGCATACTGGTGCGTATCCGGCCTCCAGTACCCTGGGCCTGCGATGTTGACTATGCCTCCCAGTTGCTCCGATTCATCCCATTTGGCATCATCGCACGGCCATTGATCTCGCGATCGCTGCTCCTGGAGTACACCAGACGGAGGGAGCTAATGTCGCGCGTCCAATGTGTACCAAGTACGTTGCGAGCGTCACTTCGGGCCCAGATATTGAATACCTTTCCAGATGCCATTCCTCGTCAACCTACCCAAGACGACGCCGCATCCTTCTTCTCCGCCCCGGTTGCCCCGGCTTTGGTCCTCACGATCCGCGCAACCCGGCGCTCAATATCCAAGACCGCAAAATATTCCGCCGGGCACGGGCCGCGAGGAAGTGTGTTTGGCCGTCTGTGTTCGCGGGCTCGCCGCGCGTTTGATCTGCAGAGCGTAGAGCAATAAGCATGTCGTTCCCAGTATCATGTAAGTTCTTGATAACTCCTTGCTGTTGGCCTCGCAATCTTCCTGATACCGATTCCTCGTGTACTAGTAGCGCATACAGCCCGTCCGAAAATCGACAGCACGCTTGCGACCACACGATGCGGCGGTGCATTGGACGTTCCATTGCGCGCCTTTTGCTGGCGTTGGACTGCGGGAAGCTGCTCGGTTCTCCGAGGGTATGTGGTATTTCCGCCGAAGAACGTGGACTAGCTTTTAGAGAGCCATTGCAGAGCATGGCGGTACGATTCCGGGATTCTTTACACATACAAGGCGAGGGCAGCCATGCGATCATAGGCGCGGTATAAATCCACATTGTCCTTGAGACCTTCTGATATAAATTTTGTCTTTGTTGAAACCCCATCATGATACCAGCATTGATCATACAAGTCAAACACGCGGGCAGTAAAATGGAAACTACCATGATAAATAATTCCTGCCAGACGAAAAGACCTGTTTGCAGAAGGAGATGAATAAGATATATGCTTGCTTAGAGATATTGTGTTTCCTGTCAAGGAGATCATGATAACAGGGGGTAGCGCCCCTTGAAACTGCACAGACTGGATCAATGGCAAGTTGCATTGATTGCAATTCCTAGATAACACGTTATGTAGCACTTGTTGGAAGAATTCATCAGTTGATTTGGCAGGTGAATTAGCAGGATCCAATAGAGGTCCTGGCATACGATGTTGTGCATAAATAATGTGACAGGAAGGACACTGTTCTATTTGCTGTATTGACCCATGCGAAGTCTTAAAAAGTTCAAGACACATGCTTCTGATGTCCGTGCCATCTGTGGAATTGTTTGGGAATTCTCGAACATTGGTATGTCGGATACTAGCCCTGACTAAGTCACGTTCAGTTTCAGCAGATCTCGCTGTGACAGGACTTGACCATAGTGTGCTCAATAACTCAAGATGGTCATTACTGTTTGCAATGTACTGAGTCCAAGTGGGACTGTCGGTTGCAAATATGTTACGCAAAATGGTAAAAGTACTGTCATATGCACAACTCAAAGTTCTCTTGTCCCAGCGAAGACCTTTGATCTGTATTCGATGCATGTCTTTGGCGGAAGAGAGTCTAGGACGTTTAGCTTTTTCTAGTTCCGTCTGGTTTGTGATGGTTGTTGTCCTGTCTGCAACTTTACGTTTGCGAACTTGTGTCGGCTTTGTAACTTGTGGTGCATTTGTATTACTTGTAGCCTTAGTCGTAATTTTGGAGCCTGCTGGTGGTTTCTTTATGAGACCCCATGGAACCTCAGGTTGTTCAGGCAGTCTATCCATCGGCTCTTTTGGTGACCATTTGATCGCGTTATGCAAGTGATTTGGGACAAGAGGCTGGCCACTTGACTTTCGGTATTCTTGATATTGCACAATAAGTGCTGTCCTTGTGCGAGCATTGATCTCCGGAGGCAGTTTACCCATATAACGCAGTGTGGTAATGTGGTCGAGGATTTCAAGTTCTCTAAACTCCTGTCTCAACCACCCAGACAGACCACCTTGTATCCGTTGTGGGAAGAAACCTTGCACGATCAGTGTCCCATGTAAAGAAGAACCTCTGGACAGTGCAGTATAGTATGCTTGGTGTGTACGACAGTTGTGCAGGTCAACGACATTGAATTGTCTTGTTCTACCTTGCGCGGCAAAATCTGTCATTGCGTAGTTCGGCACTACAGGCACTTGTTGCCGTGATATGTTCCATGCTGAGTCGTCTGGCATTTCACATGTAAGATCCAGAGTCTGATGGGACACAGGCACAACATTGATGTCAAGCCCTGGAAGATGGACAGGTTTAGTAGGGTTTGTCAGGCGGACAAACAGCGTATCTAACCCCTGACGTTTGTTGCCAATGTCAAATGCCTTCCACCCTGTGACAATTCCTTCGGCACCATTGGTCACACCAACCTCTGTGGCTTCATTTTTCTTGATCATTACATGCATTCCTTTACACAGTGATAGAATACCCGGGTGATTGTTGGTGACCGCATGCGGTAGATTCCAAAGTGTTTGTTGAGCACTTAGTGCAATAGAATTCACAGTGCGCAAGGGATCGATTACATTTTTAAGTTTTCTGGATTGCTCATGATCAGCAGATCCCGTAGCACGACCTCTCCACTTATCAACGGAGTATAACTTGACCAGTTGCCTTCCGTTATCCTTAGCAAACTGTTTGCTGTTCAATTCATTCAACCTGTCACGATGGGAGTTGAGGCCTGTGATTATTGAGACGTATCTGAATTGAGGGTCATTAATGTGGGGCTGTTCCGGTCGCTGGCCTGCAATCCTTGTTCGTAAGAGCGCTATGTCCTCATCTGTGCAAGCTTTGTAGCGCATGTTTTCGAGTGCCGTACGAAACTTGGCATCCTCCTCTGACTGTGTTTTCTGCCTCATGTTTTGTCTGAGGATCACCGCATGAGTTGTTTGATGCCATGTGGCCTTTCCCATTGCAGCTTTCTGCGCTTTGTGGCTATGCGTAGTATGCAAGGTTGAATCTGCCGTTTTGTAGTATAAGGCTGGGCTTGTTGACGGTGGCGGTAGTTGTGCGAAATCGCCGGCAAATACCATATTTTTGCCTCCAAACGGGACATCGTATATTTGCATGGCCAAGCACATCTGGGCGCTAATATTATACAAGCTCTCACAGTCGACCATGGAGATCTCATCTAGAAACACATACTGCACATGCTTTATTCGATCGCGCACTTCACTAATGGCAGCTGTAGACTGTTTAACACCAAATCCGTTGATGCCCAGCACCGAATGATAGGTTGAACCGGATACCAAAGCGGCAGCAGCCCCAGTTGGTGCAAGAACAAGAAACTTGTAGTCTTGGCTCAGTTTTTCGAAGAAGTACATCAAGGCTTTTATGACTTGTGATTTTCCTGTTCCGCCCATTCCGCCGAGATACATCTTGAGCTGTTCCGATGCAGGATCTAACGCATGATTCGCAACGATACGGAATGCACGTTTTTGTTCAGTATTAAGCGTAAACAACTTTGCGGTTTCGGTCGCCACATCTTGCTCTTGTTGCGTACCTGGGTGATGTGCCTCTTGAAGGTAGGCAAGATCAACAAGCTTGACGGCGTCAGCGGATTTCGGGTCGGCATGTTCAGCCGAATTCCGGCCTGCTGCCTTTTCAGCTTGTGCAATCCTGCTATCAATGATTGCCTGTTTTTCGACAGCCAAGACGTTCTTCCAGTAACTCGCAGCCCTGTCACCACCCATGAAATGAGGCTCCATGTCATGATCCGGGGCGTCTTCTGTAGCACGATCTAACCACCCGCACTCCAACATCACTTTCTCAATCTGATCCATTTGACTCCTACGATTTAACGTCCTTTTACCTATAACTTGCCATTGAGCTTCTAACTGTTGAACGAGTTCTTCCACATTCAGAGTATCGTCAATATCATGCACACCGGCCTGGGGTTCCATATCATCTATGAATTGGTTGATTATATCTGGACTTAAGTTGCCTTCCGCTATTCCGGCCTTCCTCCTGGCTGCATAGTCGTCCCGGGCGTCGTTGCATTCATAGCGGATTTGCATAAAGTCCATAAACCGTTTTTCCGGAGAAGAAAAGGTATGGCGTTCGAACGTCTCCTGCCAGGACAAGTGCTCTTCTTTAAGGTCCGCAGGGTGACACCAGGGTTTAAACAAAACAAGCATCGCCATGCAGTATTCCTCGATATTGCCTTGATCTCGCCTGGGCATTGCGCCTCCTATGAAATTCGGCACTTTCGCTTCTTTACTAATACGTACGGCGTGACTTTGACTTTGCGGGTGCGTCGAAGGGAACCTGTGAGGTGTCGACTTTGCCTTGGATGGTTTTGGAACTGACCGTGTTGGCTCATAATCAGAGTCTGGATCATTTGCCGCTAAAAGCAGGCCTTCATCGTCTGAGTCCAAGTCAGAGTCTAAGCCATCATGCTCCGAGCCATCCGAGTCGCTTTTCCGGTCATCGGACGTCCGTTTCTCTTTGCGTTTTCGGACTAAGACTTTGGAGCATAGCATGGTCCAAGTGTGTAGGCTCATATCCTTCAATGATGCAGGTCTATGTGTGTAATCCATTGTGTTAGATTGGCCTACAATATAACCTTTGATGTTCTTGACTACAATCGTTGGGTCGGATGTTTCAGACTCTTCCTTAGTAAGACGCCAAAAGTGAGCGACCTCGTTGACATAATTTTTCCAGTACAGCTTGGCAAACTGATGCTTCGTGTAGTGATCCGGATGCTGTAGAAGGTACAAGGAAGCCATCGGACCTCCCGTCTCCTGCTTTGAGGTCAAATTGTTGACCACCTGTACCATGATTCTTTTGGCCTTCTGTGTGCTTGACAAAGAGCTATCATCTATTATGGCGTTTCTTTCAAATATGGATCTCACAGCTTCAAACATAACGTGAGTGTTCAAAGGGGTCTTGGTAATATAATCCGTTACATACGCTATGACGGATTTAATTGCGGTTCCAGACAGCAGACTTTTCACATCGGAATTGCAACGTAAGACGTATGTGAGTACGTACGTGAAGGTATTGAGCCAAGACTCGCCATGTTTCATAGTGATACTGCCGTTGTCTGGGTCTACTGTGGTAGTAGGAAAGGTCTCTCTGGGAAAGCGCGATTTGCAGGTGTCGTACTTTTGATTGATACAGCCGGCGTGATGTTTGTGCTTGTTCAACCTAACTAGCAAGTCATCTACAGTTGACTCATATAGTGCTTTCCATTTGCCGTATTCCACACAGGTATGACAGTTGTGTACAGACCGCACGGTGTGGGTATAGCACATGGCCGGAGGGGCAACTGGCAAATTGAGTGCGGGGTTAATATAGTCTATCTCGCCTTGAGCCTCTTTGATATAGCTGTCAAAGTTCTCTATCGTTCCTGTCGACAGTTGGCCCGCGTGTACGCTCTCCAAGTATTTTATAATCTCTCTCTGGAAATCTGACTCCGGATCAAGCACTTTATCCCGGATTTCCTGTGGCGTCGGAGCGCCCGCGATCCACAGCAACAGATGCAAGTGAAGCGTGAGACGACCCTGCTGTTCTACAGTTCCGTAGTATTTTGCTGTTTTACCGTATACCCCATTGTGGTCCGCGTCGACACCGAGGACATGTTTTATAAAGAGCTCCACCATCAGGTTGAAGAACTTGGCACCGGCCACGGGGTTGTTGGCAATGAGGCGGACGCGCTCGTCCTGGCTGTAGAATGTAGGATATATTGCGGCATCTTTATCAGCGTAATATAATGCGATCGAATGGTTGACGTCCGAAGGAGAGAATGTGATAAACCATGAAGGGGCCCCAAGATATGAAATGAGGGACCATATCTCTGTCCGCATATTTTTCTTACTTGTCTTCGACCCTGGTACGTTCGCCGCGACGTAATCAAGGTCGTTTAACACCTGATAGCAATTCTGTTCCATCTCTGTCTTGTTTGTGATCCGCTCACCTTTGGAGAGACGTTCAATCAATCCGTTGAGAACAGCCGTATCTACTTTGCTCAGACGTTCCTTGATGTGATCGAAATTAGCCTGCTTAGCTAGAAGAAATCCTCCTAAACCACCTTGTTTGATTTGCTGATGGTTCAGTGCGATTAGCGGAAACATAGGCTCCTGCTGGAATCGTTTATCATGGTATAGCAACAAGTCACGTATACGTTTCTTGTCGTTGACGCGTCTGACGCCATTAACGTTACCCACCCCACCCAACCCGTACGGGAACAACCATGGGAATATTTGAGGGTATAGTTGCGGATTGGCATACAAGGACATTGGCTTTTCTGAATGCCCAATTCCCAAGGCCTTCCCGCCCTGCATCAAGTGTTTCAATGCTATGCCGCGTAGTTGCGCGGTAGACTTGTGTTCCAGCTCGTCACCAGTCAGTCCGTGTATCGTGAACGCGCAGTCGCCTTCCGACGTTGTCGTGTCTTCGGCGTTATACACTGGTCGGTTTTCCCCAGTCTCGCCGTCTGTTGATAATTTATACTGTGTAACCACGGGCACGCCCTCTTCCTCATACTGAGCCAGGTTCTCGTATGAGATATTGAGATCTCTGTAGTCCGCATGGTTGCGTTTCAGCCATTCCAGGGCACAAGCGACCTTGTTCCGCCTAACTAATAAAGGCGTACGGCGAAGATCCTTATCTGTCGGTTTTGTGGGACCTATGTACACGAAACCCAATACCTCATCCAGGTCTTCTCTTGGGGGTGGAAGGGCGGCGTATACCTTCGCAGTAGGAGTTGCGAAGAAGACGGCGTTCGCGCTCATTTTGTGCATTCCTGAGGACACGACCCGCACAACAGACCGGTTGTGGCACACTCTTGAAACGAGCATTTTTTCAGCCCAAGACAAATTTTGAAGCTGAGGGGGTACATCTCCCAACCAGTTTCCGTTTGCTAAAGCACTGGGAGGCATGCGGCCTTTTTTCAGCGGCCCGTAGCAGGACTTGCATACGAAAGGCGTTCCGATCATTACGGGCCCGTCATGGGCTCGCGGTTCCTCAGCGACGCTCTGCCTTTCCTTACGCGTGATAAATATGCTCTCAGACTCCAATAGCGATGTCTCGAACGCGTTATCCGATAACGGTAAGAGATCCTTCACGCGATATAGGCACGCGCAAACTGAGCACGCGGCTTCTTTGATATGCACATCGTCCAACTCCGAGCAAAACCCTGATATAATCAGGTGCATTAGGTCGTCCGACAGAGGGCTCGGTGGAAACACAGGCGTAGCTCCGTATGCGCTGTCTTCTACCGGCTTCGATTTCCGTTTCGTACTTGGCAGCCCAGCAGCCTTGAACAGCGTTATATGGTGGTTACATGCGTCAGTATGTACATGGTCACCGATTAGAACCCGCATATCAGAGACGGTTACGTTGGCGAGATGGCCTATTTCGTGCTGCGTGCAAACGCGCCTGAGGTTGTTTCGATTAGTACGCGTCAGCATCTGTATTGGAACAGAGGTGCGGATGTTGTCCTCTTCCGTCACGGACGGCGTCTTGTCGTCAGTAAAGTGGTCAAAGAATTCATAGAATCTGTCAGCACTCAGGGGTGCCGTTCCCGGCAACAGGTATGGCTGAAGTTCGTCGGCGGTCCACAGCGTTACCTGTTTACCACGCCCCCCGCCGACGAGCGTAGGTAGTTCAGAGGGTTGTAGGCGATCATAGGCGTTGGCAAAAATGCACGAATCATCCCTTGTAGAGTGTCTTATCGGTACGCCTACGTACGCATTCGTGCGTGCCTTCAACGGATGAGAGATGGGGATGAGGAAGCGCCGTATCAGAAACAAAGCAGCGGATGTAAAGTGCGCCAGAGCAAATAACTCGTAGCAGGACGATCGAACATGCGGATCGCATGCCTGGACAGTTACGCACAGCAGCTCTGCATAAGACGCAAGTGAGCGAGACCAGCCTCGCTGCAAGAGCGTCACGTATGCGAAGCACCCGCTAAATACCCAAAGGCACAGGAGGCCATGTAGCCACGATTGCTTTGCCCATATGGCGGACCTGTTGGTCGTTCCATTGCCCATTGGCCACCGTTCTTTTGCCGTTATGGCGTACACTTTAGTATCCTTTGGAATGTCTCATTAGACTCTTGGTCGACGTGAGCGTCTCGGGGATTGCGTTGGGTGTGGAGCATGGTGGAGGTGTGTTGAGGCAAGGTAGTATACGCCGATAAAATCGCCTCGGAGCAGGCGCGTCGCGTGCTCGTTTAAAATTGGGTCTTAGATCACGCGGTAATTCACGACAGGCATAGATTTGCATTGCACAATTGATGTTACGAGGTAGGTACTATTTCCTAGCAGCGCGGCGGCGGGAACTGCCCTGCACAAACTCCGTGGCAGTAGATGCGGGGTTCGGGACATCCGAGAGCGGCATGGCAAGGATGAGCGCGCCCTGTATGTTGAACGATAGGGCTTGCTGCATCTGGTTGTTACGGAACGAGGAGATGGTGTGGAAGACGGCGACAAAAGAGTCGACCGGTATCTCCTTCTCCCATTTATCCGCATCGTCGCTGAACATCGTGATGATGTCCTCCGGCGCATCGCGGAGTTTGTCCGGGGCAGGCCCACGGTATCCAGAGCTGATGTCCCACACCGGCACTACGCAGCGGGATTCAGCACTCGAGCCCCTGTATTGGACAGAACGTGCGTACCACTGTCCGCGGTAGAGAGCGCCTTACGAGTCATAGAGTTGAGGTCGACTGCCGTGCGGCCAGGTGCCGCGTACCGTTTACTTGATGGGCTCGTTGACATCCACCCTTTGTCCGGACCCTTGGGTGCCGGGGCTGTTACAGAGCCATGAGCGTGGTCCGAGTTATCGGGGTGTAAGCACGGACCTTCAGGCTTGTCTCCGAACGAGCTGAACCCAACCGTTCCATTGAGGGCGAACAGGTCAAAAGAGCTCTCCCGCATCACAGCGCCGCAGAAACCGAGGAGGCGTTCCCATTCAAGGGTGATGGCATGCAGGCGAATCTCTTTGTACAGGGTCGCTGCGCAGGCTCGTCAGCGGTGGCTCGAGATCGCGAAGGAAAGGACGCACAGCCGTTGTTCGTTGAGCGCGGCGTGAGCAGGTTACTCATGGTGATGAAGCCAAACGTGACCATCAAGCACGTTTGGAAGCGGATGGCAATTGTACTGTTGCCGCCACGGGCAGCCAGCATAATTTCGTATTCTCCAGGGTCGGCCCGTGCCGGATTGACGAGTTTCGTTCCCTCACGGGCGAACGCGACTAGATCTGCCAGACCGCTGTTGCAACGCAGCGTTTAGGCTCTGAAAGCGCATGTGCGAGGAGATGACTTACGCGCAGTCAAGCTCGCCGTACAATTTGTTGTCCGTGAGCGCGCTGAAGCTACGCGTAAGAATGTCCGGGATCGTAACGACTTGCCTGTCGGTCGGCTAGTCAGCGACGTATAGAGGGCGCCTTGCGTGGGCCTACCTCAACGGAGCGAGGGCAGTTCTGTACGTGCGGATTAAGAGAGGGTCCATACGAGCGGGAATGGTGACATCGCAGCGCGTCATCGGCCTGCGGACGGTAGTCAACGATGGTACGGGCAGCATTTGTGGATGACGAACGTGACGGTTTTTCCTGCTTCGGCTATCGCTAGTGCGTCTTGGTGAATCAGCCTACGTTGCCGTCAAATAAATAGGGTTCCTGCCGGGCATGCAAATGCGCTTACACTGCGCGGTCCTCGGGCGTCATTTCAACGTCCTCGACATCCACTATGGGCGCGGCGGTCTTCCTGCAAAGAGCGTTATCAGAAAGAGGGGTATGCAAGGTTATAGCGAAGACGAAAGCCGTACGAGGCATTGGTCTTAGACAATAACATCGGTTTCAGAGGCTCGTCGAAGTTGCCCAGGTCGTCGTCAGGATCCGGGGTGCTGAGTAATGTGAGCATCTCGAGCAATTGTTGTATGCCGCCGACGTACGGCGTCCGCTTCGCGCGAGCCTTCTTCTTCTTGGTCCCGTCATCACCGGGCGGTGGGGATCTAAGAGGCTTACCTCAAGTCATAGACGAAAGTCGGTGAAGCGACGCTTACGGTGACGCATGGCGGGTTGCTTTGCCTTTTGCGGACTTTGACGGTGTGTTGTGCGCGCCCTTTGCCTTGCCGGACTTTGGAGTGCGACTGTCCGAAACGTGATTGGACCAATGCCATGGTGGCGGCAGATAAAGAAAATACCCACGTAGAGCTGCGTTTCCCGTCACGATTCGTAGGGGCGTCATCACTGGAAGGGGTCCGTGAGACGCCGGTTTCTATTGAGAGATATAGGCGTACCTAGACATTGTAGACTCGACCGCTTCGTCGTCGATAAGCCTGTCGCGGTGACGCGCCCTCCCTCGGTCGCGCTTTGCGGCTTTAGGGCCGCTGTTCTCGGACTCTGTGGAGCTGTCGACACGGAAATGAGCGACGGTGTTAGGGCTGCAGCGCGACCGACGCATGAAGATCGGGACCGGTGGCGACGCTTCTTGCGCCTTCGCTGACGGCGAGATTCGTCGCTATGCTCTTGCTCAGAGTCATCCCTCTCAGATGAACTGTTCGGCGTGTGAGGGGGCGGTGCACGGCACGAGGGCTCTGACATACCGTGAACGGTGCCGTTTGGAACTGTCGTTGGAATGCGCGTCAGCTGGTAACGGAGGCCACGCAGAAGTACCCACCTCTTTTTCTTCCGCTTGCGGTCGCCGTCGCTGTCGAGGTCGTCAGGTGGGATTGAACATGGGCGACGCGTTTGCTCTCACCTGTCGTCTTCTTCGGCGGACAACATCTCCTGGTCGCTCGCAGACCTGAATACACGACAGCATGGTAAGACGCGGTGGAGAAAGCGGCAGAAGTTACGAACATTTCTGCCTTGGCTTTCTTGCGTTCTTGCTGCGCTGCCTTCTTTGGGGTTGGCTTGGGAGTACGATTAGAAGCGCGAGGAGGCATGGCGGACGACTCCGACGGCGTGCCCTGAAAGAATAGAGGCGGTTTAGCTCGGCATTTTATAGCCGTACGAAGGCGAGCCTCGGATTAGGGCCACGAATCGGCGCACGACTTTGTCTCGGGCTTGTTCGGCCAGCGGGTAATGCCCAATGCATGCGGTCCGCATGGCTCCTGACTTTTACGAAGATCCGCAATCTTTTACGAAGCTCCGCAATCGGACGTCCATCATCCAATCCTGAACCGTCGTGATCGCATGTTATCGGTTCTCCTTTCGTTTCAGTCAATGGCGATCCTTGGTTTGAAATACGCACATGCGGTCTGCGACAAAGGCCCGAGCCGTGCTGGCCAGGAGGTTTCAGTGTAATGGCGCGGAGATCAACCGAGTTGGCATGAAATCGTGTAGGCGTGAAGGCAGTGCCATCGTGCTTCACCCTCCCCCGCTGTGGGTATTCGACCGTCGCAATGGACAGGCTGTTGTCTTACCTGAAGGCGGACAATCGTATTGGTGAGCGATATCTCCCAGAAGAGAGGTGATGCTCACGTAGATGGTAGTGGATCGCGTGTACCGCTGTATCGAGGGACTGGACAATGAGGAGACGGACAAACTGAAGCTACATGACATGGCCAACGTCAGTGCAAAGGAGCGCGCCTGACATCATGTTCGCTTACGTTTCTTAGATTGATGCGCTGAGGAACAACATCGACGTATCGAGGACGGAAGAGGGGCGCACGCAGATAATGCTGAAGGAGAATGGCGAGGCGCTCCTGGATGAGGCCGTGTTCGTCTTGAGGGGCATCGTCATGGAACACGACCTGCCGCCCATAACCAACAAAACTCAGTAAGCGTCCTCTGACCCTCCTGGTCACAAACTTATCTTTCGATTTTCCCCAGGCTTCCACAGCACGCCATTTGGGCCAAGCAATCAGTCACCATCACAGGCCTGGATGCGCCCCAGTTCATCCAGTCAATGGGTGCGGTCCTTGGCATACACCAGCGCATGTCCGCGCTCTTCCGAGAGGGAGACTTCACGAGATGGCAGCCAGACTATATCGGGGACCTACCTTTGATAACGTTTTCAAACAGGTACGTGACGCCGAAGAGCGTCATGAAGGGCCAGGATGCGGTGCCGTTCCCAGACAACGTGGACCCACATGGCATCATTCGAAAGGCCTCGGCGCATCTCGGCGTGCACACGCAGGACAACGAAGTGCTCTATTTCGAGAAGCACACGTCTGTTCGGTGTGAGCCACCTCACGCCTTTCAGGGATTATGAATTAATGTGCCGATAGACGGGGTCACACGTACAGGCCTGCCGATCCGGCCGTCTTCCGTGTTGGCCAACTCGTCGAAGTTCAATTTACGCTTGGGTCAGTCCCGCGCATGGGCAAGAAGGCGAACGAGCAGATGATTCTCAAGATGGTGTCGTTGGCACTGCTAGACAGGGGCATACAGGAAGTGAGCATGCGTCGTGATAGCGTCTACGAAGATCCTGCTGACGACTACAGGCCTACGACCTGTCGCTCCTAGAGGCCGATATCACGAAATCGACGCAAGCCGTCATCGTGCGACCCAAGCGTCGTGTCGGTTACAATGAAGGAGCGGTGAAGAAAGCCAGGCTTGACGTCCAGGAGACGGAGGATGTTCCTATGTCGTCGGCGTCAGAGAAAGTGAAGGTAGATTAGCAGCGGTACAGCCAAACAGATGCAAATAAATATGTCATTGGCCAGACCTGTCTTAACGACAAACCACTAAGAGCCACTATGTCCAGCCCAGTCCTCGCCGGCAACCCGAACAAAGACGTTCTTGTGGGGCGGCGTATGATCGTACGTGATTGACTGGTCGCTTTCCGTAGCATTGATAAACCCATGCCGCTACTAAGGTCTACTGCGACGCCTGCATCCAAGGTGCGCTTGTCTGCTACCGCAGCAGCGCTCGCACGTGCATCGAGTGCCGAAGCAAACGCCGGAAGTGCGCGTATTCATTGGGCGTTCATGCATGCAGAGAACCCCCGTGCACTCTGTGTGCGCAGCGTGCCGTTGGATGCTACCAGCTGCAAGAAAGTGGATGCGTGAGGTGTTTGCAAACGGGCGCTATGTGCTCCGTCGATGCAGGTGTGTACATCCAAGACAGAGCCGTCCCTGATTTCAATGGTGCGATAGGCCAAACCCAGGAGAACCTTGACACTGCCCGCCGCTCGCCGTCGGCCGGCGACGCGGTGGAGGAGGCGGATGTCAACAAGGACGACCCTGAAGAGACCGCTCCGCTCGTCGAACCCATACAGGCGATCCTAAGGGACATCGCAAGCCTGCGCGCAGACATCCACAGCATAGAGTACGCGATGGAAACGGGGGCTTACAATGTGAGCGAAGGCATGGGAGAGGTGATTGATCACGTCGCCAGGCTGGACAACCGAGTAGATAAAATGGATGGCAGAGTACAAGAGCTCGACGGTCGGGTTAAGACCTTGGAGAGAATGCTTAGCGACTAGTAGATGACAAGTTTGGTACGAAGCTTGCCCTTTCCCGACTCGCCGAGTTTGCGGATGAGTTATGAACAAAGCCGGCACATGGGGAATAGCCTGCGGTGGAAGTACAGAGCGCATCGTATAGAACATATATTAGAGGCGCTCGACATGCACGAGCAACGTGTGAGGCGGCAGGCCTAGGGATGCAGCAGCTACAAAGTTGATAAGAGGGAATTGTATGAACGTGTGATGTTCGTCTTGGTTCGACAGGGTCTTACAGACGCTCTGGGTTAGCATAAGGCCCTCTGTGCGATCAGGTAGGTATGCGTCGACCAACACTCTAAGACCACGGTCCCTGGGTCTACGCGCCTTCCTCTCACGAAGATACTGTGCGCCAGAAAGTAGGACCGATGTCAGCGGACTCAAGGGTGAGAAAAACCAATAGATGCGAGTGGATCGGGCGATCATGATAAAAGCGCCATTCAATAACTGAATCAGCACATGCGGAGCGCGTGATGTTCACGCAACGCTGTCATGCGACGCCGCCGCGCCCTTTGTGCCTATTCCGATAGCATCGCAATACCCTCCATCTGGGGGTCCTGGCGGCTCGCGTGCGCGCGCGGGAATCAAACGCTATCGAATAGGGTCCGCTCATGTCCGTGATCGCAGCCATGTAGCGATAAGGAAGGACACGCCGCGGAGGTTTTCGGTGGCGTATGAATCGAAACACATGCTCGCATTAAGGCTGCGGCGGCGCGCATCTTCCTATACGGGGTGGAGATACGGGGTGGCGCATCACTGACCGCTGTGGGCATTGACTTGCATATACGCTGACGCGCGCGCGGAAATCATGCGAGTGGGATCATTGCATCCTAGCCGTAAGGGCGCTCACGTACGTTCTCATACACGATCGTAAGCAAGGCATTGTACGTCGCCGCGCTCAATTATCGATTAGCACGTTGTGCGACCAGTACGCGAGCCGGTACACCTTCAACAGTCGAAACCAAGCAAAGCCAGAGCCCTGTGGACCGCTCGAGTAGGAGCGGTATTGAACCTGGGCCTCCACCATAACGAGATCTCCGACGTCCATCTGCTCCACAGACATACGATTGGCCTCTCCCTTTGGCCAAGAGGTGCCGATCGTATCGAATACGGAATTGAACCGCTTGACCTGCGCAGAGGTTACAGGACGTGCAGGACAATGGTATGAAGACCTTACGTAAATGGCGCCGTCGTCCCCGCGCACCTGAAGACGAGACGCCGTTATGTTACCAGAAACGTTGTTGTTGCGTGCAACTGATCAATCGTCAGTGACATATCGGATTCGGTGCGTAAGAAGTGCGCACCGAATCTATGTGCGCCTCGCCGGCTCGTCGTGTAGAGCAGGTGCTCTGCCGCCACGGAGACAGAGTCTTCTAACGGCTGCACAGAGATGCTCACCTCTCCCAAGGGGAGCGAGTACTCGTCCACGATATGCATTGCGGTAATTCGCCCATGATAGAACACGCGTATGGGTGGACCAATCAGGCTCGTGCCATCGTCGCTCACAATGTTACGAGACAGCAGGTTATTATTCCATATGCAGGGGGGGTCGCTGACGCTTGGCAGCACGAACACGTCGTCGCTTTGAAAATCTGCCGCAGCGCAGGCAACACGGCTGCATATTCGTGAGTGCTAGAGACGCGACGATGGGCAATAACCACACACCCTTGCCACGTACGTGAAAGCTCAACCAGGGACGAGGGGGATGTCATGGGGGTGGATGAAGAGGGGAGGATTAGGAGGGACATCGGTCTCTTAAGAGGCCCGGCGTAAGCCGGACCTACCCCTGATACCCATTTGCGTCGGTTGAGAGAGGTCCGGCTCCCATGGGGCAGCTTAGTGGAATGCCCCACCATGGTCACTAAGTTGGATACGTTTGTCAAGCGTTTAACATTACGTGAAAACTCAGTGAAATTAGTGCGGTTCAGCATATACGAGCAACGGGTTGGGAGGGAGAGTTAAAGAAGCGACGACCCCGACATCGACGATCGGGAACTGTATGAAAGTATCGTATAAACCGGTGATACTCTCTGTGACACAGACGCTGCGGGTCAGGACGAAAGATGTTGTAGAATCAGACACATATGCATCCACCAGCACTCCAGCTCGAAGGAAAGCGCGGACGCACACAACCGTCCCGGCATCGATCAGCGTGCCTCTCACAAACACGCCGTGGACCATAAAGTACAGCGACCCTGTTCGCATCTTCAACTCTCTGGATGGAGGAACACCATTATAGGTTGGATAGCCGTGCCATATCGGTGACAGGGGGCTATTAAAGGCGCCTGGGGTAGACGAGTTCATCGCGAAAGAGACAAAGTCTTTGAACCGGGGGAACTGTGTGACACACATGAGGACAAACAACGAAGGGCACTGGCCAGTACGCACGCTGTGAACCCTATTATGAGCATGCCGTCGAATAGCGAGACCGTAAAGCGTACCATGTTATGACGGCGTTTGTCCCACACTCACGTACGCGCTCTTCATACCGCCGCGTTGGCAAGCCTGCCAGGTTGAACAATATAGGGAGACTGCCTTTGTCGTACAGTCTACTTGTAGTCTTAATTAGCCACATGCGACCAAGCAGTAGCCTACGACGGACCTATTATCATGGGCTGCGCACACGATCTCCAAGGGACCACGAAGACGCGCTATATCGAGCGTCTCCAGAATAAGCACCTCGCCATCCTCCCCATCAGCAACGAGCTCGTGAAAGACGCGGTACCGGTCGGTAGGAAGCAGCGGCAGGTTTCCTGGATGACCGTTGAAAAGTTCCATGGCGAATAGGCAGGGGCGGGCGACGAGACCCGTGAAGTAAGTGTAGGAAAGATGTCCGGATCCAGTGGCCGCTGTGTTGTACCGCACGCCCGAGTCAATCCACGCCCGCGTTGTCGCGGCGGGAAGAGGTTCGAAGTATCGCGGTGCGGAACGCAGCACGAGTGACGATGAAGACTTCTGCCCTAGGCTCCTCGGGTTCTCTAAACTCCCGGAGTTACCTAGTTGTTCGTTGTGCGATGGTTCTTCGGTGGTCCGCACTTATGTCGTAAGAAGTACCTGGGAAGGATCGAAGAGTCGAGTTCTGGAATCTGGTGAAGAGATCCAAAAGACGAAATGCACGGGGACGTGCGGAGGGTGTGTACGGATGTGCACGTAGATTGATATTGTCCGGAGATGCAAGAATACAGAGTACGGGTGACGATACTCTAGACGGGGACGTTCAACGGAGTACGACCGAAGAACGAGAATGAACCGATGGGGGAAAACACTAGACGGTGAAGTCGAGCAGGGATGGGGGGATATGCGGAGTGGATAACAGATGCGAACGTACGCGGACTTCAAGTAGACTTCGGTGGAACTCCCAACACAGATTCGACACACGCAGAGGACAGGGTCAACACACGCAACGGACGGATACGACAATAACACAGATAAGCACGAGGGGACACGTAAAGCAGAGCAGTCAACAACCAAGTCCGTAACAGTGACGACAATAACACAGATAAGCACGAGGGGACACGTAAAGCAGAGCAGTCAACGACCAATTCCGTAACAGTGACGTCGATGAGAACTAGCGTTGGTGAGAATAGCGTCGATTGGAACACAAGAATACGAGTTGAACGGAGGGAACAACAAGGGTCGGCAAGTGACTGATATAGTCAAGGAGGCAAGCAGCACTCCTTCAACAATCAAGTCAAGGAAAAAGCAACTTATAGAATAAGAAGCTTTGTAGGGGGGAAAAGAGACACTAGAATTTCTCCAGAGGCCAGGTATTTATACCTTTTCTCTTGTGGGAATATTCTACCTAACTAGGGTACTAGTATATGAAGGAGTCATAAGGGAGTCATGAAATAAGGGGAATAGAATGAGCCAGAATAAAAGGAGTCATAAGGGAGTCATGAAAATAAGGGGAATAGAATGAGCTAGAATAAGAGAAGTCCAAAGAGTCAAAAGGAGTCACATATGACCAGGCACCAGGAACTTGGTGTACAGCCTCTAGACAGCACATGTTAAAAGGAATGCATGAGTAATACAGACCAGCAAGTGACCTTGGCTGGCAAGAAAATGTGAAGCATAGATGAAAAGGGTAAGTGAGAAGCAAGTCATGTGACCCACCATCCATCTGATCAGAGTCGTCGTTCAACCCTCTTTCCTCTCTCCACCTTCAGCCATCGATGGTCGTAGCTCAGCACGTACCCGTTCTCGTCGATCTCGGTCTGTGTCCTCTCGATGCGGTGGTCCTTCAGCTCGCTGTCCAGGTTGAGACCGCCCGGCATGTTCGAGACGCCAAACGCCGCAGCATTGCGTGCGACTGGACTGTCGAACTCGCCGTAAGGATCCTCCAGGCCGCGGAAAAGATCCACGAGAGCGTCAACGACAACCGGTGTTGGCTTGGGTGGTGAACCGGAGCTGGACGAGTCCGGGAGTTCTGGATGTTCGATGATGATATGATGGGAATCGATGGTGTCGGTCTCGGAGAGCTCGATGATGGGGGCGAAGACCATTTCGGTGGGCAGAGTCGAAGGTGCACAATGCTCCAGAGGAACCTCGAGGAAGACAAAGCGCGGGCGAGAGTACTGGGCATGATGAGGTGCGCGTACCAGTAATGCGGCGAATACGGCATGTTGCTCATCTTGACCGAAGTAATGCATGATGTGCCCAAACTCCGTGTATCCGTCGTAGGAGAACCGCACATGAAGGTGTTCTGCGTCGAGCTGCTCCTGACCGCTAACTTCTCCGCACCATAGACGTCGGCGAGGCGGCGCAATATCGAGCTCGGGGCGAAGGAACATCTCCGAACGGGAATCAACGCAGGTGCTGGAGGAAGTGGGGAACGGATGGGATGCGAACGTGAATGTGCCAGTAGCCTTGAACTCCGGCAAAGGACTGAGCCGACCTAGAAGTGCGTTGTTCCAGATAGGTGCGACGAGGTGGGCAGGGCGAGACGGTGATGATTCCAGAGAGACGAATTCCGCCAGCGAATACAGCCGATTCGTCTGCTCTTCCTTCTCAATATCCTGGCTCGGACGGAACAACTCTTCGTCAGGCAATGCCACATAGTCTGAGAGATGCGTGGTGATGGTACGGTCAGTGTCGTTAGGGAATCTGCGCATAAGCGCACATACTGGTGGCAGTCGTAGATTGGGCCAGGCGAGTTGTTGCGGCCCGGAGTCGATCGACGGCATGCCAGATACTCGGCATAAGGGAGAAATGCATGATGGGGACTGGATAGAGAATGAAAGTGAAAGAACAAGGATTTGTTGGAAGCGAAGGAGTGTGGGGGAAAGAGTTGAAAGGAGTGGGCGCTCGACTTCATGGCAAAGTTGTATCATTCAGTCGGCAATCGTCAAATACGATCTCGATGAGATCTCGCTTGGTTTTGAAGAGAATATCTTCAAACCATGTTGCGGCGCGACAGCGTATTGAGTCGAGCACCGAATCAGGGCAAGCGCTAAAGATCGGCTTTTCACAAGTGACGTCCGACAGGAGGTTGACTCAATGATGCGAAGAGCACTGGAGAGCTGAAAGCATAGGCAGTAAGTAATACCGAGTGCCTGATTATCGATGTCTAAGTGCGGCCGATGCCTTGAACGGAAGCCGCAACATAAAATTGAGACCACGCGCGATACCTATTCGACAGTGTCCCGGTATCTGCGGAATAACTGCGCCGCGCGGAAGAATGCCCAGTGCTCATGTGATACCCACCGGGACACGAGGGACCTCCGACCAAAAATGCGCTACGTACCGCGCGCGTGCTCAAAGATCCGACCGAAGCCCGAGGTCAAGATAACGTCAAATTTGCGGAATAACTGCGCCGCGCGGAAGAATGCCCAGTGCTCATGTGATACCCACCGGGACACGAGGGACCTCCGACCAAACATGCGCTACGTACCGCGCGCGTGCTCAAAGATCCGACCGAAGCCCGAGGTCAAGATAACGTCAACGCATAACCGACTGGCAGGCGTTATCAGGGACACTGGCCTGATATCGGACGGGGGCTTCGACCGATGCGCTCCGATGCGACGGTCGAGGTGCTGATACGAACGCCGCCTACAACTGATGGTGTCTGCCGTGTTTGTCCGAGCGCAATACCGCGTTGCGAAGTTGCGCTTGTCACCGCGCGGACGAGGGCGCGGTGCGCATGGGACCCATCCGGCTCTGAGAGGGAACACAGCGCATGATCGTCGCATTTACTGCGCGCTGGGCCGGTGATCCGAAGAGGGCCGGGATTTCAACCTGGCAACCGATGTCGACGAAAGGACACAAGGTGCCCCATCAAACGGTTTCAGGTGAGAAAGGCAAGGCGCAACAGTCACGCAGAGATACGCAACGTAAAGCACACGTCCTGACGGTTTTAAACCAGGCACGGTAACCGGCGGCGACACGCAGGAAACATCAATCCGATTGAACTTGTTTTACGGCGTGTCTATGAGAATGTTGTGGGACCAATATGCCAGCCTGAACACCTTCACCAGCCGGAATACAGTGAACATTGTTTCGATCCCACCGTGTAAAACGATTCGGCGCTCTATGTTGGCCTCCACCATGACGATGTCGCCCACGCCGATCTCTCCGACAGGGAGCGTCACAGCGTCGCCTCTTGGCCACGTCGTGCCGATCGTGTCGTACACCGATCTGAACTGTTTGACCTGGGCCGACGATGAGAAAGGATCGTGATGCCCTACGGTATAACCTACGCACCTTAATCATCCCGTTTTCTTCTCGGACCTGGATGCGCATTGCCGTTACAACGTCACACGAGTTGGACCGACGCTTAGCTGAGTAAACATTAGCAGTAGTACCGTCAACGTAAACGATTACGGACCAGGACTTCCATGGAGAAGATGGTTCGCCGTGTAGAGCATATGTTCCGCAGAGTAGAAGACGTGTTTGTCCATCGGGATCACGGATATGCTGACTTCGGCCAGTGGCAGCGAGTAATCGTCTACCATGTTTAGTGCGACAACGCGTCCGTGGTAGAAAACCCGCGTGGGCGGCTGAATAGCGTCCAAATCATCGCTACGGGCGAGCAGGTTGTTCTTCCACACCCAGTGAAGCTCGCAGAGCTTCGGTAGGACGAATACGTCGACGCCCCCGAAGACCTGGCCAACAGCAGCGACACGCCTGTCCACATGTCAGAGCACAATTGCTTTAAGCAGACGAGAAACAGTCACCCCTGCCACGTCTGGGAGAGCCCGTCGTCCTCCGCGTCGGAATCATGCATGTCCGAAATGGGCGCCATGGTGGATAAGCCGCGTAGAAGAACCGCGGGCACCCGTTTTATACGATTCGGCCTTCGCCGGCGCTATGACCGGGAACCAGCGCGGCAAGCACGAGCGGTCCATTTTCGGGCCAACAAAGCACCTCGCGCAGACTGAAATGCAAACTGCCACGACGTACATACAGCCGCAGCGTAAACTGAGACCACGTTAGGCTGCGTATATTCTGTCCATGATCTCCGATAACATGACGCAGACGCTCTTTTGCTCAACAGCGGCGCGCCGCGCATGCCGAGCGCCGTTCATGAAAACGGCGTCGCATGCCTTCGAGTAATGCCTCGCCTTCGCAAACGCGTCCCACCTCGAACCGTATCGAGGCACATTAGACTAAAGAAAGATGTTAGAGCTATGCGCGCGCTCGTGGTTAGAGACATTCACTGATTCGATGCAGTACTCGAGGTAGGCGGTGACCTCCTCAAGCGCCGTTGACGCGCTGGTATCGATCCACCACTCCGAGAGTCCCATAGCGTCATCGGGTAACTCAGCCGGGGTGTAAGGGACGGCTCTGATCATCTCCCAGCGAAGGGTGCCGGCCTTCAGCTCTGGCATACAGAGGCGGAGAGCCTTGGGAATGACGAGGGTCACTTGGCCGAGTGACGCTACCCCGAAGAGGTAGGTAACCAGATCCTAACATGTGAGTGTGCGGCGTCAGAGCCCGTTGGTAAGGTGCAGCAGGACACCGCGCACCATCTCTTCCTTCAAGCGGGCGGCAGAATCGCCCGCCACGATGCCATGGGAGAAGTGTATTGCGGCCTCATACAGTCGCAGAGTCACAACGTTCACGAAGTGCTGGAGTTCAGTGCAAGCTAGTTCGGGCAGCATGAGGAGCGTGGTTAAGCCGAGGTCGCGGCGTGACAACGACTTTACAGGCGCTACCGGGCGCCGACTCACACGCGTCTTCATCCCGCGCATCATCATCGCCGCCAGTCATGACTTCAGCTCGCACGAAGAGTTCAGTCAACCAGAGATGGCGTCCGTTTACAGAGAACGTGGAAACAGCACAACTGTACGCCGCCACTGCCCGCATTCGGCTGGCATACCGGACACTGCCCCTCTACTCGAATCACCTCCGCTGGTTCTCTCAAGGCATTGCCCGCGAAGTTGTGCGTACAACGGCAACGTTTCGCTGTCAATTCACGTATACTTTACCTATAGGAATTCATACCAGCCTTGCTGGGGATGCAGATACTAGAGGAGACCGACGAGTTTTACATAACGAAGCCTGTCTGCGATATCCGCTGGTACGGACGATCGGCGGCCGTCGTGGAAGACAACCTGGACGTCATCTACAGCATGCTGCCGCAGGGACCTGAGCAACAGACTATGGGCTATACAGAGGCACGCATCGCCAATCCGTGGTGGGAAGAGTGTCAGCTTCATCAGAGCGAGATTAAGTGGGCCCTCTCAGACTGCTCCGAACGATGGTCGGCGAACCAGGTGCGTACCTGGACTCTATTATAACTAAACCGCATGACTCAAGTTCAGACAGATGGTGAGAGATCAACCGGAGAAGAAAAAACTTTGGGTGCTTGATTTGGCCGCAGGTAAGAGCTCATTTATGTCCTACGTAGCTTCTTCCTCAGTCGCAGCCATATTAACACAGACCACTTTCGATTGGGTGTCGAGAGACGCGCGCCAAGGATGGTAGACGACGTCCGCTTGTTGCGCGCAAAGGCGGCGAGCGTCATAGTGGCTGCGTGCGTAGAGAAACACCGCGTGGCCGCCAGTCTTGACAGAGCCATGTCCGCACTGTACAGTCGTTAGGCCGCTTCACCTGAACCGCGTTATTATTCACAAAATATTACACATGGTGAGGGTCGTGAAGGAGATCGTCGAGATAGGATATATAGTTTTGTATGGTGGCTCCGGCTTCGGATCCCAGCTGATCCACCTGGTCCCACCTGTCCCAGTCTCGAAAAGCAGCGTCGGTTCGTTGAAGAAGATCAACACGCAACATAGTCTCCGCCAATGTTTCACCGGCTGTGGGAAATTTAGCTAAACGACAAACAAGATATGTTCGACGGAACGCACTGAATACTTGCGGCTGCTGCCAGATCAACGTTCTCGCCCTCCAACGAAGGAGAAGAGTTCGGTCTAGTGCGCGTCATGCGTTGGTTTCGTCACAGGAACTTCGAACTCACCGTATCCGTCGAGGTTCTCCATCGGCTCGGGCTCATTTCCTGGCACCGGTCCTGGCTCTGTCACCGCGCTCGTCAGTAATTCGGACGGGCAGGCTCACAGCGCAACTCACCATATTCAACGAGGCCCGCCCTCGGCTGGAGCTCCTTTACTGGCTCCAGGCCCGTCTCTGCCACCGCGTTCGTCAGCGGTCCTCGCGCGCAGGCCCCCATTGCAACTCACCGAGCTCAGGTACGTCGTCCATCACGATGTCCTGCACGCCTTCTCCATCGCGTAATGGGTTCGTGGCCACCGAGGCGGTCGTGCCTGCACCCGGGTCTGACAAAGTGGCAATGAGCGAACGTCATTGCACGGCGCGTGCGACCGACCTGGCTGTTCGGTCAAAGCGCGCTCTCCCGAGTGTGAGGCATGGGCAGCGCTGGTTTCCGCGATGCCTTTGGGTTCAACGGCTGCTCGGGATGATGAGAGACGGGGACGCGCAAGGATGCACGATACGATACTGACCACGCCGTTTGCCTCTCGCCCGATCCGTGAGGTCGGTAGAGGTCGCGCCGGTGGAGTTGCCTTCGGGCGGATCAACTGTACGAACAGGCGATTGAGGTTAATGCGCCAGAACAGTAAGACATCACGGACCTCGCGCGTTGCGACCGCTGTCCAGACCTTCCATGTCCGGAGACGTGCGCGGCTCTGCATGCGGTGTTAGAATGTTTAAAGCGTGCAATGTAAGCACGTACCGTTCGCCTCGCCTTTGAACCCAAGCGAAAACAAGAACGGCGGCGGCACCAGCGGGGGATCGCCTGTCGGGTCGTCCATGGGGTGCGGAAGCTGTGTGGCGGGCCCGTCGCTTATGAACACCGCGCCGAGGGAACGCCCAGAAGCGGAGGTACACGCCAACGCACCTCTCCTTGCGCGTTGCGACCGCTGTCCAGACCTTCCTTTTCCGGGGACGTGCCTGACTCTGCATGCGGTGTTAGATCGTCTTACTGGTGTTATACAATGTAAGTACGTACCGTTCGCCTCGCCTTTGAACCCAAGCGAAAACAACAACGGCGGCGGCACCAGCGGGGGATCGCCTGTCGGGTCGTCCGGGGTGCGGAAGCTGTGTGGCGGATCCGTCGCCTATGAACACCGCGCCGCGGGAACGACCAGAAGCGGAGGTACAAGTCAACGCACCTCTCCTCTCTCAACGAGGTTATGAATCTCATCCATCACGATGTCCGGCACGCCTTCACCACCGTGCGCTGCATTCGCAGCCACCGATGCAGTCGGGCCTGCACCAGGGTCTGATAATGGCAATGAGCGAGCGTCCTTGCACGACGCATGTGACCCACCTGGCGGTTCGGTCGCAGTGCTCGCTCCTGATTTTGAGGCATGGGTGGCGCCGGTTCCTGCGATGCCCTCGAGTTGAACGGCTGCTCGGATGATGAGAAACCTGCACGAGCAATGATGGACGGCGCGAAACTCACCGCGCCCTTCGGCACTCGCCCGGTCCATGAGGTCAGGAGAGGTTGCGCCGGTGGGGTTGCCTTCGATGACTTTGACTGTGCGAACAGGTGATTCAGTTTAGTGCGCCAGAAGAGCAGCATGTCACGGACCTTGCCCGTGGTCACCGTTGTCCAGGCCTTCCTTGTCTTGCGACGTGCTCGTCTCTGCCCTTGGTGTTAGATCGCCCAAAATTTGGTTTATCCAATGTAAGGACGTACCGTTCCCGTCGCCTTTAAACTTAAGCGAAAAGAGGAATGGAGGGGCCACCAGCTGGGGATCGCCTGTGGGATCGTCCATGGTGGGAGTAGAGACGCGCGCAAGCCGTGTGGCGGTCCGCCGCTTATGAACACCGCGCCGTGGGAACACGCGGAAGCGGAGGTACCTACACGCCAACGCACCTCCCTTCCACTCTATCCTCTCCGCTGTAACCATGGCTGCCATAGAAGAGCACGGCGAGTTCAACAGACGCGTGGCGCGCATTGTCGAAGCGGCGAAGAAGCTGCAAGAGTTAGGGCCCCTCCCTCTGTCTTCCTACCTCCAGAACCTCGCCCGTGAAGTGGTATGTATGATCCTACGGACTCCGGGGTATGCTAATGCATTTGCACAGACAGAAACAGTCCAGTACCAGAACAATGCCCGGGCCAACATACCTGTCCCTGGTGTCCTTAGAGTCGCCCTGGAGCAGGTCAAGTCTGCATTCGCTTCAAACGCCGAAGTCAACTTCCGCGCCATCCTCGACTGTCAAGACATGGTGGCCACCCCCTTGGCGCACGGACAACACCTAGGCCCCGATCAGTGGTGGAACACTCTCGGTCCGTTGCGTTTAAATCTGCTTCCGTTGCTCTGCTCAATTACATGCAGCCCGATCACTTGCGCGGAAACCCCGGACTCCAACTGCTGGTGTCGAACACAAACAAGTCGGAAGAAAGGTGTCGCATCCGGACACACAACACACTCCCGCAGGCCGCCCGCCCCCTCAGACCAGACCAGCCGCGCGCGCTGGCGACGTTATCCGCCGCATCCCGATGATGACCACATCTGCCAGGAAAAGGCCCGGTCCTTCCGATCCGACTCCGACTCCGCCCCGGAGTGAAGCGGATACCGGACCGAGAGACGACGGTAAAGTGAGGCCCTGACACCTTCGAAGGCGGGCGTAACGTTAACGTGTCCCGTCTCAGTGCGAGCGCTGCAAGAAGAGCAAAGTCGAGTGCATCAGGACCGCGCATGACGCGTGCCTGCCATGTCACAACGCGCGACAGAAATGCTCGCACTCATTGGGAAGGGGCAGATGGGGGCCACGGGCTCAAGAGAAGGCCGATGAAAGTCCGAGGACGACAGCGACGGCTCAAACGTCTGCAAAGAGGAAGAGGCGGGAATCAGCCGAGTCCCAGGAACATAGCACAGGCCAGTTTCATGCTACGTAAGGTATCCGTCGACCTCGCGCTCACGCAGAGAATCAGAGCGCAGCCCGGATGATGCGCCAACAGAAATAGTCGCAGTTGAACCACGCACCAAGAAGATGAGGACTCGACAGACTGGAAAGGGGAAGTCAACGAAGTCCGCGACTGTCAGTGAAGGTAGACTTGCTTTCCAACGCCAGTTACTGTCGACGACGTGCTCACGCGCGCCACCAGAGCCCGCAGTGCCACCACAGCACGCCCCAAAGGCAACACCGTCTCGCACAGGTGCGGTAGATTTGCACAGCCTCTGGCCTGTAGCTAACGATTTAAGCGAAGCAGCCAACGGAAGCAACGCGGTCGAGAGGGTCGCCGTGGCGAATGTCAAAGCGCTGGCTGTCGCGAAGCCCTTGCATTTGCCGCTCAAGGAGACGGACACGCCCGAGTTCGCCGCTCTCAGACATCTGATCACCGGACTAGAGAGTCTGACTCGGCGTGGCGACCGGTGGGACACGGGTCTCGAACGATTGGACGCGCAGGAGGCAAACGCAAAACGTAGCGCGGAGCAAGTAGCCTCGCTGGAGGCAGAAGTGAAGCGCGGCTCTGAAAGCCTGGCCTTGCTACAGGCGGAAGACAGGACACGAGCCGAGAGCCTGGCTACCTTGCACGCGCAGATGGCCAAAGTGCAGGCGCAAATGGCGTCCATCCGTACGTTTACACTGCGGTCCCGATGACGTGGTACTAACGATGGGCTTTGCAGTCATAGATCAGACAGGCGGCGAGGGAGCAACAGAGAGCGACACCCGACCGATGCGTAAGACGTTGGCTCGCCCCGCGCCTGCTTCCAGGGGCGGGCTGTCGAACGCACCAGACACTTCGGCTGTTGCGAGCGGCTAGCTGCTCCCTGAAGGAAGGTTTGCTGACGACAAAGGGGCGTGATGTCGTATTTACCTCATATGGCCCATCTTTCTTGAGACGGTTAACGGGCGTTGTGGCGTGTTTTTCTTTCCAAGCGGCACACGGTTACTCATGTAATACCATAGCGCTGATTCGGGCTATACTTGTCACTCGAGGCATTCGAGCGTGCGATTAAAAGAGGAACGTGAGCCGCGCGCGAGACATCGGCAGCGCCAGGATGCGCGAAAGCCGCGCCGACGCAGTGGTCGGTTGCAGTGCACGACCTCGGCAGCAAATACATTCGCGAGGCATCTGTTCAACGTACGGTAGCCACGACGTAGTCACCACCGGAAACCATGAGAGTTTCTTTTATAGGTATCAAAGGAAACTGCCAACGCCAAATGCACCTGGACCTATCAGGACCCCATAAGAGAACCGCCGCGCGAGAGACCAACCAAGCATTCTCGTCACCATCAACAGGATGAACGACGGCACCGCCAACCCAAAAGTCATCCAGCTGTACGACCACCGGAACAGGAAAGGCCTTCACGGTGTCCGGATGGCCCTCGTCGAGGCAAAGGAGGTGATACCGTTCACCGCGGACAAGTTGAACGTAGGTCGGAGGAGGTGCGCAGCACATGTCCGGTATACCCAACGACGCCCGCATCAAATCGCATGTCGGGGTAACGACGTGGTCAACGGCTGAGGCAATAACCGATGCGAGGTGTCGACACTGTGTGGATATGAGACAGGCGGAGGATACAAAAGCCGGAGCGCGTGCATACCCTAGGGAGCAGTCAGAGAGGATCGAAAGGTATGGGCTGGGACCTACTCAGTAGCTGTCAGGTGGCAAATATCGGCTTTGCCAATGTACCGGAGGATCTTTGGGTCCATTACCCTGTGATGATCGCTGATGAGGAGAAACGAGCTGCGAGAAAAACAGATACGGACATGGGATGGACGACTCCGATGTCACCTCCGCGGAGCCACAACAGCCTTGTTCTAACGCCAACGGCACCTACGACGCGGCTATACACTTGATGTAATCCGGTGAGGGCTGCATCGCTCGCGAATGCGTCGGAGACAACAACGCAGGCCATCGATGTTGGGGGAGAAGGGACGGCGCCACTGGGCTCCGGCCTGTATGCGTACGGAACAATTCGGGATCGGAGTATGTAAGTAAGGTGGAAAAATAAGAGCCTCACGGGACAAAGGATCTGCTACAGGGTCCATATCTAAAGGGAGTAAAATGTACAGATGGCGACAGACGCAAGAGCCCATCGAAGGTGACCAGAACACAACCGTCTCGGGGTACAGGAGTCAACCAACCCAGTCTCCGTCAAAAAGGTAACCATGATGTAGGCGTCTGTAAAGTATTTGAGGCGGACGGTGGAAGTGTAGTTCTGTATCAGGTGTCTGCCTGGCTAAATATCGGCGGGTCCGCGCCCATTTGGCATCAATCAGGCGGGCATCAAAAATTTTCCCGGACCAGCGCAAGAGACCCGCGGCCGTGCGGCGATGCGTCCCTCTACAGAGTGCATTGGACGTTACGGAAATGCCTAAGGCAACGTCCCTGGTAAAGTCCGCAGAGCACAAGGTTGGTCCCGCAACTGTGACCGGTTTTCGAGCTAACGTGCGTCGTTACAGATGGGGTGCGCCAGGTGCCAAGAAAAGAGTCTTGTCTGCGGCCGCAAGTCTCAGCATAAGCGATGCGCTCCCTGCGCGAAAGCGCATAGCAAGTGCGTCGCATTGTACCCTATGCCAGTTCCGCGGTGTGTACAGGCACGTAGATCGCGGGGTAAGGATAGCCATTACACTGACGAGACGTCAGAGCAAAGTCAGTGCCGTCCGCGGGTCGGAGACCCCGTCCGACACAAGCACGGACGAGGACGAGCGAGAAGCCAAGCGAATCCGTGCCGGATTCATCGACGGCGATGCTCTGTCAATGGATGGCGAAAAGATGGAGGTGCGTGCTTTTTCGCGGGGCATGGACGACCATCCCACTGACGAGGCAACGTCAGAGCAAAGCCAGTGCCGTCCGTGAGTCGGAGTTCTCGTCGGACACAAGCACGGACGAGGACGAGCGAGAGGCCAAGCGAATCCGTGCCGGATTCGTCGAAGGCGATGCTACGTCAACGGACGGAGCAAAGAACGAGGTGCGTGCTCCATCCCAGCCCGCGTACACGTTGACAGAAGGCAGTCCACAGTACGTATCGATTCTTCGAAGCTCGTACGAAAGGCTTCTTCGGCAAGAGCAGTACCTGTGTGACACGCTCATGCGGATGGGAAACGTTGCCAAAGCCAACATCCGTACACTGAAGGAGGCAGGGGGGAGGTAAACTGAAAACATATGTGACCTACGCTCCATGTGAAGCCGATTGTATACGTAGCAGCATCGTGCTCAACGCTCATTACGAATGGGAGGTGTGGTTATCAAGGCGTAAGGACTACTGCATCGCCCGTTACCGGATGTGCGACAGGGCTAGTATCTAAAGGTAAGAGGGGAAACTGAAGTCTGCATATGCAGGAACCCGCGGACGGTGACCAGTAGGTAACAAGCACCGGCTTCATGTCGCTGTCATATCCTTCGTCACCATCCGGTTCTCCGCTCTCCGTAACGTAGGTGAAGCTAACGAAATCCTCACCGAAGTCATTCAGGCGAATGAGCAGCGGGTAAAACTGCGGAGTGGCAGGGTCGACAGGTACGCTCGAGTACGGGTACGTGCGATAGATCTGCCCTCGACGAAGATGCAGGTATCGCGGAGGTGGCGCTACGTATCTAAGCTGGTCACCCTCCAGCATGAGCAGCCTTCTGTCCATGGGGTTTGGGAATGGTATGATGTGGTCCTGCGACGCATGGACGATGGCATCCAGGTCGCTGTACTGTGAGTTGATCAGTGACCGTGAGGCGGATAAGGTGCTGTGACCGACCCTGCAAGCGTGTTAACGAGGGCGGCGATGTGAGCGGATGATAGCACGTACGTGTCAATGAAGAGGTGCTGGGGTTGCGCAATGAGGGAGGCGCTATACATCTCTGACTCCGCATATCCACCCCTGGTACACAGTGAGGACGGAGGGCATGCAGATAGGAGGTGGTTTGCACCTGTCTGTGTAGACGCCAATATGACCGCCATCAAGCCATATCAGGAGGGCATCCCCTACGGACCCAGTCACGTCCGCATAGACGCGCTGAATAGGGCTCATTTCGCCCGAGGCCGTGGTCATAATACCGGTGTGGGAGTCGAGGGATGAAGCGTTATTCTCTATCTGGGGCATAGCAGGTGGACGCGGGCAGAGGCGAGTGCGAAGTTCGGCAGGTCCTTTTTTCTAAAGCCGACGAGCCGAGCGTTGTCCTAAATACCGATCACAATAGCACACCGCATTTTCACGGACGGCTCATATGCAGCGCCGTATCTGAGCAGACATGTGAAGGTCGCGGTTGTTGTTCGAGACATTCATCAGAGCCGGTCCCTCTATGAAGCGCAAGTTGGGCTTGGCGTAGTGCGCGGCAGGAGGCGGCGGTCCCAACTGGAACTTGAAGGTAGGATGAGGCGTGAGGTTTGACGGGCGTGGGTTCGATTACGTGTAAGCGCTGGATGGAGCGTTAGGTCACCAAACGCGTCCCGGCTACCACGACAGCATCCGGTCTGCCAGCGCATCCACCAACGTCCGCCAATCCACACAAACGCACAGAAACCGCGATCTTATTAAAGGTATGCAAACCTCGATAGCGCATCTTCTACCGACGGGGAGCCGTCGTCTTCTACCAAAGTTTACACTCCAAGCCCGTGCGCATGAACAGCGTTCCATTTCCCCTTTCCCTGTGCCGCCATCCTGAATGCGAGCTGGGCACCCAACGGCCCTTTCGCGCAATCCTTTTCTTCCCTACGCCCTTTCGACGCACTCTTCAGTGCGAAAGGGTCACTCCTGGGACCCGACGTGACGTGGAGGACACCACTTAGCCCATGCGCCTCCTTCCCGCGTACAACTTCTACACGTCCTTCGATGCGAATGGGTCCATCCAGGGCCCCGACGCTTCGACTGTCCTTCTGCTACCTACGCATCTCACTGGTTGGCGCGAAAGGGACCTTGTTATGACAGATGCGATGTTGTGAGCCGCCTCCCTGCCCAGCCAGAGAGCAACGTCCACGCATTTCTCATCATAATGATATTACGCACGGGTATTCTGACAACATCGACTTTGTTTCACAGAATACATGGCCGACCGACTGAAGGTGAGTTTTCGCTCAATGTAAGTTGCAGTCGTAGCTCATGGACCTTGTCAGTTTGCCAAGACACGATCAGGGCGTATATATGCACCAATCTCGCATCTGACGCCGCTGTCGACCAACCTCAAATACGAGCTGCTCCTTCAAAAGGCCGTCCAGCGCGACGACGAGGAGGCGGACGGGATGGACCTCGGAAGACGCATCGCACGGTTCTGCGCAGCAACTCTGGCGGCCGAACGCATAGGCCGCGACGGAATATCCGCACCGTCATCACCAACCTCTCTGTCTCCCCTCACGACCTCACCGATAACAAGCAGGCCGCCGTCAAGCAGCGGATCCGATAGCGACCGCTCGGACAGGTCGTACGAAGACCCTTCTGCGTTCGTTAAACCATCGTAATTCGTACTAACGACGCTGACGCCGCCAACAGGCTCGATCACACTACGGACAAAGGGGCGGCAGCCGCGAAGGCTTCGACGGCGTCCCAGAAGCGAAGGCGTCGACGGAGCGTCGCCATCACGCGACCGCACGACCGGCGAATGCCGACAGCTGACGATGCAAGCACCTCGGTCGCAGGGCATCCCTCGCCCCGCGATCGCGAAGTTGCGGACGGGAGGGCGCCAACGGCGCCTGTGGCTGGCAGCCGGCCGGGTGCCGTATTCGAGCCGCGCATACAACATGGGCGCAAACCGTCGGCGAAGGCTGGCAAGACTCGGCGGCGCCGCCAGAAGCGTCAACGGGAAGCACATGAGAAGAACGCCTTGACCGAGTTACATGGAGCGAGCTTCATCAAAAACCACGCCGCAGCCGACATCATCGACGCCGAGGGCTTCGACGCGATGGAGTACTCGGTCACGCGAGGGGGGTACACCGTGAAGAAGCTAGGCGTGGAGGGTGATAGGCCCTGGACTGCGGAGGAACTCGACGACATGGGTATAGCGGAATTCCCGTGGGACGGGTGGTGAGCGAACACAGTTGGACCGGCACATAGCGGTGACGCTGACAGACGACAGCAACACGTACGCAATACTCGATTGCGAGGACAGAATCATCGCGGTTCTGCTCGGCAGACCGCAAGACGCCGAGGGCACGCCCCCAAACGAGTGCTGGAACGCGGTCATAGGCCGAGGCGGGACGCTCTTTGAAAGCGTGCGGCGCAGCGGTGAAAAGCGTCGGGCATTCCCCGCTAGACTAGCGCGTCACCGCCGAGGTGAATTCACGGCATTGTCTTTCGGCATCTCGTACGGAGGAGGTCAAACGGTAAGCGGGGCACTCATACGCCTGCATTTCAAGTGCTGATACGACGCGAACACAGAAGCCAGGAGAGCTTCGCCACTCGAAGACGAGGGGAAAACTTGTCGAACGCATCAAGCGTTCTCCGGACATTCAACAAATCGCAGGTCACGCCAGCGGTGAGTCCCGTCGTCCACATGCACAGGCTCAATGCTTATGCCCTCTAACAGAGGGCCTTTCCTTGTTCTGTCCAAAGCCCGCCGTTCACATGCGCGAAGCCCTCCTCGATCTCCTGGAGTCCGATCCGAGTCTCAAGATGCCCTTTCGCAACAGCGTGTACCCCACCGCAACTGCAAATTTGGGTCCCTGCACCACCTGTCTGCTCCACAACGACTGCACAAACTTTCCTGGGCTCGCATGTGCAATCACGGCGCTTGGGTCGTTCAACCCCGTCGCCGGCGGCCACCTCGTCCTTATCGACTTGCGTCTGAGGGTCCGTTTCCCCGCGGGTGCGACTATACTGCTGTCATCAGCAGGCCTTCGGCATGGGAACGTCCCAGTCGCGGCAGGTGAGCGCAGATACTCGTTTACGCAGTACTGCACAGGCGGCGTCATGCGCTGGGTTAGGCACAGCATGCGGCCAGCAAGCGACTTATCGGACGAGGAGCGCGTAGAACTCGACGGTCCCAACGGAGAGGGGTGGGCGCGCCAGCTTGGTAGACTGAGCAAGTACAACGAGCTGGAAACAGACAGGTCATGCATGATTGACAGAGAAAAGGTGATCCGCGCTCGAAGCCGACTGTAATTCGCAAATAATCAAGGGTGATATTCACGTTAATCAGATGTAATTCACACATAAATCGAGGGTGATATTCATTTAAATCAGCTGTAATTCACACATAAATCGAGGGTGATATTCATTTAAATCAGCTGTAATTCACGCATAAATCGAGGGTGATATTCATTTAATATAGCAGTAATTCACACATAATTCGGGTGATATTCGCTTTAAACAGTTGTAATCGAAGCCATAAAACGAGGATGATATTCATCGGTTGGTTGCGATATTGGTACGTAATTCGGAGATGATATTCATTTAATGCGTGAAATTCGTATGTAATTTGATCGCGAAATTTCGGACGGCCTGCTTCCATCCTACCACGACCCTCAAACGCGCGTGGTCCATCTCACGGCCAAACCAACACATGCACGTAATCCCTAAGACCCTCCCGCCCCCTCCCTCGGATATACCGGATGGGGAAGAAATGAAGGCAGAGTGGTTCAAATGCGTTCACGACAACGACGCACCCGAACCACATTTCAATGCGGTCTATTGGGGTCCCCTAGCACCGGACGGACGAATATGCGGAGCAGGTGACGTGTGGGTCAAGACGAACGACACGAAGGCCGTGTGGGTATCAGACGGTAAGGGCAGATGGTCCGAGTGGCAGTTTCTCTACGGCCAAGCAAAGCACGTTCGGGGTGGGGATGCTCGGCACCCCGCGCACGACAGGTATCTGTCCTACCACATACCAAAGGGATGGACGTACGTGACCCGAAACTGTCTACGCGTCAACGCAAGTATGTTTGCGTCGGGCGCCGAGCCGAAGAGTTGGCTGGCAATCCGCCATCCGGGGGTCGAAAACCCGCAGGCTACAACGGCAGATGTCATTGACAGGTGGCTGGTAGACCGCGCAAGTACGTGGCACACGGTGTTCTTCCTTACAGTCCAACTGATCAAGTGTGAACATCACTCTCATCAGCGTCAGACAAGACTCAAAAGAAACGAAGGCGACGGCAATCACTCGACGGTGCGTAGCAGAGCATGCGGTCCGTGTCGGCGCCGCGTGCTCACCTGTGAGACGAATGTCTAGTTCAAGATCACGCGGCAAGTCAGCGCCAACCGACGGACATCCCACGCTCGCAATTCGAAGGCGTAAACCGACTGAAGACGGTACATCAACCCCCTCCTCCTTCTCCGGGCGTTGGGCTTGGCCCCCCACCCCCAGTACCTGCTTCGTCGTCGCCACATCACCAATCACTGAAAGCACACCCAACCCCAAGCACCCCTCATACTTCACCGGAGGCGGGCGAACGCAACATCGAGCACAGGACAGAGCGCTGGCCCGACGGGACGCGGTTCGTGGTGTGGGCAGAAGGCTTCGAAACGGTTCTGCCATACATAGGTCACGTCCTTGGGCGAGAGGTTGGTCCACCATCGCAATTGTAACGCCATCCATTGACAGATAAGCACGGGCCCACAGGAGGAACAGGATGATGACGTTCATGCCGTTCTGGACATGGCGGCGGCGGCAGTCGGCACAAATGAGGGCTCGCCTTTCGTTTTCCTCACATTCAACGCCGCAGAGCGGACGCACGCCCGCATTGCTGACGACATTCGCTATGCACTGGCCAGAAATCATACCGTCGTTGTCCGGGGTGGCATCTCCGCGGGCAACTACGAGATAAACTTCGACAAGGAGTCACTGACCGACCTCGTCCGAGAGCCGACGATCACGGTCCAGGTTCATTGTAAGTCATAATATCTGGACATCCTCAATGGGGCGACCGAGCACGCAAGTGACCTATCGTTCTGCACACAGGTGCAAAAAAGCGAATGCATCCACAGGCGCCGAACGCGAACGTGACCATGTGTTATCTGGACTTTCTTGACAACGTCTCCCGACCGGATCAATGCCTCAACCTACTGGATCTTCCGGTACGAAAATGCGCACCGCCGGAGTATATGGAGTGGGTAACCTACCGACGGGGAGACGCGTTAGCTGACACAGTGCGCGTACGCAGGCGCATGCAAGACGACGCAGGGGCATGGGATATAACAAGCCGGACCGGGTACCAGGAACAAGGCAATATCTTTGCGGCACAAGCTCGGAAATCCACGACGGCGAAGGCGTACTCTAAGCTCGTCGAGACATGGGCAAATCGCTCCAAGGACGTTGATTTCGACAGCATCGGACCTACGGTGCGGTCGGCAGACCTCTATGAACGGTGGCATATTATAACGTCCGGTGGGTTCTACACTCGCACACATCACGACTCAGACGGGTTGTGCACCTGGGCGAGCCCACGGCACGGAGTCAAAATATGGGGCGTCGTCAGCTTCACGAGGGCAGTGACCCCGATCGCGCAACAGACAGTCATGGGTCTTTTCCGAGAGGTCATTGACTCCGGCGCTCATGGACTGGTGCTCAAAGACCCTCGTTTTTCACTGCACGTTGTGAGGTTGGACGTAGGGATGACGATGTGAGCACTGCATTTGCGGAATCCGTAACCTCGCTACATGCACTGAGCTATGGAGCAGCATCATGCCCCCGGGAACGTGGCACATGGTGTACACGCCCGTAGACAGCGTTATGTACGGCGGTCACTTTCTAACGTACGAGACGCTGCACTTGTCGGCCTGGTCCCGCGCCGCCGATGCAGACGAGGATGGAGCCTACGCGACAAATGCGGACCATCACGGGGTGAAACGAAACTTGGCAAGGATGGCAATGGCCTTGAAAGGACGTGTTGAAAGTGAGTGGCCCTACCCTTAGACTACAGTGGCATATCCAACATCTCACCGAACACGCAAGTGAATCGAAAGTCGTTTATGGCGCTTGCGAACATGATCGTCAACGCACACGAATTCCACGCCGAGGACAGCCGCCCACCTCCGAGAGGGCTGCAAGCAGAAGACGGGATGGACCACGTAGTCGCATTTCGCACGGTGAAGGCAGTGTGTCTTGACAACGGCATACCGCGAGGCGCCCTGTCAAAGCCAATGGCGGACGACATCCCATGGGACCAACCTGGGGACGCCATGGTGAGCCTGGCGATTCTGCGGGACGACATGGATGCACGGAGGTTGGCGATGATGAACGAGAACCGTACCTGGTAGCTGTGGACGCGTAGCCGAGGGAAGTGACTTCATGGTTCTCGTGAAAACCTAAGAGCAAACGGACGCACGATATACGTAACGGTTATAGAACAATTGATGCCAAATTTGAAGGCTCTGGGTCGCGCCATCGGCCACACGGGCCGCACTCCGCATCTCCCCGCGTACGATACGATACCGACGGGCACTGTACGGACCAGATTCAATCCCCGCACTACCTGACCATGTCTTGCACGCGCGGACTGTCAAGGCTCAAGCAATGTGAGTGTATAGGCTATCAATGTTTGCTCCAACATCGTAACATACCCCCGCAGTACTTCGGCGGATGCTATGTCTATCGGCAAGTACAGACGACGGACAAAGGCGCAACACGAACCATCTCAACGCTCACGTACGTGACGCCCACTCCTTCGCTTTATGATTCTTAACAGAAATGCAAGGGGGAAACCGGTGGGGCTCCCGAGACAGGCAACTATGGCAATTGCGTGGAGGAGGCAACGGCCACGGCGGTGAGCCAGCGGCCTTAGTACGCATTACGAAGGCTTACCGCCCCCGCTATCAGACATGCGCTTCCTCCAGCCGCATCTCCACACCTACCCTCGAGACCGCGTCAGACTCGACGGCGTCCACTCACAGCTCGATGCCCTCCCTTATATCCGCCCCGCAACCTGCTACGTCAACAGAGGTGCGAACGACCGCAATGAATGGTAGCCACCCACCAAACTTACGAGATCGATCATACATCAGCGAGTAGATCACGAGCGCACTGATAACGGTGCACAGGACTTGGACATGCGGGCCGTCGGTCTCTATGGCATCATCCTGTTCATAACAGAATGGACCGTCTCTGCCCAAAGCCAGGCTAATACGCGGGGCCTAAGCGTAGGATAGGGGGGGCGAGGTACTATACAATACGCACATGCGAAGAGCCCGCGTACTACAATTTAAATGCCGTGAACCCTAAGGAATACACTCACGTGACTGTCGTCGCATGACGGGGGCGTGAGACTGTAAGGGAATGTCAAGAGCACCCCCCGCTGACGTCTTTACCCATTGCAAGATACGCCATGGCAGGTGAGTACGCAGCAAATGATGTGCTCGATATGTCCTCACACGTTTCGTCAGACAGGGGTGGCTCGGTGTTAGGCGCTTCAGACTCTACTAGAAGGCCCCTGGCTCGAGCAAGACGCACTGCGCATGGACCGCCCATGGAGCAGGCGATCCCATTGCCCGTCCAGCAGGTATACCTGGAAGCAACAGGCATACATGAGCGGGAGGACAAGCTCATATGGCTAAGGGGAGGTCATATCGGCGTTGTAGATTCGAAGTCAGTGCCCGGTCAAAGCACACACCCTCCCGTTTACAAATCCGCGTACCACAGCAGCAACCACAGGTACCGCACCGTTCATATGTTCGCGGGGAAATTGCAGCCTCAGAACGTCGACGACGAATGGTGAGCTTGCATGCATCTCGGTACACCCCACAGACCGCTGACTCCGCCCAGGGTACGTCGACGAAGTCATAACGAACGCGGCGCTGACAACGCTAACGCAGTTCGATGAACTGGCCTCCGTCGCGTTTGCGGCGCAAGACCATCAAGTGAATCGCGCAAACCCCACAAGGTCTCGACTGTGCATTCTAGACCAAGGGCGCACTGTACACATCTCGCCCCCTCCCCGATACCTGCACATCGTCCGAGGCGAGAAATACCGGCTGCTACGCCATCTCGACGAAGACGAAAAGGACCTACCCATTAGGCGGTACCCGTGCATCATTCGGGTCAAAGACTTTGAAAACGACACCGTCACATTCTGCTACGGTGAAGAGGGTAGTCCCGGCGATAGCACTGCGGAATACTGCCTCAGTCGCAGACCTGTTTTGTTTTGGTCACCTTCCCTCGGTCATTGCGTTTGGCGCCTCCAGTACCCACTGCTACCGATGCACGTAGACCACGTCGCTCTTCCTGTTACGGGGGATGCGATCATTACATAATTCAATTGCGCATGGCCGTCGCTCGCTCGCCAAGCGGTCTATTTTCACTAAGCAGCCACAATGCCATCCGTAGCACAGCACCAGCCAGCAACCACTCCGGGCTCAGATATGCTGTCGACAGTACAAGGCGTCTATTGTCATGTTTTCGGAACACCGTCCCCGGGCAATGGGCTTATCTGGCTGTACGGAGGAAGCATCGGCGAGCTCGGAGACCAGTGAGTGTATACCGACGCCACGCGGGGACGTTTGCTTAATCGTCCTTGGTAGAGCGTCCGACAACGGGATCGTCGAGGCCGTAGGGCACGAGGCTCCGATAGCTTTGACGCTAGACCAGTACGTCACGAACCGCACCTACTCACAGGCCAGCGTAACTGACCACATTCTAGGGTGAGCAATCCGCACAAGCGAGCGCATGGCAAAGCTAACCTTTTCCGCTTTTTTGATAGTATAAGGACCTCCGTGCAGTCATTAGCGTTGCAATGGACCACGATATCGGCACGGCGAGCCCCACCCAGATGGACCGCAGCAGAACGCGCGGGTACTCCTGCCCCCCACCACCTCTTTACCTCAGGCTCGTACGAGACGCCCACTACCAACTATTGTGCCCAGATCTTGATAACCATGGGTGCATTGATCTCCGCCCCCACCCTATTATTGTACGCATTGTTGACTTCATAGCGGACCTCGTCCACATAGAATGCGTGTCCACCACTTATCACGACCACGTGCGCAGACGAGCGCTGATGGTGCGGACGGCGGATAGCGGCAGATGGGCATGGCGTATGCAATTTCCACTTATGCCCATCGACTCGTCTAACATGCGTCAATCCAACATTGAATACGTAGTAGCTGTCGCACCGGTATAGCCTAGCGCGCATGTACTACAACAAACTCCGTCTTTATCCATCCCCGCCATGATATCGAAGGACGAATTACACCCGGAAGTGACTCCTCGCACGATGCGCAGCACGCGCAGTGACGAACGGCTATCGGAGAACGTCCGACCGCCGATAGCGCCGAGACATCGCCACCGACGGTGTATGCTTGAGTAAGCACATGTGAAAATGTCCGAGATAAAGAGCAAGCCCACGAACGCAGGCACCCGTCACAGCCCAGAGCCCCTGCACCTCAAGGACCGATGCTCCTCCTCGGTGAGTACCGATAGCTCCGTTTCGACGCATCGTGACATACGGGCGCAGGTCGTTGCAGCTTCTTCTGCATCTCATCTCGAGGCCATTGCGCAGACGACGAATACGGCAGGGGCGTTGACAGGACAGATACGAAGCGACCCTGGGACATACCGCAGTTGCTATTCGTACGAGGACCACCATTCACCAGTGCACGACTAAGTCCGCTACAGACATTGAACCCGGGCAACGCTTCTACGAACGCGTACGGTTCTAACATCCGCACCAAGGTAAGGTCATCGCAGGGTTCGCATAAAGGCCATTCAACCGTACGAGCACAGAGCAACGGCAGCCCCACGCGCCGTTATGGGTCGTCGTTCGGAGACGCCTGCACCGGCCGCGGATACGGTGCTGAGCTGCACCACGAGGTATGAGACCATCTCATGATGTTAATGAGCCAGCACTGACAAACACCTTGACAGAGAAGCCTATGCACCCCGCCTGTAGTTGAGAACCAAGACGTGAAACATACCGGCGATGTGAGATGGATCAACGCTATCTCTATACGACCCGCGTCTTACGGCACTATGGTCAGACCTCACCACGCGATTCATTACCCTCCCTTGAAACGGTACCGGACTCCACCGAATGCTCAGGGCTGCCTGACGAAGAGGAACACAGCGCAGTGGGGCAGTCGGACGAAGAAGACCACGGTGCAGGCGATCACGCCGTATGTTCCCACTCGCCCACAATTGAATACACCGTCGAATCTAACATTTTTGCAGGTCATATCTTACAACGCTGTGTTGGTCACTTATGGATATGTAGAAACGCGCGAACCCATAGAGCCTGCAAAAACGCCGGAGCACATTCGGGCCGAGCTTATACTACAAGGAATACGGATTGAGGAGGCCCACTACATGTGTACCTCGTACATCTAAATACTATTGGGACCATTCGGACGACCGAAAAACGAGAGGCCCCAAACACCATGAGTCCCAGAAGTGCAAGGGCGGTAACCGTGTCGAGGGAGATGGGGTAGCAGGCTAAATTCGGCGGCTATAGCGCCGCAATTGACCGGCCCGACCGCGAGTGATCCGGACGTACCCACCTTCAACACCCTCTCCCAACCACCACCTCCCTCGCATAGCCTCTCATCTCCCTGTTCACTCGAATTTAAAGCAATGACGTCACCAGTACCGCTTTCAGTACAGGCCCCCCCAAAAAAACGACAGAAGATCCGCCTTGACGCTGCCCTCATACAGGAGTTCGCGATCAAAGGCGCGGTGATGAGTAAACCCCCACTGCAGTCGCTGGGGGGGCCAAGGGTCGGGGTGAGGAGTGCTCTACTGCCTGGGGCGAGAGGAGAGAGGGTAAGAAGGAGCGTGAGAGCGCGCGACCGCTGGCGAAAACCCCCAACCACAGCGCGCTCTCTATCCTGGGGCGCGCTGCCGCTGCCGTCCTTCTCCTACTAGCCAGATACCGTCAGTCCCGTCGCAAACGTAATACACATACCGTCAGTCCAGCACCGTGCTGTCGAGTCCCTCAGTCTCCCATTTCGCTCGCCGTGTTCGCCTAAGCCGTACTGACTTGGTGACTCTTCGCCGAGACTACCGCTTCCCCTGCCGCTGCTATCTTCGCCTTTCCCCTAGTGCATGGTTAGGTCCCGTCGCCTGGTTCGCCGAACGCTCGCTAGGGTCGTATCTCTTGTTTTGTGCTGTGAAGTCTCGGGTGTCGTCTCCCAAGGGTAGATTGCTTTGTCATCACTCGTACACGTACACTCTATGCTCTATCACCTCTCGATTCCCACGCTACCCTTCGTTCGGCGCCTACGACCTCTCCCGCCTCCGGTCACTCTACCCTTCGCGAGTGGCAACCTTCCCTCAGTTCGCTGCGTTTCGCCGACCTTGGTTCTGTCCCGCCGCGCCCAGGGGAGAGTGTGGTGGTGTGGTTTGAGGTGTGCGGTCCGGTCTACGTGCCTGTAGCACGCGAGGTCCCATCATTCCTCCCCCCAACTGAGCTACCGACTGTCCTCAGTCGGGTCCTCCTCGGAGACCCTCGGCGATGCTCGGCGAATCGCGCTCCTGAAAAGACCCCCTCCCTACCGCCGAAGGCCCTAGCTGCGCCATCCCCGACGCCGCTATCCCAAACACACCCAACCACCAACATGGCCTGGTCCCCTTCCATCCTTGCCTTCCAACTCCATACCTTACGCCAGCTCGCTGAAGTCCCGCGTCCCTTCGCGTTCGCCGAAGACTCCGCCGTGGCCCTGGCCGAGCTGGAGACTTGGGGGCGCCAGCTGGTGGCCCTCCTGGTACGTGAACCGCGTTGCTCGTCCGTTTTTACGCCCAAATCTGACCGTAATTGCCCACAGGAAAACTTGGACCGCGGCAGTTCGCCCAGCATCTTTGCCGCCGCCGAACGAGTTGCTATGCCTTTGTTTGAGCAGGCCATGTTGCTAGCGCCCACGACTACCGCCAGCTTCGCCGAATGGGCCCGGCCCCTCCTGCGGCTGTACTCCGCCTACCACGCCCCCATGCACCCCTGGGATGCCGTCCTGGGCCCCGACGAGGGGCTCCCCGTGCGCGAGCTCCTTTTTAAAGCCAGCATCGTTGAGGAGGATCTGTGGACCACATACCGCGCCGGGACCAGCGACGTCGAGTCTTATTTGGAGGAGCTACGTCAGTTCCACGCCACGTTCCCCGCCCATCGTCCCCGCGGAATGCAGACCTTCGTCGCCGACGTTCTCCGCCGTGTTTTGACGCAGGCTGCCATCGTCATCGACCAATCTGACGGGGGTAGCCGTGTTCTGCTAGCCACGGTCGATCAACACGCCTCCCTGACTACCCAGCTCAACGCGCGTGCTTCGCGTGGCCGTCACCTCGCCGGACTTGGTGGTCGTTTGTTGGGCGCCTTCGTGGCTGAGTCCACTAGCAGCTTGGATCGCTTCCATTCCGCCTTGCGCTCCTTGGTCGGTATCCGCGCCGCGTGGGCTGACGCCCCTTATCTCCTCGACCTCATTGCCGAGCCCGTCGTCATCCTGGAGCGTAGCTTTATAGCCTTCCTGGAACGCGGCCGCGTCTACCACCACTTCCTTCTTGGCCTGCCCGCGACGGCTGCTGTGGCCGATCCGTTCGCCGGCTCCGCGGTGGCTATGATGTTGCTCGGTGGCGATCTCTCCGATTCCTCCGACGGAGAGGACGGGGCGTCGTACAGCCCCCTCGGCGTCACCTACAGCCCTAGCAACGGTTCCGCGGCGTCCAACGCTGAAGTCGCCCTAACGATCGCCGAAGAGTTGGGGGTGGCACTAGATGATGAGGAGATACAGACGTCCTCGGTGGTGCTGACCGCATCCGCTGTGGCCGCTGCCCTTCGTGACGCGGCCGAGTAGTAGATACTTCTGTACCGTTCTGCTCCTTCAAATGGCAATTGTGCGAGTCCTTATGACGCTCCTCGTTGACCCGGGGAGGCGGGGGTTCCTCCTCCTTCACTACTGACTGGGCGAAGCTCGCGCGTGGTTCGGCGAACGTCCGCCCCACCCTGTCCTGTCGTTCTGATCCGGTCAACGCGGTCTTCGTGCTCTCGTCGCTCCTCCTCGCCTTTATCGCTGTTCCGGGTTCCTCATGGTGCTTCTCGCCGCGCCTGTGTCTTGTGTCTTTGATCCGCCCGCTAATCTCCCGATAGGTGCCCTTTTTGCTCCGCTGATTTGCCTTTCCCGCTTGTAGTCCGCGGATCCTATTCGGCGGCGGTTCGCTGGCGAACGCCCTGCGATCGCCCTGCGCTCCTCCACGCGCGTCCTCCCCCCAACTGAAATTTCGCCTGTCCGCAGGCGCACGCGGCCACCGGCCGCCGGCTCAGGAGTCCCGGCTGGCTGTAGCATAAAAGCTGACTGGGTCATCTGTCGCCGACGCTCCCCACGTACCATGCCGTCGCCTTTTGTCCTGTCTGTCCGCGCCCTCGACTTGCTCACGCTTCTCCTCGCCCCGCCGTCGCTGATGCTAGAGGCTACTCCCGTGGTCGCCCTTGTCGAGGAGAGGGAAGCCTGGGGTCGCCGCGTGGCTGGTGCCATTGTATGTGAACTGCGCGGCCGCTCTTTACTGCCCAATACTGATTCTCCACAGGAGGGTGTCCGTGTTTCTGAGCGCCCATTGTTCCTGCGTGTGGCGGCCATGGTTACTGTCCCCGTGTTCGAGGCCCTCTTCGTTGTCGCCCCCCACGTTCGCGACACGTTCGCCGTATGGGGTGGGTCCCTCGTTATGGCCTCGGCGCCCCCGGCGAACAGCCTCGCGCAAGATCCGCTCGGGCAGCCGCCCCTCGCCGCCCTTTCCTTCCGCGGAGTTTTGAGCCACGGGCGTGACGTTGTCCGCCTCGGCGAAGCTGTCTTGTTCAAGATGCTCGAGGGCGGCCAGCTCTCGCACGCAGCGTACCAGGGCGAACTCGGGGCGTTGTACCGCACCCGCGTACCCCTTCGCCAGAACCCTGGCTGTCTGGCAGTGCATGAGGGGATCGTCGACGCCATGTATGCGTGTTCCACCGCCCTTCGCGCCGAGCATGGCGGCTCCCAGATCATCCTGTCCGCGGCCTATCATGCCACCACCGCCGCCGCGGGCGGCACCGCCGTGGACCTCGCCGAAACCTTCCAACGCATCGCCGGCCCCATTTCAGCGTCCTTCCTGACGTACGCCGAAGATTCCATTGTACACCTTCGCCTCGCTTTCGATTACGTCCAGCTCGTCCGCGGCTCCCGTACTTCCGACCTGGCATATGGCGTTGAGTTTGCCCGCGCGGCCGACCAGCTGGAAGCCACCGCGCGGGAACATATTCACGACCTTACGCTCTGGGCTGTCATGCTTGATCGTTTTCGCCTCGTCACGTCGTTGGCGCGTTCCCTTCGCGTGGCCGGGCTGCCGCCTTCGGTGACGGGCCACCCCGGCGAGGAGGACATCATTCTAGTCGGCGATACCGGTCGCGGGGGTCGCCCCGTGCACAACCCTATGGAGGAAGGCGCGTACGTCCCTCCTGCGCGCCGCGCGGGACGGTTCCGCCCTCGTTCGGCGAACGCCGGCGTGAACGCCTCCGCAACGTAAATGCGTCTGCGTAGCTGGGCGAAGACAGTAGAGGTTCTTGGTCGCCCAGCTATCCTGTGCGTTAGTAGTCGGAATGCAATAAAAGGTTGCTTGCGCGTTGATGGTATAGTGATCCCAGTGCATTGCCCCTTGTCGGCTACCATCGACCTCTTCCGCGCGATCCGCCCCCCCACTGAGTGATGGGCGCTTCCGACTTGTAGGTTTTCTGGTGGCCGCGAGGCAGTGCTCCGAAGTAGCTGCGCGCGTACGTCATAGTGACTACACGCCTGCTGCCGAGCTAGGGCGCCTATACACGGAAGCAAAACTCGCGCGCTACGCACGGCCCAGCTCATCTGTACGGCATCAGCGTCTCTTTTGTGCCACAAGTTCGCCGCGCTTCGCTTCTTGTTCTTGGCCTTCACTTCCCCTCCCTTTCCTCGCGCACGCTTTCCATGGCCGACCCGTCCGCCCTGGCTGATTTCGCCCGCGACATCGTCGTCGCCGACCTGGCCTCCGTGGAGGCCGACCTCCCGGCGTCCGGTACAGTCGCTGAGCGGCAGGCTTGGTGCGTTCGCGCAGCCGTCGTTTCCGTGCGTGCCCCACTCTCCCCTTTTTCGTGTCCGCCTTGCTAACCTTCCCTTCAGGAGCGCCTGTGGGCATTACTGGGTCGCGCCGTCGCGCTGCCTCCCGGTGTGGCGGACCGCCTCCGCCTCTTGGACAGCGCGGTCGGCCGCCTCCGCCCCGCCGATCCCGCGCCCGCTCCGACGTTTGCGCCTCTCGCGCCGTTCCCGGCCCCTTCCCCTCCTGCTGCCAGCCCGGCACGTCCTACCCCCGCGTCCCGTAAGAAGAAGGTGCGTTCTCGTCATCTCACCCTTCTCACGTCCGCTAATCGCTCCGCCCCCAGCCCGTCAAGAAGCCGGCTCGCGTCGAGGTCGTGATCCCGGCACGCCCAGCGGTCCCCCCGCCCGTCGTCGCTGCGGCTCCTGCGGTCCCGCCTCCCGAGCCCGAGCCCGCACCGCTCTCTCCACGCGACGAGCGAGCCCAACGGAACGCAGCCCGCAGGGCTCGCACCGCCGTTGTGCCCGCTCCGGTCATTCCTCCCCCCGCCGTTACCGCGCCCGTACCCGCGACTCCCCCTACACGCAAGCGAACGCGGAGTCAAGCCCGCAAGAAGACCCGCGCCCCGATCGACGCCGACGCCCTGTCCAGCGAGGTCGACGACGAGGGCGATCCCCTCTACCAAACTTCCCGCGTCCGTCCCACGTTCGTCGAGCGGTACGCCGGTGAACGTGTCCCGGTGCGTTCTTGCCTCCCGTCTCGTCCTCCTAGAGTCTGACCGCCCCTCCATCCTCTGTAGACCAGTCAGCGGTGCACGTACTGCCGTTATCACTTCGACGAGCCCGCGGACTGCTATTTCAAACCCCACAGTCTCGCCAAGTGCGTCAAGTGCCGGGTGCACAAGAAGCACTGTGGTGGCGCTGTTCTGGAGGGCGGGTACGTACAGCGGCCCAAGCGCCGTACCCGCGCCGACTCGCCTTCGCCTGGACCTCGCCCACGCAAACGCGCGCGCGCCAACCCTCCGTCCTCGTTGCAAGTGGCGCACCCGCCGGGTTCGCCGTCGCTCCCCAACCACCGCGGGCTCTCCCCTGGCTCTCGCGTCGCGATGATGCCCTTCCCAGAGGCGCTAGCTTTCGCCGACCTTCCCAGTAGGTCACTTCTCCTCCTTTCTCCCTACCTGCCTTGACCCATTCCCGCAGGCGCATATGGCCCCGCCGCGCCGCTCCTCCGCGATATGGCGGCCGAAATCGAGACGGCTCAGGCTGAGTGGACGTCCCTTCTGGCGCCCATCTCGGACTTCGGCGAGACCCTTGGCGACCTCAATGCGCTCTATATCGAGCTGTCCGCTAACGCGCACGCCCTCCGTGTCCTGGCGCGCCGCCACGACCGCCTCCACCTCCGCGCGCGCCAGATCGCCGATATCCTCGATCGGTCCCCCACTCCCGCGTCTGAGCCGTCGCCCGTCATCCCCACTGCTCTCCGGGTAGCGCCTGGCGGCCGCATCCGCTCGACTCCTCCCCCGGTCGCTGGTCCCTCCGGCCCCCAGTCGCGGGCGCGTCTTGAAGACGAGCTGGAAGACCTCGCTCGCTCCCCTTCGCCTCCGCTCCTTGCCAGCCCGCGTGCGCTCATTCGCACGGCTTCGCCTCCCGTCGCTGGCCCTTCCCGCCTGCGTTCGCCCACTCCTGTCGCCGAATCCTACGACACCTGGGGAGGGTTCCAGGATTCCTGCGACGAGATCGCAATGGGGCCGTCCTTCTCCGACCCTCTCGCCCCGTCGCCCCTCCCCGAGTCCGTTGCCAGTCCCGCGCCCGACGCCGCTGTGGCCGATGATCACCCCGGCCTTTTCCTGCCCGGCGCGACCGCTACCCCCGTCTCGGATGTCGGCGACATCGGCATCCTTCTGCCTGTTGCCGAGGATTCGGAGGGGGTGGAAGGGGAGGTCGCTGGCGTCATTGCCTTGGAGTAGTGGTGTTGCTTCGTTTCCATTGTTTCCGGTTCCTCGTTCTTCTGTCTCTTTTCCTGTACCGTTCCCCTCTTGTTTCCTGCTGCCTTCTCCGTGTCCTTGTAGCCTTCTCTTTTTCCCCAAAATGTAAATAGCCTGTGTCTTCCGCTGTTCAATTGAGATCCCTCCTGTTCTTGACGCGTGAGCTCTGCCAACCTCCCCCCAACTTGAAGACAGAGCTGTCCTCAGCGCTTATTGATCGGCATGGTCGTCCACATCGCTCCCTACACTCGCGCGGTCGCTCCCGTCGGCGCCGTCTTCGCTGAGCGAACGTGACTCGCCTAGCTCGCCCACTACACTGGGAGCCAGGTCGCCAGACGTGAGTGCCACGACCCGGTCGATCGGCACATCTATGAAGTCGGGCAGCCTGGGCAGGTCCATGTGTGTACGGGCGAAGTAAGGGATGACGCGAAATTCGGCGACCGGGCGGTCAAAGATCGCGCCGTTCAAGTCGCAGAGGATGTACGGGCCGCCTTTTCGCCGAGCAACGACAATGAAGGGCCCATCGTACCGCGGGAGCATCTTCCGGTCCAGCGATTTCTCATACTGTGTGTAGCGGAGTAGGACAAGGTCGCCCCGTTGAAAGTTGTAGTCCTTGATGGACGTCTCGTGATCGCGTTCAAACTTCACGGCCGCGATTCGGCGAGCGTCATAAACTTTCGAGTGCAACGTCCGCAGTTGTGTACGGCGTTTCTGCAAGGCGACCGCCCGTCTCGCGATGAGATCCGTCGTAGACAAGATTGAGTCTGGCGGCGGTAGGAGATACGTGGCTTCGACGATATCGAGTGGCAGCAACGGTTGCGTGCCCGTGGCCGCAAAGTACGGCGAGCAGCCCATGCGCCGGCGCGTCGTGACCCTATCAGCCCAAAACACGGAGTGCGCCACATTCGCCCACTTAGTCGCGTCGCCGTCTGCTGCCTTATAGAGCGCCTGGCGAACGTCAAAGTGGGAGCGTTCGATGAGCCCATTGGAGCGCGAATTATAGCCGGAGATCCTGATGTGTCGCACGCCGTATTGGTCCTCCAAGGCCTTCAGCGCGGCCACGTACGGGGTTCCGTTGTCTGTGACGATTTCGCGGAGAGCACCCCACCGGCACAGGACATCTTCGAAGATCCATCTGGCGATGGACGTCGCGTTCTCCTGCCGGAGCATTCTCCATTCCGGAAAGTGAGACACGGAGCAGCGGCCTTGGACCAGATACTTGAAGCCTTTTGACGCCGGCATGTGCATGGTGTCGGCGTACATTTTGGCGAAGAGTCCCGCGGGCGTGGCGACTTTCGGCGGAATGAGGACGTGCTTGACTTGGCGCGTCTGGCAGATGCCACACGTCCTCACAAACCAGGCGACGTCCCGGTCCAGGAACGGCCACCAGACGCGCTCCAGCAATAGCATGCGCGTCGCGTAGACGCCGCGATGCCCGACGTCATTGTGACAGGCCTCCAACGCTGCCATCCTCTTGTCCTGGGGCAACACCAACTGATGACGTCCCTGGGGTTCCTTCTTGAAAAGGCTCGTGCCGTCCAAGAAAAATTCCGTGCAGTACCGCAAAAAGGTGGCGTATTCCTGATCGCTGAGGTTTGCCGGCCGCTGCAGCGTACGATGCCACTCGCGGACTTTATCAATGCGCGAGTCGGCATCCTTGCTGCGAGCGTCTCGCTCGACCTTATCATAAGAAACCGATACTACTTGGTTCAGCGAAAAGAAAGTGGCCACGGAGGTTCGAGTAACCCCACTCTGCTCCGTCGGCGAGCTTCGGCGAACTCCGGGCACGTAGACGTTGATGAGATGCATAAACCCGTACAGCGCGTCCACCCAGTCTTCAAAATGGTCGTCGTTGGGCTCGTCGGCGTCGCCTGGTTGGCGACGGCGACGTGATAACCCGTCTGGGCCGTGGAACAGGCCCGGGACGTGTACCAAGATAAAGTGAAACATTAAAATCGCTATGATCCACCTATTGATGCTCGCCGACGGCTCAATGTCAGGGTTGTCCAGCATGCCTTTTATGTATCTTGCATCGACTTCGACCACGAGGTTCCGTACCCCAATCAGGTAAAGCTTTAGGGCGCGTAGCGCCCTGAAGAGGCCGTATAGCTCCAATTTCGGCTGTGAGAACCGTGCTTCCCGGTCGTTAAGGGCTATGGAACCAAATCGTGCGTAATGTCGCTTCTTGCGGCTCTTTGGCTCGTCGTGATCCGCCTGGCAGAGCAAGAACCCCACCGCGATCGGCGAAGTATCCACGGCAAGAATGACCGCGTCGCCCGAATGGTAGTCGATAGGCTGTAGCGCCGGGGACTCTAGCACCGCAGCCTTTAGGTCTTCCATGGCTGCCAACTGCTCCGCCCCAAATTCGAAAGGGACATCCTTTCGCGTGAGGTGCGTCAACGCGTGTGCGCGATGGGCAAAATGTTGGATGAATACTCGTAGGACCCCAACCGTCCCCAGGAATGCGCGCACGTCTGAAAGGTCTCGACACGGCCCCCAGTTCACGATTTTGGACACACGGGCCTCGTCGGGTACGCGGCCTTCCGCCGTGCAGCGGTGGCCGACCACCATGATCTCCGGCGCACAGAGCACCGTTTTCCAGCCCGAGAACGTTCCACCCGAGTACTTCATCCGTTGTACCACCCGGTTGAGGTTCTGAAAGTGTTCCCACACGAATCGGCGAATACCCTCATTGTCGGCGATAGTCTCGTAGTTTCCTTCCTCGTCTTGGTACCTACTCGCCGGACCTTTGACCGGTACGTCGTCGATGAATGGTACCGTGATGTGTGGTATTTCCGCCTGCAGGATGTGGGTGACGTCGTCGTGAAATATCGGCACGGAATTCGTCCATCCCATAGGCAAGGTGACCAGTCGTAGGGCGCCGTACGGGGTCTGGAACGTAGTCAGGTCCCGTGACGCGACGTCCAGGGTCCGTTCGTCGTAGCCCACATACAGGTCCAACATCCCTCCGCACGCTCTCCCAGCAAACTGTTCGGCGAGCTGGTCCGTGAACGGCGGAACTCCCGAGTGCGCAATTGTCACCGCGTTGAGGGGCTCGAGGCTGTGTACTAAACGCAAACTCGTGCCGTCTTTCTTGACCACACAGAACCATTTGGAACGGTACGAGGAGTTGGATGGTTCGTAAACGTTCGCCGCTAGCTTTCGGCGAATCTGTTCGCAGACCTGATCGTAGATGCCAGGCGGGATTGGGATGTTGCGCTGCACCCACGGCGTATGGGGAACTACGGGAATGGTAACCGGCGGAAAGAAGTCCTCACGGAAGTGCCCTCGCTCTGTATCGTCCCATGCAAACGCCTCGTTGTGCACTCCCATGAAGTGGTGCATCAGCTTGCGCTCCTCCGGCCACAGGAAGTCCGGTCCGTGGACCACGTCGAACTGGGCTCTCCTCTCAGCCGTATACCGGCCTTCAGCTTTAAAGTCCGGGGGCTGGGTCGGCAGTACCGGTATGTCCGCCAGCGGGTCGCCAGCGATATCGCGCACTATCCGGAACTGCTGGGGCAGGTCGGCAAGAACGGGTTTCACTTTGAGATGTACTGGCTTGTACTTCTTTTTAGTTGCCGCAAAGACGGCCTTCGCTTTCTCGTTCTGTACCAAGGGTTCGGCGCCGAGGGTCTTGTCCGAACTCGCGTGCGAAGGCAGCTCAGCCGCTGCGAAATAGAATAAAGGATCCGCGGGTATATGGACGACATCGACCGGCGACGTCTTAAACAATCGTGGGGTATCCCCCGGCAAATCACAGAAAGATAAATAGGTTGCACGTAACTCGTTTGCTCCCGTCGAGGAGTCGAAGGGGACCAGGTTTTCAATCTTAAGCTCTTCAGTGTCGCCGGGCCGGAACGAGACCACTAGCGCCACCTCCGCCTGATCCACCAACGACCCCTCTAGTTCCGAAAACCCGCAGCCTTTGTTTCTTGTTCCACAATCCGCCGCGATCCCCGTTCGATAGTGGGGACGGTCGCTGTCTCCTGAGTATTGGGGTCTGTAATCGTGATGGTCTGACGCTCATCCGGAAAGTTGCGGACCACGCTGCCCGTCAATACGTCAAACGGCCTCCCCAAGAGGATGTCATATGCCGGTGAGCGAATGACGTGTATCTGAACGTAGAGCGTGATTTCGCCGAGCTTCAGCGCTACGTTGCGCGCCAAACCCAGCGACTTGTCGACGGACCCGTTTGCCGACAGCATATCTAGCGTGATGGTGGGGTCGTAAGCGAGCCCTAAAAAGTGGCATGTGTCTTCGGACATGGAGATGACCTGCGATCCTGGATCCAGGATCGCCTCTATGTGCGCTTGGTTGTCTACCAAAGGTAGTACTGCCCGTAGCGCCGACGATTCTTTTGCCACGATCAATGGTTCCGACGGCCGCTCGGTCGCGTTGAGGAACTGCGATAAAACCGGGTCCGGCAAGATGAGGGCGCCGGCGGGCGGCGCCGCCGTCTGGAAGCCCATCGCCTGCATGAACGATGCCGGCATATGCGAAGATATTCCCCGGACACGGTCCCTCTCGGATTCGCGCTCACTGCTGCCGTCGTCTAAACCGCACAGGTCGCCGAAGGCTTCGGCGAATTCATCCTGTCCTGCCTGTAGCTCCGTTTGCATCACCGCCACCGGCTCTTGTGCCGCTCGGGTCGGTGCGGTAGGGATACGCCGAGGGGTGACAGCGTGTCTTATCTGCGCCCGTACTTCTGGGGCCAACGACAGTAACTCCCGTTGCGTCAGCGTAACTGATGCTCCCATTGCCCGCTCGTACACCGTGGATGCTATGCCCTCCTCGTGTACCGGCGTGTCCTTGACGTAGGCCGCGGTTGCCTTCTTATTCCTTTCTGCGCGCTGTTCCTCCTCCGTGGCCACGTACGTGGCATCCGGTACTAGCGCGAACGGGTGTATAGGCTCCGTGTCTAACTCCGGTTCTTCTTCGTGCCCCGCGACCGCCTCGCTGGATGGCTTGGCGTTCTCCGGTTCGGCGAATGCGACTTTCTTTGGCTTCGCTGTATACTTGGATGGCGAAATGACCACTTCTGGGACCATGCGCCTCGTCTTAACCCGCTCTCCGGGTAGGGGACCTATGGGTTTGGCTAGCTCCCCGTTCGCCAAGGCTCGCTCCCTTCTAGCTTTCTCCTCTGCCCTCTTGTCTCGCAGATTCATCAAGACTTGCACCTCCTGATGTAGTTGTGCGATGCGTTCCTCATCCGTGAGCTGGGGTATCATCTGGATCATCCCTGCCACCGGTTGGTCGCGTGCAGGCCTCAGCGGGTAGTCGGTAACCGCGATCGGCCCCGACGTGGCTAACATCATGTTCTCGGTCACCGCGTTCCCGAGTCTCGCTGCGACTTCGGGCCTCAACGCCGCCGGGTTCGCTCGATAGTAATCATCGACAATCTGCTGTAGAGTTCCTTTGCCCCAGGGTATCTCCAGACCGCTGGCGAGCGTCACTTGGCCACGGTTGTTTCGGCGAACCTTCCCGTCGGCGATGCTCTCCTGGAGCACCATGCACTCGCGCATGAAGTGGTCCGGCCCCCCACAGAACGTGCACCGCGCACCGCCTTGTCCTGGCCCTGGCCGCGGCCGATCGTACCCCATGTTGGCCGCCTGCATCGGGCCCGCGGGTCCGCGCGTGAAGTTCGGCGCACCGTTGCCGTTGCCAGCTAGTGCCTCAGCTCTCCCGGCCTGGTACGCTCTCGCTATCTGTTCGGTCGCCTTCTCCAATAGCGCCCCAAACTGCTCGACCTTTACTACCGGTTCGGCGGCCTTCGCTGGCGGCAGCTGGCTCTCCACCGCCGCGGTTACGGACGGCATATCCGTGTGTGAGCGCGGCGTCGTCGTGGTCCCGTGCAGCAGGTACTCGGCGGCCTCAAAGACCTTCGCCATTGGATAAGGGTCATCGCGATCATGGTCCGGCTCCTTGTACTGCAACCGCTGTTCCACCCTGTCCTGCAGCGACCTGGGAAGCCCTCGGAGGAATGCGAAGTCTTGATCCCTCTCCGATACGCGGCCCCTCTTCTTCAAGAATTCGGAGATTGCGTAGAACTCCCGGTAGTAGTGGCTCAGGTCACCAAGAGAAGTAAGCCCCCCGTTTGCGTACTGGGCCACCAGCCTATCGAGGTCCCCTAGGACGTACTTCCGTTCACCGTCCGCGCCCGGGTAGAGGGCTATGATCGCCTTCTCGAAATCGGCGAACTTCTTGCCCTTCTCAAACTCCGGACGTATCACCCACTGATCCGCTGTGAGGACGTCGAGGTAACGGACCGCATGCGCCTTCATCTCTTCATCGTTCGTAATCCCAGCTTGCGTCAACAGGTGCTTGAGTTCGGCGAAGTAACGGGGTAGCTCGCGGGGACGGCTCCCATCGAACGTGGGGGCGCGCCTATCACCGCGCGTAGGCATCGGGGTTGTCATCCTGGTGGGTAACGGCTGGTTTACGGGGGAACTGGGTGCGTCTGAAAGTGGGGAAGAGGCAGCCGAGCCGCTTCGCTGCCGCTCGCCTGATAAACCTCCCTGCGACCCGCGGTTCGGCGAAACTGGTCTATTTCGCCGTGACCCTGGATTTGATGGTTGCCGTTCCCCGCGCCCATCAATGATGTCGGCGACTTCGGGCTCCGAATCGTCCGCCTCCGCGACTCGTCGTGAGCGCGGTGTCTCGACTGGGCCAATCCTGAGCCTGGCCGGGCTCTCGCCCATGCGCAACAGTTCCCTATGCAGCATTAGCGACTCTACCCACCCGTCTTGCTCCGCTGGGCGACCATCTGGCCCGTCGTGTCTTGGCAAGGGAGGGCCCTGACGCGACACTTCGACCTCGTCGACCCCTCCACTGCTTCCCCTGCCTGCGTTGGTCGGGTCGAGTGCAGCGTCGTAACCAGCAACATTCCCGTCTTGTTCCTCGTCTTCGAAGTGGCCTGGCATTTCGGCGAATTGAGCCACGGCATATGCGTCTGTGCGTGAGGCTCGCAACGGCTGTCGCCTCGTGGGCTCCAACACTACTCTGGCCTTCGGACCCATTGTGAATTTGAGCAGAGAGATCCCTCGCGGTGGGCTCCACAAATGATGAGTAAACCCCCACTGCAGTCGCTGGGGGGGCCAAGGGTCGGGGTGAGGAGTGCTCTACTGCCTGGGGCGAGAGGAGAGAGGGTAAGAAGGAGCGTGAGAGCGCGCGACCGCTGGCGAAAACCCCCAACCACAGCGCGCTCTCTATCCTGGGGCGCGCTGCCGCTGCCGTCCTTCTCCTACTAGCCAGATACCGTCAGTCCCGTCGCAAACGTAATACACATACCGTCAGTCCAGCACCGTGCTGTCGAGTCCCTCAGTCTCCCATTTCGCTCGCCGTGTTCGCCTAAGCCGTACTGACTTGGTGACTCTTCGCCGAGACTACCGCTTCCCCTGCCGCTGCTATCTTCGCCTTTCCCCTAGTGCATGGTTAGGTCCCGTCGCCTGGTTCGCCGAACGCTCGCTAGGGTCGTATCTCTTGTTTTGTGCTGTGAAGTCTCGGGTGTCGTCTCCCAAGGGTAGATTGCTTTGTCATCACTCGTACACGTACACTCTATGCTCTATCACCTCTCGATTCCCACGCTACCCTTCGTTCGGCGCCTACGACCTCTCCCGCCTCCGGTCACTCTACCCTTCGCGAGTGGCAACCTTCCCTCAGTTCGCTGCGTTTCGCCGACCTTGGTTCTGTCCCGCCGCGCCCAGGGGAGAGTGTGGTGGTGTGGTTTGAGGTGTGCGGTCCGGTCTACGTGCCTGTAGCACGCGAGGTCCCATCAGCGGTATGGCAACCGGACGGTGACATCGTCATCCGCACGAGAGCACGCACCGAAACTTCTGACTTCAAATTCGTACTTTACCGGGTGCACAAGATCGTCCTCGCGGTCCACTGCGGCACATTCGCGACACTGTTCGAAGGAGACCAGGCCACGTTCGAACGCGCGTCGGAACGTTACGAAGGAGTGCCGGTGATGGAGTTGGCAGATGGACCGAAGGAGGTTGAGAACTTCCTGGACGCGATGTACCATCCCAAGTACGCGTAACCGCCTCGTCTTCGCGTGGAAAATCCGCTAACTACACTGTGAAGACAACTCCGTGAGCACCTGCCGAACTATGGCCTCGACCTAATCTACGACAACCCCTTTCCCAAATTTCCTGTCGCCTACACCGGCATATTAGCCCTCGCGACTAAGTACGATGCAACGGACATACGAGAGCAGGTGGTTAACGCGCTCACTATGATGTGGCCAAACATGCTGCGAGACTGGGACAAAGTGGAGTACGACAAGGGAATATTCCGACCCAAATACTATGAACCCGGTAAGCCGGACGAGCATTGACGATATGTATATCACAAAACGCCGACACGCCTCGTCTTTAGGCAAATTCATCCGGCTGGCAATTGCACACGACATCCCTCACGTCCTTCCGGGACTGTTTTACGACCTCGCGCGTGCCACCGATGATTCATTGACCGACATGGGAGACGAAGAAGGCGCCGCGTACGAACGCGACCTCGGGCTCTTGACGAGTGACGAGTTGCAACGCGTCATCTTGGGCAAGATCAGGCTGCGGGACTTTATCTCGGCGAAAATCAAACGCATGGGTGCGGCCAGCAACGACGGGTGCGAATGCGATCCTGAAAACAGCGCCAGATGCGAACAGGTAGCGTGCACCTGGTGGAATAGCCGCATCGAAGACCCTGCCGTCCCGGACTGGCTCTCATCTCTCGAGCTGCCGACAGATTGGGTACTCAGTGAATCGGGTATCAAGGATCTGTGCCGGGGTCGTGCAAGGGAGACTTGCTGGTAGTGGGCCGGTGCTAAGCACGGCAGGTACGATTCCATTTCTAATGGTTTGTGAATATCATTATGTAGTTAATGTTAGTATCCATTTGCTGCGGCTACAACCTCTACTTGATGTGAGTTTGAAATGCAGTAGAGAGTCTGCATGTACTGAGAATAGTGAATGGTGTTGAAGGTAGTGATATGCAAGTGAAAGATTGACCTGTCTCAGTCATATCTAAAGTTCAATCTGTGACATCATGGGTAGCCCTGATACTCCTCGCTCTGTGCTACGAGGCAATCGTTCGCCAATCTTCGCACTTTTGACAAGTCAACATTCACACAATTTCAGAGTCGCAGCATCGCACAGCAGTGTTCCGACCATCCGATTAGTCTCTCCAAATGCTCGCAAGCTTGGACCAGAGTTCCAACCACTTGTCACAGATGTCGTGAGATTGGATGGAACATAGAGCCGTCCAAGTGAGCAACTGGGGGCGTTGGGGTCACCTATTCAGTGACGCGACATGTCGTCTGTTGAGGATCGGCTCCACGCACAAGGACGATGAGGGACAACGAAGGATATTTGAATTAGCGCCGGGTAGCGTATACGAAGCTGGGCGTAATCCGTAAGGGATATCGTAGAAAAAGAGCTAGCTACATGTCCACGGAATAAGGTTCGTATGTACTGTACAGTACCCGGAAGATGCCGGTGCAGCGTTGAGCTCGACATGCACGTGATATTCCAACATCGTCCGGGCAAGGCAACATGTAGCTGTCCGGGAGTCGTCCTTTCAGAACGACGGGATGTGTGAGTGGTACGAGAGACAGGCGTTGTCTCTCGAGGAAGCTGGGTCCTATGCCTAATCCCTCATGTGTACTTTCGGAGTGTCTCGATGAAGTACGCTGGGTAAGGGTGTAAGGCAAGAAGGATGATATTAAGTAAGCAACCGCGGTGCGTAAATACAAATACAGACTAAGGAACCAGTAACACTGTGGGGTTGCAATCAAAGGTATTCAAAGGTATCACAAGAGTAGGAAGAGAACAATATAAGTAGGATATCCAAAATGTCAGTGACACAACTGTCACAGTTGTCTCACAGTCAGCTTATTATTCTCCCGGGTCTCATCTTGTCCCATCGTCATCCCATTAGCCGTTGTGCGAGCTCTACGTTGCTCTGACTGTCTTGCGACACCGGCTATTACAGTTGCATTGCTCTCGTCCCGCAGTGATTGCACCCTCGCTTGTGTCGCACTACTCATCCTAGTCTTCCAACCATTGCCCTTGCTCTTCTGACTAGTCACATGAGTGCAATGGTTCAGTGTTGTTGTCTGCACTCCTCTCTGTTGTTCTGACCATATTTCGATGATTGTGCACACAGTGCAGTGTGCAGTCGTTCCCAGTTGCTTGCAACACACATCCTCTCCTCCAACCCCTCGTTGATGATTCTCCGACTGATCACGCATTCCAACCATCACCTCTGATTGCACACCTCCCTACTCTCATCGGAGACGCGCTCTGATCATCTTCGGGAGCCTGGCACTCGCTCGCACACATTGCAGTACCCTCTTCAGCGCTCAAGGGATCGGTGTAAGGTAGACGGTCATCGCACAAGTGCGATGACCTTCGAACGTTGAACACACGAGCTGGCGCTGGCGCCTGTAAAGCTCGGGCCGGGGGAGATGGACCGGTTGATCCGCATCGCGGATCAACCACGGATCAGTGTCACGTGGATGGCAGTAGTTAGGGCTCGCTCGTCGTCGACGAGCGGGCAGCACTCCTTTGTATATTACATCCACTCACGCCTTCGTGAATCCATCCCCCCACGTCTCTATACGTGGATTCGATTCATTACGCGTGAGCCGTAAGCTACAAGGGTGTTCTCATTACAATCTGGTACTATCTGACACATTACCACTATACTACATGTGGGTGCCCATCATCGCTGTGCATGAACTTGCTCAGCAACATTGTGCATTGCTCCGTGAAACATGGACTCAACCATGCCCCAATTAATACCTGGCCGGCCTCACTCGCATGCTTGCACAGGCCGCCAGGTATTGATCAGGGGCATGGTCTGCAGTTCAATTTCTGATAGAAACACTTATATGTACTTCACTCCGCATAGTACTTTGGCTAGAGCTCAGACATGACATGATTTCTGGATGCACGAATGGGGAGGTGACAGACTTAGATGCTTTGAAAAGCCTAGAGGAATAGTCTATAACATATGTATTGATGTATATATTGTCAATGGCTCTGTAGTCTAGTGGTATCTGCACTGTATAGTCTTCAAAACTTGGAGGTTTGCAGTTCAATTCCTGTTATAAACAGTTTTGAAAAGATTGGTAATTGAGTCCGGGTAGTACAGTAGCCGGAGTAGAGAGGAATGACGTAGTTTCCGAGTGCACAAGTGCTGTGCATCCGAGACTGACGTCATGGGATCAAGCGTGGGAATTATTTACCGGAAATGGCAATTATGGAGCATTTTCTTCTGACTTCAGAGCCACTGAAATTATGTGCATATCTATTCTAGTTAGCTTAAAAAATGCGAAATACTGTCTGAAACGGGAGTCTTTTGAAGTGCGAAGAGGGGGAATTGTGTTTGCTAGGGAAATTGGACCGTGTGAACAAATAGCTATATATGGGGGGGAAGATGAAAGTTGCATGGGGGTCCAAAAACCGCGACTGGTGCTTACATAAGAAACGATTCAAGGGAATCGTAACGATCAGCCAAAACGGCCAACTCAGAGCCGATATATGGCACGCACTTCCAGATATGTTCGGACTGGTGCGGAATGCAATTCAATCGTATCGCTAGCTCACTGACGAAAAGTCCGCTGCTTAGCCTTCATGGCCAGCCAGGGAAGAAGGCGCGGGGCAAGGCAAAGGGGCGCATTGGGGGCAGATCGCAGCCGCATGGCTTTAAAGTATAGTAACGCGCGGCGAGGGCTGTATCATAACCACACGACCGCTGGTAACATGTACAAGATCATATATATAACGCGCAGGCGTGAAATACAAGAGGACGACCTCGGTCTCCTCGAGATTGTCGGGGTGACGGGTTTTGATGCCACCGGTCTACGGAATTCGGGAGCAGGAAAATCCGGAGGACGAGCGAGCCGGCGACGCTGACGAGCATCGTCGCGGTGTTGACGATGGTTATGGGGTTGAAGACGTCTACCGAACGGTCAGCGTGAGCGCGCGGCGCGCGGCTGATAGGTACGTACTCGCCATGTCACGGACGATGGTAAGAGCAGCGCAGAGAGGAACACCCCGCCGCTGCACCGCACTGACACCTGTGCAGCCCCGGGGGTGCTGCGGGCGCGCTGGGAGGGTGTCGCAGCGGCGGCGGGCGAGCTGGAGCGGTGCGGGCGAGCTGGAGCGGCGTGGGCGTTGCTAGGGCGACGGCGCGCACGCTGGGGGGACAGTGGTGCAGCAGCGGGCGCGCTGGGGGGCCGGTGGTGCAGCAGCGCACGCGCTGGGAGGGTGCGGAGGGTGTGGCAGCAGCCGCGGGCGAGCTGGAGCGGCGCGGGCGAGCTTGGGCGTCGTGGGCGTTGCTAGGGCGACGGCGCGCACGCTAGGGTGACGGTGGTACAGCAGCGGGCACGCTGGGAGGTTGCGGAGGGTGTGGCAGCGGCGGCGGGCGAGCTGGAGCGGTGCGGGCGAGCTGGAGCGGCGTGGGCGTTGCTAGGGCGACGGCGCGCACGCCGGGGGGACAGTGGTGCAGCAGCGGGCGCGCTGGGGGGCCGGTGGTGCAGCAGCGCACGCGCTGGGAGGGTGCGGAGGGTGTGGCAGCAGCCACGGGCGAGCTGGAGCGGCGCGGGCGAGCTTGGGCGGCGTGGGCGTTGCTAGGGCGACGGCGCGCACGCTAGGGTGACGGTGGTACAGCAGCGGGCACGCTGGGAAGTTGCGGAGGGTGTGGCAGCGGCGGCGGGCGAGCTGGAGCGGTGCGGGCGAGCTGGAGCGGCGTGGGCGTTGCTAGGGCGACGGCGCGCACGCTGGGGGGACAGTGGTGCAGCAGCGGGCGCGCTGAGGGGCCGGTGGTGCAGCAGCGCACGCGCTGGGAGGGTGCGGAGGGTGTGGCAGCAGCGGCGGGCGAGCTGGAGCGGTGCGGGCGAGCTTGGGCGGCGTGGGCGTTGCTAGGGCGACGGCGCACACGCTGGGGGGACGGTGGTGCAGCAGCGGGCGCGCTGGGAGGTTGCGGAGGGTGTGGCAGCGGGGCGGATGCAGCTGTAGCACGAGCCGGGCGCGGTCGCGTGGTGGGCAGCGTGCCGATTGTGCCCTGCAGTGAAGACGACGAAGATGAACCGGTCGAGGACACGGAGCACGTCATGGTCGAGGCCACGTACCACACGTCTGCCAGTTGATCGCGACGAGCTGCGCGCCTGCGCTCCAATACCGATGCGGCTCGTAGTTTGTGGACGCAAGCCTTGTGCCCTTCGGGTAGACGCGTACGAGGTGCGTGCGGTTGTGCTTGATGAGGTCGAGTAGCACGCCGCTCTGCTTGTACATATTGTTCGCGGCACTTGACGCCGATGTACACCAGCAGCGCCGCGAGCGCGAGCGACATGCAGACCTTCGGCGCTTTGGCGGCCGGGGCGGGCGACGTCGAGGGCGAGCGCCGCCGCAACACGTTCTTTGCTTTGCGTAGCTCCTCCTTGAACTCGAACTGGAGTTCCTGCTCGATTTCTTTGGGACGCCGGACGGTCCATGTCCTGGATGTCCTCTGGACGGAAGGGGGCTGGTCACAGAGCTCGGGGGAGATGAGGTGAGACAGGTAGTAAATGCGATGACGCGCAAGCAGAGACAAATCACGTGTCGTACACCGCATATGTAGCACCGGCGCCTCTCACTTCCCCGCGCTGTGATCGCCGCACCTCGTCACACACCGTCTTCCACCCGCTCTCTACCACCCGCTCCAATCGTACACTAGGACGCACCCAACAATGTCTCCAACCGGAAAGCAGGGGAACACGCAGGAGGGGGCGCGCACTCACGTACGTCCGATCACATGCACGGCTTTCTTTTGATAACCGGCAAGCAGGGCGGACATACCCGAGCTAGTACGGTCCCCACGAACATCGCCCCGGAGTTCACCGACTCCGCCGAAGTCCGCTCCCTGATGCGCAAGATAGACGAGATGACGAGGAGGATCGACGACATGAACCGTCCAGCGTCCACGAACACCGCGCCTGCGTTCAGCGAATCGCCCGAATTCCGGTGCATGATGCTCATACTGGCGGATATCAAGACAAAGGTGGACAACATGGAGCGGATAGTACTTGGCCTACAGGACGCCGTTGAGAGCAAGGATAAAGACGAGGCGGAGGAGCGGGATTAAGGACAACGGAGCAAGGTGGAAGTATGTTAGCATGCACCCTGCATAGGCCGCTAGCTGAACAAGTTAACAGGTGGTTGATATTCGCGCGATCAAGAAATAGGGTCTACATTCTGGTGTACAAATACGTCCAGGCGGGTGGGACAGCCAGGGGCTACGATCTCATGTACAAATGCGACCAGGTTACTGTATAGAACTTCAGATATTGTGTACAAGCGCCACGGAGTAGCAGAAGCGGGCGCGACAACTCGAAACGGATGTCGGGAAAGTCCGAAAGACAACGGCAATCAAACCGGGGATCAAACCGGCACCCGGCGACCATGACCGAATAGATGCAGGCACAACCTCGAAAAACCCCCTAGTAAACGATTCAACTTCGTAAACTCAGGGAATCGTAATAGTCGATAAAAGCTTGGAGATGGGCCAGCGAGCGTAAGGGTCGCGCTCTCTGGTAGTAATGATGCATGTGTATCCATGCCATCCTCTGGCAATACAAGAGACCTTATTCAGAGACCTCAACACGCTGTAGAGGGAGCGAGAGGCGAGCGCCACGTGATAGCGACACGCCGACGCGTCCTTTCCTGCTCGGACGCGGTGTTTGGCTCCACTACGAAAGCCAAACACGCTCGCCTACATAAGCCTTCCTGCTCGCTCGTCTCAGAGGCCCATCGCTCTTCTCCCGCCCCCATCCATGCCCGCTCACACCGTCCAGCCAGCCAGCGCCCTCCTCATCATGACCTTTTCGCTTCTATTCGTTCTATCTATGGCGCTGTCCAGCACCTCGACGAACTCGCGCATGTTCTCTGCTGTCCTGACAGGGGTCCACATGACTTGAAGCGTGAGTATGTTCCATGCCAATCTCGAGGCACGACGTGACTGACGGAGACGGATATAGGTAGGGATGTCTCCGGCCACGACTGCCCCCGCGTTCGCACTATGGGGCCGGTCGCAGAGTAAGAGCGTTAGTGCTTCTGTGGGCTGCACCTTTCCGAGAATGCTGACCTCGTCCGGCTTGTGGGCAGCGATGCTTGTTTGTGCGCCGTGCCGCGCACAACCAGGGCTCAGCCATTGGTCTTGGATCTGTCTTTTGGCATTTGCACGTGCGTATTCTCGGATCATCGCGGTCAGGTTGGCAGGCATGTTGTATTATGTATATACGTGGCTTGGGCTCGGGCTCGGGCTCGGGCTCGGGGGTGTGGCGCAGACAAGAAATATGTGCACTTTGTGCTTGCAAAGGTCTTCGAGCGGCTCTGTGTTGCATAGTCTGGGGCATGCGCCGAGCAGGCATACATGCGTCGAGACTCAGTCGGACATTGACGTGGAAACTAATCAAATCATTCGATATGACTGCCGGTCGCGTTATTTACACCAAGACAGCAGCATCAATCAACGCAGGACTCAGATCTCTGATGAACGGAAACCCTGAGAGAGCTTCGTACGAATATGCTCGGGGGGTATGCGCGCGGTCGTAGGTATAACCAGACAAGACACAAGCGGCGGAACAGCTGAACGCGTATGCATCACAAGCGGAGTTGTTGCATCGGCCGCAGCCCTTGAGGAGATGGGTACAAGCGAGGAGACAGACGTCGCGACACCACGAAGGCAGAGGGCAGAGAGGCCAGGCAGAGAGGTGTGGCGCCTGCGTGGAGATGAGGAGGCCATACGTCGAGTATGCACTGACGCCATCGCAGCGTGACGAGCCTCGGCTTCAAAAAGAGAGTATGCTCTGAGTCTGTGAATGTACATGTCATCCGAGGCGTCGTAAGATCAGCGAGCACGTACGTAGGCCATTGTATAGTAGCGATGTCCGCCTGGGAACATCGAGAGCATGCCCTCGTTTGTTACTTTCTACATGCGTTGGACGTGCTGTCAGCCTCGGAAAGCAGTATTGCCCACAATGCGCACTTGGAACATCACTATTGCCATTCCAGCTCTTCTTGGAGATATCGGCGCCAATACACGGATGGGACGCGCACCCGAATATTGCCCGGTAAGCCGTCAGGCCGCGGGCTGTCGTGCTGGCTCGCCATTCTCACCAAATCCTGGGGATCGGTGGCGTATCCCCCACCATGCGCCGGAGTTGTAAGCGTCCGTGGCCCGGTGTCAAGAAGGCGGCTGAACAGGTCCAAAGGAGGATCTGCGGCGTAGCACAATAGCGGGCAGGGCTTATGACGGGAGGTCTGAAGAAGGGTCATGTCGGACGTACCAGCTGAGTCGCGATAAGTGCTCGACCGATCTTCAGCTGCGACATCGTATGTCAGAGGAGGATGGAAAAAGTCCATATGAAGACCATATACTGTCCGTATGCATCAGCGTTCAGCTGCCCACCGCATCGATTTCAATGGCGTATCCGCTTCATTTGGCACGCCGTCGTGGTCGCGCGAAGTTGATATGAACAGAAAACGTCAGTATAACTTAAGGCGCATGGAATAGAGGAGGAAGCGCCTGCGCACCGTAATCCCGTGGTCAGAACGCTGCATGCCCCATGAGTACTGCAGCCTCCAGCTATAAAGGCTGCCCAGGCCAAGCACCCCAGGTTTACCGTAGAATCCAACGCTGCTGGTCGCCAATTGGCCCGGAGCGCTGCCAGCTAACAGTCGCCGTCCCGTCCTGCGGGTTGTCATCGAGTATCAGCGGGGTTGTCAGCGCGCCGTTCTCATTAAGATGCCTGAGACTCAGAATGCCGTAGCTATGAATAATCGAGAAATATTGCAAGGGACTAGGGACTAGAGAGAAGAATAAGTAACGAAGAGCGTGAGCGGGCAGGGAGAAAATTGCTTTCGGCGCTAGTCGGCGCGCGGCCGGCGTCTCCGGCGTCCGAACTCCGAGTCGAGAGAACCTCTTCTACAACCATGTCGACAACCACCCCCACCACTGGCATCTCGCGCTCGCTATATACCTCCTGATTTGCTGCGACCACACCGAGAACAGCTGCTCAAGAGGTCTCGCAGCATAGTGGTGTGTATCCCGCCTCCAATACTCCGGGCCTCGATGCCAAATGCCTTTCCAGATGCTATCCTCAACCAACTCTAGAATTCGACATCGACAGAGCTGGTAATACCACGCACCGCAGGGAGAGACACATTTGAGTTTCTGTTCAGTGTGAGGAAGGCATGCTGCGGGGCTGCTGGAGCCGCGCGTGCCTGGGTAGATGGCTCAGCGCGTATGTCCTCATCTCCTTCATCCATCTACAACGGACTGACGTGATCCTGAGCTAGCGCCCTTCGTATATCCAGTGCACCTTTGAGGAGATTATTGCCGGTGTATGGACGGCAGCGGACAAGTGCAGGCTGACCTCGAGCACGTCAGGCGACTAGCAAACAGGGGTTAGACGACAAAGACATGGCAAGTAGCCTACTGTGCTACTCACCGCCGGACGCTGCGACATGACGGTTCAAGTTCATGCAGCTCGCGCCGCGTCCGAGCAGTCGCGTGTCGAGCAATCACGTAAGTACTGTGTGTGTGCAAGGCGTTGCCTTGTACGTCTCCATCTAAGCGCGCCCGAGCCTATCCCAGCTCTCCTTATCCCAGCCCATCCGACCTCATGCCCTCGCACCCTCTTGCCTCCCGCCGCCATTGCAAGCTCGTCCATCATGCCCTTTACTACCCACATCTTGATCGATGTCGAGCTCGAAACTGGCGGTGTTCTTGTCGGTATCAACTCCCCTGCTTTGCATAGCTTGCGTGCTCACAGGCGCAACAGATACTACAGCTGACCGTAGGCCCCGAGGGCGTGACGACGAGTACCTCGATCCAGTGAGGCCTCTCGTGACAATCCAATATGCATGGCTACCAACTCGACGGCCCCGATCCAATCGTCTAAGTACTCTCCCCACTGGCGGCAAGAGGGCGCTCTCCGTCCTCCCATTCTTCTCAATTCCACCCTCATCAAATGGCCATCATGACATCAGCATGACCACCATACCGGAAGACAGCCGCGTGGGGTGCGCATTGCGCAGCGCAGGATACCTGAGACATTCAAGTTGGTGAGGGCGAGGATCTGCCGGGTGCGTGCTCAAGGGCCGGATGGCGGTTGCTTCGGGAAGCTAGACACCTGCAAAAAGTCAGTGGTTAGTGCTTTTTCGGGACGTATCTGGTTCTGACGGAACTGTGGTCCAATTTCTTCGGGTGCCCGACCAGCCGTCCTAGCGTGTTTCGTACTCCACGACTGCAGCCCCGATTCTGGCTTCACTGCATCCATCTGCTCCTTAAGCATTCCATAACGTGTGACCTGCACCGCAAAGGAGGTCAGAGCCGGGCTCACAGGATTTTGGTGTACGAGGTGTCGAGCGAGATTGACTCGACTTCAGCCGCTAGTGACAGTTCCCTGGTAAGCAATTGTAGGTATTTTCATCGTCTGATCTACCAACTGTGCCCTCAGATCATGGTGCTGGAAGGTTTTGGTCTCAGCAAGCAATTCAGTCTCAAAGCTTTCAAGGCAAAAGGGGAGGTGACAATGCTGACGAGGCCTGTAATTAGCTATTTGTCCTTCAAATCACTGTTTTGACCGCGGGTTCATGGCACCCGCCGCACCGCCGTTTGTACCCGCGGTTCACCGCGATAACCGCACAGATGACGGGTCGGTATGCCACCCGTACCCGTACGGGTACGGGTTTGGCGGGTGCGGGTGCGGTCTGGTGAATCTCTACCCGCGGTATACCCGTGCTCTTCCCTAGGCCTGTAGGTGCGACGCAGGTTCGCATGAGGGAAGAGCTGCATACTGTCGGGGGAGCGTACGTTTCGATGTCCCCCATCAAGTCTGTCGTTCTAACTCATCCCTGCCAGGTAAAATCAGGACGGGGCTGTCCTTCTTTCTTGGGTGAAATGTGGTGGCTGCGTGTCGCATGCATGTTAGGTGTTTGGTTCTCGTAGTTTGCGTATCCGTCGTTCTGTGACTGTAGAGAAGTAGTTCTGAAGACTCGCATCAAATCAAGTGTATTCCGGCGTGCGTTGCTACCGCCTGCCGTGTGCTCCAATCAGTTTGATTTACCGGTGCATTTGAATATGTACATAAAGTTGGAAGTTGGGACTCGGGGTACTTTGACCCGGTGCGCACGCCGCGCGACGGCCTCGCAGTGCGATGGTCACCCATCACCATTAGACTTCATCACAGCTGCCATATAATCGCAAAAAATTCATCTTCAGAAAGCCTTGATGTTTATCTGTCATAGCCCAATCAAATCCATGTGGTTAAATACAAGGGGAAAGCCCTACACATTATATCCGTACAGCAGGCATTGGGCAGCCGCAATGGGCCCGATAAGGAAACTGTGAGCAACGTGAGAATACTTGAGTGGCTGGTGAGCAGCGGGGGGCTTTCCTGATGGCAGTGCATGTCGAGGGATTTTGCCGGCTTACTGCTCAATTTTAGCGCAGCTACTTACCACGCTATGCGCAGACTACACGGCATACAGCGATGCGGCGTAGTGGATGGTAGAGCAACAAAAAGGGTATTCTCGTATCATTGCTTCTGTTTGGATTTCACCATCGAGGGTCGCACGCGAGCGGAATCTCAGATTTACAGTCTGTGTACGTAGCTAGCGGGCATGGGAAATCTTGTCCTTATTTTTCCATCATGTTCCAACTGCTCTATGTATGAATGATATCTCGAAGGGTAAAGCTGGACGTAGGTGGGTATATGCGCGCCGTGATCGTACTGCTAGCGACGTTGCAGTCCATGCAGCTCGTGTGTGCCTAGGTACCGAAAAGTGGAAGCATGCGTACATATGAGAGACATGCTGCGGCATGTATGCGCGTCGCACACTGCTATTTCAATAGACCAAGAACTGCGCCCCGGCTGCTAACGCCCTCTAGGTCTCCCGCGCGCAGGGCGCGGCAGCATTGGAATCATGATGGTCGCCGAGGATTGGTGCTTGCACCGAGGCCTGCCTCAGTCGTGCGCTAGACATTGTTGAGGAGATTTCATGGGCAATGAACGCTGCGAGGCGGTCAGCATGGGGAGAAGGTGCTTGGGCAACGAAGGGTGCTTGGGCAACGAAGGGTGCCAGGGAGAGATGGGCGCATACTGGCGGGTTGTCGTTGAGCAAATGAACTGAAACAATGCGCTTGGCAGGCGACGCAGAAGAGGTAACGCGACGTACCACGCGCGCTGTGTCTTGGTCCGTCCATCGACAGCAGACACCACCAAGCTCATCAGCCCGCCCGCCGGCCAGCAGGCCGGCCAATGTTGGCTTGAGCTTGAACACTTTGTCGATAGTTCGGTTGCTTTCGTGAAGGAGGTCAGGAAGGCTGGCGCAGAGCGCCTCGACTAAATGATGCCGCCGTCAGCAAACGTGCGCCGCATATTGGGATGTAAAGCCTACGCACTGCTCATCTGAGATGCATCTCCGGAGCGCCCGGGCGCGAGGGTGGCGAGGCCCGCAGCTATCCAGTGTGGGCACCATGTATCACCTCGACGAGAGAAGGGTGTCTGGCGAGGACGGTCGCGTGTCTGGGACGGTCTGCCAGTAACGAGTCAACGCTTCAGCGTCGAGCGGGGAAGAAGCTGCGCAGCGACTGACCGGAGCGCGCAATACTCATGACAGACGAGCCGGCCGTTGCACACTCGTCGAACTCGTAGGTTCTAGGGGAGCAGTGCAGGGAATGGGTGGGCCAATCGCATGATGTAGATCGGTGCGCTGGAGGTAAGACAACGCCAAGCGGGCACGCATCATGAGCCTGTGTGATATCGCAGAATGCAGAATGCGACGCACCGATGCTAGCGAATCCTCCGCGTTTGTATCTCCAGAATCTTGGCTGACGGGTGTGGTCGCAGTGGAAGGCAAGGCTCTACTGAGCTGAGCTGCAGGAGAACATACACGTGATCTCGGTCCTCGGCTCCGCCGCCCGGACTGGGCGTACGGCGCACATCTTGTCCATAACCACCATCCGCGAGGCTCGATGCACTTCTTCTCCCCGCGCACGATAGCCCCCGTAATTCTGGAATCTGGCGGTACTCGGACGGTGCACAGCTCGCAGGCCGGCCTGAAATGCCGGAGAATTCCCTCCAGGTGCTATTCCGGATCCCCGGCGTTGACAGCTCCCAGCTTGCGACATCGACACTGGTTCCGCGGCCGCACAAAAGGAAGGGCTATATACCTAGAGTTGTGCTGAACTTTACGGTGCTGGTGCCGACGCAGACTTGCCTTCGGGCCGTGCGAGCTTCAGCGTGTACGTCCTCACCTCCCTTGTCACGTCGAGAACGGACTGACCGGAGCGCTTAGCAAGTCTCCATGCTTCCTGGCGTGATTTAAATGCTTGAGGATATTTGAGACAGGGATACCAACGCGATGGTCGACGAACGCGAATGGAGGAGTAGCACAGTGCGTGTCTACTCCTCCGGAGCGAAAGCGCTGACACCAACTGCAGATTACGCCCATCTAGGCACTTCCCCTCGGACCTCCACAGTCCAGCAGCACGCGCACGCAATCATGCTCGGTGCGCGCTGTTTTTCTTTGCAGAGAAGCGTAGATCTGATCTTCCATTCGCGCATGGAAAATACGGCGTCAAGAACGTGTACGCGATGCGCGATGGCATGGCGAGCTCTCTTGCGGGTGGCGCGCCTCGAGGATAGCAAGGTCAAATTTCACATCGTCGATGAAGCAGGCGTAGGTGCGCTGGCGCGCCCGTGATCCACATCACGATGGTATTGTTATAGCTCCAGGCCATCCGCCATCACAAGGCTTGTGGCGCGCCCCTTGTTATCCCAAAGTGGGAGCCATGTACGAGGCAATCTCAGAACGAAAGAGGCGATGTAGTCCGACTCTGGATTTGGCCAGTCACTTCTGTCTCGGCGATTTGACCGGTGCGAATCTGGCCCTTGTTCCAATCGTCCCGGGGCTCGACACCTACCGGCGTCAAGCCTCGACGTCACCTGATGTCGGCGTCGGCGCCTAGGACGGCTGCATCTTCATTTTCCCTCGACGGTCAGTCCGCCGGCTCGTGTCTCCGATTGGGATCAACGAACGTATCGACCCGTCCAAGCGCTCATGACCAGCTAGGCTCTGCGTTCGCCAATGAATCGGGGATGTTGCTTTGAGATTGCCGTGATAGACCAATAAAGACAGAGCCAAATTCCGAGGGTGCGTCTTATAGTTATGTACTTACTCCCCCGTTAGTAATTGTTCCTGTTCAAACCCTTAGGTGGCAAGCATCCCGATCACCGGATACCAAGTAGCATTGAATTATCTATATCTATGCCTTCGCCGAGTCCATGCGTTGGATGTGAGCAGCACCATCCCCACCGCCACCCAGTCAAGGTCCACTCCTGTTTTTTTTTTTTTTTTTGGTTCCAATTTAGAGTCCCGTGGCGGCGTACCGTATGTCAGGACTGTGGCTATCGTAGGTATCGTACCGTCTCTTCCTCTGCATGCACTGTCTGTTCCCTACGACGACCCGTGAGTTTCCTCCGAGTGAGTGTGAGCCTTGGCATTTCAAGGTTCCGGTGGCCCGTGTGGCTTGAGGGGCGTCTTTGTCGAGTGAGGGGAAGATGGTGTCGACAAGAAGATGCTCGGCCGTGGCCTATGCGAGGCGTGCTCGCTGCCCTGTCATTGTTTGCCCCGATTCGCGTGCGGGTTTTGTCTGGGGCTGGGGCGCGTTGCTGATTCGTGCTGTGCGTGCTCGACCTCCGTGTCCCTGTTCCCGTTCCTCCGTCCTCTGTCCCGTGTCCGTGCTCTTTCTCCTGCCCTGCGGGCTGCGCCCGCCTCCCTCGTCCGGTCCTCTATCCCGTCCGTCCTGCTCGTCCCGTTCTGCCCTGCGCTTCCGCCGTTTGCCTCCTCTCCACTGCCGCCTCGAGCGTCCGTCCTTCATCTCCGCCGTTCTCCCCTTGCCGCCTGCGACCCCGTCCTTCTCCTTCCGGGCCTTCGCCCGTTTCCCTGCCCGTTCCATTCGCTCCGCCACCTCCCCGTGGGGCTCTGCCGCCGCCGACGCGTGCCCGCATGTTGAACCGTGCTTCGAATTCCGCTGCGTTCTTCCTGAGCGTGTCCTTCCTGAGCTCTTCTTCCTTCTCTGTCTCCCGGAGGTCGCCGAACGTGTCGAGGAAGCGCTTCGTGTCGTGGATATATCTGAATAGGTGCGGGAATAGGGCGGGCTTCGATAGCAAGTGCGCTATTTGCATCTTGTCGGGTCCGACAGCCTGTAAGAGGTGGTCGCGCGCAGTGGCGTGTCCTGAGCATTCGAATAGGAAGTGCCATACCGTTTCTTCTGCGACTTCTCCGCATTCGAGACATTTGGGTGTCCTGGCTCGTCCGATTTTGTGAAGGTAGCGGCGGAGGGGGATTGCCTTCGTGCGCAGCTGCATGAGCAGCGATGCGTGTCGCCGCGGTAGGCGGGCGGTCGCTTTCCTGTATTTGCTCGACGGCATGGACTCGTCTATGCTGTGAATGTGAGCGTATCGCGGAGATCGTTCGAAGTCGGCGACTCTCCTTTCCTTCAGCTTTGCGCGGAATGCCTGCTTCGCTGCGGACTTGCTGACTGGAAGCGTGCCCTTGATCGCTGCCGGTAAGTCTCGCTTGTCGCTGGATAGTCCCCTCGCCGCCGCCTTTGCCTCTTCATCGCTCGCCTCGTTGCCCGTAATCCCGACGTGACCCGGCACCCAAATTGCGGAGATATTGCACCCGCAGTGTTTCTTCGCGGCGATGTCGATGCCCGTGTAGGCAGCGTCGATCAGGTGTGACCCCGGCTTCGCCTTGGCGCTCTGTGTGGCTTGTATGGCTGCGACGTTGTCGAGGCGTATCGACGCGTGGTTGACCTGTGCTTCACGGAGTATCAGTTCAGCACCCAGTATGATGCCGACTACCTCTGCTTCGTAGACCGTGTGTTCCGACTCTTTGCCCAGGTGTTTGTGGAGAGTGCGTACGCGTCGTTGGTTCCTGTATAACACCGCGGCGGCGCCGACTCCTCCGTCAATGCATGATCCATCTGTGTATACCTCTACGTCATCGCGTACGGCCTTGTTGAAGGCTGCGGCGGCCTTCTTGTTTCGCGCTATGTACGTCCTCATGTTCGGCTCCCACTTCGGTCCCCGTTTCGTCGGCCAGATCTTCTCCATGCGCCTGGGGTTGATCTTAAAGATGTGCATGAGGCGCTGGATCGGCGTCTTTGCGGTGCGTTCGTATGGCTTCGTGCGTGCTGTGTCGATGTGGTAGTGGAGCGGGTGCGTGTATGGGACGGTGGCGAGTCGAAGTGCGGCGTCGTGACATTTCTGGTCGACGATGTGTTCGAATGGAGGGAGGTCGGCGTGTGCGTCGAGCAGGTCCGTGGCCGTGCTGCGTAGAGCGCCCGTGATGCTGATCGTGGCTTGTCGTTGTACTCGTGCTAGTCGGGCGATTGCGGATTTCGAACCGTTCATGCCGCTGTACGTGGGGGTGAGGAATATGTCAGCAGCGTACAGCATCTTCGGGATGGCTACCGCGAGGTAAAACTGTCGCATGAATCTTGTTGAGATGCCGCGTGAGGGTCGGGTGAACCTGCGAAAGGTGTTGACCCATTTCGTGCCCTTTCGGAGGGCGTGTGCGACGTGCTCGTGGAATCGCAGCTGGCGGTCGAGGATAACACCCAAGAACTTGTGGGATGTTGTTGGTGCAATGCGGTTGCCTTGTATCGTGATCGGGGGGCAAGTGATGAGTACGCGCTCGTACGTTGTTGTGAGGGTGGTTTGGCGTAGCGTTGTGTCGTCGGCGGCGGCGTTGGGCACTGTGTCGATGCGCGTCTTCTCCTTTCTCCTCGAGAAACACATCAGAGCGAATTTGTCAATTGCAAATGCGCACATGTGTGATGTCGCCCATTGTAGCGCGCCTCCTTCTCTGTGCATCATGGCCTGTAGTTTCGCGACTGCTGCTGCCGGGTTGCGTGTGATCGCCAAATATGCGGTGTCGTCGACGAATGCTACGCCGTGCTCGTCGTCAGTCTCCCTGGGTACGTCAAGTAGGTCAGCGTTGTAGAACTGGAAGAGTATGCCCGACAATGGGCATCCTTGGTCTACGCCGCATGGCATCGTCTTGCTCTGTGACTCGTATCCGTCGAAGGACATGGTGGTGCGTCGGTCGTTGAGTTTGATCGTGATCCACTCGGTGTATTCTTTGGGTACGCCACGCTTGCGCATGTCGTGTACCAGTCGGTCGAGGTTTATACTTGGGAAGGCGCCTTTGATATCGAGGAAGAGCGCGCACGCTACCTTGCCTTTGCTCATTGCTTCCATCGCTTTGCTTGTGACGTAGTGCAGAGAGTCGGTTGCCGTTCGCCCTGCGCGGCATCCGAAGTGCGTCTCCGGTAGAAGGCGGTGGTTTTCGGCCAGCTGCATGAGTTCGTCAGCGACGCACGACGATAGGATTTTGCTGACGGTTCGGATCAGTGCGATTGGACGGTACGACCCTGTCTGCGTGTAGTCCGCCTTGCCCGGCTTGCGCAGTACTACTGTGCGCGAGTCCTTCCATTCCTGCGGGTACCTGTGGAGCGTGAACGTAGCGCGGAAGAGAGCGCCCATGAACGGCACCAGAATGTCTTGACATTTCTTGAATACGACATTTTGTACTTCGTCTGTGCCGGCTGCTTTGTACGGTTGTAGGCGCGCGATCGCCCGATTGATTTGTGCGTTCGTGATGGGCTTGAACGCGCATGCGGGCGCGGGGTATTGGCTTTCGTCGAATGTCTCGTGCGCCGCGTTGGCGTCGGGGAAGAAGCTGTTGAAGAGAAGGTCAGCCTTCTGCGCGTTACCTGTTACCTCATTCTCCCGTTGTCGGAGGGCCGGTATGCGTGTCCTGCCGCCGCCCATTGACTCCGCGCTGAGATACCTGTGTGCCGTCCAGGCTCGGTCCTCTGTTAGCTCCGCGAGGAATTCCTGGAAGTGTTCTGTCTTCGCTTGCTTGATTGCTTCCGCGTATGCGTTGCGCAAATTGCGAGACTCCTCGTGTGCCGGGTGATCTATGTCCGCGCGGAATACGTACGATTTCCTTGCGTGGTGCTTCGCGTCGTCTTTCATGCGCGTGAGGTCTTTTGTCCACCATCGCTTCGAGTACGGGGTTGGCTTCGACATGGGCACTGTGCGTGTGACGGCGTCAATGAGGGCGAGTGAGAATAGCTCGTACGCTGCGTCGAACTCGTCTTCGTCATCCAGTTCTTGTGCTTGTGCGGGGTCGCCGAGGTGTTCCATAAGGATGTCACGGAAGTCGTCCCAGTCGGTCTCGCGGAAGTTGCGGCGCGCGGTCTCGATGGTGGTGTGCTTCGTCACGTCGATGACTGTGAGGATCGGAAAGTGGTCACATTTGGTGGGGATTTCGTCGGGGAGCGTGTGGCACTTGGTGACGCGTTCCGCGAGGGCTTCGGAGGCGAACGTGTTGTCTGGCCGGGTGTGGTTGCGTGTGGCGAACGATCTGAGCGTGGGGATGTGTTTCGGCAGGACCATCTGCATGTTGTAGTCTGCCGTCAGTTCGATTAGACGTTCAGCCGCCTGCAGATTTGCCGCAGTGAACAGGTGGTGGTTACGCGGCTCGTCCCACATGGGGTGGTGTCTGTTGAAGTCAGCACACCATAGCAGCTCGACGTTTACCTCGAAGCCGTCGCGTTCCGCCTGTCCGTGTCTCGCTTGTAGGTATTGCTCGAGCGCCTGCAGGGAGCGGTCGTGTGTGCAATCGTTGTAGATGCTGAAGACTTCGACGATTGTAGCGTTGCTCGTGATGCGGATTGCTGTGATGTCGGGGCAGTCGATGGGGATTGGCGTCCAGAAGCTGGTGTTGAGTGCCTTGTGCACGAAGGATACTGATCGGGTCTTGTCCGGAGATTTTGCGTGCGAGGGTGGGTATACCACATGCCAGTGGACGTTGGCCGTAGCGACATGACCTGGGTTAATATATGGTTCCTGGATACATACTATGTCGACGTGGTGTCTCCGGATGGCGTGCAGCATGTCCAGTTGGGCCAGGTTTGACGCGTTGCAGTTCTGTTGCCATATCCGTAGGCCTGACTTCGTGCTCGTTGGGTCGTCCGTCATTTGCGCATGCCGCGGGTTGCTCGTCCGTCGTTCCCGTCGACCTCTTCGTCGTCAGGATGTATGTTGTCGTCGTCGCCAATCTCACCGTCTTCCGCCTGCCTAGATCCCAGCCAGTTGTCGAGCGTGTTTGCTTGACTCGACGTTGCTGATGCGGCGCGCGCGCGTCGGGTTTGCCAGCCCCTGTCAGCCTGGCTTGTTTGCTGGGACATACCTCCGTTCGTTGGTGTCTTCCGTCGACCCCTCGTCGCTTCTTTCCATGTTACATCCTCTAGCGTGTGGCCCGTTGGGGTTTTGCCTTCTGCGTTTGTCGGCGGCGGGGCGTCCGCGCGCGTCCTCCTTGCGATGTGAGTGGCCCGCTGCTCCCATGTCCATTCATCCTGTTTCGTGGGGAAAAAGCGGTACGTCGCTGTCGGGTCGCGGAGGGCCATGTTTGCACGCTCGCGCTCGAAAGAGGGGCATGTGCGGGACCAGGAGGCGTGGCCGTGCGTCTCGCAGCTGACGCACCAGTGGTCTTGTGTCTTCTCGTTGGGGGTATCGCAATCCTTCGTCAGGTGGTTTCCTCCGCATGTGCCGCATGTGTCGTGCTCCTGCTTGCACTGCGCTGCGATGTGCCGCCCGAATCGTTGGCATTTCAGGCAGCGGCGCGGTTCCGCGGTCAGCCGTCGGCCTTTTACTCTCTTGCCCGCCATGATGAGTCCTGTGCTGATGGCGTCGTTTGCGGCTTTTTCCGAGTGGAACTTGACGAGGACGAGGGCTACTTTTTGCACCGACGTGCGGCGTGTGATCGGTTTGAGCCATCGCGTGCTTGCGATTTCGCCCGTGCGGAGGCCGCTATCCTCTTCAATCCGTCTGTGTTCAGCGTCGTCGCCGGCTTTGTGGCTGATGGGGACGAATTCCATGATTACGGGGTGAAGGCGGTCGCGAATTTGGACGGAGCCGGATGCGAACAACGTCTCGAATTGCTCCTTGTTCTCGGTCTGTCGGAGCCAGTCTGCGAGATCGCTAGCGGTGGTCTCTAGGACGATCCCCTTATTTCGGAGGAAGGTGACGCCGACAAATTTGCTGCTTCCGGTCCACGTCTTCATCAGCTCCACGGTGAGGTTCGCCTTCGCCACTATCTCGAGCTCGGAAAGGGAGTGCAGGTTGCTGTCTAGCCCGTCTGGGGCTACGTCCAGGAGTATCTGACGTCGCTTTTCGTCGGTTCTGCTGAGGACCGTGTGGTGATTCGCGGGCAGGGCGGCGGCCTGCGTGGGTCGGCGACGGGGGTCTGCCGCAGCGGCGTATGACGTGGGGAAGGGCGTTGTTGGCCGGTTCTCTGTCCAGTGCGGCATTTCTCTCGTCTCGTCGGGCTGGCGGACGTGCCTCTCCTGCAGTGCGCGTGCGGTCTCCTGTAGTGACTCCACGGTCGTCTTCATCTCCCTTACGGCTTCCTCTAGCGCGTCTCCTGTCTCCACCTGCCACTTCGCCGCCATCTGTTCCACTGCGGTGTCCATGCGTTGGTCGACTGTGTTCTGGACCGCGTCTGCGACGCTCTTGGCGACATCTTTTGAGATGAGGGCTCCCGCGGTGCTCGCGACTTGGTCCCGGCTCATCTGACTCAGAATTTTGCCTACGGCGTACGTTCCGTCCTGTAGGTCGCGTGTGCCTCCGCTGGGTAGACAAAGCAATGCATTACTCAGCTGTTCCAGCGAGATTTCGCTGGTGTGATTCGTCGGCGGTAAGTATCCTCTTTTCGTGAGGTAGTGCACCGCGGCTTGTAGGTCGCTGAGTCTATACTTCTTCTTTATATCATCTAGCGTATCGTTCTCTGTGCGCGGTTCGACGGGCTGAGATTGGCCGCGCGTGATGGGCGCTTGTCCTCTGCCTGCCGCGCTGGCACCCGCCGGCGCGGGATTTTTGTTGCCTGGAGGCGAAATTTTGGATGTATGTGGAGAACGAGGTGTTATGGTAAGGTTGAGTGTATCTAGGTCCCTCCACGAGCGAGGTACAGCGTCGTCCGAGATGGCCGAGCTGCGTGCTGGTGGTGGTTACCGGAAAAGGCCCACTCCTGTTGCCATGAGCAATTTGACGTTCTGCGTGCCCCCAGGCATCAACCCCAACAACAATTCCGACGGTACATACGGAATTAGAGCCAACCCTGACCTGTCTGCCATTGGGGTATGTCGACTAGGTTTCATCCAAATACTTTCGGTTCCCTAATGCGTGTCTTCCTTCAGATTCGCGTCAACTTCTACTTGATCATACTTTCGTGTGCCATCACTCCGGCGATGCCATACACCATTAGGCTGCTCTTTACGCTTTTCACACATGCGTGGCTCTTAGGGATTGGATTGCTCTTTGCCGTCGTCATCCAGACCGCGCAGAAGGAGCTCTCGTTATACAACGCGCTCGTCGTCGCGCACATCCTCTGGTTCCTCGGCATCCAAATTCTCCCGGCGGACCCATCTATCTTTACATCCGCCCGCCGCTTCTTCATGGCAGTCCAACATGCTGTGACATTAGTCGTCGCCATCGCGTGGTCGCTCTACATGTGGCTCCACACTGACACCTTCGGCTCGCAGCCCGCGTGCAACAGCCATGTCAGATACATGTTCTTCTTCCATTCTGTCCCCGCAACTACTGGATGGATGCCCAAAGTTGCAGAGGCGTTTCTTATTATAGAATCCGTGGGCGCCGCAGGCTGGGTCGCATTCTTACTGTGGTGGGCGTGGACGGCCCTTCGGAAACAAGGAGTCGTCTTTCCCTGCTTTCTACCTAACAAGACATACGGTCTTTTGTGCGTTTCCAAGCCCTGTTTTTGACTGTGTATTTGTTCTCACCAGTCTCAGCATCGCGGTATATGCGACAGTGAACCTAGAGTTGTTCGTGCGACGCAATAAACATCTCCTCGTGAATACCGAAGAGAGCGTTTGGACGCTCGGGCAGGTGGTCTCGCTCGTCATGATCTTCTTTACAATCTGCGAGTTTATACCCGTTGTCTTCGGGTTAAACCGCCCTCCCCGCCTCGGTTTCTACGTGGGAGGCGAGGAGCAAGGAGACCCGTCGACGTCAGACGAGGAGCAAGGAATACCGTCGATGTCGGACGCGATTCCTGGTACGTGTCGCTTGCTATTAGTCGAATGTAGAGTGGATACTGACGCGTCTGTGACAGGTCCCCGCCAAGGTCTCAGCATCCCAGCTTTCCATCCCATGCCTGTCGAGAAGCCGCCCATGGCACACATCGAGAAGTCCTAGAAATAATGCAACACAGATGCCCGTTTGGCGATTGACTTGGATATCAATTTTCTCTTTCTTCTTCGATATCTACCTTTCATCTCATTTCGATGATTGTATCCGTTTTCACCTCTTTTGTCTTGTAACTCCTGTATGCTCTTCCAGTATTACAGTAGCCATCACGATCGCGTTTTCTTTCAATTTGACATAACACCAATGTATAACACCGTTGACTCCGAGTTCTCCGTATCACACGCGGCATATTATGCAAACCAAATCGAACGCCGTGTTGTAGGGTTCATGGAGACTGCATTGCCCCTCGAGAGCTCTATTGCGCAGCTCGGGCATCCGAGGAGGTTGAGGCGGCGCATCAGCGGTAATGGCAGCAACACCAAGAGCCTGAGTGCTCAGCGGAGCTGCAGAGTCGGGGATCGCGTCCTTGGGTTTACAACCTTTGGAGCACCAGCAAGTGTCGATCGAAGCTGCGTGGATCTTTGGTTTATGTCTTGGACTGGAATCGTCGCGGCCGTGTTTTGACCGGGACAGTCACTGTCTGGGTACTCTCGCATCATCGCTGACTTGCCAATAGACTCTATACGCTGTCGTAGCCGACAATATTGTATATCTCGCTCATGTTTCATTTATTCTTTGTCTCGCGTCTCGGCGAACTTCGAGTTTTCATACGTAATCGCATTCACGAGGTCGTAAGTACATGGCACAGTCATCAAGGACCACTCCCCACAGAGGATCGCAGCAAGAGTCCGATAACGAGCGCATATACTCGCTGTCAGTGCCAACGCGTGGTCTCCAGACAAGTTCTAGAAATATTTCGTGTCTTGGTACCGCAGCGACAAGGGAAAACTGCGAAGAAGTGTCTGGATGCAGCGTCGGGTCAGCACGCCGCGCGAATGCGCAGAAAGCGAGGACGTACCATACCATCGATCCACAAAATGAACGCCTTGGTCCGCCCAACAGCGACAATCCACAAATCGAACACCCTGGTACGCCCGACGCAGACGGATCCATGCTGATCTGGTCCTGGACAGGTCATGCAGAACACGCCGATGTATACCTGGGAGCATCGAGTGTATACGCTCGTGTAGTACGGTCTACATGCGTCGGACGCGCCGTCAGCCTCGGAAAGCATAATAAACCATGATACGTACCCGGACGGTCACCGCCGTCCTGCCAGCTGCTCTTCTTGGGGATATCGGGCGCCGATACGCGAGTTGGACGCGCACCCGGGCGAGCGCGGAGTCGAGCATTGCCCGGTAAGCCTTCCAGTCGCGGGCTGTCGCTCTGCCTCGCCATTCCGACCGCGATATGGGGATCAGAAGTGTATGTGCTGTACGCCGTAATGGTGAGAATTAGTGGCCTGGTAAATAAGGCGAGCGCAGGGGTGGTAGAGGGTACACGGCCGACGATAGGGATCTTCAGATCGGGTCATCGTCACCCGGCAAGCTCCAATACGTCCAGGAGCGGTTCTTCGGGCTGAGGGCCAGCGGTCGATGAGTTACATTTGGACTGCAGGTGCCTTCGGGTGGAGGTGCTGCGTACCATTGATCCACGAATCGCTGTACGCCCCGACACCGACGACCAGCCACGGTCACCAAGCGCAGAGGGATCGATGCGTATCTGGTCTTGGACAGACAGAACGCGCAACCAGCTCTGATATTCGGCCCTTTGGCAGCGCCGTATTGAATTGGACGAGCACTGGGAGGTTCGAGGTGGTGGGTGTGGTGCGAGGCTTCGTGGGACGGGACGTGCTCCAGGCGAGCGGAGGTCCGAGGATCCCATTCACGTGGCAGCAGGGCGGGCGAAGCAGACGCGCCTGTGCCGCGGAAGCGAGCGGGTCAGCGGGCAACATGCATGCATAGGAAGCAGCGCCATACCGAGGCCCATCCCAACGAAGCGACATCTGCCGCGCTTGAGATTGGCCTGGCCGATAGATCTGATTTGGTGGTTGGCCTGGAAGCCCCGTGGCGGTGTCTGGCGAGTAGACTTCAAGGTAACCGCTGGCGCGAAAAAGCAGGCTGGAAGGCGGCTATATAGGACAGAAGACGTGCCGACGTATGGGTGCGCCCGGCCGCGCCGGAACGTCGGCCGCGATGCAACGAGCGGGAACCAGCAGAGCACTGCGGGGAAAACGCGCGGACCACAGAATTTGCATGGTATATGCGCGCATGACTGTAAGAGGAAGACGGATAAGCAGGGCCAGTCGGTCTGGTGAGCGACATACGGGGACATCGGCACCAGCGCTGTGCTCATTTTCGTCGGAGCCGCAGTCCCGCTGTCGTTACAAAGGACCTTTGAGAGTACATGGCCGTCGAAAGGAAACAAAGGGCTCGACGATCGCGAGGCAGCTGAACGGCAGGAAGGAAAGGCGGACTCGGAGGAAGAAAGAAAGTTATTTGCGTATGTTATGCTCGCCGCCGCGGCCCGCGGGCTCCGGCGCTCCGTATCCTATGTTCACGACAAGCGGACAAAGCAACGCGTACGTACGCCCGCCTCATACTCACCCGCATCCACAAAGAAACGGCACACAAAGCCTCACAAAGATCCCGCGCAAAGGCAAATCATATAAAGGGCGCACACCGCAGCCCGAATCTTACGCCCGCTCTCGGCCACCAGCCCCGCGCGCCCGCCAGCGCGCGGTCCCAGCTTCGCACCAAGCCACCTGCTACTACCGTCGTGCGTCTGTACGGAGACCGGTACTTCGTACCGCCATCCCCATCAGATGCGGGGTACCCCGACATTCCGTCACCGGACCAAGACGGGGCGAGCGCCCAGGACATCAGGCGAGTGTGCGCCGCCTTCTGTGTCTTTGTCCTCCGCGCGCGAGACTGACAGCTGACGCAGGCGTCTTGATGAGGTTGGTAGGAGTACGGAAGTGAGGGGGGTGATGATGATGCGGGATGCGTGGCGCTGATTGTGCGCTTGGCTGGAGTAGTGCCGGCATCGCTGTCCTTTGCTGAGCATTCATCCCTCGCGCACGCACCAGCTAGAGAGAAGGTCCGTCAGCGCGCATCATAGCATCGCACTATCATTTACTCACCGCATGTGCAGGACGCGGCGCATGAGAGCCTTCCGGTGACTCTGCGGTGTGCTGCCGGTGCCTGGTCTCGTGGTGAGTACCTACGCGTCTCTGTAGGTGGGGAAGGTACTTACCCGAGCCCTCAGACAACCGCGCCGACAGCAGGTGGAGCTGCTGTTGACGCGGGATGGCTCGCGGGCTGGGACCGACTGGACGTGCGCTGTTCTAGGCGAGTTTGTGCCTCGCAGACGGATGTTGGATGCGTTTGCGTAGCCTTGAATACATGGTTTTATACTGGAATTGTGTGGCGTGTGGAGGTGGCATAAAGACGGCGTGCTGTGTAAGAGGCTTTGGAGAGGGACAAGGTCGTTGCTTCGTGCGAGGATGAAAGGAGCGCCATTGGATTGCTTTGGGGCGTCTGGTACTAAGAGCAAAGAAGAGAGAGTTAGCACGCGGTTGCTGAGGAGGCGGCTGCTACTCACAGTTATGGACATCGAGTACACGCCTTTCATTCTCGGCAAATCTACCTCCGCTATCTGCGTCTCTAGTCCGTTGCATGTGCCTTTGATGGCGGACGCCTTTGATGTCAGTTGCGGGGTCGCTTCAAGGCAATCATCAAGCGTCATATTGACCGACTCGGAGAGGATGCAGTGCCAGCGTAGAGGAGGAGAGCAGTAAAAGCCTAGTCGACGAGACTTGGCTCGCCTCCGCTGGCAGTACGCCATCGCGACCCATCGCTGTGTTGGTGCGCGTGGATAAGCCAGTTGCAATACGCAGGGGAAGAGGGAGAGCCTTCGCCGAGTTGTGGATCGGTGGTCATCGTGGTTGGGAGTCAGAGCTGGGGCGCCATCAACGCGCACGTGAGCTCGACGCGGCGACGCGTCCCGCAGCCGTATTTGTCCCCCGCCCCCAAGCCAAACACGCTGCGCTATATCAACCTATGCCTTCCTCTCAGACCCGATAACGACCGCTTCGTCCCCCACCATGTCCCCGCACGCTATATTCCCGCTCTCGCATTCCTCATCCTGGCCTTTTCGACTATGCGACACCTGACTGCGCAATCCTGTCGTGCCCATTAAGCTTCGTAGGATTCATATGTGCCTGTAACATGGTCAGTGCATCGCGCATTTGATGAGCTATGCAAGGCTTATATTTCTTTAGCCCTTTTGTGCCAGGAAACTGCTCACGATATTCCATTGGCGCATACATGTACCCAGCTACGTGACGGTGAGTGCGCATCTTCGCTGCATACATGGATGCATAATACTGACCACGACTCCAGGGATAGATGCAGGAAACCATTTGGCCACTGTATGCACCGCCCCACCCCTCTTACACCGCGCTCGACAGTAACAGGGAAGATATCCTACGTGATGCGGTCTCGATGGCGCGCCCCGTTTTCTTGCTCCAGGGTGCGATCCGGTTCCACGCCTATACCTGAACGCTGCGCTGACCGTCTTTCTAGGGGGACATGTACATCACGGGCATTTGGTACTCTCGCATCATTCATACGTTCTGTTTCATTCGGGAGGATACATGTGCTGTGAATTGCGCGAACTCTGTACGAGAATCAAGATTTCTATGGGCTCGCAATTGTGCTCCAAATGTCGTCGAGGGCTGAGCGCTGCGCATGCTTCGCGCAATTCAGTCCCGATGCTCAACTCAACAGAGCGGGCAGAGAACCGACGCTTTGTAGGAAAGTCGCAAAGCGGCCGGCAAGGACGGAAATAAATGCATAAAAGCCAACGTCAGGTGGCTGCAAGGCATTCTGCACGGGAAGTACAAAGGAGGCAGCTACGCAGGAGAGTACATACACGAATACACGGCGCGCATACATCGAGCTCGAGGCCGACATGTCTTCCTTCCCCTGGTCGGCGCGTACGATCGATACCCGCCGCACGCCATGCAATCGAATCGCCTACAGACATGATCAGATCTCTGGCGTCGGCTGCATGAGAGCGAGAGGCGCACCGTTTAGTTTGTGCATAGCCTCATGGCAGATGCGAAGCGCAGCGCGCTCCATGTGAAGCGCAGGAGCCTGAAATGCTGGTGGCCGGCTTCGAGGCCGGTTCAGAAATGAGGATTAGAACGGTTGCAGGAGTTGCAGGCGGGAGTTCGCGCGACGACGAGATGACATCGAGGCATCGGTGTCTGCGCCGAGCTTCAAGTAGACGGCCGAGAATCTTCCCGTCGAACATGCCACCGGTCAAAACGCACGCCATGCGACGCGCGTGTCTGAATTGCGGCTCCGTTGATGGCTGGGCTGTGTGCGGAGCATGACGTGCGAAAGGCGGGAGGCCGAGATATGGACAATTACGCACCGACATTCGTCGCTTAGTATCTGGCGTAACGCGCTTCGTACTGCCACGCGGTGACGACAGTTACGTGCGCTGAGCTGAAGATGAGACAAAGAGTCAGACTTCCGGGCGCAGGAGCATGGGAGCAAAACGCGCCTTGGCCGAGGGTATACTGCGACGCGATGAAACCCGGACAACAGCTAGCACTACTCCGCACGCGCAGATACTACACAGACCTAGGTTCGAGAATCCGAGCATGGATGCGACTTGCGGAGGTTGGACGAGCTGGCAGGTTCAAGGCCGGATGAGAACGGACTGGATACGATTACGGGCAGAGCGACGACGTACCATGGATCCAGTGCGTCGCTGACTTCAAGCTCCTCTTAAGACGCGTATCCGGTGATACAGAACGTATATTGAGCGTCGAGCGCACGGCGGTGGGCCCAACGGACTGCCCGGGAGTATTGTCGTTCCCCACTGGCAACCTGGGGGAAGGCACGGGTATCGACCGCATCATGAAGAGACCAGCGATTGAGCGTTACTTTACGTCTGTGAGCTCGCAGTCGCGCGTTGTGGTGAGAGGCAGGATACAATCGTCCGGGTCGAGGCCGCGTCACCGCGACATGCGGCACGTGATGCAGTCGCGTCAGCGCGCCGCAGCGCTCTATTTGTCCGCCCTACGCAGGCCAAACACCCCGCCATATATAAGGCCGAATCTCTTCAGAGCGCCTCTCTCATCCGCACCACCACCATGTCCCCCGTCCTCGCGTCCACCAAGTCCTCGCACCGCACCCTCATCCTGGTCTTTTCTTTACGACTTCTCTTCCGCGATGAATTCGTAGTGGTGAGATTCTTGGTTTCGTCGAGCTCATCGTACTCATAGCTCATACACGCTCTTAGCGTGACCCTCCGCTATGCTCTCGATAGAGTATACGCCTGCGCGTCAGGCCGTGAACAGAGCAGTGAGTCTATGCTTCTCGTCCCCTGCTGATGCGCACTAACCAAGCGCTCAAGAATACCGCAGGTGCCGCCGAGCGCATCAAACATTTCACCCTCGGAGGTAGTGGCCGCTAAGCTTCCCTGCCATCTTGCACATAGTCTTAGCTTGATCAGCTCGAGGTATTCTCGAAATCATCTTTTACCTGTCCATGTATGCGCTTCTTTGTGATATGAGCTATGCATATACGTGATGCGCAACTCTGGGCTGCTATTCAAATGCTCATGTAGTTTCAATAAATTGGTTTATAATTCGTGACCTTTATAAGAGAAAACATTGGTGATGGAGTACCCGAATTCTCTCCAGATATCCCAGAGCGTGACCAGCATCAGCGTGCACCTCGCCTGTGCGCATACAGCGAGACGCACGAGCTCAATTGACCAGCCTTCGATGCCTGCATTACAGCCCGCAGACTGGCCGCAGGCACTGCACGAGAGAGCACCATCTCTCGCTCAGGCCAGCAGGTTTGAGTCGTGCGCCGCGCATCTGATCGCATACGCCCGGTAGGGAGCCCGGAGGAGTAGGATGGTGATATGGACCGCAGAGCAGGAATTGGAACCTACCGGCAAGTCCGTATCAAGGTAGCGAGTCTGGTGGCAAGTCAGCAAGTGCCGTTGTGTGAAAAGGGAGTCACGACGCACCGGGGTCTTCCTTCGCTCGAGCGTTTCGACCCTAGGCTGTGCAAAGCGTCGAAGAGCAAGAATCGCGCAGCGCAGCAGGCTTTGGTCGACGGGCGGCGGGCTTGAAAGCTGAGGTACAGTGTTGGTAGAGTGAGACGGTGAGATGTCGGCGCATGTCAGCCAACTGCACGCATGCGAGTACGGTGATGCATACCGTATAACACGAGCTACATACTCATCGACCGCGTCCCCGCTGTGCAAGCTCCAGAACTCGCGCCTACACTGACCTACAGCGTAATGATCGTGTTCGTCAAGGGTGGAGGTGCATGGCAACCGCTGGGTTATTCCGTCGCAGAGCACGGGCGCCGGGCAACATCTAGAGCAGCAGTGAGCAGTTGCGAGGCCAAATAGAAGGCAATACGCACCGAGGGCATCTTATTTGTTCAGCCAATGTTTACGTTCGAGTGTGTTGAAGTTGAACATGGGAGTCTGGAAGGAGACGGGCTGGGATCGCACACGGACGAGCGACCAGCAGAGCATACATACCTGACGCTTGGGTCTTGAGCTTGCTGGCTGGCTCGTACGCCATGCTTCGAGCGGTGAACGAAATCCTGAGACGAGCGTCGACTCGACATCGTGGTAGGACGCTGGAAAGAGACCGCCGGACGCGCCGGGACGTCCTGAGCTGAACGCGCCTTCAGCGAAAATGGAACTGTATGCGTCGGGTCAGCAAGTTGCGAGAATGCGCATAAAGCGACTACCTACCGCACCATCGATCCACGCATCGCACAGAATGCGCCGCCAGCTCCGAGAAGTAATGGGTTAACCCATTTGGCAGCGCCGTGCTTGTTCGGAAGAGCGCTGGTCGATTCGAGGCGGATGGGTGTGTGTGTGAGCGGCGGATGGGCATTGAGGAGTTGGGCGCGTGAGGATAGAGAGCCTGTGCGGCGGAAATGAATCGGCACTCAGCGAGAAGAAACGACAGTACCGGGGAGCGACAACTCCAGCCGGGCCGGGCCAGCGTTCGATTAGCAAGGGGTTTATCGTTGCGAGCGCCGCGGCTTTACAGAATTTGACTTCGATCGATTGGCTAGGACGAGTAAATAACCCGGAAGGACGCTGCATTTGAGATAAAATTTTCTTTGTGACGAAGTGCCGGCACTGAAACGTCCGACGTAAGGGAAAGGACGTACGAGCGGGGGCTTCCAGGACGCAATGGGTAGAACGCGTGGCCCGGGGAATGCGCCTAGTATGCGCGTCCACGACTGTTAGAGGAAGGGATTCCGTGAGATCCGAGGAATACTATTCCTCAGCTATGGGGAGCGACGACGTACGGGGAAACTGGCGAGCCCGGAGGATGACAGAATGCACCTCTCTCATCCGCACCCCCACAATGTACGGCGATAGAAAAACATCGAGGTAGTCATTGGAAGCGAGTGAGATGCGTCGATGATCATGAGCGGGAGGTGGTGGGATGTCAACGTGCGCATAAATACTTGTCGTAGTCCGGCTCGCATAGCGGACACGAATGGCGGGCTTGTGTGACGTGGCGTGCGGCACCCTCTTCCTGGATCTTCAAGCTTGAGGCGCTGGAGTCAATAAATGACAGCGCGTTGCAGTGGGTAGGGTGGTTTCTAGGCCATGTTCACCCAGATTCTTCATGGCCGATTGTTGAAAACGGCTCATTTGGGTGCAGACAGCCTAGCGACGACGTACCATGCTGCCAGCGCGTCCTAGCCTCCCCGTCCCTTCACGTTAAATCGCGCGCAATATTCGAGTATGCACTGAGTTCCGAGTGGACGGCGGTGGGCCAAAAGTGCGTCGGGAGTTCTTGTCGCTTTCCAGGCCAGGATGAGCGGGAAGAGGTCGCGATTGTGGCGCGCCAATGCGGAGCGTGAATATAGCCGTGCCGAACCGGCAAGCGCCATCTCAACGTTTTATGTAACGTACCGTCAGCCTCCCATGAGCCATCCGTTCTCTGTCCAAACTCTCATGCGAGTCATCTGAGGACCCCCGTAACTCACGCCAGGGGTATGATTTTCGCACGGTAGCTAGACGGCGCTTTGCGCCGGAAGCTCTGAGGGGTCTGAGGTAGCTGGGGGCTAGAATTTGGGGCAAAAGTATGATCCTGATGGTGGTAGTTAGGGGCGCGGTGAACCGATGTCTGATCACAGAGGTAGTTGGACTAAGTACTGGCGGCAGAAGATTTTGACCCCATAATTACCGGTATAATTCGTACAAGTTGAGACATTAGGTAGAAATTTACGTGGCCTGCTGCGTACGACATTCTACGACAACGCCTCGGACCGAACCTGCTTCTTCTGTGCAGCGCATCACCCTCGCAGCCATCCCGGCATCGTGCCAATGGATGAGTCCATCACAATCTACAACGACGATGAAATACCTATGTTCCGTCCCGAATTATGGATCTCGCAAGGCAAAAGCTATCCCCAGAACCCACCGCCGGAGCTGCTGGCCTACATCGAGCAGCTCCTCAGGATTCCCAACGCTCCCGAGACTTCTTTGCTCCCCAGCGGCACCGAGGATGTTCATTCCTTCGTATCTACACCACTCCCTCGTCGCGATCAGCAGCTCATACACCCCTCAACCAAAGCTGTTTTTAGCCATGACGTGGCAGTCTTCCCCATAACCACACTTACAAAATCACGAAGCCTTCCTACGGATGCCTTCGTGGACAAGCTTGCTGCACTCGCACCGCAGGCCATCCTGGATGGCGCACAATCAATCATGGACCCACGATATGCAAGTGGTGCATCCCCGCTGTGGATGATCACTTACTGGCAACGGATGCGTACGGTCCTCCTGGCACAGGAGACGTGGACGGCGAGCGTGCGGTGGCTGCTACAAGTCGCTGACGGTTCTATGGAAAGCGAACGCACTGTTGCTCTTATCCACTCGCTTCCCTGGCGCCAGCAACTCATGATACCCGGTGCCGCCACATTTACGACAACATCAGCCCTTGCTCCGCTGTTATCAGACGGCCTTCTCACCGACACCATCGTTGACATGATGCTCATGTGGTTGAGAAGCCGCGTTCGGAGCACGCCAGGAATTGCCAACAACTTCGAGATCGCCGGACACGAGTTCTGGAATGCAATTTCAAAGATCACAGTAATAGAAGACCTGTTCCCCGACTCACCTCGTTACCTCAAGAGAATTGAAGACGATCTGCGCACCCATAGGAAGGTACTCCTCTTCCCTGTTTTCCTCGCCAAATACAAGCATTTTGTTGTCGTGAAGATCGACGGTCAAGCGGAAACAATATCCTATGGTGAGTACGTTACTATGTCGCCAATGGGAATGCAATCTTACCATTCCTGTGAAACAAGGCGACGGCCTTTACCATCAGGGACTGCGCCTGCCTAAAGACATCGAGAAGAAATTGCTCTGGTGGACGCGTGTCAAATTCGGCATTGAGTACAAGTGGGAGGGACAGTCGCTTACGACAGCGAGACAGACAGATCACGTATCGTGTGGCGTGATCGCCGTGAATGCGGTCGCACACGAAACACTGGGCTGGCAGCTTTGGGATGATTCAAGGCGCCACGTCGAACGGTTGGCGTGGTTCGAGAGGCTCGCTGCCGACCATATTCAATCGGTACGCTATATTTTGCTCATTAGCGACATGAGGACGACGATACTCAGGTGCTCTGCGCAGGTATCAAGTCATCAGCGACGGTCTGATGCTGTGACAGGCGGCGCCGGACGCGATGAGCCTGTTGCGCATCATATCCCTCGCGGGATGGCCCACCTTCTAAATCCTCAAGCTTCCGAACCCGGCGAGTCGACCAGAGATGCTGAATGTCTACTTGAAGGATTCAGTCCAGAGGTGGAAGAAAAGCAGATGGGGCGACGCGGAGACATGGACGAAGGCAGCAAATACGATCCGTCAATTCCACCTCTGTCAATGCCACCTTCTCCTACATCATCATATTCAGTACTTGCATCTGCTAGTGGCTATGACAGCGACTGCGACGACATACCTATGCCCGATACCACCGATACCAGCTGCGCATACGGCCGGTCGTTGCTCTCTCCATCCACTGTCGACGATGATCTCCCACCAGTTCCGCGTGGTGGAATGCTGGACCAGGATGGGCCTGGCAGTATCACAGAATGGAGAAGCCATTTGGAAAATGGGACTTCTGATGCTGCGTCAATGTCGTCAAGAAGGGTGTCGTCGGTGGGAAGTGAGGCGGAGGATTGCGCATCCGATGGAAGTCGACTGTCAAGGGCATCTAAGAAGATCATCAGTTCCATTGGGACGACACTGAAGGCTGCGCGGGGCTTACTGAAAAGGCGGAGGAAAGGGAGCTCGAGCGCAGACGACAAGACGGCTGCGAGCGCGAGTGAAGCAACAAGCGCTCAATCTGACCACGACTCAGAGGCTCAGGCGCCTATCCATCCTGCAAAACGCACACGCACTGTCCCTGGGCCCATTCATCCGTTCTTCGCGCCCAAGGGAAAGAATAAGGATGTCATTGCTACCGTGTCTGCAAGCACCGCAAGCGCTGATGTTGGGCCATCGTCTGGAGCAATCAGCACGCGCCTGGCCAATTCCTTCGTCAAACGCGGTAGGGACGACAACTCAAAGGCGTATACCAAATTCAAGGAGAAAATCCTTGCGCTTGACGACATGGCCGAGTTCTGTCTAGACGATGTTCGGAAGGTCCGATGCTCTCGATGCAACAAGTACATGCTTATGACTGGGGCGTATCACACCAAGGCATTCAAACAGCACCAGAAAGTTTGCAAGGGCACAATGCGATCACATACACTGGGCCACATCTGGGCATCAACCTCATCGACGCAGGCCCCCGCTCCGAGAATGATAGATCGTCCTTGTTTCGGACTTCGCGCAGCAAAATACGCTCGTGTGCGTCAATATTTGGAGCGCACACCATACGGCGGGGGCGGCGGGCCTTCCCTCGCCGATTTGGCGTTAGAGTTGTATTCGGCACCAGATTATCGTTCGTTGGATAAGGCCAGAAAGCAAGTAGTCGACACGGAGCAAGAGCATCGGTGGCAGTGGAAGAACTATCGGTCGCCTCCCCTTCATGTCCTTGCGACAGATTGTCTTCGCACTGTAAGGGTGCCGGAAGAGTCAACTGAGGATGTTACTTGTGTCAACTGCCTCGCTCTGCTGCATGTCCACGTATTCCAGAATGCGACTCGCAAGCCAGTCCCCGAGCCTAAGAATCGCCGCTTCACCCCCAATCATGCTCAGAAAGACGACATACAGGCCCTCCATCGATATGCTCTTACTCATCCCGACCTTGCACCTCTTCTGGAGGCATACGAAGATGTCAGTAGCTTCAAGTTCATAGTATCCCCACGTTACAGCTTCTGATCATTGTCTGCACAGAACCCTCATAGTGCATGCCTAGTCTTCGCAAGAGGCGTTATCGAGGGCAAGCATGGCAATTCCTTGTTTGTCGCCTTGATGAACGATCTCGTCAAGAAGAAAGATTTAGAAGAACGAGGTGTCCCTTTGAACGGCATGCGATATTCAGCCATGACATTGGAGTGGGCGCAAATTATCCACGTCTTAAGCCCGCGAGCATATGAATCCATGATGAATGTGCTACCCGTACCCGCAGAACGGACACTCCAGTCAGTGTTTACAAGATTGCATTGATACAATTGACTGATAAATGACCCGAAGGAAACGTCGTGCGCACGAAGTGCAGTTTCCCATCGGCATCACAGAGGCAACATTTGAATTTATCTACGAACGGCTGAAATCATTGGACTACCTTGTGGGTCCCGTTGGCCTCGCATGTGATGATACGAAGCTGCTAGAGTCTTTGAGGCCTCACTGGGACCCAATACGAAAGTGCTACGTGCTTCTAGGGAGTCCTGGCGATCCCGTCGTCGTGAGCGACATCAACACACTCGATGCCCTCATCCGCACCAGGAAGATCGAGAAGGCTAAGAAGGTATGAGTTCTACGAATACTTCGGAGGCATGCAGCTCACCGACACATGCCAGATACGCGTATGGACCCTCCAGATCCCTCTTCCCGGCGTTCCGACTATCGTCGTTGCGGCGCTCCCTATCTCAGAGTCAAACTCGGCGGAGCAACTGTTCGTCCACCTGGAATTAATATTGAATGGCCTTCTCTCCCGCAAGATCAACGTTGTATCCTACGCCGCAGACGGCACGGCTGTCGAGCGCTCCCTTCAACGTCTCCTGGTCGCTCACGCCGTTGCGTACATTGACTACACCCTCAGGCACCCTATTCGCTCACATCGTGACATCAACCTCCACATTCCTCTCATCGGCGCAGGGCGACAGCCTGTCGCACTCATTCAAGATTCGAACCATGGGCGCAAGACGTACCGGAACAACGCATTCTCAGGTGCCCGGATACTTACTTTGGGCAGCTATACGACGTCGTACAGCCACTTCCGCCTTGCAGCAATTGAAGCAACAGGGACATTGTTTCGGAGGGATGTCGAGAAACTTGATCGACAAGACGACAATGCTGCGACCCGTCTCTTCTCCGGTCATACGCTAGCATGGTTCACCAACGAGCATCGTGAAATGGTCGGCTCGATTATCTACCTCTTTGTGTTTGGAGAGCTCGTGGATGCATACCAGAATCGATCGATCCCAATTATCGAACGTGTTCGCATGGTGCTGCGTGCGCACTTCTTCATGGAAATGTGGACCGACTTCATGGACATCGCGGGCTACCGAAAAGCTCAACACTTCATATCTCCCGAGGCACGCGACATCACAAACTTCCTAGTCGTTGGTTTCCTTCAGTTGGTGATCATCTATCGGGACCACCTCGACGGCAGATACCCATTGCTGCCCTGGCTTCTATCAACCGAAGTCTGTGAGCATGTCTTCGGCATTTGTCGACAGCTTGTGAAGGACTTCACCTTGCAAGACTTCTATCATATGATTCCGAAGCTCTCAGTCCGCTTGCGCGAGCATCTCTTCCTTGCAAAGACATCTGAGGGCAAGGAAAGAGCGAATGGATACAATCATACCTATACCGACAATCGACATCTCGACCTCCATGCCCTCTCCACATTCCCTTCTGATCACGACATTGAGCAAGCAACACAACAGGCCCATTCGGAGGCAGCGAATCTGTGGGACGCTCTCGTACTAGACCCGGATTTTCTGGACAAATTGCAGAATCAAGCTCACCGTGTTCGCGCATTCCCATCGTTGTCGAGTTGGTATTCGCAGGAGGCTTGGGATGCAATCTATGGCCAGTCCGATTCCGAAGACGAGGGTCCTGAGATGGACGAAGACGAGCCCGAGATGCTCCAGATTGAAAATGGGTTGAAGAAGGCAGAGAATGCAGACGGAGTTGGTGCGGTCTTCGACCAGCAGTTGAACGATTTGACTTGCGCAGCAGCTGCCTTATGCGTCCAGAGCACTGTCGACATGTTCGTGTTTTGTCCTCCTCTCACCGCCGATAGATCTTACAGAGTCTAACCCTCACATTACTAGACTGCAATTGCCTGAAGACACAGCGGATGCAACACGCAAAGACGCTGCACATATAGGGAAGATCCTCGCCCAGTCGCTCCCTGCTGTGTCCGACCCCGACGAGCGCAGGACCTTCCAGGACACAGTGATCTCTGCTGAATTCGATCTCGAACAGCTCGCAGTCATCCGCCGGTCGCATCATACCAGACAGGCTGAGAAAGGTGTCCGAACAAAGGCCTTCAAGTCCTCGGAAGATCTACCACCTTCCTCTGATAACGGTCCACCCGCCCAGTCAACGCTCTCCGAGAAAAAACGCCTTCTGCAGTTGGTCAAGGATGTTCTCAAGCGTCAAGAAGAGCGCGGTGTTACAGAGCGCGGTGTTACCACGGGCGCGGGTCGGTCGATGCGCTGGCGGCAGCCAGCTGCGGGCGGTCGAGACGGAGCAATCAACGGCGAAGAAGCTGTTGCTCCTGCACCAGGGACGGCTGCAAACGCGGCTGAGGTCGCTGCAAATGCATCGTATCAGGTGCGTCTGCTAGTGTTGTATGAGTGCACATACATGGTATTGACGTCCGCCAGGCTGAACGGAGGCGAGCAGCGATCTTCGCAAAGCATCACGTCCCCAAGGTCGCACACTCGGCCAATGTCACGCCGCTCAAACACCTCTACGCTGCTCACACTGGCATGCCGCCTTCTTATGGCTTGGTTCTTGTTGATGAGGCAATCTGCCTTGCAGAAGGTGCGTCGTAATCTTCAACATGACTCGGCATGCGCTGATGGCTGGTTAGTCCTGACCATGTACGAGAAGTCGGCCGGTAAGAACGGCAAACATGGTTGGGCTTCGGACACGTCTCGCATCACCGCTCTTTCTTACATCGCTGTGAGACTGTTCAAGCCGGTCCGACACAACCAATTCTCCCTCGCCGATCCTAGCAAGATCCCTCGGTTCGCCTTCCTGAAACCGTCCTACTTCCTGTATGCCCTCGACCATCCCCTCCAAACCTCGGGCTCAACACTAGCTTTGGTAAAATCTGATGGCGCGTGCTATGTCGCCCTCAAGCAGAACGTCGCGAATATCGCTCGTGCTATCAAGGAGCTTAGTGGGAGGGTCAAGGCGGGTCTTGAACAGGCGGGTGACGATGAACCAGATGAATAGGTCAGTTTGACAGGCCTCTGCGCATCCGTAGTACATCCCCTCCTGCCTGCACGCAAAGCGGAGCTTTTTACAATAAACTACGATTTTTTTGAAGCTATGATCCTATCCGTGGTAGCTACGGACCCCAAACGGAGGTCTGAGGGGCGAATGGTAGCTGGAAGGGGTCGCGAGCCGCAAAAAAAAATGGTAGTTGACCCCGTTTGGCGGATCATACCCCTGGCATGAGTTACGGGGGTCCTGTCATCTGCGAAGCGAAATTCTAAGCGGACGGCCCTGCCCTGTAACGAGTAACGGCAGGGCTTGCTCGTACCTATAAATCCTCGATGACAACCTGTCTTCCCCACACGGATACCTGACGACATCCACTGCGCGGTTTCCCGCTGTCCCAACCCAACACCACTTGACGCGGCCAGAGAAGTAGCAGCAAACATGCATGTGCGTGAAGGATTCTCACTATCATGGCGAAGTGCTGACCACATTCTTCCCAACTCTAGCCCGAGTTGGACAGCTCGTTCATCGCCGCGAGGCGCACGGCAATGGTGTTCCAGAAGGCCGTCGAGCAAGCTCATCGTCACCGGGGGATCGGGCACTGCTCGACGAAGATACGCCTCTTCCGGGTTTCGAGCAACAACACGCACTACTTCAACCAGTACGAGAAGCCTTACGAGGAGTACGACGTGGGCTGGGAGTACAGTGTAGATGGCGGGCCATATATTGATTACAAGGGGCTCGAGAACGACGGCGACAAGGAGCCGCTCACGAGAAACGAGGTAACGTTGCCGGTCGCTTCTCGGCGACACGTTGACTCACACGTTGCGGCTTCAGGTCCTTGTCGACCGGCTCGCCCACCTTGCCGCTCGGATGCCCGTCCACGCCAGCGGCGCCCTCGACACGCCCTTCACACTGGAAGTCTCCCGACCCGGGTGCGCGCTCACAGGCGCTGTCCAGCCCACGCACAACTACTGTGCGCCGGAGAGCGCGGAGGCGCAGCAGCTCGCGCGGCTGTTTGCCAACGCGGCAGTGTCCGACATGCGCATGCACGAGGACAGCACCGCGTGCCGGGCCCGCGAGATCAGCGCAAGCGAGTTCATCGTCGAGCCCGCACTTCTCGAGCGCGTGCGTGCGCTGTGGGCAGGCAGCCTCGGGCCGCACAACGTGCGCGCGGAGTCGTACAAGATGCATCTGTACGGCGAGGGAGGGCCCTTCGACATGCCGCTGGAGACGCCGGAGCGCGGCCTCGTGGGGACGTTCCTCCTCGGCGTGGGCGACTCGACTGGCCAGGAGACCTTGAAGCTCCAGGCTCAGCGCGAGTATAGCCCGCATCCCCGGTCGCTGTGGGACTACGACGACGAAGCCTCTGCGATGCAGCAGGGCGCTGAGATCCCAGAGGTGATGGAGCAGGACACAGAGGCCCAGGAGCCGATGGAGGAGGAGACAGAGAGTGAGGATGGCAAAGAGGCCAATGCACGCCACATGTTCTCCGCCAAACCCGGGCACTGGGTTGCCTTCTATCCCGACGTGCCGTGCCGCGTAATCTCAGTCAAGACTGGCTACAGCGCTGTCGTCGCGTTCAAGATATTCCAGGACGACCGGACCGACCAACCCGAGACGGAAGCCGAAACTGCAACGATCACGGGCATCAGGCGCATCACTGACACGCTGGAGGCGCCGGTTGCTTTGATCCTCAGGCGCAGATACTGCCTCGAGCCGCACTGGTTGAGCGGGTTTGACGCGCTGCTCTACAGCGCGCTCATGCGCCGTACGGACATCAATGTGCACCTCATTCCTATCGTCATCGACTTCTCTGCTTCGCTCCAGCTGGACAACGACTTCACGCCTGTTCGACGCAGCTTCACTGCGCTCGTGCACCCGTTTACCGCCGAGCACATCGACTACCTCGGTGGAGTCAGGAAGACGGACCCGGCCAAGTCGACCATGCCCTGGCTCGCTAGCTTGGAGAAGACCGTGCAGTTCCTGGCGATGGATTTCGAAGGGTCGACGGTACAGTGGAGTCACAAGACGTGGGACGACTCATCCGTCAGGGGAGATGAAACGCAGGAGTACACTGAGGACAGCGTTAATCTCTCATACGCACTCATCATCACCCCAAAGGCTCCGCGCGAAGTTTCGGAGTGATGCATGCCTTCGATTCAACCTGAACGATGTGGGAATAAATGTTTATCTACAATTGCAGCTCTCTTTGCATGACAGCGAATGAAATCTGATGCAAAGTTGCCACACGAAATTGGAATGCGTTGCGCGAGAGGTGAGAGCAGGAAAGAGTGGGGATTCGGGGCTGCACGTCAGTCACGTGAGATGCCATCGCGTCGCGCCCCAACGCTCTGTTTGTCCGCCCTCCTCGAGCCAAACACCCCGCCCTACATAAGGGCCGGCTCTCCTCAGCGCGCCTCTCTCATCCGCACCCCCACGATGTCGCTCTCCATGCCCGCGTCCACCGCGTTCCCACACCGCCCTGTCCTCCTCATCCTGGTCTTTTCCTCGCGCTGCGATCGCCCTCCTGCACACGCGTCCCGCGCTGCCTCTGTGTAGCAGTAGCCTATATGGCATTCTATTGTTGATCGGGCGACAGATGCGTTGCGTCGGGTCACCTGCCAGTGCGGAGCAGGCCCGGTCAGTTGTCAGTATATGCTGTTCACTCCTGAGAAGGGGAATAACATAGCACCGTTATAGGCCGCCTCACAGAAGAGCCTCCCTAACGCGCCGAGACCTCTCACAGAGCACCCCAGCTCCGGAGGAATGCCCTAGTATCGGTGTACGGTACTCCATTGGAGGACTTCGACGTTAGAAAAAATAAGTCTACGCGGGAGACGTAGACTCCGACCGTAGACTTTCGGGTAGACTTTTTTGTACTAGGGCTCCGTGACGGGCTGTCACGCCAGGACAATAGGATCAATTCCCTTTTGTCCGATGCATCGCCCGGCCCACCCACCCGCCCGGCCACGCGCCGCCGCCTCGACGCGTCGACGCGTCGACGCGTCAGTGTGGCCGGCCATGAGGATCGCGGCCACAGCGTGTCGGACACAGCCTGCGTTCACAATCCTTTTGTGCTTGGGCTCATTGTGCTAGAGGTCCTTATAAGTCGCTCACCCTCTGGCAGCTGCACTTTCCCCTCTTTCCCCCTCCACTCGGCGTCCGAGTCTGCCACGCACGACATCCTCTACGTGCCCACCCTGCACGCGCCACTCCTCTCCGCTCGCTGTCCGCGCTCACTGCTGCGCGTTGTTCCGCGCGTCGTTCCGTGCAGCACCTTGCGCTCGAGGCCGCTCGCCCCACATCCCAGCGCGTCGGCCGTGCCATCCGCCGCGCGCCGCTCCGTGCCACTCCAACAGTCTGCCGCCACCACACTCGTCTCCCTCCCCAACACCATTTCGCACGCTCTTCGCTGCCGCCCTTCCAAACGTGCTCACTATTGTGCGCCTGTTTTGAAGCGCTGTGACGAGGCCTCTGCATAATGTCGGCCATCTATTTCACGGACCTCGCGCAGATGCTATCGGCTTTCCCGGGCACACTCTCACAGCTGTCATTGGAAGACGTCCATCGCTTCTTGCGCTTTGCACGACGGCTTAAGACGGAAATACAGCTGACAATGACACCTGCCGCAAACTTGAACGACCCGCCTATGTTTCTTCACCAGTATCTTCACAACTTTCTCCGCGACACCATGGGCTTCGATGACAGAATGACAGTAGAATGCTGGTCCGCACTCAAGGATCTGGCTTGGCTTGATGGGGACAGCAAGCTCTCTGTCGAAGAGGCTGCAGTCTTTCAGGAGTACGGTCGCAAGGGCACACGCGTCTTGGAGCATCTCTGTGAGTACTCTTCCTCTTTGTGCTCGCTCTTCTCTAATAGTCTTGCAGCGGACACAATGTTCTACCCTCCGACACTGCATTGCAAAAACTGCTCCCGACGACTGGGCCAGTGTAGCAGTGAGTTTGGGTTTATTCTCGTCTTTCCCCAATCTAATCAAACACTTGTAGCATGTAAAATCCGCTACTATCCCAATTACTATGTGGAGAACCGTGTTCGATGTTACTATGGCGGTGTCCCCGACGTCATCCACTTCGAATCTCACGCGTTCATCGATGCCGAGCTATGCGAGCAGTTCACGCAGTATATGCTTCTTGCTTGGTGAGTCAATATAAGTTGCCTTGTGGCTCGCTCGGGTTTGACTGGTGGCTCGCTATGCTAGGGTCTCGGGGCAAAATTGCGCTAACATTTACAACGAGGCCTTCGCTGAGTCGGGCATCGACAAGCCTCCACACTGGCCGCAAACATTTCGACTCAGCTCTGAGCAGGCTTGGCGCACATTCTTTTTGAACGCATTGCTGCGTGATTGGGACGAGCGGGGCAAGTGCATGACAATGTCCGATGATGGAACTCAGAATGAGCGCCTTCAAGCTGCCATGGAGGAGCGGAATCGAAGGATGGTTGTTGTGGGGCAGCCCGAGAAGCTCCATGCGTGCTCGGTTTGTGAGAAGATCATCAAGAAGTCTGGTCCTCTCGATCCCAACCCGGCTCATCCCAGCAAGAATCTCCGTACGTCGCTTCCGTTTATCTCATTGGCCTGCTCTGATGGTTTGATTAGGCTCGCTGCGTGCCGTCGTCACTGATGGTATCTCCATCGGCCATCCTTGTTGCGCTGTTCACAACTGCACGACGCCTCTCGGCAGCAATCGCGACCGCTTCTGCCCTTCACATCGAGATCTCGCGTCTCAGTGTGTTGTCACAGACCGCACAAATTTGGCCGAAGGGACGCACCGGACGTGTAGTGAGCCAGATCACCGAGCTCTCGAAAACCACTGCAACGAGCAATCCAAGGCATTTTTCCAGCTGCAACAAAGGCTGAAGAAGGCTAACGTCCCTGTCTTCCCCGGGATGACCACGCTGTCAGACACTGATGATGCTGAGGTGGACGACATCCTCGATATGGCTGAAGAAGAAAATGTTGGCAAGTCTGACGAGGGCAACCGGAAGGTGAAGGCGCGTTTCGGCCGTCGGCGGACACACAACGAGCAGCTCGTTGTTACTTGCTGTGGCGTCATTGCCGCACGGGCAACGATGTTTGGAGCAGAAGCTATTTCGGGTGTCAAGGTAGGCTCAGTTGTCGTCCGTAGGTTTCTTCATACTCATCTTCGCATAGGATTTCCTCAAGTCAGTCTATAACTTCGACTTCAATGATCTCCCTAGTGTCATCTTCTACGACAACAATTGCCATCTCATGGCACATCTCCTTGCCCAGGGCGATGATTTCTTCATGTACTGCATCCTCCCTGTTGACGTCTTTCACTTCAAGTCGAAGCACAAGGAAAGCGATGAATTCTGCCAGAAGCATTGCAATCCAGCCATGTGGCCAGAGCTCAGCGACGACAAGGGCAACTGGGTCTTCAACTCGTCAGCCGCCGAGCAGGCAAACGTATGGATGGGTGGATATCTCGCGATTGTGCGCGAGATGTTGGCATACCGGTTTGATTTTTTCTTTGACGAGATGATCAAGCGCCGCAACGAGCGGGTCGTGGCCAAACTTCGCGCCACTGGCAAGGCGCCTTATCGTATCCCTCCTGCTTCTTCTCAGTAGTCATTTTGTAATTGTTGTCAATATATACAATACGTGTAAGCTCTCGTGGTGACGGTACGAAGATGACAGCGCGCAGGCCGCCGGGCGCGAGGTGAGAGCGTGAGTGGGACGGCAGACAGTGTCAAGCCCGAACGCAGCGCACCTCCCGACTTGTGCAACAGCGCTGCGCGGCGGTGAGCAGGAGGCAGTGCGGCAGGTTGTCATCGGCGGTGGTCAGCGTCGACGACGCTGACGACAGCGCGCCTGCGAACAGTGCGGGTTGGAGGCGACGTGGCGGCGTCAGCCTCGAAGACCAGCAATTATTCGACATGCACAAGACATTGCTGGCGGCATGCTGAGAGTTGCGAGAGCGGTGGGTGAGAGCATGTGCGGCGGGCATGGTGCGACGATTTGTACGCACCTGCCTGCGTCAGATCCGCGAGCGCCGTCCGCTGCAGTCCTCCCTCCTCGTCACCACGGCCCTCTCCTCCTCCAAGGGATGCGCACAGCGCGCGCGTGTGTAGGGTGCGGTACGTCCGGTGTGTTGAAGGGCCCGGCGGGGCGTGCGACGCTGCGTAGACAGTAGAGCTCCTGCCTGCGCATACAGGAGGTGCCAGAAGGCTGTGCAGGCTCGTCCGGACGGCGTGCGCGGCGCTTGGTGTGGGTTGATATTGATTGTTGGGTGCCTGGCGTGCAGAGAGTCGTGGTGGGTGGTATGCATGGGCGGGCGCTACGAGTCGGAGTAGAACAACACAGCGACAATTTGTAAGCTGTCAGGTTGTCACTAAGCGCTGGGGTACAAATTCTGTGATCTCGACTGTCGAGATCACAGAATTTGTACCCCAGCGCTTAGTACCGTGCTGGCTCGCTGCCATTGGCTACTTCCCCCCGGCTCCGCTCTCCCTCAAACACAAGCCCCCGCGGGGCCCCTGCTTACCTTGTTACACCTGTCAGTTGTCCGCATTATAAGCCAAAGCATGCCGCCGTCAAATCGCCAAACCGAACCCATGCAGCTTGTACATCGCCGACAGGCTCCTTGACACCCTTTGATGGCGCATGACGTGAGTTTTTTGTACGCTGATCTGTCGCGGTACTCATCAATTGCCTGTGTGTATTGCACGCTAGCCTCTTGGCGCCCCTTGAACAGCTATATACAGCAGAGCCTCGTACCGCTCGCCGCGGACGCCATCGTTGACGTGCGCATTGGGGACGCACGGTGAGTCTGCTTTTCTACACAGGCCCTTCACCTTGCTCATACGTCGCTTGCAGACCAGCTCCGCACACGCGGCTCCGCCGAACGTTGAGCACGCTCACCACGCGCTGCCTAAATCTCAGCTGATAACCCTCTCTCCAAACCTAGCCCGGCAGCCCGCGCCCACGCGTCTTCTGCCTCCCAGATGACTCCGCGTTGATCAACCGCTACGGCTTCCCGTCCCAAGGGCACACCTCCGTGATCGCCCGGCTGCGCGCGCGCCTGCCCACCTTCCCGTCGCCAGCGCAGTCCGCTGCGGCGTCGCTGCACCCGAACAAGCTGCTTGCGGTGAACCTCGGAAAGAACAAGGAGAGTGCGCCGGACTCGCCAGACGACTTTGTGGCGGGCGTACGCGCATTTGCGCCGACGTGCTTGTGGTCAACGTGTCAAGCCCGAACACCACGGGCCTCCGGTGAGCATGCTCTTATTCTGTGCCGGAGATGTTGCTCACTGCGCTGCCAGTGGCCTGCAACAGCGCGCCAAATTGTTGAGCAGCGTGACAGCAGCCCAAATGGAGCCGAGGACCGTGCCGCGCGCGAGGAGTGGATTGGCGAGACGTACCAGACGAGCGTGCAGAAGGACGTGTCCTCGGGGGCCTGGGGATAGTAGGACGGCTCGACGAGGCCGACGACAACGCGCTTGTAGGTGCGATGGGTGCCCTTGCGGACAAACGACGCGTTCTAGGCGCGGTTGATTGGGGCGATGTAGTTGTCCGTGCGGATGTACGTGGTCTGCACGTTGTAGACCGCGGTGAGGTAGCTGCACACGTCGGTCTTGGTCACGGACTGCGAGATGCGGAAGGTTGCCTCGTACGGGTTGTACGGCTTCCCAGGGGGTGTGTGGTTGCGCACGAGGCGGAAGAGGATGTTGGGGAGGTATACCTTCTGTCTGACGACCTGGGTCTCCCTCGTCCCGTCCGCGGCCACCACCTGGCGCGTGCCACGCAGGCGCATGCGCCGTGCGTTCAACCGTTCAACCGTTCTAACCACTCGCCCTCCGTAGGTTCCTGACCGTTGGCACTCATGAGTTCTCCCTTCGCCAATGCGCACTGATAGCGCGCGAATTCGGTGGGAGTCAGGCCGTCGGGGTGGGCGACGTCTGTCTCTGCCTGGGCGATTTCGGGCCTCTGTCGTCGGAGGCGAACAGCTTGTGGTGTTGATGCTGTCCGCGCAGCTGCTGCTGCATTGTGGATGGTAGCGTACGAGCGACGGACGATATGCTGCATGAAGGCTGAGGTAGAGAACCGACTCTGTACGTTTGGCACCAATTTGGTTGTGCAGTTTCTCACCATTCTCGCCATCCAGGTCTCTCTGCTAGAAGCAGATGTGGAGGTGTATGCCACGCTTGCGTTGAACATCAACTCACGATTACTGGCAACTCTCGACGCGCTCGATGAACAGTGGTTTGTGCACGCCGAGGAGCTTAACACGGAGAGGAGCGAGCTCAACCTCCTTGCCAACAAGCTGCACAGCTGCCAGGGCCTCTGTGCAGGAACAGTTGCGCCGGGAGCAAGCCGTGCACGCCGACACAGCAACTTATACATGGCGCAGCGCAACGATGGCGCAACACGCGCGCAGTGCCCGCAGGAGCAGGAGCAGCACCAGTGTGACGCGATGGACGGCACGCGATGGGCAGGCCGGTGACGCGGCGACGTACGTGATGTGCGGTGCGACCATGGCCACCGTGGGCATCGTGTGTGGGTGATGAGGTTGTGAGGAGCGGCAATGTCTGCGCAGCTAACTTTGGGAATTGTTTGTATTCATAGTACATATCTCCTCTACTCAGTCAATCAAAATAACCTCTACTCCGTTCTCCTCGATCACACTCACTCCGGCCATGCCTTCTAGGCCGCAAGGCATTGGCCGCACATCATCTAACTCCTCAATCTTGACGTGACTCATCTTGTCATCCTCCATGGCCATGTCAGCAGAGCCCTGCACGCCAATGAATGCCAGAGCCTCGGCTCGAGACAGTTGAATGTCCTGCATGAGCATGAGCGTCGTGACCTCAAGAGCTATGACATGGTGAATAAAATCAGCGCGATCAACGTCGATGGAAACCTTCTCTGGGCATATTGAGTCCAGGAAATGAGCAGTAGCTTTGATCCGTGGTAATCCGAAACTGTTGAGCAGATATGTGAGCCATGGATAGAACGGAAGCAGAATATGAGTCACGTACTGCAAAATGAAGCTCTGGAAGCTGCTGTCCCCCTGCTGATAATTCCGGTAGAGCTCATTGTCGCAAGGGTCAAGCCAGAGCTCGTCGATTTCTGGCTCGAGGGCGCGGATGCGATGCTCTAAATCATCAGCCAGCAAGAGCGATGGGTCGATGATGAGATCATCCGCCCATCCCAATTCCTCCAGTGGCATGGTCATGGGTTCAGCGACCGCCAGAGAAGCTGCTGGTTTGAGACTGCAAGACGTTGAGGAATCGAGAGCGTCTTCTCGAGCGGCCATGTCCACACCAGGTTCTGCGGACACCGACTCCTCTTGGACGGCCGACTCCACGCCAGATTCCTTCGACCGCTTCAAAGCTACCGCAACAGCAGCGGTAAAGTCTCCCCAGAGAAGCTCAGGTCCGCGCGCAAGGAACTCATTCTGAATGCCCAGGGCCAAGCCCTTAGTCCAGAACCCCTTGTGCTTGTAGAATGTTGCCCTTTTGTAGAGATGAGCGACAGATGGAAATGACAGGGCGAACATGTCCGCAGGCAAGCAGCCCTTAGGAAGCTCGGCCATGACCTGAAACCCTGCTGCCATGGGCGCAAAGTCCTTGAAAGGCCACGCGGCGCCTTTACGGTGCGTATGCACAACCATCTGGTCAACGTCAACAAGGGGTGGAAGCGTGCCCTGTCGTGATGAGCTTTGAGTCGGCGGCTTTGTGAGCTGTCGCCGCAAAGGCTTTGCGACTTGTCGCGACGGCTTCGTGCCTTGTTGCGACGGCATCGGGGCTGGCAGTTCTGGCGGCGGGGAAGGGGCTGGGACTTCGAAGATGTCATCAAAAGGTGTGTCGTCAATGGGAACAGGTGATAGGTCTCGCTGGCGCTTCGTCGAGGGAGATTCAGGAGATCTGCCAGAGACAGATCGCTGACGCTTGCGAGGACGCGAAGGTGTGACTGGAGGGGACTCGGTCGACCACTGCAGAGCAGGAAGAGGCAGGAAAGGCAGGGGAAGTGGTTTGCCTAAAGAAAGGCTGGTGATCGGCTTCGTGCGGGGGTGCTTGGCACGGCTGGGAAGCCCTTGGATGACGTTGGCTTGCTTTGACAGCATGTCCTCTCGTTCAGAGACACCAGGCGCGCGATACAGCAGCACCTTCCCGATCTTTGAGAGGTCCTCGATGATGTCGAGCTCCTGGACATTCCACTGCTGATCAATGGGGTGGAACATTTCAATCACCAATGGACGGGGGCCAGGCAGGCGGAATGCGGCACTGATGACATCCCAGCAGTGGGTGAGCTTGAAGTGCGGCCATTGCTTACACGCGACTCGGCAGGGCAAGGGCTTCAGTGTGTCGTCCTGTATTCAACAGTCAGTTATCGAATAAAGAAGAAGACTTCCTGGACGTACCAATGGCCAGTACCATAACTGCAAGGTTTGATCGGCCTGGGCGTCGTTTTCTTTTTGCTGTGCAACACGGTTAACCCCTACATTGCGAGTGCTTTCACTGTCGCGTTGGGCATCGTAGTGAACAACTGTGAGCGCCTTTGTGTTGTGGGAGTAGCGGGGACGACTGGCTGGCTCGGGGGCGGAGCGCGTTGGGTGGCGGTCGGTGGAGGTGGCACAGTGGCTGGAGCGTCATACTGTTCGATAGAGTCAACATCAGCGCTCTCGCGCCCGTCGCCGTCGACATTGGGGTCATCGCCGAGCCCGTCTCCAGGAAGATACAGTCCAGGTGAGTCTGCGCGTGTCTGTGTAGAAGCCACCTGTGCATCGACAGCGGTTGTGACAGGTCCGCCCGGACCATGCTGAAAATAGTGCCCGGGGCTCTTGCACAACAGGCCCGTCGACATCAAGTACGATAGGCAGCAGGTCTTGCACCGGCCGAACGTGCAGCTACCTGTCGCTTTCTTCGGCTCTTTCCCCACCCTGCAGTCATTGCCACCTGCGCATTTTCCGTCTAGACGACGAAAGCCACCGCCAAACACGTCAGGCTCGGCCGGGGCGGCAGCGGGATGGGTGGACGTTGATTCAGAAGGAGAAGAACGTGTCGAGAAGCGCGTAGATGGAACGTTGGGGGTACGGGGAGCAGATGTAACAGAGTCCGACATCAATGAACGCCATGAATCATATATTGCCGGAGGTCGCCCGCCTCGTTGAACACCATGCCAGACGGGAATGTCATAGCGCCAGATGTAGTGGTGGAGAGGTGGGTCGTCTGCGGTGCCATCAGCAGTAGCTGAACACTGGAGAGAAGATGTGACGACATAATTAGCACTATATAGAGCCTGACAGGAAATATGAGGACGTACCAGTTGATACCATGAGCCTTTCATCTCAGGACGACATCCAAGTCCCAAGGAACATCGTAAGTCTAACGGAGCGGAGCATGTCGGGCAGGTGTCGGGATAGCGGATCCTGTTGGGCGTGAAGGGCATCGTGCGGGGCAGGGAGGAAGCAGAAGAGGGACTCGGAGCAGAAAAGCATTGTATTTATATCATAGTTGACAGGTGTGGCTGGCTACCTGTGTGTCCTATTGACTATGCGGCACGGGACGGGACAAGCGGGATGTGGTCCTGCAATGCGTGGATGACTGCTTGACGCGGTCATGGATGGGTGTGGTCAGTGTGTGGTCGCGTCCAAGCGACGCGATATCACGCTGTCACAGGGCAAGAGATTATGTCACGGCGGTGACAGGGAGGGATGCGTGACAGTCTACAGAAAGTCTACGTCCTCAGTCTACCTCCGAGTCTACCACCCCTCGTATACTATTTTTCTCTAGTGTTGAAGTTTTGCTCCATTGTAGTGTATTCTCGGAATCATCTTTTGTTGTTGATATTGTTGGCACACTGTGTGTATGCGTGTCATAGAGGTGCGGATAATGCTGGCTAGTGGCGACGGGCCGCTCTCTGGATGTAAATTCGGGGTATACGACCACTTTGCCTCTCGGAATCATCTCGGACCTGTCGCGCCTTTGCGATGCTGGCTAGCGGATGCGTCAAGCGCGATGGCCGCGCTTCGATTGCACGGCAGATTCACTGCACCATTCAATTCGTATTTCGTAACCAGAGAAGACATATGTGGTAGAGTGTCTCAACACTCTCGCCGGACCCCGACGCGGCCACCCCCAGCGTCCGCAGCAGCGTGCGCATCGAGCGAGAATGTGCCCGCGCGCACAGGGCACGCGCTCAACTGACCAGATCACGACGACGCCCGCGGCGCCGACTCTCTGTATCCATGGACCGAGTACAGTCACTAGCTTCGCCACCCTCGCAAAACCCACTACAGTTGTATGCCGCGAACCTAACCGCCTTTGCCTAGCTCAGTCCAACATAACGATGGCGATGTGAGCCAACGCAGGAATGGGAAATAAGCCTCTGTCAAACGGTCAGTTATTGATTGGGATTCAAAAGGATGAAGGGACGCACGGGGCCTCAACATCGCGTCGGCGAGTTCGAGCATTGAGTCGGCCCTAGATCGATTGTGGGTGGTGTCCTCGAATGCAGAATGCCTGGATATCTGCTCGCACCGCGATCTTGTTGACACGTACAGAAGAAGGCGAGCGACGATCCCCAAGAACATCCGTTCCACCGGCATCCCATGCATCGAGCTCGAGAAACTGCGCCGGTAGAGGGCAGCGCGGCATGGCAGCCTCTGGGCGGGTCTGTGGAAAAGCACGGACACCGGGCTGACTTGGAGCAACATACGGGAATCGCAGTGAAAAATACAAGACAAGGATAAAGGAACGACGCACCGAGGGGCACCGTCTTCTGCTCAGCCGATGTCTTCGTTCGAGGGTGGACCTTTGGGTCTGTCGAGGTAGTTGGCCAGTATCGCGGCCGGGCGAAGCATATCCCCTCCTCTGCACCGCGTTCATAACGCTTGGCTTGCTGGCTAGTATGGCTCGTTATAGAGACGAGCTAGATGCTGAGGCGAGGGTCCACTCGACGTCGTGGTAAGAGGCTGAAAGGCGCTGCCGGAAGACCGGACGGCGGACGCGTCGCAACCCTATAACAACGCTCACGTGCCACCGACGCGTATACTGTACTTTTTCGACCATAAGTTCAAATGAATTTTGCGTGACCCGTGACCAATCTGGAAGTTCGCCGGGGTCACGGTTCCAATTGGGTCCGGACGCGTGACCGGAGTTCCGAGCGCGTGTAGCCATGGCCGGCGCGTGCAGCCTTGGCCGTGCTGCAACAATCGACCATGGCTGTCAACAACCATGGTTGTCGTTTTCTATCTGCATTGTTCTCTGTACTCTTATAAGACATGATCTTTTCCGCTGCTATAGCTCGATTTTCCGTCACTTTCACTGTCTCCGATGTCTCTCTCAGGCTCTCCTTCTCCTCTTCATGAGTTTGAAGACATCTTGTCGAGCTTCAAAGCCCCGAAGCGCTATGTGCGTCTCATTCCCGACGCCGAGATGCCTATCACTGAATTTCTTGGCTTGACACTTCCCACTGTCGATCTCGTCTCTGCAGAGAGCAGTCATGTCTTCTGTCACACTCATCCTTCATCAGGGCTACTCCCACTCATGGAAATCCCAATTCCCTCCACTTTCATTGTCAAGGCACTCAAGGATGCTGCAAACACACGGTACGAAGCGTACGAGGCTCATTAGAAGCGATTCATACACTCTACATAGTCTGTACAATATGTCACGTATTTAAGTTCTTCCTACTGCGTGCGTGCGTGACCCGAGGAGCCCGAAGTTCACGACGGGGGCCAAGGGGACGCGTGACGAACTTATGGTCGAAAAAGTACAGTACGCGTTGTTTGCCCCCCCTCCTCGCGCCAAACACCCCGCCGGTACATAAACTCGCCCGCTCACAAAATCGCTCCCACCGTCCCTTCTCTCCTCCCATCATGAGCACCCGCCCGCTCGCCACAGCGTTCCTCATCCTGGTCTTTTTCGCTCCTGGCCATGTATTCCGCACAGTTCTCGAGAGCGCACTGACGTGCCAAACTCGCAAGAATGCCTCCTCAAATGTACGTGCAGATGTAAATTGCTGACCCTTTTCGCACTGGCTGATTCCATACTGTGCGACATGGCTTAGAGCGTTCATGAGTTCGCTCCTCACACTCCTGACGTGACAGGATCTGTGCAAGATCTTGTCCGCGTGCGTGCGTGCAATTCCGCTGCCTGCTGCTGCGCCGCCGCTGCTAACAACAGACTTGGTGCTTGCAGAATTCATTCCCTGCACGTTTGCGGAGGAAGTGAACATCTCCTAGACGCCATGGTGTGGAGGTATTCTCGCATCATCGATACCTCATGCGGTCAATGTATGCGTCGTTTGATGTAGCCTGCTTGCATGCCTTAGTCGCGCACGACGGTTGTACCAAAGCAAGGAACTATTTATAAATATTATGCTGCCGAGGACTATCGTATGTACAAGTGGTACCTCGAAGCGGACGCACGAGACACGCAGCGGAATGTCTGTTGGAAGTCTACACACCGTGGGTGGCAAGCCTTGCTCGTACAGCGCCTGCGGATCGGCGACCAAGACGCTGGCTGTCCACCACTTTTCTGACAGCGGGCGGCATGAACTGTACGACGCGCGCGCGAAGGCGCTTTCTTCTTGACAGAGAATTGTGCGTTGAAGCCGGCCGGCATGGTGCGCGAGACGTTATTGATGGGGCTTGTGACTTGTGGTAACCCACAAACGCTACAGGATGATCCACGTCGAGAGAGCGGCGTGTGATTTAGCCACGAAGGGCGCTAGGGAGAAATGGGTGTGTGCTAGCTAGCACGATGAGAATGAGCAGTCACAGAAGGAATGCGCTTTGAAGCGACACAGAGGAGTAAGCGACGTACCCGCGCGCGGTGTGTCGATCGCCATACGTTGCCAAGCATGTCCGACAGCCAGCCTATGTTGGATTGATCTTCGAAAACCCGTCGACAGTTCAGCAAGGATTCGCATCTATGAGCGATCCCAGTCCTCTCACGCGGCCGAGAACCACTCCTCGTAAAATATTCCCAGCAAGAGTCCAATAAGGAGCGCATATACTCACTATCAGGGCCAACGCGTACTCTGCGGAGATTTCTCCAGAAAGAAAAACAACGCAGTGCGACAAAGTACCAGACCCGCATTTCGACGAGCGTGCTGCGACGTCCTTGAGAGAAGAGCTGCCTGTATGCAGCGCCGGGTCAGCAAGCCGCGAGAATGCACACAAAGCGACAACCTCCCAGAGCGGCCCATGCCATCGATACAGATCGCACGCGCGACGGAGATGGACCGATGCTAATCTGCTCCTCGACAGGCAGAACGCGCGGCCAGCTCAAATATTTAGCCCACTTGGCAGCGCTGTGCCGGCCTGGAGAACTGGGAGGCTCGAGGCGGTGGGTGACGCAAGCTGCTCCAGGCGAGTGGCAGATGGGAGCTAATTGCGTGCTTGGCCGCGGCAGAGCGTCGGCACGCAGCGAGGATGTACAGGGAGCAAAGACATACCGGGCGCCCATCCCATGGTGCGACAATGCCCGCACCATTGCAGGGTGCTTGAGCTAGGTCTATCAGTCGATTAGAAACGGCTTGATCGTTGCGAGCGCCGCAGTTTCCATGGATTGACTTCAATAGACTGGCCAGTACGAGGATAATTGCCTGGAAGGACGTTGCATTTGAGGTAAACTCTCATTTTAGGTGACGAAGTGCCGGCGCTGGAACGTCCGATGCAGGTGAAAGGACATACGAGCGGGGGCTTCCAGGACGCAATGGGGAGAACGCGTGGCCCTGAGAATGCGTCTAGTATGCGCGTCCACTACTGTAAGAAGAAGCGTTCGTGAGCTCCGGGAGATAGGTATGGGGAGCGACGACGTACGGGGAAAATGGCGAGCCCAGAGGAGGACGGTGATGTGTTCGGGCGCAGGAATTGGGAAGTCGGCCGTCCGTATCCGTCCGTATCCAGAGAGAATATCTGGTAGTCATTCAGTAAGCGCGGTTGTAGGAAGAGGGAGTTACGACGTACCTCGGTCTTTTGTGCCAAGTCTACGGCTTCGTTCGTTGAAGCGTTTCGATATTGAGCTAAACGTGCGGGCAGCATCCTGGATTGACGGTCGATGCGAGCAGTGGTTTGCCAGGCTATGTACTCGAGCCGAGACAAACATGCCAAGCGGATGAGGGGGGCATAGATATCACATGTGTGTCAGCCGGCTGCACGCATGCGAGTACGGCGACACATACCGTATAAGTCGAGCGACAGACTTGCCCTCTAGCCCACAGCGCAGCACGCTTCAGCAACTGCGCCTACACTGACCTCCATCGTGAATATTGTGCGGGTCACGGAGATTGGAATGCCTCGCTGCATGGCAAAGCGCTGGGCCACGTCGTAACAGAGCACGGACGCTGGGCATGATTTGGAGCAGCAGTAAGCAATTGCAGTCCCAGAAAGAAGAGATACTTAACGCACCGAGATGCCTGGTATTGACGTTTGGACGATGTCTGGCATATCTCCTGCGCTGAGGCTGGATCGCAGACTCGTATGCACTGAAGATATTGACGAGCTTGGCTGGCAGCTGGCCGGTATATGCCGCATCAAATGGTGAGCGAGATCGCGGGCGGGCGTCGACTTGTCACCGTGGTCAGGGCAGAGAGAAGCTGGCGCTGCGGGGAGACCGGACGCGCCACAACCCTATAACAACCGCGCACGTGCCACCGACGCGTCGACGCGTTGTTTGCTCCCCCTCCTCGCGCCAAACACCCCGCCGGTACATAAACCCGCCCGCGCGCAAATTCGCTCCCACCGTCCCTTCCCTCTTCCCACCATGATCGCCCGCCCGCCCGCTCGCCCAGCTCCCCTCATCCTGGTCTTTTTCGCTCCTGGCCATGTATTCCGCACAGTTTTCGAGAGGGTAGTTATGTGCGCTCGGTGGATTCTCAAGCGTGCGTACTTTGTGCGTACTCGTAGTTTATCATTTTGCATTTTCTGATAGCGCATTCCATTTGTGCGACATAGGACGACGAGTAACGTTCAACACGATGACGTATGGTCATGGTACGAGCGTGGCGGCCGCAAGAGAACATCGGTATCAACTCGGGTAAGTACTTGACTTTATACGCCGGCGCTGATAAACAACTGACTGTGACTCAGCTCATACCAGAATGATTGTCGTACGTCGCCTATCACAGACTCTCTTCCGCGACAACCACCTTTCCATGATCACCGACATCTTAGTAGAGTCTCCACATAGATTAGGTGTTGTCGCCCTCGTCTTCGGTAATGGTCCAAACCGCTGTCGCTCGACATGTAGGCAGCATCCTTAGCGTATTCTCCCATCATCTACTGTATTCTCTCATGCGCGTACAATCTGGTCAATGTATGCGCCTTTGTATTCAGCCCTGCTTGTATGGCTAATCGCGCACAATAATGCGAGCATACACTCCTCGTAATGCTACCTATAACTACTTCAAGTACTTAATGTGATGCTGCGGACCGCTCTAAAAGACCGCACGAGACAGCGCGCGAGGTCTGGCAGCTGGATGTCTCGCTGTAATACACCGCAGGCGGCAGGTCGACATTGCCTCACCGACGCCAGCGAGCACGCGCGAGGCGAGCCTTACTCATACAATACAATGTCTGCGGGTCAGCGACCAGGAGACTGGCTTTACACCTGTTGACCGTGGTGCACGTATGGAGAAGGTTCGAGGCCCTAAAGCAGGAGGCATGAACTGTTACAGTCAAAGGCTTTGGTTTGAGTAGGGGTCGATGCACGTGGCGCGCGCTCCGGCCGGCCCGCTGCTTTATACTTAGTTCCCTTTCTTCCTCCTCGTATATACCCCGGGCCTGCGGGTGGTGGCAGGACGTCCTCGTCTCTTACGCCCCGCTCGCAGGTAGGTTCACTATATTTTACCTAGTCCTCGTCTCTTACGCCCCGCTCGCAGTGCGATTTTCGTGCCCTCAGTGCATGAGCCCTAAGCGCACACGAGGCCCCGACGGACGCTTTCTACCTAAGAACACACCTGAGCCACTCGACCTTTCACTCATCATGGCTCCCTCGAACGACACTTCCGGCTCTGGCTCGTCCTCCGGCGCGCAACAACCCGTCACACCCCCAGTCAATACCCCGGCACTGCAGGCGCCCGCGGTCCCGCCGCCCGATAACGGCACTCAGACGCCCGCGGCCGTCGTGCCGTCGCCCGACCCCATGATGGCCGCGCTCACCGCTCAGCTCCAGCGCATCTTCGCCCCCATGCTCCTACAACATCAGGCCGACGTTGAGGAGTCGGTCCAGCGCGTCCTCGGCGTGCAGCAGGCTGAGCTGCAAAGCATCCGCGCCACTCTCGCAGTGACGCCGGCACCCGCGGCAGCGGCACAGCCACTCGCCGCCCCCACATTCGCCGCACTGCCGACCACGCCGGCGGCAGTCCCGATCCAGCACGCGCAACCCGTTCCGTCCTACGCCCCGCCCCTCACACAGAACCCCGCCGCCGGTGCGTCCTTCTCTTTTTATCAGGACTACCCTTGGATCGGGGCGGCAGTCATCACATCCATCTTCGCCCACGAGTTCCGCGCGGCGGATCTCTGGAAGCTGGACATCCGGAATCGGGACAAGAAGACGAAGAAGACGATCGGAATCGGGCATTCCGATCAGATCGAAATCGTCGACGAGGCCGGCGCGGACTACCGCTCCGCTTCCTCCCTCCTCATCCCCCTCCAAACTTTCTTCAACATCATCCTCGGCGGGCTCAGTAACTCCGGCGCCACCGCCCCCGTCATCGCCGGCATCGCGCACGGCTTCAACGCGTACACCGCCCAGCTACTGGACTTCTCTATGACGCACGAGTGGGCCGCAGTGTACGACTATCATTGTCTCTTTTTCGACACTCGCATTCGCGAGATGTCGCACGCCATCTACACGGGCTGGCGCACCATTGACACACGGATCCAGGCCATGCGCCTTTTCGGGCGCCTGCGCGCGCAGGCACCAGCGCCTTCTTCCCAATCGGGCGGGAAGAAGAAGCCGCAGCAGCCGCAGCATCAATCGTCACACGGTGGGCAGCAACAGCAGCAGGGCGCGTCGCAGTCCAGCGGCCCCTGCCTCAAGTTCAACACCGGGCAGTGCCAAACCACTCCCTGTCATTGGGGTCGCGCGCACACCTGCCTCGTATGCGGCAAGGCGCACGGCGCCCACGAGCACGAGGCAAAGTCCAAATCGGGCTAGGATCTTGGCATGACGCTCGCGCACGTTGCGCCACCATCCTCACACGGCATATCACCGGTCACAGGCTCCCTCGCTTCCCCGGCTTTTTCCCCACTCGGCATTCCCCCCGCGCGTCCAAACACGGACCCGCGCGCCAACCACCCCGATCTCAACTCCGGCCCTCTCCCCACCGTCTCATCCCCCCTTGTTCATGACGCCTGGGCTCATTACTTATCAGACTACCCCGACCCCCTGTTTGTAGAGTCCCTGCTTAATATAATCCGCTTCGGTGCCAACATCGGCTTTACGGGAGATCGCGAAATTACGCACCACGGCGCTAATCTCAAATCGGCCCTCGAGTCCCCCGATGCGGTCACATCTGACATCGCCACCCAGCTCAAACGCGGCTGCTCCGCCGGCCCGTTCGACCGCGCCCCGTTCCCGCACTTCCGCGTGTCTCCCCTTGGGGCAGTCACTCGCAAACGCTCGACGAAAGTCCGCCGCATCCACCATCTCTCCGCGCCCGACGGGAGCTCGGTGAACAACGGCATCCCCGATTCGGAAGGCACGATCGAATACGACATGTTTCGATGCGCAGTCGATGATTTGATCGCATCAGGAGCCGGCTCCCTGATGATCAAACTCGATTTGGAACAAGCATTCCGCCACATCCCGGTCCGTCCTGCAGACTGGCCCCTACTCGGGTTTTCCTGGGCAGGACAGCTGTTCTACGACCTCGTGCTCGCCTTCGGCCTACGCTCCGCACCGTATATTTTCAATTTATTTGCGGAAGCGCTTCACTGGATAATCCAGCGGCACATCCCGGCCCGTCTACGTCACTATCTCGACGACTTCCTGGCGATCTTCGCGCCAGGGACGCCCCCGCAGCTCGTGCAGGACGCCCTCGATTGGGCTCTCGAATTGGGAAAGGCGCTCGGCCTGACCTTTCAGCCGGAGAAAGTCTCTGGCCCTGCCCAGGTCATTGACTTTCTGGGCCTTATCCTCGATTCGAATCTGATGGAAGCTCGCCTTCCATCAGAAAAGCACGAGATCTTGACCGAACTCCTGGACGAATGGTCCACGAAGTCTCACTGCACGCTGCGCGAGCTGCAGGAGCTGACCGGATATCTCCAGTTCGTGTCACAGGTCATCCCGCTGTCCCGGGCGTTCCTGCACAACGCATATCGCTTCTCGTCGACGTTCCGAGATCAGCACGCGCGGCGGCGCTTACCAGGCGCCGTCCGCCGAGATCTTGCTCGGTGGCGTTCGATCGCCACTCACTGGAACGGGGTCCACTTCTTAGCGCCGTCCCGCGAAGAAGTTCATATTCACACAGACGCCAGCGGCGCCAAAGGCATTGGCGGCGTCTTCGGCACCCACTGGTTCGCATGCCGCCTCCCGCGGCGCATGCGCCACCGCGACATCCAATTCAAGGAACTGTTCGCGGTCGTCCACGCGGTTCTCTGCTGGGGGGAGAAACTTCGGGGCAAACACGTCATCTTCCATATCGACAATCAGGCTGTGGCAATCGCCTTGCAATCTCTCTCGATCCGATCTACACCCACGATGGATCTGCTGCGCCGCTTCCTGGATCTCGCCTGCCGCCTCGATCTCACTTTTTCTCCTTTTTGGATCGCTACAAAGTCTAATCCGCTCGCTGACGCCGCTTCTCGTTTTTTATATTCCCGATTATTTGAACTGGCCCCGTACCTCGACCCGCAGCCTTCCTACCGGCGCCTCCCATGGAATGGTACGAACGCTATCGCCAATGGCCCGCGCCCGTCGCTTTTTACCTTTGGCACGGCATCGCGTCCAGTACCCGGTCTACCTACGCAGTCGGCCAGCGCTCGTACATCCAGTTCGTCCAGCTACACGGCCTGGCCAATCCCGACGGATCAATCCTCCCCGCATCCCTCGGAAGTATTCTCGCGTGGTGCAGCAACCTTGCCGGCAGGGTGCAGCCCAAGACGATCAAAGCATATCTCACTCACGTCAGATCCATGCACGTTGAAGCCGACTTACCCTTTTCAGCCGTCGGGTCTCCCACAGTCGGCAGACTTATCCGGGGCATCAAACGCTATCACGGGGAGCGCGGACGTAAGCCCAAACAGCCGATCACGCTCTCCGTCCTCCGAGCCCTCCTCGCGCACCTGGAGCCTGGACCCCTCTACCCCACCATTTACGCCGCTTGCTGCCTCGCATACGCGGGCTTCCTCAGGTGCGGGGAATTCACTTCGAAAAACGGCGCCTACAGCCCCGACTTTCACGTCACCCGCGGATCACTCACGCTTCTCCCGGATGCCGAGCACCCGTCCTATCTCCAACTCGTCCTCCCAGCCTCCAAAACCGATCCCTTCCGCAAGGGGATCACGATCACGATCTCGGCCGCACCAGGGCAGCCCACAGACCCTGTCGCCGCCATCCGCTCACTCCTGGCCAGCGAGCCCCGCGCCGCTAACGCGCCGCTCTTCGAGCAGTCGCCAGGCGTCCCGCTCACGCGGGACAAATTCATACACGCCATACGCAGCGCGCTCTCCCGCGCCGGTCTGGAGTCTGGCGCCTTCTCAGGGCACAGCTTCCGCCGAGGCGCCGCTTCTGCCGCGGCATCGGCTGGGTTCTCCGACTACGAGATCCAGCTGCTAGGTCGCTGGCGGAGCGACGCCTACCGCCTGTACCTAGAGGTGGACCGGCCCAGGCTTGTCCACCTCTCGCGCGCCCTCCATGATGTGGCCCTCTCCCCAGGCACCGCTGCCGACCCGCTGGGTTTCCGCGGCACCAACGTGTTGGCCTGATGCGTGCCCATCAGGGTTTCGCCGACGGTTCTCCGGGACCGCAATCCCATCACGTTGCCCCGCACACCACGTCCACGCAAAGTGGCGGGTACGCTCCTGAATTGCCTGGTACGCTCATAGCCGCCGCGTAGCGGCGACTTCTCTTTTCTTTCTCGCTTTCGTTTACGCGCCTCAGCGCTTTTCTTATCTCTCTTATCTTTCATTCATTCTGCTATCTACTTGACCTTCTCTTATCTCGCAGAACAGGCATCGATGTTACAGTCAAAGGCTTTGGTTTGAGTAGGGGTCGATGCACGTGGCGCGCGCTCCGGCCGGCCCGCTGCTTTATACTTAGTTCCCTTTCTTCCTCCTCGTATAGCTGAGGCTGGATCGCAGACTCGTATGCACTGAAGATATTGACGAGCTTGGATGGCAGCTGGCCGGTATATGCCGCATCGAATGGTGAGCGAAATCGCGGGCGGGCGTCGACTTGTCAACGTGGTCAGGGCAGAGAGAAGCTGGGCTGGCGCTGCGGGAAGACCATAACCCTATAACAACCGCGCACGTGCCACCGACGCGTCGACGCGTTGTTTGCTCCCCCTCCTCGCGCCAAACACCCCGCCGGTACATAAACCCGCCCGCGCGCAAATTCGCTCCCACCGTCCCTTCCCTCTTCCCACCATGATCGCCCGCCCGCCCGCTCGCCCAGCTCCCCTCATCCTGGTCTTTTTCGCTCCTGGCCATGTATTCCGCACAGTTTTCGAGAGGGTAGTTATGTGCGCTCGGTGGATTCTCAAGCGTGCGTACTTTGTGCGTACTCGTAGTTTATCATTTTGCATTTTCTGATAGCGCATTCCATTTGTGCGACATAGGACGACGAGTAACGTTCAACACGATGACGTATGGTCATGGTACGAGCGTGGCGGCCGCAAGAGAACATCGGTATCAACTCGGGTAAGTACTTGACTTTATACGCCGGCGCTGATAAACAACTGACTGTGACTCAGCTCATACCAGAATGATTGTCGTACGTCGCCTATCACAGACTCTCTTCCGCGACAACCACCTTTCCATGATCACCGACATCTTAGTAGAGTCTCCACATAGATTAGGTGTTGTCGCCCTCGTCTTCGGTAATGGTCCAAACCGCTGTCGCTCGACATGTAGGCAGCATCCTTAGCGTATTCTCCCATCATCTACTGTATTCTCTCATGCGCGTACAATCTGGTCAATGTATGCGCCTTTGTATTCAGCCCTGCTTGTATGGCTAATCGCGCACAATAATGCGAGCATACACTCCTCGTAATGCTACCTATAACTACTTCAAGTACTTAATGTGATGCTGCGGACCGCTCTAAAAGACCGCACGAGACAGCGCGCGAGGTCTGGCAGCTGGATGTCTCGCTGTAATACACCGCAGGCGGCAGGTCGACATTGCCTCACCGACGCCAGCGAGCACGCGCGAGGCGAGCCTTACTCATACAATACAATGTCTGCGGGTCAGCGACCAGGAGACTGGCTTTACACCTGTTGACCGTGGTGCACGTATGGAGAAGGTTCGAGGCCCTAAAGCAGGAGGCATGAACCGTCCAGCGAGCCTGCAAGGACCATTTCTTCTTCTCGAGAAAATGCGGAATGATCAGAGAGCAGGATGCCCTTGCGTGCAGCCGCATCCGGAACGCGAGAGGCCGCCGAATTTATATTGCTGGCCGATCAGAGCCCCACTTCAGCGCGTATGAATTATATGCGCCGTCGTCACGGGCATCTTGCAGACCATACATCTATGCCGTCTTTGCTACCTCCAGGACAACATCCACCGAGTCGGATATAGAGGCGTGCATAGACGACCTCGAGCTGGTTCCCGTGCTGCATAGCTCAACTGGGAGATCCACAGTTGTCTCCTCTTCCCCGCAGGGCGGCAGTCGCGCCGCTGGTGTCGCTGTCTGGGCATACGTGGCGAATTGGATTGCGGTAAGATTTTCTGGAGCGGACATGACGGTGTCGGCATAGGACCGCCGCGATGCGCAGATGACGATGATGACAGTGGGATACATTCCCTGCACGAGGCCAGCCAGCCTTCAGATAGTGCGCGCTACAAGTAGGCGAGAGAAACGCACCGTGAGCTGTGGGAGTAGGTTGATGAAGCGGTACAGCGCATGCTGTTGTGTGGAGGTGAACGGCCATACGATGACCAAGGATAACTGCGCATCAGAGGTCAGGTAACCGCCAACAAGCAGAAAGCCGGACGGAAGATATACCCAGAAGGTGCAATATACGGCGCCGGACTCCACGAGTAGGAGAAGAACCGCCAGCGCGCGATCGCGTCCAATTCTGATGGGCACCGCCTGCGAGGAACGATGGTGGATCCTGATACCTTCTTAGCACCAGCACGAGTATCGCGCGAGAAGGAGGTTGACGTGCTCACCAAGCACGGTACCCAATCAAACCGGTAGAGACGCCGTTTGTGAGGAGCGTAAGCACGAGGCTTGCGAAATAGAGCTGGACGGGCAGGAAGTCCCACAGCTTGCCCCGATCGGTGCCGATGCAGGCGGCTTGTGAGCCACCGCGTTCGCAAGAAAGGGCTGTCGCGACGATCAGTGCGAGCTGCGCCAGAACGACAGCGGATGTGCAGAAGAGGAGGAATAGAGGAATGACGACGATGCGCCAGCTGTGGGTCCAGATGACCCACACACGCCAGACTACGATCGCGTCTCCAAAAATGAACTGTGTATGATTAGATCCATCTAAGTACTTTCGTAGGTTTGCTTACATGGATGGCTGGAATCGAATACGAAAAGTCATCAAGGATGCTGTATGGTTTCGCAGAGTTTTTCGTCGCGTTGTTGACGGGATCGAACGCCAAGAATTGAAGGTATTCAACAGTGTTGAGCACTACGCTGGCGGTCGACACCAGGTACATGACGAGTGTCGCGCCGATGAGGCATTTGTTTGTGAAATTTCTCTTAATGTTCCGACTGCGGGATGCCAAGGGATGTCATTGGCGGCGGATGGACGAAGGGGGCAGCGCGCTCACAAGAGTATGAACAGAGTATAGGCACAGAGAAGCGAATATATGCCTGCCGATAAGCGTCAGAGAGCTGATGCTGGTGCATGAAGCTGGAGCTGACCGTGGATATAAAAGTCGGCGAGCAGGGCGAGTGCAGTAACCTGGACTGGCAGGAGAGGCATGCGCTGCTCCGACGACGTATGTAGGATACGAGGAAAAGAGGTACGTACTGCGACCCGGATCATTTAACACCAGCCAAGGCGAATGTGTTACCGGGGATTCGCACGACGCCGCAGGGTGCCAAGTTCTCCGGTATGTCTCCATCGCAGCAGATTGATGGTTCGTCGATATGGAAGTGCCTGATATGGGCACCGAGTAACCGTCGCGCGTCCGCCTGCCGTCCGAGACCCCGCACAGACGGTCCTGGTCCCGCTAAGCTTCAGCATGGATTGGTGTGATGTCGTCAGGGCGCAGGAAGGAACTGCGCTTGATATGCAAAACCACGGCTGCGTGAGAGGCTCTTGTGCCATGAGCGCCTTCGAGGGCCAACACTGAGACTCTGATGGAGATGAGTTGCCACATGAGCGACGGCACAATGGAGGAAACGAGCTAACCATGTGAGGTCGGCCATCGAAGCGTTCGCGTCGGAGAGAGATCATTTGTTATGACTCGGGGCGCCGCAGCCCTTGACACGCACCGCATTCCGATCGCGCGAGCTGTGCGTCGACTACGGGAATACAACTCCGTGCAGGTTGACAGGCGGCAAAGATTGGGCGCCTTCGCAGTGCATGGGCATGAGGAATGAGCAGAGCCTCGACTGCAGCATCTGGATTCGCGGATCAGTTACCCTAGGAATTCGTGAGTGCGCTGTTTGAGGCTCATCTTAGATTCCTTCAACTTGATCGCATATCCTCACCCAACATTGGACCATGAGCATAAAGGCGCATGCAGGATGGACGAGTGCTGCATATACACTGTGTCAAGTAGCAGAGGTGAGCCAGGTCAGGCCAACGAGATAGCGCGCCAGTCCGATTGCAGAACTAGAGCACAGATTGCTGCTCAGTTGGGGTCGCGGGCCCCTGAGGCCACACACATTGAGCCTGGTGTTCCTGGGTCGTTTTTCCTATGCATGCGTTGTGGGGGATGCGGGCCACCACGGATTGGGGAATCAATGTGGTCTCCGGGGAAACACGATGCAACCAATGGTCAATGGTACCATGTAGACATTGCGCGGTTGTGGCACGAAGCCCAAGAAGAGCGAATGAGACTCAGGGTCGTCAGAATGAAATGAGGCCGGCGACGCACCGGATATGCTTGCACACCCACACGAACTACTACTCAAACAGACCTCTTGCTTGCAATCACCATGCTTGGAATCAATCAATTGCTCGTGGTACGGGGTTCAACTACGCAGCAAATTCCCAGCAACATTTCAAGTGATCAATTGGCGCATGGGGTGCGGAGGATGCGAGTAAGCTATATGCGTCGCAAAAAAGCTGGATGAGGGATGAGACGCGTGTGTGATTTCCTCGGGGCAGATTTCCGCAGATCCAGGACACGGCAGGACGGGCGGGCTTTGGCTCGTCAGCCTCCGCTTGCGCAAAGGTCCGGCCACCATACCCCAGCGGCCACGTCTCGGATCCAGAGCACTCGTCGCCGCTTGACGCAGGGTGCTTGGGCACGCCGCTGAGGCCGATACTGCCGGGCGGGACCTGCGCAAATGGCGATCCGTCGGTGCACGCTGGCAGTGCAGAGGCCGGGTGACGGCTTGCACGGATCATGACGAAGGACACCGTGGTTACCACGCACCGGAGCAGCAGCGCAGACGTGCATCATATTCAGATCGCCGGGATCGCGCTAATGCGTCACTTCACCGGTGAGCCGATGATCGAACCCAAGTCGATGCGGCGCACTATATTCCGAATCCACTAGAGCTTCGAGCCCGACTGTGGTGTCGAGTGGCGTGACTCGGAGAGCGACGAAGAACGAGCCGGAGCTAGGGGTGGCGGGGGCTCATATGGGGCTCTATGACTACGATCTGGGCGAGGCGTAGTGTGTCAGTCATAGTCAGAAAGATGGTTGGCTCGACGAGGCGCACCATCGGCACAACGCATCCGAGTCGGCGCCTCTGCATCTCCCACCTCGGTCTGTCCAAGCTGCCACAGGCATCCGTATGCGGCGCGCGAGTACTTGTTGAGTGTACCGCGAGGAAGGGTAGACGGTGTGGCCACGAGCGATAATGACGGCGGGGAGAAAGAGGTGGTGAGGGCATCGCTGGCAGTGGCGACGCGATATGGGCGCACGGCACGTGCCGCTATTGCGTCGACGCGCTCCCTCCTCACGCCAAACATGCCGCCACGCATAAATACCCTCCCACTTTTCGATCTCGCATAGCTCTCTTTCCTCCCACCTCCATGTCATTACGCCCACCCCGCGCCTTCCTCATCATGCCCTTTTCCGCCCCTCGCCACTTGAATATGTTTTCTCCAAAGTGCGCACCAGTACTGGTCTATGATGTCTTACTAATTGAGGAGCAGAGCCGCTTCAAGTTCTGCCACGCGCGAGGTACTTTGCGTTGGGCTTTGTGTCCTTCGCTTGGGCTTTCAACACCGCCGACCGGCTTCACAATCGAGAAACTCCCAGGTAAATGATACGGTGCAATTGGCTCTCACTTGGCTGAGAGTTCTATCATAGCCTCCTTACTGCAGTATATGTGATGCTGCACGAGCGTGCGTAGCCAAAGTGGTACGCGCATCGGTTCTAATGTTTCTCTACTTGCTGGGAGTGGGCCGATGCATGGCACGGCGGTACGATTCTGCCCTTATTATGGGAGTTCTTATTTTATCAGATATGCATAATAAAAGTACATTGAATGATAAAGACTACTTTGACTTGACTGATACGTTCAGAGCCCCTGCATTGCTATGTGACATAGGGCAACAGTGGGTGGGCAGTCCTGGACAGTGCCAAGCAACAGTGCCTGATCAGGGTGGATGCTGGTGAAGCTGGGCAGTGCCGCGTGGTGTTGGATGACACTTGGCAATACAATCCTGGTTCCTGGGCAACACAACAATAAATACTATGGAGGGCTGCCAGAGGTGGCTGAGCGACATTGCGTCTCCACAGAAGCGAACATGATTAGTCAAGATGATGACATCATTCCGGGTTTTAAATGCATGTTAAAACCCGGAATTATGTCATCATCTTTACACTTCTGCTCATATTACCCGGGCTGTTCAATTGGCTGTTCTACAATATCTGTAGGCATGACATGGTCTGAAAAGTGCTTTATATGTAAGAAGCCGCTGAGAGATGCTGAGTCTCTGCAGAAGCAAACATGATTAGTCATGATGATGACATCATTGCGGGTTTTAAATGCATTCTTAAAACCCGGAATGATGTCATCATCCTTACACTTCTGCTCATGCTACCCAGGCTGTTTGATTACTCAGCATTATCTGTAGGCACTACATGGTCCAAGAAATGCTGTACATGTAACAATTCATATGAATTGCTTGGAGCAAAAGGGACGGAGGGAAAACACAAGTGGACAGAGCGTGGGAATGAATTACTAAAAAAGGCGATGGAAATAGTCGTTGCATGGGTCGAAAAAATGCTGTATGTAGATTACATAAGAAACTTGCTGGGAGTGGGCCGACACGTAGCGGCGGTACGATTCCGCTCCAATGTCTCACTTCTGGGTTTCTGGTTACATAATCAAAAATATACATGAAAAAACAGTACTGAGCGACACTACAACACAACTGGTGGCCCTGGGAATAGCCCGGGATACTGAACGATGGTTAGCACTGGAGGGCATTATATTGCGTGTGCAGTTGCAGCCTGAGGTGGTTGCTGTGAGAGCGATGACATCATTCCGGGTTCTAAATGTAATTTTAAACCCCGGAGTGATGTCATCATATTTCCGCCTGTGTTGTCCTGCGCTGCTTATTTCCTGCAATATCACTGTTTGTCAACTTATGTATTTGTTTCATGGTCTAATAAATGGTGTATCTGGGCAATCATTAGTTTACATTGTGTGGAGCAAAAGGGAGGAGGGGTAAAGTCGTCAGTCAACAAAGCGTGCGAGTGAAGTTCCAAAAAAGGCGACTGAGATAGTCGTTGCATGGGTCAAAAAATGCTGTATGTAGATTACATAAGAAACAATTCGAAGGAATCGTAATGATTCATAGGAATCGTAACATCGTCATGTCTTCTGCTCTGATAAGATACAGTGCCCTCCAAGCCGCTCGTAAGCTCCTCCGATGAAACATCCTGGATGAACGGCTCTTGCGCTCTTGGACGTTGGGCGACCGCGATGCGAATGACCCGCTTGCTGCGACACCGTCAGCTGGACGCGGTTGGTCGGCGGTGGCAGGCGCAACGCGCTGCCCCTACAGTGGGGTTTGCCGAATGCGGTGGCGGATGCATCCCACCATGATCGATTTTCCCAGAGGACGTTGATACGCCTGGTTCTGCGGTGTGCGGAGATCTCACTTCAATTTTCGAACTTTCGTCAAGTCGAGAGTTTCGCTTCAGAGTCACCTGACTTCGGAATTTGGCCAGAGATTTCAACCCAGTCACTTCGGAACTTTCCGAAGTCACGTGACTTCGGATTCCGAACTCGCACCGGTCTCGGCCCGCTAGCACAGCCTCCATGGATCTTTCCGAAGCGCCCGCACGTGATTCGGTCCAGACTTCACAAGCCCATCATCATCAGACACGCCCCAAACGTGATCCAGAGTCGAAACACTCACAGATTGTTGGGCTATGCCGCATCTAGGCCATATCCACTCCAGAACATTGCCCCCTCGTTCCCAGTATTGTCCCCTCCATTCCGACCCTACCTCGAGCCCTCCAGATGTGGTTCGCTGAGTTTCTAGCTGCGTCGAACCGCTACGCAACGTAATACTTCGGAACTTCGGATGATAGCCGCAGCGACTTCGGAACGCTGATGGGACCCGCCGAGCTACAGGCACCGAAACGGGCCAATCGCACCGCTACAGACGGACACACACCCCCGAGACCCCCGTAGGGCGTCGAGGCACCAACACGACCACCATGCGCTACTCCCGAGGCCAGGCGACACAGCTGCGAGAACGAGGCAGTGTAGGGGAGGCGTACCGTGGAGAGGCGAGACTTAGCAGGGCGCGGGTGCACGGACCGTGGGAGAGCTGACGAAGCAGCGGTATATAGATGCGATTTGAGCTCTTGTATAGACACTTTTGGACCTCGGGGCCTACACCTGAGACTACACCTTTCATTTCCACAACGCAGTGACCTCTGCTAGACGCGACCGGAACCGACTAGGCCGGCAAGATGACTTAGGCAGCGGGACGGGGCCGGCCATCGGGTCGCACTCTCACCGCAACACTACGGGCCACGCCGCCCAGACCCAACCGCAGACTGGAGTGATACAGTGTGGTAGGGCATTTGTGACTGACGTTTATGTTATAGGATAGTGGCCACGGACGGTACAGATGAAGACGGTCGGGTCGGACGGTCGGTGCTACACGGCGACGCGCACGGAACTCACGACGGCAGCCGCGAACAGACGAAGACCTCTACCGACACGAGAGGGCGCGTCGTACGATGGTCGGGTAGTGCGGGGCAGATAGGCTAAGAGGCAAGGCCAGGACCCATGGGGTCCTGGGTGGTTTTGTTCGGGTCACGGTCGCGATCTTGGTTCCTTCCTCCGATCCACCACTTCTTGGGCCAGCGGTTGGCTGCTCGCTCCCTCCATTTCTATCGACGTTCCCCGGGCCTTCCCCAGGGTTCATCTCATCAACGTGTTCCGAAGTTAGGCGCACAATCCCACTGTGGAGTCCCTTATGTTTCATTGTCTTAGGTTTCATGACTACTCTTCTCAGGCTTTCTAGCAATGGCGTTCGACTTACCGTTTGCTTGCGACTTACTCATTTCTTGTGATCTTGACCCACTTGCTTCGTGTTTTGTTCTACTTATGCTCTTGTTTGTTCGCACGGCTGTATATTACTTCGGACTCACTCGTAGTATATATAGGACTTGTCAGTACGATATTCTGCATCATATCATATGCCCACTTCTTCCCCCTCATAGTGAGACTCTCACTAGAGACCCTCCTCGACCTCTCGCATTGTCAAAGCGTTTCTGACTTTGCACCTTTCGACTTAGACTTCGACTTCGCCTTCGCCGCACGCCGCACGTATAGTATTTGACTTCGACTTCGGATCTCGACTCCGACTTCGACTTCGCCTTTGACGCACGTATCGTATTCGCCTTTCGTACCCTCCTTTGTCATTCAACTTCGACTTCAACTCCAACTTTGGCTCCATCACTTCGGCACTTCGGCTCCATCACTTCGGCACTTCAGCTTCATCACTTCGACACTTCGGAACCACGGCATTCAACTTCGACTTTGCCTACGTTGCACGACCACTCGACGCCCCGCAGATCGTAACATCCTCACACTTCCTCGTCCTTCCTAGTTTGGATCACTCCCGAACTCACTGCTATCACGCTACGACCACCCCGATCCCACTTTGGAGACGCTCCCGGAGACTTCGGGACCACTGACGACTCGCCCCTCACACAACGGTACCGTGCACTGCACTCTAGGGATAGGTACCGGCTGGTACCCATCAACGTCACATTCAGTGACAGGCTTGTAGCTTGAAGCTTGAAGAGCTTCGAATATATCCATCCATTTGGAGCTGCCAGCGACCGCCGCTTTCATTATTGACCCTCATGCTGGCCAAACCCGACAGAGTCGAGATCTTGCGCATAAAAGTACCCCATGTGTTTCCTAATGGTTCTCGCCGTCCTCGTCGCCGCCAACATCGTCAGTCAACGACCATAATGTCTGCGCCCACGTCTCCGCTCTCCGGCTCTCCGCCACTTCCCAACGCACCCGGCATTGCCTCGTCATCTACAGATGGCGAGCAGTCGTCACCAGGCCTCACGGAGTCGTCGGGCCTGTCCAGCCAGGGCATGCCCAACGAGGGAAGCGCACACGGTATGCGCATCTCATTATCTTCTCCGTCAGTATGCGATTGACGCTGTTTTCAGGTTCCTCTACTTCTTCACGTCGACGGGTCACACAGGACCTTGAGGAGATTCTAGCCGGTTTTGCCAACCAGACCATCAACGCCAATGCGGGCAACGAGGGCAACGAGGCCGACGACACCCACAACGCCCATGGTGCCGACAACGCCCCCGACGCCGACAATGTCCCCGACGCCGACGACGCCCCCGACGCCGACGAGGCCCCCAACGCAGATGACACCCCCGACTCCCACGACGCCGACGGGACCCAGGCTGCACAGATCAATCAGCGGCAAGACCCTGTCGACGAGCGCGTGCAGGGCAAGCTCACGCTCGAACAGATTGAATCCGCCGTCACCGTGAGTGCGGTCGCATTGACCCAGCGCGAGACGTAGCTTAACATTGAACACCAGGAGTGTATGGCGCGTCTTACCGTCCAACGCAAGGATTGGAAGGAGCAGGCGACGCGTGACGCCGACTCAGAACACAATGTGCGGACGGACGACTTCCTCCGTGAGCACCTCGTCCGCTGGGAGGCGCACCTCGTCCGCTGGGAGGCGCACCTCATCCGCCAGGAGGAGCAGCTCGTCATCGACCGCGCGGAGTGGATGAAGAGGATAGATCGGCTCGACGCGGCGTGCAAAGCCACACACAAGGATCGGCTCGACACCGTTGACTTAAGGGAGAAGGCCGTCCTCCTAAGGGAGCAGGCCGTGTGAGCACAGCAGGAAGAAATGGGGCGGCTCGGTCTTATTCAGTGGTTGACCAAAGGGTGTTTTTTCATTTGAAGCTGTGTACGTTCTCTTGCTCTCGCCGCCTCTGTAGTCACGAGTCGCATTTTGTTCTCAATAACAAGTTGTGCCCACATTCTTTGATGCCGGGCACGTTCACTAAATTGCAACCAAACTGCGAGCGGGATGTACACATATGCGTCTTCCTTTCCCCATGAATGCTCCCTTGATGTCAACCTAAATGCATAGATAACTGCAGCTCGACGAATTCCGGCGTCAATAACCAGGTCATCAACTCGGAGCTCATGGGCAAGCTCTTCCTGACACCCCTCCTCGAGCCGCTCCCCTCGCCGTAATGCACGACCACCGAGAGGCACTGCAAGAAGACTCAGTGCGAGTGCTGGAAATAACGAAGATGCATACTCAAGGACGCTCATGATTGTCAATGTTCGGTGTCCCAGGTTGAAGAATGACACCGTTGGGAGAGTAGGAAGCCGCGCGATGATGCGAGCATCTTCTGAGAATAACCGTGGACCTCCGCTGGCTGCAATGCACAACGAATAGAGCCAAAAATAGAAGACGCACGTTCCCGCAGCTCGCATCGTTGCGCTCTTCTTGACGGCCAGGTGCACTTCGGCGAGACGCGCTGGGTGCCCGAGCACCTGCAACCTCTTCACTCCTCTGTCTGCCCTGCTATAGCGCAGCGTCGCGAAAGCTTCACCGCCCACGCAGACAACCGAGGGAAAGCGGAGATAGCGTGGACGGGTGAAAGCCTATACGTGCGGGAGTCCTCGTTGCCGGTGTGTAGCTCGCCGGCGATGTTCGCCAGCACGTCAAGACTTGCTGGGAGTGGGCCGACGCTTAGCGCGGCAGTACAATTCCAAGCTCAATACAGGGCTGGATGATCCTGTAACTCTGTACAATTGCAAGTACATGAAATAATGATGAAGACTACTTAATTAATGCTATAACACTATCCCTGAAACACTTCGGTAACATGTGTGCTCTCTCAAGCCATGGGTACTAAGCACCAAATGGGGTTGTCACTGCTGGCCAGCCTTGAGCCTGCATCAGAGCAAGGTTACGACCCCTGGGCTGGGGCACGTTTTGAGTAAACAACATAATATCAACATGATCACGTGTAATAATGTCAGCGATGATGTCATTCCGGGGTCTTAAATTTTGTTTAAAACCCGGAGTGATGTCATCGTCTTTCTGCTACCGCTGTTCAAGCCCTGCAATATATCACTGTTTTGCAGCTTCTGTAGGTGCTCTATGGTCTGAAATATACTGCAAATGGAGCAATGTATGTGAATCATTCCGGGCAAATGAGAGGAAGGTGAAAGTGCAAGTGGATGTGAGTGGACATAGCGTGGGAGTGAATTCCCAAAAAAGGCGACACAGATGATCGTTGCATGGGGTCGAAAAAACGCTGTATATGGATGACATAAGCAACGATTCGTAGGAATCGTAACGATTCAAAGGAATCGTAACGTGGAACTTCTGAATGATGGCTTTACAGATGATTGAGTACGGCGCACGGCATACCACTCGCCGAACATGGGCGGGTATCCGTATTTGTATTCTCGAATCCTCATGTGTGTAGTGCAGCGGCTTGTCAATGATCATGTATGCGGCTGGCGCTCTCAGGATTCCGCGGGCATCAACTGAAGGTATGAGAACAGCGCATACATTCACGATGACGCTGCTATAGAGTACTTACACCGTGTCGCTGATATGGAGATGTGCATCGAACAGCCTGACAAGAGCACGCAACGGCGGCCTCGAAGGACGAGACCAGGGCATCCTGAGCGCTGCCGCTGACTGATCAAGTATGGCTTGAGAGAGTACACCCGCCGACGCAGAGAACGAAGCTTGATATGCATAATTGGCTTGTTGCGGCGGCATGTCCCGGTCTTCGACGCGGCGCATTCAGAGCGGCACGCCCGGCCCAGAACCGGAAGTCGTCCGGTAGGATATTCGGAGCGTACTGCACCACCTGCACGACCTGGTGAGTAGATTTGGTGCGGCTTAAGGATCGACCTGGCGGGCAGGTAACGACAGGGATTGGCGTCACCATGGCGGGAGTTGAGCGCAAAATCATACGCGGCCACAGGTTGCTGAGGTGATCCTGCAGCGAGCGATTGTAAACGCTCGTACTTGTGGGCAGATATGCGGGCAGCGGGCCTATGATGGTGGGCGGATCCAGAGAGGACTGCCAGTGTGATGTATCCCGTCGCACTGAATGTTGACGCATGAGCCAGGACTATGCTTGATAGGCTGCGCGCGGTCGTTGAGCCGGATTAGCGCGACAGGGAGGAGTACTCGTCAGGAATCATGTAGACCGTGCTTTCTCGACATGGATGCGAGTTCGGCTCGCAAAGAGCGCGACTGGACTGGCGCGCATCGGGCGAAGGGCCAGCTCGAACGCGATCTTGCTAATGCGGAGAAACCCCAGCTTGTCGCCCATGAAGGCAAATTTCAGGTTCAGAGCCTGAAGGAACGGCTACTGTTGGACTGACGCGCAGGAGTCTGCACAATTTTGGCGGTCCGGAATGGCGCGTGGGCCAAGAGGCAGAATTTGCCTGTCGCGAGATCATTGTGAGCGCAGCAGGGAGGGCAGCTCCGACCCATGGCCAGCTAGTTGTCTAAGACTTAGTGATTTTTAGTGAAGTCGACGCTGGACGTCGGTCAATCGACGCACCTCAAGATCTGCTCCTCGATTTTTGCAGGCCTTCCAGTGGAGCTTTAGAGAGATTTATTGAACGTGAAGCAGGCGAGACGGTGGAAGGAAGAGTCTGAGGCCTTCGGCGCTGAAGTCGGCGCAAAGCTGCTGGACGTGTGTAGTGACGTGGTCTTGTCGAGAAATCACCATGCACCCCGCGCTCATACAGATGATGCCGCAATCCCAGTCTGTGTACCAGCAGGATGCGTCGCATGTCAGTGTATAGTAGTCTGGTTTGGCTCGACGAGCCTGAGACGCACCATGGGCACGACGCGTAGCGCTTCAGGCCGGCCGCTCCATCTCCGACCCCAGCCTCCGGGTGTGCAGATGACGATGATGACGGTGGAATACATGCCCTGCAACGCCAGCCAGCCGTAAGCGGCTGTAAGTTGTGAGGCAGACTGGCGGGCACACCGTGAGCTGCGGGAATAGGTTGATGAAACTGTACAGCCCAGGCTGTTGTGTGGAGGCCAACGGCCACAGGATGACCATGTATAGCTGCGCTTCAAAGGTCAGCTCACCGCTAACAACAAGAAAGTCGTAGGAAGTTACCCAGAAGGCGCAATACAGCGCGCCGGACTCCACGAGGAGGAGAAGGACGGCCAGCGCGCTATCGCGTCCCATTTTGATGTGCACCGCCTGCGAGTAGCGATGGTGAATCCTAAGACCGTGTTAGCGCGAGCAAGAATTTCAAACAAGCATGATGTTGGGGTTCTCACCAAGCACGGTACGCGATCAAGCCGGTGGCGACGCCGTTTGTGAGCAGCGTGAGTACTAGGCTCGCGAAATAAAGCTTGACCGGGTGGAAGTCCCACAGCCTGCCCCGTTAGCCGATGCACATGGCTTGTGAGTGACCACGGGCGCAAGATATCACGGTCACGACCATCTGTGCGAGCTGCACCAGAACGACAGCGGATGTGCAGAACAGGAGAACTAAAGGGCCAACGACGATGCGCCAGCTGTCCGAAGATGAACGGTGTATTCATTCGATTAGATCCCTTCGAATACTTTCATGTGTTGCTTACATGGACGGTAGGAATTGAATACGAAATGCCGTCGAGAACTGTCGCCTGTGCGTAAGACTTCGCAGAGTTCGGGATAGCATCCACCGGATTGAGCGCCAAAATTTGAAGATAATCAACAATGTGGAGCACTACGCTGGCAGTCGACACCAGGTACATGACGAGGGTCGCGCCGACCAGACACATGTTTGTCACATTCCCCTTGATTTTGCGACTACGAGATGGCAAAGGAAGTGAATGTCAGCACATGGACGGAGGAGGCAGGGCACGCACCAGAGTATGAGCAGAGTAAATCAGAGAAGCGAGTATATGCCTGCATATCAACGTCAGAGGACTAATGCTAACGCACAACGCTGGAACTGACCATATTGATAAACGTCGGCGAGCAGGGAGAGTGCAGAAACCTGGACTTGCAGCCTGAGGGCCATATGCAGCGTCGACAACGGATGTAAGAGACTAGGACGAGTGATGCGTACGTATATATATGCTAGCCAAAGCAACTGAATGACCGGGTGCCACTATCGCTGGAAAATGATAGTCCGTCGACATGGAAGTCTCTGATGGGGGCACGAGCGCATGTCGTCCGAGACGCCCAGAAGACGCCGGCGCACCATGACGTCGTTTACATGAAACAGTTGTGGTATCATGGTACCACGACCCGGGCTATGCAGGAAAAGCAGAGATACAGGCCTAAGAGAGAGCTCAGGAACGGGGGTGTTGATGCGTGATGGATCCTTGCCACATTCGCCATGCTCCAGCTGAGTGGCAGGAACAAGCTAGCCTTCCTGGGACGGCCGTTGAAGCGTTCCCATTGGAGACCATTTGTCGTGTCTGCGGTCTGAGACGCCCACCGGAAGGCTTCGAAGCTTTTTGACTCTTACGCGGAGGCAGCGTGCCGTGTCCTCGCGTGAAATGAAGAAGAGAGAGATAACGGTGCCGGGTGATTGAACAGCACCGGGTCTTGGAGCCACGAAGAGGAGACGCAACCGTGTTCTCAGTGAGGGAGATGCTGGCCCGCAGATGAGCGCCGTTGACGTGAAGCGCAAGATTAAGATGACGGGAGAGAAGATTCGAATGAGCGATGGGAGTTTGCGCGTCGCGGCTTGAGCGTGAAACCGGAGGATGTGAATCATGAAGTACATGGTGGCCGACGAGGTCCCGCTGTTGACTGGCGCCATGGACCGCGACGTCGTCCGCGGCGGCTGTGAGCGCGCCGAAGGCCCAGCCCAGCACGGGACCGGTGTAGGTGGGAGCGCCAAGCGTAGAGAGTGGGATCCGGCGTAGTGGGTGAAGCCGTTCAGACCCGCGGGGTGGAAAACAGTCGATAAGATTGGCTGTAGATGATGGAAGAATGATAAAGTCTTTGGACGCAGCCCCGGCTCGTTGAGAGATCGTGACGTTGAATAAAAAATGATGTATGTGTCTTGACAATACTGCAGTCTTCCGCCTTCCTTTAAATCCAGTCCACATTATGCATGCGCTATAGGAGACGTGAGCGAAGTCTAGCTGAGAAAATGACCGCCAGAACTTACCCGGTGCATACGGTAACTGCTGTACAGCTCTAAATCCACATGCATGTCCTCACACGCGCGCGTCAAATCCTTCAGGTCCGTCGTGAGGAGCTCCGTTGTCACCGTGACCAGATGCAAGACCGGCAACCCCTGCAGAGCTTTTAGCAGGTACCAAATGGGAGCGCGCCAGACGTCGTCCTTCGTGGTCGCGTGGTAGCCCACATGACGGAGGGTCTGCGGCAGAACCACATCCTCCGCGGGGCACAGGGCAAACACCAGCGTCTCCAGTCGCACAAAGCGAGTGATTACGTCCTGCGAGGGCAGCGTACCGTCAATTAGGAAGAGCGACTTGAGGTTTTCGAGCGCGGGTGTTCTTCTCAATGCGTCCATCCATCGCAAATTGCACCAGTCGAAGCCGGAGACCTCGAGATCGCGCAACGCGGACGTGTCTGCTGCCTCCAGTAACCATCTTGCAGTTTCAGGGGATCTTAAGTTTACCGCAGCGCGCCTAGGTGTCTTCAGCCGTGGCGTACTGTCGGGGACGTCATGCTCGGCATGCGAGTTATATACCTTGAAGGACTGTAGGTCGGGCCAGAGACAGACGAATGGTACAGCGCATTGAAGGTGGTGGACCCATATGTCTAGATGCTTGAGCTGCAGGCAGAGCCCGCGCATGCGCTCCACTAGGATAATCGTGTCGGATGGCTCGCCAGTGGCGCAGAGAGAGAGCGCGCTCAGATTCGGACAGAGCGCGAGCAGGGTAAAGGTTTCGTCAATCGTGAAGGGCAAGGTGTTACCCGCATATCCGTAATGAAAAGCCTCGATGGATCGCACGTACGTCCCGAGAAGTGCATTGTGTCGGAGCGCGTCGAGCAGGGCGGGTTCGACTTTTTCGGAGTAGATGATGCGGAAGAGGAGTCGCTGGGCGGGAGCTGTCCACGCCTTGCAGACAAGAGCGCAGGCGCGAAGCGTGTTGTAGTCGACCCTGTGGTAGTGCTGCGAGCTGCGGTAGACCCAGTCGATGACCTCAACGTGGATGTCGTATGGCAGGCTAACCCGGCGCTGGCGCGGCTCAATTGACGACGAAGAGCAAGGCAGGTGGCGAAGCAGACGTACTTTTTGCCGTAGACGGATGCGAAAGCTCTTGAGCGCGCGCATCGAGCTTGGGTGCACAGCTGGATGGAGGTGAGACGGTGAGGAGGCCGAAGAGGCAGGTGACAAATGCGGTGTTTGGCCGGTCCCACGGCCCGTTTGGCCGGTTCTGCTCTTCAAGTTCTCTGTCGCTCTTCTTGTCTCGCCCTTGGACATACCAGCTTGGCCACCCGTCTCTAGCATTCCATCTTACTCTCTCAGGTAGTCGCCTGCTGTGTAGGATCTGGGCATGCGTAGCGAGACGCGCAGGTGCCGGTGAGTCCCCCCAACGGCAGCGCCGCGAATCCGCGAATTCTATCCTCAGGAACTATCGCGACAGTCTTCAGTTTCGCACGATTTCCCCGCTCTGTCTTTCGCCGTCGGCCAGGAGCTCGTCGTGGACCCGCGGACAGGCAGCACCTCGACACGAGGCACACAGCTTAGCAGGCCCGACTTGCCCACCGGCTTTGCTTTGTCCTCGCGTTGGGCCGTCGGCCGAGCCAGTCGTAGCTACGTGTCACGCAGATACCACCTCGCCCTCTCGGCGTCAGCCACTAGCACTCCTCGGGATCCTGAACGATGGACTTTTGGGATGGCCTCACAGCAGCATATACATTTTCATCTAGAAACTGATTGTGCATCATCCGAGATCTTAGCTCATTTCCTCAGGCCTCAAGTCCCGAGGACCATCTCTATGAAATTCCCTTGATTTGTTCTACATCCAAGTATTCTTGGATTTGTTGAAAGTGCCCGTTGGATATTCATCACTGCCTCTGCCCAGCCTCCGTGGCGGCGGCGGCATGATTGCCCACATTCGTGATTTGCTTCGCCGAGAACAGCTCCAGATCGCGCACAGAGCTGTAGTCCAGCAGTCCTCGGTACAGGCGGGTCGCACCGATTGTCCTGTACGTGCAACGGGTGAGTGTCACTCATGTGAAGCTGGAGAAGGTGAGGGCGACCTACGCGAGGATTGCTGTTGTGCGGGGCGAATCCGTCAGGCGAAGAACCGTGAGGGAGCGAAAATAGGTGCTTACTTGCAGACACAGTGAATGTCTGGAAGAATATATCGCGTCAGTCGAGAAAAACGCACGAAAATGCGTTATGGCTTACGATATTCCAAGGATCTGAGTGAGTATATGCGAATGCCAAAGTTGAGTTGAGTTGCGAGTCGAACTTGCAGTGCGGAGACCTCACCGTCGATATCGAGGCCATACATAACCTAACGTCTCCTTCAGTACACCAGCATCCAGCGGAGAGGACGTGACCCACCATGGGCGGGATGTGCGCGCCCGCCAGCACGACCATCCACACGAAGCCCTAAGAATACAGCAGCCGTTGTCAGAACGACATCAAGCCAGTCGTAAATGTCCTGATCGCACCTGGTGGTACAAGAGCTCGAAGATACTGCCTTTCTGGCTCATTGTGCGCCAGCGCACGAGGCCGAAGAACATGAGCGCAAGCAAAACGATGTCCGTGGTGGACATCGCGTACAAAAAGCTGCGCCGGCCGAGCGGGTCGATGATGGCGCAGATGTCGAGAGCGGGATTCCAGACAGCTTTTGACTAGCCCAATTATTTTCAGTATGCCGGTGCGGCGGTCAATAGAGCAGAGTAATTGTATTTACCGATATGAGGCCTGAGCGAAGAGTATGATCAGCGATCTGAGGGGGGATTAATGAGGAAGATTGACATTTAAGGAAGAAGGCGATATTTGCCGTCGTCGCGACGGCAGAGAACACCAACACATATTTGTTCCACTCCCAGATGGCTATGCTGTACCCTCGGCGCACAGGTCAGGTAAATCCCAGGTCTGGCACGATATACGCGACGTACATGCGCAGGATAACCAGGATCGATATCAGTAGGGGCGCAGTGCTGCCCAGAATCTGGATAACACCCGACTGTCAGTACATCACGTTCAGAGCGCAAGAACCGTATGCGCGCACCCAGGCCGTGACCACCCACACCTACACGCAAACAAATGAGTTGCCCATCAGAGATTTCGAGAAAATCTCTCACCTTGCAGTTGATCTCGGTGACAGCGTCGAGACCTGCAAGAGTCGCTAGGACATCGCCAAGAGCACAGAGACGGCAGCCAGTATGCAACATCATCGTCCACTTGAATGGGCGCGCGCGCGTGATGACGCTCCACTCAAAATCAAGGGTAGTGACGAGGTCCCACCTGCGGTCAAAAGTGCCTGTCGAATGGGAGCGATGAAGAGCCGACCGTTGCGGAAACATACATGTACAGTCCTATAAACAGGTGGACGAATTTCGTCATAGTCACTAGGATGAAGTCAGTAACGCGTATGGTGCTTTGTATGCTGAGATGACTGACGCTGGTCCTCGAAGACAGTACCCGGGTCTGTGTGCTTCGGCATCCTAAGACAGTGAAAAGCGAGAAAGAAACCACGGAGAGGCAGGGTGTAGGCAAGCAATGGGCCTTATAAAGGGGACAACACATTGCTCGTGAGCGGATGCAAGAAGTGCGATGGTATTCGCCACTGGTCCTCGACGCCGATGCTTCCATATGATTGTTACACAATGCGCGATGACAGATGGCTGATGTCAGCGAGTCTGAATGAGCGGCAAGCTGTGGATATTGAATGACGAGACTAGAAGAATAAAAGAAGCACGACGTCGACGAATTCAGTGGCAACGCAGAGGGGCTTGAGCCCGTGTGCACAGGCATACGTACAATTATGTTAGGCGTCCACCGGATGTTACCGACTCAAACTCTCGACGATCGAGTCCGCGCGGGTCATAGACCGCCACTTATTGGCTGGAGACACCAACCACATGGGATATCTGAATCAGCAAGAACAATCAGAGAGCTGCCAGTAAGCCACAGTGCGCCGTTGCAAACAAGTACATCAGAAACCTACGTATAAGCGTCTTCCAAGAATAAATCTCGCCGCATTTTCAATAGCTCGCTGATGGCCGCAGTTCTGGGAAGCATGAGTTGTCGAGACGTTGAAGCTAGCTTGAACTTACTTTGTATAGGAGTCGGAGATGGCGCGCAGAGGGCTCCCGTTCCATAGTTCCTAAGCACTGCATCAGTACTGAGTACAGCGCTTGTGTGGACGCACCGACTTTAGATGAAAAGAGAGAGGTACTTACACGAATGGTCCGGCGCAAGCTTACTACACAGACTCGGATGTGCTGACCGTGCTTGTAAGTGATGGAATTGAGGCAGAGGGAATTTGTCCAAAAGCAAACCGGACGGTTTAGATCGCTGGCGCCTGATGACAGAGCTCTACGCTGGGAGAGAGACGTCCCTTGGATGAAGGACTCGGAGCCAGAGCTAGCATCTGCGCGGTGGGCAAAGCTTAGTTCGAGCTGTCAGCGTATATATGTACCATGACGCGTCTTCGTTATGATGCTCACGGACACGCCGAGAATCGGAAGGACAAGAGCGATGCAATTCGGAGAGAAATCAGAAGTACTTGGGGGCGTCGTTCGACAAGCTATGTAGTGCGCGGCCGGCGTGTATCGGAGTCGGCGTTAGTCGGCGCTGCCGGCCGACGACACCTTGTCGACAACCGCCATGTTCGCAGGCGCCCCGCGCCTCATACCCCACCCTCACCGCCTCCCTCGTCGCCCACCCACCCTCAGAGCAGCTCGGTGCATCAGTAGTTCGTTGTCCACCATCAGGTTGGCTGCGACACGTTACTTATCAAGTCTTGAACCAGATGCGGGATCAACACGCCCCTCCCCTTTGGCGTTCGCCTTCGATATCGTGAGCAGTACACACACCGAAGGACGCAATACAGGCTGATATCCATCAGGACGGTGTGTTGCTGCGCGGCGCAACGGTTCTCCCTGAGGCGAAGCGCGCGCTCGCCTCGCTCGATGGCGCCAACGCACTCGGCGTGTAGGTCCTCTCCTCGCTCGTTGCAAAGACAAGAAACTAACGTGCGTGAAGGAAGATTCCATACATCCTGGTGGGAAATATATTCTGGGATATCAGGGGGCAAGGGTGCTCACGCGATGGTTGAAGATGACGAATGGCGGGGGGATGGGGGAGGATGAGCGCAGTGCGCGGTTGACGAAGCAGCTCGGCGTTCCAGTGCGTGTTTTCTTCTCTTGTTTGGGATCGTTTGTTCTTCCCGAACATTCTATCTGCCTATCGTTGGCTATGTCCCCGCTGCCGTCTCCGGGAAACACGCTGACGCTGCCACAGATCACGCCCGCCAACCTCATCCAGGCACACACCATCCTCAAGTCGCACGCCCACGAGTATGCGGACAAGAACGTCCTCGTGCTCGGTGGGCGCCGCGACGTGCTGCGCAAGGTCGCCGAGGGGTGCGTGTGCGAGTATCCCTCGTAAACTTCGTCAAGCTGATTTGGGGTGCGAAGGTACGGGTTCAAGAACGTGTACACGACGCTGGACGTCAAGTCGTGGAATCCAAAGTGCGCGTGATTCCGCTTTCTCGACGGATTGCTCCTGACATTCGTCAGTGTATGGCCGTTCTACGACCTCACGCCCAGCGAAGTTGCATCCATCAAGGTACCCCTTCCTTCCCATCCCAGTCTACCCTGTCCGACATCCCGCGCAGCCAGCAGACTTCTCCACGACGCCCGTCGCAGCAATCTTCGTCTTCCACGACCCGCGCAACTGGGCGCTCGATATCCAGATCATGTCCGACGTGATCCTCTCGCGCGGGCTCATCGGGGCGCCGTACACCAGCCCCGAGGATGGCGAGGACGGTGTGAAGGTCGTGTTCTGTAATCCGGATCTGGTGTGGCGCGGCGGGTTTGAGCGGTCGAGGTTGGGGCAGGGCGCATTCCGAGAGGCGTTCCAGGCGGTGTTCACGGTGCGCTGGCCATCTAGCTGCTGCCTATCTCAATGCTAATGCCTTTTCTGACAGGCGCTGACAGGCAAGCCGTACCCGCATGTCCAGTATGGCAAGCCGACGACTGCAACGTACGATTTTGCGCGCGGGGTGCTGCAGCAGCGCATCAGTGAAGCGTATGGGGAACCTGCGGCGCAGCAGGCGAATTTGTGCGTCCCATCGACTTTTTTCGTCGCTTACGGGAATGCCTGACGATGCTGGCAGGTACATGGTCGGCGGTGCGTCGTCTGCCCCTTCCAGCAGTTCAATCGACTGACATTTCCTGGTCTGGCGCAGATAACCCGGAATCCGGTATGTCCCTCCCTCGTCACATCGTGCAATTCCTCATCCTGATCGCTCGTATGCAGACATCGCCGGTGCAAACGCCGCGGGCTGGTCGTCCGTGCTCGTCCACACAGGCGTATATGACCCCGCGAGCGGCCCGCCAGCACATGCGCCGACACACGAGGCGCCGGACGTCGAGGCGGCGGTGCGGTGGGCGGTGGAGAGGGAGGCGGTCCGTGCGCGCGCCTCTACTTGACGTTGCGCACGCGATGGAAGGGCGCGCGCCGACCGTGTCCAGACTGGCCGTCGGTGGCCGAAGCTCGTAAATGGGGACACTTCGGGGATGTCGCGGGCTTCGAGCAGGCTGCTCGCTGTCAGATGGCCTCCGTACTCGGCCCTTACACTACCATGTACTTTATGTATGTCTGGATGGAAATACTAGGTCCAGGGATGCGCCACGTAGCAACGGCGGTGCTGCCAGGGGAATGCCAGGCAATCATTTGAGTGCAACGTGTGCACGTCGGGCGCGTGAAATCTGCAGCGCTTCTTCACCTTGTCCCCAACCACGATCCTCCCCTGCTGGCCATCGACCTCAGCGCACTCCGTGCGCCCTCGCCCGCCCACCCACCCGCACACCGTGCGTCGGTGCCCAATTGGACCTTTGGCGCGCCGACCTAGACGATGCTGCCGACTCCAATATCCTTCCCCCGGAGGCGCGACCCCCTCTTCGCCTCATCCTACGGAGCCTCCTATGGCCCACGACGCGGCCTCCTCCGCACGCTGCGCGCCCCCGCGCGCCTCACCAACCTCTCCGCGCTCCTCCTCGCCCTCGCCGCGCTCTTCTCCGTCGCGCTGCACGCGCGGCGCTACCTCTTTGCCCCGCGCGCATACTCCATCGTCCCGCAGAGCATCAACGCAACACTGCCGTCGACGCGCGAGCGCGAGGGCCTTGCACGGCTGAGCCATCTGATCATCGTGCCGGCGCATGGGATATGGCTGGGTGCGCGCGAGGAGGAGGCGCTGGACGAGGGGCGCTGGGTGCTCGCGGCGTACCAGAAGGGGCACGACCGGCCGCGGTCGTTCATGGAGCATGTGAAGCGCGGGTGCGTGTTTTCTGGATGCTGTCGGTGGCGAGGGCTCATCAGAGGGTTGCAGCGTCGAGCTGATGGTCGAGGACGAGCATTCGCTGCTTGTCTTCAGCGGGTGCGTACTTTGTTTACTTGATCCGCTCATGAGCTGACATTGGCGTACGCAGTGGGCAGACGTCGCCCGAAGCCGCCTCGAACGAGGCCGAGTCGTACTTCCGCCTCGCCAGCGCTGCCTCCCTCTTCCCCCCTTCCTCCTCCCTCTCCCCATCCCCACATGCCTCCCGCAACTCCACCTCCCCCACCAAACATACCCTGTCCCCGCTCCAGCGTACGACGACCGAGATCTTTGCGCTCGACTCCCTGCAGAATCTGCTCTTCTCGCTCGCGCGCTTCCGCGAGCTCACGGGGCGCTACCCCACCTCGGTCACCGTCGCCGGGTACGAGTTCAAGCGCCGCCGCTTCGAGCAGCTGCACCGCGCCGCCGTCGGCTGGCCCTGGCACAAGTGGCGCTACTCCGGCATCCCGCTCTCCTCGCAAGTGGAGGAGGCGATCGCGCACAGCGGCGAGGTGCGCGCCACCCCTCCCCTTCTCTTTTCCCTTACCGCACGCTGATTCGATCGCGCTCGCAGGTCACGAATTCGTACGAGCCGTTTCTGAAGGACACGTACGGCTGCCACGGCACGCTGCTCGACAAGCGCCGCGCGCGCAACACCCACGCGCGCGTGCACGCGTACCACCTGTCCGCGCCGGAGATCGCAGGCCTGCTCGAGTGGTGCCCGTGGCCCCCGCGCAAGCTGTACCGCGGCGCGCTGCCCTGGGATAACTTGAGGTAGCCTGGGGCGCGGGCACGCGGATCGGTTTCGGGCGCAGTCGGATGGCCCGTGGCTTCGGGGATGGCATCGTGTAGGATAGGGAGGAGGGGGCAAGGGAGCCTCGCAGGGAGCCCAGGCGACGGGCATGGACATAGCAGGGGAATATCACCCAGGTACTTACATGCAGTCCTCAGTACGCGTCGGACACGCACGACCACAACACATTTGTCGAAAGAGACGTCCATCGCTCGCTATTACAGTAGAACTTTCCCGCACGCACGAATTGTACAAGGAGTGGCGAACCCGTCGCCGGCCCCAACCTCCATTCGTATAAAATTAAAAACAATCCCTAAGAAGTACACGTCGTAAACATCGTCAAGTCGTAGGCCTGCACGGGCCAGGCCTGTAGAGCCGCATACCTAGTGCTCCGGGGCATCCGTGTAGTAGTAATCCATCAGCGCGGTCGGCGTCGCGCTCACGACGCTGCGCTTGCCCTTGGAGCGCGTCGAGTCCTCCCTGTCCAGCTGTTCCTCACGGCCGTGCTCGCTCCCGCGCGCCTCGGACTGGCCGGCGGCCGGCCCCTTGCCCTTGATCGACAGCGGCGCGATCGACGGGACAGGCGGCGGCGGGACGGCGTGCGTCACGGGGAGCACGCCCTCGCGCACCGTGTCCTCGAAGTACAGGTCGTCGACGTCGTCAAAGTCCTCCGTCATCGGCGTGATGTGCGCCGCCGCTCGCCGCGCACTGCCCGACGCCGAGTCGGTCGACGCGTCCGGCGAGGACACCCACCGCATCACCGGGGCCGTCAGCGGGACCGCGTCGAACGAGCTCGCGCGCGGCACCGCGATGCGCAGTCCGTCTTCTGGGGAGGAGAACGGATTCGCGGCGTCCGGGGACGGGGAGCGCGAGTCCGCGGGCGAGGAGAAGGGGTTGGGCGCAGTGGCGCCGGCTGCAGGCGCCGGGAGCGACTTCTCGTTGCCGCTGTCTTCGTCGAGCGCGCCGGCATAGTAGGGGTCGTCTTTGCCGGCCGCGGCGGTGGTCTCAATGAGCTCTGGCTGTGAGATGAGGAATTTGGGAATGACAGAGCGCGGGGGCAGGATGCGACGCGTCGTCACGAAGAGGACAGTGTTGACGAGGCCTAAGCGTGTACAATATCAGCACAATCCTCCTGACATGGGTTCCAGATGCGGAGACGGACCGAAGAGAAGGTAAATGGTGTCGCTGTAGACAATGGTGGATCAGAGGCTGGCACCGCGAGATAACGAAGGACGATCACGTACCAGAAGATGGTCACGTCGAAGGGAACATCGTGGCCCGACCAGACAGTGAAACGCGCGACAGCGATGGGTAAGATTGTAATGATGTATGCGAACTGTACATTGTGTCAGCATGGCGATCGCGTACTGATGTTGATGTAGATTGAGATACTCACAGGATACCTGTGGCGTGGACGAATGGTCAATAAGATGCGATTGCACGGAAGGAAGTCGAAGAGACGTACAAGAGCATCTGCTTCGCCAATGTCGAATCAAAATGAGTCTGACGTTCCTTCTCCGTGGGGCGAATACGAGATGGAGGACGCGCGAGGATCTTGCCGCGCAGACGGTAGAACACGACCGCGTACAGGAAAAGTGAGAACAACGCTGACATGAACATCTACATGCCACAGATAATCAGCATCGTTTCGCACAGTTAGCGAATCGGATGCGACGTACGATAAGATAGTCCAGGCTATACAGATGCAGCAGCAATCAGCGTCACGATGCGAGACGTGTTGATTCAAGGAAAGTACGCACGCGATTCGTTGGACCTTGTACTCCCCAGTAATCCAGCACCACTCGCCCGAAATACCGTCTATCAGACTATCAGCATACTGTATCCAGTAAAGACAAGTCACCTACAGTAAGGCCCGTACTGGTTCCTGTTGAGGGTCGCAGGGCCAGCAATGACAATCGCGGCGACGGCAGACCAGCCCCCGAGAAGTGTGCACCACATAATGAGGCGCCTCTTGAGCTGCATTTTTGCGACGAGGGTGAGGAATGTGTACACCGCGATGATCTGAGAATCCCACGACAGGCGTCACCCTCCAATCTTCGCTAGATCACAAAGAGAACATACGAAGGACCTGTGCAGTAAGGTGTGAATTTCACGCTGAATCAATAGAAGCGTACAACTCACCACACTGCGATGCTAACATCAGCCGCATGCTTGATCATACCTAGCGCGACATAACCCATCAATCATCGTAGGTAGAAGACGAGGAATATCGGTCTGACGTACCTTGGGCGGTGCAGAGGGTGCCAGCCTCCACGGCCTGGTCGCGTACCCACTGTGCATTCATGATGGAGCCGACGGCTAGTGAATTGCATCAGCCACTGACGGCAATCAGGGGAGAGGGCGGCGTGGTGGAAACAGGATGATGGTGGTCGCGTAGCGGTGGGGAAGGGTATCGCTAATGGCATGAGGTACGGGCGTACCTTGGAGGATGTCCGCAACGAGCAGCGAGATGAAGAACGCTACGATGTTGGTGCGCACGAACATATTTGGGCTCTTGGCGTGGCGCGTATTGAACGCGGACATCTGGAAGCAATATGTGCGATTGAGCAACCGCAATCATGCTGACAGTCTAGGGAAGAACGCACCGCGATGGCAGCCAGGAGCCCCATAACAGCAGTGAGGGAGAAGCACGAGGCAACAATCAGGGTCTGTGTGTGGCGATTGTCAGCAAAAAGCCAGGAGGAGAGAACGCATTGCGACCCACGATAACCCCATGTGACTGCGACACCGTGTAGGTGGTCTTGGTGATGAAGTCGCTCCCGTCAGGGAGCTTGAACGACGTCCCATTCGCGGATACGGAGTCGTAATAAGACATCCTTGCGAGTTGGGCGCGCGTGAACTGGGACTTGTGGGGGGCGCGTCAAGCGCTGCGAGAAGCAATGGTACAATGGCGTGGAAATAATTGATAACGAGAGGTCCAGCCTCGAAAGAACGAAGGAAAGGGAGGAGGAGGGGAGGAGGAGGAGGAAGGGAGGAAGAGGCGAAGAGAATAATGGAGTGATGTGGCGGAGCAAAGTGCACAGCGCGTCGTCGCCGGCGCTGGCGCTGGCAGTGCCGGGCTTGATCGGTGGCCTTAGTCCTCGCTACATCGGTAAATGGCCTAGGTCCGAGTCGCACACTGGTGGGCGTTGCTCCCTATGAATGATAGTCATGCTGATGGTCGTCTTGATGACATGTTGGGAACAGCGGTCATGTTATAGTTCTGAAGGAGCACATCGCTTGTCAGTGTGTGCGACAGAATCTGAACGGGAGATGTGCCGTACGATAGCCGTCTTGATGACGTGTAAGCTGGAATCGCGTCGAAGGAGGCCGAGCGATGGAAGAAACGACTCGACAACCATGAGGACGTGTCTGATACGGAACCTCACTCCACATTCCGACTAGATATCATCTGTCAAGCATGAGCTTCTCGAAGGCTGGTTTGTATAGGCTCACAAGATCAAATAACAGTCTCGCGGGCCTCAATGCCTCGAGTCCCAGTCTCCCAAGGCCGGCTCAGGCGACACGTTCTTCGCAATTATTGACCGATCGCATCTGGATGATGAAGTTTCCGAGGGGGCGCTCGGCGTGCAGTAACTCCTTGATGTGATGGGAACTCCATCATGGTGACGTGCAGGCACCGCGCCTCCTCGCCGACACCGAGTCCATCTCGAGCACGTCGGCGCTGTCGCAGTGGTCGCTGGTGAGCAAGTGGGATCGTTGTGGTGGTCAGAGGCGAACGTGCGTCCGCAGTGCCAGCGAGCGCGGGCCGGAGTGGGCCCGTGGGGGCGCTTATCTCGACCCGGAGAAGCGGCGCGCCACCGTCGCGAAGGGATGCCCGACGTGGCCCTCCCATCACCACGCGACTCCTGGAACTGACATTCGACTCCAAGCACACGAGGCTGAGACCGCGACGGACAAAGTGCAGTCAATCCGGGCATTGCGTACACGTACATACTACGGTGTGGTACACGATATTGGTGGTATCGGTATAGCCCTGAGTATAGTCAGCTACTGTCCAGAAAACGGGTGTTGTACAGTATTATTTCTGAGGTGAGGAGGGGATGCTATAGTAGTATAGGACGCGCACCCAGTGCACATTGCGTCGTTCGGCGACGTCGTTCCAAGGACGTCGTTGGCCGGGGTTTGGGGCGGATCAACCGTCATATCCGCGTCGCCGCCTCTTCACATGGCACCCGCTATCGTCCTTCGTCCTCAAGACCTAGAAGAACACAAAATATCTGCCTAGCTCGACGACGCTGTCCGGAACCTGCGCATTTCCAGCTCGTCCTGCTGCACGACGACGCTCTCCACGCGCACCGCGAAGGAGGTCGGCGAGTGGCTCTTGTACGCGTACGGGTCTGTCGGTGCGGGCGTGCCCGCGTCCTCGTAGTCCACGTCCGTGTCCAAGCCCATCTCATCGGCGACGGCGGCGAACGCATCTTGGTCGTGGCGCGCGATCTTGACCTCGGAGGATCGGATCCGGATGAGGAGGCGGTTGACGACCAGCGTGACGATGGCCCAGGAGAAGCTGCCGGGGTGGAGAGGCTTTTTTGTGAATGAGGCACGGCGCACTCGGCCAGAAAGACTCACAAGACAGGGTACGACATGCGGCGCGGATCCGCCGTCGCCGCGAAAGCAACATTACACGCGCGGACGGCGGTGATTACCTTCCATCAAGAGACATGAGTACCTCATCACGCAGAGGTTAACGGCACGACTTACGACAAAAAATGAAGTGCCATCGCGATACAGCGTCGACGTGAGCGCGACACGGGCCGTTCGAGGTTGGGACAGTGCGTGATAGATCATCATGCCAAGAATGGTCACCTCGAACAACATCTACTCGTGAATTAGTCAATCGGTCGACCGGTACTCCTCAGAGGGATAACTGCAGGAAAATACTCACCGGGGCGCCCCAGACGCTGACAAAAATGCGCGATGACTTCGTCAGAGTGCAGATGTGCGCAAGGTCACTCCATTCCACCGACGCTGACGGGCGTGGGCACATGTCAGCAAATCATACAAAGCGGTGCGGGCCTAGCTTGATACGCACGGATGAGGATGATGGCCGAGGCGATCATGCAGCCGGTCACGGTCAGCGTGGTCACCACGAAAAATACTGAGAGCAGCACAAGGACCCTCTGCCCGTCCGCTTCGCGTCAGTAGGCAGGCAGACATCGCGAGGGAGTGAAGGCGCACCGGTTGCTTATCCCATAGCAGCAGGACGCGAATGTAGACGAGCAGATTGGCAGAGGAGATTGAAAACACCGAGATGACCGACAGAGCCGAGAGGAGCACCTGGCATCTGCGCGCTGCAATTCAGTCGGATCGCGCATTGCAGAGAAGCGGAAATAATTACTCCTGCGAAGGAAGTTCAGCGCGATCGAAAATAGAGGGCCCGGGTAATAGACGCACCGTATGAGAATATTTCACCCCGTTGAATCCGCACATTTCTATGCAAGGAGATACAGCGCACGTCAGCTCAAAGCAAAGGTGAACGAGGAGATAATATGCGCACCGTGCGCCGCGGCGATCAGAAGTCCAGCCACCGTATACCGATTCGCTAGGAAAACGTACTTGGCCCACGACCTCGGGGCCTTCCATATGTACTGAATCTCGTCCGCGAACGTGAGCAAATGGTCATACAACAAAATCGTAAGCCCGACAGCTAGCACGGGATTAGCGAACGCCGCGGTAACGGAAGACGAATGACGCACCGGAGAGGTATCGGATTCCGTTAGCGATATGGAGGCCGCTCACGATCTCGTCGATAATCGCCGGGGGCAGCGTTTGCGTTGTCGACATCGCACCGACAGAGCGTATTTCGCCGTGATTAAAAGAATGAAACACAGTTCCACCGCTCTCCGCGGACACGGACAAACGACCTGAATGAACGGCCGAAGAAGGCGGGAAAAGGAAGGGAGGGAGAGGGGGAGAGGGGGATGGAGAGGAAAGTGGCCGTCAGTCGAGGTAAGAAGAAGAATGTCCGGAGCAAAGAAGGGAGTGCACCGCACAGGGCGCCTTAATGAGTGGCGGAGATTCCCCGGGCACGCGCTGATACCAGCAGCTCCAGACAGTCTCCACACGAGGGGATCGCCCACATCTGGCGTCTGTATTTGTGCGTGTCCGGGTTGGCAGATGCAGATGGGGCACAGATTGACCCTGCCAGTGCGCACGGCCGAGGTCTGGGCGCCTGCCGGCTGTGCGGCACGCCCTGATCGCTGATGTGCGCAGCGCGACGCGATCACGTGAAGCCCACGTCGCGACTCCTCGATCGCTTTATCTCGGGGTCGTAGAAGGCTCGCAGGGGACGACCCTGCGCATCGTCGTTGGCCAGGTTGCGTCGTCAATTGATAACGTTGAGAGATTAATTAATCCCTCTTTCTCCACACGTATCTGTATGAGAAGATCACAATTCTGGATTGCCGTGGAAGGTGGAAGGCTGGATCCGAAGCGAAGCATCGGACGAGGCACCGGCACCGATCGAGAAATTGTAGCTGCTCCAGATCTACGTAGCGATGTCAGCACCACAGCATCAGCGATATAAGACATACCAACCGGACCGTCCCGTCCCGCGCACATTTTTCTATGTAAAAAATCCCGAGAGAGTAAAACTCGTCGCAACCTACTCGGAGGCTAATATACTCGCCGGGGGTAATTTTGGCGGCGGCCAGTGGCGGGCTTCGCGGCACGCACGGTGCGTCCCTGCGCACGTATTGACTTGATCGCAACGCCTGGACCTAAAAAGCCCGGCGACAGAGAGATAAAGTCGTCGCCGGTCGTCAACCGGTGGTGTACTACTTACTGTGACGTCAGTGCTAGCGCGCGGCGTAAAGATATCGACGCCGCAATTCCGTACGATTTGTGTGGTTTCATCAGAGGGGACAGTCCTTCCGCCGGCAGCGATCGGACATTGAGCGCCATCAGCGGAAAGGCAATCTGACATAGGGATATGCATAAGTCGTCTAGTAGGTTTGCAGAGGATGGCAGGAGATGGCATACCAGCATATACCTGAATGATGGTGGCGCGGCTTCACAACGCAGCGGGGCTCCCACATACCCCATCGTCTGCGAAGCGCCTCACAGCGTGGCCCTGACTCCAGAGGTGACAAAATAAGCGCCCATTTATAACCAAGGACCGAGTTGATGTGATTGTGGCGTTCCCTGGCTGCGTGGACGCTTGAGCATTCTGATTGAGGCAGGTGCGAAGACGGATGCCGTGGATGCTCTGCTTGCTGCATAAGGAAGGCGGGTTGCGGCCCTGATGTTGACTCATTGTGAGCGACATGTGGAAGCCAGCAGACGCACGCACTAGAAGGTATTAGCGGCGTGTGCAGGCGAATGGATGTAGAGCTGCACCGTCGATATGTAGCTAGACTAGGAGCCTCTGCTTCACAATGATCTTGACCACGCAGCTGCGATCGGGGGAAGGCCCTCGACGCTATCACTACATCAGCCGCAACACCTGACAGATCGAGAAGACATGCATATCAGCCATGATGAACGCATATAGTTTCATTAAACGCACCGTGAAGCACCGAACGCGTTGCCAAGCTGCGCACAGTGGCAACACTAGCGGCACCAGAGCATGCGATCGTAAGGTAAAGGAGCACCCAGATTGCGACCGCCTCTGGAGCGATGCCGATGCAGACAGTTGCGAGACCTTGCGAGACCCACTGCCGTGCGATGGTAAGATCAACTTGTATTCTTTGCCGCTAATCTCATCAAGTCGATGGTACCGCGAAGCTGGGTGCGGCGAAGAGGAGATCTATCAGCCACCATCACCGCGGCATCTCCGATCAGACTCGACCCAGGGCGCAAAGTGATGATTTAAATAACGTACCGGCGCAGGATGACAGAGCTCGTGCAGCCTCATCTTACTGTCCACAGCCATATGAGATATCCGTATGCCCGGTCGTGCGCTGGAAGCTCACAATTTGTGGCATGGTCGGGCTGGACTAGGCGAGGGCTGGCTGACCGGGTCACAGGATCAGGAACTTTCAATGAGGGACATGAAAGTCTACGCACCATCTCCTATCGGTCAATCCCTCATATGCACTCTAGACGCGTCGACGCGTCGGCGTCGATTTCATTGGGGGCCAACACTATGAACTTGAGAGGCTGGGCGGGCTCGAACGCGTCGAGTAAGTTCAGCCCACAGAATTTTGTCCGATGTCGACCATTGAGAATGAACGCAGACGTATGACGGCGATGAAGCCATCGCAATGTGGTTTTTAGGGCCAGGGACGAGGACGCGGTATGCGGTGCGCACGCGGCCACGCGGTAGCTTCAGATCCTAACACGCGCAAACAACCGCCCTTCTTCCAACAGTTCAACTCGCGTTGACCAGGCGTTGACGTTAGCACGCAAAGCTTTCCCCAGCTCATCCCAGGCTCATCCACCTCGACTGACTTCCTTCCTGGATACAATACTCGCGGCATAGTCCCATTAGCTATGCAGCCCCCGCCGACCAACTCGCGACATCCGACCATCTCCCAGTCCGCCCTGATCTTGGCACGAAATCTCTCGCTGCAGAGGCTCGCGCTGTCTTTTCACTGCTAGGCCCGCTAGCGTGCCGATGCTATCTCGCATTGCCTATGCGGCGCATCTTCGATACCAAGCCATGCATACGCATCCTGGCGCCCAACGGAACGACTACTTATTACGTTGGCGTCACCCTTCGCTCCAGGTTCGCAGTCGTCCCAGTCCATATCCTCCCGCTTGCTCACATCCTTGTCAGAAGGACGACCTTGTCTCTTTCGCCTTTCGCCTTTTGCTGCTCACAACGGAACACGTCACGCCAAAGCGTCTTACACCCACACGCCACCTTTATTCAGACCACAATCCTACGGTACTCTTCCTACACAAAAGTCCCACCCATGCCGCCTGAAGTATCCAGAATTTGCCGCTCCACGACCAATTCTGCACGTCTTCGGCCAGCACGCCCACGCCCCTCCCCCGCGGCAGGGCACGTACCAACAGAAGAGCCACCTGCTCGCGATGCGGCCCACCGGATCGACGCCGCCCTGGGAACTAGTAAGCAGCAGTCGCGTCTAAAAGAGCAGAGGACTCACGAAGAAACAGTGTACGGACAAGGAGATTCGCTGAGGCACGGCACGAGCTGAATGCACGGGTGAGCCGCGTCCCACTGCCCGACATCGACATGTTGCTGACGTACCTCTACCAGCGCGCCGACCTCGAAACATGGGGCTCTCGCCATTAGGCAGACGAGAGGCCCCCACGTACGACGCTCTCGCGGGCCCGCCTGGCGTGCGGTCGCAGGTGCCGGGTCAATATGATGGTGATGCCTGCCTGCGGCTCGCGTTACTTACCGGTGCGCGGTCTGGCCTGCTCCCACGGGGTGGATGTCGGCCGCTCTTGGTAGGGGAGGACGACCCTTGCTGTACAGATGTTTGGGTCTGGGACAGGCAGGGCACGGTGTATGCGGAGAGCGTGCGTGCCCTTTATACGGCTCGTGTCCTTAGTTCGTCTCTGTGTAATTGGAAGTCTTTGGGCTCTTAGCCACGGTGTGTTCCGTATGCTTCAAGCCAACTATCAAAGAGCGGCTAGCGCTGGGAGGACACGTTAGTTGTCCATGAGGGTCGCATCTGGACGATAGTCAAGATCTGGATTCTGAAGTACTGGAGGCAAGCTACCTGGTCGTCCTCAACATTGAGTAGAGCAGAGCGCTGAGATGCAGTCGGTGAGATTGGGCGTAGGAAGAGGGTGCTCAGCTGTATGAGCGCGGGATTCATGTCATTGCATAGTGGTTTCAAGTTGTCGTCAAGACGGCACTACTGCGGCCGAGGTCCGGCGCCGGCCGAATTTAGCGCCGAAAACTCCTCTCGCTCGCTTTGCGCTCGCTCGCCTACTTACTACAGTAGTACTACTTCATCCTCAACTATATTTCTTTGGCAACGCAACCTCTCCTGCTTAGCTTCATCCTCAACGATCTCGCGAGCAACAACAGTCAGTCGTGCGTCCCGACCACGACTGCGGACTTGTCGAAGCTAAAGCCTTTGAATCTTGAAGGGCAGACTCCGGTGCGTCGACGTGTTCAACGGCTGTCCGAGCTTCCTCTGAAACCGAAAATTGCTTTCGTAGGCGACAAGCTGAGGAAGACGCGGGCTTCTTTGCAGCAGCGTTGCGCTCGAGTTGACCCATCGCCCGAAGCTCGCCACTCCAGTCGCGCTCCTTGCAAGCACCGGATCGCCGAACATGGCACTCTACTTGCATCCATGTCGACAATTTGAAAGGACGACGCACAGAGGTCTATATAAGGCGTAGTTCATGTGGATCTGTATAAACACAGGCGTCTGTCAACCGCGCTCGTATGCGAGCGAATCTATCAACACCACGCGCGACAACGAGGCTCAAGATTGCTGATATCTGCTAGGATGTGGTTGCGGCCCATCGCATCGCTATGCGATGTATTGACTGGTGAGTCTTCTCTCCATTCGTATGAACTCTGTCGACATCACTGCATCGCCTGCCCAGCCTTGTCGTGACCAACCGGCCTGACACACACATGGACTCTTTCCCTGATGCGTGGCCGTTATTGCGCATTCATTCACCAAGTCTGCGATCCTCTCTATTGCGACTCTGACATGTGACCTTACCGCAAGGGACCTCTCCACGCATTCGGATGTTCTTGTCATATGCTCGCGCACCCCGGCAACTGGGCGGCGTCGCGTTCGAACTGCACTTTCGTTGGCCGTTGGCCGGCACATGGAGTTTTTTGGGTCCACGCCCACAATGCTCTACGACGGGGCATCTACTCCACTTTGTAATTACGGCGTGGTATGAATGTATTCATCGTTCGGCTACGACGCAGCCACTTCAAGAGCATTTGGGAGGGCATTGATACCAATGATCCGCCCCCGACGCGAAGTCTCAAACAGCCGTCCTAGTAAGACTAGCTTGTTTCATTCATTGTGTTATCGCTCATCCGGCAAATCTCTCCCATAGTAACGCTCGTGCGCGGGACCAACATCACCCTCCCGAGTGTACCGCTACAGCTCCTCGTAGCGGTTTCATGACGCCGGGCTGTTCCGTGTACTGGTACTCTCTCTCTCTCAGTCTCTTTCTAACTGGACGACGTCGCACGTGTTATTGCGCAGGATTCAAGGCGCTTCGCAACCCTTGGTGGGCGTCTCGAACCACAGGCGTTACGCACGACGGACTTGTGCGGCATGGAACGCAGTCGGCTGCCCCTCTATACCGGAATTTAGCATTCAGTTTTCATTGACGAAACATCATTCCCCGATGACCATTAGTGCAGTACGAGGGCACTGTGTTGCGTCGCGCTCGTCATGGGGGAGACGGGCGTCTGGGCTGGAGTTTTAAATACCTCGGTAAGATCGCTCCACCGTGGTGCACGCACTCTCTCTTACATACGTCTTCGAAGCAGCATATGGCTCTCCTACCACTTCAAGTTTTCGTGATCGCATTGCTCGCCGACGTATACGTATACGGTCAGCGCCAATCATTCTACCCCCGAAAACCTAGCGCTCTGACGTGTCGCGGCAGGCATATACTCCCTTCTCTGCGCCTTTACTCTGCTCACACTGTTGTGCGTGCGCCGGATTTCTGTCCATATGCCAGCATTGACGTCACTTGCATCTCATAGCCGGAACATCAAGGGGAATGTTACAAATAAGTGTCTGGCCGCGGCGACGGTCGTCATGTACTCGGTGTCGACTATCAGTGTAGTTCTCCACGCTGTTTCTTACCTTCAGTTAATGGCCCTCAATCCGGTGGACGACCCTACTGGAAAATCTGTGGACGATTACGCGAAGAACACACTCCTTGATAACCTTACTTATTCTATTCCGACGATCCATGTAAGCAAACGCGTGGAAACGTTTCAGTCACGCGCACCTGATCAAATCATCCAACAGTTCGTTTTCGGAGACGCGATCGTGGTTTGGCGTGTGTGGGTCATCTGGCAGCACAGCTGGCGCATAACCGTCGGTCCCTTCATCCTCCTGGTCTGTACAGCCGCCATCGTTCTAGCGCAAAAAATCACAACTGCTGCCTTGAGCGGTGAGGCCCAAGCCCTCAGCAGCACGCCGGACCAGAAGCGTTCCATTCCCACCAAGCTATATCTCGCCAGCCTTGTGCTCACATTGTGCACGAACAGCGTCGTCACTGGCTTAATCTCGTACCGTGCCTGGTGAGTACTTCATACTTAGCCGGTCCTGCGAACAGTGTGTTAGTACTAAGATGGTGATAGGATCCACTACCGCTCTTCACAAGCGGTGCGCATTAGAATTGGACGCGATCGCGCGCTAGCAGCTCTCCTGCTGCTCGTAGAGTCTGGCGCCCTGTATTGCACAATCTGGGTATGTTTCCCCTATTGCGTCCTATTTTACCGGTAACCTAATCTTTGGTATGCAGATAACATTGATCGTCTTGTGGCCATTCGATTCTTCTCAGCCGGTGGCGTTTTACATTCCCGCCGACCTGCTCCCGCAGCTGACGGTGTGTTCACCCTCAATTGCCTCCGAAATTTGACCTCACAAGATCTGATGGCTGGCTTTAGGGAATGTATCCCACAGTTATTATCGTCATCTGCGCATTGCGGAGGTCATATGCCGATACCGTTATGTCTGCTCCTGAAAATCTCACCGCGATGCAATTCGCCACCTATGGCCGGCCGACCTCCTCCGCAGCGACACCGGCGACGGCATTGCCTGAATACGGTGGAGAGGAAAGGACTGTGGAGTTAGAAATACCCCACGACGGATGCAGCTCGAGGTCGCCAATGCCTGCCTCAATCATGTCCTCGGTGGATGTCGTAGCGAAGATTGCATGAATGCCTGGCTTTGTGGCCAAAACATTTTCATCTTCACTCATAAGTGCCCTATGTTACCCCAGGGGACAGCGCTCCGCTCGATGAACGGAAGGCGGGACGTGGGTCTTCGGTGCCCGTCATGATTGTTGCGCTTATAGCACACATTAGAAATACCGCCGTTGCCAATCAGTTGAGACCTGTATGGCGTAGAGTTGCCATGGGATGGTATATGCGCGGCTAGAGGGTATATATTGGCATGTCGCAGGTAATACATGTCCCACAGAACGCTTACGCACTGTCACCGATATTCGCGTTTTTCTCAGCTGCGCTTGAGCCGCCAAAACAACTTAACCCTCGGAGCCGCCGCAATGAAAAGCTGACAAGGCAGGCGGCCGGCCAAAGGAGAGAGGAAAGCGCCGCCAAGTTTCTGTCCACCGGGCCCGAGTTGTGCGCATCGTGCTGGTGGGCTGTCGACCACCGTCCGCGCGGGCTGCCTTTCCACTGCATCGACGAAGAAAGTGAAAACGGGGCGATGTTCCGTGTGTACTTTCGAAGGAGTTCATATTCCACTAGGATACGACGAGGTTATCAGATGGTGGTCTACGAGGCGCTGTGACTGCACCAGTCGTGCTTAATAGATCCCTGCGCATGAAACGAGTCAGTCATCGTGAATGGAACAGACAAATCGTGGTTAGGTCTGCAAGCTTCGGCAAGCCTGGACATGTCCTGTCGAGGCACGTCTTCCCATCGCAGTGACCCCTGCATGCGCAACGTCAACCAGAGGCGCGCGCGCGGACCGCCTCCCTCTCCACCGCCCACCGCACTCGACGTCGGTCACCTCGTGTGTCGGCGCATGTGCTGGCGGGCAGCTCGCGGGGTCATATACGCCTGTGTGGACGAGCACGGACTACCAGCCTGCAGCGTTTGCACCGGCGATGTCTGCATACGAGCGATCAAGAAGGGGAATTGCACGATGGGACGAGGGAGGGAAATACCGGATTCCGGGTTATCTGCGCCCGACCAGGAAATGTCAGTCGACTGAACTGCTGGAAGGGGCAGACGACGCACCGCCGACCATGTACCTGCCAGCATCGTCAGGCATTCCCGTAAGCGACGAAAAGAAGTCGATGGGACGCACAAATTCGCCTGCTGCGCCGCAGGTTCCCCATACGCTTCACTGATGCGCTGCTGCAGCACCCCGCGCGCAAAATCGTACGTTGCAGTCGTCGGCTTGCCATACTGGACATGCGGGTAGGACTTGCCTGTCAGCGCCTGTAAGAAAAGGCATCAGCATCGAGATAGGCAACAGCTAGATGGCCAGCGCACCGTGAACACCGCCTGGAACGCCTCTCGGAGCGCGCCCTGGCCTAACCTCGACCGCTCAAACCGGCCGCGCCACACCAAATCCGGATTGCAGAACACGACCTTCACGCCTTCCTCGCCATCCTCGGGGCTGGTGTACGGCGCGCCGATGAGCCCGCGAGACAGGATCACGTCGGACATGATCTGGATATCGAGCGCCCAGTTGCGCGGGTCGTGGAAGACGAAGATTGCTGCGATAAGCGTCGTGGAGAAGTCTGCTGGCTGCGCGGGATGTCGGACAACAGCGTAGACTGGGAAGGGAAGGAAGGGGTACCTTGATGGATGCAACTTCGCTGGGCGTGAGGTCGTAGAACGGCCATACACTGACGAATGTCAGGAGCAATCCGTCGAGAAAGCGGAATCACGCGCACTTTGGATTCCACGACTTGACGTCCAGCGTCGTGTACACGTTCTTGAACCCGTACCTTCGCACCCCAAATCAGCTTGACGTTTGCGAGGGATACTCGCACACGCACCCCTCGGCGACCTTGCGCAGCACGTCGCGGCGCCCACCGAGGACCAGGACATTCTTGTCCGCATACTCGTGCGCGTGCTCGGACTTGAGAATGGTGTGTGCCTGGATGAGGTTGACGGGCGTGATCTGGGGTACGGTCAGCGTGTTTCCGGAGACAAGCCAACGATAGGCCGATAGAATGTGCGGGAAGGATGAAGAAGTAAAGACGCACTGAAACGCCGAGCTGCTTCGTCAACCGCGCACAGCGCTCATCCTCCCCCATCCCCCCGCCATTCGTCATCTTCAACCATCGCGTGAGCACCCATGCCCCCTAACATCCCAGAATATATTTCCCACCAGGATGTATGGAATCTTCCTTCGCGTACGTAGTTTCTTGTTTTTGCAATGAGCGAGGAGAGGACCTACACGCCGAGCGCGTTAGCGCCGTCCAGCGAGGCGAGCGCGCGCTTCGCCTCGGGGAGAACCGCTGCGCCGCGCAGCAGCACACCGTCCTGATGGATATCAGCCTGTATTGCGTTCCTCGGTGTGTGTACTGCTCACGATGTCGAAGGCGAACGCCAAAGGGGAAGGGCGCGTTGATCCCGCATCTGGTTCAACCCTTGATAAGTGACGTGTTGAAGCCAACCTGATGGTGGGAAACGAACTGCTGATGCACCGAGCTGCTTTGAGGGTGGGTGGGCGACGAGGGAGGCGGTGAGGGTGGTGTAAGAGGCGCGGGGCGCCTGCGAAACATGGCGGTTGTCGACAAGGTGTCGTCAGCCGGCAGCGCCGACTAAAGCCGAGTCCGATACATGCTCCTTTGCACGAAGTCGCATCGACAATCTCAAGCATGGACGGTTGACGAAGGCAACATCAAGAAGTTTTACAAGGCTACTACAACTTCAATATAATGGGCACTAGTTTTCCTCCCGCGCGCGCAGAAGGTCAAATACCCCCTGCACCGCGGCAGTCATCGCCTTCTCCTCGGCGGCACCGCTGCCGCGCGCGATTTCATTGCCGTCATCTACACTCATCTGAGTCAAAATGCAACGCCTCACAGAGAGCGGCGGGAAGGAAGTAATTCAAAATGGATGATGGGCAAGGAACATTAAGTATCCGCGAAGATAATGGATTGCGCCGCCAGGCGAGCAGCTTGACAGTGACTGACGCATTCCATCAGACTTGCTGTACCATCGAAAAGCCATGCCTGGAACTCACCGACACCGGGTATAGTTGCGTCCAATGTCAAACCCGAGCGCAGCAAGACCCCACTGCATGCCAACCTGTGCCCGCGCCTTACTGACAGGCCATCCCGTCCCTTGCCATGCCTCCCTGCCCGCCAAAGACGAGGTGCTCTCCGGGAGATGCGCATTGCCTTGGGCGTGACGAACTCGAGCCCGTCAAACCAACACCGCAGGCAGATGGACTTGGGCTGGAAAAATCGTCGTTTCGGGGGGCGTGCATGGGAGGACGCATACGTGCGCGAAGAGTGCCGAGGTGGTCGGTGCTGGAGGACGAGGAAGACGACCGAGATGGCAATTCCGTCAAGACCTGGGATTGATGTTGTCCAGCACACGATGAGAGGTCGAGCGAGTACAAACAGGGTTGCTCTGCAGGTGGAGAGTGACGAAAAATCTGTGCCAATGGTCGGTGATGTTGAGCACAAGGAGAATGGATAACTACGCACCTGAGCACCGTTCCTCTCCACCTGTCGCCCGCTGCCCGCTACCGTGACAGACATCCTGCGATAACGAGCATTGCCAGGTGTTGTCTTGCTGCTGATGACTATGGACGATGGTCAACGCTGCTGGGAGATGGGACGGGCGCCAAATATTGCGCGTCTCGACTCTCGGCGTCGGGCGGCCGCGCACTACCGATAGCTTGTCGAACGACAGTGCTTCTGTATCATGGTACATATTTACTCTGACAGCTCGAACGAAGCTTTGCCCACCGCGCAGATGCTAGCTCCAATGGCTCTGTGTCCAAGTTCATCCAAGGGACGTCGCTCTCCCAGCGTACAACTCTGTATGTATCAGGCCCTAGGGATCAAACCTGCCGGCTTGCCCTTGGGAAAATTCCCTCTGCCTCAATTCAATCACTCACGAGCACCGTCAGCACCTCTGTGTGAGCTTGTGGTGAGTCTCTTTTCTCATCTGAAGTCACACACACGCTGTGCTCAGTACTGATCACGATGCAGCGCTCAGGAACTATGGAACGGAAGCTCTCTGCGCGCCATCTCCGACTGATACAAATTTCCAGGTCGCTTCAACTTATCAGCGCTGCATCAATTTCTCAGCGCTGCATCTCACGCCGACGATAATCGAGGTGCCGGGCTAGCATTGGCTGCCACGCATCGTAACATATCAGCAACAAAAAAAGGCCACGACAACTCATGCTGCCGAGCATTGCGGCCATCAGCGAGCTGTTGAAAATGCGGCGACATTTATTCTTGGAAGACGCTTATACGCAGGTTTCTGATGTACGCGTTTACAACAGCGCACTGTGGCCTACTGGCAGCTCTCTGATTGATCTTGCTACTTGTTTTGCTTCGTGTCTCCAGCCAATCAGTGGCTGTCTGAGAGCCGCGCGGACTCGATGGTCGAGAAATTGAGTCGGTATCAGCCGATGGGCGTCTTACACGGCTGTACGTATGCCTGTGCGCATGGCCTCAGGGCTCTCTCTGCAGACTGCTGTAGCGAATCAATTGACGTCGTGCTTCAAATTTTAGGCTTTTTTTCGAGTCTCAAGATCTCATCGTTGGAGCTTCATTCGGAGCTCGCCACTCATTCAGACTCGATGCCTCATTTGAAATCAGCAATCTGTCATCGCGCATTGTGTGAAAATGATATGGAAGCATCGGCGTCGAGTACCAGTCACCAATACCATCGCACTTCTTGTATCCGCTCATAAGCTATGTGTCGTCCCCTTTATAAGGCCCATCGCTTGCTTACACCCTGCCTCTCCGTGGTTCTTTTCTCGCTTTCCATTGTATCACTATGCCGAAGCACACAGACCCGGTCGCCGTCTTCGAGGACCAGCGTCAGTCACCTCAACATACAAAGCACCATACGTTGCTGACTTCGTCCTAGTGACTTTGACAAAATTCGTCCACCTGTTTATAGGACTGTACCTGTGCGTTTCCACAATGGTCGGCTCTCCATCGCTCCTGGCATCTGACAGGCACTTGTGACCGTAGGTGGGACCTCGTCACTACCCTTGATTTTGAGTGGAGCGTCATCACGCGCGCGCGCCCATACAAGTGGACGATGCTCTTGCATACCGGCAGCCGTCTCTGTGCTTTTGGCGATGTCATAGTGACTATTTCAGGTCTCGACACCGTCACCGAGATCGACTGCAAGGTGAGACCTTCTCGAAATCTTTGATGGGCAACTGATTCATTTTGCTGGTAGTCGTGGGTGTTCACGGCCTGGGTGCGCGCATACGGCCCTTGCGCTCTGAACGCAATGTACTGACAGTCGGATGTTATCAATTATCCAGCTTCTGGCCAGCATTGGGCCTCTACTGTTATCGATCCTGGTCATCCTGCGCATGTATGCCGCACATATCGTGTCAGCTCTGGGCTTCACCTGACCTGTGCGCCGGGGGTACAGCATAGCCATCTGGGAGCGGAACAAATATGTTTTGGTGTTCTCTGCCGTCGCGACGATGGCAAATCTCGCCTTCCTCCTAAAATGTCAATCTTCCTCATTAATCCCTCCTCAGATCGCTGACCATACACTTCGCTCAGGCTTCATATCGGTAAATACAAATACTCCACTCTATTGACCGCCTCACCGACATACTGACAATAAATTGGGCTAGTCCAAAGCTGTCTGGAATCCCGCTGTCGACGTCTGCGCCATGATCGACCCGCTTGGCCGGCGCAGCTTTATATATGCGATGTTCACCACGGACGTCGTTTTGCTCGCGCTCATGTTCTTCGGCCTCTTGCGCTGGCGCCCAATGGGCCAGAGAGGCGGCGTCTTCGAGTTCTTGTACCGCCAGGTGTGATCAGGACATTTATGACTGGCTTGATGCCGTTCCGACCACGGATGCTGTATCATTAGGGCTTCATGTGGATGTTTGTGCTGGCGGGCGCGCACATCCCACCCATGGTGGGTCACGTCCTCTTCGTTGGATGCTGGTGTACTGAAAAAGCCATTGATTAGGTTATGTATGGCCTCGATATCGACGGTGAGGTCTCCCCGCTGCAAGTCCGACTCACATCTAACTCAACTTTGGCATTCGCATATACTTACTCAGATCCTTGGAATATCGTAAGCCATGACGTCCTTGCATGCCTCTTTCCCGACTGACGCGATCCATTCTTCCAGACATTCACTGTGTCGGCAAGTAAGCACCCATTTTCGCACCCTCGCGGTTCCGTTCGCCTGACGGATTCGCCCCGCACAACAGCATTTCTCACGTAGGTCGCTTTTACCTTCTCCAGTCTCACAGAGCGACCCTTACCCTGTCGCACGTGCAGGACAATCGGTGCGACCCGCCTGTACCGCGGACTGCTCGACTACAGCTCCGTGCGCGATCTGGAGCTGTTCTCGGCGAGGCAAAGCAATCATGCCGCCGCTGCGGCGGAGGCTGGGAAGAGATGATGATGAATATTCAACGGGCACTTCTCAACAAATCTGAGAATACCTGGATGCAGAACAAATCAAGGAGATTATATGGGGATGGTACACATTGATGTCTGAGGCCTGAGGATCCGAGCGCTCTCAACTTAGTGCAGCTGACGTGCCATCTGGGAGTCCCATAGTACCGACAGTTGAATTCCTGCAAACCGGGGCACCTATGGCTAGGATCCCGGATGATGCACAATCAGTTTCTACGGCATGAAAATATGTTTGCTGATTTGAAACCATTCCAAAAGTTCATCGTTCAAAATCCCGAGGACCATCAAGTGACCGCCAGCGGCCGACTCGAGATGGGACACGTGGCTACGACTTGCTTGGCCGACGGCCCAGCGCGAGGACAAGCAAAGCCGCCTGCACAGTGGCGGTTGTGCGCATTGTCCTATCGTCCCCTTTATGTTTGATGTGCCCAAAAGACTATGCCTCCGGGTCACTTTCCACACCCACTAGCACGTACACAATCACCTGAACCACACCGAAAGCACCTTACACCGATGACGCATCTCACACGGTCTTAGAATCATATATAAAACCCTGTATTCAGCACTACCTACGCTCATCGAACCCGCCCCTCCACGGACCAGTTCATTCAAGCGCGACCCTTCACTGTGCGGAGCACGACGCCATTCAAAGGCAGGACTTCGCGACCGCGCGCAGAGCCACCTGCCGCGGTAACGGCGAGCCGCATCGCCCTGGAAGTCGGGTAAGTAGCGTCCCACTTGTGTACAGCAGACAGCAAAGTGCTCACCATGGGAGTAGGACGTGGCATGCTTTACAAGGGTCCTCGCCTCTCGGTCCGTGCAGAGCCACCTGCTGCGGACCCGGCTCCATTGCCTGGGGACTGGGTAAGCCACAGCGCCTCTCGCCATGCATCACACACCGCAGAGAGCTCACCACGAGGACAGGCTGTCGCAGCCCAATGTATGCTTGCGCGACGCGCGCAGGGGTAGCCGCTACGCGCGCGCGGCGCCGTATACGCATGTCGGCACCCACCTCTGCCTCTACCGGTCAGACAAAATCGTCCGACACAAGGCGTGCCACGAGTGCTCATGAATGTCCGACACGCCGTCCGCCGCCCCACCTTGCCCAGAAGGTCCACGAGGCGCTGTACCAGCACGATCGGCGTCAGTTCGCGCTGAATGGGTAGAGACCGCGACATGCGCACCGAGGGGTCGGGATGCGTGGCCCTTGCGGGACCAGCCACGTAGAATGGCGGGCGGCCTCGCTGGGCGGGGTACATAGAACGCGATGCGCTGTCCTTTATACGATACGTCTTTTAGCTGAAGTGGTTGATGCATTTGATGTCTTTGTGCGCGCGGGCCTTTCAGTGCGTTTGTTTCTTTGTGCGCGCGGGCCTTTCAGTGCGTTTGTTTCGATTGCGTGCGTGATAGATCTGTGTGCCTTTTCGTTAGTCGCGCGATCGGAATGCGGTGCGCGTCAAGGGCTGCGGCGCCCCGAGTCATAACAAATGATCTCTCTCCGACGCGAACGCTTCGATGGCCGACCTCACATGGTTAGCTCGTTTCCTCCATTGTGCCGTCGCTCATGTGGCAACTCATCTCCATCAGAGTCTCAGTGTTGGCCCTCGAAGGCGCTCATGGCGCAAGAGCCTCTCACGCAGCCGTGGTTTCGCATATCAAGCGCAGTTTCTTCCTGCGCCCTGACGACATCACACCAATCCATGCTGAAGCTTGGCGGGACCAGGACCGTCTGTGCGGGGTCTCGGACGGCAGGCGGATGCGCGACGGTTACTCGGTGCCCATATCAGGCACTTCCATATCGACGAACCATCAATCTGCTGCGATGGAGACATACCGGAGAACTTGGCACCCTGCGGCGTCGTGCGAATCCCCGGTAACACATCCGCCTTGGCTGGTGTTAAATGATCTGGGTCGCAGTACGTACCTCTTTTCCTCGTATCCTACATACGTCGTCGGAGCAGCGCATGCCTCTCCTGCCAGTCCAGGTTTCTGCACTCGCCCTGCTCGTCGACTTCTATATCTACGGTCAGCTCTAGCCTCATGTACCAGCATCAGCTCTCTGACGCTTATCGGCAGGCATATATTCGCTTCTCTGTGCCTATACTCTGTTCATACTCTTGTGAGCGCGCTGCCCCCTTCGTCCATCCGCCGCCAATGACATCCCTTGGCATCCCGCAGTCGGAACATTAAGAGAAATCTCACAAACAAATGTCTCATCGGCGCGACACTCGTCATGTACCTGGTGTCGACCGCCAGCGTAGTGCTCAACACTGTTGAATACCTTCAATTCTTGGCGTTCGATCCCGTCGACAACGCGACGAAAAACTCTGCGAAACCATACAGCATCCTTGATGACTTTGCGTTTACGATTCCAGCCATCCATGTAAGCAAACCCACGAAAGTACTTAGATGGATCTAATCATACACAGTTCATTTTCGGAGACGCGATCGTAGTCTGGCGTGTGTGGGTCATCTGGACCCACAGCTGGCGCATCGTCGTCGTTCCTCTATTCCTCCTCTTCTGCACATCCGCTGTTGTTCTGGCGCAGCTCGGACTGATTGTCGCGACAGCCCTTTCCTGCGCACGGGGTGGCTCACAAGCCGCCTGCATCGGCACCGATCGGGGCAAGCTGTGGGACTTCCTGCCCGTCCAGCTCTATTTCGCAAGCCCCGTGCTTACGCTCCTCACAAACGGCGTCTCTACCGGTTTGATTGGGTACCGTGCTTGGTGAGCACGTCAACCTCCTTCTCGCGCGATACTCGTGCTGGTGCTAAGAAGGTATCAGGATCCACCATCGTTCCTCGCAGGCGGTTCCCATCAGAATCGGACGCGATCGCGTGCTGGCGGTTCTTCTCCTACTCGTGGAGTCCGGCGCCGTATATTGCACCTTCTGGGTATATCTTCCGTCCGGCTTTCTGCTTGTTGGCGGTTACCTGACCTCTGAGGCGCAGTTATCCTTGGTCATCGTATGTCCGTTCACCTCCACACAACAGCATGCGCTGTACCGCTTCATCAACCTACTCCCACAGCTCACGGTGCGTTTCCCTCGCGTACTTGTAGCGCGCACTATCTGAAGGCTGGCTGGCCCGGTGCAGGGAATGTATCCCACTGTCATCATCGTCATCTGCGCATTGCGGCGGTCCTATGCCGACACCGTCATGTCCGCTCCAGAAAATCTTACCGCAATTCAATTCGCCACGTATGGCCAGCCGGCGTCACCAGAGACGCGATTGCCGCACTGCCGTGGAGAGGTCCCAGTTGAGCTATGCGGCACGGGAACCAGCTCGAGGTCGTCTATGCACGCCTCTATATCCGACTCGGTGGATGTCGTCCTGGAGGTAGCAAAGACGGCATAGATGTATGGTCTGCAAGATGCCCGTGACGACGGCGCGTATGAATCATAATCACGCGCACTTTGGATTCCACGACTTGACGTCCAGCGTCGTGTACACGTTCTTGAACCCGTACCTTCGCACCCCAAATCAGCTTGACGTTTACGAGAAATACTCACACACGCACCCCTCGGCGACCTTGCGCAGCCCGTCGCGGCGCCCACTGAGGACCAGGACATTCTTGTCCGCATACTCGTGCGCGTGCGACTTGAGAATGGTGTGTGCCTGGATGAGGTTGGCGGGCGTGATCTGTGGTACGGTCAGCGTGTTTCCGGAGACGGCAGCGGGGACATAGTCAACGATAGGCAGATAGAATGTGCGGGAAGAACAGACGATCCCAAACAAGAGAAGAAAACACGCACTGGAACGCCGAGCTGCTTCGTCAACCGCGCACTGCGCTCATCCTCCCCCATCCCCCCGCCATTCGTCATCTTCAACCATCGCGTGAGCACCCAGCCCCCTAATATCACAGAATATATTTCCCACCAGGATGTATGAAACCTTACTTCGCGTACGTTAGTTCCTTATCTTTGCAATGAGCGAGGAGAGGACCTACACGCCGAGCGCGTTGGCGCCTTCCAGCGAGGCGAGCGCGCGCTTCGCCTCGGGGAGAACCGCTGCGCCGCACAACAGCACACCGTCCTGATTTATATCAGCCTGTCTTGCGTCCCTCGGTGCGTGTACTGCTCACGATGTCGAAGGCGAACGTCAAAGGGGAGGGGCGTGTTGATCCCGCATCTGGTTCAACACATGATAAGTAAGTGACGTGTTGAAGCCAACCAGATGGTGGAAAACGAACTGCTGATGCACCGAGCTGCTTTGAGGGTGGGTGGGCGACGAGGGAGGCGGTGAGGGTGGGGTATGAGGCGCGGGGCGCCTGCGAACATGGCGGTTGTCGACAAGGTGTCGTCGGCCAAGCCGCTGCACTACACACATGAGGATTCGCGAATACAAATATGGATACCCGCCCATGTTCGGCGAGTGGTATGCCGTGCGCCGTACTCAATCTGTAAAGCCATCATTCAGAAGTTCCACGTAGAGAAACATTAGAACCGATGCGCGTACCACTTTGGCTACGCACGCTCGTGCAGCATCACATATACTGCGGTAAGGAGGCTATGATAGAACTTTCAGCCAAGTGAGAGCCAATTGCACCGTATCATTTACCTGGGAGTTTCTCGATTGCGAAGCCGGTCGGCGGTGTTGAAAGCCCAAGCGAAGGACCCAAAGCCCAGGCTCTGCTCCTCAATTAGTAAGACATCATAGACCAGTACTGGTGCGCACTTTGGAGAAAACATATTCAAGTGGCGAGGGGCGGAAAAGGGCATGATGAGGAAGGCGCGGGGTGGGCGTGATGACATGGAGGTGGGAGGAAAGAGAGCTATGCGAGATTGAAAAGTGGGAGGGTATTTATGCGTGGCGGCATGTTTCAATTTGGCGTGAGGAGGGAGCGCGTCGACGCAATAGCGGCACGTGCTGTCGCCCTGATCGCGTCGCCACTGCCAGCGATGCCCTCGCCACCTCTTTCTCCCCGCCGTCAACATCGCTCGTGGCCACACCGTCTACCCTTCCTCGCGGTACACTCAACAAGTACTCACGCCCCGCATACGGATGCCTGTGGCAGCTTGGACAGACCGGAGGCTGGGGTGGGAGATGCAGAGGCGCCGACTCGGATGCGTTGTGCCGATGGTGCGCTTCGTCGAGCCAACCATCTTTCTGACTATGACTGACACACTACGCCTCGCACGGATTGTAGTCATAGAGCCCCATATGAGCTCCCGCCACCCCTAGCTCCGGCTCGTTCTTCATCGCTCTCCGAGTCACGCCACTCGACACCACAGTCGGGCTCGAAGCTCTAGTGGATTCGGAATATAGTGCGCCTCATCGACTTGGGTTCGATCATCGGCTCACCGGTGAGGTGCCGCTTCAGCGCCATCCCAGCGAGCTGAATCTGATGCACGTCTGCACTTTCGGTCCACTGCCATGTGTTCCACCCTTTCAGATCTCACAGAGGTGTCCCGAGAGGGGCCTGTAAGTCTGCGGCGAGCTGTATTCACGGTACGTCGTCGCTCTGTCCGTACTCATATGAGCCGCCGTTCTCAACCCGCCGTCGCCTGCCAGCTCGCTCAACCTCCGCAAGTTGTCCAGCATTCATCCATGCTCCGACTTTCTAGCTCGGGTATCTATAGCGCCTGCGCGTACGGCGTAGTGCTGGCTATCAGGCGGGCTGCATTGCATCGCAAGATACCCTCGGCCACGGTGCGTCCTCCTTCCATTATCCTGCGCCCGGAAGTCTGATTATCTGCCTCGTAGTATGCTCAGCGCACTCAACCGCGCGTGTGGCTGCACGCAGCGCGTTACTCCATAGGGATACTAAGCAACAATCGTCGGTGCGTTATTGTTCATGTTTCGGTCTCTTGTGTTTTGCACCTCATGCTCTCCGCACACAGCCCAGCCGGAAGGAGACCGCAGCTCATACATGCGCGCGGCATGGCGTGCTGTTCAACCAGACGTGGTGAATCGCAAGATTCTCGGCCGTCAACTCGAAGCACGACGCAAACACGACGCCTGGATTCTTTGATCCGGTCGCCCGGTACGTCGTCGCTCCGACTTTGCCCTGCAACTCCTGGACGCGTTTCGTCAATCATCTCAGCACAGCTGCGAAGTCTGGCCACCGACTACTATCTCCTTTACTTGGCGTAGAGCGTGACGCTTTCACATCTGCCATAGGGATGCGCATCGCATGCACGTACGCCTTCTGCACCCATGCGGCCGACGCCAGAGATGATAGATCTAGTCATGTCTGTAGGCGATTTGATATGGCGTGCGGCGCGTATGGATCGTAGGCGCCGACCCAGAAAAGAAGCTTGGCCAGTCGGCCTGAGCTTGAGTTCGATGTATGCGCGCCGCACGCTCGTGTCCGCCTCTCCCGTGTCCATGCAATGTAATACCGAGGAAGATTGCCTTGCACCAGCACGTCGTACTTCGTGTTCTCTGTCTGCTAAGTAATCGTGCTCTCGAAATTGCATCGCGCAAAGCCTGCGCATCGCTTATACCTCGACAGCATCCGGACCACAATACGAGCTCATAGAAGTTTTGATTCTCGTACGCATATAAGTGCATATATCCTCCGAATGAATCAGAATTCACAATTGGATGATGCGAGGATACCAGATGCCCGTCATGCATATGTCAACCTGAGAAAGCGGTCAGCGCTGCATTATAGGTCGAGGCGTCGACTCGGATCTCACCCTGGACCCGGAGAATGGGAGGGCACACGGGTACAATCATAATCATGAAATTATGTGAGAGGCGGGCGGGCTCTTGCGTGCAGTTTTCGCGTGCGGGCTCCCTGGAGTCATGCTAAGTATCAAGCCGCCATGTATGTGTCACCGCTCACCTCGGAAGGTTGATGCGCCGACGGCATGATGATCTGGTATAAAAGACGTAGAAAATGAGACTCGCATGGATTGGAAAACACGCACAATGCACTCGCATAATATAGAAGCCGACATGTAGAATGGGCACGTCACAGGGAGAGAGTGAGAGTGGAAAAGGCCAGGATGAGGACTCCGGAGAGCGGGAGAGCGTGCGGGAACATGGTGGGGGACGAAGAGGATCGTTGTGGGGCATGAGAGGAGGCGAGAGGCTTATGTAGCGCAGCGTGTTTGGCTACAGGGCGAGGGACAAATACGGCGGCGGGACGCGTCGCCGCGTCGAGCTCACGTGCGCGTTGAAGCTCTGACTGATGACCACCGATCCACAACTCGGCGAAGACTCTCACTCATCCCCTGCGTATTGCAGCGGCTTTTCTCCGCGCATCAACATGGCGATGGGTCGGATGGACGTACTGCCTGCGGACGCTCGGCGATCAACGCGTCTCGTCGACTAGGCTTTCACCACTCTCGTCCTCTACGCTGGCACTGCATTCTTCTCCGAGCTGGCTAATGACGGCTGATTATTGCCTAGATGCAACCACGAATCCGACATAAAAGGCGTCCACGATCAAAGGGACATGGGCTGCATCGGAATATGGACGCAGATAGCGGAGGTGGATTTGCTGGGAATGAAAGGCGTGTATGTACTCGATAGCCATGACTGTGAGTAGCAGCTGCCTCCTCAGCGACCGCGTGCTAACCCTCTCGTCTTTTCTTTTATTCCCAAACGCCCCAAAGCGACCCAATCGCGCCCCCCTTTCATCCTCGCACGAAGCAACGATCTTGTCCCCCTCCAAAGCCCTTACATAGCACGCCGTCTTTATGCTTCCTCCACACGCTACAGGGCTTCGGTATAAAACCATGTATTCAAGGCTACGCAAACGCATCCAACATCCGTCTGCTAGGCACAAACTCGCCTTGAACAGCGCACGTCCAGTCGGTCCCAGCCCGCGAGCCATCCCCCGTCAACAGCAGCTCCACCTGCTGTCGGCGCGGCGCGGCACGGTCGGCTGAGGCTTGGGTAAGTATCTTCCTCGCATGCAGAGAAGCGTATGTACTCACCACGAGACCAGGCGCCGGTAGCACACTGCGGAGTCCTCGGACGGCTGTCATGTGTCGCGTCCTGCACATGCGGTGAGTGGATGATACTGCGATGCCATGCTGCGCGCTGACGCACCTCATCTGCAGCCGGCGCGTGCCAAGGGATGAATGCTCAGCAAAGGACAGCGATGCTGTCCCTGCGCGAGCCAAGCGCACGACCAGCGCGACGCTTCAGCTTCATCGCCGGCATCCACCGCGTCCCCCGGACGCCTGCGTCAGCCAGTCAGTCCCGCACGCTGACTCGGAGGACAAAGACACAGAGGGCGGCGCACACACACCTGCTGTCCTGGGCCAGGGTTGGGGGCGATAGAGCTGTGAGGTCTTCGAGCTGGAACTCAGGCGTGGCACGAACGCACGACGAGGCACCGGTCTCCGTACAGATCCACGACGGAGGAGCAGGCGGCCCAATGCGAGGCTGGGGCCGCGCGCGCTGGCCGGCGCGCGCGGCTGGTGGCCGAGAGCGGGCGTAGGATACGGGTTGTGGTGGGAGCTCTTTATACGATTTGCCTTTGCGTGCGCCCTTTGCGAGGCTTCGTGTGCCGGGTTCTTTGTGGGTGAGTGCGGTATGAGGCAGGCATACGACCGTTACGTTGCTTTGTCGTGATGAAGAGATACAGAGCGCGCACCGGAGCGGGCCGCGCCGGCGAGCATAACACGGCCAAACAAACATCTTTCTTCCTGAAGTGAGTCCTTCCTTCATCGAGTCGACTGCCGTTCGGTTGCCTCGCGATTGTCAAGCTCTTTGTTTCGTGTCTACGGTCATGCACGCTCGAAACCGCTTTCCAACGACGGCGATACTCTGGCTCCGACGAAAATGAGCATGGTGTCCCAGTACGTCGCCGCTCCCCACACTGACCGATCCTCGCCGCTCCATACACAAAGGCTTCCTCTTACACAGTTACAGTCATGCGCGCACGTACTAGGCGCTTTCTGCGGCCCACGCGTCCTTACCATCGCGATCTGAAAGCATCTGAAGTCCTCGCCGGACACCACGGCGCTGGCAACGTTCAGATCACCTCTGACTTCAAGTTGGCCGTCGATTACTGGCCGACGTCAGTAGAGGTCGTGCGGGAGTTGCCCGGTTCCGTCGATTGGGCTTCGGTACGTCGTTGCTCCCTGCGCGTCTTTGCTGCGCGCTGACCCGCTTCCGCAGCACGAGTGTTCGAGCCTCACGCGCCCAACTCCCATCTTCGGATCGCCTGGACACGAAGCCTCGCATGGCAGCCACCGCCCAGCGCTCCTCCAGACCAGCACGGCGCAGCAACACAGGCTGAAGTTTGGAGCTGACCGCGCGTTCTTCCTGTCTGAGACCTGATCCGCTCGCACGTCTGCGTCTGCGTGCGATTCGTGGATCGATGGTGCGGTCGTCGCTTTCCGCACATTCTCGCGACTCGCTGACCCGACGCTGCATACAGTCAGTTCTTCGCCCAAGCGGTCGCGGATCAGGTCGTCCTAACGCGCTGATTGCAATGCGTGCCCCTTTTGTGCGCTGTATTCATTCATGTGCGCTGCGGTACCAATCCTAGAACTGCTCCGGAGACCACACGTTGACCCTGCCTCGGACTCTTGCTATTAATTCTCTGCGGCGAGTTGTTCTCGGCCGCACGAGACTGCCATCCACTCTACGGCCCTCAAATTTGCATCATGAAAGCTCGATGTTGTCAACGAGCGCGCGTATAGAAGACGTACAACGTCATGAAGGTGATACCGATCGCCATCGCCTGCCCGAGCCTCCACTCGCCGTCTGTGGTATCAGCACATGATGAGCGTGATATTGAGAGGCATGCGTAGCGCACTTGCTGTCTGGGCTGATCTGGACAGACACGCAAAGTTCAAACAGACTTCAGATCTTCGGCAGGGCGCCAATCATAGCACGCGCAAACAAAGCGTGGCGAGTGACTCAGACGCTGTCGACGTCGAGGAACAGTCACCAAAATTGATGTCCGGATGAACATGCTGGGGCTGATGCTTTCTGTATCCTCCGAACTCGAAGGTGACCAAATCTTGGCTGTCTGTCAGTCTGTCGCTGGGCTCCCGCATTAATCACAGCTCCTCTAGTGACGCTGCCAAATCCTACCTTTCACAAAGGTAATCCGAATCCCGTCACCTCACGAGTCACGACCGACCTCGGAGCGGCGTCCATACAAACAATCCGCCTGCAACTGGAACATTTTGGGGACATCCTCATGCTATCCCAGTGGGCCCTGTTTCTTCCATTGCATCGTCGCTAATATGTCAAACCACCAGTCTGCGATGTCTCTGGTGCGTATCGCTGCATTTCCAAGACAGTCGTGGTCCTGCGCAGATCAGTGTATCATTGATGCCCGTTCTTCCAGGTTACTTCCTGCGACCCGACGACGCCGGGCCAAGCTATGCTGCAATTTTGCAGAAGAACCGTCTTCTGGGCGCCTCGGATGACAGGCGGGCGCGCCAATGTTTGGCGCCCCCATCAGGACTGCCATATCGACGAGTCGTTATTATGCACAGATGGAGAATGCTGCACCTTGCGCATGCGGCGTCCCGCAAATCTTCGGTGAAACAGGCGCTTGGGCTGGCGTTCAAATACCTGCGCCGCAGTATGTAGTATCGGCCTTTCTCAGATCCTACATACGCGGCTGGAGCAGCACATGCCTCTCCTTCCAGTCCAGGTCTCTGTGCTCGCCTTGCTCGCCGATGTTTATTTATATGGTCAGCTCCAGCTTTGTACAACAACGACAGCTCTCTGACATTTATCGGCAGGCATATATTCTCTTCTCTGCGCATTTACTCTGTTCATACTCTTGTGCGCGCGCTTCTCTTCTCGCCCATGTTCTGACATCGACCTCCCTTGGCATCTCGTAGTCCAAAATTCAAAGAGAATTTCACCAACAAGTGTCTGGTCGGCGCGACTCTCGTCATGTATCTGGTGTCGACTAGCAGTGTAGTCCTCCACACCGTTGAATACCTTCAATTATTGGCGCTCGATCCCGTCGACAGCGACTCTACGAAGCCGTACGCAAAGGCAAGCGTTCTCGACGACCTTGCCTATTCGATTCCAGCCATCCATGTAAGCAGACATGCAAATAGATACATGCACATCTAACCAAATGAATTGCACAGTTCATCTTCGGTGATGCGATCGTAGTCTGGCGTCTGTGGGTCATCTGGATCCATAGCTGGCGCATCGTCGTTGGTCCTTTAATCCTCCTATTCTGCACATCCGCCGTCGTCCTAGCGCAGATCGTCTTGGCCGCTACATCTTGTGCAGCTGGTGACCTGCAGGCCATTTGCATTGGCACCGATCCGAGCGCGTTGTGGCAATTCATGCCCGTCAAGCTATACTTTGCGAGCCTCGCACTCACGCTGTGCACAAACTGCATTGTCACCGGCTTGATCGCTTACCGCGCTTGGTGAGCACTCCAATTTCCTGCTCGAGCGAACAGTGTGCTTTTGCTAAGACGGCGTCAGGATACACTATCGCTCTTCGCAAGTGATGCGCATCAGAATTGGACGTGACCGCACTCTCGCGGTCCTCCTGTTGCTCGTGGAGTCCGGCGCGCTCTATTGTGGTATTTGGGTATATTTAGCCTATAGCTTTTTGGTTTTGTCGGTGACTTGACTTTCGATGTGCAGTTGTCCCTGATAATCCTCTGGCCGTTCGCCATCTCCGACCCCCAGCGGGTGTACCGTTTCACCGACCTGATTCCGCAGCTCACGGTGCGTCCACCTCTCGGAGTTTTAGCTTCCTACGACTGATGTGCCGTGCTGTTTGTAGGGAATGTATCCCACTGTGATCATCGTCGTTTGTGCATTGCAGCGGTCTTATGCCGACACCGTCATTTTCTCTCCAGACGATCTCACTGCGGTCACATTCTGCGCCGGAGTCCAGCCTGCTTCCCCCGCAACGGGATGGGAAACACGATTGCCGTGCAGTGCAGAGGAGAGGACCACGGAGGGCGGGACACTCCGCAATCGAACCAACTCGAGGTCGTCTATCGGTGCCTCGATGTCATCAGTGGCCGTCGTCCTGGATGTAACGAAGATCGCATAGACTAGTATGGTGGCCAAAGAGGTTTGCTGTTCACTCAAAAGTGCAAACACATTCTGCGGTAAGCTGCGCGACCTATATTTGCTCAAGCGCGGCCAATGTTTCTCACTCTTTATGGACCACGCAAGGCAGAGATGAGGTATGTCCGCACTGTGCGAGTGCAGGTCATTGATAACAGGGTGCGCTGACATTCTAAGATATAGGTGGTTCGATGAACGGAAGATGGGGTAGGAGAACTCCGCGCCGCAGCTTAGACAGGTATTTTTGCAATGATAGTTCGTGCGCGGCCGTTTTTGTATACTCTTGGCTGCATGGATCCACAAATCACCTTTTCATCGTCATTTGCGCATTGCGACGGTCGTATGTCGACACCATCATGTCGTCTCCTGAAATTTTGCCCTCGATTGCATTCGCGCCGACTGGCCAGCCTGCGCCACAGACAACACGACTCCCGCGCTACGATTCAACGGAAAGGACCATAGACCTGGGAGTGTCCCACGACGGATGTTTGTCTATACGTGTCTCTGTGGAGAAGGTGGCAACGGTTGCGTAGACACTTTTCTGGATGGTACTCAGAGGCAACCAATTCGATATTCGTGTTCGCGGAAGCGATCCAGCATGGAATCCGACAGTGTTGCTCGAGTGGCCAGTGTATCAATTACACGCGAAACCCCGACGTACAGCGTAGGTAAAATCTCAATCATTTCTCGTTGCAATCTAACCTGCCATTGTCTGAATGAAAACTCTCGCTTGAGTCTCCTGCCGTGTCGGGGTTGAACTAGAAGCTCGTCGGACGAAGCATCTCCAATTGCTTTCCTTGCGTGGTGCGATCAGATTCTCAAAACCTATAGCCAGCCGGTTAGACGGCGTAATAGCAAGAAAGCAGAAGAAAAGGAACTCACAATGATGATCCGATCTCCTACGAGTTCGATATATCTCCTGGAGGAACGGTGGAGTTCGTGCTTGTCTTTAGCCGCCGCGCTTCCCTCGCAGCCAATACCCCTGGAAGGACGCCAGAAAGCTCGGGAACATTTTTGGCCATCCACTCGAGCGTTTGAAGGTTGCAAAGGCGCGGAAACATGAAGTTAGCTTGAGGTCCAACAATGGCATGGTCTTCGCACAACGCGTGAAACAGTTCACGTTCTGACCAACCGCAACTCTCCGGCGATATGAATTGGATGTCGGGAGCTCGCTGCGCAAGTTCCTTCCAATGCTGCCTCTTCCATGCCTTGTCTGATATAAGGACCCTTTTGAGATGGCCAGTCGCGAATGCGTCACAGGTGGACCGCCTGATTCCGATACTGTCCCTATTGTCGTACACTTCGCGTTCGGAGTTCCAAGTAAATTCCAAGTCGAAATCTGGCTCGTCAAGCAACCTGCGTTGATAATCGGCCTCGGCCAATCTTCTCCAGCCCAGGAGCGTAAGAGAAGTTGGACTGTATGGTGAGAACATGATCGAGAGGGCTGCAACGGGGACAGCTGTGGCCGTGACGCCTAGACATGCACGCATGACAGGGAAGAATGTCTGGAAGTCCACGGCGGACTCGTCTCCAAGATTCATTGACATCATCACGGTGGCGTTGGCTGAAATCTTGAGATGACGTATCAGGTTGTTGCAATCCGGCGATGATGCGGTGAGGTCGAGGGAAGTAAGGTGTGGAAGGTGGATGATACGGTCTTCGGGCGAAGAAACGTCAGTCCGTCGTAGGCCATGCTCGAGGGCAAGTGATTCGAGAGCGGGCATACGCTCCAATGCATCGAGGACTTCGCTCAGGACAGAAAAACATCTTAGTGCAGTGGAGGTTTTCAAGGAGAGAGATGTTAGATTGACGAGTAAAGGGGATGACCATGGAAGATGCGAATGGGTCACGAGATTCAACCTGCGCAGACGAGGCGCAAACCCTCCGAGGAAATTAGCAGATAGCGTGCGTTCGACGTAGGAGTCGTCCTCAAATTCGAAGTCTTCAAGAAAGGGGGCCGGGTCGCGCATACGATGTAGCAAGGAAGTGGGTGACAGGTTCATTTCCCTCCAGTGTAGTTGAACCAATTGCGCACGGTGAATGTTCTGCGCAACAATATCTTCAGCGTCCTCGCTCCAGGGTTCATCTGGGCCAAAACGCAAGGGTGCCGACTTGGCGCGATCAAGAAATGTGTTGACACATGTGGGCGTGAGTGACAACGGGATGCGCGCCCAGAGATTGCTATGCGCCAGCGCAATTTGTCGCCATCGACGGCAGACGTGCGTCGAACGTATCCATCCGATACGTCGGGAACCAGTTTCGTAGTCAATGAGAGGGTGGTCGATTTGGGAATGATATAGGATAATGAGGTAGATGATCTCGGGGGGAAGACGCGTGACGGGGAGGAGAGCGTTGATTCGGGCCCGGATGGTCAGAAGTGCGGCCATGACTCCGGATTCCTCGCGACGTAGGGCGCATTCTTTCGCAAGTGAGTTATACTTATATGACGCATGGTTGGAGAAGTTGTCGATGCGGGAAAGGCGAGGCAGCAGCGCCTCTCGCCAGTAAGCCTCCTCGCTGTCGAAAGGTCAGATGTGCTCCGATCTGGAAGACAAACAGGCTACGTACCTCATCCCATCGCCTTCAAGTATAGTTTGTCTCTCACAAGGCTCCATCCAGCTGGTTTCCTGAGTTGAAGACACTTAGTATATGGTGGCGACAAAAGAGCTGTGTAAGTGTACCTGACTCCAATAGCTCTGGAAATTTCGCAGCAGAGACTGACTTGCAGGTAGATCGGTATTCACGTGGTGGGCGTGTAGATGGATGGAAGCAAACTACGACGCCAGTATTCTTGAAGCTATGTGAAGGCTATGTGGCTGATCGGATTAGCTCTGTCGCGGTGTCGAGCACAGCTCCGGCCCGATAACTTACCTCAGTTGCGCTTGCCGGCGGCGTGCCGAGCGCCGAAACCTCTCTCTTACAGTCGCCTGCTTCCGAGTCATCCTCAACTACACTATGTTCTCTCAAGCTCTGCGCCCGCAGAACCGAGGAGCAGACCCAAGGTGCGCCGATCGATTGACGTCCAGCGTCGGCTTCTGCTGAAAATGGCTCGTCTGGTCCTAGGCAATAACTCCCAAACACCTCCCTGCTTAACTTCCATCCCCAACGATCTCGCGCGAGCTACGAGAGTCCACGCGCCACTCAGGACCTATCAAAGTGCAAAGGGAAGCATACCGTGCGTCGAGGCCCTCAGCTTCAGCCGTCTTTTCTCTGAATACGAAGATCGCTTTCATAGGCGGAAAGGTGGGGCTGCTTCGCGGCATGCTGAACTACGCTCTGAGGCAGCACGGCTTCTTTCTTTCTGTCCTCGAGCGCCGTATCGATTAATGACACGGCGCTATGCGCACATCCATGGAGAGAAAGAGCGACGCCTAGCGGTCTAGTGGAGTGGTAGTTCGTGCGGGTGTGCCAGCGTATCCAGGTGTGTCACCCGCCTTCTTTCATTCCAACGATCCTACTTATCCCTTGTTCTCCCTGGGTTTTGTCATTCTACCGCGCGATGTACAGCAAGCGTCTCTTTCTAACCACATGCTGCGCGTCTGGCTACATCAGTTCTCCATGGATTCACATAGGCCCGTATCCCCACCGTGCGCGCATATTCAGGACGCCGGCTAATGCTTACAATCACTCGCTGCTGGATATATTTAACAGCCCGCCTTATCGTAAGTCCTCATTTGCGCTCAAGTGTAAGTCCCGCTTTGGGCTCGTCAATCCCTGCTGTTCCCTGCTCGCCAGGTTCATTCTCTCAACAGTATCCTCTAATCATCAGGTCGCAGTACGCTTCAAACACCCGGCCGTACAACTTCCGCTTCTGCGCCAGGCGTGTATGCGCCGCGTCGAAGACCGGGATAGGGCCGAAACAGGCCACGCGAGAAGTTGGCTCAAGGCATCTCGGGCTTCGTCCTCGCACGTAGTCCATACTCTTTGAATTTCAGTCAGCGGCGGCGCCTTTGCAGTCATCGTATAGATCTTGTGACCTCTGCAGTTTTCTGTTAGTACCTAGGCCTGGCCTTCTGAGCTTGACGCATAGCTGAGGTGACTACCGGCCACCGATGTCACAGCTGCCTCAAAACCGCTTGCGGCGTCCATACAGTAGTCATGGTCCGCCCTTGACGCGACTCTCAAGGTCTGTCCTAGTATGGTTAGCTTGGCTCCTCCATTGTGCCATCGCTCATTTGAATCAACTCTCTCATAGGCTTGGTGTTGCACTTGAAGGCTCCTCCTCCGCTGAACCGACATCGTGCTCCTCGAGTGCACCGCTACGTCTCCTCGAGTTCACCGCTACGCCTCCTCGCCGTGCTTTACCCGGGACCGTCACACAAACCTATGGCGCCTCCGCGCAAGAATCGAGAAGCTTCCTGAACATTTTCGTTGGCGTTTCGGATCACAGGCGATACACGACCAACTTGCTGCCGCGTTAACGGTAGGAGGCGCCCCTGTACGGTAATCTCACTTTCCATTCTCGTTGATGAAACATCATTTTGCGGCAATGGAGCACGAGGACACTGTGCGGCGTCGCGCGAATCCTGGGCGAGAGTAGCGCCCGCCCTCGAGTTCTTAATACCTAGGTAAGATCGTCGCTATCCACGCCGCACGTCCTCGCCTCTTACAGAACTAGCACATGGCTCTCCTTCCAGTTCAGGTTTTCGCACTCGCATTGCTCACCGACGTATATCTATACGGTGAGCTCTGCTTTTCTGACAACCATTCGCTATTTGACTTGCAGTGGCAGGCATATATTCGCTTCTATGCGCCTTTACTCTGCTCATACTTTTGTGCGTACTGCCTCTGGCTCCCTCGTCCATGTGCCGCCATTGACTTCCCTTGGCATGTTTCAGTCGGAAGATCAAGGAGAATGTTACAAACAAATGTCTGGTTGGCGCGACGCTTGTCATGTACTCGGTGTCGACTGCCAGCGTGGTCCTCCACGCTATGGACTACATTCAATTCCTGGCCCTCGATCGCGTCCAAAACCCGTTTCTGAATTCTGAAAAGGCTTACGCAGCGGCAACAGTTCTTGATGACCTTTCTTATTCGATCCCGACCGTCCATGTGAGCATGCACGCGAATATATTCAGGCATTTCTGATCAAACCAACACGCAGTTCATCTTCGGTGACGCCATCGTTGTCTGGCGCCTGTGGGTCATCTGGATGCATAGCTGGCGCATCACCATCGTCCCTTTCTTCCTCCTCTTCTGCACATTCGCCGTCGTTGTAGCGCAGATCGTCACAACGGTTCTGTCTCTTGGCAACACACGAGGCGTCAGCGCCGATCCCGGCAACCCGTGGCACTATATGCCCGTCAAGCTATATTTCGCGAGCCTCGTACTCACGCTGTGCACAAACGGCGTCGTCACCTGCCTAATCGCGTACCGCGCATGGTGAGAACGAGTTCAACCACCTGCTCGGACGAACAGCGTACTGATGCTAAAATGGTGTCAGGATCCACCATCGCTCCTCGCAAGCGGTGCACATGAGAATTGGACGGGATGGGGTTCTGGCGGTCCTTCTATTGCTCGTCGAGTCCGGCGCGCTGTATTGCGCGATTTGGGTATGTTCCCCCTCGGCTTTCTGGTCGCCATCTGATCTTTTGACTTATGCGCAGTTAGCGCTCATAATTCTGTGGCCGTTCTCCGCCTCCCACCCGCAGCTGACCTACCGGTTTACAGACCTGATCCCGCAGCTCACGGTCTGTCCGCCTATCGGAGTTGTCTGCCATATATTTGACGGTTCGTTTGTTGTAGGGCATGTATCCCACTGTGATCATCGTCATATGTGCATTGCGACGGTCGTATGCCGACACCGTCTTGTCGGCTTCTGAAGATATACCCTCGATCATATTCACGCCGAATGGCCACGCTCCTGCAACACGGACGACACGACTGCCTCATTACCTTTCAAGGGAGAGGACCATAGAGCTGGGAGCGTCCCACGATGGATGTAGTTCAAGGTCGTCTCTGCGTGCCTCTGTGGAGGATGCGGCAAAGACTGTGTAACTCAACCATTCTCATAGCTATGATCGCATTTCGTGGTCTAAAATTCAATCGGCCAGAGTTGCTCGAGCAGCCGGTGTCTCCAATGCCACGTCAAACTCACAGAGAAGGTAAAATCTCGCTCACTTCTCGCTAACGGTCTTTCCTACTGCTGTCTGAAACACCATTCCCGGATAGTGCTGGTCGAAGCGGATGGCTGGAGTATTTCGTCACGCTGGGCTGCGCGATACGTCCTCAAACGAGACTGCCCTGTGGCTTATCGTAGCATGGGCGCTGCGAGGAAACGTATTGATACGCCATGGCTGTAGCAGGTGTGGCGCATGTGCCTGTGTGCAGAGTTCTTTAACGTCGAAGAGGCTGCTTTCGGTGGGCCACATGTCATATTCGTAATACGAAGTTCTACTGCGCAGTGCTCACGCGATTCCACAGTAGACGCGTTTGTTGCTTCTTCGTCAATCGATCGGCCGCGTCACACCCACCTTGGCTGTCGAAGCCGCTGCTTCGCTTCTCCGCAGCGCGCACGCAGTCGATATTGATCAGCTGACCATTCATCTATGCCTATATAGCTGGCGACTTAGCCTCGACAATATCCCGCCACACCAGCATGTCAACTCCCGCTCCCTTGCCCGTCTCTCCCCCACAACCGCAGTTATGGTGGAAACTCATGCTATTAACATCTTCGAGCAACGGATTATTGATCAACCGAGTTGTTTTGGATGTCAGCTCCAGCACGGATTGGGCTGCGCTATCTGAAACAGTGTCCGACCTCATCCAAGTCGACGAATGCACGGTAGCATTCTACAAAGGAATGCGAATTGGGGATGCAGGGTCGTGGGCTGCGCTGAACGCAGAGCTGCGGCGCGCGCATGAGCTTGCTGCCTCACCAGTTCCTGTGGCACTTGGTGAGTCGTAGGCCAAGCAGCTTCGGTTGAAATAGTCCCCTGACGACTGCAATCTATCCAAGGAAAACTGTCGGCTATCTGCAGTCGGACAGACGCGTTTTTTCAGCAACTCTCTCTCCGTACGTCTAGTCCTGCCGTGCGCCTCCCCCTTCCCGCTGAATACGCATGCAGTGCCCAAGCGCGCCGATTACTAGACGTGGAAGTAAAAGCGGATATGCGGATCGGCAGTGTTGTTTTGTAGATTGTGCTAGGTACATACCTCCTCTGCATATTTCTACTTCTTTCGGGTCATCTTAGGCTCTGTATATGCATCTCTGCATTCTTCCATTCCACTTCCGTAACTTCCCTACCAAGCGCCCAGAGATGACCAGTACTATCCCGCGTCGTGAATCTAACCAATGGAGAGCCGTTCCGAACGGCTCAGCAGGAGTCCTGCTACCAGCTCGACATTGAAAGACACCGGAGACCTTTCTCCTTCATCTAACCCTCGATCCTCTCGAGCTCCTGACGCTTCATCCTTCAATGGCACGCTCCTTACTGCCAGATCCGTGCGGAGAAGTCATGCCCATCCGCCTGCACAACTGTGCCACACGCGCTCGCTGTCGCGCAGCCTCACCCTTGCTTGCGGAAAGCCTTGATTAACTTCTTCTCGGCTCTACATATTAGAACAGATGATGCGTATGTACACAGTAAAAACACGCATTAAGTCAGATTAAATATGAGCTGTACAAAGAGCGACGCACTCGGGATTTTAGACGATACCGCTCCGATTTCGTCATGTTGCAGGCAACGCAAAGGGAGGCCAGGATGGTGGAGGGCGAGCGTGTGCGCGCATGATTGTGAGTGTAAAGAGAGAGATATATGGGGCACAAATTAGGAGCAGAGGCGCGCTTTATGTCAGGGAACGATTTTGGGCATGTGCATGAGGATCGGAGGTCGGTCGGAGGCAAAGTGATGGCAACGCGCGCGATAGCAACACGTGCTGTGCGCCCTTATGCGGCCGCGCTGCCCTCGTCACCTCTTCCTTCCCGCCGTCACCATCACTCGCGGCCGCCCCGTCTTCCATTCCCCGCCTTCCCGCGATACATCCAACGCGCGACGTATCGCCCACGGATGCTTGAGGCTGCGGTGGGAGATGGAGAGGCCGAGCTGAAGCGCTGACTCGGACGCGTCGTGCCGATGGTGCGCCTCTTCGAGCCAAACCAGACTAACAACTGACAGGAGACGCCTCCTGCTAGCACGCAGAAATTCATCGCTTTATCATCTGTAAAGCGCGGGATGCACAGTGGTTTGTCGACAAGACCGTGCGCGGGCGACGTCCGGCGCCGGCCGGGCGCCGACTTCAGCGCCTCAATAACTTCCTTCTAGACGCCTGCTGCATCCTCAACGTCGTCAACTTTGATCTCTCGAGCTCAAGGCCTGAAGAAACTCAGCAGCAGACTTCAGGTCCGTCGATCGACTGACGTCTAGCATCGACTTCTAGTGAAGATGGCTCGTCTCGTCCATAGCCAAACAAGCTTGCGAGCACCAACAGGTATTTGTGCGTCCCAGTACGCGCGCGAATCTGTAGTTGGAGGCGGGTGCGTCGAAGCATAGACATGGTGGTTTGTTGACAAGGCCGTGTAGTACTGTGCGCCGACTTCAGGCCGCGCTGAAAAACTCTGCTCATTCCTTCCACCAACTCGAGACCTCTGCTTCATCCTCGAATTGACTTCCTCAACGTTACAGGAGTGTAGAGACTGAGCAGCGGACTTCAGGTGCATCGATTGACCGACATTCAGCGTCGACTTCCGCTGAAAATTGCTCGTCTTAGTCTAGGCCGATGCAACCTAGCTTCCAAGCGCGTAGATTTATCCCCGGTGATCGAACGAGCAACAGCAGTCATCTCAGTTAATTGCTCCGGACCTGTGGAAGATGAGGCTTGAGGCTAGAGAAGACTCCGGTGCGTCGACGCTTCTATCAGCTCCCGTCCTTTCTCAGAAACTGAGAATTGCTTTCATAAGCGACACGCTGGTGCAGACGGGAGCGTCTTGGCGGCAGCGTCGCACTCGAGTCGACCCTTTACCCGAGGCTCGCAACTCTAGTCGTGAATTCCGGATTGCCGAACATCCCGCTCTACTCGTATCCCTGCCGAGAAAATATGACGCACAGAGGTCTCTTTTGACAGCTCGTGTTGGTGCGCAGGCGTATCCCTGTGCGTCGCACGCTTCCTTTCATTCTTTCGATTCTAACTTTCCCTTGTTCTTAGGGTTTCGTCCTACGATCTCGACTTACCACACCCCCTTGGTTACACCCCACGTTTTTCGACATCGAGTCGCTAACCCCCAGTGTCCCGGCCGCGCTGCCTCTTCCACGGTACGCGTAATCCAGAACACAGAGCCTATGGATACAGAAGTAAGCTCGCTTGCTCGCTCGCTGATGGTTAGCCCGCGGATGTCTCCACGGGAGCCTGCGCTCAAGTCCCGCTCGGCGATCACAATCTCCGCTGTTTCCTGCCCGCAAGGTCGATTATCTCAGCCGTAGCCCCTCGCTCACCAGTTCGCATATGGCCGGACGGCTTCCGCTCCGCACCGGGCGTGCTACTCTGCGTCTAGACTTTCAGTCTTGGTGGAGGTGCGCGTACTTTTCAAGCCATACATACATTCGCAGTCAGCGGCAGCGCTCAGGCTTTCCAGGTCTCGTCTTTTGAGGCCGCCGTTTGCGTGCTTTTTTGAGCGGATTGCTGCGCATTGTGTAGCTAGCGGCGTCACGATGTACTGTCTAGCAGCGTCTTGACGAATATATGCGCTGTTTTCATCCTCCCAAAGGGTGCCCGCGGCCGTCTGAGAACGATGGCCGCATACACGTTGATTGACAAGCTGCTACACTACACACATGAAGATTCAAGAATACATCATCGGATCCACTCCCATGTTCAGGGAGTGGAATGCCAAGTGCTGTCCTCTCCACCTGGGAAGACTGTCAAGCATAAACTCCGCACAGAGAGACACAATACACGTACCTCCTGTCTACGCACGCCAGTTCTACACCACATCAGTGCACTGGTGTCAAGACGCTACGACAGAACTTTCAGCCAAGTGAGAGCCGAGCGCATCGTGTCACATACCGGGGGAGTCTTGGGAAACTTGAGAAAGGTCCTCACTGGCAGCTGTCGCGCAGGGGATGGCCTCCCGAGCGCAACAGCCCGACGCACAACGCGCGGTGGCGATTGACAGAAGGAGCTGCTCCTCAGTTAGCACATAATCCTCGTACTCATCGACCAGCACTGGAGTGAGCTTACCGTGACCGCAGCTGCCAATCAGTGCCTCCAAACGACAAGGCTGCGCAGAATTAGTTGGTGAGCAAAAGTTAACTAGACGAGAACACCGTGACTGCGCACAAGTCTCGCATCATAGGTGACGAGGGGCGGAAAAGGCCATGATGAGCAGGGTGCGGGGCGTGGGCGAGGACATGGACATGGAGGTGGGAGGAAGGAGCGCTATGCGTGCATTGGCAGAGGGAGAGGGTATTTATACGCCGCGGCGTGTTTGGCGCGAGGAGGGAGGCAAACAAACGCGTCGTCGTGATTGCCTCACGTGCTGTGCGCCTTTCTCGCGCTGCCATCGCCAGCGATGCGCTCGGCCACCTCTTCCTCCTCGCCGTCAACATCACCCGCGGATGCATCGTCTGCCCGTCCTCGCGGTGAACGCAACACGCACCGCGCATCGCATACGGATGCCTATGGCAGTTTTCCCAGAGGAGGCTTGGGTGGGAGAAGGAGAGGCTGAGCTGAAGCGCTGACGCGTCGTGCCCCTCGTCGCGCCAACCAGCCTCCTGACTATGACTGATACACGACGCCTCACACATAGCGACATTATAGAGTCCCATACGAGTCCCGCAGCCCCTTGCTCCGGGTCATTCTTCGTCACTCACAGGCCACTTCTCAGGCCAGTCTTCGACCTCCTCGCCGCCTGTTGATCAAGCGCCAAAGGACGGGATGCGGACGCGTGGGGAAAATGTAAACATACGCAAACATGCGTCGGAGGTCTCCTCCGCACGCGCACAGACTTCACCAAGACCATCATGACATTGACAATCACATCCAACCTGGACGACTTTATCGTGCCCTTGCCACCCTCTGCCCTCCCGCGCGTGCCCGCCCTCTTCGACGGCATCGCCGTCACAGAGCCCCGCCAGCATGCCTACGACCGCGCGCGCGCGTTGGAGGTTTTAGGGGCGTGGCCCACTGCGACAGACGACTGGCGCCAGCCTACGTTCGCCCCTGAAGTCGGAGGGCGCGTTCTCGGGCGCTTTCTTTGCGAGGCACCAGGGGAAGAATGGGTTGACGTCGTGGCGGAGGAAATCAACAGCTGCGTGCGAGAGGACGACACCCAGACGCAGCGCTCTCTTGCGTCGCTCGCGTCGTTCTACGTCGACGTCGTGTTAAAAACATGTGAGTGCTCAACAGCTTTTGCGTCCTTGACTTATGTGTTCGTCTTGCAGTCATTAAATACAGTGATGACACACGCCATCGCGAGGACGACGATGATTTTAAGGAAAAAAGCATGGACCCTTTTGTTATGGCCGAGAAATCAGTTGAGTCTCCTATGTGCTGACCGCTAAGACGTACCGCTGATACACCATAGGCTCTCATCCGCGACGACAACCGTTGCATCCTCACCAAGTACTTGGACTACAGCCAGCGGAGCAGAGGAACGGACCCCGGACCTCGGTGGACGCATACCCAGGCGTGCTATATCATACCGCATGTGATGACGACTGGAAATCACACGGCAGTGCGTCGCTAATGGTGTTATACTTGCGCTCGTTCTAATGACGTGTTCATATATTTCCAGCGGTCTATGGTCCGGGCGATCCTACAGCCGTCGGGAGGTCTTGACATGAAGCAGGTCAATGGACAACGCGTCAATGACTTGGAAAACATCCTGACGCTCGACGTGACGGCATATGGACACTTCACCTACTTATGCATGTGGTTCACTCCTGTCGAGGTGCGCCGTGCGAGACTAGTTGAAATCCTTTACTAACGTCTTTCAGGGTCGCTCTGACACATATCGTGTCGAAGGGATGTCAGTACACGCGCTCAGGAACTTGCTCCTGCGCGAGAACCCCGTAACGTTTACTTCAACAGACCCGCAGAAACGTCGCCTGCCTGATCCCCTGCTCCTCAGTCTCCATCGTGCCTGCGTCCGCGTCCTACACTTGTCCGGGGCAATGAGGCCTATTTCAGATGCACTGAGAGTGGAGGAACTCATGATGGAACTAACCAGCGTTCCCCAGGAATCATTGGTTTCCAGACATGACGACTCAGAGGACACGCCCGCCATACTTCCCGTAGCCATCTGTTCTTAAGTTACATCATGTCACGTTTCTGCAGTCGTTGTTGATTGTGCATTAGTCTTGTCCGTGCAGAGATAGATTGTGTTCGTCAGCGACCAGTGCTCCTGATCTCGCAGGTATTTTCGCGTCTCGTCCCTCTAAGAAGCATAATATACCTCTCTCATTGGTGTAGTACCAGTAAAATTGCGATCCGCCAGCTCTGCGTGACGTTGTGCCGACGACAGGCGCGGACACCACTAATGGAGCCGATCAGCGGGTGCCATGAGATACACAGGGATGAGGACGACACAGTTCTCAGCGAGCGTCCACGCCAGCGCTATCTGCGCGATGCTCTTATCTTACTTCTTCACGAGCTCTTCGACGCCATTATTTTCACACACATCAGCATGCCCTAGGAAACGAGGTGCCCCTGCGTCGCAATCCCTGTACTTCATAGCCCGGTTAATGCAGACTCTCCAGCTACACGTCATGTCTTGGCCTCGCTCACGCCACTCGCGGACTGCGCACCTCCTCGCGCCTCAGATCTCTGACATTGACCTAATCCGTGCTCGGCGGCACCCGCAGAGAAACAGCACGCGTGATCATAAATGAAGGACAACACAAAGGAGCGAATATGCATATAAGGAAGGCCCGCGCACAGCGCAGCCTCACCGCCCCGGAGGTGCCAATTCCCTCTTCGCGGTGCGTTCCAAGGCGGTTGTCATATGGCAATCGCAGTGCCGGCGCGCAGGCGCGCTAACGAGGTACGTATGTCAGTATGAGTTCCTCTGGCCGAGCATCGCTGACGACGTACGGATAGCGCTTGAACGCGTTGGTTGCCCGGTCTTGCCCGCCACGGCGGCCCCTTCGACGCGCGGGGATTTGCAACCTACGGTGAGCCCCAATTCCATATGCGCACAACGACGGGTGGATAATCACGATAGTCTGTAGCTCATGAATAGGGGCAGATCTTCTGAGTTGGCGAAGGCATCGGTGCCTGCTGCAGTGGTCACTGCAGTTGGCACGGCAGGTGCTCCGGTGCTGCCTTTGACGAGCGGGAAGAACGGGCTGATTTTTTGAGCGTTTGGCGAGTCTACTTTATAGCATTTTGGTGTGTTTGTTGTATGGGCGGGCTGTGATGCGTAAAAGGGTGTGAGTGTGGACGAAAGCTAGCCGCGCGGCACAATCCGCGAAAGTCCGCGTCGCTTTCAGCGCTTCCAGCTTCGTCGCCATCCGACTCGATCGTCCTCCATCCCGCTTTCAACGTTATCCATCTTCACGATCTTGTCGTCTGCCACGGCTGCGTCGGCCGTCGTGCTCTCCATCTTCCCCCACAGACCATTGCATGCTGGACCAGAGAACAGTACGTGTTTTCGGATGGTGGCAACAAACCTCGCAGACGGTGCGCCCATCTTCGTCTATCCCTTCGTTTCACCATCTTACGGCGCACGCAAAAAGGCTACGGTACGTAGACCGCCCATGCGGCAGAACAAACTCCAGTGCGCCGTGGAAACCGCGTTGCAGTCGCACGCGTCCGTCACCTTCCCATGCTCTCATTCGCTGGTGAATATCACTGGCGCCTCTGGTCCTCTCGTTCTCACCCTCTCTGTCATGAACAGCATCTGTGGCAGCGCAGGTCCTATTCCATGCAAGTCAACATCGTCGAATGACCGTTTGACGGACGCTGTGATGCCATCGCGGCCAATCCGGAGAGGCTGCAGGCGAGTCCGATTCGGACGCTGAGGCGAGGTTCTGGTGAGGCATAGTGTTAAGCGCCCCGACTACTCGAACTAGATCGTCGACTGACGCTGCAGCAGGCCTTTACCAAATTCCTCTCAGCGCTATCCCAATAATCTCCACGATGCGAAGGCAACGATTGCTGTGCACGCAATCTGGACTTCCCTTCTCTGGTATGTGTCTCTTCTCGTGCACACCTTTTGGATACTAAAATAGCATCCGCTCAGGTCCACGCATTACACTCACACACCTCGTCCTCGGCATCGACATCCGGCCCCCTGCTCGCCGCATATACCCACTCCACTGGTGATAGGCAACCGCTACGCAGCCACAAACCTGCGAAATCGTCGAGATCTGCGTGCGATCGCATACAACGGACGATTCTACACAGACGGTGCGTCCGCTTTTGTCTCATCCGCAGCAGTCGTTCATACATCTCACGCCCACGACCGTCGTCTGTGCTTTCACCACGCTGCCTCGCTGCGTGCGTACGCCAGGAAAGCCGAACACCAAACTCGGCCGATGGTAGTTTGGATTCCGGGCCTCGCAGACGTCCTCCGCCTCACGCTGATCGACAGTTGCATAGCATGGATTAGCGAGGATGACCTACATGCTTCGGCGGCGTGTCCTCAATCAATCGTTCTGCCCTGCCCTCGAAACGGTAGAAGCTGTCGATTGCCCGTCGATTGCAACCAGACGTCGATCGGGAGTCGGGCTGGTATGTGACGACCGTGTGTCATTAACAGACCTGCAGGCGTAGGCTCGTGGGACCGCTGGAAGCAGAGCTGCGACTGCCGCTGCGGAGTGCTACCTCGCCGAGTGCGTGCATTTCATTTCAGAGCTTTCCTCTATCCTATATTTAAACAAGAATTCCTCAGGTGGTACCTGGTGATACCGTGACGGTATGGCCCGCGTATTGGACGTCAAAGCAGAACCTATTTCTCGGTCCCTTACTTCTCTGCGCGCCCATATCACGGACCAAACCAGCCGATACACTACGTCCTGTCTCTTCACTGCCGCCGTTGAACGTTCCGTGGTTCTCTTCTCAGCAGTTCTCCTGCCTTCCTACACGCGTCCAAAATCAGCCCAGCTTCCACACCTTGGCGCCGAAAATACCAGCATGTCGACGTCTTAAGAGCTTTGACTTTGACGAAGTTCTATCCTGCCGTTCCTCCCGCAAACTGGACCGCCCGCAATGTCGATGCCACAAGTCGAGCCACTACGGAAGACGCGCCTCATCGCCCTAGCCATCTGCTGGGCCCTCAACAACGTCACAGCGCCTATCAGCGTACACACTCTCATGCGGTGCGTATGCGTATCTCATGGTATTATCGACCGTCTGTTCTGACACGGCGCAGGGTGAGCCATACCAAGTCCGCGCTCAAGCGCGCTGCTCCTCCCGGCGTCGCTCTTACCATCAACATGGCCAGTACGTCCCCATCCCCATCCACATCAGCCGCGCGCCGCCCACTCACGCTCACCGCACGGCAGACATCCTCGCCCCCATAATTATCGTCACCACCGCGACGATCCTCGGCAGCGTCGCCGCGTCGCTCTTCCTCCAGCTCCTCCTGCTCCCGAAGCCCGTCGACCGCTGGCTGCGCCGATACGTGCGCACCGCCGGCGTCGCGGTCCCGCTGCGCGCGCAGGCCGCCATCCTCGCCGCGGGCGCGCTGCTCGTGCTCCCCGCGCACATCGCGTACACCGTCGTGTTCGCGACGATGGCGCCCGGCCTGGAGGCAGCGGGGGGTGGCGTGCTCGTGCCGGATGCGGTGGTCCCGTACAGCAAGATCGGGTACCGTGAGTGCTGGTCCTGTTCTGCGGTTGTACAGACTGATTGGCGGCTGGGCTGGGTTGTGGGCAGTGCGCGCGCAGGAGGTTGTGCCGTGGGTTAGCGGGCTGGCGACGGCCGGCGCGGCCGTCGTGCTCTTCGCAGCGTCGCGCCGGCGCGTACGCGATGAAGGCGCAGGGGGCCTCGAGGCGTCGAAATAGCACACCGCTCCCCACGGTCTCCGACACAAGTTCTCACCCGGTTTATACTTGGGTTATGTGTCTTCTGATTATAAATGGACAGGTTTATGCTGCCTGACACGCGTCGGAATTCGGATAAGGAAGGCGCTGAGAGGACTGTCTGCGAAGCACCCGTGTGAGTGATGCAAGATAGCGTGCGTGTCCTGGAGCCAGCCACGGTGCGCCTGCCTCCGTGCTCGATCGAGGTCCAGTTCTGACGCAGCACGCAGCGCCCAGCACGACTCGGAGCGCATCCGGCTCTCGCTCTCTTCCCGTAGAATTGCTAGTCCCTTTCATGGGACCGCGCATACACTAAATCCACGGCAATATGAATTCAATGCAAGGCGGCAGACTTAGTATGCGGCGCTCGCTCGACCGGACTCGCGACAGAAATGTGCTGCGTGCGTCACTGCATCCTGTTGTGAGCATCTTGCTTCCGTCGCTGACCGTAGACCGCGCGCAGTTCCACCGCTCCTCGGTCTCCGTGCGGACCGGCCTTTCGTCTTCGTCGTGCACAGCCGTGACCAAATACCGTGAACCATGCGGCCGCAATATGTGCGAGACGGACATCACAGCGCGCCCTTTGACTCTAGCCCGTGTTTCAGGGTGCGCAGCGGCCGGCCGCCATCCGCTGCAAAATGACTATGTCGTTGATGGCGGAGCTACGATGCACGAGGCCGTGCGCTAGGGCGCATATATCCGGCGAGATGTGTTGTTGGCAAATCCGTGCGATGCGTGGGGTAGAGCAAGGGCGGCGATGCTATGTAGTGCTTTGCCTGTATGGCACTTTCCTGTCCTCAGATTTCCAATGTCCACGTCTCGAAACCACCGCGCGCAAAGATGCCATGGCGAGCAGAAAACAAAATTCTCGGAGTCGGCGCACTGTAATCCATGCACTGAACGCTGCATACACGATGATTCGAGAATACAGAGAATAGCATCATCATAAATGCTCACAACCGGCCGACTCCAGATAATAATATATGTGAAACCAGGAAGTTCGGCCTGCTTGCCCCTCGGGCGATGTCTGAGTCTGGCCACAATTTCAATCGACAGGAAACGCGCACATAAGCATAAGGGAGTATACCATACGGTTCCTTGAGCAGATGAGTCGCAACAAAGAGCCGTGGTGAAGGGCCAAATGAGTCTGAGAGGTGTCTATGTAGAGTACATGTCAATCGCTGGCAGCATGTGTCATAAACGGTGAGATGCACGAAGCGGGCTTACTGTGGGGATGATGACACAGTTGCAGAAGCCTTATCATGAAGAGCTCTGACCCGCCCGCAAGCAGCCAAAGTCAGCACGCGATATGAGAGGGAGTAGGGAAAAGAGCATGATGAGGAGCGTAGGCTCAGGCGCGGTGGTGATCAAGCAGCATGGGGGGCGGAGGGAAAGAGCGACGCGGCGGGCGAGCAGCGGGCGCGCTTTATGTAGGGACGCCGTGTTTGGCTTGGGGAGGGCGGACAAACAGAACGCGAGCGCGTCGCGTGCACGTGCTGGGAGGACACTGCCACGTCCTCTTCTCCTTCAATCTCATTACCGCCGGACAGCCACGGCAAGGCCGCGAGCATACATTCGACCGACCGGCCACTGTGTTCAAAGCATACATACCACCCCAACCACCGAGAACGGCGTTGCGCGATGTATACACGCCTGACTGGACCGGTCTGCCGGTGCGCGCCAGGGCCGCGTCGGCGCACGTGCTGCGAGCGGACCGCCTTGCCCGTTGCCCTGGCCCAGCGCTGCAGACGACATGTTCTCTTCCGCCTCCGAGCCGTCTTCACGCCCTCAGGCCTCAGGTTTCGCCAACGTCGCTCCTCCTCGCGATGAGTTTGCTTGCATCATAGCAGTGCCATTCCACCCAAGACCAGGCGGATACCAGAGGCGAGGCTACGCACCACGGTCGCTCAACCTCCTCGTTCGTGACGATGTCTGATGCACGGATCCAGACTCCGATGCACCGCACCGCCAGGATCCACGCCCACCTCGACCGACAGCGCGCCGATGTCCGACGCCGACGCGTGGCAATGAGCTCCCGCTTTTCGAGACCGACGAAGACTCAGAGAGGTGAAATCAAATCGCAGCAGGGCCGCGTGGCAGGTGCGTTCTGGATTTCTACTTATCGACGGTCGAGTCCACTAACCATGCGCATACACGTAGCTCTGCATTATCATATCTCCGCGACGCGCACCTTTGACGCGCTCGGCCGGCGCCATCTCTCCGCGGGCGCGCGCTCTGACTCCTCCGGCTCTCCCAGTGGTCTTCTCTGTTCCCTCGTCAGCCATCAATCCTGTCCTGCATTAATTTGGTTCGAGGCGGGCATCCAACTTGAAGCGGGAGTTGGGCACGCGGGTGGCTCCGTCGATCGGTGCTGCGCGCGCATCCAGGTGCGCTGTATGCGCTGTCTCTTTTGCATTCTTCACGTCGCTCACCCTGCGTTCGCTAGTGCCAGCACATCGACGCCGAAGCCCACATTCTACTCGGTCGGCATGTATTGTCGTCACCAGCCGTTGACTATGGGCTCGCAGGACTCGGCCGTCCTGCGCGGCTCGGTGTCCATCCACGGCCCATGTATCGGCAGACCTGCGGCAGCCAACCCGACAGTAACTTTGTCGGTTCAAGGGATTGCTGGTACTGCAAGCTCGCAGAACAGCGCGCAAGAGCGATCATAGGTATGTGGACAGCACGGCTTTCGTGTGCACAGACTCATGCATCGTACGATCAGGCGCCGCAACAGGGAATTATCAGGCCATCGATGGTCAAAACACCCCTTTTCCAACTCCTCAACTCGCCCTCGCACGAGCTTCAGCCATGCTGGCGTCCTCACCGGCGCTCAGCATGGCATACGCGTCCTTTGTTCATACGCTGTGATGTCAAAGTTCAACAATGGATCGGAGCGTCGCAGAATGGCAGGCACATCCCAGCGGTCTTGGGTGCGTGTGCGTGCTTGCCCCATCTTCCGAGCGCACTGGCTGACGCGTCCGTCACAGGTTAATGCACGCGCAGTAAATGCCGCCCATTTTTTATAATCGTCGACACGCATCTGCAATCGGATCGAACGTCGCTGAGAAGGCCGCCGCCTGCGATTTAAAATCCCAGTGTATGCAGAAGCACTGGACTGTGCGCACGTCCTCGAGCCGCGGTACGCCCCCTTCCGTGTCGATCAAGCTCCCCATTCTGATACAGGACGAATATGAAGATGCTTGTCCACATGCCTCCACCCTGCCTAGTACTTCTCGGCCGAAAGAGCCCACCAACGAGCTCAGCGCATGTCATGTCGCTTTCATGAGACCGCGCATACACCAGCTCAGCGGCGCCCGAATCTCTTCATGTGAGGCCCGAGCCGTAGCTCAGAGCTGCGACGCGGGCGTTCGCCCTCGGTGTACACACCCGCCTCGCACAAGTCGGCTGCTCGGTGCGCCCCGTCGAATTCGCACAGATCGTCGACTGACACACGCTCTCTTCCCTCCACCAGCGAGCCAGAACTGCACGCCTGTGAGACGGACATCCGTCTGGCGCGTCACTCGTAAAAACCCGGCTGTATCTATCCTGCTTCCGTTGCGAACAGGCCGCGATTGAACGGGAGTCGTATACAGCATTCATGTTCCCGTCGTCGCGCGAGGCCGTGCACGATGCGTTTGTTGGCATATCCGTGCATCGCGTGGGACAGAGGCAGGGCGCCGATTCCCAAGTTCTTGCGGTCGGGACTGAAGAGGTGGACATTGCTTGCTTACACTAGTGTATAGCATCATCTGGTGCTCAGATTTCTATGTCTCGAAACCACCGCGTGCGCGTATCTCATGGCCTACAGAATTCAATGTTCTGGGAGCCCAAGCACTGCAATCCCTGTACACAATTCTGCGTAGACAATGATTTCAGAATACGTCGGACAACCTCCTGCCCGCGGTTCTTACACGACTCTGGCACAGGTTATTATGCGCGCGCACGACGCGGCGCCGATGCGCGTCATTGCGTATGCTCGATTCGGAGTGCGTCTTACTATACGTAGATACTTCTCTCTACTTTCGGACACCACGAGACTCACATATACGCGCACGCCAGCGCCGTGCCCTTCCTCCCTCTTTTCTCCCTCTTCCCCTCATCGGCACGGTGCTAGGTGTGCTCTCCGTTCCTCTTTTCTCTCTTTATTCCTCATCTGTACGTAAAACAGTTAACAGCGCTGCATCAACACGCCCATCATAATGCAGGCTGCGGCAAACCAAGGCCCTCCCACTGCCGCGCTGCCTCCGTTCGCGCTGGCTACCCTTCCGAGCGGGAGGTACCGGATATCCTGTGACTTCCGCACCGGAGCGATCGAGGACGTGCTTCCCGGCGGATCGCGATCCGACTCCTGTGCGTGTTGCTGCTATCCGATGAGACCCACATTCTAATCTGCACACTCAACAGTTGGCGTATACAAACGCGTGGCGCGTCTGCTCACGCAAGCCGGCTTCGTGCGCGCGGAGCTCTCTATGTGGGAGAGAGTGTGTTCCGCCAGCTACGCATATCACACCATGATGCGCTTGCGCGCGATCGAGCCGTCCGGCGTCATTCTCGACGATATGCAAATTGACTTCATCCCGCACAAGGAGTGGTCGATGGACGTGTCGGCTGGAGTGCGCCTCGGGGGAGAGTATTCCCGGCAGCTCATTGGCGTGACGCCGGCGGGGCTTGTCCCTGCGTTGAACGGCGTTCAGATGCCCATCACACAGAACACGATGCCGCAGAGTTGGCCCGGCGGCGATTCCGACCTCCTGCCCTCAGGAGTGCGCCGGACCCACCCAGATGTAGAGTGTGCTCTGGACGGCAATAATTGGGTGCGCCCTTGAGGTACGTAGCTACGGGTATACGTGCTCACTGCTACATTGGCGATGTGCTCATCACTTGACCTAGGTGTCTGGCCAAACGCAGCACAAAGGACAACCGTTGCAGTTCATATGTGAGCCTAACGGCCTCTCGAGCTAATCTTGATGCTTGTGTGCTTGAAGATGTTCGAGAGTAGCTGTTAGAACACGGGTTGCAAGGAAGAGAGTTCAGTCAAACCAGAACAGAGTGGGGAATAGTTCGGGTTCAAGAGAGTCTAGCTAGATACAAACACGTAGCTAGCTATGTATACTACTTACTAATCTACTGATTTCCGGGTGATAACAAGTCCGCCGGGAGGCGGACACGCAACTCCTGCCGAAACGAGGAGTCAGCGGCGGGAACTGAGGTGAGTCGGCGCGCGGGCGTTACATTCGCCCTCCCGCCTTGCTCGGAAAGGCGTACCTTGTACGCTGAGCGACGACTCAACCGCTGAAACCTCCGTCGGGCCCATGTGTGTCATCGACGACGTAGTCGCCGTCGTCATCATATTCTTCGTCGGCGCCGTTGCCGGCGCCTTCGTACGACAGCTGGGCGGCTGCGGGCTCGAAAACTTCTTCACTCTCGACGACGACTTGCTGGTTGGAGGGTCCTGCCTCTCCGGCACCTCCTGCGTCGTTCTGGTGAGTCGAGCCCCCGAAGCGGCCGCTGCGGCCTCGCCTAGAGCGATAATTCCCTGAAGAAAAGGTCTGAACTCGGGAAAATCAAGTCGAGGTGCGTTAAATTCACCTCTCTGTCCGCCACGACGCCTGAACGATCCGCCAGCGCCCTGCTGCGGCTGCGTGTCGCGACGGCCGAATCGCTGAGCCAAAGCTCCGCCGCGCGGGCCTCCGGGAAGACGACGGTCCGACTCGCGCCAACCGCCGTTGCCACGGCGATGCGGGCCCCCATATCGACCTCCGCCGCCACGCTCCATGCCCGCCATGCTAGCCTTAAAATCCAGCAGACGTCCCCACGACGCCGGGTCCATCTGGACACCGCTGGAAGGACCTAGGGCAAACGGCGGGGTGTGCGGCGCCGGGTTGTCGTACCACGGCGGCGGCGCGCCGTAGTACGCGTTCGGCGGCGGCGCTGCGTGATTACGACTCAAATCAGCGTCGGAAATATCATGACCAGCCCGCCAATACATACGACCGTTCAAAAGGTGAGGATAATCCGTTGGCAACGGCGCATAGACGTTGACAGCTCGGAACCGGTCGACATAGCCACGGGGCGGTTCGCCGGGGTACGGAGCGCGCCCTCCGCTTCGAGCCCACTCGAGAAGGTCGGCCGCGTATTCCTGGCATAGCGCGAGGTCGTCGTTGGAGAAATGAGCCGTGTTATTAGCCATAGGAAAAGGAGTCGAGGGGTTATTGCGTGTAGGGTAAGCTTCTCGACGGAGTCGCTCGTTTCTCAACCGCGCTAACTCCTCCTTTATATTCCCTTTCACAATCAGTTCATCTCCGGGTTGATAGCCGGGCTCCCGACGCCCGTAGATTGCGTCTTCGATAGTAAATACAGCAACTGTCGGAATAACATCCGGTTCAGGCTGTCCTCGAGGCAGAAATCGCGCGTGCGCGATACCCATCGCCTCGCAGTACGCTTCGAGCGCAACGAGGTGTTTTACCTCATGGTAAGATGCCCAGGTAACGTCGCCTGTAGACCATTGCACCTCAAATTGCGTGTCCGTGCCCTGACCGCTATGAGAGATAATTCGGTCGACTGCCCACTCGCCAGGCTCTGTCATACCTATCACCTGGTGCCACTGACGACCCGGAAATTTCCTATCATCGTTAGGTACATGTGCACGCAACAACGAGGCGTGGAACGCGTTGTGTACCCCGCGCGACCTTATTTCCTCCGGAAGCTCGAGTTGGTAAGTTGATCCCTTTTCGAGCTCGCCAGTTATTCTAAACGGTCCTAGATATTTAGGTACAAGCTTGCGGGCTCGCGCCTTAGGCAGCCGCAAATTCTTTGTCGACAAATAGGCCAAGTCGCCGACTCGGAGTGGTGAGTCCCAACGCTTCTTATTTGCTTGCTCCGTTTGGCGCACGCGTGCCTCGATGATCGCATCGTGGGCGCGCAAGATTGCTTCTTTTATCTTAAGCGCGAACTTTCTGACACCCGGGTATTCAGTGTCAAGATCCCATATCATCGGACGCGGCATGCGGCCATAGTTCAAGAAGAACGGCGAAAATCCGGTCGTGTCGGACCTTGCCGAGTTCATTGCAAATTCAATGGCCGGCAGTTTGGACACCCAATCCTTCTGATCTGGGGCCACGCACTGACGCAACATCTGCGTCATCGTGCGGTTAGCTCGCTCGGTTGCCCCGTCCGTCTGCGGGTGGTACGCTGATGACAACCGGAGCTCGACGTTCAATAGTGAGTGCAATTTCTGCCAAAAAGTGCTCGTAAACAAGCTATCTCGGTCGCTGATGATTCTCTCAGGCAATCCATGGTGTTTATACACGCTGTCGAAGAGTATCTCGGCGATTTGCACTGCACCGTAAGTCTGTTTTGTTGGAACCAAGTGCACCATGGACGTTAAATGGTCTATGATCACGCAGATCATATCAAACGCTCCGTGCCTATTCGATGACTGCGGGAGCGGGCCCACGAAGTCTACGCCAATTGCCTGCCATGGTCGTCGGGGTACTTCCAGGGTGCGTAGCCTTCCCATTGGCTGTTGCGTGCTCGATTTACTTGTTGCGCAAACGACACATGACCTGCAGAAATCTTCGACATCCTTGGCCATTGCGGGCCACCAGACTTCCGTTCTGAGGTAGTCTAAAGTCTTGGACGCTCCGAGGTGAGCCAGCAACGAGTGCGCATGCGATATCGCGATCTCGCGGGCGCTCCGCCTCCCCACAAGGATGTCCGGTAAGCACAGTCGTTTCTCATCACGGTAGATCTTAAAAATTAAATCCGCCTCCAACAGGAAGTCCTTGTAGTGCTCTGGCTGTGCGGCAACCTTTCGAAAGAAAGGGTCTTCCACATAGCGACCTCGGACCTCCCGCAAGAGCGGCACCCCCGACTCGCTCGTGATTATCAGCTCGGGTAAGTGGATCTCTGGATTAGCCTCGGTCTGTGGGTCCTCATGCTGACTTTGTCTATCGGATTCGGCCTCCCCGCTTGCAGCGTTCTGATTATTCAGCACTCCGTCTCCGTCGGTATTTGACAAGACAACTGGCACATCCTCCGACGTGTCCGCGGGCTGCGCGGCTTTGTGCTTGCGACGCGAGCGCTTAGCCACCGGAGCTGTTGGTACCGTCTTGACTGCAACCGTCCGCTTCAACCCACGGTAATACCCGTCGTCGCGCGGTTTCGCAGCAAGACGACTTGACCGGCGCAGCGCTACATCGAGCTCAGCCAGCAGCATCTGACCAGTGTATATTGGTACGTCATATATGTTTGCGAGCGGTGGTGGCTCGTCATCATCGTCGTCGCGCTGATCATCCGACAGGTACTCGCTGTGTGCTCGCACGACACCTGCCGGCTCGTCGCTGTACAACCGCGACAGTGCGTCGGCAACTACGTTTGTATGTCCAGGTATGTACCCAATATCAAACTCGAACTCGTTCAAGACGTCTAACCATCTATGCTGACGTGGCGACAGGTTCTTCTGCGTCATGAAGTGCTCGAGTGCCTGATGGTCCGTGCAGATGCGGAACTTTGCACCGTGCAGTATGCCGCGGAATCGTTTCAGGGACTCAACGATAGCAAGCAGCTCTTGCTCGTGTACTGGATAGTTCTGTTCTGCGGAATTAAATTTGCCTGACCAGAACGTCACAATTTTCGCAGTCTGAAGATCATTCCCTTGGCTAACATATCCCGCTGCGCCTGTGGTGCTTGCATCCGTCACCAGGTTAATTGTTTCAGCGTCTGCTCCATAATCTAGAGCCACTCGACGGTGATCGCGCCACGCATGTACGACTTGCTTGATTTCATCGAACGCTCGCTGGTGCGTCGCCGTCCAACTCCATGACCGATTCGCGCTCTTAAGCGGTTCGAGAATGCCCATAGGAATGCGAAGACCATGACAATTAGGTGCCAAATACCCAACCGCGCCTAAGAAGCTTCCCAGCAAATTACTGTTGGTGGGTACCTTCCAGTTTGCGACCGAGTCAACCTTGTGCGGGTCCATCGCAATTCCGTACTCGTCAATAACATGTCCTAGGATCTTCAGCTCGCGCGCAAAGAACTGCATCTTCCCCGCGCTGAGGTATAGCTTGTTCTTTCGCAGCACGTCGAGCAAAATCCGTATGTGCTTCATATGATCTTCCGCAGTGTCTGAATAAATGATAATATCATCCAGGTACACATCCATGAAGACTCCGATGTACGGCGCGAAGATATGATTCATCAATGCCTGATATGTTGCACCGCCATTACAGTCTCCAATCTGAAGCACAAGACTTTCCATAGTCCCATCTGGCGTTGTGAACAGCGTTCGCGAGACGTGATCCGGCTCTACGCGGATTTGCTCGTAGGCGTCCTTGCCATCAATGAGACTCCGATACTTATGGCGCGTCACTCGACGCAGTATAGCCTCGATGTCTGGTAGCGGCGTTGCCAGCTTGCGTGTATTCGCGTTCTGCTGGCGCTTGTCAACAACAGTGCGTATGCGCAAAGTCCCGTCCGCCTTTGGCGGTTTCCGCAGGATGAGCATTGGCATCGCGTTGGTGCCCGTCGCTGTACGCCATCGTCCCGACTCGAGGTACGCTTCCTTCTTTCGCTGCCAGAGAGCCTGCATGGCCTCAGGGCACTTGGATGGTCGCCACTGATACACTTTCTTCTCGTCAATCAAGGGAATAATATGATTAATCTCACGCAGCGGTGGTAACGCGGTGCGCTCAGTGTCAGTCAGCAGATCCGACGCTTCACGGTACAATTGCTGACGCAGACGCTCAAACGCATCCTCCGCGATGTCCGCTGCCGCCGACGAGATAGTGGTAACCTCCACGCCTTCAATCTCAAGCGGTTCCGCTGAGCCAATGGCCACTCGCGTAGGATTAAGTCCAACCATAACGCGGTGCTGGAAGATAAACGGCGTCCCCAGGATCATGTCATAATTATCCAGATTCACGACGTCGAAGCGACGCTGACAGTCAATATCCTGGTACGCAAAGTGCACCGTTGCGCTCCGATTTATCTTCGAGCGAGAACCATGGACAGCGAGCTGAACAGGCAATGGTTTTGCTAGCACTTCTGTTTTCAGACGCAGCTGATCAACTATTGTTGTAGACACAAAATCTGCCATCGAGCCAGTGTCAAGCAGCGCGCGTACGACCTGTCCATTAACCTTGACCGCGAGTACTACCGGCTTTGGAAGCTTCCTTCGCAAATCCTTGGTGCGCGCAGCGTTTCGCTCTATTGCGCTCACCGATTCGCGCCCTCCAGATCGAAATCTGGTTTGTTTACCGCGCGCGGAGCTGCCATTGGACGCCGACGCGACATACAACATCCAGCGTTGGCGGCGGCGAGCTCGCGCGGACTGTCGCTCATATGGCATATCAAACGGTATGCACAACGCTTTAATTTGCTCATGCGCTAAGTAACCGAATGATTCCTCGTCACCAGCGGCCACATCCTTGTGCGTTACAAGGCATGCGAGACCCGTCTCAGGAATATCTACCACATATCCGCGATAGTCTGGCAGGACTTGTATGAACAGCGGCCCGGGGTATCCGCGATCAGACACATATTTCTGTGCTTTGGCCTTAATACGCACAGGTATGGGCCAGTTCTGAAAATCCTGGATGCCTCGTCTGACCACTTTGTGCACAAGTGTGTCAGGTTCTGCTAGGTCTGCATCCATCACGTCATAGACACGTTCGCCGGTGAGCCAGTCCGTCACTTCATATCCGTCACCCATAAACAATGCAGTAAACCGCTCGTGTGGTTCGCGCCCAGCGCGCATCGCTTCATCTGGGTTGTAGTACCGCTGGAATAGCTCGCAGATGAAACGTGCAGTGGCCTCAGTGCTCGACGTCTCGAGTTCTGGCCCTTCCGGCTCCGGCGATGGATATCCCGTAATGTTCACAGTGTTCACAGCGATGTCGACCCCGCGGGCTCTGTCAGCTAATTTATCGACATCCGCGAGCCGCACGCTGCCTGTGTGGACGCCTCTCGCGCCTCTTGGTGCTCGAGCGGTCTGACGCTTAGGACAATTTCGCGCCTCATGACCGGTCTCTTTACAATTGAAGCACTTCCCTTCAGCGCGCAGCTGATTCTGCTCCTCGCGCGATAGCCTTGGCTGTTCCCCGCGGTTCTCAGTTCGCGGTCGCGGCGCTGAGCGCCACCTCCCTTCGCGACGGTCAGTGGGTGCTCGCTCTCGAGGCTTATCCTTGGGCTTACTCTCACTGCGTCCAGCAGTTGGCTTCATATGGTTCACCTCGGGACCGCTCGCGCGGGTCGCGAATCGTCCCCAGCGTCGACCGGGAACTGAATAAGTACCTCCGCGGTCAGCATTCTCTGCTTTCAGAGACTCATGTGCAGCTTCGCTACGTGACGCATGCTTCACTAGCTTGGGAAGTGGGGTGCTCTCAGGATTAAGTCCCTTCTCAATGAGAGCGAACCGTATATACTGATGGACACCTTTCCAGAATATCTGCACGAGCTGCTGATGTGTTACATCAGGGAACCGTGTCGCAAGCGATTCGAGATCACGCACGAAATCGCGGACTTTGTCTTTGCCCTGTACCGACGACATAAGCTGCTCGCGCAGACGACGCTTGAAGTCCTGCGGGAAACAGTAGTCGAATAGACCCTCATAGATAAGCTGGATAGTCCATTCTTCCCGTCGCTTCGCGACATGCTTCATGAAGAACTGACTCGCTGTCCCCGACAGGAAATTCTTAATCAACTTGACCGCCAGCTGGTCATCGAGCTCATACAGCTCGGTCCAAGTCTCAAATTCATAGCAGAATTGGTCCAACGTGTCCAGGTCTGGAGTACCTTCATACGTCGCTGGCGTCTTGACTTGTATTCCTTTCAGCGCCGTCTTCGCCTTACGCGCTCGTCGTTTGGCCTCTTTCTTGGCCTTGCGGCTCTTCTTCTTCTTTTTCCGATGGCCCTCGCTCAAGTCGCTAGAGCTCGACGAGTCCGACGATGAAGATGAAGGTGGTGGCGACGGCGGCGGTGGTGTCCTGTCCCCAGGTGCGGGACTCGAAGCTCGACTACTGTCCGACTCCGTTGGCCCGTTGTAACTGCTGTCATCAGACGAACTGTCGTCCTCCGAGACTACACTCAATTTTCGTCCGAACGTCTGCCTCGCAGGCGGTTTATGGAACCAAGTACCATCCGGCACCTGCGACTCTTCGCGGACATACTTGTTCGCCGGACGCTGGTTAAAGCGAGGCACCGAATCTTGCGGTCGCGGCGGTGTCGCCGCAGGCGCCTTCGAGAAATCGCGTATAAACGAAAGGTATTCTGGTCCGCGCTCCTGCGGATCCACTTTCTTACCCTTTCGCTTTTTAGTGCGATACGAATCGGTACTCGTGTTAGACCTGGGCTCAGATTTCATCGACTTGGTCGCCTTGGATTTGGAACCGGCGGCGCGCGCTGCGAGGGACGGACCAGCAGGGGGTTCTTCGTCCTTCACTTCGACAATCACCGCCATCGACTGCAGCTTCGAGCGCCGTATGGCCTCCTCGAGCTGTGCTTCCTCCTCCGAGTCGCTCCACGCCATGTCTCCCGAATCGAGCGCGGCGTCAGCGCCGCTATCGGACGCAGTGGACAGGTCTGACGCACTCAACGAGCTCAAGTCGGGCTCGACTTCCTCAATTTTAACTTGAGTTGCAGCAGCAGGCAGTATCCAGGAACTCGGGATTGTACCCAGCGTGTCCTTGTCCAACGACAAGTCAAACCATGACTGGAAGAACTGTGAATTATCAAGGTCTTTTATATTGACAGTGTTAACCTTGTACTGTGGTACACGACGCGAGCGCCCGACGCTGACTTTAGCTCCGAAGTCGCGCTCGTAGCGCTCGACTTCCTCGACCTGCTCCGACGCATTGGTCTCGATGTCGGTGCTCTGCGCATCGGCGTCCGTCGTCGTCGTGGGCGCGGGGACATCTCCCTCGCCGCCCTTCTCGTGCGCTCCGGTGTCGCCTACCTGCGTCGGTACGATTGCGACGGGCGCGGCGCTTTGGCGTGCAGGCTGCACAGCCTCGCGCGGGGCTGACACGGGCTTGTTCCGGCCCTGGGTGCCCGAGCCCGGCGCCGGCTTAGGTAACGCCGGGCGCCTCGTGCTGATGGGGGCAGCGCCTCGTGTAACAGCGACGCCCGCAGCGGGCGACCCGCCGCGCAGCACACTGGCGAAGCTGCGAGTGACGCGGCCGCCGCTCTGAGTCGGCCCACGGTCGCCAACACCCCAGCGCGATGCCAACTGGGCGGTGCCGTGCGACCGTTCCGCTCGTACGGAGGAGGCTCCAGCTGTCGACGCAGCGCGATGCGCGCGGACATGGCTGTCCTCTTTCACTCCGCCCTTCTCCTCGGCAGCGTCCTTCGCTCGCACGAGTTCCGGGTCATCCTCCAGGAGGCGCTTGCGCGTCGTCTCCGAGGGCACTGACTGTACTGACTTACCTTTCTTCTGGGAAGCCGTAGTACGCTTCGACATGTCTAGAATACCTGCAGGATAGAATAGTAAGAACGTTCAAAATATAGATAGCGTGTGCGGGTGATCAGTCCGACACGGGTTTGGGGAAAAGAGAATAGAAAAAGCGAACTAAACACTCAAAAAATGTGAGCCTAACGGCCTCTCGAGCTAATCTTGATGCTTGTGTGCTTGAAGATGTTCGAGAGTAGCTGTTAGAACACGGGTTGCAAGGAAGAGAGTTCAGTCAAACCAGAACAGAGTGGGGAATAGTTCGGGTTCAAGAGAGTCTAGCTAGATACAAACACGTAGCTAGCTATGTATACTACTTACTAATCTACTGATTTCCGGGTGATAACAAGTCCGCCGGGAGGCGGACACGCAACTCCTGCCGAAACGAGGAGTCAGCGGCGGGAACTGAGGTGAGTCGGCGCGCGGGCGTTACATCATACCGTCTGTTCCTTGTCGGACTCTCTGTTCATTGTCGTACTCTCTGTTGTTGTCGTACTCTCTGTTCTTCGTCGTCCTCTCTGTTCCTTGTCGCACTCTCTGTTCCTTGTCGCACTCTCTGTTCCTTGTCGCGCTCTCTGTTCCTCCGAGTCGTCGCGCCGGATACCAAGTTGTACATGTAATTATGTCTGAATTTGATGCTACGTGGTCTGACATCATGTTATTCATTGTGAGGATGTCCTGAAGGCGGCATTAAAAACAAATAGTAATGGCGCACAATACGACTCTAATTGTTGGTGGCACCTACGTGCCATCGCGTAGCTTCTTCCGCGACGCGCGCGCGTGTCTCCCTTCGATCGGTGCTGCGCGCGCATCCAGGTGCGCTGTCTGCGCTTTCTTCACGTCGCTCACGCTGCGCTTGCTAGTGCCAACAAATTGACGCAGGATTGCACGTTATAAGTACTATGTAGGCGTGTAATTTCGTGACTAGCCGGTGCACTTCGTTTGCAAGCGAAACTGGGTACACCACGGGCTTGAGGAGCGGTAGGGCCGGCCCGACTCGGACACGCCGGCCGACCGCCACGCCACATGCTCCTGTCCTCTCTTTGTCTTCGTCCACCATCTCCAACGATAACTTTGCCAACGCTAGGCGCTTTTCCACCTCTCAAAAGCTATTACAAAGCATGTCCGAGTCACCATCAGCTCCGTCTGCCAGTGGGTCCTCAGCGCTCGGAACGGCCAAGCCGGCCAAGTCCATCGTGGTTCGTACAGGCAAGATTATCCTAGCCTTGATTTCTCTCATGGTCGTAACTTACAGGCATGGCCCTCCGTTAACGATGTGCCTCGTCCAGTCATCAGCTCCCTCCTCTCCATCTACGTCGCGCTCACCCAGAACGAAACCATTCGAATGGGCTACCTGCCCATAACATTAGAAGTCCCGCGGCCTTACAACACCTCCCCAGACGACAAGCAACGACATCTCGAGACGTTCGACACGTTTCTATCTATGGGGCTTCCAACGATCGATGTGTCGGAGGACAGGTACTGGAACAGCTACGGATCCAGCAAGCTGAGCGATAAATCTGGGCGGCCGAACGATCAGACCATCTTCATCAGAAAAAGTCTGGCCGAGCATATCTGTGCGTGATGTTGCCTCAAAGTTCTGCTGCGTTGATTGACGTCAAGTGATGATTTTAGGGGACTCGCCCGCAGTCGAGATTTTGTTTGTATGCGCGGTTCTTCACGAAGTTGGGCATGTCTACCGATGGTACTTGCATGCGGAACGCACCCCTGGGCATATATCTATGCGCAAGCCGAACCCCCCTCTAAGAGATGGGGAGCCAGGAGATGTGGTGGAATTCCACATATTCGGCGGCCGGTTGACCCCCGTAGCCAAGAGCGGCTTTGACAGCAAAAGCAAGCTGGATTGGTCAAAGCTCATACGAATGGACATCGAGAAATTTGAAGGGGAGCACTATACCATCGGTATGTCGCAGCATTCATATATTGTTGCCAGTTGAAAGACGGTTCTGTATCCCAGACAACGAGTGGATGAACACGTTCCTTAACTCACTACGGAATGAATCGTCTGCACTTCTGCCTCTCCGCACAGCTAATCGTCTTCCGGCGTCTCATCATCGGTTTCGTCTCATCGGCAGCTGTGGGGACCTCAATAACAACGACACACCGAATGCCCATGCTGTGTCGGAGGAGTCGGATGGCGATGGGGCAGACGACGGTGGCTCGGACGACTGTGGCTCGGACGACGGTGGCTCGGACGGTGATTGGGCAGATGATAGTCCGCTCCGCTTCTGCGCCCTGCACCCTCCTTCCGACCTCCGGGACTCCCCACCCGCGGTTGTGCTAGTCGAGTCGGAAGAAGACTATCCACCCTTCCCCCCATACTCCCTGCCAGCGGCTGTGCCGGTCGACATCAAGACGCACTCTGCATCCAGCACCCCAGACTGCGGCTGAAGGGCTCGGCTTGCGCTCGGGTTCGGCGACACCGTGAAGGTCCGCCGTTTTGTCGAGTTTTCTACGATTCTGCTCCTCGCTTGTCAAGTGTACCCTTTCTCATTTGTACTCTGCGCGTCTTGCAACAGGACCCCCCGAGTTGATTCTGGACAACATGCGGGACATGGCCCGCTGCGAGTCCGCAATCAGTATTTCGCTCGGGAGCATACGTGGTCACATTTGCGGAGGCGCTGTGCGCTGTGCGCTGTGCTAGGGTGCACATGTGCACGTTTGCTGCCACGCATTTGTTGGAATCGCACGGGACAGATTCAAGGCAGCGGTGCCTAAGTTCTTTGCGGTCGGGACTGGTCATGACTCGAGGCGGACACATGTATTACTTACTGACTTAGACTGTATGCCAGTGTTCAGTGTTTGTTCATCTTTCCACGAATTTAAATAAACCGCGCGCAGATCTCATGGCACGCAGAAAACAAAGCCCATGCACTGTACAAAATTCTGCATAGACGATGATTCGAGAATACGTCGGACAATCTTCTCTAACACGCCGTAAAAGCCGCCATTGAATTTCGCCGCTGCTCCGTGAGAGCCTGGTGGGCCATCCAAGTGATCAGCTCTCACACACCGGGAAATCAACAAGGGAGGACATCGTACCGTCTATTGAGCGCAGGAGAGCCCATTAGCGACATCAGAATTAGAGCTGTGGACGGCCGGACGCGATGTGGCTCGAGTACCTGTATATGCACATCAGATGATGCCGCATAAATGGCGAGACGCACGACATAGTGGGCTTAAAAAATCAGCGTAAACCATGCGACACCAGTAGGCATGCACGCGTCTGGCATGAGCAGCGAATATGCGACAATATGCTCAGCCTAGCAGAGGGAGTGGGGAAAGGGCCATGACGAGGAGCACTGGCACAGGCGCGCGCGGGCATCGATCGCGCATGGTGGGCGGAGGGAAAGAGAGATGCGGCTGGACGAGCAACGGCGTGCGCTTTATGTACCAACGCGTGTTTGGGTCGAGGAGAGCGGATAAACAGAGCGGCGGACTCGGACGCGTCGGCGCACGTGCTCGGAGTACACTGCCACTGCCAGCGCGTCGGCTTGTTACCTCAGCCTGCGTCCTCTTCTCCTCTGAGCTCATCAATCGCCAGCAAGTCCGCGCTGCAAGCTGACCGGGTCAAGCAGAATCTGAAGACGTCAACATGGCCGCGCACGCTGATCTCGAGCTCGAGCTCGAATGCTATCTGGAAAGATCACTATCAGGTGCTGAGGAGCAGGACTGCGGGCTGGAATAAAGCGTTGGGGACGGTGCGCCCAGCTCCCGTTACAGCTACGTCGCGATGATCTGAAGCGCTAGCTACTTAGCATAGGACCATTTCCCCTGCCGCCTGAGGACTGCGCGCGCGGTGGTGCGCCTGTGCGCCTCTTGGCTCTGTAGCCCCGTTGCCTGCATTCCTCGCTACCTTTCCTTCGCCCACCCTAGCTTCCGTGATTTGCGCAGAGGCCGCAGTACGCAGCCACCCAAATGAACGCCCGAAGTTCTGATTGCCAGGCCGAGAACGGACTGCCTTTGGGCCGTAGACGATGTTTGGGCGACGTCCTGGGTCGAGTCGACCGCTCGGCATCCATTCAGGTGTGCCCCGGCGACTTCACGCCGATTATCGACTGACCCACGCTACGCTCACTTGCCAGCAATCAAGCTGGGCTAGAACCGCGCGCGTATGAGAGAGACCGTGCCGTTGCATTCTTCGGGTGTGTCACCGAGTCCTGTTCGTCGGTCTTCCCTTGCTGAGAGACCGCGCGCAGCCCCGATGCGGACAAGCAGTTCATACACGCCATCCTCGCCCGCTTTCTTTGGATATTTTGCGGCGCCGACGCTCACGACGTCACTCCCGAATTAAACAAACAACAGAAGCTCGTGCGGCCGCGGTTTGCGCCCGTCCATCAGAACACTTTTCGACAATCCAGCACGTCCTTCAGGGTACGCAGCGGCAGCGTAAATTGTGACTTGCAGGTATACAGCTTTGGTGATGGCGTCCACATTTGCGGTCCTGCGAGGCGTGAGGCCGCGCTGGGGCGCATACATCCGGCGCGATGCGCTTGTTGAATTGGCATGTCTGTCCCCGACGTGGGACAGAGTCGTCGCGGCGATGGTCGCATTCGCTGCGACCCGGTGCGAGGGTGTGTCGAGGCGGACGCATGTAGTACTACAATAATATTGTAGGCAGTAACTGTGCTCAGATTTCCATTTCCACGTCTCGGAAACACCGCGCGCGGACCTCTGCGAGCAAAACCACCGCTCAGGACCTCGGAGGCGGGTTACTGCAGTCCGTTCACCGAGTGCTGCATACAAGATGATTCAAGAATACTCTGTCCGTCCCCACGCTAGACACCTTTGACCTGCCGACTCCAGATGCAAAAGCAGAAGCTCGCCTCGCTCGCCCCTCGGGTGATGTCTGGCCACCTATCTCAATCGTCAGACAGCGCGCATATACGCACAGCGGAGTGTACCAAGAAGCGCTTCTACAACAGAGAACCGTTGTGGAAGGCGTGAGGATCTGGAGCCTGAGGGTCAGTAGAGTGCATGCCAATCCAATGTGAATTAACAGCATGCGTCATGGATTGCGGACACATGGAGTGGGCTTGCCTGGAGATGCAGGCGTGGGTCGAAGCCTCTGGCCTCGCGCCATCAAAGAAGTTGAAGCCATCAGGGGGAACGGCAGGTATGGGATAAGAGATGGAGTGAGGAAAAGGCCATGATGAGGACATTGAGGAGCACAGGCGCAGCGGTGGGCGGGCGCATGGTGGGTGGAGGGAGAGAGAGAGACGGCTGGTCGAGCAGCGGGCGTGCCTTATGTAGGAACGCGTATTTGGCTGTGGGACAAACAGCGTTCGGGACGCGTCGACGCGGAGCGCGCACGTGCTGCGAGCGTTTGCCCTCTGCCCAGCGCACTGAGGACTGTGTTGCACACTCCCAAGCTCAAGTATTCGCCAATATCAATGTTTTCCTACACCGTAGCGCGCCATTCCGCGCAAGACTAGCAGTACTGGAGGTACTTATATACGGTCCGCCACATTCGCACAACATCTCCGGTCCTGACGACGCCTGATGACTCTCGATACACCGCAGGCCATCTCCAAAATACACCGCCCGCGCGTCGCAGATCCGCTGGCATACCGAGGACCCGCACACGCCTCAGCAAGCAACAGACACCGCGCCGATGTTTTACCAGTAGCTCGGCTGTTCAAGACCTACGATGGAGTGCCGATGGCGCGGAATGGAGAGATCAAATTGGCGTTGGGCCGCTGGCAGATCACACCAACGGTGCGCTCTCTATCCTTTCTTGCTCGTCGTCGAGTCGACTGACGCTAGCTCCAAAAGACGGCGTCCGTGCGTCGCAGATCCGCTGGCCCCAGGACCGGCCGCCGCGCCGATATCGTACCCGTGGCAGAGCGCTCCGCCTCTTCAAGATATGATGGAAACCCGACGGCACGGAATGGACTCGGAGAGACTGTTGGGCCGGTGTAGCAGGTAATGTCAAAGGTGTGTCCGGTATTCTGCCTTGTTGAAGGTCTAGTCGACTGACCACTCGCTTGTATCTCTTCTTGGCCTACGTATCTGGCGACGCGCTCTCACAGCTTTCTCAGTGCGTCTCTACATCCCGCCCTGGCTCGGTGGCCTTGTCAGCCATCCCTCGTGTCTCCGCAATATTCGACGAGACCATCGTGACAACTTCTCGTGCACGAATTCGGACCGTAAACCGCGGGCCAGCTGCAGGACCCCACACCATCTCCCGCGCCAGGACCCGCCTACACCTCACCTATGGACACTGCGCCGATGTGCTGCTCGCGGTAGGGCGCGTTGCCCAGCTTTCAACACCTACGATGGAGTGCTGATGGCGTGGAATGGAGAGATCAAATTGGTGTTGTGCCGCGTCGCAGCGGACGTCAACGGTGCGCTCTGTATCCCTTTTTGTTCATGCTCGAGTCGACTGACCAGTCCCTGTTTTCTTCGCACGCATCCCAGGCCAGCTCCAAAAGACAGCCAGCGCGTCGCAGATCCGCTGGCACACACACAGAGACCGCAGGCATCGACAGACACTGCGACGATGTGCTGCTTTGGTCGCAGGGCGCTCCGGCTTTTTAACACCTATGATCGAGTACTTGGGGCACGGAACGGGAGAGATGAAATTGCTGTCGAGCCGCGGGGCAGGTGCGTCCTGTATTTTTACTTGTCGATGGTCGAGTTGACTGACCATCCGCATACACGCAGCACGACATACCTCTTTGACTTGCACATTGACGCGCTCATCCATCTTTTCGCGGTCTGATTCCTCCTAGCTCTCCCAGTGGGCTTTTCTGTTTCGCCCTCAGGGCGGCCTCATGATCGATTTTGGCCTGCATCAATATCGGCCGAGGCCTTTGGAGTCTGGCACATCCAACTTGGAGCGGGAGTGGGGCGTGCGGGCGTCTCCCGCCAATCGGTGCTGCGCGCGCATCCAGGTGCGCTGTATGCGCTGTCTCTTTCTTCACTTCGCTCACGCTGCACTCGCTAGTGCCAGCAAATGGACTCTAAGTTCCGCGTTTTACTCGGTCGGCGTACATCCGTCGTCAGCCGATGACTATGTGCTCGTAGGTCCCGCGCTACTCGGTGTCCATGATCCACGGCCCATGATTCGGCGGACCGTGCTTACAGCCGACGGCAGCCAGCCTGCCAGTCCCTTTGTGGTTTCAATGGATCGCTGGTACCGCACGCTTGGAGAACAGGGTGTATGAGCGATCATAGAGATCGCCGGGGACCATATATAAGCTTCAAGCCCCTGACCGTGGTATTTGTTGCTTATGAATCCTGTTTGACATTACACCACCATGTCTTCAGTCGCTCAGACTCTCGTGCCATGGGCGAACCTCCCGGCCTCCTCGGAAGCCGAACAAGGCATTCGTCCGCGCCTATGGACCGACGACCCCCGCCTCGTCGTGATCCACGACAGGTATCTGTGGTACGCCATCCACGTCGACAGGAGCATCAAGGCAGCGAGAGCGGGGATCCCGAAAGCCCGTTTAGAAGCCCGTGTAGGGCAGCTGTACAACGAAGCCAAAGGGGAGATTGACGACAATCCCGCCACGTATCCGCGCCTGGATGACTATCCCCGCGACGATGGCGGGAAGGCGACGTGGTGGCGCAAGTGCGATGCGGTCTGCGATTTTCCTACGGAACAGTTTGTGCAGACGCGGACGAAGAAGGAGTGAGTGTCATGTTATGGTTAGTGGTTTTTGAGAGCGTCGCTAATTGTCGGCACGCAGACACATGATACAGTGGCTCATTGCGTCCATGGCGATGAGCGTGATCTGCAGCTGCGAGCTCGACACTCGCACTGTGCACGATCACCTCCTGCGACACGCGGAAACAGAAGTGTACGTTGGTTTCGTTCGTACACGACCGCAATCTCCACATCCTGACTTGTCGCCACAGTTTGAAACTATGCGAACCCGACCTGTATGCGCAGTATATCGAGCATTCCGCCCGCGCGTTGGCCGAGCCGGATCTTCTCCTCTGGGTTGGCGAGTCGTTCTGCGATCGTGACACCGGCCTGGTGCAACACGTCGAGGACGCTGGGCATTCCATCGCGCTGGGTGAGTACTTCGTGCTGCGCACGGAGGGCGGGGAGCAGAGGCAGGTGTCGCGCGAAGATTTCAAGGCGATGGTGGATGGCTTGGAGCTGCCTGAGCACGTCGATGAATAGTCGGGCATCCTTTCTGTGAGTTCTGACTGCTGCTATTCATGTATGATTATTGCGTCGCCATGTTATCCAATCAGCGATGGAAGGTGCAAGAAAGGCAGACGGCCAGCCGTCGAACCGTCTGCGGCCTGCTACCGTGACGGCCTGTGCAGCGCCCGCCCAGGTAAGGACAACAATACCCCCTAAGTATCCCTCATGCGCCTACTCGCCCGCTCACAGACTGACACCTCACCAAGTACTCCTGCGCTCCTGCGTCAGGGCGGCGGTGTCTGCCTCAGCGCTATCCGCCTGCTCGGCGTCGGTACTGCTACACACCGCAGACGCTCGCGGTGCGATAGCCCAGTAGTGAGGGGGAGGCCCAGATTTTTGTGCGCCCGCCCCGCATCAGCTACGTGCTCTCTCAATATCGAGGGTTGAGTCGGTGGGCCACACGGTCGGTTGAGCATGCGTCGTGCAGAGACAACGGGCATCCTTGGTGGAAGTAAATTGCCTAAGGTCTGAGAGATAATAGCGCAGCTTTCGAGGCGATCTTGAGGCATAGCGCTCCGCACAACGGGTATCTCGCGTTCTTTGCTGGTATTCTCACATCATTCGGGGCGGGGTACAATTGATATGATATAGTACGTGACGGCGACGCCGTTGAAGAAATCGGGGACGAGCAGGAGTGCACATGATCGCATGAATGAGTCCGTGTTGGATGCCATGATGGTTGTGGTGAAACCTGTCGCGGCACATGTTAATGTGGAGTCCGACGCGTGTTTACATTTTCCCCAGTTGCGCAATGACAGGGAAAAGCTCGTTTTCCGCGCTGAGAAAAGATTGGCAACAATTACGGGAATATGGCACAATGTTTGTAGAACTCCAGAACCGATGCCTACGGGAAGTATTCCGAGAGGGGCGGGGGCGCGGAGTTGCGCTCCTTGTCCCTCAATGCCGATGCCGCAGCGTCCTTCCTCGATGCCAATGCCGCGGCGTCGTCGGCGATGGTGAATAGTAGATCCTTTGCTATCATCAAACCGGCGAGATGAGGTCCTGCTCCGGACAAGTGTAGGATGCGGACGCAGGCACGATGGAAACTGAGGAGCAGGGGATCAGGTAGAGGAAGTTCCTTCAGATCAGCCGACGTAAACGTTACGGGGTTCTCGGGCAACTTCTTGAGCAGGTCTTGCCGCGAGGACTCGACACGATATGTGTTAGAGCGACCCTAGAAGACATGAATAGGGGATATCGACCAGTCTAGCAAGACGAAACGTGCATACCTCAACGGGAGTGAGCCACAGCTCCATGCAGGTGAAGGTTTCATCCGCCGGCACACCAAGCGTCATGATGTTTCGCAAGTCGTTCACTCGTTGACCCTCGACCTGCTTCGAGGCAAGACCTCCCGACGGCTGTAGAATCGCCCGGACCATCGACCGCTGAGAACATATATTAGATTGAGGGCAAATATAACACGATTGGTGACGCACTGCCGTGATATGGCCAGATAGCAATTTGTGCGGTATTATGTGGCAAGCCCTGGTCCGCGTGGGCAGAGTTTCGTGTGTCAATCCTCTCCTCCAGTGCTCGTTGTGGTCCAATTGCCTGGTGAGAATGCAACGGTTGTCTTCGCGGATGAGAGCCTATGGTGTATCAGCGGCACTCAGGATGGATCCGGCACATAAGAAACTCAACTGCTTTTCGGACCACATCGAAAGGGCCCACTTTCTTTTCCTCATAGTCATCTTCGTACTCGCGATACTGGTCCTCATCACTGTATTCATAGACTGCAAGACGAGCACATAGATAAGCGAGAGCAAAGACGCGAAAGCTGTCGAGCACTCACAAGTATTCAACACGATGTCGACGTAGAACGACGCGAGCGACGCAAGGCAGCGCTGCGTCTCGGCGTCGTCCTCTCGCACGCAGCGGTTGATTTCCTCCGCCACGATATCGACGAATTCCTCCCCTGGCGCCTCGCAAAGAAAGCCCCCGAGAACGCGACCTGCGACTTCCGGTGTGAACGTGGGCTGGGTCCAGTCGTCCGTTGAAGGGGGCCACCACGCCCCTAAAACCTCCAACGCGCGCGCGCGGTCGTAGGCTTGCTGACGGGGCTCCGTGACGGCGACGCCGTTGAAGAGATCGGGGACGAGCGGGAGCGCACAGGTCCGCATGAATGGGTCCGTGTTGGATGCCATGATGGTTGTGGTGAAGCTTGTGGCGGCGCTTGCAGAGTCCCCGACGCATGTTTGCGCGTGTTTACATTTTCACGACGGGGTAACTATGTCTCTGAAGCTATTGGCAGGTATTCCAGCCTATCGTCACCAAGGGTTTCGAGATCGCCGTAATGTACAGTCGCGAGGTAAGTACTAAGACGCAAGTGACGGCGCGGAGTACAATTCTTTCTCGCATCAACGGCGGTCATGACGAAGAGACGACGACCTGTGTGGCTTTGAACGAGGTGCGTAGGAGCGTCCAGTCCGTGATGCGCTCGCAACGTACGGCAGAAGTCATTGATCCATCCCTGCGCCTACGCCGGTGCAGGCGCTACTCTAGGACATAGTGCGTGAGTGAGATTGGATCGAAACACCTGGAAAGCACGAGCGCACGGTGCGCGGTACGCACTGGGAGCCGCTCATCCCGTATCCTGCGGGCCTGTGCTCTGCGACGCAAATACCAGTTGGCCTGGTACTAGCAAGCATTCTCAAGGACCTTTGCGCCCATCGGGCGAGCGAAGGAGTGTGGGGAGAGTATCTGCGAGCTGTTGGAGGCACGCGACGGGACTGTTTAGCTATTGAGAGAACTCGAAACGCACCGCGCGCGAAATTGGTGGGACGGCACCGAGGCAGCCTCGTGCCACTGACTAGCGGTCGTGCGTCTGATCACCGCGACAGTGAGATGGGACCAACATAAGAACAAGTGGGATGGGGTGTGGGCGCACCGTGTTCGACGCTTCAACGCTCCCAGCCTGAGCCCGCAGTCCTGCTCCTCGGCGTCCAGCAGATTCGTGCAGCAGCATGCGAGGGTCCCGGTCAGCGGGTGATGCCTTTACGACGGCTACTGCTCGACTTTTCCGTGGACTCCTGGTGGTGAGTGGGGAGAAGAGGAAGAAGAGGAAGAAGAGGACGCAGGCAACAGGCGGTCGCGCTGGCAGTGGCAGTGTACTCCGAGCACGTGCGTTGACGCGTCGACGCGTCCCCTCCCCGGCCTTGTTTGTCCGCTCTCCTCACATCAAACACGCGTTGCTACGGATAGCGCACCCCGCTGTCAACCTAGCCGTGTCTCTCTTTCCCTCGCGCTGGCGTGGACGCTCGCTGAGGACTGCGCGTCTCGTCGTCCTCATCTGTATCTCATGGCATTCGCTGATCAACTCTGCTAGTGGTGTCCGCGCCTGTCGTCGGCACAACGTCACGAAGAGCTGGCGGATCCTATTGGTGCATAGTTTTACTGGTATTACACCAATTAGAGATGTTTATTATGTGTCTTAGAGGGACGAGACGCGAAAATACCTGCGAGATCAGGAGCACTGGTCGCTGACGAGCACAATATATTCATGCACCGACAAGACTGATACGCAATCGGCAACGACTGCAGGAACGTAACACGATGTAACTTAAGAACGGATGGCTACGGAATTATGGCGGGCGTGTCCTCTGAGTCGTCATGTCTGAAAACCAATGCTTCCTGGGCAACGCTGGTTAGTTCCATCATGAGTTCCTCCACTCTTAGTACATCCAAAATATGCCTCATTGCCCCGGACAAGTGTAGAACGCGGGCGCAGGCACGATGGAGACTGAGGAGCACAGGATCAGGCAGCGGACGTTTCTGCGGGTCTGTTGAAGTAAACGTTACGGGGTTCTCGCGCAGGAGCACATTCCTGAGCGCGTGTACTGACATCCCTTCGACACGATATGTGTCAGAGCGACCCTGAAAGACATTAGTAAAGTAATTCAACTTGTCTAGCATGGCGCACCTCGACAGGAGTGAGCCACAGGTGGAGGGGGTGAAGTGTCCGTATGCCGTCAGGTCGAGCGTCAAGGATGTTTTACAAATCATTGACGCGTTGTCCATTGACCTGCATCATGTCAAGACCTCCCGACGGCTGTAGGATCGCCCGGACCATAGACCGCTGGAAATATATGAACACTTCATTAGAACGAGCGCAAGTATAACACCATTAGCGACGCACTGCCGTGTGATTTCCAGACGTCATCATATGCGGGATGATATAGCACGCCTGGGTATGCGTCCACCGAGGTCCGGGGTCCGTTCCTCTGCTCCGCTGGCTGTAGTCCAAGTACTTGGTGAGGATGCAACGGTTGTCTTCGCGGATGAGAGCCTATGGTGTATCAGCGGTACGTCTTAGCGGTCAGCACATAGGAGACTCGACTGATTTCTCGGCCATAACAAAAGGGTCCATGCTCTTTTCCTTAAAATCATCGTCGTCCTCGCGATGGCGTGTGTCATCACTGTATTTAATGACTGCAAGACGAACACATAAGTCAAGGACGCAAAAGCTGTTGAGCACTCACATGTTTTCAACACGACGTCGACGTAGAACGACGCGAGCGACGCAAGAGAGCGCTGCGTCTGGGTGTCGTCCTCTCGCACGCAGCTGTTGATTTCCTCCGCCACGACGTCAACCCATTCTTCCCCTGGTGCCTCGCAAAGAAAGCGCCCGAGAACGCGCCCTCCGACTTCAGGGGCGAACGTGGGCTGGCACCAGTCGTCTGTCGCAGTGGGCCACGCCCCTAAAACCTCCAACGCGCGCGCGCGGTCGTAGGCTTGCTGGCGGGGCTCCGTGACAGCGATGCCGTCGAAGAGGGCGGGCTCGAGCGGGAGGGCAGAGGGTGGCAAGGGCACAATAAAGTCGTCCAGGTTGAGTGCCATGATGGTTGTGGTGAAGGGCGGCTGCCACCGCTGAACATCCGACATATGTTTGCGCGTGTTTACGGTGATTCCCGTGCATATACTCCCCTAGCTGTACTTGCTGGTAGTGGGCCGGTGCTAAGCACGGCAGGTACGATTCCATTTCTAATGGTTTGTAAATATCATTATGTAGTTAATGTTAGTATCCATTTGCTGCGGTGATGGACACAACCAGGTAGTAGGGCGGAATGCGTAACGTAGCACCAATCCCTAGAGCGCTGCAGAGATGTCGGTGTGTGTGCGAGCGAGCGTCAGGAGTCCCGGAGTAAGCGACGACCGTCTCCGATCAATCGTACTGCGATCCGATCGAGAGCGCAGCAGCGACGAGGCGATCGATCGACTCTCCGACCGATCGGAAAGCGAGGCTTCGACGTACGACGTCGGAAGGCTGCGACGCGACTGCGATCGAGGACTCGGGCAAAGGGGCAACAACGATGGAACAAGATGAGGGCGATAAGACGGGAAGCGAGAACAAAGGCTAAGGCGATGGCTGAGGCTGAGGCGCGAGAGCAGTCAACCGATGTTGACCGCTATACGATACGACGAGGGCGAGAGTGCACGACTTGTGCTCGGAGCGATGAGGGGGGAACGTAACTTGCATTTCGCAGAGTATCCGACGACTATTTATACGTTGCGACGAGTACAGTGCGTGTCCGATCGAGTAAGTACGGAAACATCGGAAAGACAAAAGAAAAGATAGCGGCGTCGTGTCAAATGGTGCGGACAATGTGCGAGAGTCATGCGACGGTCAGACGACGAGGAACGAGGCGGGGGACGATGTCGAGCGAACGATCAGCGCTGTCAGGGAACAAAGGAAACGGCGCGGGAAACGATCCTCTCTGTCGTCGACTGTGGGAAACAGCGTCGGGGAGCGCGGGAACGGACAATGCGCGCCATATCGAGCGCGATAGCGGTGGTCCGATGATGTGGGCACGAGGCTGCGCCTTCCGATTGCGAACGTTCGGAGTGCACCACTCTCGACGCGGTCGCGACTGGGTCACGTGTCGATCGCAAGTCGCGTCGTGACTGCGGGGGCGTAGCGCGGGTCGTAAGGCGCTAGGGCGCATCGGAGGGAAGCGGGCGAGTTGGTAGCGCTGAATCGGAGGACGTCGGGGTAGTCGGACTCGTGTGGCGGACAATGGGCAAGCGGACAATGAGCGACTGAGGCGGTACTCGGATGGCGTGAGAGCTCCGGAGCTGCGTAGCGCCGAGCGTGGCTGTCGTGCGACCAGGCTGTGCGAGTCTGATGGAAATCTGATGCGTCGTGACGGGCGTGGGAAATGCTGTGCTGGCGAGCGTGTGGCGACTGGGGGCGCGTGGTGCGAGCAGCGTGGGAGTCGGCGGGGCGTTCCGATCGTGGCGCAGGAAGGCCGAGGTCACGTGACCGAGGACTTGGTCGAAAATGCGAAAAGACAGTCGAGATCCCCTCCCAGCGCGGGACGGGGCTTGTCACCTCCTCCTCACTGAGAACCTGACCGTCCACGGTCAGTGCGTCGAGGCGATGCCGTCGTACGGGAGTAGTCGGAAAGCGAATTGAATGGCGGGGGAGTCGGAGACGCATAGCGGGCATGTCGGAAGCGATTAGCGGGGTCGGTCGGGATCGGATGACTGCGGCGGGCGAGGTCGGCGGAAAATACCCAAGTCGGAGGCGAACGTGCGAGTCTGGAGGGTCGTCGCAGGAAGGGTCGATACTGGATGAAGACGTAGGCGCCGTGGTGATGTCATGGGCTAGGCGCGGCGCGTCATGCAGCCGGGAAGGTGTACTTGGCTACCAAAGGCGATCGCAGGTGAGGCGGAGACGTGGGGTCGAAGTCCAAGTATCGCCGACACGTTGCAGGCAGCACAAGGGCGCGACCGCAAAATTTGACGAAGTCGAACGAGTCGCAAGGGCACAATGGGGGCGCCGGAATCGCATAAAAGGCGTGCGATCGCGAGTCGGAGGCATCATTCTCCTGCCTTCCTACCTCTGGCGCTTCGTCGAAACATGTCCGCCCCCACTCCTCGCCGCCTCTCCGACGACAGCGTCGTTCGACAGCTCGAACGCGTCTTCAACCAGTGGTCCGACGGCGCTGACGCAGCGCAACGACTCCGATGGGTCCGCGACATGGCCAAGGCCATCGTGAGTACTTGTGCGACCCTTCCCCTGGATTCGCGACTGACTTCTTCTCTTCAGGCTTTCGCCCACTCGTATCCGAACGTCGAGGCGCGACTCGCGCAAATCATCGTGGACTTCCGGGCGGTCTACCGGGAGCACGGCACACCGGAGTGGAAGGAGTTGGCGCGGGAAGCGCTGTACGACGCGTCGGAGTTGGCGAATGAGCCCGAGGTACGTGATCGCTTTCTTGGGTTATGGCTTGCGACTGATTCCTTCCTCCAGGTAGACGACGACGAGTACTTCCAACAGATGCTCGCCAGCGACGCCGCGCCGGACGCGTTCGTCGCACCACTTGCTCCTGCGCAGCCTTCTCCCGCTCCTTCTCCCGCACCTCGCCCTGTCCAGCCTCGCCGCTCAGTCCCTCCACCATACCAGCCGACTCCTGCTCGTGCAGTGTCGCTGGCTCCGATCGCGGTCGAGGAGGTCCCTGAGTCGTCGGAAGACGGTGAGGTACACGAGTCGGGGAGCGACGAGATCGTCGAAGTCACTCCTCACGTCGCGGAGTCCGTCGTCGCTCGCCGACGTAAAGGCGAGTCGGATAGGGAGTTCAGCACCCGGATGCAGTTCGCGAAGGCGCACGCCGACGCGCTCGTCACTCGCATCCAAGTCGGCGAGTTCAACTACAAGGGCAAGGCGGTAAGTCCTGATCGCTTTGGTTCTCCGACCGCATGCTGACTCTTCCACAGGCTTGCGACTACTGCGCGGAGACAGGCTCGGATGGGCGTATCGATTGTCGCTACAAGGCGACCCTCAAGCCGTCGGGATGGACCGTGGAGTGCGAGAAGTGCAGAAAGGCGAAGAAGGGGTGTCGGTGGAGTGAAACCGAAGCGCGCGGTATGTCCCTTTTCCTTTCTCCTGGCCGCCGCTGTTGACGTAGGCTCGTAGCGACTATGCTTGCGCGGAAGGCGTCCGCGGCGGCCGGACACAAGACAGAAGCGGTTATACCAGTCGCAGGCCACAAGCGGGTCGCGTCAGCGACTCCCGATCGAGAAGACTCCGGCCCTGCTTTCAAGGCTCCGAAGAGGGCGCATGAGACCGCGCGCAAGGAGACACGGGCGTCGGCACAAGGTGAGTACCCCCCTGTGAGGTCCTCCGATCATTACTGACTTCGTCGTTGATCCCTTCTTAGGTCCTCCACGTTCCTTTGTCGGCAAGCCTCCGCCGCCTGTCGCCGCCGCCGTCCCCGCACTAGCCAACATGGACGTCGACGTGACTCAAGAGGCCGGACCGTCGCATCAAGTCGAAGGAGCGCGTCAAGAGGTGCCGCCAGAGTCGCAAACGCAACGGACGGTGCCAGGTACAAGCAGCCAGCTCTTCTTGGCGAGTCCCGAGGCGACGACTGACGTGCCGCGCTCAGGATCGGAACGCGCAGGCTCGTGGGTGCAAGAGGTCGCGGAGTGGCAAACGCCGCCGGTCGACGTGTTCGAGGCAGAGGAGGAGCCGATCGCAGGTGAGTCGTGTCTTGGGTTTGTTCGAGGCTACGTTAACCGTTTTCCTAGGTCCGTCGCATCCGGCGACCGCGCGTCCAGCCGCCAGCAAGGGCAAGGGCAAGGGCAAGGCGCTCCGTCAACACATTCTCCCTCCCGGTCCACGTCCACGCGACTTCGTCGCGTTTCCCTCCTTCGCCTCCCTTCAAGACCTCGTCGCTGGGCCGATCGAGACAGTCTCGGGCGCCAGGACTCCGGGGGGCATCACGCTCCTCGTCAAGGAGGTCCGCAAGACGCGCTCGGCGGAACTCGCCCAGATGTTCGCCCTCCGCGACTCATTCATCGACGGCTGGTGGCGCGACGTCCGCTTGATCAACGCGCCCCTCTGGAGGGCGTTCGCGGCGGGGCAGGTCCCGAGGATCCTGCGCGAGGAGGACGAGTGGTACGAGGTGTTCGAGGAGTAGGCGACGGGTCGGGGATGTGAGGCGACTTCGTAGATAATGTATTTGTAGCGCGACTTGTTCTTGTTGATCTGCGACTTGACTTGAATTCGACTTTCTTGCTTGCTCCGACTGTCTTGATGAACTCGTGAGAAACGCGACTTGACTCCGACTAAATGAGGATAAAAGAATGTGGGTGTCCGACTAAGTCGAACTAATGACTTTTGTTTAAGCCTCAGTAATCCTTCATAGGCTAAGGCCCTTTATCTTGAGTGGGCCTGCGCTACAGCGATACGACGCGAGCGACTTGGTGATGGGGATGGAAAAGGAAAGGAATGTCGGAGGGATGATGCGATCGGAACTCTCTACACTTGGTCGGGGACTTCGTCTTCGTCGTCGGGTGCGTCGGGAAGGGGTGGCTCTTCGCCGTCGTCGTTGCCATGTTGCGTCGAGGCTTCTAACTCGCGTAGTCGATGAGTGTCTATGTCGACGTCGGACAAGAGGAAGGGAATCTCCTTGCGAGCGAAGTAGGGGATGACTCTAAATGCGGCGATCGGACGGTCGAGTACAGAGCCGTCCAGCTCCGCGACGATGTATGCTCCTCCCCGATTGCGGGAGACGACGACTAGGGGCCCTAGGTAGCGCGGGCGCATCTTCCGATTGAGTGACTTCTCGATCGCAGTGTGTCGGATGAGTACTAGAGCGCCTCGCTTGAAGTCGAAGTTCTTGATGACGTGCGAATGTTCCTTCTCGAACTTCCTAGCGTTCGCGAGTCGCTCAGCGTATACGTCCGATCGGAGAGCGGAGACTTGATCATGTCGTTTCTGCAGTGCGATTGCCCGTCGCGCGATGAGGTCTGTGGTCGAGAGAAGAGATTCGGGAGGGGGCTGGAGGTACGTCGCTTCAGAGAGGTCGAGGGGAATGATCGGGTGACATCCGGTGACAGCGAAGTATGGGGAGCAGCCCATGCGCTTCCGAACCGTGATACGTTCCGACCAGAACACCGAGAAAGCGCAGCGCGCCCACTGGGTCTGGTCACCATTCGCGGCCTTGTAGAGTGCTTGCCGAACGTCATAATGAGCACGTTCGACGATTCCGTTAGCACGAGAGTTGTAGCCTGAGATGCGAATGTGGCGTATGTGGTATTTCTTCTCAAGATGAACCAGGGCTTTGACAAAAGGACCGCCATTGTCAGTGACGACCTCCGACAGGGAACCCCAGCGACAGAGGATGCTTTGGAAGATCCAGTCCGCTATCGTGACGGCGTTCTCCTTCTTGAGTAGGGAGAACTCCGGGTAGGTCGTAAGTGAGCAGCGACCTTGGACGATATAGCGGTATCCTCCGGAGACGGGCATGTGCAGCGTGTCGACGTAGATCTTTGCGAACAAAGGAGCGGGAGTTGCGACGGTCGGAGGGATGAGGATCTGTCGCTTCTGGCGTTGTTGACAGAGGTGGCATGTGCGAACATACCACATAACGTCCGATTCATAGGACGGCCACCAGAAACGTTCTCCGACTAGGGATCGAGTCGCAAAGACTCCGCGATGTCCGACTTTGTCGTGGCAGTCGACTAGGACTTGGATACGGCGCTTGGGGTGGGGGATGAGCTTGTGCGCGCCATCTCCTGAGCGTCGATAGAGTCGATTGCCGGTGCTGAAGAATCGGAGGGCGTATCGGACGAAAGTCGCAAATTCTTGGTCGGAAAGGTGATCTGGTCGCACGGGATCTTCTAACCATTCGCGAACATGGACTAGTCGCTCGTCGGCTTTGATCGCTGCGTCGCTGCGTGGGACTTCGTCGTACGATAGCTCGGGCTCCTCCTCCTCACTGAGATCTTGACCGTCCGCGGTCAATGCGAACACAGCGTTGAGTCCTGGGGCGGGGAGGGAGGGAGCTTGGTCGGGTTTGACTGTGGAGCTATGCGTGGGGACTGCGAACAAAAATCCGTACAGGTTGTCGAGCCAATCGTCGTAGTCTTCGTCGGGGGGTTCCTCTGGATCGCCTGGCTGTCGGACGCGACGCGACAGTCCGTCGGGACCATGTGCGATGCCTGGGACGTGTCGCAGGAGGAACTTGAAGACGAGGAAGCCGATGATCCAGCGATTGATGCTAGCCGTCGGGACCAAATCGGGGTTCTTGAGCATTCCTCCGATCGAGCTGGCATCGACTTCGACGATGAAGTTCCGTAGTCCGATGAGGTACATGCGAAGGGCGCGAAGCGATCGGAAGAGTCCATAGATCTCGAGCTTGGGCTGGGAGAAGCGTCGTTCGCGATCGTTGAGCGAGATCGATCCAAAGCGACTGTAGTAACGCTTCTTCGGGTTGTTCAGTTCCTCTTGGGCGAGAATGTAGCCGACGGCGATGTAGGATGTGTCGACTGCGAGGATGACTGGTGCTTGCGACTCGTAATCGATCGCTCGAAGGGCGTCCGACTTGACCAGCGCGTTTTTGAGGTACTCTTGCGCCTTGTGCTGATCGGGACCGTACTCCCACTCCGTACCCTTCCGTGTGAGCTTGGTGAGAGGCCACGCATGCTTCGCGAAGTCCTTGATGAATATCCTGCAGACTCCGACTGTGCCAAGGAAGGCGCGAACGTCGGAAAGATCCTTGAGAGGACCCCAGTTCGTGATGGCTGAGATTGTGGTCGGATCTGCGCGGCGACCTTCCGGAGTGCAGAGGTGTCGGAGGACGGTGAATTCGCGAGCGATGAGTATCGACTTGGGACCGGAGAAGGTACCGCCGGAGTAGCGCATGCGCTGGAGGATCCGATTGACGTTGGTGAGGTGCTCCCAGACGAAGCGACGAATGTCCTTGTTTTCCGGGATCATCTCGTAAGATCCATCGGAAAGTCGATAGTCGGACTTGGGGCCTTTGAGGGGAACATCGTCGATGAAGGGCACTGTGAAGGTCGGGATCTCATCCTGCAAAATGAACGTGACGTCGTCGTGGAATATGGGGACCGAGTTCGTCCACCCCATCGGAAGGGTGACTAGACGAAGTGCTCCGTAAGGCGTCTGGAAGGTCGTGAAGTCGCGGGATCGGGGGTCGATGAGTCGCTCGTCGTATCCGACGTAGAGGTCGAGAATGCCACCACAGGCACGTCCTCCGAACTGTTCCGCAAGTTGTTCTTGGATCGGAGGGACGCCGGAGTGTGCGACCGTGACAGCATTGAGTGGCTCGAGCGAGTGGACTATACGTAGACTCTTGCCATCCTTCTTTGCGACGCAGAACCACTTCGATCGATAGGAAGAGTTCGAGGGCTCGTAGACACCTGCCGCGATCTTCCGTTTGATCATGGCGCAGACGTCGTTGTAGATGCCCGGGGGTATGGGGATGTTGCGATCGACCCATGGGACGTGTGCGACGACGGGAATCTGGATCGGAGGGAAGTATTCGGGCTTGAAGCTGCCGCGTTCGGTGTCGTCCCATGCGAAAGCCTCATTCTGCTTTACGATGATGTCGTGCAAGAGGTCGCGCTCGGTCGGGGTGAGGAATTCGTAGCTAGGGTTCGCGTCCATCTTGTCGTGACGTTCTTGGGTGTATCGACCGGTGGGAACGAAGGGCGGGGGATGCGTCGATAATGGTGGCATGGATGCGAGGGGGTCTCCGATGATGTTGCGCTCGATGCGAAACCCGTCAGGTAGCGTGCCAAGAACGGGTCGGACTTTGTCTGCGACGGGCTTGTACTTCTTCTTGCCAAGAAAGATGTCGACTGGATCCGGATCGGAAGGCGAAGGCGACGATGTGGACGAGTTCAAGAAAGTGGTCGGTGGTCGCGGGGAATGTCCAAGATATTGCTGAGTGTCGTCGTCAAGATGTGGGTGTCGATAGCGCGGTTTCTGAGTCGGAGATGGCTTGCGATCGGACGACGTATACTGGTGACCAAGATTTGATTCGGGAGTCGTACGTGATTTACAAGGCTCTGCGGGACATATTTTGTTCAAGAAAGACGGGGCTGCGTACTCTGGCAAATGCGTGCGGGCTTCGGAGGCGGTAACGTAGGCAGCTTGAATCGCGGAGTCGTCGGAGGCGTCGATTGGGGTATATGCAATGATGCGCGCGTCGTCGCCATCGCCTTCGATGATCATGGCGATGGCTTCATCTTCACCTAGATCATCAAAGGTGGGAGCCGCTATGGCATGCCTTGCGAAACCGATGATGGCCTCGCGGGAAGGTCGGGATCGTCAAGATGTCGTCGGAGTTCGGGTTGCGGATGGTGACCGTCTGATCCTCGTCGCGGTAGTTGCGGACGATGCTCTCTGTGAGCACGTCGAATGGGCGACCGAGGAGAATGTCGTAGGCGACGTCACGGACAACGTGCACCTGCAGGTAGAGGGTCATGTTCCCGAACTTGATCGGAACGTTGCGCGCCATGCCCAGCGAACTGGAGACTTGTCGATTGGCGCTCTGAAGTCGGATCTTGACGTTGGGGGAGTAGGCGAGCTCCAGGAAATGGGCGACCTCCTCGGACATCGCGATGACTTGCGAGCCGGGGTCCAGCAGACACTCGATCGTGGCGCGACCGGCGACGAGACCGTCGATCGATCGGAGAGCGTGCGAGTCGCGAGCGACTGTGAGCATGTCGGGGTCGGGGCACTCGCCGGGGCCGAGATCGTTGAGGTACATCTCGATCGGGTCGGACATGTACAGGACGCACTCCTTCGATTCGTTCGACCAGAGCTGCTCCTTGGAGGCCTTTCGGGGATCGGGGGCGTAGTTGGAGAAGACGCGCTCCTCAGCCTGCCTTATCGCAGCGGCCGGTGACACGAGCTCCTCGTCGGGGACTTCCTCCACTGTGACGCGATGATAGTTCGTGGTCGCGACGGGTGCTGCTGCTGCCTCGTTGACTGCGCGACGTGGGGTGACTGCGTCGCGGTACTTGGCGCGGACCTCGGGGGCGAGCGACAAAAGCTCCTCCGGCGTGATGACGATCTGGGAGTCCTTCATAGCGCGAGCGAAGACTTGCTCTGCGATCTCCGATCGATGGACCGGAGGCAGGTTGCGATAGTTGGGCTCACGAGTCGCCTTGGGCGGGTCGGCTGGCACTGTCTTGGGCTTCACCGGCGCATCGGTCGCATCGCGTGCACCTCGAAAGGGATGCGCCGGTGCGGGCGCCGACTGATCGGTGGACTTGGCTGGTTGATCGGAAGCCGTCGGAGCGGCCGCAGCCTGCTTGGGCTTAGCGCGACGCGTGATCTCCACACCGTCAAAGACTTGCGCGTTGGTCGAGGCAGTCCTTTCGCCGCGCAGCTGTGCGAGCTCTGCTTCAAGCGTGGCGATGCGATCGGAAGTCGAGAGGGTGAAGACTTGGAGGGGCTCCTCCGGGATTACGCCGACGAACAGTTGTGCGGCAGCCCCTGGCTGCTCCGCTGCCTTGCGACGATGCCACTCTCTAACCCGATCGCGAAGGAAGTCGCCTGTGATGCGACTGGGCACGAAGGTACCGTTGGGCAAGGTAACCTTTCCGTCCGCGTTCCGAGCGACTATGCCTGCCCGAATATCTTCTTCGACTGCGGGGCACGCTGAGATGCGATGATCGGAAGCTCCATCGTACAGGCATCGACCTGCCAGGCGCTGCATGTTCGCATTGGGGACAGCCGCTGGGGCGACTGCGACTGCCGGAACTGCGACTGCGACTGGTGCCGCCGCAGCCTGTTGAGTCACGCCTGGGAGTGCGCCTCCCTGCATCAGCGTTCGGACGAACGATGCGATGATGTCCTCGGCCTTAATTGCGGGCGGAGGGGTCTGCGACTGTGGAACTGGGGCTGGCGGGTTTGCGACGATGGTCGGAGCGGTCGTAGAGGTAGCGGTGGTGGCTCCTCGGATGTCCCTCGAGACCGACTGAAGCGCGAAGCGGGCAGCGCTATTGACGTCGGCGACCTCGTAGCTGTCGCCTGGGACCACATCGGGCTTCTTGACTTGCAGTCGCGCCTCGATGCGCGGCCAAAGGTAGTCGGGGATCCCACGCGGAAAGTCGCTCTTCTGCTGCATGTCGGAGTACCGATGATGCCGGATGAGGAATCCGGAGATCGTAATGAACGATCGGTAGTAGGCAGCGAAGTCGTCGAGCGTGACCATGTACGTGCGACGCGTGTCGGAGATGAGCGATTCGAGGTCGGAAGTGGAGTAGGTGCGATCCTCATCGGCGGTGGGGTAGAGTGCCTTTATCTCGGCCTTGAACACGTCGTACGTGCCTGCGAAGCCTGGCAGAGCCTCGAAACAATCGGCGACCTCGATCGGGACATAGCGTTGTACCCAATCTTTCTTCTGCTGGTCGGTGAGACCAGACTGCGCCGCAAGCGTCTCGAGGTCGGAAAAGAATCGCCTGATGGATCGCGGGTTTTCTTCATCAAAAACGGGGGCGGTCTTCGAACCGCGGGGGGGCATAGGAGTGGCCATCGGAAGCGGTGCGACGGGGGGTACGGCAGCTATGGTTGTTGCGGGAGGGGGGATAAAGGCGATCGGAGCTGTGACTGGTCCGACGTTGGGAGTCGGAGAGGGTGGAGTGATCGGAGTCGGAGGGTGCGATGGACGTGAAGGAGTCGATGGGGTTAAAGGTGTGAGAGCAGGCGACGGTGTTCGGAACCCGCCTGGGATGTGTGGGTGATCGAGTAGCTCGAACGACTCGCTTCCGGAGGTACTCGGAAGGTGATTGTGAGTCGCGTCCGGGCTGGGGACTTCGTCGAAGAGATCTCCGACGAGCGTGGGGGATCCGGGGATAGCAGGTGGGGGTACGACGAAGCTTTGTCGGACTTCGTCGGCGAGAGCGGAGGAACGGGTGTGGCGTCGATTGGAGAAGGGGGAAGGCGCTGGTGCTTGCTTCGGAGGAATCCTGACTGAAACCCTCGCGGTGGGCTCCAAAAGTGATGGACACAACCAGGTAGTAGGGCGGAATGCGTAACGTAGCACCAATCCCTAGAGCGCTGCAGAGATGTCGGTGTGTGTGCGAGCGAGCGTCAGGAGTCCCGGAGTAAGCGACGACCGTCTCCGATCAATCGTACTGCGATCCGATCGAGAGCGCAGCAGCGACGAGGCAATCGATCGACTCTCCGACCGATCGGAAAGCGAGGCTTCGACGTACGACGTCGGAAGGCTGCGACGCGACTGCAATCGAGGACTCGGGCAAAGGGGCAACAACGATGGAACAAGATGAGGGCGATAAGACGGGAAGCGAGAACAAAGGCTAAGGCGATGGCTGAGGCTGAGGCGCGAGAGCAGTCAACCGATGTTGACCGCTATACGATACGACGAGGGCGAGAGTGCACGACTTGTGCTCGGAGCGATGAGGGGGGAACGTAACTTGCATTTCGCAGAGTATCCGACGACTATTTATACGTTGCGACGAGTACAGTGCGTGTCCGATCGAGTAAGTACGGAAACATCGGAAAGACAAAAGAAAAGATAGCGGCGTCGTGTCAAATGGTGCGGACAATGTGCGAGAGTCATGCGACGGTCAGACGACGAGGAACGAGGCGGGGGACGATGTCGAGCGAACGATCAGCGCTGTCAGGGAACAAAGGAAACGGCGCGGGAAACGATCCTCTCTGTCGTCGACTGTGGGAAACAGCGTCGGGGAGCGCGGGAACGGACAATGCGCGCCATATCGAGCGCGATAGCGGTGGTCCGATGATGTGGGCACGAGGCTGCGCCTTCCGATTGCGAACGTTCGGAGTGCACCACTCTCGACGCGGTCGCGACTGGGTCACGTGTCGATCGCAAGTCGCGTCGTGACTGCGGGGGCGTAGCGCGGGTCGTAAGGCGCTAGGGCGCATCGGAGGGAAGCGGGCGAGTTGGTAGCGCTGAATCGGAGGACGTCGGGGTAGTCGGACTCGTGTGGCGGACAATGGGCAAGCGGACAATGAGCGACTGAGGCGGTACTCGGATGGCGTGAGAGCTCCGGAGCTGCGTAGCGCCGAGCGTGGCTGTCGTGCGACCAGGCTGTGCGAGTCTGATGGAAATCTGATGCGTCGTGACGGGCGTGGGAAATGCTGTGCTGGCGAGCGTGTGGCGACTGGGGGCGCGTGGTGCGAGCAGCGTGGGAGTCGGCGGGGCGTTCCGATCGTGGCGCAGGAAGGCCGAGGTCACGTGACCGAGGACTTGGTCGAAAATGCGAAAAGACAGTCGAGATCCCCTCCCAGCGCGGGACGGGGCTTGTCAGCGGCTACAACCTCTACTTGATGTGATTTTGAAATGCAGTAGAGAGTCTGCATGTACTGAGAATAGTGAATGATGTTGAAGGTAGTGATATGCAAGTGAAAGATTGACCTGTCTCAGTCATATCTAAAGTTCAATCTGTGGCATCATGGGTAGCCCTGATACTCTTCGCTCTGCGCTGCAAGGCGATCATTCACCAATTTTCGCACTTTTGACAAGTCAACATTCACACCAATGGTTCAGTGTTGTTGTCTGCACTCCTCTCTGTTGTTCCAACCATAATTCAATGATCATACACACAGTGCAGTGTGCAGTCGTTCCCAGTCGCTTGCAATACACATCCTCTCCTCCAACCCCTTGTTGATGATTCTCTGACTGATCACGCATTCCAACCAACACCTCTGATCGCGCGCCTCCCTACTCTCATCGGAGACGCACTCCGATCATCTTTGGGAGCCTGACACTCACTTGCACACATCGCAGTACCCTCTTCAGCGCTCAAGGGATCTGGTACTATCTGACACATTACCACTGTACTACATGTGGGTGCCCATCGTCGCTGTGCATGAACTTGCTCAGCAACATTGTGCATTGCTCCGTGAAACATGGACTCAACCATGCCCCAATCAATACCTGGCCGGCCTCGCTCGCAAGCTTGCGCAGGCCGCCAGATATTGATCAGGGGCATGGTCTGCAGTTCAATTTCTGATAGAAACACTTATATGTATTTCACTCCCCGTAGTACTTTGGCTAGAGCTCAGACATGACATGATTTTTGGATGCACGAATGGGGAGGTGACAGACTTAGATGCTTTGAAAAGCCTACAGGAATAGTCTATAACATATGTATTGATGTATATATTGTCAATGGCTCTGTAGTCTAGTGGTATCTGCACTGTATAGTCTTCAAAACTTGGAGGTTTGCAGTTCAATTCCTGTTATAAACAGTTTTGGAAAGATTGGTAATCGAGTCCGGGTAGTACAGTAGCCGGAGTAGAGAGGAATGACGTAGTTTCCGAGTGCACTTGTGCTGTGCATCCGAGACTGACGTCATGGGATCGAGCGTGGGAATTATTTACCGGAAATGGCAATTATGGAGCATTTTCTTCTGACTTCAGAGCCACTGAAATTATGTGCATATCTATTCTAGTTAGCTTACAAAATGCGAAATACTGTCTGAAATGGGAGTCTTTTGAAGTGCGAAGAGGGGGAATTGTGTTGGCTAGGGAAATTGGACCGTGTGAACAAATACCTATATATGGGGGGGAAGATGAAAGTTGCATGGGGGTCCAAAAACTGCGACTGGTGCTTACATAAGAAACGATTCAAGGGAATCGTAATGTTGCTGGTGACCTGGCTTCTACTGAGCCAGTGAAGAGGCAAGTATGTACTGTCAGTAGAAGACTGGGGCATCTCGCGGTGGAGCGAATGTGCAAAGCCCCGCATAGAGTGCACACCCCGCCCCGCCACGGATGTATGTATTTCCCGGTTTGCACAGCGTATCGTCCCGTTGAATGGTTGCCCCATGGCGTTTGCGTTTGTCGGATGGCATTGTGCGACATATCTGCGCTCAGAAGATTGTTCAATTCCCAATTCCTTAGATCACAAACCGTTTTTACGCGATATAAGAATGCTAGTGCCCAATGATAGCCATGGGCTTATACGGTTCCTCGAGGTACTTCACTTCATCGCTGCTTAGCTCAATTTCCACCGCCCCTGCAAACGCAGCAGCCAAAGTCAGCACTCTCCGACTCGAATGACCCAAGCAAATCTACGCACCAATAAGATCCTCTAGCTTCTTGAGAGACGTAGTGCCGACGATCGGTGCGGACACCACTAACGGAGTGGATCAGCAACTATGGGATCGAAATGAGGACTTTAACGGGACCCACCATCCTTAGCGAGCGTCCACGCCAGCGCGATCTGCGCCATGCTCTTATTGTGCTTCTTCGCGAGCTCTGCGACGCTGTTACGCCCACCCACATCAGCATGTTGCCACTCGTATCCATGCTGGATACGCACCGCTGAACGACCACCTGGTTACCAGGCTCCTTCGTGTATTCATTGACCCAGCTATGGCCGGCCGGTCAGCTGTGGCGACATCAAACGGACCGGAGGGAGACTGCAGTACAGTACGTACACGTCGTTACCCGCGCGCACGGAATCCGAGCCGCCGCCGAGCGGACGAGTAAGCGCGCCGCGTGCGAGAGGCGACCAGGGCAGGGCGCCGACGCCGAAGTGCTGCAACACAGCAGCCAGCACGTGCATGAGAGCAGGAAGGCAGCAATTGCGAAGGAGCGCACCTTGAGCGTGGGCATCATCTCACGCTCTTCCTCGCGGTAGATCAAATTGTAGTGGTTCTGCATTGATATGAACGGGGTCAGGTTGTGCGTGATGGCGTAGTCTGCGAGCAAAGGAAACAGCAATTAGCGGTAGTAAATTGAACGAATTTTATTCATAACGTACTCTGCATCGCGGTAACTTGGCACGGGTTTCAGCAGTGAGGCATTAGTGCCGCGTCCAATGGTGAATGTGGAAAATGTGCTCACACTGCCAAGCCCAGCAGGAGCTCATGCCGATGTAGCGCACGTATCCGGCCTTGACGACGTCGTGCAGGGCTTGCATCTATCCTTCCATTGGCAGCACGAGCTTCCCAACTCGCCATAAATGAACTTACCGTCTCGCCGATCGGCGTGTCTTCGTCGAACCGATGGCCTGCTCGCCGACGGCATGTCAGTCTCGAGCTCATAATTGGGTGTCGAGCTCATAATTGGGTGTCGAGCTCATAATTGGGTGGAGTAACGTACATTGCAGCACATCGATATACTCCAGGCCAAGACGTTCCAGGCTGTGCTTGACGCCGTCGAAGATGTGCTTGCGCGAAAGCCCGAACTGGTTGACGTAGCCGTATTTTTCACCGTCGGACGGGTGAGTATAGAGCTCAGAGGGCGTGCGGCCGACGATAGAGAAAAGCTACTGGATGGTTAGCGGCGGTCTACGGAAGGCGGATGGGTGATGAGGCGAGACCGCGAAGGGATATGTAGGAGGGAGAGAACCGCAAACATACCTTGGTCATGATCACGATCTCATCGCGCGGGAGGTTGAGCTGCTTGATAGCCTTGCCAAGGACGACCTCGGAGAGTCCATTAGAGTAGATCTAACAAGACATCAGCCTCGTCAGGATAAAATGCAGGCTGCGTGAAAGCGCCGTACGTCCGCCGTGTCAAACGTTTGGATACCATTCTCGTAGCTAATTTGATTGCGATGGTCAATTATACTACTGCGACAGCAAAGGACGACGGCCGACGTACGCGAATTTGATGTGGGAGATGCCCTCCTCCTCGCCGAGTACCCACTTCTCCCAGTCCGGCGTTCCGTAGGACATACATCCCAGCACGATCCGGGATATCTTGAGCCCTGAGCTGCCAAGGCGCACTAAGCATAACGGACCAACACCATCAGCGGCGGACACGGCGAGAAGCATAGACTGCCAGGGACATACCGTACGGCACACGACGGGTGACATTGAGCTGTGCAGACATTTTGTGACTTAAAAAGCGGGCTAGAGAAGTCCGTCGGATAGGCAGTTTCTGAATTGACCGTTTGAAGAGCACCACACCTTATATACCCCGACGTCCATGGGATCCATGGCTTGTTAGGATGTTCATCGAAGGCCGTCCTAGCCCATGGCGTGGGTGACGCGCGCTGTGACGTGGCCTATCTCACCCCGTCGTCGCTGTTGGTACAAGCCTGGTCACCGGTCACCAGTCTAGACGCGGCCACTGTGTTCGTCGGAGAACCCTGGCGGCCGACGGTAGGCGTGGCGCGCCGCTGGCGCGCTTGTTTCAACCAAGCGCAACCAAACACGGCGCGGCATTCCGGCTTGCCGCCAGCTGCTCCTCGACGTCCACCACCAGCCATTCCCTGTGCTTCTGGCCTCTCCTTGCGCTGCACCCCTTTCGCTCAGCTTCGACGAACTCACCTCTCGCGTTCTGCCACTTGGCCTCCAGGTGGACCCCGGCGATGGACCTCGATCTGCGTGCGTGGCAGCTAACGAGGGACACCAGTACTGGCGCCGCCGGCCGCGACCTGTGAATCTACCGCTATGAAATTAACCACGATCTCAAGTGCATACCACCGGATATCAATCGTAATTGAGCATGCACCGGTGGGTAAGGACTCGTTTGTATGTAATCAGCTTTTGATGATTCGTGCAGGAGTACGCATCCGGTGCGACTCCGAGCCATCGAGCTGAACGACAGAAGCTCTGGCACTAGATGACCCTTCATAGATGACTCACCCTGCGACGTCACAGCCTCACGATTGAATCTTTGGCTCATTGTGCCTCCATGTATCAAGCGGTCCATCGATGATTGCGTCTTCTGTAAAGACACTATGAGTTCCGTGGAAAGGAGGTTAGTACCTTTCCTACCATCCATTCGCTTGCTCATTATATCCCATTGTTTCTTCGTTGTATCCATCGGAGGCGTCATGGGCGTTGACAATGGATAGCTGCTCGCACACGGAGGGACAGAGACGATGGCGAAAACCGGAACAAATATGGTGCGTGCGCATTCGTATACATAGCAGCGCTCCTCGACCGACTGACGTACGTTTCTAGCTTCATCGATGTGGTGCGCTGCTGAATACTGGCGAGGTGAGTCTGCACGGCTATTCGGGTATTGACAGGCACCATTGGATCACAGCGATGGACTGTCTTCTGGCGACATCTCGATATCACAGTCAGATCCCACCTGCTCTACCTGCGCGACGCTCCGCTCGTCTTTGTGGGTCAGTGATTTGCTCCAGGCCAGATCTCGCCAAAACCGAGCCTGAGACCAACGCCCTGCGAAGCATCTCAGGTAATGTACGGCTCCATCGCCGCGTTTCAATGGCCTCATTGTCCAGCACGGTGTATTTCTATAATTTATTAATTAAGCCCGACAAATTTAACGATGTTTCTGACCCTTCATCATCAAAGGCTTTTTCGCGGATTGTGCCCCGCGGCCGCCTTTGTCCAAACTCACGCCCCTTGCGCGCATCACAGCCCGCCCATACAACAAACGCACCAAAATTCTATAAAAGCGACTCGCACAACGCACAGGAAATGATATCAATCAACCCAACATTCTACCCGCTCGTCAAAGGCAGCACCGGAGCACCTGCCGTGCCTACTGCAGTGGCCGCTGCAGTAGGCACTGATGCCTTCCGCCGAATACGAAGACCTGCTCCTATTCAGGAGCTACAGACTATCGTGAGCACACACCCGTCGTTGTGCGCATATGAAATTGCCAGTGGGGCTCACCGCAGGCTGCAGATCCGCGCGCGTCGAAGGGGCCGCCGTGGCGGGCAGGACCGGGCAACCCAAAAGAGGCCAAACGCTGTCCGTACGTCGTCAGCGCTGCTCGGCCAGAGGAACTCGTACTGACAGACGTACCTCGTTAGCGCGCCTGCGCGCCGGCACTGCCATCGCCCATACGACAACCGCCTTGGAAAGAGCAGCTCGCCTCCGGGGCGGTGGGGCCCTGCGCTGTGCGCGGGCCTTTCTTATATGCACATTCGGAGTCCTTTGTGTTGTCCTTCCTTTATCATCACGCGTTCTGCTGCTTTCTGTCAGCGGGTGCCGCCGGGCACCAATTATTTCACTGTCAGTGCGCAGTGCGCGAGTGGCGTGAGCGAGGCCAAGACACGAGGTGTAGCTGGAGAGTCTGCATGAAACTGTGCGAGGAAGTGCAGGAATTGCGAGGCACCCTTGTCGACAACATAGGAACCGTCTTGTGAACGGATACTGTGCGACTGTGAAGAGGTTGTGATTTACAGAAGTTATCCAATAATTATTTTGAGTGCGGCCCATGACGCGAGAACGAGGCATGAACCTCCCTCTACATGCATGTGGCGCACCAAGAAGCCGTTCAGAAAATGCCCCTGCTTCATACTTGCATACTAGCTGATGCGTCTTCAAGGGACGAGACGCGAACATACCTGCGAGGTCAAAAATCGTGCGAGATATGTCCGAGCTACTTTGCCCGTGTCAGTAGCACGTTGACCGTTGAAGGGTGAAGTTGACCCATCGGAGGCACCTGGCACCGACGGCAAGCTTGTTTGGCCGCAGCCAAACACAGCTCGGCATGCCGGCTTGCTGCCAGCTGCTTTCTCTGACCTCGACGTCAGACAGCCAGAAGTCGTCGTCCCTTCCTGCTTCTTGGGCTGCACCGTTGCCTCTTCGCTCCGACCGTCTCACGCGTTGTCCACCGGGTGTCCAGCTGAAACCCGACGATGGTGCCTTGTGCGCAGCTGACGGGGGAACGCATCCACTGGCAGCGACCCCAACAACCTGTGAATCTACCGCTATGGAGTCTCCACAGGCTCGACCGCATCCCACCGGAGCTAATATTGGAATCTAGCCTGCGTGGACAGGATTCTATGACATCTACTGTTCGCGGCTCGTGCAGGAATGCATTTCGGGGGCGATCCGCGGCCTACCTAGGCGAACGACAGAAACTCCGGGCCCTGCGACACCCGGCCTCACGAGTGAGCCCATGAAGTGCACATTTCATTGTGCCTTCATCTATTCAGACCTTCTGCTGAGGCAATAGACAGCTGCGGCTCCTGTAAAGACACTCAGCTGCGGCTCCTGTAAAGACACTCAGCTGCGAGCCAGTGGAAGGCCCTAGTAGCATTCTGGTGAGTATCATTCCTGCTCGCTTGCTCGTTCTATGCAGGGTACTTTTCCCTCTATCCCTTGTGTACTTTATGGACCACTTAGAGGGTTGCTGCTCGCACACAGAGGGTCAGAGACGATGACGGATACCGGAAGGTGAAGCAGAACTTTAACATAGGGTGCGTGCCGCGTTTGAATACATAGCAGCGCGCCTTCATTGACTCTCGCTTGTCTCTAGCTTCATCGCTGTGGTGCGGTGCTGAATCCTCGCAATGTGATTCTGCTCAGGTATTTCTCGCGTCCACATGGACCATCGGATACCAGCAATCAGCTATCTTCCAGTGTCTTCTGGCGACATCTCGATATCACGGCCGCGGCCCATCTTCTTCCAATTGCGCGAGTCTCTTCCGTGGATCGGCGATTTGCTCCAGGCTAAATTGGACGCCTTGAGAAGCATCAGAGAGCCTCTGATACTTACGGCTCCATCACAGCGTTTCAAAGGCCTCATTGTTCAATACGGCGTATCTCTCGAATGTACTCACCAGGTTCGACGAATTCAAAGATATTTCTTTTAACCTGCATCCGTTATTTCTGTCTCATCAAAGGCTCTTTCGCGGGATGTGCCGCATCGCCGCCTTTGTCCTCACTCACACCCTTTCGCGCATCACAGTCCGCCTACACGACAAAGACAACAAACCAAAATTCTATAAAAGCAACACGGACAGCGCACAGGACATCACATCAATCAACCTATTCTTCCCGCTCGTTCAAGGCGGCACCGGAGCACGTGCCGTGCCTACTGCAGTGGCCGCTGCAGTAGGCGCGGACACCTCGCTGCCACGCTGAAGACCTCACCTTGTACAGCAGCTGCAGAATATCGTGAGTAAACACCCGTTGTCGTGCGCATATGGAATCGCGCTCACCACAAGGTGACAGATCCGCGCGCGTCGACGAGGCCGTCGTGGCAGGCCAGACCGGGCGACCAAAGCGCCTTGGCGTTGTCCGTACGTCGTCAGCGCCGCTCGTCAGTGGAAGTCGTACTGACACACATACCTCGCTAGCGCGCATGCGCGTCGGCACTGCCTTCGCCATACGACAAGGCCTTGTACCTATGCCTCGAAGGGGGACTCGCCTCCGGGGCGGTGGGGTCTGCGCTGTGCGCGGGCCTTCCTTATGTGCACATTCGCTCCTGTGTGTTGTCTTTCCTTTATCAGAACGCTTGCTGCTTCTTTCTTCCTTTTTGCGGGTGCTGCCGGCCACTTCTCGGTTCGTCGTCAGAGATTCGAGGCGCGAGGAGATGTGCAGTGCCGAGTGGCGTGAGCGAGCCTGAGGCCGAAGACACAAGGCGGCCTGGAGAGTCTGCATATAAACCGGGGCGAGGCTTGAGGTACACTCGAGCGATAAGATTGCGACGCACTGAAACAGCTCTTTCCTATAATATATAGGCCGAAGGTACAGGATTCATCTTGTGAGCACGGCGGAGTGAAGGTACGTGGTTCGGCACAAGCGAACTCGCCCACGTGATGGCGACACGAAGACGCGTCCCCGGCGCTGTTTGTACCCTCTGCTGAGCGCTGAACCCAAACCGCACGCTCTTATCTGGGATTTTGTCGAGCCTGTGCGTGGGATCGGAGAGCACGGAGTACCCACCTTCTCTGACCATCAAAGCATAGCGAGGAGCGCTTGATAGGCTGGCACGCGTGCGTCAGATCAAGCGCTGAGGCCGACAGCAGGAAGGTGGGCGCACCGTGACATGGATATCGCGCCCTGCTGTGGATCTGAGCTCTCAGTACTGAGCTATGCCGCCAGTCTTCGTCTTGAGCGAAAATGGTCCTGCAAGATGGATACTACACCTACAGACGTCTGGCAAGCGTCAACGCAAGGTGGAGAGCGGGACAGAGAACTCGGATCTCACCAGAAGAACTGGAAAGAAATAGTCAACCAACCGAGAGGTTGAAAGAGTCGTGCTGGTTGGTTGCAAGCGACGATACGCGGAGCTGTGTGTACCTGCACAAGAGCCGACGGTCGGTCAACGCGGGGCACCAACAAGGAAAGAAACGAGACGCACCTTTGGCAACAGCAGCCACCGCGATCCCTCACTACTTGTACCCACGGCGACCTCGCTACCCGATTCCGCGGTGAATTGATCTCGAAAAGCCGAGGCCAGCTGGTGAATGCGACGCCGGGAGCTATGATAGCGTAGACATGAGGCCTGCGGCTTTCCCAGTCCTGCGCGGCGAATTGAGGGCCTTATACTCAAGTGTCAAACACCGTAAAGTCAGTGTTTTTGAGCAAAAATGTCGTACCGTGGACGATGTCCGCGTCAAGTTCATTCCTGCCCCTCCACACTGGTCGGTCGTGTTTCTGAGCAAAGATGTTCTCGGCCGGGTTTGAGAAAGCCTGTACTTATTAGAGCACATTGTTCCGAGGTTGTTGGATGTACAGTCGCAAGGACTAGTGACGTCAGGTGCGCAGGTAAGAAGTAAACACGCTCAAATAGGGAGCGTGGCCATGCGCCGATACGAAAGCGAACTCGTCTTCACCACAGCCATCATGGCATCAAACACAGACGGTTTCTGCCTGTTCTTGCAGCCTTGTGCCCTCCCGCGCGTACCCGCATTCTTCAACGGCGTCACCGCAACGGATCCCCGCCTGCAAGCCTACAACCGCGCGTGCGCGCTGGAGGCTCTAGGGGCGTGGCCTGCGACAAGGGGCTGGCAGCAGCCCTTGTTTGCACCAGAAGTCGCAGGCCGCGTTCTCGGGCGCTTTCTTTGCGAATTACCGGAGGAAGGCGTTGATATTGTGGCGAGGGTTATCAACAGCTGCGTGCGAGAGAGCGACGTGGAGACGCATCGCTCCCTTGCGTCGCTGGCTTCGCTCTACATGGACAATGTCTTGCAGCCTTGTCAGTGCACAGCCGCTTCGCGTATTTTATCTTGCTAATATGCTCGTCTTGCAGTCTTACAGTACCCGGATAAGATTGCCTATCCCGGGGATGATGAGGACGATGATGATGAAGACAAGCCCCCGAAAATGGATCCACCCGATAAGGTCCGGATGGCAGTTGAGTCCCTTGAGTATGCAGGTACCGTAGGACGTGTCGCTGATATACCTCAGGCTCTTGGCCGCGACGACAGCCGTTGCATGATCACCAGGCTACTCGACTACGAAAAGGGAAAACAGGACCTCTCACTTGACACGACGTTCTCACTTGCCACGACGTTTACTAAGGCTTGCTACATTATACCGCATGAAATTGTATCTGCGGCGGGCAAAGTGAGTCGTTAATTAATCTTGTTTCATCTGCTCTTGATCGAACGTCATCATATTTGCCCAGTCGTCAGTGGTTCGGGCGATCTTCGAGAACCCAGGACGTCTCGACATGAACCCTGCTGACAGAGAACGAAACAACGGCTTGCAAAACATCCTGACGCTCAACCTCAGTGCTCATGGACACTTCACGACCTTGGCGCTGTGGTTCACCCCTGTCGAGGTACGCACGTTGCGTCCTACTAGACTGGTCAAAACGCCCTCCTAACGTCCTTTAGGGCATCGCTAACACATATCGTGTCGAGTCCAGTACGAACCACATACTCAAGCACTTGCCAGAGAATCCAGTAACGTTTACTTCGACAAAAGATCAGCAGGAATTTCCTCTACCTGATCCCCTACTCCTCAGTCTCCATCGTGCCTGCGCTCGGGTAGCGCACTTGTCCGGGGCATGGAGACATGTGATTCTAGCGGAGGAACTCAGGAGGGAAGCAGTCCGTGAAGGTGGCATGGACCCGGAGGCAATGCATTCGGAGGGTGACTACGCGCCCTGTCACGTCGAGGAGTCCGCAAAGAAGGACGATCAGAACATGGCATAGCTCGCGCTGGCGTGGACGCTTGCTGAGGATGGTACGTCTCATTGCACTCGTTGCGTCCTCCGCTCTCAAGCTAATGGCCTGATATCATGACTGCCTCACAACTCTGTGGTGAGTAAGTGACTCAGTTCTGAGAACTGTGCGTCTCGTCGTCCCCATCCCCGTGTATCTCATGGCATTCGCTGACCGGCTCCATTACTGGTGTCCGCGTTTGTCGTTGGCACGACGTCACGAAGAGCTGGTGGATCTTATCGGTGCTTATGTTTACTGGTATTACACCAATGAGAGAGGCTTATTATGCGTCTTAGACGCGAAGATACCTGCGAGATCAGAAGCACTGGTCGCTGAGGAGGACAAGACTAATACACAATCGGCAACGACTGCAGGAACGTGACATGATGTAACTTAACAACGGATGCCTGCGGGAAGTATGGCGGGCGTGCCCTCTCAGCCCGAGTCTTCATCCATGGAGTCACACTCTGCGTCGTCATCGCTGAACACCAATGGGTTCCTAGGGAGTGCTGGTCAGTTCCATCATGAGTTCCTCCGCTCCCAGTACATCTAGGATATGATGCATTGCCCCGGACAAGTGTAGGACGCGGACGCAGGCACGATGGAGACTGAGGAGCAGGGGATCAGGCAGGGGACGTTCCTGCGGGTCTGTTGAAGTAAACGTTACGGGGTTCTCGTGCAGGAGCAAGTCGTCGAGCACGTCTATTACCGTCCCTTCGGCACGATATGTGTCAGAGCGACCCTAAAAGACATTAGTAAGGGATTTCGACTGGTCTCGCATGACGCACCTCGACAGGAGTGAACCACATGCATAAGTAGGTGAAGTGTCCATATGCCGTTATGTCGAGCGTCAGGATGTTTCCCAAGTCATTGACGCGTTGTCCATTTTGCTGTCCATTGACCTGCTTCGTGTCAAGACCTCCCGACGGCTGGAGGATCGCCCGGACCATCGACCGCTGTAAATATAGTATGAACACGTCATTAGGAACGAGGGCGATTATGACACCATTGGCGACGCACTGCCGTGTGATGTCCAGATGCCATCATATGCGGTATGATATGGCAAGCCTGGGTATGCGTCCACCGAGGTCCAGGGTCCGTTCCTCTGCTCCGCTGGCTGTAGTCCAAGTACCTGGTGAGGATGCAACGGTTGTCTTCGCGGATGAGAGCCTATGGTGTATCAGCGGCACTTCTTATCGGTCAGCACATAGGAGACTCAACTGATTTTTCGGCCATGTCAAAAGGGGCCACGATCCTTTCCTCCAAAGAATCGTCATACTCGCGATGGCGTGTGTCATCACTGTATTGAATAACTGCAAGACGAGCACATAAGTAAGCAAGATCAAGGACGCAAAAGCTGTTGAGCACTCACAGGTTTTCAACACGATGTCGATGTAGAACGACGCAAGGGACGCCAGGCAGCGCTGCGTCTCGGCATCGTTCTCTCGCACGCAGCGGTTGATTTCCTCCGCCACTAAATCAACCCATTCTTCCCCTGGTGCCTCGCAAAGAAAGCACCCGAGAACGCGCCCTCCGAGTTCAGGCGCGAACGTGGGCTGGCACCAGTCGTCTGTCGCACTGGGCCACGCCCCTAGGGCCTTGAGTGTGCGCGCGCGCGCGTAGGCATGCTGGCGGGGCTCCGTGACGGCGATGCCGTTGAAGAGGGCGGGCACGAGCGGGAGGGCAGAGGGCAGCAAAGGCACGATAAAGTCGTCCAGGTTGAGTACCATGATGGTTGTGGTCAAGTTATTAGGGGCGCTTGTGGAGCAGGTAGTCGCAGCACATGCGGGCGGCGGATTGTCTCAGACGACGTGCACCATCCAGCATATATTCGTATAGGGTGCATATTTACATGCGACGCGAGGGTATATGACCAGTCGGACATGAGCATCTCCCCCAACGGATAACAGGGCACCATGCCAAAGCTAGCGTCGCATCAGGCCAGTGCGCGGGTTGGAGCGTGGTGCTCTGAGGACACACACCGGGAGCCAGGAAGCACAGACAGCGCTATACAACGCTGATGGCCGTACGTATCGCCGCAGTAGAACAGCGCGCAAGCGTCCAGCAACCATACCACACCGTGTCAAATATATGCTAATAAAGTGAGACGCACCCAAAACGATCTGGCGTTCGCCCAGAGCGCAGCGCCATCGTGGATGATAGCGCATGCTTTCTCGACGAACAAGTGAGCCCGCGCGCCAGCACGCAGAAGACGAGGGACCAGATTGCAGGTATGACCTGCGGGCCGTCGCGACGTCCAGTCCGTGCTCCGACCCACACGCTGCACCAAAACAGGGCCGGCGCCCGCCTCTCCAGTGTGCTTGAAAATCGTTTCGAGGCCTACGCGTAGGGTATGCGTGGGCGAGGCATGTGCCAGCAATGCACACGCATTGGCCTGGCTATGCGCGCGGGCACGCAAAGATTGGCCGTCGAACGAGCGCACTGTACTAGCCGTCGCGCATCAGATGGGTGTGGATGAGACAAGCTGGGAGGGGAGGGGGCGCACCGTCGTCGACGCTCGACCCCTCCATCCGATCCCAGTCCGCTCCGTCCTGCTCCCTGTCTGGCTCGTGATTCGTGCTGCGATGGCAATCGAGAGTCGGTAGGTGCGGCCTGCATTCTACGTCTTGTAGGCTCACCGTTAGGTGGACTAGTGCTGGTGGGAAGAGGGAGAGGACGAGCAGCCGGCGGTCGCGCTGGCAGGCTGGTGGCAGTGCACTCGCAGCACGTGCGGCCGACGCGTCGACGTCTTGTTTGTCCGTCCTCGAGCCAAACACCCCGTCCTACTTAAAGCGCGCTGTGCTGCTCGCCCAGCCGTATCTCTTCTCTCTTCCCACCATGCATGCTCTCTATCGATGCCCGCCATCGCCTGCGCTCCTCGCCATGGCCTTTTCCTTGCGATGCCTGCTTGGACGAAAGCCTCTAACTGTCTAGCCGGGGATACGCCACGGCGCTGTCGTGGTTGGTAGTGTGTGCATACAAAGTCTCGATTGTAAGTCACTTCAGTGTGCCTCGTGCTTCATCTGAGATGCCGACGTGTACGTTTTACCATAGGCACCGCGCTTGCCCGGATGTGTAGGACGGTGCCCGACTCCGTATTGCCTCCCGTCCCTGCAGTGATCGTGCGTCAGCATCGTCCGTGCATCCGTGGGTCTGAGCTGACTATGAAAAACTGACGAGGTCTGCAGTCCGCAAAACTTGGACGACAGCACGATAGCTAGGCTTCTCACTTGGTTGGCGCTAGGCATCGGGCGTTTCCGGTATTCTCGTATCATCGTGTATGCAGTGTATTTGTACATGGTTGGGAAACATCGAATGGGTTTCCAGCAAGTAAATGAATGTGCTGCGAGAGCGTTGGTTCCGGGACAGTGCACGAGTACGTCGTGGCCTACGCTGCTCCCGTTTGGCCGCATATGCTCCCTAGCGCTAGTCTCCCGCGCAAAAGAAGATGCTGTAAAGCCGCCCGAGCGATATGTTATTTGGCTTTTGCGCGGTTGCCTGACCGGTCCTAGTCAGTCGTCGTGTGTCAGAAATGTATACTACCCTGAGGTCGAGCACGAACGCGAGCGTACAGAACGTGCATATAGTCCAACACACGGGGTGTCAATTTATGAGTACAGTGATTACGATACGAATCCAGTCGTAAAATTGCGTTGGCGGCCGGTAGCCGATGCCCAGAGACTACTGCTGCAAAGCAGTGAGAACCCGGGTGCATCTCTCGAAGCGTACATGCGCCGGCGCGAAGCCTCGAAGAGCACGATCGCGGCGATGCCGGTCGACAGCCATCCAACCCACGGCACGATAGCCTGCGTGAGCACTGCATACAATCCGACCCGTCAGTGGAAAGTCGCATACGCAGACGCGTTCCACGGAGAACTCACAGAAGCGGATCTCCGATACGGCTACTCTGCCTCATCCTGGAAGGCCCGCGCGCTCGCGAAGACGGCGATGTACGCGATCTGCGTGGGGAGAAGCGTCATCGCGCCCACGGCGAGGACGGTGGCTCGCGCGGGCAGGGTGCGGGTCGCCGTCAAAGAAAGCGAATTGCAATGTGTCGACATGCACTGCAAGCTCTCATCAGCACGGTCACACTTCAGAATTTCTGCGCAAAGCACTTACATACGGTATCTGTCCACCACAGGCCAGCCTCCCGTCCTATGCAGACGTGCGCATAGCCGGCCGTCGCATCGCCCACGGCCTTCAAGTCCGCACATTGAAAGTTGGGCCGTGTGGTTGTTCGCCGCTCTCGCAATTTGAATGTATGGGGTGGGATGAGACTGACTATACCGGTGAGGAGATGACAGTTGCGTTGCAGGAACGGGTATCCGCTCACCATCTATCTTCCGGCACCGTCATGCGCTGCTCTAAGCCACCGAGAAACAATACAGTAGGACACACACACACATTTGCCCAGAATTCGTCTTCCGCGTCGCAGCTTCTGCGTATTATGGAACTATGCGCTGTCACTCGACCGCCGCGGTCAGAATGGACACGGAGATTGGGATTGATAATGAGCGCCCCTAGATACATCAGGATATAAGCATTCGCCCAGACAGCGAGAACAGAACAAAAAGCGCACCTTGAAAGCCTCCCAGAACTCCCCTTCGAGCGCCTGCCAAAACACCTCTTGCCCACTCTCAATTGCGCCACTTATAGCCCACCACATTCGCGCCAGGGCTATCCTCGTCAAGGGAATGCCTTGATCCAGATGTCGTGCTCCCATCTGCGCGCGGGTCGTGGAAGGAGTAGTGTTGACATCCGGCGCGTCGAGTCTGCGCACCCCTCGGCGACCTTGAAAAGCAGATCGTCCGTTCCATCGAGCCCGAGGGCTTTTTCGCAGGGGCGTTCGCATGCGACTTTAGGATGGCAGTATGTGCTAGGATGGCGATGGCGGATGGAGATGGAGATGGGACGGGAGCGGCGGCTGCCTGAGGCGACAGAGCGATATATTGCCGCAGCAAACGCGCACAGAGTCATCCTAGATGCACGCCAGTGCCGTTGTCCATGAGGCCGTGCTGCTGGACATACACGTCGACATTCGCGCAGGCGAGCCCACGCTGCACCTCTCTACGCCTGCTGAATCGATTTAGCGCGCATCGCTCTCCTTGGCGCGGCTACTACTGGCGATGCCGAATGCGAGAACTCGGAGTGCAATGGGGCCCTCTGGACAACAGTCAACAGCAGTCGGTGTGAATGGGCGTAGGGAGAAGATGCCAGCGTAGGGTTTGCGTGTACTGCGGCGCGAGGTCCGGCGCCGGCGCCTGCCGCGTGCCGACTTCGGCGCGGAAAACCTCGTTCAACGCTCGCTCAGGCTCTTCCGTCCGCCTGGCCCCAGCGTTGGAATTGGACCTCAAGCCTGCGCAACTGGGCCCAAGGTAGCAGCGCGACGTCGACGCTCAGCGCTCAGGGCACAGAGATAGGTTATCAGGACAGTATGTAGCTTCTCCTACTGACCATGCATCCGTGCTGAACAATTCACCAGCGCATCTCCGAGTGTCCGTCGACGGGGAGTCATGGCGCCTGTGGCCTTGGTAGTCGGAACTTTTACCGCCAAGTAGGTGAGGCCGGGCCCGGTGCGTTGTGCCGTTCTCTGTGGTAATTGCGCTTGCTGACTAGTCGCCCTAAGAGCTGTTGGCTGGACGGTCATGATGGACAAATCGTCCTACTAAATCAACGACAGGCGCAAGAGTCCCATTGGCGAATAGCCGCGCGGCACATTAGAGAGCAATGTTCTCTAGGTGAGCAGCTGCCGGTCTCCTGTGCCCCAGAACCAGGATATCCGCTCTCGGTGGTCCGCCTGTATCAATGCTAACCTTGATTCGCGCAGACCAACCACCTGCGCGCATAACAGCGGACTGTAAACCCCTTTTTTAGGCAAGTCCGCAGTGCGTTTTCCGTCCCTCTTCCCATCGGGCTTGCTAACCGGGCGCTCCAGATCCTAGCTGCCCCGCCGACACGCTGCCTCGTCCCGACATTTTGCCATCGACACATCGTGTCATAATGGCACTCTGGGAGCACCCAAAGCTGAAATACAGAATATATGCGGGCGGGTTCGTGCCAGCCGCGCCCTGTGCGCTGTCGACTGCAGGGCAATCGTCGCAGTATAATACGAGTAGGTGTACCGCGTGTATCGCGTTGCTGCTCTCTCTGAATCACACCCCTTCTTGCTCTTTGAGCCCCGATTGACCACAATGGTTCCTTTGTTTTTATCGCTGCTTTATCGCGTCGTCCGGAGATCTCCCGCAATTACTGAGTGGCACACAGAGGTATAAAACCCGCACGGACACGTCCCTCCAACGCAAGCAGCATATTTATTTTCCCTGGAGTCTCTGAACTTATTCGTCCAACGCCCCACTCACCCGCCGGGGTGCCGCCCTGCGACGGATGACAATCCCCCACGTGCACGGACACCGGGTCGCCCAGTATGCGCTGGGCCCCGCGTCCTCGCCCATGTCCTACCCGAGCTACACCAGAACAAGTGCCCTGCTCTACCCGGCGCACGTGCGGGCGGGCAGCACCGGCAACTGCGCGGCATCAGTGCCATGTGCGTAAGCATCCCATACATCGTCGAGAGCAGCAGACTTGCTCACCTCGTGTGCACAGCATCCGAGTCGCCTCACGATGCATGGCGGAGTCTCGTCCACTCCGCCATCCATGTCGCACCATCGGGTTGGTACATGCGAACGGAGTTCTGGGGTGGGGGCCCCGGTGAGCGGGGGGCTGGGCGCGTCGGATCTGAGGGCGACGTGACGAGATGGGTGCGGGAAAGGACGCTCTTTATACGCGTAGTCGCGATTGTCTTGCCACTCCTTTGCATTTATCTCCTTTGTGTTATTTCTTTGGGCTCTTATTTGAAAGGCGTGCATCTTGTGATAGGACATTTCTCGTTTGTGCTTTGTGCTGGGTCTTTGTCGCGCCACGCATCTTTGTCCGGGAGGCGGGGTCGCAAGATGACGTCACCATAGCACGGCCTGCTAGCTGCACTCAATCATTTCACATCTGAGGCATTGTGATCGTGAGCATAACGCTCGCATCGACGAAGCCGTATGACCATAAGCAATCATCTAATTATCCTCCTGTGTATAAAGACAGCATAGAGAACGAGCAATATAGCCTACGTATTGATCTCCAGCATCTCCCGCTCGGCACCAAGGATTGATATAACCTCTGGGAACCGCGGCGTAATCTTGCAGTCAAACACAGGTGGACGACTGAAGACACTCAGCCGTCAGCAGCATACTCACGCAACACAGGATAAAGCGCGTACCAAATGAAGCCATCGTCCACAAAATCCTGCACATCAACCGGCGCGGCGCCCGCAACGGGCCTGACCTTCGCCGCCCACAGCACCATCGCGATATCGATGAACAGCGAGTCGTTCGCGACGTGCTTCCCAACACACGCGCGCCGCCCGAACCCATACATCACATGCCCCTCCCCGCGCGTCTCCGGCGGGCCCGCACGCGCATCGAGGTGCCGCGCGGGGTCAAAGCGCGCCGCGTCGGCGCCGTACACGCGCTCGTCGCTGTTGCACTGCCAGAGGTTCGGGAACACGAGCGTGCCCGCGGGGAGGAACATGCCGCGGTACCAGTCGTTCTGCGCGAGGCGGTGCGGGATCGCGAACGGCAGCACGGGCCGCCAGCGCAGCGCCTCCTGCACCGTCGCGCGGATGTACGGGAGGTGCGGCGCGTCGGCGAGCGTGGGCGGGCGCGCGCGCCCGACGACGCTGTCGAGCTCGGCATGGGCGCGCGCTTGGACGTCGGGGGCGGAGAGCATCGCGAGCAGCCACCACGAGAGCGTGTTGGACGTGGTTTCGGCGCCTGCGGCGCTGTCAATAGACGTTCATGGGCATGAATGGATGATAGAAGCTTGTCGCTTACTACATGATGCCAGCGAGCCAGGCCTGTTCGCGTGTGGAGAGCTCGTTGCGAGTTTCGTTCTTGATCAGCGACGCTGAGAGGCTCGGCCTATCGATCCCTTTCGCCTACTGAAGATCAGTATCCCTCAGACAGCGAGGACCATGCGACCTACCAGGTCCGTGCGCACCATGTCCACGAGCTTCTCAAACATCCCTGTATCCTCTTCAAAATGGCGCTCCGCATCACGCTTCCACTTTGCAAGCCTAGATAGTAAAAGAAGCCAGTACTGTGAGTTGAGACACGTAACATCCAAGAATGGAGCGCACCATCGCGGAACATGTCTCATCCAATGGAACATCTCCACCAAATGCGCTCCCGGAATTGTCGCATGCGCAAGCCGCTCAATCAGCGCGTCGATGCGCTGCAGCATCGGGTGGTCGACGGAGTCCATCGACGGCACACCGTACGTGACGGACATGATCATCGACGCAGACGACCGCCGAAAGTGCTTCACCCGCGACTCGTGGTCGGCCTGAGTGTCCGTGAGCAGGCCCTGTGCGAGCAGGAGGGCCTCGCGGCGCTGTATGGGGTGTAATTGTTTGACTGCGGCCTTGGAGAGACCCTCCTGTGCCGCGCGGCGCATGCGGCGCATCCTGTTGCTCAGTAAGCAGACGGTAGTGGCAGGAGCGTAACTTAACAGGGCGCGCCTACATGTCACCGTACTGCGCATACACGAGGAACATGCCGCCCGTCAGGATCTCCGAGGCAACGACAAAGTGCGGGCGGCCCGAGTATATGCTCGCGCGCCGGTCGAGCAGGTCCGCCGCGGCCTCTTGCGTGTTCAGCAGCACGATGGGCTGGCCCGCAACGTTGAGGTACACGACATCGCCTGCAAGATTCGCGTCAGTGTGCGCCGGCGCACTGACTTGCGGGATGCAGCGCACCGTGCTCTTTGCGGCTCTGGAAGAACAGCCAGCGCCGGTTGCGCAGCTGGCGCACGTTGCCGAGGAGCGGAAGGCCGCGCGGTCCAGGTGGGACGTGGCGCCATGGGCTGCGGCGGTACTGGACGAGGAGGGTGAGGAGGAGGGCAAGCGTTAGGCCGCCGACGATGGTCGGGTAATGTAGCGGAGTTGTGAGGTAGTCGTGCTGGGCCATGAGCTTGAGGGTGGAGAACGTCGGTGAGATGGATGTGAGCGAGATGGAAAGGTCGATATTGCGCGATCAGACAACGGGCTTTATTTCTTCGGCTCCATGTTTCGGCGAGAATGTTGTCTTGAAGAGAAGCTGTGAAACTCTCCCCGCTGCGCACCTGGATTGCCATAACGGACTGGCCAAAGATGCCAAGACATCGACTGCCGCTGACAGCGCTCGGGAGATGGCCTGGTATTCGGACTTTCAGTACCCCTTCGACGTGACGGACAGGGGTCGAGACTGCTTACCTTGGTCTTGCCCACGCGGAACAGCAGCTTCACGCCGACCTTCACGAACTCAAGGTGTGCGATGAACTCGAATGGGACAGTGGCCCGGTCGCCAGTCCGCAGCAGCATCTGCGAGTGGTCGATCGCGAAGATGCGGACATTTTGTCGGGATCGCCTGCAGCGGCACCGGGACACGCTTGCACCAGCACACCGACACGAACTACTACATAGATACCTCTGGGCATCACTCTACCTGGTAATAAATGTGCGCTTAGCACCGTGTTTGGAATCATTCCGGCGCTGGGTGGACAGAGAGAAAGAAGATGTGCGGCCTCATACCATGGTCAGCGAAGCAGCTCATCTGCCAAGCAATTATCAGTTTCAGAGGAAGGACGGTTGCAGCTGAACGCGTCGACGCACCGGAGTATGCATTAGTTTCTACAGTTGCAGACTAGCGCATGGGACGAGAAGCACGAATTGCTGCTCGGGAGATAGTTAGGATGAAGGCGGCCTAAGCAGGCGCTTGTTGCCTAGGAAGTAAAAACAGCAATTTTCAGCGGAAGCCGACGCTGGATGTAGGTAAGCCTACGCACCTAAAATTCTGGCCCTCAATTTCTGCAGGCATATAGTTTGATAGAACATAGTGGAGGATGAAGCAGGGGAGACGGAGGACTTGCTGGGAGTGGGCCGATGCGTAGCACGGCGGTACGATTCCGCCCTTGTTATGGGAGTTCTTATTTTATCAGATATGCATAATAAATGTACTTACACCAAATGATACAGAATACTTTGACTTGACTGATACATTCAGAGCCCCTGCAATGCTACATGGCATAGGGCAACAGTGGGTGGACAGTCCAGGGCAGTTGGCAATAAAATCCTGGTTCCTGGGCAATACAGCAATAAGTACTGTGGAGGGCTGCCAGAGGCTGTGTGCAGTGACATTGCCTCTCCACGGAAGCAAACATGATTAGTCAAGATAATGACATCATTCCGGGTTTGTAAATGCATTTTGAAACCCGGAATGATGTCATCATCTTTACACTTCTGCTCATACTACCTGGCTGTTCAATTCCTGTTCTGCAATATCCGTAGGTATGACATGGTCTGAAAAGTGCTATATATGCAAGAGGCTGCTGAGAGACACTGCGTCTCTGCAGAAGTGAACATGATTAGTCATGAGGATGACATCATTCCGGGTTTTAAATGCATTTTTAAAACCCGGAATGATGTCATCATCCTTACACTTCTGCTCATGCTACCCAGGCTGTTTGATTACTCTGCATTATCTGTCGGCACTACATGGTCCAAGAAATGCTGTATGTGTAACAATTCATGTGAATCACCCAGAGCAAAAGTGACAGAGGGAAAACACAAGTGGACAGGGCGTGGGAGTGAATTACCAAAAAAGGCGACGGAGATAGTCGTTGCATGGGTCAAAAAAATGCTGTATGTAGATTACATAAGAAACGATTCATAGGAATCGTAAAGAGGCTGAGGCCGCAGGCGCATGGCCCCAGGCACGGCGGCAACGGCGCCGGACGTCGGCCGCCAACCGGCCCGGGCCATGCATCGCGGCGGCCCTGCGCTGAGAGCTTCCTCTCCCTACGCCGATTCACACCGACTGCGTCTCTGCGCTCTGCTTTACTGAACGAGTCGGACGAGTAAGTAGCTCACCTCAAGTACTTCAGGCTTCAGATGTTCGCTATGTATCGTCCAGATACGCCACTCCGTGTCCTCGCACTCGGCATCGTCAGTTGTAGTCGCACCCAGGAGATCGCGCTCAATAGTCGCGAAGGCGACGCAAAGCTCTGAGCTCGCCTCGGTAGACGGCGTGAATTTCGATGTGTATGCCCTGCCTTACGACCTCATGGACAATGGACTGACATGCATCTATGACACTTCCGTACACACAGATACGACATTCTCGCTGCGAAGGTAAGAGGAAGGGATGCTCAAGCGATGAGCGACAAGCTTAGCTCTATGTGTCGGTGAGTGTACCTCCCAGCTCATCGCTCTGTGCAGCCGCTGCTACCTTTCGTTCATCTATGCACATTGGGTCCGCATGCTGTACCCCGGACGTGCACACGGATCACACCGCCACCGCAGTGTGCTACCGCCGGCACCAGTCGGCCTCAAGCTGCACACGCACCACAAACAGGTCCCTGGGCCCGCGCTGCAACAGTTCGTTGCACCCCGTTCATCAGCATCGGCCTGCCGATATACCACAACGGATTTATGGTCCGCATATCAGCTGCTACAGTGCGTACGCATTCGCCCTGATTCTCTTGTTATTTCTCCAAATCGATACTTCGTTACTTGGTCAAGAGCAGGTCGTCATATGTATGCGGGAGCGCTCGGGGGCCCCTTCTCCTAGCGTCTACCATCGCGTTTCGAATCTCTCATGTCAGGATAGAAGTCATCCCACGCAATATCAACGTGACGTGCATCGTGTTCACCCTCGATTCAAGGGCAAGGCGGTGTGTACCCTCGTAGTGTGAACCGCTGGTACAGGACTTATCAGTCAGAAGGCTCCTTATCGGCGACTTCCTCTTATTAGTGAGCGTACTATCAATCATGTTCAACCCACACGTTTACAGCATGGTTCGTGCACGACTAGGACATAGCCCTGGCGTCTCGTACGTCGTATAAGGTCTCTGTTAGTGCAGACCCCACCCTCGCCCCCCCCCCCTCTCTTCAACATGAAGAGACTCTTCAACATGAAGAGACTACGCCTAGGATCCCTCTTGCGCATCCGCCAGACACGCACGATCCTCCATCTCCGGAGCACAGCGCCTGAGCTCCTCATGCTGGGACTCCGTGGGCTCCACGAATCCGCCGATGCGCTCTCCCCGCTAAAGAGTCTCACAGGCGGATTGCTCTTCCTGATCGAGACGTACCAGGTCCGTCCCCTTCCTCTGCGTGCTGAATCTGTTTTCCTGAACATTTTCGCAGACCGTCGCCTCGAATCTGCAGCAAGCGGAGCGCATCGTCTACCGCGTGCAACATCTCGGGTATCTTCTCGCCCAAGTTGCTCCCGTTGGCCAAGACGTCTCTCCCCTGGTACAGTATGCGATCTGGCACTTTGACTGGTAAGATATGCGCGGCACTCACCAGTCGCTTGTCATCTACTGACGAGTGGACCCAATACTTAGCACCGTCCAGGAGATCATTGCGGACCTTAATGTGTACCGGAAACTCGGTTGGGTCACACGCATCGGTCTAGGCCGGAAGTACGAGAGGCGATTCTCTGACGCCCATCGCCGAATTGACGAATCTGTGGCTGCATTCACCGTACGATGCAATATCTTCCGCTGGCCAGCGCAATGTACTGACTTACCTCATAACAGCTAGCCCTCGTTATCAAAGACGGGCGAGACTCAGAACACATACTCCCAAGACTCGACGACCTCACTTTACGTGTCCTGCAATCCCAGATTTTGCAACAGGTGTGCTTGAAGCCTCTTCTCTGTCGCCTCTCCTCGGTTATCGTTGACTGGCGATGCAGGAACATCAAATATGCTCAGAGACTCTTCTGACCTCGTTAGGAAGCCGCATCTCCCGTTTGGAATTTGCTACGAGCAAGTTACAAGTCGGGGGATGTGTCCTCGTAACTTGAGGTCCGTTGAGCCTTCGAGTCTATTCAATTTCTCCAATAGGTACAACTTCGTCTGTTTGACCATCCATGGCCCTTCATGTGTTCTATATGTTTCGACTCCTACAATATGCAGATCAACTTTTCATTTCGGACATGACTATGATATACAAATGATATATGAGTTTGATTGATGCTGTGGTGCTGCAGACGCGCCAGATTGCACACATGCGGGTCCCGCAACAGCTTCAGCAAGAGCTTGTGCGCACCTGGCGTGTCTCTGTTCAGTTAGCACAGACCGGCACGGGCACACTTTATCGCGTAGACTGCCTGTATGCGCACGGATATCGTGGGTCATGCACCTTTTCATTTATACAGGCGCGTCGGCTTGAACCATTCAGTCGTCGACAACATGGTCCAGCTACTATGAGACGATTGCCCTCCAGTCTACAGCGCAGTAGATCCCCGCCGGCAAGCAGTCCTTCCACCTCGCCCAGGCTGGCTGGCCGCAAGTTTGTGAAAACCAGAGCATTATACTCTCATTTCAGCTTCCCGTGTACTTGATGACGGACAATTGGGCGCGCTGCGTGAAAGACGAGTGTGTGCATCAGACACGTGCTCACGGTATGAAGGAGACGACGCACCTAGATCGACGATTCCCTACGAGCCGGCACCACACCTTCCGCACCAATGCCGCGCCGGCCCGCGAAAGACGCGTCAGTATTCATGTACCGTCTCACAACAGGCAATGGTGGTCATGCTGGGCGTGGCATACTGGATGCTGGCCGAGCATTGAGCGGGCAGGCGGTAGGTAGGAGCGACGACGTACTGCGGACTTGTGGGATTTACGACTCTGACGAATGAGGGGTTTAAAGAGGCTGGGGCTGATGGGTCGCCATAGAATGCGTTAGGAACAGGCAGCTGTAAGCTTCGACCGCTCGAGAAATGTGTCGCTGCAGTGGGTGCCAAGTCCCAATGGGATGAGCGTCTAGAGGGAGCTGTGAGCGAACGCGATGTATCGCCACCGGCGGCAGACGTGGGTTGTCCGTATCCATGCAAGGCGAGCGAAGCCGACATCGTAGGTAGAAGGATCGAATTCGGAGTAGGACAGGAGTATAAGATAGAGAATCTCGGGGGGAAGACGCGCAATTGGAAGGAGATCGTTGTGTGGGCCCGGACGTCCGGCGACAGAGACGTGATCATGCGCTCTTCGCAATGCAGAGGGTTCGCTTCTGTAAGCTCGTCCAGCGAAGAACGGCCGGGCGAATTGTCCGCCAACTGGAGCGATGCATTGCAAGCCCATATCGCTGGCCCCCCTGGCCTGTCGAAGAGTCAGATAGAGCACCACTTGAGTACTCCTCACAGCACGCACCTCATCCTGTCGTCCAGTTCACTTGTTCTTCCTCTCCAAACAGTGTTGTCCTTAGATCCAGCGAGTAGCTTGGGGAGTCTAGAGAGGTAACCTGGTTTGGCTGGGTCCTGAAGTCGTTGAGTCGCCCAGCCAACGCAATCTGACTGCCTGAAGGATGACCCGATCGCTCATGCAGATAGGTAGAGGATATGATTTGAAAGGTAAGAGCAGTCTGACCAGAATGACTGGCGGGGACAGACCTGCGCTCGCAGCGCGCGCGCAATGCAGGCTGTTGTTTGCGCGTGTTTGGATCGAAAGCGCTCTTTCTCCCCTTTTCCTCCCCCACCTTGAATGCGTTGTCCAGGCGGCATTCCAAGGCTCCCTATGATCCACTGATATGTTAGGTCAACGAGGATTTCAGCGAGAGGGCTCTGTCACCTCTGCACAACACGCCGTTCATCCTTTCCGCCTGCACCAGGCGATATCGCACATATGCCGATGCACCGATGATGACTCTCAGCCTCTCTGAGCAGTACAAGGACGACAGGGTACGTCGTGATGGGCTTCATTCTCGTCCTGCATATTCTCTGACGCCTCCCTTTTTCTCAGTGTCCGTATTCGTTGGCGGTGCGGGGGATCCGCCAGCATTCGGTGCCCTGCAAATGCGCATCTCACTTGACAGTGGTAGTCGACACCACTGGTATATCTCCGAGTTCGACGAGAATGTCGACTTCGGGGGCGAGTCGCTTCAACAACAAGACGCATATCTGACGTTGTGGCGAGAAGAGGAGCCTGTATCGGTGCGTATCGACTCGGCTATATGCGCTCAGTTACTGATCCAAATGGCACAGGTCAAGGGAATGCACATCCGAGTCGCAATCAACACTGTGGCCGAGCTTTTAGTCATCCCGCCCCGCCGCTGGCAACTCAGCATTCAATCCCATCAATGATTCATCGTGTTTGGGCATTATTGACACCGAAATGTGTGTTTGCCAGCCAGGCTAGATTTGAATACCCATGGAGGCGCTTGCTCGCAGCCGTTTGTGCCGCCAAGGACCGCGTCCGCCAACTCTTAATTCGTCGGGAAAGCCTAGCAGGGTGCTCGTACGTAGCTTCTTGCCATTCTGCTCGCTTGCCAGTCTGAAGAGTCGGTCACGCTACATAGGATCGACTCGCACTTGTCATTGTGCGCCGGATTGATATTATACGGAGCACTCAGGCTGGGGCAGGTTCCCATGGAGGTGTTGACGAACTTTTGTGCGTACCGCGTTCGTCCCATCGCACGCCTCGACTGAATTCTTCGTTTGTTTCCAGCGTCATTTACGCGTACATAATACAATATGGTTCCAGGTTGGCTTTAGTAAAACTTTGGCAATTCGACGCTATCCCCGATACTTCCGACGCCCTCCGTCGGGTAACCAACCACCTGAAGACGCCGGGTATCCATAGAAAATGTCCTATAAAGACGATTATCAGGAATCGTAAAGGGGCTGAACAGCTGAACAGCAACCGACGCTACCCAGTCTCAACGTCCAACGTCCACGCGTGAGCATCTGCATCAGCTACGATGGACCTATCTTGACGGTGGCGTTATTCAGAGCCAAGATGGCGCCCCTCCTCGCAGCCGAGCTCTTGCGCATCGTCATCGCGCTCACTCCACGCGCAGACCTGCTCGCCGTGCGTGCAGCGAGTAGGACCCTGCGCAGCATCGCCACCCCCGCAGTGTTCCGCATCGCCAAGGCCAACAGTACCGTGGAGAGCGTCGTGGCTCTCTGCGACCTGCTGCAAAGCGATCTACGTGTCCACGTCAGGGAGGTTGTCTACGAGGACTGGTATTGCAGCCAGGAATCTGGTACGTACTTAGCTTCATTATCGTTCACGGAGCATGGCGGTCTGATCTCGTCTTCAGAGAAGCCAGAAAGCACCCCACCCCAAGACGACCAAGCCGAGGTACAAGTGCACCTCGTGCGCGCGATCGAGTGCCTACCCACCCTCCCCGCGCTACACACCCTTTCCCTGATCTTCCACAACACTTTCACGGAGCCGACATCTGCGTATATCGACGACGAGCGTTCTCCCTACCTGGACCTCCAGCGCGCGACTCTCACCGCCCTCGCCACCGCCGGCCCTATGCCTGCCCTGCGCGCGCTCACCCTCGACAACATCATAGCCTTCACCGACGCGCTCTACGCGGACCCGCGCTTCCTCGACGTGCTATCCGGGGTGCACGCTCTGCGGCTTACCCTGCTCTCGGATACAGATCTTGAAGGCGCGGTCTTCCAGGACCCGATCGTCGAGTTTTTCTCTGACGTGCTCCCGCCGCTGCTCGCCGCACCCGCGGCAACGCTCACCACGCTCGAGCTGCGCGCGGACCAGGACGTCGGCGGGATCCCCGGGCTGTTGCCCGCCCTTGGAGAGCTGCGTTGCCCGAGCCTCCAGCGTCTCTCGCTGCGGCATGTGCTCTTCGCGGGGGACACCGGTGCCGAGGCGTTCGTGCTCGCGCACGCGGATACGCTCACGTCCCTGCGCCTCGAAAATTGCAAGGTGTCCATTGGTTTGGAAGAGGACGGCCCCGACCGCGCGTGGGCACAGATTTATGGTGCGCTGGCAGAGGGGCTGGTGAATCTGCGGGAGCTTGACGTCGAGGAGGACCACGAGGGTGCAAATTGGCCAGATGGCAACCCCGATGGGCGCAAGCTGCGCTACACGAAAATGGACGAAGGGTATGGCTGGAATTCGTACTTTGGGGAGGACGAAGATATGAGTAACGAGGCGTGGGTTCTGCGCGACGATGAGGGGCTGGAGGCGTTCCGGACTGTTGTGCGGGCGCGTGCAGGCAGCGAAGTTGATGGAGTGCCATAGTTCCTGCGCAATATAAATCCGTCGTATGCAGCCGCGCTGGAGTCTTTTCGGGCAATTCTTCGTGCGCGCGCGGGCAGCGCCGACGATGTGTGATGGAGGACGGTGAGGACAAGGTCTGATTAAAATACAAATGTTTTCCATCAACTTATGCACTGTTTTGCTTGCTACCCTTCACAATGCGTCGACGCGCTCTCACTCGTGACATCGTATTTTTGTTTTATTTCTTAAAGCCAAACAATCCGCCGTATATATAAGTCGATGCCCTTCCTTGTTACCCGTTCGGTTCCCTATCCCTTGTGATTCTCGCATCATCGCATACAGCCACCACACGTAAGAGGGCGATCGTAGATCCGCCGTCACATAGTTCACCAACGATACGAAGATGCAGGGGTGCATGTTAGCGGAAACATAGCAAAACAAGTAAAGAAGACGAATACCTCCAGCGACGACCTTGTTGACCATGTTGGCGGAAACGAGCTTGATCGTCGAGCACGCGCCTTGTGCGATGCAAGCAGAGTTGAGCAGGACACCGGACGAGCCATGGAGCACCGAAACATGCGAGCCTGAAGTACGCACTGCGGAACGCGGTTCAGCGGTAGGTGTGGCGCAAGCGCAAGGTCCCAACTTCCTAAACGAGAAGAATACGAGAAAAGCGTGCGCGGGCGTCCTCGTCCTGGAGATAGGTCGAGAAGGCGTGCAAAGACGTCGCAGCAAAGCACAAAACCGGCCGATGAGTATGCAAAAGACCTAAGGCAGTCGATGTGAGCGGGGGTCGCGGCAAAAAGAGAGATAACGCGCACTTTATTGCGCATGGCAGCCCATCGCCGCACGTCGACCATATACTCCGCCTATACCGGAGTGAGGATATGCCGCTTCCTTATCCAGGCAAAGATCATCGCATGGATATGAAAAAGGCTGTGGAGCTAGCGAGTCACTGCGTTCAGGGCCCGGATACTACACATTAAAGTATCTCCGACCACGTCAGCTACTCGGAGTCCCGGAAGCGGGGAGTGAAACTCGGCAAGTAGACCGAACAAGACGGGACCACGTCAAACACTAAGAGTTCGAGTAGACAGCCTGCTCGGACCTTAAGTAGGTAGCCCGCTAGCACTCAAAGTAGCTGGGACCAGCTCGTAGTAGGCTACAGCGGTGGAGGGCGGGCGCCGCGCGGGCGGGGGCGGGGATCTGAATGGTTATGAGAGTCATGATGCCTGTAATATACAACTCACTCGAATATATTTTGCTCTACCTGTCCAGTCAAAGCCTCACGATGGTTATGAGAGTTATGATCCATCACGATATTTATGGCGATGGTAATGCCGGTGGCATGAGGCCTGTTGCTCTGGGCTGCTCATTAGTAATACTGTTCACACTTTGCAAGGATTATGAGAATCATGATGCATTGCAAGCCGGGCACAGGATAATATACATTGCAATCGGTGGGTATCTAACGAGCGCGTACCATCGGGCAGCAGGCAGGGGGCAAACGAAAGCGATACGAGAGCAGGAGCGACGGAAACCGTGCGAGAGCAGGAGCAGGGGGTCGTTGGGGCACAAGGCGCGAGAGGAGAGTGCCCTAGCCGCCTTTCACGGCCGAGCGAGTCATGCGGCGCGTGGTGACGGGGGCAGACGACGCCGTCGCTTTCCCCCTGGCGCGCTTCGGGGCACGCTTCGCCTTGCTGGGCCCGTCGGGGGCGTCGGTAGTCAGTTCTTCAGGCTCCTCGTCGGTCGTCGCCTTCCTCTTGGTGCCGACCTCGGGCGCACGGAGGCTGGTGTCGAGGGTCAAGGAGGGCGAGGAGGAGAGCGTCGGCGACGTCATGCCGTCCCCGGTGCTGATGGTTGGCAAAGTGGCGGCAGCGGGCGTTGGCGAAGCGAGGTCGGAGAGTGGAGAGCCAGGCGGCGTCGTGTCGCGCGTAGCTGCAGATGCCGCGCTGGTGCTGGTCGCAAAGGAGATGTCGGTCATGGTCTGCTCTGCGGAATCTGCACAACGTCAGACGCGCCGCCTGAGCCCGCAGAAGCGACGTACCTAGAGCAGGGGGCGGAGAAGGCTCGCGGGGCGTAGGAGCAGGGGTGGGAGGGATCGCGGCTGGGGAAGAGGCTATATCCGCGATGGCGGCCGCGCTGGTGGAGGCTGCGGCGAGCGCACGCTCGAGCGGGACGTGGGCCGATGTTGCTGCATCTGCTTATGGTAAGAATCACCAGAGTACTGGAAGGACGCGGGACGCACCTGTAGCTCCCGTAAGAGCCATCTGTGCCGCAATACGAGCCGCTCGACGGCGGGCTAACCCATTGTTGACCGGGATTTCCTGGGGCTCTTCAACTGTCACCCTTCCCTCCGCGTTGCCAAAGATGTTTCTCAGGCAAAGTGAGCCCAGATGCAGAGCGATATAGAACGGCACGTACTCGTTCCACCACCGGAGGGTGCCCTCAACGTGCGGGTCCGTTGGGCAGCTAAACCAATGAATAATTTGGTGGCGAAACACCTCGTAGGAGAATCGGCCGTCTTGGGCCGAAAACGTCGTCTGCGAGCTCATCATATATCGAGTCTATCAAGGGTAAGTTGCGCAAGAAATCCATGCTGATGGAGACGTACCAATTCGCAAATGTATGCGATGAGGTATCCGGTGATATGCGTGATCCCATGGATCTCCGCGTTACTCCCAGCGAAGGAGACTGATTCCGTCGTCGGATCCGTCATCGCTTTGCTCTTGCCCAGGAGAATGTGCCGGCCGACCTGGACAACGTCAGAGACTGCGAGACTGCAACAAATTTGCACCTACGCGGATGATCGCTGCACTTCGGTACAAGCCCTCATCCGGGTCTTCTCCGTCCTTCGAGTGGTACCTGTAACCTTCGTACACTAGGAGCGGTGGTTCCGAATGCATCGGGAGAAGGCCTTTTTTGAAGTGTTCATACGTGCTGAAGGTGCTGGTCAGAGAGGATAATTTGATAGAGGATAGCAGGCACTCACCGCTCAGGGTCCGTCTCGAATGACTCGTAATAATCGACGGGGCACAGGAGCCGGCCGAGTGCCGGATGGAAGAACCCACACGTTGCCTTCATGCCTACCCCAACGGCTGGCTGCAGAGGCGAGTTGAGGTCGTCCGGCACGTATGTGTTCACCATGTCCCTGATGGCGTTGCGGTCGCTGGCGCGTACAGCTTTGATCTTCTTCATCATCTGGACAGTCGGCTGAGTCGTGAGTTGAACAAAGCACGTATATGCGCTCACCTCTTTTGCGATCATGGCAAGGGTTTTCTCGTCCCCTGCGGCAACGAGCTCCTGGAGACCGGGCACTCGTCGTTCGATTTCCTCATAGGCATGGAGCAGCTCGGTCTGTCTGGCCTCGGGCCTGGAAGACGCGTAAGACGGGAGCGAAGCCATCCGCGACACTCACAAATTGGGGTTGCTGTTGCCTGAGCCGGCGAGGAACACGTCCTCCATATGAGTTGTAGGGCCAATCAGGCCGCGCGCGGCAAACTTTGCCGCGATGAGGTAGCTATAAACCGGGTTAGCTCGCTGTGCGAAATGAAGTGGCGCGCATATATGCGTACCTTTCCTTTGTGCATACGATCGGGGCGCTTGGTGCTGCGGCGCCAGCGCTAGCGGGGCCGGCGCTAGCGGGGTTCTCTACCGTCCTCGAGATCAGCTTGCGCCCAGGAGAAACGGTAAACGCTACCTTGAGGAGGGCTTGCAGACGACATGCCAGCGAGGACCCAGGCGAGGCTGGGGGAAGAGGGGAAAAAGCAAGCGACGTCGCAGCTGGAACGCATCCGTTTAAGAAGGCGCCCGAGCGATGACGTCGTTGCTGCGATCTCGAGGCCGGTCATGTGATCGCGTCGGTCCAAAATCAGCCAAGTCGCGACTAGGGCATTCGCAACGCGCTCGTCCTCCACCGCCCGCACCATCCGTATCAATTGACAGACTGGTGCGGAGCAAGCAAGGTTAATTAGATACTCGAGACATGAGAATACAATGAAATAGAGAGCATACCTGGTGCGGAGCAAGCAAGGTTAAAGGGGCTTGTGCTCCGCCCCAGGATCTAAGTAAGACTTCAGCCACACAGCCTCCGGCCCTCTGCCTCAGTCCCTACGACTCACGTCCCTACGACGCTAGTCATCCTTCGACACCCCCCCTTGACTAGCGTCCAGCCGCAACATCTGCACCCAGCGAGCATGAAGAACACGATGGAGGGGCTTGGTGAAAAGATCTGCAGTGTTCTCTTTGTTAGAGACATGCACGACGTCGATAAGTCGCTTCATGACGCAGTCTCGGATGAAGTGTTCGCGAATGGAGATATGCTTCATTCTTGAATGTGTGTGAGGATCATGAGTGCATGCGACGGTTCCTTGGTTGTCGCAGAACATCGTGGTTGGTTGGATCTGCGGGTATCCAAGCTCGGAGAAAAGATTTCTGAACCAAAGAACATCGCGTGCGCAATGTGTTGTGGCCAAATACTCAGCCTCGCATGATGAGAGAGCAACTACAGCCTGTTGTTTTGAGCTCCAGGACAACGGCGACTCATCCATGAGGATGATGAAGCCTGAGACGGACTTCCTCGTGTCTCCCATGCCCCAGTCTGAATCAGTCAGCGCCTTGAACATCACATGCGGGCTGTCGGATCCTCCAAGAGTGATACCGTGTGTGACAGTTCCCTTCAGATAGCGTAGAAGGTGCTTTGCGGCTGCGACGTGTGTCGATCCATAGTTAGACATGAATCTGGCAAGTTCCCGCACAGCGTACGCAATGTCCGGGCGCGTGCAGGTTGACAGATACATGCATTTGCCGACAATTGCAGGGTAGGGAAATTCCTTGGAACGTCCGGCTTCCTCAGCAGTCGCTGGTAATAGCCGCACACCTGGATCCATGGGAGTGGAGACAGAGTTGCAGTTCTCATACCCAAATTCTCGGAGGATTGACTCGATGTAAGACTTTTGATCCAGCCGAAGAGTTCCTCGAGCCTGATCTCGATTAATCGAACAACCAAGGTGGAGCTTGGGTTCGCCGTTATCTGTGATCTCAAATCGAGATGCCAGAGCGGCGACCACAGCGTCAGACTCCACTGTCGAGCTCGACGCGATTAGCATATCGTCGACGCTTGTGGTGATTACCGAGTGTTCGTCGCCTTGGGCACGTCTGTACACGCTCCAGTCCGACTTGGTCCTGGTGAACCCGATAGCCTCAAGCATGAGGTTGAGCTCCAGATACCATTGTCTGCCAGCTTGTTTCAAGCCATAGAGTCCCTTCAGCAAACGCCAAAATCCTTCGCCGAGGATTGATGGCTTTCGCATATATATCTCCTCGTCCAGTGGGCCATTGAGAAAGGCTGTTTTGACATCTACCTGGCGAAGAACCATGTTGTGCTTGGCAACCAGAGTGAGGAGCAGACGAATGGACTCCCATCGAGCGACCGGTGCAAAAGTGTAATGAAAGTCTTGACCAGGAATTTGTGTAAATCCTTTGGCAACCAGACGCGCCTTGAATCGTGAAATAAGACCGTCACGGTCGCGTTTGATATGCAAGACCCACTTGGACTCCACAGCTTTTCGACCTGGTGGGAGCTCGGAGATTTCGTCGTATACTCCTTTCGCTTTGAGCGACTCCAATTCCTCGTAGATGGCAGCAAGCCAATAGGTCCAATAAGTCGAGGATTTTGCCTCTTGGATATTTTTGGGATCTTTCTCGGCTGGGTCATCGATAGGATCTGTGAGAGCAGCGCTCACAAAAGCGACTTCTGCCTGGATGAAGGCCTGTGCAAGTCCTGCAAAGTCGGACTCATCACATTCGACTTCAAGCTCTCCGTCAACGGACTCCAGGATGGTGCGTAAGAGGTTGTCTTCCCCCCCTTCATCCTGGGTTGCGTTGACAAGGTAACGCGCAGGGACACGTTTGACGCGAGGCGATCGACGCTGCGCAAGAGGGCGGTCATCGACCGGTTCCATCTCGACATCGCCATCACCATCACGCTCAGAATACGCTCGACGGCGGGGCAAAGTAGTAGTCTCAATGGACGGCCTGATAAAACAGGTGAGATAGGTTCAAAGACCAGAGTCGTGACTAGCACGTACTCAATATGCTCAATGGCAGGGTTGCGCTCGAAGGCGGGGTTACGCTCGAAGGCGGGGTTACGCTCGATGGCGGGATTACGCTCAGAGGCGGGGGTGGGCATCGGCGGTTCCAAAATGACACGGCGATGTGCATCATGGAAACGCGGCTCCAGATCCATGGGAATGTCATCCCACAAAATGTCTGAAAGTGGAGGAGAAGGTAGGAAATCAGGGAAGCCATGGAATTCCACATCGCGTCGTGACCGAATCACTCGAGCAGAGGGAAACCAGACCAAGTATCCCTTGGAGTCGCGCGCATAGCCAACGAACCGGCCTTCCTCTCCGCGCGGCGTAAGTTTCATGGCGTTGGTCGAGTCAGTTTTTCTGGCAGTGACCAAAGCGCCAAACGGACGAAGATGAGAGAGATCTGGTTTGTGCTTGAACCAGCCTTCAAAGGGTGTGACGCCAGATGGAAGGGAAGCATGAGGCACACGATTCTTGATGTGCACCGCTGCCTGTGCAGCAAGAGGCCAGAACCAGACCGTCAGACCGGAGTCAACAAGCATCGCACGAGTCATGGACTCGATGATCTGGTTAGCGCGCTCCGACACACCATTTTGTTGATGAGCGTCAGGAACAGTACGCTCGTACGTGATGCCATGCTCTCGGCAGTAGTCAGCAAATTTGCCAGAGACCAACTCTGGAGCGTTGTCGACACGTAGGAACAGAACAGGATAGCCAAGATACTTTTCGGCAGCAATGCGAAATTCATGAAAGCACTTTAGCGCATCAGATTTGACTTTGAGGAAGAAAATTGTGATCCAGCGACACGCATCATCGATGAAGGTGATGAAGTACGTGAAGCCGCCATAGCCAACAGGAAGCGGGCCGCAGACGTCACAGTGAATTCGGAAGAGGGGATGATCGGCACGTTGAGAAGCTTTTCTGGGAAATTTGAGCCGCTTGATATTGGCGAGAGCGCAGATGCGGCAGTGCTGGACGCGAATGTTGTCAATGGGAAGTCCAGTGGTGGAGCGCTCAAGCCCTTTAACGTCTATGTGGCCCATTAGACGATGGAAAAACCCAGACGCTTCGTTTCCTCGCTTTCAGCGCTCGGGCCAAAAAGCGACGTCACAGACGGTGTCAAAGCCGCAATCACATCCGCAGACGGACCTGGCGAGTCCGTTGGCTTCATGACGGCGACGTCCATCTTGTAAAGGTCACGAACAATTCCGCCTGTAGCGAACGGCACGTCAGCCGCGTTAAGGTAGACAATTCTACCTTTGCCGGTTTGTGTATTGACGCCCTTGCGGTCGAGCCGCGACCCAGATATGAGGTTGCACCGCGCAGACGGGATGTGCAGCACATTGGAGATGGAAAAGGTCCGCGGGGTACCATCATATGTGGCCTGCATGACAATCTTCCCTTTTCCGACCGCTTGGGCGCATAGACTGGTTCCGAAACCATGGACGTCAAGTGGGGAGTCAAACGTGGTGTAATCATGGAAGATGTCGGCGTTGTGGAAAATGTGACGAGACGCCCCGGTATCATGGTTCACCGAGTCGTCCTGATCTGCATGGGCGTTGAGTGCAATCGCATTGACGCGGATCTCTTCATCGAGGTGAATTTCGTCATCCAGATCGTCGTCTTCTGGCAAAGCCAACATAAACGCAAAACCATCGCCCAAACCTCCGACGATGTCCTCGACCTCTTCATCGCCATCCTGAGTGCAGTCGGCTAAGCCAGCAAAGCGCACCCCAGCATTAGATCCACCCTTAGCATGGCGTTCCAGAGCCTGCTTTCGGCGTGCAGCAACGCGAGCCTCCGGCGCAAGATGGATGTCGCGTCTACCTTTGTAGATCTCTGGGTACTGTCCGGCTTTCCCTCCACCGTAAGAAAAACAGTCGGACTTGCTGTGACCCACCGGCATCTCGCAATGCGTGTTCTCGCAGATGACGCGCACGTTTGAGCGTTGCTGCGCATTGTAGGGAGCGGGACGTCTGTTGCTGCGTTGCGCACTCCTGTCAGCACGGCGATCACCTGAATTGCTGGAACCTCCAGCAGCATAAGCTCCAGGGACCGCTTCACCGCGGTCATGGCTGACCCGGGCCTTGCCTTTCGCAACAAGCGCATTGATCGACACGACAGATGGAGCGATCTTCTGCTCAACTTCCTCCTGCTTGATGCGCTGGAGAACAGCAGCAGACGTCACCGGGCGATTCATTGCATCGCCCTGCCGAACCTTCTCCCGAAGAGAATCACGACAGTAGCGCCAGTTGTCGGCCTCGGTCATGAGAGTGACAAGATGCTTGGCAAATTCTGTGTCCGGCATCATGAGGGGATCGGCCTCGCGAAGCTTCTGGTGCAACTGAACCATGATCTGTCGCCACAGAACCGGATCGTCGTGAATGCCGCACTGGTTCGCAATGATCTGTTGTTTGATGCTGATCGCAGTGAGTGCATTTGCTGGTTCGTACTCGTTCTTGAGCGCAATCCAGGCGTCGTGAGCAGAGGCGCATCCACGGACAATGTAGAGCTTGTCGCTGGGAACGGCACGGACAATGACAGCTAGAGCCTTTTTGTCGGCAAGGAACCAGCTCTCAGCTTTCTTCTTGGCAGCATTGACTTCGTCCTCGTTGCCGGGGATCGTGATACTAGCGGGCGCACCAGCGGCATCTACACCGTCGACCAGCATACTCGAGCGGAGCACCGGGATGGCAGGAGGCCTATAGTCCGGTCCGTCGACATAAGGCCAGTACCCAGCAGCGTCGAGATCAAGAATAGACTTCTGCTTGAACTCGCTGTAGTTGTTCGAGCCATCTTCCTCCTCTTTGATAGGAGTAAGTGAGATCTTCTTCCAGTCCGTCGTCTCCTTGTCTGTCGAATTGTTCTGATTGCTCGACATGTGTGCTGTGAACTGAGAAGACGTAGACAAAGGAGAGATATGGAGGAATGGGATAGAATGAGGTGGAAAACAGGCGATACGACGGCTGGGAGATGTGTATGTCAAGAGTTGTTGCAAAGTCGATTTCTGGTGGGGCTTTAAGTCGCAACAGGGCCCATAACCTATCAATTGACAGACTGGTGCGGAGCAAGCAAGGTTAATTAGATACTCGAGACATGAGAATACAATGAAATAGAGAGCATACCTGGTGCGGAGCAAGCAAGGTTAGAGGGGCTTGTGCTCCGCCCCAGGATCTAAGTAAGACTTCAGCCACACAGCCTCCGGCCCTCTGCCTCAGTCCCTACGACTCACGTCCCTACGACGCTAGTCATCCTTCGACAATCCGTCACCGTCGCCTTTGTCTCCATCGATCCGGACGCCTGACGGCCACGGGAGGCAGGCACGAGGGGCAGGCACGAGGCCCTGCCGCTGCAGGGACACGCTTGGTCGTGTGGCCGGACTTGGTCTCGCCGGTACTCCCACCCCTGCCCTTTTTAACGCTGCTGGCCTCCACTGCGCTTCCCCCCAACTTTCTCCGCGTCCGCCTTGTAGCGAGTCGACCCCGGCACCTCTTGGCTTTCTCGGCAGTCTCTTACCATCCCCACCCTTTCTCAGCGATTTGCCTTGCAGTGAGTCGGCCCCGGCACCTCCTGGCACACGCTCGTCTCCCCCTCTCATCGTGCCTAGCCATGAGTGCTGTACGTCCTGCGTTCCTCTGGTGCTCCTAGAGTGTTTTTGCTCACATCAGGCCTCTAGACTCGATCAGGGAAAAAATACCAGCCACGCTACATCGTCGCGGGAGGGTTCAACCTGGAGACCGCCCTTCAAACATCCATGGCAGAGGCTGCCGCATTTGCTGACGCAGAGGAAGAAGAGCTCGAGCTGATCAAAGCACCGGTCCACTCCGTCCCCTCAACCACGGTGCAGGACGCGGCACCCGCTGTGCCTGCCGCTCCACCTCTATTCTGCATGGGGTCGGTCGAGCCCGTTGGCCAGAAGGTTCAAAAGAGCTACCAGACGCGCCGTCGTGCCCAACGTCGACTCGTCCAGGACATGTCAGCTGGCGTCTGTCCGCTGCGGCCCAAAGTCGCCAGGAAGTACGCGACGCCCGAGGTTAAGCCGGCGGCATTTGAGGCCTCCGCGTTGCCCGTCGCTGGAGGGGCGTACATCGGCCAGCGCGACCTTCCCCCGGACGTGCAAAAGCTCTCCAAGGAGGCGCTGGAGCTGCCTGTGCTGCTTGAGGATTACGCCTTCGAGTTGGTGGAATGGGATGGCAGGTGAGCCACGATAGCATCTTGGAGGCTCGCTGATACTCACCTCTGGCTCCACAGGGCAGGTCGGGCTATCGTAGATGAACAAGGCCGCATCCTCGTGCCGCTTGCAGGGCAGCCCGCTGAATCGAAGGACTGGCCCGACGTCATCCAACAGGCCAACCAGCAGGCGGCAGAAATTCTGCGGGAGTGCGACTTCGTCCCAGGGCAACAGAAAAGCAAACGCGGCACTTATCCGCACCTCAGCGTGGGTTTCTCGTTCGGAGGAGGGCGGATGGTACGCACCAATAGTGCGGTCGTATGAGATACTTGAGGCCTGACGTGTCCTCCTGTGTGAAGGAGCCTACAAATTTGAAGCCCAAGACAAGCAAGCAGGTTGGCGCCTTCGCTCGCTTTGGTCGCAGCTCTGCTTTCCGCAGGTTCGCAGGGTTTGGAAGCGGTGCGTCGCAGCGACATTCGATGGGCCCAGCTAATCTGACCGCGTCCGCATGCAGCGTCATACAACTTGTATGGGCCTCGGCTCTTCGCCAGCTGCAAAGAAACTGTGCAACGCGTCCGCGACGAGGATCCGACGCTCAGGCCCCCCTTCTCGAACTCCGTGTTCCCGACAGCCACCTTTAATTTTGGCCCTCAAGTCGCGACCCGTCTCCACCGCGACCACCTCAACGTCCCGTACGGGTGGTGCTCCGTCACCGTGTTTGGCAGCTACGACTACAAGCGGGGAGGCCACCTCATCCTCTGGGACTTGAAGATGGTCATAGAATTTCCCCCCGGCTCGACCATCCTCCTCCCTTCGGCCCTCCTCATCCATGGAAACACCCCGGTGCAGCCTGGGGAGACACGGTACTCATTCACGCAATACTGCGCAGGCGCCCTCACGTGTTGGCACACGTATGGCGGTCGGACTGGACGGCAGCTGGCACGAGAGGACCCAGCGCTCAAGGCCAGGTTGGATGCAGATGTGATGGAGAGGGCAGCGGGTGCAATGGGGATGTTCTCAAAGGCAGCGGCGCTGGAGGAGGACCACAGAGTATCCGTTGAAAAGTAGTGTATGTAGTACATGCAATGAACAAGTGAACCCTCCTGCCTGTGCTATATATCAGCGAGCGGACGGCAGTCAAGGACATAAGCAAGTACCGTCGGAGGCCGTGCTGACTTCGTTGCGACGGCGCGGACACGCGCGTTTTCGGTAACGGATGGTAGCCCTGTGGAGAAGACGTTGGTGATGTCAGTAAGGTAGGTTCCAGGGAAAAAAATGCGCCGCACATGTAGAAAAGTTCTGGGGGCGCGGTGGGACGTCGAGGAGTAGCCCGCGATGGGTGAACGTTGCCTTCGCCATGAGGAAAGGGCCAAGTCGGCACTGGGATCGGGGTCTTCATCAGATGCGATGCGTCCGACTTCGCAAGTGCAGCCTGTAAAGGCTGCACTCCAGGCGAGGCCAGACAGGACAGCCTGTAAAGGCTGTCCCATCGCAGGGAAGGGGGAGTGGACGAGGGGAGGGAGAGTGGGTGGAGGCGGGGTTGGTGGGCGGGAGCGACTTAGCGAAACCGCGCGGCGAACAGTGACGCGACGCCGTGACGCGCGTCTGAGTATTGGCGTGACGCGCGTCTGACTTGTCACTTCGCCGCTCTCCACCATCCCCCGTCCCGCCCTGCATAGCCCACCGCCCAACACCACCCACCGCTCTCCCGCAACCTCACCATCATCATCATAGACCCTGCGGCCGCCTTCACCACACCCCACGCCTTCCGCTTCCCCCTCGCAGACCCCGCCTCCGCGTCTCCGCCGTCGCCCGCCCGGCCCCAGCATCCCCCATCCCCCGCGACAAAGCAGCCTTTACAGGCTACTTTGTCCGAGTGTCACGTTTGAGTGCAGCCTATACAGGCTACACTTGTGACCTTGGACACGTTGCTTTCGTCCCCTCAAGAACACCGGTTCAAGGCGCCGTATCAAGACTCTACGTGTGGCCACGGTGTGCCGTGCAGATTGTACCTTGTGAGTCCCCTCCTTTTGCATCCCCTCGTCCCTGTATGGCGCCAGACCTGGTACCTCCTGGACTGTCGGGTTGCGGCTCGAATATCCTGTGCTGACGAGCTGCGACTTAGATCCCAAACGAAATAGCGGTCGAGCAGGGAGCCTACGCGCACAATGACCGACAGCCCGTGAGTGCTCTCTTACCTATTTTTGTGGCAGCCGTTTTACCTTGTCTGCGCAGGCCAGCCGAGACTCTCTCGTACTATCGAGACGAGCAACAAGTCACCGCAGCAGTGTCGTCGGTTCCTCCGCAAGACGGTAACCGTGGCGCTGCCGACGCTTTATGCATTGCTCCTTTGCCTGGCAGCAAAGGCCAGCTGTGGGTCTCGTCGCCGAACGCCGACTTCGTGCCCGAAGTCCCCGTGCACAGTCGCGACGAAGAGTTCGGCTACTACGCCGACGGCATGCTTGGGTCTTTCGAGCACCTCAAATGGCCCCAGGTGTTCGACTCTATGGAGCCCCACACAGCAGTCGCGCCTGCCAACCCCATGCTTCTGCAATGCACCCGCAGCAAGCTCGCCGGACCCGACCCGCTGCCGCCGCTCGACTTTCTCACACGACAGCCGCGTGAGCGCATATCTACGGGCATAAAAGCTCCCCTCGAGCTCGGTAGTTGGAAGGATGACGCTGCGCCGTGGTTCTCCTTCAACGAGCACGACTGGCGCGCCGAAACCTTCGGCCGTGATCTCGGTCGTCTGGACGTCTCCATCATCACCCGCCTCCGCGACGCGGCTGAGGAGGCCAACGGGGCATACTCCTACCACGGGATGTCAAAGGGTTACAGCGATCGAACGATGGCGTATGCGGACAGGCAGAGTGCGGCTCTCACCATGGCGCTCAACGGTCTCGACCGCACACTGCCGCTTGGACAGGCAATTCAGTGGTTCCGCGAGTGCCAACGCCTGCTCTTGGACCTGCGCGCATGGCACAACTACATGGCCATCTTCAAGCCGCGCATCGAGACCGCCCCTCAGGCTAAGCCCGCACCCGTCACGGCCGTCCGAGGCGTGATCACGGGGTCCTTGAACGTCCTTCAGACGATGTATCGCGTGGGCATCCCTGTCTGGTGGGTGCGGCCCATCAACACGCTCGACCACACCACATGGATTCAGGCGGTCGTGGAGCCAACACCGTGGAAAGATGTCTTTGCGAAGAGAAAGACGAAAAAGCTCGGGAACATCACTGTGGAGGCCCCCGCGTGGAAAGACAGCGTGGCGGTCGACAATGCGCACACCGGATTTGCGCAGCAGCTTCGGCGCTACCAACTGAGCAGCAAGCCCGTCGTTGCCCCGCCACGACCCATCATTCCCGACGCACCCGATGACCCTCCTACGATGACGGCGACGCTGGAAGATATCCACGCGCCTGCGCCGGTTGCGCACGCCGGTCCTTCGAATGCCCCTGGTACGTGAATACACTGCGTGCACCGCAAAGTCTTGAACCTGACCGTTCACTTGTAGAGGTACCCGCGCCGCCTGCCAAGAAGGCCCGAAGCTCGCGCAAAGGCAAGGGCAAGGAGACAGCCAGCAGCGCTCCCACAGTGGTCGGTCGTGACGTCCCGACCCGTCCAAGCTGGCTGCCAGCTACCAATCTGCACTGGGCGCCGATCGAAGCAAAACTAGCTTCCCTTTCGGAGGTTCAAAACGCAAGGCCCATCCAATACAGCCTCCCCCCGTTCCACGCCTTCACCGGCAATGTCGCCCTGAAGATGCACAACTGGCTGCGTATCCGCCCGCATTGCTTCCTCGCCGTCCACTCGGAGGAGGAGCGGCCCACCACTCTCACGGCGTCGGGGTGGAAGGTGGCGCTGGACGGCAGTTACCACTCAATCGCACAGCGCCCAAATGCCAAACATCGGTCGATTTACTCTCCAGATCTCATCGCCCAACTGCCACCACATCCAGCGGATCCACCGACTTTGGGCAAGCGGCGTGAGCCGCACAAGTCATCTCGAACGCCTGGTGGGCATGATAAACGGGTCGCGGAGAAGTTAAATGTTGCCGTGCATTTTGCAGTGATGTGCGGTTTCCCTCCCTATCACCCTGACGACCGTCCGCTATGGAGGAATGAACCGGTCAGCGCCAGCCGGACCGCAAGCGACCAGGTGCTCTGGCAAGAGGTAGTCTGGCAACTCTCCATCAAACATTTCCGGCTGGAGCTCCTGCAGCTCGACGAGGAAATAATGGCGGAGATCGGTGAGCCCTCGACGTACCAGCGGTTTCTGGACTGGTTGGGTGTTTGGAACGGAGGGCTCGATGTCATGACGGACCCTGCAGACCTGGACTACATCCTTTCCGAGGATTGGATATGGCGGCGGGCAGGAGTGCTCCGTTTGCGAGCCCTGGTCCACGCATGGCCCGAGTTTGGGGACAGCGACATCGACAACATGGAAGTCACCGTCTCACCATCCGCCTTCAATGCGTACGAGGTGACACTTTACGAGGCTTACGCACGCTATTTCTACAAACGCCGTGGGCGACTGCCGACATTCCCTCTTGCGCGGCCCCCGTCTATTGCAGAGCGTAAAGTTTAGCGGCCATGTGTATTAGTGTACGACGCGCTCTGTGTAAATTTCATGCATTGTCTGATTTAATCCCCCGTCGGAATGCATGCAAGGCGTCACCACAGCGGGTGAGCAACAAACCGTGGTCAAGGCCAGTGAATTTCAATCTGGCTCTCCTGTACCTCACTGATATGTTGACGCCCGTTTCGCTGCAAGAGCATAGCGGGCGCTCCGGACATGTAAGGCAGGTGATAGAAGGTGTAGCTTAAGTCACGCAGTATAAACCAAACCCAGATATGGGATTCAAGAATATACTAGTGACAAGATAAAAGCTAAAGACGTCCTCTACAGTCCCATGGACGATATCCGCCGTCAGCCTCAACTGTATAGTTCTAGGTCAGCGGTCCCACGCTCACGTACGATCACGTGTGCTCGGACGCCGCCCTTACACCCTCCCCCACCAGCGAGAACCTAGGGTGGGAGCGAATCAATTGGCAGGTCGTTACGCGGTCTGAGTGTTCTCCAATTCGGTGGCGCCGCCACTGTTGGGAAGAGGCGCCCCGGAGTTGGTAGAACCCGCGTTCACGGTCGCGTCGACACCGCCAAGGGTGGCCGGAGGCGCCGTCGCAACGGTCGAGTCGACGCCGCCCATGATGGCCGGAGGCGTCGCCGAGATCGTGTTCGTCGCGCCATTGATCGCGGGGGTGTCGACTATCATAGGTTGAGTCTTCTCGGACTGAGTGACGTCGGGTACTGCAACAGTCGTGGTCGTCGAGGGGATATGTGCCTCCGCCTCTCCGCTCGTCGTGTTTGTCGTGCCCGGCGAAGCGGTCGCCTCGGTGATCATCGGGGTGGGCCCGTTTAAAATCGCCAGCGTGTCCAGCATCGCGTTGGGGGCTCTGGGCTTGCGCTCGGCAACCCACGACATCAGGAATTTGCGCGCCCACTGGCCGTAGTCCTCCGCCTCGGCCAAAGTCATGCCGTTCTCGGCAAAGTGAAGCGCGACGTCCAGTGTCGTTATATTGTCGACGCCCTTGGTGAGCCGCATGTAGCGGCGGACGGGCGCAATGACTGCCCTGGCGTCGATGAGGTGCTGCTCGTATCGGCCAGGTACAGCCAATAGCTGTACGGACGTCTGCTTGTACGCCGTGCGCTTACGCTCGGAGGACTGGTCGCTCTTCGGCGGGCCCAGTTGCGCAGAGGCTATGAAACCTCTGATGTCCCGCTCCTGAAACTTGCCATCGTCGCCACGCGAGATGCCTCGCATCGGTTCTTCGCCCGCTGCAACGTGCTCATCCAACCACGTTAGCCAGTTGGCGACTGGGGCTTCCAGGCCGGGCTGTCGCCGCGGCGTCGCCGTGCTACTCGCCGAGGCTGTGGCTGCGTTCGCGTCGCTGTTCTCTGGCTTGCTCGAGCCCCCGCGTTGGGACCGGATCTTGGCCCATAATTCGAGTGCTCGGTTGTGTGCGTCGGTGCGTGCGCTCGGCGTCGTCCCCTGGATGCGTTCGATGAATCCCCTGGCGCGAGCAAACGCGCCGTGGTTCGTAGGGGCCGACGCGGCGGCGAATAGTTCGTCAACTCGCGCTATGGTCGTTGGGTCGTCTTGGAATGAGCGCATTCCTCCCCTCCCCCTCACAGGAGTGAACCCCCGGGGCGGGGGAAGCCCGAGAGCTGCGTTCCTCTCGCCTGGAGTCGGCATCCGTACGCGCGGCGCCGCGTCGTCGAATACAGGGTCGAAAGCCGTAGTGACGGCTGGCGCCCACTGGCTGGCTGCGAGGCCGTGCATAGCGTCGTCGGTGTCAGCCTCGCTGCGCCAGGCGTGCTGCGCGGTAGTGATCTCTGTGCTCGCGCCCGTTTTGCGGCGGCCGTCGCGATGTGCGTCCTCCTCCTCGAGCAAGGCTCTCAACCGCTCGTTCTCTGCTCGGAGCTCCTTGTTCTTGGCTTCGTAGGCGTCAGCCCGTGCTTTGGCCTCGTCGAGCAGCTCGCAAGCTTCCTTATACTCGATGTCGTTCGACTTCATTTTTTCTTCGGCTGTCGCGAGCTTGCCCAGTAGCGACCCGTGCGCTGTCACAGGGAGCTTCCCTTTCTCGTACTCTCTAGCGAAATGCGCGGCGCGTTCTTCGATGGCGGCGGTCAGGGACTCGTCCCCCTGGAATGCGGCTTGGGCGAGATGTTTGGTGAACCCCTCGCACAAGACGCAGTACATGTCTTCGTTCTCCTCGTGAATGATGACCTCCATAAACTTCCTGAACTTCCACAGAGCCTGCTCTGCGGTGATCGGGATGCGGCGGCGGTCGTCGTCGTACCGAGACGGGGAACGGTTGTCGTTGTCTCTGTCGCGGGAAGCATGTCGCTCGCGGGAACGCCCCCGGCGGCTATCATGCATTATGCTGTCGTTCATGTCGTAATACGGTAGGCGCTGTGGTGCGTGTGTATATCGAAGTCGCCCCACCAGAACGGTCGGTTCTGTGGATTCCCTCGCTTAGAGTTCAAACCCCGTGTCGCCTGCTGTATAGTTTGTCGGGTGTGCCCACATCACGTGCGAGCGCCAGTATTTCGGCGCTCCGCGTTCTTGCGTGGGAGGTGCTTCCAGTCACTGACCCCGACTAATTCAAGGTATGTGTCGAGTGCTTCCAGGTCCTTGCATGAGCTATAGGGCTCCCAGGTCGTGTCCCCTAAATTCCAACGAATTTCAAACGACAATGAGCGCCCCGACCAACGATGGCCGATTATCTCATCGACCAGCCACTCTACGTCGTCCGGCGTTCCATAGTCGTAGTCGATATTGGTCTCTCGATGCGGGAACAGTACGTCGTCATTCTCTTCGTGGGGTCGCAGCCTGCTGATATGAAACGTATCATGTATACGTCGTGCGCGCAGTTGCGCGGGCAGTGCCACAGTGTAAGCTGAGGACGCCCGGTGCGCATTCGTCACCGGGAATGGCCCAATGAATTTGGGTAACAGTTTGTGCGCTCGCCCTTTAGGTAGCGCGAGGTGCTCCGTGGAGACGTACACCTTGTCGCCGACCTGTATCTCGGGTTCTCCGCGTCGTCTCCTATTTGCCTGGTATGTCTGATATACCCGGCTCTCTATTATCGCGTCGCGGGCTAATTCGAGGCTCCGCCTAGCGCTCTCTGCGAACTGGTTCACCCCAGGCATCGTATCTTTCGATGGGATTATGCCGTTCAGCAACGTCGGCATTGAACCGTAGTTCAATTCGAATGGCGCGAACCCTGTCGAGCGACTGACGCTCGAATTGATCGCAAACTCGGTGAGTGGCACTTTATGCACCCAGTCAGTCTGGTCTGGTTTCACCATTGCACGCAGTATCTGCCCCACGTTGCGTATTGCGCGCTCGGATGCGCCATCTGTCTGCGGATGAAAGCTCGTGGACATGAGCAATTTGGTACCCAACAGATGGTGCGTTTCCTTCCAGAATTTCGACGTGAACTTGGGGTCTCTGTCTGATACGATTGTCTCTGGTAGTCCGTGGAGTCGCACTATGTCGCGGACGTATAGCCAGGCTAGCTCGCTCGCGGTGATTGTGGTGTGTATGGGCACCAAATGTATCATCGATGTTAATCGACAGATGACAACCCACAGATAGTCGAATCCCTCGGACTTCGGGAATGGTCCCACAAAGTCCATCCCGATGGATCCCCACGGTCGCGTTGGGATCGGCAGACTGTGGAGCAACCCCTGTATTAACTGGGTGCGCGGCTTCGTCGTCTGACACGTTCCGCATGTCTTACAGAATTTCTCTACGTCTTGGCCGATTCTGGGCCACCAGTAATAGCGGCGCATGTACTCGGCGGTTTTCTGCGCACCAAGATGCCCCAGAATCGTGTGCGCTTGGTCAATTATGCGTTCGGTAAGTCGTCGCTTTCGCGTCACTGTCCCCGGCACACACATCACTCTCTCTCCCGCACGGTTGGTCGTATAAATGACCCCTTTCTCTAGTGAGAACGCCGCGTGCTCGTTTGGTCGTTCCAGCACTTTACTGAATAGCGTATCCAGTGCGTATCCGGTCTTAATGTCCTCTACAAATCCTTGTGATTCGTCCATTAATTGGTTTAGCGGGGGCCCGTGCTGCGCCGCATCCACCACTCGGGGATCGTTGGCATTTTGCCGACGGCGCTCACCCTCCGTCTCCTCTGCGTTAGCGGCCAGCGCTCGCGCCTCCTCACGTCTTTCCTCTACGTTCTCGGCGAGTGTACGCTTCGGGGTCGTGCCCAGTCGTTCACGCCGGTCGGCCTCCGTACGCATGGCTCGAATTTCAACAAATCGTGTCCAGGGTAGGTCTTCCCCTTCGGGGTCGAGTCTCGAGTCTACATTGACGAATTCTCCTTGGGGATGAATATCCTCCCAGGTGTCGCTCTCGTAGTATCGAGATAACGCGTCGGCGACTTTGTTGAGTTCGCCTTTCACATACGATATCTCGAAGTCAAATCTGCTCATGAACTCCATCCATCGCGCCTGTCGGCTGGATAGACGACGCTGTGTCTTGAAGAATTCAAGCGCTTTATGGTCGGTCACTATTCGTATGCGGTTCCCTAGTAGCTTATCTTCCCACTTGAGTAGAGCTTCAAGTATAGCTATGGTCTCCATTTCGAATACGCGGTAATTATGTTGCGCCGTCGTGAATTTCTTTGACATAAAACCCGCAGGGCGGCATGTCTGCCACGTCGGTCCCTGGCCGTACATGGACCCCACGCCCGACGCAGACGCGTCGCATATAACCCATACAGGCTCGGGGTTCTTCGCGTCGATCGGTTTGAGCACTGGCGTTTTACACGCAAGAGCTTTAATCATCCCGAAGCATCGCTCGTGCAGCGGTCTCCACACAAATTGGTTCCCGTTCTTGGAAATCGACGCCAATGGTCCCGTGTACGCGGTCACATCAGGCATGAAATGCGCAAGATACTGCACCAGTCCCAAGAATTTCTGTACGTCGTGATAGTTCCTTGGGGTTCGCCATTCTCTTACGCGGGCCATTTTGTCGGCGTCAGCGTGAAGTCCGGCGTCGTCAATGACGTGCCCCAGACAATCCATTCTCTCGGAGTAAAGGTCGCACTTGTCCTTCTCGAGGTACAACTCGGCCTCACGGAGGCGTTGTAGAACACATTGCAGGTGCGTTTCGTGCTCTTCCTCAGAGTCGCTGTATATGAATATGTCGTCCAAGTATACATGAACGAATCTCCCTATGAAGTCGCGGAATATCGCCGTGACAAGTCGTTGGAATGTAGCTGGTGCGTTACAATCTCCTTGCTGCATTACCAGACTGAGGTACGTGCCGTATACTGTAGCAAATGCGGTGTGCAAGATGTCTTCCGGCACTATTCGAATCTGCTCATACGCATTCGACATATCGATCTTTGACCGGTATTTTGCACGCGCCACGTCCATACGGATGTGGTCCTGGTCCGGAAATGGCGTCACATCCCGCACTGTATTGTCGTTTCGCTCTCTACAGTCAACAACCGTGCGCAATTTTCCTGATTTCTTTGGTATGCAGAGCATCGGCGCGGCCTGGTTAGTCGTTGTTGGTTCCCACCACCCAGCCTCAGCATACAGTCTTATCTTCTCCATGAGCTGAGGTTTCATTGCGTCTGGGCATCGCGGCAATCGATAGTGGTAATTTTTCCCTTTATCGATTATCGGAATGCGGTGGTTCACTTCTCTCATTGGTGGTAGTCGAGGGGGTACACCCGCAAGTACGTCTTCAAATTCTCTCATCCACTTTTCCCGTCTCACGCGCCGTTCTTCTGCTGATATCGGCTTCTCATCATAGACGTGGTACTGTGGCGACGTCTCCGCTTGTCGCTCAGTGGGCGGTTCTGCTCGCAGCGTCTCACCCGTTGACGTGGTACCGTCTCGGGCCGTCGACTCCAATATTGGGCCATCCTTATCCGCCCATTTCTCTCCCTTCATTGCAAGTAAGTATTCGTCTTCGACTTCCTCTATAGTAACCTGGCGTCGCCGTTTCTGCCCGTGTGCAGGTCCCGCAGCTATCTCCGAGGGTATTTCCTGCGGGCCAGGGAGTCAATTAGTTGGTGTCGCGCGCGGTCGGGCTGCCTCGCGCTTACGTGCCGCGCGGCTAGTTTCTTCCTCATAGGTGAGTGTTGGGATATCAATCCCTTTTACTCGGATCGTGTCTGTCGCAAAATCCAGGATTACTCCATGGGCTCGGAGGAACGGTGTCCCAATGATCATGTCGTAGCGGTCTATATTGACGACGTCCGCGTACGTTTTCTCCACTACTGGTCCAAAAGATACGTTGACTTTTGCCCCAAAGTTAATCTTTGTACGGCTCCCTACGCATCCGAGCTGTAGAGTTACAGGTCTCTTCAATTCCACAAGCGGAATGCGTTGCACTTTCGCGAAGTCAGGCGTTATCGACATCGTCGTACTTCCTGAGTCGAACAGCGTGTATGCTTGCGCCCCATTCACAGTCACATACGCGGCCAAACAATGGCGCGATCCTTGTGACGGCCGGTCTTCCACGGGGAATGGACTCCCTGCAGATCGGAATTCTCTGTCCTCGTGCATTGCCATAATCTGGGCACTCTCAAGGGCAGCCGGCGTTTCTTCTGCGTCGTTCTCCGCTGAGTCGTCCGACCAATTGTCTTCGTCATCTCCTCGCTCTGACTCGGAGTCAGCCACCGTCTCCAGATCAGGCATGGCCCCTGAACCGTTGGTCGTCATGCTGAGCGCTGGTGAAGGGCTGCGACGACTTGCATCCGACGCGTAGTCCATGTGGTCGTCCTCCAGGTACGTAGTAGAAGACTCGCTCGAGTCGTCGTGTCCGTTCTCACCCACCCGCGCACGCAGGTATATAACTTCGCGAAATGCGCCGGAGTACAGTGCGCGCATGCGGGTAGCGTCCATTTCTGCCTCCTCCATCCGCATGCGAGTGCGTCTGAAATTATCCTCGACGTCCTCAATATAGTCTCTCAGTCGATCCAGGTCATCCCTGGCCTCGGCTCGCGCTTGGTTATAAGCCATTTCCCGAAGCCAGTACTCATAGCGGAATCGGGTGTTGCGTGCTTGCAGGTATCCCTCGTCGTTTCCTTCATGCGCCTCCTGAATATGATTGATATATCTCATGCAGTCCTCACATTCATGGAAGTGCACAGTTCCATATTCTCGGTGCCAGCACCATAGCCGCGACAGCATGTTTCGCGGCCCAATTTCCCCAGGAGACGGTAAGAATTCCTGGATCATTGGTGGCGCTGGTAATTCTCCGTCAAGGAATGTCCTCAGTCGCGCCCACCACGGTAGATCGTCTGTGTCTTCCAGGTGGTAATTATGCTCTCTGTTTATATTCATCGCTCGTATATATACGGGCTCCCCTTCTTCTTCGTCGAGTGAGTTGTCATATCCTTCATGTTCCTCATATTGTTCCACGACATATTCATAATCCGAACTGTCATACTGCGACCCGCCTGCTGCGCCAGCCTCGACGGTGTCGTCGTCCTCTGCTCCATTGTCGTGTTTCATCTCAGGTGCCAATGCTGGGTGGTCACCTTCTTCTTCAGATCGGTCGTCGATTACTTGCCCCGCAAACAATTGCGGTCTCTGCTCATTGTATTTGGGGCACTTGGGGTCGCTCGAGTAATGTCCCAATTGGCCGCACTTCCAACATGTCACTTTCGAGACGTCGCGATTGGTGTTCTGACGCGTACCCGCGTTCGTTTGTCCCTGGTTTCTCGGCGCAGGAGCTGATTCTCTGGTCCGACTTGGCTCGCCACGAGCTGCTGCGGCGTGTCTGGCTGGGTTCTCTCGTGGCGCATCGTGCTTGCTTTCATAGCGGGGCGTGTCGCTGGGTTTCTCTGAGTGTTTACCCTCATACGGCTTCCTCCTTCGTACTACTCGAAAGCTCTTGCCTCCCAATTCCGTACGGAATGGTCCGTCTCTCGACGTTGCTACCGGGGCTCGGATTGAACTCTCCGACAATTTTGCTGCGGTGGCAACCCTTGCCAGACGTGCGGCGTGCTGCTTGCGGTATCTCTCCGCTCCCTCGACTATCGCTGCTTCCTTGAGAATGCGGTCTATGGTCGACTTCTCCGCAGATATGCTCTTGTTTACCATCAGATGGTTGACCATTCTCTGCGGCATTTCCTGCAGCAGTTTCTGCTTAAATGCGTACTTGCTCGGTCGTTCTACCATCCGGTTCACATGGCGCATCAAGTCGTTATACAAACGTTGGGCAGTATCTACATACGTCGTCGCCTCATACTGATCGCTAGCGACTTGCACTGTCGCTTCGTGTACGAATCTCCGGTACATTGCGCAGACCAAATCCGCAAATTTCCAGCGTCGAGTTGCGCGCCTGGGGTGGGTCACCTCATCGTTAAACCATACGCGCGCGTCACCTTGGAGATTATTCCCCAGCATGGTTATGCGATCTTGGTCACGTTTTGGTCCGCATATCCGTCCTAGTTTCATCAAAACTAAGAGTCCCTGCAAGAACTCCTCAAATATCTCGACGCTGTCGCTCCCTTTATACGCGTTCGGTGGGTTTCCTTTAATTCCTTTTATGTCGGGCAGGTGGGACATATCCGTGCCGACCTGCTCCTCAATCATGATCCTATATACGTCCAGTGCGTCATCTATCATTGCCTCTGGCGTTTCCTCTCTGGATCGACGACTGGTAGCACCCACGCTGCGCTTGCGCAGCGTCACCCGCTGGTCGTATTCCTCGTCCAGCCTAGGGGTCTCCGATCCTCCGGAGCGGCGGCCGTTACCATTGGATCGCGGAGTATCGTTGTTCTCCGACTCCTCCTCAGACGACTCGTCCTTGTCACTACTACCGTCATCGTCATCATCGTCTCCCGGAGGAGGAGGTGGCGGCGGGGCCCCGCTTCTCGGGCGATTGCCACTCGCCTTATTTCCTCGCGGGGCTTTCTCTCGGCGTTCGTCTTCGCGGTCTGACTCGTCCGCACGACTTGATTCGGGGATGCGCGGTACAAATGAGAACCCCGATTCCTTCAAGTCCTTATTCCTCCAGGTGCGCAGTATCGCTCTGTCCTTGGATGACATGTCCTTGACCGTCATTTTAGCCTGCGCAGCCCGAACGTCTTCCGCCGGTGCTTTCTCCAGGCGGCGTTGAGCTCGCACACGACGGGCGTACTCGTCGTCGTCTTCGTCCTTTCTCTTAGGCTCGTATAATTTCTTTCTGGCGAGTTCAATCGCTTCATCTCCAGGGGTTGACTCTCGTCTCCCCTTGATGCTGATGCCGCTTACTCTGTCCCCGAGTTGCTCTCTCAGTGCAGCGAATTTTCCTTGCAACGCGTTCATGCGTTCAGACGCTTGCTCGGCGCGCCGTCCGGCGAATTGCCCGATGCTTCGCAGTTCCTCTATTTCGACCGCCTCTTCTTCCCACAGCTGCTCAATTTCTCCCAGCAGCCAACCAATCTCTCTTTCGTTTACTCCCGACTGGTCGCCTGGAATCGTGCTCTGGGTCGGGCGCGTCGCCTCTGGGTCCTCAGCGTCCAATCCCTGGTCCTCGTCGGAGAGCGGGCTCGTGCTCTCGTGCTCCGCACTATTGTTGCGGCCCGAGGCGTCGCCGCCGTCGTGAACCTGGCGGTTGGCGTCGCTTGTGTCGTCCGGTGCGCCGTCAACGCGGTGCGCTTCGTTCCTTTCCTCTGTCTCCTTAGTCTCTGTCGTCTGCTGCGTCGTATTCGCTCCGGCGCGGCGCGTCTGCGCAACTGTCCTCGTTTTCGTCGAAGGCATAGTGATTTGTGATGTGGTATGAAAACAAATGTCGCTAGTGGATTCGGAATTCCACTGGAGGTTTAAAAAAGTGTAAGGCAGGTGATAGAAGGTGTAGCTTAAGTCACGCAGTATAAACCAAACCCAGATATGGGATTCAAGAATATACTAGTGACAAGATAAAAGCTAAAGACGTCCTCTACAGTCCCATGGACGATATCCGCCGTCAGCCTCAACTGTATAGTTCTAGGTCAGCGGTCCCACGCTCACGTACGATCACGTGTGCTCGGACGCCGCCCTTACAGGACAATTGCGCACAGCCACTTCATATAGAAGAAGCATAGCCACAGCGATCCGGGTGCGCATAGCCACATCGCCGATCTGGCACCGACCAAATAGGAACACGGAGTGGACCTTGAGACATAGGATGTAGAATCCGGGACTCGTTCTGTGCGCCGTTGCTACATAATTCTATTCAATCTTTCTTGTGTGTGATGACGTAACAGCACGACTTGACGCGGTGCGGCGTGGCGCGGGCCCTGCGCGACTTGACGCGTCGCGTCCACGTTGTGAGCCTGCACTCTTCCTTGCCCTCGTCCTCCTCTCTCTATCTCAGCATTGTTTCAATACTACCTTGCCATGCCGATCCCTCTGCCTTCAAACGCGCCGCCGCTGCTGGTCTCCATTTGGCCCATCCTCGACGACACGCAAAGGGTCGAGGCCCTTCGCACGACGCACGAGGATCGCTTTGGCCCGGATGCGCCGCGAGGAGAGCCTTTTGGGCTGCAGGGTCAGGCGAGAGGGGAGGCTGAGGAGGTTGGAGGACACCGTAGCATCGAGAGATTCGCAGGTGGTACGCCGCCTGTGCAACCTGCCTCAGCACGCCGAGGCCGTACAGTGCGCCCTAGACAGACATCCAACCGTGGCGAGAACGCGCCCCAGCGGAGCCCCGAGCGCAGTCGTAGCCCGCCGCGACTCAACAGCAAGGATCGCGAACAGACTTCGCGCTACCCCCGCTCCCCCGCTCTGCACTCACGCCAGGCCTTGGCGATCCCTGTCGACCACGCGCTCACCGAGGAGGAGCTCTGGGAGATGGACGACGACCCACTTGCGGACGACGAGGAGGAGGAGGTGGAGGATCTCCGCATAGATCCGCGCATACACTCTGCCGCACGCACAGCTGGAAGCTCCAGCAGCGTTCTGCGGGGTGCCTCCCAGAGCGCCGCGCACCGTGCACCTGAGGCGGCAGACACCTCGGGCGTCGTCCCCAGCAATGAAACGCACGCCTTTGCAAGCCGCGTCCGTCGCACGGGGTCGGGGAGCAAGCGGACGAAAAAGGCGAAGCAGAGGATGCTTCGACGCGGAAGCCAGGAAGAGATGACCAGGGAGGAGGCCGCCGCAAAGCTGGCGGAGGCTGCAGGACCTCCCTTGGTCGACATTGCACGGATCAAGGCGGTGAGAGATTTGACGATAAATCAGTCGCGCGCGCGAATGGATATATCCGTACGTCGCAAATGCTCTTGGTGGCATAGTGACTGATCTCTTTTCAGAAAGCGACAGCGGGCCAATTCCGCGAGATCACAGGTGTCAAAGTAAACGAGGAATGGCCAGAGTGGACCCTTGGGTTTCCCCCGCGGACGGACGAGGTCTCGGGGGAGGCCTACCTCACCCCAAATTTCAAGGCTGGCGTTGGCGATCCTGCGAACAAGCTGCTGCTCAAAAGGGTGACGGATATCGTGTTCAGGGAGCTCGAGGTGAGTGTCAGTCTATATGTCTCCGAGCCTAACTGATGGGCCACGGGACGGACGGGCTTAGCTTGACCAAAAAGACAAAGGCTGGAGGGAGGACCCTTCGTTTAAGGTGTCATGGGATACCGTTCACGAGCTGGCCAAAATTACGTTCAATGGATTCAAGGCTCGATTCCGGCAACAGCACGGCGACGAGGAGACCAAGGAGAAGGCTGCTCTGGCCGATAAGAAGCGGCGAGAGACGTCTCGGCGGAAGGTGGTAAGTTGCGAGACCCGCATGTTGCGCACGGTAGCGATTTGACGTCCCGCACACAGAAAGCTCAGCAATTATTAAGCGCAGTTACTGCATACCAGAATAAGCACCAGGGCAAGAATCCGACCGCCCTGCTGCACGAGGACTACATGTCCGATGAGGTTTCTGGGCCGGAAGGGTACAAGGCAGAAGACGGCAATACCGAGGAGTGGAGGGACTGGAAGGAGAGAATGAAGGATGCGATGGGCATGGGCGCCGTGCCAGACGAGATCACCGCGACCTGGAAATTCTTTGAAGTCATCCGTCCGAACTACCGGTCGGTCGTGGTGCGTCGCAGGTTTCTCAAGGGGGAAGATGCACTAAGACATCATTGCAGATTGACGAGCTCTACTCAGAGCTGCGGAGCCTGCATGCTGCCTCGCTGACGGCTCATCAAAAGGGTAGATCGAACCACCGCGTTCGAACGACTGGACGAACGACGGACGAGGTCCCCACTACTACGCCGTGGGACTGTATGATCGACCCTAGCTGGTGGGATGACCACAAGGACGACGGTGTTTTGTACGCCGATTGGTTCGAGGTCGGCGATCCAGAGGACTGGGCACCGCCGGTCGCAGGGGATGGCAGCGGACAACGCGACAGGCCGGGCACTGGGACGCAGGAAGTCGAAGACGATGCAGAGGAAGCCGAAGGTTGAAGGGTTTGAAGGGAAAGGCTGATTTTTTCGCTCTCGCATGGATAGAGACGGACACACGCCGGTAGGTAATTACTTTGCGAGCTGGGACTCTAGGACTCGGCCTCGGACTCGACTCGGAGATCGAATCACGCATATTCAAGACGATCACGCGATGTTACAGTAGCTCTCGTATTTGCATGGACATGAACGGACATGTTCTCGTAGGTAGTGACTTTTCAAACTTATACTCTACGACGCGGCTTCATCCTCGGACTCGGGTTCAGGGTTCCCCATAGCTCTAGCGTCCTGTTGGCAGACTTGTTAGTGAAGAATAGACTATACAATGACAAAACCTTACTCTCTCAAGTGTTACGGTGGCCCATAGCTTAGGCTTTGTCCATTGGCAACTGCCTCGAGCCATCTGGCAGCGGATCTGAGACAGAGCGATGATGGCGGGTGGGGCGTCAGGCGAAGTGTCGCCATGATACGTCTTATGGGACCAGAGTTCGGTCTCGAGCTCTGGGCTTTGAGCATGGTTAGGTTCGTGTGACGAAAGGCTAGAGATAAGACTCACAAGTCCGACCATGGATCCCCTTCAACCGGTGATAGGCTCTGCCGAATTATCCAACGCATCTCGGCATATATTTCGCTCGGGTTGGGAACGCCAGTCTGTGGGTGCTGGAAAACTCGCAACACCTCTCCACCGTGCATCTTACCGTTGATCAGTACCTTGACGATGGCGGAGCTTGCTGACTGCTTTCTTGCTTCATTGACGGGTACTATCCGCCGACCATCGATGAGCACGTGGCTGAAGCTTTGTATCTGACTCTTGAGGACGATCGTATTCCTCCGTACATTTGGCTCGCCAGGGTAAAAGACCTTCTTGCCTGCGGCGTTATACAGCTTGTACAAGGCGCCTTTCACCCGGGCCGACGCCGCTTCAGGACGCCGTGCTGCAGGGCCAAGTTGGATGGGGAGCGGGGAGAGAGCTGTTTCCAACGATCAGAGAGCGGCCTGGAACATAAAAACATTGGCGCACCGTCGTCCTGCGCTTCAACATTTTCATCTAACGCCTCTGCTGTAGCCTCAACTGTGCCGCGCGCAGGGCCCTTGTCCGCCTCGATGCGCTTCGAAATCGCCTTCTCTGCGTCGGATGTGTGCTCGTTGCGGATGATGTCGGCGACCTGTGTAAATTATTACCAGTGAATTTGAAGAAGGTAGGGAGGTACGCACGATGTCGTCCAGGTTGCGACCGCGATGGAATGCTCGCATCATGGTAATCTCGAGCTGTCCGTCGCCCCAGTTGTTCAGGTTGAAGCTCTTGAGCACCTTGTTCAAACGCTCGCCGGCGAATGCCCAGAAAGAGGGGACTGGGCCGTAGTCACGAATTTGATCGAACATGTGTCCTGCGAAATGGTGGTTCGGCTTCATGTCTTCAACTCCGTATATCTGAAGAATACATGAGCAGATGAGCAACGGGTGTGGTGGTCCAACGTTACCTCCTTGTACAGTAACAGGTATTCGGTCAATACCTCACAGCCTCTTTCCAGTTTTTCATCGTTTGAAGTGTAGGCGAGGATTAGCTTCATCGCTGTTGCCAGAAGCAGCGAGAGCCTAGTTTGCTCTGGATGGATACGACGCTGTGGCTCGTCGTCGTTTGTCGCCTTTGCCTTCCCCTTCTTGCCTTTGGATTTCTGCTTTGCCTTGCCAGGTGCAGGAACTGCGGCCTGCGCTTCCGCCGGCTGGGTGGTGGGTGGGATATTCGACGGGGCGGCTGCAAGAGGGGGCAGAGCAGGTGGCGCAGATGGGCCAGCTTCGGTGGTAGAGGTCGACGGGGAGATGGATGGGCCAGCTGCCGCTTCTGCTGCTGCTGCCGCTTCTGCTGCTGCTGCCACTTCTGCTGCTGCTGCCGCTGCTGCTGCCGCTGCTGCTGCTGCCGCGGCATTCTCTGCCTTCTTGCGTTCTTGCTTGAGCTTCTTGAGGGCTTGGTCATACTCCTTCGTCGCGTCTGGGGTGTACTCGTCCCATATTAACGGCAGCTGGTTGGCGACATGAGTGTGACAACAGGTTGAAGGATGTGATAGACTTACAAACATAGGCACCACGGTTGTGACGAGCATCTTGTATTCGTCAGCGCTGAGTGAGCCGCCCGAGGGCAATCCGACCATCGTTGGGACCCTGCCCACCCATGATGGCACCTCAAGCTGGAAGAACAGTAAGTATAACCATCGCAAAGCAGACGGCGGGTCTTACCTCGCGGAGCATGTCATGCAGCGGTGCGAGCTCGCGGGCCACGCCACTCTCGGTCGTTCCTCGCAGGGCACCCTTTTGAATCCAGCAGCTGAACCACTGGTTCTTGACAAGGCCTGGAACTCATGTCAGACTATAGCAGACAAACGAACGCGTGACGTACCTAGCAGCAGGTTGTGCATCGGATCTATTATCGTCATTCGGACCGGGTCGAAGTATTCGAGGCGCGCGAATTCCGTCCATCGAACGCCGTTCTTGGAGAAGTGCTCGTCGCGTTCCCGTGATGTAGGGAGGGAGAGCCATTCGTCTGCCAAGCGCTTGTGCTCTTCTCCTGTGCGAAGGGTAAATACTGAAAGAAACTGTCAGCAAAGTCGGCGGCTAGCGCGCCATGGGACGAACCTCCGGATAAGATGTCGTCGGTAAAGAACTCTCGGAGGGAGGCTTTGCATTTCGGGCATGGATCCTCTTTGTGGCCCTTGTCTGCCAAGCCAGACATCTTGCACATAGCCGGGTGGTCACAGATGATGGCGAGGAGCGCCACCCGTACGATCCTGCCTGTGCGCGGGTGAGCAGGGATAAAGCTGTGAAATAAGACACCCACCTTCAGGGTGGAGAGGAGTTTTTGCCACGAAGCCGTTGGTGAAAAGGTCCCGCAACTCATCGACGATGAGCGCGTTGTAGTGTTGGAGATCTTCGCCATTCGGCTCGTCAGGGCCTATCGTCAACATCGACACGAGGAAATTTTCCAGGCGGTACCTAGACAGCTTGGGTTTAGCAGTCCCAAAGAGCACAGGATACAGCGACCAACCGAAGGGCGGGGGGCAGGTTTGCGAGACCAAAGGAGAATACCCCAGCGGAATGACTTGGTGCGAACGGGCTCCGAACGCACGAGAACCTAGAGTACGTGAGCGAAAGCCATCAATGGAGTTGAATCGAAAGACTTACCAGTCGAAACCGAGAGTTACACCAATGCGAAGCTCGCCCGACTCGTCCTCCGTGATTGAGAAGAAAGGCTTGCCATCGGGCCCCTTCAGTAGCTTCCAAATATTCCCGTCCATGATGTCCTTGAGGTCTCCAGGGCGCCGGTCGCGCGTCTTGTACCGCTCGAGGGCCTCTTCGAGACCCGGGCGCGCGAGGACGCCTTCTATGAGCGTTCTGAGTGACATGTATGGAATGGCACGCTTCGGCGTTGCCTTCGGCGGTGGCGGCGGTTTTGCCTGGTTCGGCTGGACGGGTGCGGTGGGCCTCGGTCGGTTGAAGAGCTTGGCGTGGCATTTGCTGCACTTCTCTGTAGGTGGGACGTCCGGCTCGTGGATTCAACAGCACTTTACGCATCCTACGAGGATATGAAACCGGTCTTCAAGGCCGAGTCTTTTCAACGTGGTGGGAAGCGTGATGGGCATCGGGTCTTCTGCTTGAAGGAGCCCGAGGGCGGTGAATATGGTCCGCAAGGCAAAGAGGAGGAGGGCGCAGGCACGAAATGGGAGATTGAACTTTGAGTTGAGAGCGACAACAAGCACGAGGATTTGCCGGATAAACCACAGGGGGTGTGATGCAGCGTAGACGTTAGCAGGTGGCTCTCGAGGTGGAGGGAAGGGAAGGGTGAATTCCGACGTCGTGTAGATTTGCTCTGCCGTCTGGAAATGATAGGGCATGGGCTCATCGGCGAGTGGCCCCTCGTCGGCGTCGCCGGGAAGCACCCCCAGGGTGTCCACAAATAACTCGGCTTCATCTTCATTGTCGTCTTCATCTCCATCGTAGAGACCAAATGTTGCCTCCGCTTGGATTGCTGGGCCTTCCGGAACGCGATCTGAAGGCGCAGGGGATGGCGACGGTGGGTCTGGCAGCGGGGCGTCATAAATCGGGATAGCAGCAACCCCAGGTAGGTGCTCGTCGGCAGGAGGTAGGTGCTCGTCGGGAATCTGGTCTGCGGTGAGTACAACGATACAGCAGTGATTTGCGGTGAGATGCACCTCAATGTCCACGTCCCCCTCTGTCCGCGGTCGCTTCTCCCTAGCCTGGATGGATGGCCCTGCATCGCCCGCGCGCTTTCCCGTGGATGGGCCAGCAAGAGCAGGGGGCAGGGCAGTAGTGAGCGCCGAGCTGCTTTTTTTCCTGGCAATGGTCGGGGCCTTTGGGGCAGACGCCGCTCGATGTTTATCCCTTAGCCACCGAGAAACAGTCTTCCCGTTGCACTCTTTACAAGAACAGGCCGGCATGGCAAGCGAGAGGGACACGGGCACGACAAGAGGGACGCGTGCGGGCAGACGAAGGCAACGTGTGGAATCTCACAAGTGTAGCCTGTAAAGGCTGCACTGAAGGCGAGATTCACAACAGAACAGCCTGTAGAGGCTGTTTCGCTGCGGGAGAGTGGGGGTGGGGAGTCGAGAGCCAGGTGGTGCGAGGGAGATGGTCGAGGTGCGGAGGAGAGCCGGGCCGTAGCGCGACTTAACGAAATTTGTCTGAAGGGTCGTCTGGGTGTCAACTTAGCTCTGATTCAAGTAAAAGCAGACGGGATACTCGTACCTGCTTGGAGAATGTGCACACCGGGAGCAGCTGGGCTACTTGAAGTCGAAGGAGATCGTAGCTCTGCGCCTGCTTGCCTTTGCCGCATGCATCTACTTTGATTTCGAGTACGTAATCTACTCCGATCTACTACCGAGTCCTTTGACTCTGATTAGACTATCTACTACACCCGGCTCGCACACCTCAAGTAGCTCATCTTCTTTATATTGTTGAATTCGGGCCCTGAACGCAGTGAGTACTGGGTGGCGCCAGCCTGAGGGCGAGAACGTGTACTGTACGCCGATTGAAAGTGCTTCGCACGGCATGCTCCCAGATTCACGAATCTGTCAACGACGGTAAGCGATGGAGAGGCATTGCACAGTGGTAGAGGGGCGGCGCACCATCGTGACAATATCCATCAAATCGGCGTCGATCTTTCTGCGCTGGCGGACCGCAGACGAACGAGTAGCCCTCTGTGACGGCCAAGAGCAACAAGGTGAATGAAATCAGATTCGTCCATAAAAGCCAAAGCAGCGGTTTGAAGTCGCCTCGAATGCAGAGTAGTAATCCTAGAGGAGGTGGTGGTGGGAACGAAGGCAATATTTGCACCTGTTAGGATCGCGGCCAGCGGCGGCCCGTACTCCGCCGCAACCTTCATTCAACTCGAGCGACGACTCGACTCGACTCGACTAGTGCCCGAGTGCTTGCTTCAATGCTTCATGTTTTCAGACTGCCATGACTTTCACTATCGCTGGTTTTCCGAGCCGCGGTGCCCGGGGTGATGCCCACTGCGCCAAACCAGGACTCGGCGGCACGTCTCGCTCTCTGCGGCGCGCGTGCGTTCACCTGCGACTCTTTCTAGCAGGGCAAGGTGTCTTGCGTTGGGCTTCAGGGCGATGACTAGAGCACTTTGATGGCAGCTCTCGTCCCGAGCCCGAGTCGGCGCAGATATAACGCGCGCTGACGTGGAGATATCCTGCGCAAGGAAGGCTCTGGCGGCAACCAGGGTGCAGGCTGCCGTACGCGCGGCGTGGGACCCTTGCTGTGGGAAAGAAGAGAATGAAGGTGACAGGCGTGTGCTGGCGCTGAAGGCTGGTGGCGCGTGCGGCCATGATGATTTGATGGCGGCCACACATTGCGGGCGAAAACTCTGGTGCGCATCGTCCTCGTCTCTTGTTGTTCTCTACATACCTCTGACGTTCGTGCCCAGCTCATACACCCTCGTGCCACGGAAAGAATGCGCGATAGCCTTGCACAGAGTAGCGCGTTTGGAGCGTAACCCACGTTGCTGTGGCCCTCTTTCGTGCCACATCTCATCATCCGAGTGCGCCATCCGGGGCCGTGTTGACACAATTGGCGACGAATATTACGTGGTCGAATGGCCACCGAACGGAGTCGCAAATGTCTATAAAAGCGGGCCCAAGCTAGTAGGTTGCCTTCATCAAGCTCCTGCGATCTTTCGAACATCTACCACTGCTCAATGTCCGCACAACCTGGAAACCAATGTTTAGACAAACCCCACGACTGGCACTTCCCTCCTTCAAGGGGATTACTCCCTCTCGACTTGTGCCTCTTCTTACCGGACATTCCCGACACAGATCTACTGGCACGGTTTCGCCAGCCAGACATATGGGGCCTCTACGTACATCAGCCCCACGGCAATGGTTCTCGAAGCTGGTATGTCACCGCTGACTGCAGCGGGGCGGCATGTAGAAACATCCTCCTCGAAGACGTTCCTCCGACCGACTTGGGCACCGTGGGTTGTGGCTACGTATCAGTACTCGGAAATCTCCAGAACTGGTATCGTCACACGCACTACGGAGTCCGCGTGAGAGAACTGCTCAAAAAAATTCAGCGGGTAGTAGACGACTTTGAAAGCATCATGCCTCGTTCCGAAGCGACCCAGAAACTGGTCAGTCAAGTCTTGGCAAGACTTGTGGATGAGGATCCGCAGGCACTCGAACTCGTCGAAGGTATCCCGAAAGATTCCAATTTTGTTGGGTCCATCCAGAAGGCCATACAGAACGAGATAAAAAGTTACAAATCGACCCGGCGTGACCCCAAGTTGCGATGGTCAAAGATGTTTCAAGTGCGGTGTAGGCTTCTGGGTCGCCTTGCACGTTTTCCCTGTCACTAATCTCGAACGTATTCAGGCTTCGACCAGGGCCTATACATTGTTATTGTCAAAGTCAATTCAGAGATACACTGGGAGCTATATTTCCATTCAAAGTACGGGGACAAGGCTAATAGCCAAGGCTATTTTGCGCGGTTTGGAACGAGTTCAGCAGGCGCTCATGCGAAGTGGTTGGCCGGTCAGAGGACAGCCTACAGCATTCCACCTCGCCCAGGCTTGATCACGTTATGGCTAGGCAACCTGGAAAAGGAAGAGCATGAAGTGGCCAAAGTAATTATCCAAGCGTCGCTCACTGGCAAGGACCGTATGGGCACTCTCCTTATGCATCTGGTACAGAAAAACCTACTATTGCATCTCAAAGAGTGTTCTGGCAACGATTTAGTTCAGACCCTGATGGCAGAGCTGACGCAGGAATTCGAGCTCTTATCTCAAGGCGAGCTGGCACGAGCAGGGCAACAAATCTTTCCCTCTAAAGTTCTCAGGACTCAGAATGAGGAGGAAAGAGATCGTCGCTGACGGACGCATGTCCGCCCGAAGCATTTCCGTGCACGATGACCTATGAAGAGGAATTCAAGGAATCAACTGTATTCATGTATGCTTGCATATGGCTGACACATGACGCACGTAAGAGGGCTGGGTAGATACACGGATTTACCTCACTCTATATGTATCGAGCCTCGAAATGATCGACGCCTGGAATGCGTACATGCGCAAGCAGTAAGAGCAAGACGCATAGACCGTACCTCGTATGTCAACATAAACATGGCACCACTTGTGAGATTTTCCGAGCCCGCTGTCAGAGTAGTCGCCATCCAGACGGGACCATAGCGTGAGATGTCGGATGAGACGGATGGGGACGTGCCGTGTCGGAGGTGCATTCATTGGCATACAAAAAGCGAAGGCTATTGGACCAGTCGAGCAGAGACCTGCGAAATTGTTGCTGCAGCACTGAGAGAGTCAAGAGAAGTCGTATGTAGGCCCAAACAACGAGCGAACAGATGGACACCAGAAATGGAGGATTCGATCCGATTGGCATCGCAGAAATTGGTCCGTCAAAGAATACTACCAGCGTGTTCATTGAAATGAGTATGCATCGTGGAGTGTAGCGGCAGGTGCATAAGACTGACTGCGAGGCAAGGAGGATAGCGAGCCATGCGCAGGGTAGCGCTGACAAGTTTAGAAACGACGAGGCAGCTGCGGATGGGCACGGCGTACGATTGGACGGCACGAGGCAGATGCAACATCGCGGATGAAGATCGTTAGCGTGTTCCCTCACAAAAGGCTACCGGAGTATATGAACCTGTCCGAGAACGACTAGACGATGAGTGGCAATCCTGTGGACAGAGGAAGCGCACTGATAGCTCCCTTTATACCAGGGAGCACAAAATCTAGAGCTGCAGGCCGGCGGAGCCACCTTCCCTAGCCTAGTGCGACTCGTCAGAGGCAGAGCGACGGTCACGAAAGTTTGATCCAGATTTTTGTTTGCACCTGTTGGGATCTCGGCAGTGGCCGGCATCGAACTCCCGGGCCCGGACGCCAACGCGAGCTCGAAGACACCGTCGCACAGAGCAACACTCGCCGAGCGCTCACGCACAGAGATCTCACGAAGACGGCAACACGCATACAAAGACCGGACAGCCATGGGCTATTGGCACATACGAATAATAGCACGCCACGTAGGCTACGCCCGTACTCTGCCCTCCAGCCTCCAGGCGTTTCTCTTCGCCGCGGGACAGCGCGCGGTGCGCCCTCCTCTCATCAACACCCGTGCACCAACGCTGACCTTCGCCCCAGGGCCCACCCGCAACGCAAAGCCTCGGTTGCGCGTACTGAAGTCTGCATCCTCTGCGCTCGGCGGCGCGTCGCGTGCACCACCACGCGTCGCGCTTCCCTGGCTGCAAACCGCCAGAGGTACTGTTCGTCGGATCACCGTCGGTCCCGGTAGGCTGGGAAAAGGCGAAGCTGCGGCGTCTGCGAGGTCAGGAAGTTGTGGGGCCCTGTGCGTGGAGGTGAGCAGTGTCGCGCGGGCGCGAAGTCGATCTTGGAAGATGGCGGTGAGTGGGTTACTCCACCCGGCGATGACAAGAGGCTCACTATATGCATGTGCAGCCGGCTGCCCATCTACCAGCTCCGTGGGTAACATGTGTGCGAAGGCGTAGATCGATTGAGAGTCGGTCTTGGACGCGCTCTCAGCGCCGGTTTCCCCTCTGCTAGGCGGAAGATGGGACGAAATGCCGGAGCTGTATGTTACTGTGCGCATCTTCTGCGCTGTGGTCTAGTGCGAGGTGAGCTGTGCCGCTCCGTATGTGCATCAATAGCCATGAAACTCACCTGCTTTCATTTCACTCTTTCTATCGCCAGTTTACGTGGGTGCCGGTGAACATGATGTGCATGACGTGCAACGTCTCGGGCCAGTCAGAGGGGCATGATGGCTCGTGAGCGGGTCCAGATGCGTCGGGCGTAGGTGGAAGGCGAAGCCGGCGTGGCAGCGCGTTGAGCTGCGAGACCGCACCAGGCGGCCACACGCTGTCAAAGCTGCGCGGTGTCCTGCGAGATGGCGGTGGACGCTCTCTCAACAAGCGCTATAGAACGGAAGTGTGTATGCTGTTCGTTAGCGTGCTGTGTAGAGTTTTATGTGCCAAGGCGGAATGCCACGAAGTGCGGGCTCGGACAGCTGAGTGATTTGGTTAGCGCAAACAGTCTTTGGTTCGTGCCCTTGTGGAAAGGCATCTTTGAACGAAGAGAAGGCAACGAGGCACAATGGCGAAGGAAGGCGGGCGGAGAACCCTATATCCGCGCCTACGCGCATAAGGTTCTGAGGACAATCTTACGCATGCTTCCTCAGCGACTTGCATGTGAGAACATACACCGTATTGTTTTGATTATGATTATGTAGAGTATCAGGAGTGTAGATAACCGACAGAGAGATACAAAGAGACGATAGAGCCCATGGAAACAAGGAGTGAAGGGAATAAAGAAAATCTAATTAGACAAAGTAGCCGCTCCTATCTTCGCTGCAAATGAATGTCGTGCGGGGACCGCCCCGATAACTCCTATATGAGAGCCCGCGCACAGCGCAAGCACCTCACCCTCCCCCACTCCCCGCCTACAGGCGCATCCTCTTCAGCGGCACGCCCTCCTCCGGCAGCGGCACGCCCGCCGCAGCGAAGCGCGCCGCACGCTCACCGGCCTCCAAGCGCACGACCGCGCAGGTTTCCAAGTGGCGGCGCACGGTGTCCGCGCGCGCGAGCGACTGCCCACAGAGCGCGCAGCGGCCGGCCGCGGGCGCGGGGTGCCCGCGCTTGCCGAGGTGCTTCCGCAGGCTCTCCGCGGTGTCGAGGCGCGTCGTGCAGGTGCCCCACCGGCACTCGAGCGCGCCACGCCGCGGGGCCCCGTGCACGCCGTGGATGTGCTCGCGCAGCTCATTCGCGGACGACTCAACGAGCGCGCCGCAGCCGCCGGCCCACGCGCATGGGACGGTCGTGACTGTGGTGCCGCGGAAGAGCTGCGCGCGCACGGCGTCCGGGAGCTGGTCGACGAACTCCTGGGCTTGCGTGCGCTGGTCGGGCGTGCGCTTGCGCTTGCAGGTCGAGGACGCTGGGTGAAGGCTGCCGGTAGGAAGGGGAGGGTCGTTGGATGGGAAGGCTACGCCTGCCGCCGGCGCCGGGAGGACGGCGGGTAGGAGCCCGCGCTGCTGCGCGAGGTCGAGGATTGTCTGCGCGGCGGCGACTCTGCAACGCGGTGAGCCCGTCAGTTCTGATCCCAAGTGTGTACTGCTGATGACGTACGGATCCAGCGCAGGGAAAAGCTCGCGGATCTTCGCGATGGAGCCCTCTGGCTCGAAGCCCGCCGCGACCATCCGCTCCCTCACGTCGGGCTTGATTGGCATAGCCAGGTCGCTAGGCGCCACTATGCCGTAGTACCCATGAGCGGCACCGTAGAGGGGAGTGGTTGAACGGGAAGGTGTTGCCACCGTCAACCAACTCGGCTCGATGCAATTGGAGGGCGGTGTTGCCAGGCCTTCGGACCTGGGGATACGCGGGTGAGCACAGATTCAGCTGCTGCGCGATTCTAGCGACTTACTCCAGGGTATCGCAGACGGACAAGGGCGTGTTATGGATTGTCTGCTGCCCAGTCGGCTCCATCACCAACGCGTCCCAGTCCACAATCTGCATCTGGGACGCCGCCTCCTTCTCCGCAAGCGCTGCGCTTGCATGAGCTGCGATGCCACTAAATATAGGTAAGCGCGTCGTTCAGCCTCGAGAACTTGGCAGAGACTCACTCAAGGTAGTCGCAGAACTGCATGCGCATGTTCAGCGCTTGTTCCGTGTCACAAAGTGCCCTGCCACTAGGTCAGTCCACGGTCGTCATTGAAAGCGACCGTCAAAACTCACTGCACTAGGAAGAACTCGTCGGCTCGGCCGAGGAGCTCCCCGACGACGTCGCCTTCCCTCCCTTGGACTTCCTCGACTGTTGGCGCAGTCGAGTTGTCCATCGACGCCGGCGTCGAAAAGAGGGTGGAGGTGGAGAAGGACGACATGGAATCGGATGTGGGGAGAAGAGAAGGGTGGATGAGGCAGACGAGAGGGAGTTGGAATACCGTTACTCTACCCCGAATCCCAGCCTTTTTGAATCCTCTGGAACGCGGAGTGCCACACTAAGTGTGTCTGGCCGTCAACCGCGAAGGGAAACGGACAATGGTACACGAGGCATGGCGACCATAGATCCAAGCTTCGGCAGCCAGAGGTGTGTGGCTTGAAGTGTGGACGTCGGACGGGCCCATTGTCGTCCCGCGAGATGGCTGACCGTGGCCCGACCACAAAGCGCCGCCTCATTTGGCGGTGAGCTTATGGCCGTCGACAATTTCAGTTCGAAAAGCACTTTGCATGACAGACACCAGAGCGCGAGGTAGACCGACATGCAAAGCGCCACGATATGGCAGGATGATGATCCAGGGCGTGAGTACCTTGTGCGCTGACATGCGATCGTCTTCGGAGGCCCTCTTCTCCGTTACATCCATGGTGCGAGTGCGTAGTCAGAAAGGGCGAACGATCTCGATTCGGAAAGCATTGTCGGGCATGCACAACGCGTCCGGGGGTGATCGACGTGGCACGGTGGCAGTGACGTCCACAAAGTGTAGCAGCGGGAATCGAATGTCAAGATGTCATCGAGGCAGGCACCAATGCGATGACGCATAAAGTAACAGGCTGGTTAGCAACGCAAGCTGGTTAGCCACGGGAGGAAGAAATGGCACGATAAAACTCACCAAGTTTGCTTGAGCGCAGCCTGACTTCGCGTCGGCGGGTCAGTCTTATCCACTGCACACAAGCCGTCGAATGCGATGGCGCCCTTCAAGGACTCGTGGACTGCGCCTCTGAGAGCAGCTCAAGACATCGGACTGCCTGGCTCTCGTCTCAGCCCTGGACGCCAGGAAGCCCGAGTCCGACGTCCGATGAGTAATTGAAGAGTGATACTCGGACAGCGTTTATTCAGTTTAGTAGATGGAAATTGAGCGGGAATGCGAGGGCATGTAACGGTGGTGGACGTGCGTCGTCGACGAGTCGGACGACGGCGGGCGTGCCAGGCTCGTCCGACTCGGCGTCGGACTCAGCGGAAAAGCGGCCCGGGAGACCCGCGGCTTCAAGCCTTCATTGACCTTCATTGACTCGCTTCAAGCTTTCAAGTCACGCTTCAAGGCGACCCGTCTCCTTCTGGGCCCTCTCTTCATTCGCCGTCATCCTAGCTCAGCGGTCACCGTCAAGCGTCAAGGCTTATACTTGGTCAGTCTCACAACAAAGGGTACGTCTGTCGCGCCATGTGACCTGTTCTAGTCAAACTGAACCTCCCCAGGGCCAGCGCAGCATGGTCACCCTCTCATACGACGTCCACGTCGAGATCATCGACTGGGTCTAACGCAACTCGCAGCATGTCACGATTGACTACAAGACGCTCCGTGCATGCTCCCTTGTCAGCAAGGGGTGGACGGCTCCCTCCCAGCGGCTCCTCTTCCGCTACATCGACGGCAGCCGATTACGCTTCTCCCACATTGTCCATCTTCTCCACGCGCTGCAAGGCACCCCAATTCTTGGGACGTACGTGCGCTTCTTTGAGATTGCGCTATCCATCGAAGATACGTGGGCTGCCGCGACAAATGATGCCCTCGCCCTGCTCGCCCTCTGTCCGAATCTGAACGCCCTCTCTCTTCTCGTCGTCATCGATCTGGTATCCGACGTAATCAGCGTAGTGAAGCGTACGGATGGGATTGGCCCGCAGCTCAAACACCTGCGAATCGGCGGCACACCCGAACGTATTGCCCCCTTCATCCATCTCTGGCCCAACCTACAGTCCCTCGAGGTATATGATTCGTTCGGTGAGTCCGACCTCTCCGAACTTTCCTTACCGTTGAAGACTCCGCGGAGCGCTGTGGTGAACTTGGAACTCCCCACGATTGCAAGATGGATACTGGAGGCAGCCGACGCGTCCGCGCTGCGCGAGCGAAATGCGTCTGGCGTCGACTGGGACAATTTGCTCTGTTTGGATGCATTTATCAGATCGACCGCGCTCTAGGACCTCACGACGCTCTTCCTTGACCATTCACTGCCCCCGCAGGCCGTCATCAACCGATTCGTGCGACTGGAGAAGCTTGTGATTGCAGCGCGCCCAGGGTCGGCGGGTGTGGTTCTGCCGCGGACTCTCCAGCATTTGGGCTACCACGCAGTCAGGAAGGATGACTGGGCGCCCCTCCGGTACCTGCTGGACGCACTGCAGGTGTTGCCGGTTTTACGGCTGATCACGGCGACACGGGCGCTGTCCTAGGAGGACCTGGCGGACTTGACGCGCGCGTGTGAGGAGATGCGTGTGGATTTCCTGTTGTACCGCGATTGCCGCATGTTCCCGGTAAGTCCAGTTGGATTCTTGAATTTCCACCCAGATAAACTGACGTTTCTTTCAGCGCTTTAGGAATGTAGATTGGATTTGAAGGAAGGCAGAAGGCTCCTCTATTCATCAAGACACATACATCGCTCTGTTCAACATCGCTATCCCTCGGCGCGCCGCATCAAGTGACACCCATTTATCCCTTTTTCTCTCCCACCTCTCTCATTCGACTGGTCTATACCCCGCCGGTCTGCCCGACTTCGCCCCCTACGCTGGAACCCAAGTACTCTCAGCTCTCGGCGTACTTCCTTGCACCGCACACGGAGGATCTTTCAACTTCCCCGCGCTGGGGTGGGCATTCTGCGAGCTCACAGGCGTGGCGCGCGGCCGAGACGACCTGATCGGTGACGTCACGTCCTCGTGCACGGGAGGCACCTCGTCGCCTACCACCATTTCACCAATTCCATCTTGTTATGCAGTCCTCGGGCCTTACGGATAAGCCGATTTTCAGGCTCTGACCCCCACGCGCCGAGCCGCGGCTACTTCCCTCAGCTTGACGAGACATGGCGCCGAAAGCAACATTTTATTCATGACAACTCTCGTCAGTCGGATAACTCAGCGATCAGTAGTACTTCTTCGGCCAGAGCTTGCCATTGATTAGTCTTGCGGAATTTATGCCAGTTGCTGACGTCCATAGGTCGCGGCCCCGCGCATTGAACCTCGACTGACTATCATCATACTTCTGGTTCAGGGGAACCCACATCTCCGACATCGTGTGCCTTTCACGGTACTCCTGTGACAGCGGGCGGTTCAACCAAGGCGTTCGTTCAAGTTTCCAGTTCTCCCGCAAGTTTCTGCCGCGAACCGCACGCCTCGGTGCGCATTGACTTTCTGCTAGAACTTGACGAGGATAACATCAGGATCTGTGGTATCCAGTCTTTCAGAACATGCTTTTACCTGTAGGATTGATTTCCCAGTCCAGGCAAAGCTTCGTTTCCACTTGAGGTGCCACGTCAGAGCCACGGTGGCGCGTGTCCTTGGAACCCTCCTCTATCAAACGCATGTACTTTTGGATGTTGCTATCCAGCATTTTTATGATATTGGTCCTCTGTTGTCCTGGCGGCGAAAGGAGGGATCTTATCGCTGCATAAGTCCAAGAGCTGCCGGTGTAGCACTCCCATCGTTGCTCCCAGATTACTCCCCAGATATCCTCGAACGATACGACCGGCTCATCGTCATCGACCATCGGCGGGAAGAAGACAAGCTTTACGAACCGCAGCCCAACATCCGCTTCTCCGATGGCTAGCCACGTCTTTTCTTCACACCCATCTTCCGCGGTCAACAATTTCCCCGCCTTGTACTCGCGAAAGTACAGGCCATGCTCCTTCCCGGCCGACAAGGTGCCCTCGAGGTCTACTTCAAATTTCAGGACCAGGTAGAGTCCTCCGACTTGCAGCCTGGTATCTGGAATATTGATGTGTTTGGCGATACGGGGCCCAGCGTGGCGCAACTTGAAGGCGTGAGGGTTGGTACTTGACATGCTAGACAACTTGAAGGTGGGGTCTAGCCGGGGAGGGACGCCACATGATGTATAGCTCGCCATGTCTTATATAGGAACATGGTACAAGGACACGAGCGCTCAACGTGGCCCGACGTCTATTGTGCAGCTGCGCTACGTAGGTAAGGTACAAGACGTGGATGAGGCTTATATGCACGTGACACTTGCAGCAGTAACGGAAGATCATGCTGATATACGTGTTGTCATTTTACATTGGTAACACTACCTAGAGCCCAAAGCCCTGAAAGACAACTGCAGCGTCCGGTATCGATGAGGAGCCAAAACAAGTCTACATGTCCGCTGAGAAAATTTCAAGGTCGAGATGAGCACGAAACCTTACGAGTATGCTGTCATTCACGAGCCTCGCCATGTCCATCCCACACCACCGTCTCTACGATGCACTTCAGGCGATCGATCATCAGCTGGTCGACCGCGCATCGTTTGATATCAAGGCTCTGTAGATGGTGCCCTGCTACGGCGCGCAATTCGAGGCATGTCACGAGCATGTCGAAGACGCTATCGACCTCGCCCGTCTCGTCATCCTCGTAGATCTCATGCAGATCTGCATCAGCGAACTCGAGCGACTCCAACGTCGGCAGCAAGAGGTCGTCGCTTGCTCCCCGACTGGGCGTCAAAGCCTCGACAAGCATGGCCACACCATCATGCGACGTTGCTAGTTCGCGAACGGCACCGGCAGGTGCGATGTGTCCCTTCCACCTAACCGCGCTCCAGATGAGATCGGGACAGGGTTCGTGCAACTTGAGTGTCCGTAACTGCGCCGATGCAAGCGTGTCGCAGGCGATACGAACAAAGTCCAGGTACGCCCTCCTCTCCATGTCGTAGAACATTCCGGGGCCCCGAAATCGCATTTGTACGGGCAGGCTTGTGACGGCTGTGGTGCTGAGCCACGAGAGCGAGACTGATAGTCTCAGGTAGGTCGCGTATTACTTCGAGGTATGAGATGTGTTGAGGGTCGAAACCTACGCCGATGTGGAGGATGTGGAGGTAGGTCTTCAGGGCGGAAAAGAAGGCCAAGAGGCCGTCGGTGCCTCGGATGCCTGCTGACAATGACAAAACGGACAAACGGGCATTTGACGGGACGTCGAGGTGACTGAGCATGGTCGTGCAGTCGCGTAACGCGCTGGAGAATGTGAGTTGCTCGAGGCTGGAGAGGCGAACGACGCGATGTTCGGAGGATGAGGCCTCATTCCATGTCCATGGGCAGCATCCGGTCAGCGAAAGCGTTTTTAATCCTTTGATGCCTTCGAGAGCACTGAGGAAGTCGGTGAAAGTCGTAGACGGAACAGTACTCCAATAGGCCAATGATCCTGATCTAGGGACAATGTGGACGACAAGGGATGTGAGGTCCCGTAGTACAGGAGATGACCACGGAAATGACCGTGGATTCCCAACCGATAGACTGCGGAGCCGCGGCGCGCTGGCTCCCAGGAGGAGCTCGGGTAAGACCACGGGAGGCCCGGCGTGTGTTGCGCATACCTCCAAGAGCTCGAGGCAAGGAGTAGGGGTGTACAGCGCCGCTGCGACGGTCGATATCTCGTCCGCATCTCCCACAATGCGCAGCACCTTGATATGCGAGAGATGTGTGACGATCTGCTCCTGCTGGTGTTCTGTCAAACACGGCCCCGTAGTGCAGTTGACCACGAGCGGCGTGCGTTCTGCCCGAGAAAACATGGTGTCGACCCAGTGCGTGCCGAGTGAGAAGGGAATGCGCGTCCAGAGGTCACGCATCTCGAGTGCGACTGCGCGCCAGTGACGGCATACATGGGTGACGCGAATCCAACCAAGGCTTGGCCCGACGATGTCGTCGTGTTCAAAAGGGGAGTCTACGTCTCGACAAAGGAAGAAGATTCGAGCAAAAACTTCTGGTGGGAGTTTATTGATATGAGCGAGGAACTTGTGTTGCTCATCGATGGCGACGGAATGCATGTCGTCCAATGCCGACTGCAACATAGCCCTACTTGGCGAATAGGCGACGAGATTGCTTGATGAATGCTAAGCTACAGACTGCCGTCAGTTTGATAACCTGAGACGGCTAAGAGCAATCTCACCACTGTTTCGCATCCACGGCCGGAAAAAAAAAATCGACGATGCGCCAGCGACAGGCCCTGATAAACCGAGAGCGATGTCTTGTCTGATCGCTACTGTTCAGAGAAGTTCGACTTCAAGCGAAAACAAGAAAGCGCACCAATGGCGGGTAGAAAACCGGGACGTCGCCGACGTCTGTTGAATATCGACGCGAAGGCTGGATCAATGAGATGTCGAGCAGAATTTGGTTTTGACACTGTGCACTCTGTCAAAGTCAAGCCCCCGGGGCGCGCTGGTCAGAAATTGACTTGCCTTCGCCGAAAATTCTTCCTGTGGACGTGCCCGTCTTGCCCGGTGTGGCAGGTCGGGAGAAGGAGCAGTCGCAGCCGGCACGTGCCGGCCGTGCCGAGCGCCGAGTGAAGTTTTCCCTCGCCGCCGATCCCTCCGATGTGCTTGCCAGCCTCAGCCTTGCCTTGTACATACCTCTAACTTACCGTTGGCTTATGTAGTCTCCGTTGCCGACTTTGCGCGGAAGACAATCGTTCCGTACCGCTGGCTGACGCGAAACAAATCTCTTGCACACTGCAGGAAGACGGGCCGTGATGCATCATGAAGCACTTGGAACACATTGTGTAAGTCCACGCGCGCCGTTGAAGACCGCTGGGTGGCCTTCCTGAGGCTATCGATCTTCTCTCCTCTGCACCTTTTTTCTCTGCCCATGACTGCTAGAATGCTAGAAGATTTTCTGGATGTGATACGTCCCTGCGCTAGCGCCGTCAGGGATCTACTGCAGCCCTGACTGCGACTGAGGATACTCTCAGCAACTAGCGCGTCTGAAATGCGAGTGCATCCTCTTACCACTGTGATCCTCGCTCTTGGTCGACAAACTGAACGTTTTTTGCTGTTTCTCAGCCCAGTTTCTGTTGCGATCTGTTCTTATCATTTTCTTTCTCGGTCTCCAACAGCTCACATCTCCTGGGGCCACGATCGTCTGCCTTTCCGCATCTCTATCAGCTTCTTCGGCAACTGCGAAGCATTGTCTCAGAAAGAGCGTCGCTTTTTGATCTTAGTATCATCCACTTCTCCCTCGCAGTCGCTTCTAGCTGTTTGTGGGATGTAGATCATATCGCGGCTTCTTAACATTCTGCCTGCTTTGAGGGCGATCGACCTTTGGTACCGCACAATTCTCCGGCTGCATGCTTAAAAGCTTCATGTCCATGGCCTTTGTCTACAGGAATCCTGTCGCCCCTCTTCTCCGCTCAACATCCACTTCAACTCTTACCATGCTGTGTGTCGAGCCAATGAAGAGGGCACGCCTTGCGGCGCTTGCTCTTGCATGTGCATTTGGTCTCATTTCAGCAGCACTCGCGGTGAATGGTCTCATCAAGTACGTTGTTGAGTCTGATTCTCTGAGAGATGCTGATCGCAGGACAGAGGCAACGCCGCCCAGCGGGCGATGCGACACGCCATTCCGCCCGGAGAGCATGTGCACATCGACGTTATGAGTACGTTCCGGCTCTGCCGATTTACACTCTGACCTCACCTAGGATGCCGCTAAACCTGACTCTGATAGATTTGTACCATCCTGGCGTGATTGCCACGGCATTTTCTGCGATCATAGGAGTTGTCGCGCTCCTCTTCCTCGCCATGACCGCATTCCATCGCCCATTCGACCGTCTCCTCCGACAATCCGGCCCTGTGCCTCTAGCGACACGCACCCTGCGCTGGCAAGCGGCGACGCTCGCCTTCGCATCCATTGTTCTGCTCCCGTGCCAGATCGCATACACGATCGTTTTCGCCACGAAGGGATCGACGACCACTATGGATCTAAACGGTGTCCCCATCCCTGAATCAATAATCAAGGCCAATGCAGCCGCAAGCGGCGCGTCGACGGCGTACCGTGACATCGGGTACTGTGAGTATTTTTTCGTCTGTTTCATCAGGGCCATCATTTACCGACGGTTCCAGTGCGACTACAAGTCATATTTCCATGGCCTGCATGGCTCTTCGCGTCAATCTCTGCCGTGATCTTGTTCGAGGCATCACGCAAGCGCAGTCTCTCGGCATCTGAGGGTGAAGCCACGCCGTCTGTGGCCAGCGAGGAAGGGGATTCGACGTTTTCGGATAAGTACTTGGAAGAAAAGGTGGTCCCTTGCTAGACTGTTCATCACATTATATATTTTCTCCGCCTGCTGTTATTGTACACCAATGGCGTTGACGAATACAGCTTTCCAATGGACAACGAACGTGGAACCGAGTCCGACGTCTGAGGAATTGGAGTGCGTACTTCGGAAGAGTAGAATAGCATCCAGCGCCGATAAACTACCCATATTCATGCCGCTATGACTTGGCAAAAGGTATCGTACTTGAATGTACAAACTAGCTTCTCCAGCTCGTCTACCATATTTTGCTCGATTTGTGATGAAGAAATAGATACCGATTCAATGGGACATCCAGAAGCGGACCGCGTTAGTAAACACCTCTTCAGGATGTCGAAAACTGGTGACGGATTCTGTCGACGAAAGTCCACAGATACTAACCGGAGAACCTTCAGCTCCGGGCAAGGAATAGGTGGTTGCACGCCGTCCGTCCCCACGGTCCCGATGTCTCCTGTCCACAACGCCTCCAGGAGCGCCGCCACTGCGTTGTGGGATGTTGATACCTCCCGGACATCCTCCGCACGCAACAGCATGTCCCTCCACTGACCCGCGCCCCAGCCCACGCAGTTGCCCCAGCGATCGCTCGGCAGATATAGATCATGCAGGTCGGGCGAGACAAAGACCTCGCAAAAAGCTTGGCCGAGGTCTAATTCAGGCATCCGCTCGGCATAGAAGACTGTGACTTCGATGAGCTCCCCGTACCGCTGAGCGGCAGATGGTTGCCGGTCGTCTTGATTATAAGCGTCCGTTGACCAGAGGTGTAACGTGGCTGCGTCTGGCCGGTGCGTACAGTTGAGGCGTGAGATGAGTCGTGCGCCTTGATTCGCAGCGCCAACTCGTAAGAACGTCGCCAGCGCGGAAGAAAAGGCGCGAACGGAGCGAACGGCTGTAGAGTCGGACGCATATGTGTCCGTGACGAGGACCAAGCGCGCGGTGGTTGGAGCCCGGATGTGACTGAGGAACGTCGTACACTGGGACATGCCCTGGCTGTAAGACAACTTCACGAGACTGGAGAACTCGACGATACGAGTTGTCCCGGCCGATGTATCCTCGCTCCAGAGCGTGTCGCCGACGAGGTGAAGGGTTTGCAGAGAGGAGCGCATACTGTGTAGCGCATCGAGCAGCTCATTGAACGACGGGAGAGCGGAAATGCTGGCGACGAATTCCAATTTGAGGTGCACGAGATTATGCAGGACTGGGGATGCCCAGGGAAATGCCGATATGATATTGACCGAGAGTGAGCGTAGCAGGGGGGCATGGCGACCGAGGAATTCATCCGAAATGGGCATGATGGTGGAGCGGCCTCGATGGTTGGGAACACTGATGATCTCGAGGGATTCGAGAAGCGGTGCGGGTGACGATAGACTCGGAGAACTGAATATGGCGTGCGACTCCAGCTCTCTTGAGGTAGTGAGGACAAAAACCAAGGTCTTGATGTGTGCGAAGTGTTCAATGATTAAAACTGCATGCTGATCTGTAAATTCTCGCAGGAACTCGCGTTCAGAGTGATTGAAGCGTGGTATAATGACCAGGGGAGCCAGATGGGAGCGTGAAAACGCCTCTTCAATCCACTCCGTCCCAAGGTAGAAGGGAATGTGCGTCCACAGGTCGTGGCGCTCGAGCGCAATCGCTCTCCAGTCGCGACATACGTGAGACACCTGGATCCACCCCAGGCCCCCTTTCCTTTCGCTCTCAGGCGTGCGCTCGCGAGCGGCAGAGTTGCAGTCCTGGTCGCGACAGGTGATGAAGATTTGCGCGAGGATATCGTGAGGCAGGCGGGCGATGGGAATCAATGAATTCTGTCGCTCCCGAAGGGTGCGCATGGCAAGCTGCATTTCATAAAGGTTTTCGGAAACGATATTGTATGCGTTCGTCATGTCCCGCGGCGGAGAAAAAGAGTGCACCCCGTCGACGAGTGCAAGTTGCGATCGAACCGCTGACTGCCAGAAGCCGGCGGTTCCAGCGTCCAGATCCATGGCTCCTGTGCTATTCCCATCGATTCAGAAGGACCCGCAGAGGTTCGAACCACCGGGGATGCGTACCTTGTTGTCGTACAACTTGGATGATATCAAGAGGCTTGAGTTCGACTGCGGAGCACAGTCGGTCCGACGAGAAACTCATGTTCGACGTCGATAAGCAGCTGTAGGAATTTCACATTCAAAGGCTCACCTGAAAGCAGCTGTATATCCCAGCGGTCGACCTCAAGCGTTGGCAGGCAAGCCTTAGCTCAGGCGAATGGCATCAACGACGTCCTATAGTCGTAGCGAGTGCCGTCGATGCCGGCTGCCGGCTGTGTCGGCGATTGAAATCCTGCCGACGGTCCGCTCGAGTTCATCTCTGTTACATATGTCAACTTTCGGTTCTGATATCATCCTTTCCCCTCTCCAGGTTTGAGGCGCACTCAAGTCAACGCAGGCCATGCAGGCAGACAACAGCCAGGATGGCCAGGTCCGCGTCGAGGCGACCCAGCCGTCGCTGCACCCCATGTTCTCCTTCGACGCCGACGTCGTCCTCGGGTCGCGCGATGGCGTCCAGTTCCGCGTGCCATCCACGACGCTCAAGATGACGTCGAGCTGGTTCCGGACCCTCTTCACGCTCCCACAATCGACGATCCCGTCCACACCCACCACGCCGACACCCAGCCCACTCTCCGACACGATCAACCTCGACGAAGACGCACGCACACTCGAGCACCTCCTGCGCATGATTTGCGGCCTCACGATCCCCGAGCTGGACTCGTGGGACACCGTCGAGCCGCTCCTATACGCTGCAGAGAAGTATGACATGCCAGGCCCGCAATCGATCGTGCGCGCGCTTGTCCGCACGCCTCCCTTCCTCGACACGCCCCTGCGCCTCTACGCGGCCGCGTGTCGATACGACTGGGCCGCCGAGGCGCGCCTAGCGTCAACGCGTACTCTGACGCTCGACCTGCGCGACCGCGTGCACCGCTCAGCGCTGCTCAAGCTCAAGACCGACGACCTCCTCGCGCTGCAGGACCTGCACCACCGCCGCCGCGAGGACTTCCGCCAGCGCCTCAGCGAACCGCCCTTCCTCACCGACATTCAGCTCACCGAGGCATACGCGCGCTGTGCGCGCTGTCACGAGCCCGTCGACTATGCCGCGTGGCGCGAGCTCAAGTACGTCATGGTCTTGGAGATGGACCGTCGCCCCGCCGGCGACATGATCCCGGCCGGCTTGGAGGAGTGGCCGGCCGCGAGGGCGTGCTGGGCGGCGAAGTGCAAGAAGATGTCGTGTGGCAGCTCTGTGTATGACAGGACATCGTCGACGCGTGCGATCCAGGAGGCGATCATCGCATTGCCAGAGACTATTGAGGTGTGTGATCAATGCTTTACCCCAGGGACGAGCGACTTATTGGGATCTTCCAGGAATCAACTGATTCAGTTATGGCATAATAATGCGCGTGGTCGACTTTCCATACATGATATCCCCGGAACTTCGTCTTCTCCCATTGTACTAATACTTTTCATATGAATTGTATCATAGACATTCGATCACCCAGCGCGCCCACTGCCCGACTGACCTGCTCACAAGAACACAATCAGCGCTTCCGACGCAAGCACCGAGACCGTCGCCTGCCCGCTCTGCACCGACACGCTCTCAAATGCCTGCGTTCCCGCACTCACGCAGTCGCCCGTGAACGTCAGCCCACCCCCGATCGTCACGTTCCCGCTCTGGTCCACGCGCGCCGCCGCGCTTAGCGCCGACATGCGCAGCGCGCGCCTCGTGCCGTCCGCGCCGGGCAGCCCGCTCAGCGGCACGCTCGTCGCCGCGCGCGTGCCCGTGCCGTCGAAGTACGCCGAGTTGAGCGCGAGCACGCGCAGCGGCGCGCCGGACGCGCTGAACACGGCGTACGTCGCGAGCGTGCCGGTCCCGTCATCCAGCATGGAGACGGTGTGCCCGTCGGTGCCGAGGAACTGCGAGACGAAGTACGCGCCGTAGAAGGGCGCGGCCGTCGTGTAGCGCCCCCAAAAGCAATATTGCTATGTGCAGTTGTTAGGTGAGAATATATGCGCTGGGGAAGGGTACGCACGCAGTTGCCCAGAGTGCCTTGGTGGAAATAGAGCCGGCTGATACCATTGAGGGCCGCTTGTAGAACATAGTCCACAATCCATAGTGCAGCGCCGAAGGTAGGGCTGATGCCGCCTCCACCGCATGTAGCTTTTGCCCCGGTCATCCTATATTCGCTCTTGATATTGACAACCTGACATACCGGAGTTTGTCTCGCCCAAGACATAAGTCTTGCCTTGCGCGCGAGCTGCTGCGGCCTCGGCTTTGTACTGCTCTGTATACGACACGATGCCTCTGGTATAAAGCATAAGCGGCCAACTTATTCATACCGGGAAGAACTTACGAGTGGCTCATGAGAGACTGGAGGTTCGTGCTTGCCCCGTTGCACGCGGATTGTGGGTATGAATGTCCGGAGAAAGTCTTCGTGTAGGTGATCGCGCTTCCGAGTAGCGGAATCAAGTTTGTGGTGCTCCACGTCGGGTACTGAAGGTATACCGCAGCCTGAAAGATGTTCCCGACCTGCGCTGTGTGTCAGTCCGGAAGTGCAGGTCAAATGATGGAGTAACGCACAGAGGGAGCCAGAGCCGTCTGCCACGCCTTCTGGCTCGCGCCATCCGTGGTCGGGTTCCACCCAGAAGATGGGATAATGGGCGACCCGCTGGCATAGACTTCGTCTCGTCAGCCTACTGCAGATGCCCGCAAATCACCGGTCCCTTACATTCTGGCTCGTTGCCGAGCTCGATCGCATACAGATTCGACATGCTGGAGAGCGCCTTGACTGCGGCCTGTTGTGTGTTGCCCTGCTCGTCGAGCTGGCGGTTAAGGCCGATGGTGACCGGCCCCTTAAGCGCGGCTGCGAGCGTGAAGAACGACGGGCCGAATGTCAGGGAAGTCGGTGCATCAGTGGAGGAAGCCACGGTGTAGTTCACCGCGGTGGAGAGGGAGGAGTCGTATGTCGCGCGGTCCCTACGACGGCCCTGATGAGCGGCTTCCATCGACGAGAGCTGAGGCAGGACATACTGGGTTGTTCCTCCAATGCGAACAGCTGGCGCAGTACCACGAAGCGTCGTTAACTGGGCTATGCAGTTCGTCGTCGAGGCTAGCTGTGCGTATGCCGGGAATGTAAAGAACTCCAATGAGATGCTCAACAGCGCAGAATCCACAGAGGCTGCAGAGGAGGGCGCTGTTGATGGCACGGAGACCGCCTCGACTCCAACAAGGAATATGCAGACGCGGGCGAGAAAAGCCAAGGTGGATGTCATGGTCAAAGCTCGTGGCGGACGCTGGTGCGCTGGCATCGACGACTAAATGAGCCATCTGACAACCCAGTAAAGCACATCATAGAGCGGCCCGACGACAGTCCGCGTGTCCCTTGCATTGCGCGCACGAATGTCAAGGAAACCGAAAAATAGCCCACCTTTCTGCGAGGATCGTCCTCGTGGCTCCGGTAGAAGTGCAAGGGCCGGCAATCAAAGAACGTTCTACGCATTCGTAGATACCAAGTAGATACCCTGAGAGCGTGCATATAGGCGGCGACAAGAGAGTAATCGCGGACGATCGCAAGGGTGGAGATGCAATTGGACGCTGGAATGTCGGCGTCTCAGTCAGACCGCAGTATGATAGGATATCATGTAAACAGAACGTCGTATCCAGTGCCTCTAACCGACTCCAAAATCTTCGTATAATCAGCTGCAGCAGTTGTAGCCTCAAGCTGGGTGCCGTCGAAGATGCCATCAAAGTGTGCAATATGGCGGTGCCGGACCCATGCGAGGAGTGCACGGGCGAGCGGCCATTGGCATCTCCAAGCGCTCGGAGGATTTTTTCTGAGATCCAAACGTTGCTCGCCACCGTAGAGAAAGTCATTCTTCTCCATCCTGCACTGGTTGTAGTTTCCCGTCATCCACTGGTCGACGATTACCGCCGTAGATTCGGTGGCATCGTACCAAAGAAAGACGTGGGCGAGGATCCAGACGAAGGATTCGATGTCGTGGAAGTAGGTCCGCAACATCTTGCCCTCCCAGTACTCGTCGGAGAGAAGAACGATGGGCATGAACAGTGGGGCATTGGAGTGACGACGTTCCCGTTCCTGACCTTCGCCCGCGATATCCCAGTCCTTGAGAACTCCGAGAACAGCTTCAACACTCCTGCAACAGGCGAGATTGGACACATTCATCTCTATGTCACAGATGCCATGTGTCCAGAGTCGATAATGGCCTGGATGGACTCTGTCTGTCAGCCATCGCGAGCCTGAGAAAGGTCGAGCGACTGCGCGCACCCTTGACACAGTCTACCCACGCTCCGACGAAGTCATCACCGCGCAGACTTGTGATTTTGTCAAGATGTTTGGAGAAAACCATGCGGGATGGGAGGCGGCGAGGGGTGAATTCGGCTGGTGGCAGACCAGCATGACGAGGTTCAGGAGGGTTTCGCCCCATGTGCCCCAGGTGCATCGCTATTCGGGTCATATCTGTGCACACATCAGCTTGGTTGGTGCTGCGCGTGGCCATACCAGCCACGGTAGCCTGCGGCAGCGTCAGCATTGAGCACAAAAGGCCGCGTGTCGACTCACTCTATGAAGATCGAACTCGAAGATAATCAGACAGCGGGCACACTGGGAGGAGCGTTGTGATGTCGCGATTGCTACTATTTTGGACTCGGAGGTCCGAAGGGGCCCGTGGTGCCAGAGGGTAAGTTCGCGGGCAGCCACTGAGCGGCGCGGCGAGCTCGATTCGACCTGATCAACGAACTCCGAGGATAGGAAGCCCTTCCACCAAGCTTCCACCTCAGACTCTTCCAACCATCGCAATCAAGCTCAAACTCAATGACTACAGGAAACGCAGGCTATGCAGGCGGACAACAGCCAGGATGGCCAGGCCTACGTCGAGGCGACCAGGCCTGCGCTTCTTGTAGTCTCCCGTCGTCCACTTGCCGACTATTACCGCTGTAGCGGGACGGGGGCTGATGGGAGGCGCTGAGGGGCAGATTTGGCCGATGGTGGGCCAGCACGAGACTGAGTCAGTCGTGTGTACATCTCGAGTCCTATCTGTGCCCACATTGACCTCGTAGGGCAGACGGTCGCTGCGCATGGCCAATGGGCCATCGCAGGTCACGGAAGCTCAAGTGCTGCTCAACTGTTGCCAGACCGCTGTCTGACACAGGGACGAACCAAGACTTCCTCATGGCTGCCTCAACAGGGGGCCCCACAAGCTTCACCCCAACCATCATGGCCTATAACGCGGAGGACTTCGTCTTGTACTTGCAGCCCTGTGCCCTCTCGCTCGTACCTGCCCTCTTCAACGGAATCACGGTCACGGAGCCCCGCCAGCAAGCCTACGACCGCGCGCGCGCACTGGAGGCCTTAGGGTCGTGGCCCACTGCGACAGACGACTGGTGCCACGACTGGTGCCAGCCCACGTTCGCACCTGAGGTCGGTGGGCGCGTTTTCGGGCGCTTTCTATGCGAGGCCCCGGGTGAACAAGGCGTCGACATCGTGACGCAGGAAATCAACAGCTGCGTGCAAGAGAACGACACGGAGACGCAGCGCTCTCTTGCGTCGCTCGCATCGTGTTACATCGACGTCGTCTTGAAAACTTGTAAGTGCAAACACCTTTGCGTCTCTATTCCGCTGGCGGCTGATGTTCGTTGGCAGTCGTACAATACCATGAGAAGCTACGCAAAGCCACGGACGACAGTTATGAGGAGGAAGAGGTAGCCCAAAACGTGGATCTTTTCGCTAAGGCCAGCGAATCAGTTGAGTCCCTTTTATCTGCCGGTATATCGAACGACGTGCCGCTGACTTACCAAAGGCTCTCGCCCGCGAAGACAATCGTTCCATGCTCACCAGGCTTTTGGACTACGACATCTGGAGTAAGAGAGGAGGGGACCTCACAATCGATTACACATTTACTGCGACTTGCCACATCATACCGCATCAAATGGTATCTGGACATAACACAGCGCGCAAAGTGCGTCTCGATATTGTTATATCTGCCCTCGTTCTTATGTCGTCTTCATATTTGTCCAGCGGTCGGTGGTCCGGGCGATCCTTGAGAAGCCGGGAGGTCTCGACATGAAGCCGGTCGATGGAGAACAAATTAATGACTTGGAAAACATCCTGACGCTCGATGTGGGGACGCACGCACTCTTCGCCGCCTTGGAGATCTGGTTCACCCCTGTCGAGGTATGCAGATCGCTTCTTACTGTAATGGACTAGTTGAATGACGTCCTTTAGGGCTGCTCTAACACATATCGTGTCGAGGCCAGGAATTTAGGCACACTCGCGCGTCGAGTGCCCGAGAACCCCATAACGTTTACTTCGACAAATCCGAAGGAATATCCTCTACCTGATCCCCTGCTCCTCAGTCTGCAGCGTACCTGCGCTCGCGTCATGCACTTGTCCGGGGCAGGGGGACATATTTGGAAGGTGATGGAAGTGGAGGAACTGATGGGTGGAATTACTCCGTGAAGGTGGCACTGACGCGGAGGCAGAGTCGGAGTGGGAATCCTCCTCTTGCAATACCTCCCAGAGGCCGCGGTATTTTCGACAGAAACACTATGTAGCCTGCGCCGCGCGCGTTGTAAGCTACCACCCAGAGGTATTTGGCGCACTTCGAGCCTTCATATGCAATTCTAGACACGAATGGGTCCTGACGAGATAGTTAGTCGCATTCCCGCCGCTCTGTAGCTGGCATTCCGCGCTGCTCTATCTATGTACATAGATCAAGACACCGAGCTAGACGCTGCGAGAGCGGCGCGGAGATCTGGTCGTCTCCATAGCTTGACCTATCACAAGATAGTCTTTCTGAATATCATTTAGTCCGATTGTTACAGTTGTTGTATATGAGGTCGCGGCGGTTGGCGCCGACCCGAGCTCGAGCCCGGGAGTCCGACGCCTTTTGCGTGCGATGACAAAAATCCGAGGATAGGATATGCAATAAGAGATATATTGTACACACATCCCCAATCCCCGCCACCTGTTACACTGCACGTCGCGTCGTACAGCCCCCCCACAGGGTATGAATGAATGCAAAGCGATATGCAAGAATAGAATGCAGCTAATAGCTATGAATTACTTCTTCACCGTGCCAATGACCGCGTCCGGCGCATACCGCGGGATGACCTTCGGGTCGTGCAGCATGTTGAACTCCTCCGTCGCGTCGCGCCCGGCGTAGAGCAGGATCGCCTTCTCGCCGCCGGGATGATCGGGGAGGAAGCTCGTCACGTCGAGCACCTGTCCGTCGACGACGACCCAGACGTCGTCCTTCTTGTTGTGCTTGGCGACTTCGTCGAGCGAGTACGCTTTCGCGCCGCTGCCGCTAGATGACGAAGCTGCGGGCTGGGCTGCGGGTGCGGACTTTTCCTCTGCTGGTGGCTGTGAAGGCAGAAGGCAGTCAGCGTCGGAGACGAGGAGAGACGAATGAAGTGCAGACCTTGGGAGCCTCGAGGTGGCCGGCGATAGCGCCTAACCGCCCGGCAGCCTGCTCTGCGATCTTGCCAGTCTTTTGCAGCAGGTACGCGCTAGCGGTGTCGCCGGAGACGCGACCGAACACAACGCAGCCGAGTAATGAGCTTCCGCCCAGACGGTTCGCGCCGTGCACACCACCAGCGACCTCTCCCGCAGCGAAGAGACCGGGGATGGGCTTCCCGCTCTTGTCAAGAACGCGCGACTCGGGATCGATCTCAAGACCACCCATAGTGTAGTGCAGCACGGGCGTCATGACGGCGACGTGGAAGGTGTCGTTTAATGACCAGTTGTCGTCCGAGAAGAACTACCGCGACGGGGTGAGCAAGAAGTTCCACTCACACCGACGAGCTACTAACCTTCTTCTTGAACTTGTCGTTCTTCGTCCTCGCGGCAGTGTTGTAGTCGTCGAAGGTCTTCTTGAGGACCTCAGGCTTCAGGCCGAACTCCTTTGCCAGCTCCTCGCCGTTCTCGAACCTCTTCATCAAACCACGGCCGACGTAGTGCTTGCAGTGCCACTCGATCTCCTTCGAGGACTTGCCGTTGAGGACGAGGCGAACAGGGTACTAAGGGAACGAGTGTCAACAAACGGATCTCACAGGCGAGCACGCAATGGAGACATACCTTGCCATTCTCCCAAATCTTGCCGGTGACGAAGTCACGATGCTGAAGCTCGTCAACGAAGCGCTGGCCCTCGTTGTCCAAGAGCAGGCCTCCAACACCACGGAGAGCCTCAGCCGCCAAGAACTTCACCTTCGCGTTCGGCTCTTTCGGATCGACAAGGCCGGTGGGATGCACCTGAACCTTCTCGAGGTCGACTGCGCTGGCGCCGATGTTGAGCGCGAGCTTCTGGCCATCGCCTGTACAGTGGTCGCCATTGGTGGTCGGGAGGTCCCAGAGCTCTGGGCGATACTTCTTGAGGAGCGAGTCCTCCGTGAAGTCGGCGGCATAGCCACCCGTTGCGAGGACGACTGGGCCGTAGGCTGTCTCTGTCTTCCCCTTGAGGGTGTACTCCACGCCAACGACAGAGCCCGAGTCGTCCTTTACAAGTTTGGTGACGCGCGCTTTCTTGACGATCTTTACGCGGTCGGGGATGGACTCGGACAGATCCTCAAGCCGCTCCATTTGAGCGTAGGTGATGACCTGCGGCGCGAAATCTCAGCGGGAGTTCAGCATCCGATAGCGACGGAAACGCACCATTCCCGGGAACTGCGCGTCTCCACGATGTGTGCGGGGCTGGCTGTGCCCACCGAGGCGGGAGACCTTCGAAAGGTCTAGAGCGAACTTGTCCTGGAGCCAGTTCACAGCGTCGCCGGAGCGCCCCGTCAGCACGCGAATGAGATCATCTCGGGCAAGGTCGCGCGCCTGTAAGGTCGTCAGACGGGAGGCACGAGAAAATGAGATCTGGAGCGTACGGAGTTCTTCGTATCGTCGAAGAATATCTTCACAGAATCCGGGATGCCGAGGTTCTGCTGGGACTGTGTACCGGCGCCGTTGATGCCAGACGTGGCCTTGGTCGAGTTACCGCCCATAAAGCTGGCGTTGGAATCAGTTCTCTGCGCAGGAGGTGAGCCTATGCTTCATGTACGCACCCCTGTTTGTCCAGGAGGAGGACGTTGGCGCCGCGCTCGAGGAGGGTGTGAGCTGCAGAGAGACCGGCGAGACCGCCGCCGACAACGATGACCTGTGCCATGGGGGACGATGTATGGGGTGTGGGGAAGGAAGGGGGATATACGAAAGAGCGATGATGCGGGGTACCAGGGTCTTATAGGAAGAGAGCCAATCACGAGGTTAGGGTTGCAATAGCCGTTCGCATGTGATATCCCCGCTCTAAGCCCGGCATCCGTTGCCACTTCATCCTAGACTTACTAAAATTCTGCCGCAGCCTTTCAGCATGTGCCTACGTCTCGAAAATCATATCCTTGCGCTCGCGGCTCAACCCTACAACGGGTTTGGACGGACTTAGAGCGGTCCGGTCACATCAATGCGCGCTACATTCGCTCGTTTGTGGTCCTCCGCAGCTTCCGCGGACTATGAAGCGGGTGTCCGTGATGCGAAATAGACGCAAAGATCTTCTCGCAGCGGCACGACGCAGTAGCTTGATCTTGACGGCTGGTAGACGATTGCCTTATTCAAGGTTTTTCCCCCGCCGTGAGCCCACGGCTAAAGTACTTGGATTAAAAGATGTGTACTTAGAGGAGCGTCGAGAATGAGATACTGTATTGGTCCATGATATGCGCGGACACAGCGAGAGTCTGGGAAACGGTGAAAAGCCGACCTCGACGTGACCTCGTGTCGAGGAATTGTGAACGAGGGACTAGTAATCGCCGTTGCTGCAGTCTAGTCGAGAAGGCGGCAACGCGTCTAGCTGCTTGCTCACAGCGGTCGCCGACACTGAGTAAAGGCGTCAAGAATCCAGAAGGACATGGTTGGATGCAGGATGGCTGATCATCAGATCGAAGTTCAGGTCCCGAAGTGAAGGCCTCTGTCCGAGACGCTTTGGAACCAGGGATGCAGCGTAGCCTGAGATATCCAGTGGCAGCAGTAAATTGATGATGTCCTGGCGCGGTGTGGAGGCCATACAGCTAGATCAACTACCATTTGTCATTGAGTCAGCTACGAAGACTACTTACATACAGCTGAGAAAGAATCTGCGTAACGGAAAGGGAGATCATATTGCAAAGTCTGGTTCATGGCGACAACTTGCAGACACCCACCTTGAATGGCAATGACAATCGGCACAGCCTGGGCAGAGCGCAAGCACACTTTGATATAGTGAGTCTCAGAATTCACCCTGGACTAAGATGGACTTTCGTCAGAATATGTTCCGAGGGAGGCGGTAAAACTTCATGGCACCTGAATCCATTATCTAACTGTCCTGCCAGTGCGCCGCGTGATAAAAGCTACCAAGAAGCTACCGCAGTGCACGCGCGACTCAGAGCGCTTTGAATGTGTTGTGAGAATGTGTTGTGATGTTGCTTGTTCGGAGCTTAGGCGCCCGGCGCAGCGAACCTTTATTTATTCCTGTTGATGATGGGCGCTAATATCGCCTCAGCACTGAGCACTGACTCGCACTGGGCCCATAGGCTGTTGCCCTCCTGCCGAGTCCTCTTACCCCATCCACCGCCGCACAAGACCCTATAACGCCCGAGGAAGACTGCGGGGAGAGCTTGGTGCTCAAGGCGGGTCGAGTTGTCCCGCCGTTTGCCACGCCATCACGGTACGCGGCGAATCCGCCGTACGCGCCTAAGTATGCGCTGTATGACCGTGGGCCGTATGTGCCGTGGTGGCCTTGGTCGCCGTGTGCGCGCGCATTCGCCGTGTACGCGCGCATGTTCGCCGTGTGCTTGCCTGCCATCCCTCCTCGTTTTGCTAGTTGCTCAATCTGACTGACTTCTGAGAGTCTCTCAGGACATCCAGAAATTCGACTACGGACCTCCAATCCCGCGTGAACAAGGTAGCTAGTGTAGCGGTCTGGAGATTCAATGTTTTACATAGATGCCCCACCCGCATATGCTCTGGTACGCATCTTTCGCTGGAACCATGTCAGAGAGTGCTGATCGCCGCCGCAGATGCTATCATGTACTAGTACTGCCCTGCGCCTCTTTTGGCCTCAATGCATCTTTGTCGTCAATGGAACTTTCGATATGGACTTTTCGAGAGCTTGGCAACGCCTTCCGCTTCAAAGGCACAAAGGGTGACAGTGCCTGACCTTAGGACGGACAAAGATCATTATCCCCGAACCCTTCATATTTGACGAAGATAAAACCTACGCTTCTTCCCATTCCTTTCCGTCTTCATTCATCCCAAGAGCCATGTCTGTGCAGGTCACATCTCCTCCTCCACCCGTCATCGCTGCGGAGCACGATTGGCGGGTGCAACGCGTCCCTTTGGCCGAAGAGTGAGTGGCTTTCGCCATGACTGCTGGACTCTACCAATACTTTGCCATTAGCCCCCTTGATAGCGCTGGCGTGGCTGTGGATCCCTTCATAGACGACCCTGAAGGGTCTGCGGCAGTGGTGGAATTGTTCGAATTGTACGCCGATTTCGTCTCTGAGTCCGTACACATGCTGAACGATGCTTTCTCGGAACCAGCATTCTGTCTTCGGAGCTATATGCGGTTGATCCACAGGCCATTCCAAGTCTGACTCCTCGGAACGATGAGACACCCATTCCTCAGCCTTCCGTGATACCACCTTCCGAACTCCAACCATCGGCGACCTCGTACGCTGCACCACCCACACCTCCTGGCGAGGACCTTGCTGCTGCACTACAGTCATCATTCCAGAATCACGTATATCCGGCGATTATCCAGCCATATACCCCGCCTAGCACCCCTCCCCGTCAAGCCACCCATCAGTCTTTCCCTTCGCATGTTCTGCCGCAATTCGGAACATACTCGTCGCCCGCCCCCATGCATGCGCCGAACTCACGCTGGCTTCCAGAGACCCCTCTGCAGCGGCTTCCTGAGGCTGCGTATCCGACCCCTGTCCCATCCCCTGAACCTAAAGTCGCCAGCAAGAAGCGCGCCTTCGCAGCGCCGTCCGACGACGACGACGACGCCGTTACGACTTCCGACTTCATATCGCACCTGCCCAACTCCGTCATCATGGACAAGCTCTTCACGCCCAGACCCCTCGTCCCTATCCAGTGCCAATGGGGCGTCTGCGGGAAGTACCTCCTCCCCACGCGCGGGGGCATCCAGGAGCACCTCCGCACGGTGCACGGACTCAAGTGCGACGAGAAGCGCGTGGCATGCCAGTGGCTCGGGTGCGGGCAGGTGCTGCAGAGCCGGAGCCTGCCGCAGCACCTCGGCGCGCAGACGCACGTCGGCTCGCTGTCGGGCGCGTGCAGGCTGTGCGCCGCGCCCATTGCGCGCGATGCAATCGTGCGGCGGCATCTGGCGGGGGGTTGCAAGGTCCTCAACGATCGGAATGCGCGGGTAGTTGCGTTCCTCACGCTGGGCGTGCCGCTGCCCGGGCCTGGTGCGACTGCCCCACCGGCGAAGAAGCGTCGAACAGTGTCGAAGTTGATAGACCCATCCGCTTGGGTATCCGGTCCCCCACCATCATTAGTCTTTTATCCATAATACGGACACTATGAGCACTGTTGGCGCACATTCTCTCTTTTACTCGGCATTGCGCCCGCTTTCTACCATATCCTTTGTAATCACATTCGTTTTTCATACTCTATATACCATCTTGTAGCCCATCTTGCTGTAGCCCTAGCAATCTGGTGTTTTTTTTCTGAATTTCTTTTGTATGAACATTATTTGAGCGCTTGAGGTTTCAGTGACGCGACGCGTCAGTGTTGTCTCGCCTTCATCTCCCCCACCATCCCTGCACACCAACATGTCTGGCGACGACGATTCCAGCGGTTGGCAGCTCACCGAATCCGATCCAAGCGTTTTCACGTACGCCCCCATTCCACAAATGCACTTTGCTCACTCACCAACTCTGCAGCCAACTGCTCACCACGCTCGGTGTCCCGCTCGTTGTCGACGACCTCTACTCGCTCGATGCGGCCGCCCTCGCACCTATGCAGCCTCTCCGCGCGCTCATCTTCCTCTTCAAGTGGCTGCCAGGGGCAGGGGAGCCCGAGAGCACCGGCGGGCAGTACGACGCGGACTTCCCGGGCTTCTTCGCGCACCAGGTCGTGAACAATGCGTGCGCGACGCTCGCGGTCCTCAACGCGCTCGGAAACATCCCCCTGCTCCCGATGGGCAAGCCGCTGGGCGAGCTCATCGGCTTCGCGGCAGGCATGGACCCGCAGACGCGTGGGATGGTCGTCACGAGCGCGGACTGGCTGCGCGAGGCGCACAACGCGCTGTCGCCGCCCTCCGCGATCTCGCTCGACGGGCTGAACCTCCCAAAGACGACCGAGGACGCATACCATTTTGTGGTGTATGTGCCCGTGCTAGGCGCGGTGTATGAATTGGACGGGCTGAAGCAGTCGCCGATACGTCATGGGGAGTACGAGGAGACGGGCGAGGGATGGACGAAGAAGGCTCGGTGAGCACTAGCTGTGCACTTAATTTCCACCGTGTCTGATGAATTCTTCAGGGAAGTGATAGAGACGCGAATCGCTACATATCCTCCAGGAGCAGTAAGTCCCAAGCTGGTTTGACTTCTGTTTTACTCATTTTTTCTATCTCTAGCTCGAATTCAGTCTCCTCGCATTGCATGACGACCCCTTGCCCATTCTCCAAAAACGTCTAGCGCAGGCCCACGAAACGAACGATGTGCTCGCTGCCTCAGAACTGAGCCAGCAGCTGGCGAGCGAGTCCGCGAAACGAGAACGATGGGCAGTGAGTATTTTCTTGTTTCTTCAGCAAAACATCAGGCGCTGACTGGGACTCGTGGTAGTTTGAGAACAGCTTGCGGACCCATAATTATGTCGGGATGATCCATGCCCTCACCGCCGCGCTTGCGAAGGCAGGCCGGTTAGACGCGGCGACGGAGGTTGCGAAGGCAGCGATGAAGCAGCGCATTGAGGCCCAGAAAGCGAAGGGGTCGTTCTCGGAGGACGATTATGCGTAACACGTACTTCGACATAGCTTGTGTGAGACTACAATTCTCCTCATATCGTCCTCGGGCGCGAAAATATGTGGCTCTCCGCGCGCGGAAGCCTCTTGTTCACTCTCCTCTTGTCCACTCCCGCCAACACGTTCCCCCTGCATCCACCTTCGGCGCCTTGTGTCATGTTTACGTCTACCCCCATGCATGATGCTCGTGCGACGTGCAGGGCCCTTATATCTAAGCAAAGGTGCACACCGGCGTGCGAAGCTTGCTGATTGCGAGCACGCGGTCACCTTCCGCCCGCGCGATTCTTCTCGCGCAATCCCTCTCCCGACCTCCGTCATTCAAAAGCGCTCGTACTGGCGTCAGCTTTACGAGGACGACGAGTGAGGGACACCCCTGCAAGTCCGGTCACTCCAACGATCGTTCCACCAACAATCGTTCCTGCAGACGTCCTTCCAGCAGACGTCCTTCCAGCAGCCGTCCTTCCAGCAGACGTTGTACCAGCAGACGTCCTTCCAGCGGACGTCGTTCCAACATCCACTCCTCCAACATTGACTCCTCCAACATCGACTCCTCCAACTTCGACTCCTCCAACTTCTCCTCCAACATCGACTCTTCCAATCATCGTTTTCACAAGTCCAACCACCGATCCCACAATCATGCCGCCAACTGAAGAGACTGGCCTACTCACACACATCGACGGCGTCGACGAGGGTACCGTTCGACGGAAGACGGTCGCCCGGGCCGTCGTCCGCGGTACCCTACTCGTCGTATTTGCCGTCGCGCTGGCCATTGTGCTGCTGTACAACGACCTGGGGGAGCTGGCGGGGAGGTTGCCGAAGGACCCTCGTAAGGCTGCTGCTGTCCTGTTGGACCAGGCGCCAGTCATCGTGCGTGATTATCTCTGCTACGCGGTATGGGTTGTTCACGAGCACCCAGGATGGGCACATAGGCAAGTTGCCTCGAATGGAACGGGCGCACAGGAACTGACGGCCGCAGTAGACTTGCCCGAGCTCATCCGCACGGTGTACGCCAACAACGCGTCTGCGGTCGAGCTGGACAAGCCCACGCTGGGGCACGTGGATATCCCGCGTATTCGGAAGGGCAAGCTGGGCGGATTCTTCTGGTGCGTGCCCTATGATCTTTACCCGGCCACGTTCCAACCAGTGTTGCTAGGTCGGTATACGTTGACTGCCCTTCCGATGCAGGAGAAGACTTTATCAATGCGACTTGGCGCGTCCGGTGCGTCCCCCGCGTCTAAGTACGCCAAACGATCGCCGAGCCAATATCTCAGGGACACTCTCGAGCAAATCGACATATCCCATCAGTTGATTGAAAAATACCACGAGGTGCGTTCACCTCGTCCGTGCCACCTGACGCTGATAGTTTACCCCGCGCAGACTTTTGAGCTGACGCTCACGGCCGCGGACATCACGTCTGCCATCTCTCGGGGAAAGGTCGCAAGCCTGTTCGGTGTCGAAGGGTGCGCTTCGCGACCGATCGTGTTGTCCGCCTGCCGACTGACGCCCTTCCAGCGGCCACCAGCTTGGCAACTCGCTCGGCGTCCTGCGCACATACTATGCGCTCGGCGTCCGCTATATGACGCTTACCCACGTCTGCCACAACGCGTTCGCGGATTCGTCCGGGCTGTTCACCGGGATCGAGCCCCTGCACCATGGTCTCAGGTAAGCTGTCCGCTCCCGCTGACTCCCCGCGCTGACACCGCCGCAGCCCGCTCGGCGAGGCGTTAGTCTACGAGATGAACCGCCTCGGCATGCTCGTCGACCTGTCGCACACGTCGGACGACACGGCGCTGCAGGCGCTCAACATCTCCCGCGCACCAGTCATCTTCTCGCACTCCGCCGCGCGCGCCCTGCACGACATCCCGCGCAACGTTCCTGACGAGGTGCTTAAGAAGGTCGGCACGGGGCCTGGGCAGCAAGATGGCGTTGTGATGGTCAGTGCGCCAGCTTAGCGCGCTGTGATCCGTCTGCTGACGCGCGCCGCAGGTCAACTTCTACCCAGCATTTGTGTCAGACCATCCGGACGAGGCGGATGTGTTCACAGTCGCAGACCATATCGACTACATTGCAAGCGTGACGAGCCGCAAGCAGTACGCATTGTCTGCTCTTGACCCGTGCCCTTCTAACCAACCCCCCGTAGTGTCGGCATCGGTAGCGACTACGACGGCATCGAAACCACTCCCATAGGCTTAGAAGACGTCTCCAAGTACCCAGCTCTGGTGCGTACCAACAGCCTTCTCTAGATGACCTGGACGTGACATGCTTTACAGATCGCTGAGCTGTACAGTCGGGGGTGGGGCAAGCGCGATCTCGCCGGGCTCACTGGCGCGAACCTGCTCCGCGTCAAGGCGGGCGCTGAGCAGGTTGCTCTGCAGATGGCGAGGGAGGGCGCGCTGCCTGCAGCTGATATATACGAGAAGCGGCCTGACCTGCCTTCCAGGCGAGATCACTAGTCGATTTGTCGTCAACTCATGTACTCAATCTTACTAGTACCGAGTCCGTTGAAGACTTGGACGCGTCGATTTGGCGTCGATTGTATTTATCGCATGGGCCGGCCAACCCACCGAGACCGACGGCCCCGTGGCCCGCGGCCCCGGCTGGGCCGGAAGTCGACTTACCTCAAGGCTCTGTTCTGAACAGTGTTCAGCTTTATCTCGCGTAACCGTTTCTCTACCAGTCGTTCAATTGCAGATAACGGAGGTCGTCGGTATGTCGCTTTCCTTGGTTTCTCTCTGCCATTCCGATTGATTTCAGGGGACCCGGCGAGATAACCTGGCTCTTAATGTTGGCCACTCCTACGAGTCCGACCGCGGTCGGATTCAAGTTGAGCTGCATCGCGGACGGCTTTCTCGCCTTGGCGCGCTCGAGGTGCCAGGATTTCTTTTGTCTCAGGCTAATGTCGGGCCAGTTTGTGCTGCGCGATGAACATCTCTGATCAACCGGCAACGGATAGTTGCTGATGTGCCGACGCGATGAGACGCGATGCTAATTTCGCACTCACGCAGTATGTCGTGATCTGGCATTTCTGTGCAGTTTTGTAACTGACTGTGTACCATTTTGTATAGAGTGGGTTGTCTCGGAGGGGTGATGCCTGAAACCTTGCCGATCCCGAGACACCTCGGTCCTCAGCGCAATCAACGAGCCGGCAGATGGGTGATCGACTGGGAGCCGGCGGTCATCTGATCTCCCAGTTGGAGGCGCACGCCAGAACTCGCAGGACGACACCCTGTATAAAAGGATGCCTGCTGGAAATCACTGTCAACGCCACTGCACATCCGCATCCCCACTCTCACCTACGCACGCACAACATGGACGCCTCTTCTTACAAGAAGCTCACCACCACCCGTGGCTACACGTACAACTACTACAGTGTCTCCGCCGCGGCTGACTCTAAGCCTACTCTTCTCTTTCTCCACGGCTTCCCTTCCTCTTCTACCGACTGGCGCCGCATCATCGAGTATTTCCAGCCCAAGGGCTACGGCATCATCGCCCCAGACAACTTGGGCTATGCAGGCACTGACAAGCCAGCTGATCCCAAGGCATACCTCGGCTCTGCGCTTGCGAAGGACCTTGTCGAGATTTTGGACGCTGAGAATATCCCGAAGGTCATCGTCGTCGGCCACGATTGGTGAGTTATAGCCCAGCACGGTTCTCGCTGGTTCTTACGAATATGTATGCAGGGGTACGCGTCCGGAATCGCGTCTCGTGAACTACTTCCCTGACCGTGTACTCGGTCTGGCCTTTATCACGTCCGGTTACATTCGTCCGAAGTCGACCTACGACCTCAACGCGCTCACCGCCGTCACCAAGCAGCTCGCTGGCCGCGAGCTCCTTGGGTACTGGAAGTTCTTTGCCCAAGAGGGATCGGAGAAGCTCGTCGAGGAACATGTGAGCTCCCGAAGTGTGACTCGCGCAACTGGACAGTATTCTGACGGCGCCCGTCTTGCCCACCTCGCAGTTCGACTCGTTCTTCTCTCTCGCATTTCCCCATGAGCCGTCGCTCTGGAGGGATAATATGTGCCCAACCGGCGCCATCGAGGAATGGCTGAAAGCAGACAAGACTGCTCCTCTGCCCTCGTATTTGACTGAGGAGGTACATCTCCCTACCCTTAGTGACAACGTATGCGTTCTTATATGTATGTTAGGACAAGGCTGCGTACAAAGCGTCGCTCCTCGCGGGTGGGTTTGAGCCCCTGCACAATTGGTGGAGGGTCATCACACAGGGTCTTGACTTCGCCGACGACGATGGTAAGCCAATCTCCCCTTCCGCATATACGCGCCTCTGATGGATGTTCCACACAGCTATTCCGGAGGCGGCATACCCTATTCAGCAGCCGGTGTTCTTCGCTGCTTCCGCTCTCGATGAGGCGTGTATTCCTGTCCTAGGCACACTTGGACTCAAGGCTTTCGTGAAAGGCCCTATCACGGTGAAGGAGTTCCAGGCTGACCACTGGGTTATCCTGTCCCACTCTCAGGAGCTCAGCGAAGCATTGGAGAAGTGGATCGAGGGTATTTAATTTCCTGTATCATATCTGTTTATCAATCGATGTCCCATGTCTTTCTCCGTTGTACGTGTTCAGACCGGTAGGCAGAGCGCGGGCTGCGTGGAAAAACCGTTCTCACTGCAACGTTCACCGCGTTTGCTGCATGCATCGCTGGCTTTCATCATTCGAGGACCGAGCACTCTTTTCTCCACCTAGACGCGGACTACACCATTGCAACTCGTACACTGAAGACAAAAAGAGAACAGGAACAACTTGACGAAGCTGCCACAACTAGGACGAGGCAGCGACGAGCATGAACGTTCCACCAATAGGATCGCCAAGACCCGTAGCTGCCGCAAACGAGCTGACATTGAATCCAATCGGCAACGCCGTCGAGTTGCACTGCAAAACGGTTTGCTTATCAAAGTCGGGCGACTGCTTGAAAAGCAAGAACGTATAGCTGGCTGAGCGTCAGTCTCGTTGTCACAGTCAGCGTGTATATGAAACACACCGGTGAGCAGGATCGCCAGCGGGCGGCTGGGGGTTCACCCAGTTGGAACACGCCGGGGTGGAGTTCCTCAGCGGCTCTACGAGGTTCACATCCGGAACGCCCGGAGTGAAGTCGCTTCCGACGAAGTGTCGGACTTCGGCGACACCGACTGGAGCATCCGGGTCGACTGCGATGACCACGTAAGGAGGCGCAACGAGAGGCGGTGGCAAAATGCGTATGCCAAATGATGGAGGAGGGAAGGTTTCTGAAAGCGCATCTCAGTCATTGTGGTAAGGACCATTACGAACACGATCCTTACGCGTAGTGGTGAGTTGAACGCCGGCGTGAACATAGACGGGACCAGGGAATGTAACCTCCAGCAGAACGGTGGGGTTGAAGTTGATGTCTAAAGCAGCGGGCAGCTATCGTCGCATTAGCAAGCGCAGCAGAAAATCAGAAATTGGTGACTGACCCCTGCATTGTCAAAGGCAGCCTTGACAGTCGAAAGACTCGTATCGCCTGTGAAGCTCGCAAAAGCTGCAGGGGCGAAGACAGAGAGGATAGCGGTGAGCGTAAGAGAGAGCATGTCTGCTTGGAGAGAAAGGCGCGATACAGTATGGCTTTTATACGTTGGACGCAAGCCATATCATTCCCATGTAGCTCGCTCGCAACAAAAATAACTACCAGAGCGCCATTCCAGCACCTAGCTCTAGCAGAGCCCAGTTCATTGGAAATCGTAGCCTGGCGCCTTGCTGTCTGACGAATGCGGCCGAAGTGGCATGTGCGACACTTGATGGTGGCGACTATTAGAGCTTATTAGAGAGATGTCCCAGTCATAGCCCAGAAACAATTGCCAGCAACAGCGCGTAGGAGGTATTTGGACGCGAAGTGGGATCCGGATATTTCCAAACGGGAGTCAGCGCCTGCGATGTTTGTATCTGTTAGGATCAGAGGAGCATTTGTTCCTGATTTTCTGAAACGTTCAACGTTGACTCATTGACCGCCGACCGACTCTCGCGGCCCACAGCATTCCACTAGCAATGTAGCATTCCGCTGCATTCCAAATTTTCAAGTGCTGTACCAAGCAGCCATTTCAGGTGAGTTATGGCAGGATCATATGAATGTGCCCCGATTTGCCTCCGTCTCTCCAAAGAGGGTTCGCCATCGACTCATCCTTAGACTCTGAACCGTCCACTGGCCTGGGCGGGTCGAGCCTGATCATGAGGAGAAGAACAGTAGACGAACGTACGACGACGACGAGCGATGCTTCTGGCGAGTCTTTCATCCCTGCAGCGACATCTTGCCGGTCAAAGATCATACGTACTACTAGTAACTGTCGGCATCCTCTCTCACAATCCCCATATCTACCCCATATCATGTGGAGCACCGGCTAATCCCTGTTATGCTGAGTGTCGCATCATTTTTTCAGTTCATCGGCACTTTCGACCGCGTCGGTTGGGCGAGCTTCCAGTCTAGACTATAAACTGCGATGCTTGGCTGCACTTCCGTCATCGTTCTTACTACGCAAACAGCAATATGGCCTCTGCTACTCTAGGCACTCGACATCTTGTGGAACTGCCTAGTATCGACGGCTGCTATGCTCGGTGATCACACAGCTAGCCTCCGTAGCGTGCAGTGCCAGCGTTCCGTGTATCCCCTAGTAGCCGCCTCACACGTTTCACGGATCATGGTGACTCCTTCAAGTCCCCTTTGCGCACGATGACGCAGGAAAATTTGTTGGCGCCTTACGGGCGTTCGCGTGAAGCGCCGTAGTCCGCAGCCTCGCCTTTCAAATTTCATTCATAGCTGGGCAGTGACGCCGCTCTGAGCCTCGCACACTCAGATTGGGAATAGTCTCTCCGACAAATTTCCTGATCATTTTGCCAACAAGCGGCGGTGGTTGCAATATCGGAAAATGTGGAGTCCTAATACATCCACTGTGCCGACCAAGCTGCGTACGTTTCGAGGCCAACTTGTATGGCCCGTTCACAGCTGATGCATCCTTGTGGATAGCTGTCTGTATGTGCATTTGGCGAGATCTATCACCATGGTAGTTTTCAATGGCAGGCTGCTCTGGATGATGAAACGTATGCGGGCGCTCCGGTCAGACGCATGGCGCAGACGGTCTCACTGTACGAGCGGCCGTCATCCTTTGGTCTTGGTCGACACCCGTCGGATTGACCGCCTTCCGATGGGCATGCCTTGTCTGCTCTCGTTGTCGCATTTGTTGCTGCGTGATTCATATCCCGAATATAACGGTCGCCACCATCATTTCAGTTATAGTGAGTCAATCAGCCACACTCGTCATGCGTCTCTGAATAGGATCGGCACGCCGTGACCGCCAACGCGTCGTGGCGGGGCGCGCGCCGGCTGTGACGGTCTGTGCAAACAAGCCAGAAGGGAATATTTTTATTTTCGTTTCGGTATGGCACACGCAGCTCCAGGTATAAAAGCCATGCCAGTTCATCCTGGGTTTGGCAGCAAACAAAATGCGCTCTTCTACTCTCGTCGCTCTTCTCTCGCTGTTCTCTTCCACTGCTCTTGCCGCTTTTACGGGCGACACTAGCCTTGCGGCTGTGAAGGCAGCATTTGACGACTACGATGTAAGTCTCGTGCGAATGACAGGAGGGCATACGTCTGACCGTTGTCTTTAGCTTCCTTCCGACCTTGATATCACGTTCAATCCGACCGTCCTCTTCGAGGTCACCTTCCCCGGGCCAGTCTACGTTCATGCCGGTGTTCAGCTCACGACGACCGGTAGGCGTCAAGTACTTCATCTTCCCTAGACACCTACTAACATGAAACTTGTCAGAAACTACTCCTGAGCCATCTTTCGGAATTCGCCTCCCTCTCAATGGTGTCACTGGACCGTTTGTGGTCATTGCCGTCGACCCAGACGCACCTGCTGGCGTGGCCGAAGTTCGTCACATCGTTGCGGGTGACTACACCCTCGGCTCTGCCGATGCAAACAACGTCGAGCCTCTGACGACTACTACTACACCCTGCTCTGCCTGGGTTAACCCTCAGCCTCCCGCCGGAGACCCGGCGCATCGGTGAGTCTTTGATTGCAAGATGTAACGAGTCTTATACTGAGTGCGCTTGTAGCTACACCTTCCTTCTGTACAAGCAGTCCGCTGGTTTCGATAGTCAGACGGTGCTTCAGTGCCAGTCGACAGCGTCGCCGATCGGGTTCAACGTCAGCTCGTTCGCACAGGCGACGGGGCTGGGCAACCCTATCGGCGGAACGTTCATGCTTGTCGCTGCCTCATCTTAATCATTAACACTTACGCACCGAGAGAGTTTTTTGTCTTCATTTACTTCCTTCAATTGAATCTCAATGTCACGAACGTCACTGCCTTGGATATGCGAAAACAATGCTAAGCCATTGTCCTTTTCCAACCGACGCGTTCGAATCTGCGCGAGGCTGGCTAGCTGAATGCAAGTTATATAGTACTTAGTTCGAAGAATTCGCTGCAGTGATGGCCAGGGGACTGCTGGTACGTATCGCCGCGCTCCAGAACTCCTGCCCGATTTTATCTCTGCCTGTAATCTACTAGATCTCCCACATGGAGCATGGCGAGCGAACTGCGCTGTCAGGCACTGTGGCAAGACTTCGGGTTCGCCCACGGCCGCCGCCACGCAGCGAATATGCTCCAGCACCTGGCCTACCTCGCGTTGTGCCCGTACTACTTACTAGACGTTGAAATTGGCGGAGGCGGAGGCGGCCACCTTCGGCCGCCGTCGGCGATATTTACACATGCACAAATAAGACGGCGCGGCGCCTTTTTGGTACTCGGCCCGACGGACGGAGGCAATTTCTCACGGTCTTCCCTCACCCCCGCACGGCCCAGCGCCGCCGCCAACGACGACGAGAAACCTGGTTTCGCTCGATAATTTATTCCCCATCGTCCTGCCGTCGCCCTCCATGACATGCCCCGAAATCATGCACCCGGCCCTTCGACGCTGCGAAACCGCAATCGTGTTACCAACAAGACTCGCCTCCGAATCATCCGTGGAAATATTGATGCCGACCCGCTCGCCTTCGATGAGGATGAGGAGAAGGCTCGTGTCGTCTCCACAGCTGGTGTGGACGCTGAGGATGCGAATGTGAGTCCCTCATCGCTGCTATTGCCGCCGTCGTCGCCCCTGTCGCCCTCCTTGTTGGGTTTCTTCGTGTGGCGCGCTCTGATTGGCTGCTCGCGTGCGAACCTCATCCCGCGGAATGCTGACTAATATCCAATTTAGGAACACCATCTGCAAGCCGTCTTGTCTGCGGCTACCCAGCGGCAAAGCTCACATAGAGCGACGCGCGGTGGTATCGAGAAGGAAAAACAAGACGCGTACATCCCCATCCCCGACAGCACTGGTCTCGTTGAGGACTACGATCGCTGGTACGCCGCCGAACGATGGAAGGACCCCGCTTCGTACATCAAGACTTCTGAAAACGTTGAGGAAGCTATCTCAGACAGCCTCGCCAATGGCTTCACGTACCTTATGGACGAGCGCGACAAGGAGTGGCTCGACAAGAACAATGAAGAGGCTCGAGGCGAAGGCACAAGCGCCCAAGGCGCCCTGTCGACGCCCGGGACCACCACCCGGCTCTCGCAACGGAGCTCCAAGGCGAAGGGCAAGGAGCCTGACCTTCCCGTCCCCGTCGTTATCTCGGAGGATGAGTTTGAGCTTGTGATGGGTCTCTTCGAGAAGGTCACACACGAGAAGACGGAGTTCCTGCACCACGTAAGTCGTCGCCGCCATATATTATCTGGTTCTGCTAGGCTAACGTCTGTTACGTCCAGGGCCTCGAGCAAGGCGTACCGTTTCCTCCTTTCTCCGACTACCACGACACGTTCGCCGCTCCGCTTAGTCCCGACACATTCTCCTCTTTTGCCGTTCCTGCATGGATCCCCCCACCGTTAGCCCTCATCCGTTCTGCGAAGGCCGTCTATCCGTACTGGAAGGAGCGGCGCATTGAGCGCAACGGCCACCGCATCATTCCGGTTCTAAACGTAAGTGTACAGCTACGTCCGTGCGTGGTGCCACAGCTCACGGGTGCCGCAGTTCGATGAAGCGGATATAAGGAACGAGTCGTACATCTGCTTCCGGCGGCGCGACGTGAAAACCGTGCGGAAGACGCGCGCCTCACAAGCTTCTTCTTCCGAAAAGCTCATACGGCTCCAGAAGGAACTGTTGGAGGCGATCGAAATGGCGAAGACCGTACACGTTCGGGAGCAGGCGAAGCGTGATGTAACGCTCCAGGCGAAAGAAGTGTGGGAGAAGCGAGAGGGTTTCGTGAACCTCAAGCGCAAGTTCCCGCAGTTGAGCGTCAAGGAGGAAGAGGAGTTGCTGTACGACAAGGAGCGAGTGCCAAAGCGGCCGAGGCTCATCGAAACGTCTGCCGGGTGAGCTCGATTGCCTTTTGCAAGTTCGCATTCACTCACGGTCCACCTCAGGCGCATCGGCCTCAGGTTAACGAGAACTCGGGAACCTGGCGACAACGGGTCCCCTGTGGCACATGCCGAGACCACTCTTCGGCCGAAGGAGCGTGCTATCAAACTGCAGGCGCAGGTCGACCAAGAGATGGCAAAGCTCAAGGACCGGGACTACCACTGGGAAGACGCTATCGACGTGAGTCCCTCATTTCTCTTAATGTCGCCACATCTGACCAGACTGTCGGCGATCAGAGCTCGTACCAACCGCGTCCCGCAGAGTTTGCCGCAAGGCATTTCCTCTACATACCTCCCTCAGACAACATCTCTTTATCGACGCCAACCGAAAAAGACGAGCAACCTCGGCAATGGCGAGCTGTGCGGACCCGTCGTGGACGCGGCGGTGTGCTTCGCGTCGACCGCCGCTTGGTTGCCACTCGCTCTTCCTCCTCCGACGATGAGTCCTTTACGCTTCCACGACGTTCCCCGCGGTCAAGTTCGGATGCCGAAGATGCAGATGCTCAAGAATCTGCACGGAGAATACGCGAGCGGTGGAAGTTCGATCACGACGACGAGCCACCTCTCGCGCCGGAGGGGGTGGATGAGCAGGATCGTGCGTTGGTGGATGAGTTCAACACCAAGTGAGTTTGCCATATAGTGTTAGTTCTGAACTCGACGCTAACACCGTTCATAGGTATCTGCTCCGCAGCATGACCTTCTTTCAAGACGAAGATCATCAGCGCCTTACAACGGACCCCACTCTGTATCTGCCTATCGATGGCCGTACTCAAGGGGTAGTGCCGTACCGCCTCGGCATGCATCCGGTTTTGCGCAGAGACGCGTACGCTTCCGCTGTTGCCGCACGGCCGCACCTCTCGCAAGCAGCGGCGATTCAGCACGCCGCGACTCAGGCGCAACAAGCAAACCTCGGGTTGTCGATGCCGCAAACTAATGGCACGCCGATCTCGATGCAGGCTCAACTGAAGAAGTTGCCATCGACCCTCGCAGTTCCTCAATTGCGCATTTTATCGAACGGCGGCATGCGTCCTCCGACAACACCGACCGTTGCGCCAATACAGCTTCCTCCGCCGCCTTCGCCAAGCCACCCGATAACTCCCTCAGATGGCCAGTTCGCCAGTCCCACGCCAGCTAACGGCGTCGACCACGAACCTCGTACGCCATCATCAGCCTCCAACACCAATCCCGCTTCCGATGTCCCTATGCCCCTCGCCTCTGATCCGAACGCTTCGCCTGCGCCTGCTGCCGCCCCCACCGCGACGGCAACTGCGGTGGCGGCGGCGCCTATGCCCGTCAAACCCCCTGCCACTCATCATGCCATCACTATGCCCAACGGTTACCATATGAATGCCTTCAATCCTGCCCTGCCAAACGGCGGGGGCTTCACCTACACCGCTCCTCCAACCTCCAACCTCAGCGCGCAGGCGCTCCAGAACCTCCGCTCCGTGTACAACTTGCCCGCGCAGGATCTCACGCTGAACGCGTCGCGCGCAGCGTCGTACATCGGACACGTCGTGCCGAACGGGTCGAGCTTCAACCTGCCCGTGAGTGCGCCACTCGCAGGGGGAAACATAAATCTGAAGCTACCTGCTCCGCGTCAGATGCAGTGGGCTGCCGCGCAGAACGGCACGGACGGGGCGGCGGGTGTCGCTATCGCGCACTCGCTGTCGCCGCATATGCACAGTCCCGCACAGCAGGGATCGCCTCCGCGCGGCGCGCAGCAGCCTTCGGCGTCGCCGTCGATGCACCACCAGCAGGCGGTGGGCGGGAGTTACTAGCGAGTCGTCGTCGGACTTCATCTTCATCGCTGCACCTATATTTTCCTTTGACTCTACGTACACTACTTATTAGTTCGCGCTGTTTTTTTTTTGTTTTGAATGTTGCTCGTGTAGTGTAAAAGATATTCGATTGAGATAGAAGTGCGCTTGGTATACAGCAGGACCAAGATGGAAACCCTTTGACTCAACTGTAAAACTGCGGGCAGCACACGCAGTGTTCGGCGTGCCATCGATCAAGTACACCTCAGCTTTCTCCTCCAACCTTCACTCTTCGTCAGGACTCAACGATGTCTGGCTCGCCTGCCGTCGGAAGCGTCGGGAACCTTAAAATGACGAGCCTGAGCCGGATCTTTGGTGGACAGGTGCCTAAATCGCCATAAATACTCTGGCGAATGCCAGCTCACGACCTCCACGACCTGTAACAGTAGAAACCCAAACTACTGGCGGTGAGTCCCGGGCCACTGTGACTTGTCGCATGGGCGTACGGGCAGATGTCTCCTTGTAGCGGGCGTGAGTCTTCGCTGCTTACTGAAATCAATCATATCTGCCCCATTAGCGCCCCTCGGCGACCCAGACGAAGACTTCGACGGCTTCAGCGATCTGCGGTATCCTTCGACTCCGTTGTTCTCAGTGTACATGCAAGCAACTCAGGCTCTACCTCAGGCAACGCTACGACGCCGCAGGCCGCCGAGGGGCACGCGCCTGGTCACGGTGCTGAAGGATCAACCGCCGCATCTCCAGTACTTGCTATCGCAGGAAAATAAGTTGCTCGTTCGCGCTCAGGCATCTAAGAGGAAAAGGGAAGGCGAAGGCAAACGGGGCCCAAGCACCCTCCGGCCCCCCTCTGGCGGAAGGCGGTCGTATTCCAGACAACCCAGCTGCAAGGAATGAGGTCTACGTACTAATTCCTCCACTTTGTCTCGAACATTACACCAGCCATCCCGGAACCCTATCTGTCGCGGCTAGCCCGAACCCGATCGCTGAACAAGTCCTGGATGCAGGAGAAGGACCTTCGCGGGCGGTCACGACGGCCAATATTAGCAGACCCACCTCGGTGCGGACACAGCTACCGCCAGAACACGCGTCACCCACGGCCGTCGACCATCTCCATATTGCCGCCACGCGCTCTGCATGAGCATCCCGTGAGTTCTGCCAGTGTTCTGCCTCCTGGTGCCTTGAGCGTCCGCGCGCCTTCCCTTCTTCTCACTTTCTCACCTTCGTCTTCTTTTTAGGTACCGTTTCATCCGCCATGGGGTCATGGCCACGAGTGGCGCATGTGTCTGAGAGCCAGTCACCCGTTCATGGCGTGGCATTTGATAGACTCTTTCTGAGCGTGTCGAAGCACGCCCGGCGTGTGGAGTCTGCTTCCCGCGAGCACAGCATGCGTATAGAGTCGGCGTCCCGCGAGTATGCTCTGCGTGTGGAGTCCGCTTCCCGCGATTACGCACTAAGTATGGAATTTGCTTCTCGCGAGCTGCGCGAGGACGTGGACGGTCTGAGCGCACATGGATCTGGCAGATCGACGACCGCCTTGCCAGCGTCGCGCGGCGGGCGGGGTGAACTCGCGTTTAATTAGACACCGGTATAGAATACTTATCTCAGGGTCTTGCTATCGTCACTTGATCTTCACCTTCGTACTTATATATGTGGTGTGCCTCCACCGGCTACTTGTAATATTCGCCTCTCGGGCTCTTGACATACTCCCTACTATCCATGCCAATGCATCGATTTTTCCATCAACCCTGTCGTGCTACACGCGAGCCAGGACACACTGGCACCCTGCCGTCGTCATTTGAGTACGCTCGATCTTCGAATCCGGCTGCAATTGTGGAGCAGTGGCGACCTTGCTGAGCCGCACCCACACCCTGAGGATGGTGTCATTATGGCTATTACATCTTCTAACGTCACTAGTACAGTATTCATCGTGGCGGTGGGCAAGAAGGGGCGTAAAACAGACGTGTGTATGTTCTCACACCGGCGAGGCAACCTTCTCGTCTACCATGACGGAAACCTTCTTATCCGATGAGAACGACTTCCTGTCATCATCCATGACCTCGGCAGATTCGACATCGGGTTCAGGACTTGTGGGAGCGCGACGACGCGAAGCGACGAAGAGCACAATGACGGCGATGACGGCGAAGAGCCAGCTGAACCATGGGATTATGGCTTGAGTGCGCACTGCGAAAACAATTATTTAGAATCCAGACGAAGCACACGAACACAGCCAAGCTGGGGAATCAGGGCGCTGAGGAAGAGAACTCACGGTAGCTAATGTCACGATATGTCATTGCGACATGTTCCGCCTCTGCCGCTGCCGTCACAACTGCGGCCGGAAGCTGCACGCCTTCCAGGAAGGCCTTTGTGTGGGTAGCTTCCGTAGAGAAGACGACGTTGTATGCGATCTGTGTAGGGAGAAGCCACAGGGCGCACAGAGCGAGGACGACGGCTTGTGCTGGCAGGGTGCGCGTTGCCAAAGGCACTCCGCCGCGCACCCAGCGGCTGAACATGCGATCGAAGAGCGTGTGGAAGAGGGTCATTTGGAAGAAGGTAGACGTGAGGACTGAGATGAGTGTCGTTACGGCCGTGACGACGACGCCAGGGTGGAAGATATCTGAAAGGAAAGTCGCGTTGAGCCTCAGGATATCGTCATATTCAACAAACAACCTACTGGTTACATCGATCTCCAGAGTGACACCGGGAGGTGCCTCACGCCTGAAGGCCGACTTCGCCTGGTTCCCCCTATGTCATGTTAGTCTTGTCGACGATCGATATGCGACCCTGCATAAGGATAGAAATACGCACCGTACCAGGCTGTACAAGCCAGTAGATCCCGCGACGACGTTGAGAGCCCAGCATACTGCCAAGGCCGTGAGACGCGCCTTCTTGAGTGGCTCGGCATGCGACATTGCGGGCGATCGTCTGGAGGACGGTTGAATGTGGGGAACCGGAGGGCAAGCGCAACCAACGGCTGCAGACGCTGATGGAAGCTTTTAATCAATGCTTAGCCGTATCTTCGGCGTTAAGGCTGGGAGAGGGTCGCACCACTGCGAAGAGTCCGCCACATGGATGTGCCGTTTAGAAGCATCGGCATGACAGCTGAGAAAACCACCACCAAACGTTCAACATCGGTGTGGGAGTCCCCTGACCAGAATAGGGGAGCCATCATGGCACGAATGCCAACCTTGATCTTCTTACGGGGCGGGCACAGGCTTTCGTATGAGCGCGCCATGATGGGGGGTCGGGGAAGCGGTCGACCGGCTATACTTCCTGCATTCTCGGTCTGGAGACCGCCATACTCCACACTATCACCGGATGCCACCGGTGAAAATCTCTTTCCACTATGAGACTCGGAGGTTGGCGGTGGCGAACGGAGTTTCGGCTTGTCTGTCAATGGCGCACATTAGTTCCTGGCCGTCATGCAATGTCGTTGTCACAATTGGCACCTGATCAAAATCGATGGGCGGGCGATGGGTAACTTCCACTGACTTTGGGCGGTCATTGATCCATTAGAAAGGATCTGTCGCAACCTTGTCGATGCCCGAAAAGTAGGATTGTGTGGAAGAATGATCCTCAGACGCCGTGGGCAAGCCAGGGAGGACGTCTAGGGTCGTCTAGACGTTTGTCAAAACGTATGATGCTGAGAAGTTCTGGTCAGTTTACCTTCTATATATGTACCTATATGTACTCGGGGCGCCTCTAAGTTACAGTGATATGTATGTTGGTCAGCTGCGTGGCCGTAAGTTAGTGACGTACTAACCAGCTTTGACACATGAGATGACACTGAGCGGTCTGCGCGGCCTATAGATGGCATTTGGCCCGTAAGCAATCATCAGCTGATATAAAGCCGCAATCGTTTGGCAGACTCCTCGGCGGACGCGCATACCCCCTGGGCCATACACACTGACATGGACAGGCGACGCAGGTGGTCATGCAGTCAGGCGGTGTGGAGTACTTTTAGCCGAGATGGATGCTCTGATAAACGTAGCATTAGCGCACCTACAGTAGATCCATTGAAGACGGGAATTCTTACCATCAGCACGCCTCGAGGGCAGAAGATTGTCGGACAATCGAAACATGGAGAAGCACATCGCGGCTAAAGAAGCCAATCTGATGAACCCATTTAATTGAGTAAGGCACAAGATCGTTGACAGCGCACAGGGACACGTACCTGCAGCAAGTCACCGAAATCAGAACGACGGAGAGTTGCGAGCATCAGGACTCGAGGACTTGTGTAAGCGATGCTCAGCTGACAACAAGATGATGGCGGCGGCGCCGGCGGGTCTTGACCATGACTCGTAAGAGCCGATGACAAACGAGATCAGACCGCAGATTCGCCTCGCTTTCGCGCGTTGCGCGCGCAGAAATTGGACCATAAGATATGCAGGTGAACGTACATCTCCACACGAGTCGTGCTCCTCATTCATCGTACAAGCACCCATCGCGAGGACATCAAACCTCCTCGGTTACCTCTTTCTTGATAGAATCCTTCTCCGACAGCGTCCACTCCCTCCGGTCGTCCACTGGCGCAGCAATATCGGAGGGGTACGCAGAAGAAGCATCCCTCCGGCGGGACGCCTCGAAAATAACGACCGCGGCGATCGTGGTGAAGAGCCAGGTGAACCATATGAGGACAGCTTGAAGGCGCACTGAAAGCCGGAAGCATCCCGCAGTGTCAGTCGCTGAAGGGAGCGGAAGTAATATGGTACACACAGTAGCCAATCTTGTGGTAAATCGGGGAGACGTGATTAGCCGCCGCCGTAGCCTCAACGACTGCTAGCGGCAGCGGCACCCCATTGATAGATGCCCCGAAGTCAGAGGTCTTCGTCGCAAAGACCACGGTGTACGTGATCTGGCACCCGAGGAGGAAGAGAGACCAGAACGCGAGGAATACAGCTTGAAGCCGCAAGGTGCGCGTGGCGAGAGGGACCGGGCCAGCGTGGCCGACGAGACGGTCGATCCACTTGTACGCAGTCATCATGAAGAGGAGGTTGGCGACCACGGCGAGGAGCGTGGATACCGCGGTCGCGAGCACGCCGGGATGGAACAGATCTGTGGGGCAGTCAGTGTCCGCGGAGCGATGTTCTACAAATTGTGGGACGCACTGGTGACATCAATGTGGACGTGCACGCCAGGTGGCGCCGCGTGTCGCAGCCGCCGCTTGTCATCGTTGGCTCTGCAGCAGACAATAAGCTAGTGGCGAGTGATGAAGAGGGCATGACGTACTTGATGAGACCGTTCAGTCCGACTGACCCTCCAATGATACCAAATGCCCAGGCGAAGGCAAGCGCCACAATACGTGCTCGCTTCAAAGGCTCGACAGAAGACATGGGAAGAAGTTTCTTCGGTCGTTAAATCGGAATGAGGGGACGAAACGTCGTGCACGTCGTGCGGTCGTCCGCAGGCGCGAGGTCTTTATATACGGACTCCATGCCCATCCTTGCCCATTCCGCGGATACAGTCTGCCGATGACAAGACAGGAACACCGCATGTCTCCGAGAAAGCGATCGAGATCTGGTAGGTTGGGCAAATCGCAGATGAGGTCAAGATAAGGCTTTCAATACGATCGTTCGAGGGCCGCCGTGAATTTGAATCGAGCACCAATAGCAACCATCGGCGTGTGAGCTGGGATCGCGTTTTCACGCTAGGTAGCACAAAGGTAGCAGGCGGAAATGCGGGCTGCAATGGGAGTAAGTCAGCGGAATGCAATTGGGCTGCCATGTCCAGTCACCGAACGTGCCCGCGATGTGCGCGGACGGGCTTCCGCATGACTTCCCTCCCAAAACTCAGGCGTCGCCAGCAAGGAAATGCCCGGCGACCAGCTAGCCAGGGCGGAAATGGTCGGCACTCGGATCTTGTCGGGATTCCGCCTCCGTTGAGGGATATTGTTCGTGAAGTGACCGAAAACCTGGCTGTAAATCACGCGCACGATTATAGGAGATGAAATGCGGTAAGATGAGAGACCCACCACTGAAGCACACTACACAGTAAGGTGCTCTTCGGGTAGCGTCGGCGAGCATGGGCAACAAACAAGCGAAACTCCCCCGCATGCCGTGGCCATCAAAACTTCTGACGCGAACATTTCAGGACTAGAGTGGTCGCGTGAGCATCGGAAAGTAAACGTACTGGCATTGGCAACGTACTGGCAAAGCCACTTGGGTGCACACTGCATACGCGGGCACGGTGCCTCTCAGGTGACACGGAGGGGCGACGTTCCCGGAATGGCGATCAGACAAGTGGAAACTTTGGAATACACGTGAAAAGCAGTGGATGGATGTCGGTACTCCAACGTTGCAGAGCCGGGCTGGTAAGTATTTTCGTTGTGGAGTCCCATCGTGTTCAGCGAGATTGCAAATTGACAGGAGCCCCGACGGAGCGGTGTGTTTCCTGGGGTGAGCGGAATACAGGAATGGTCGGAATGGGAGTGATACGACGTCGTTGTGATTCCGGCCGCGGTAACCTGAGGACGCGTATGAGGCTGCAAACGTCCGCACCTCCCATTCATTTGCGAAGCTAACTCGGCAAGATCTTCCAGAGTTGCCGTCTTCCCATGGGACCCGCATTCATCACCTTTTCGCCTCCGACATCTGAAGATCACGGCGCCCTGCTAACGGCAGATGGTGAATTAGGTACCAGCACGGCCCATATGGTGAGCGTATATAGTCCTACTACATACCTGTTGTTTCCCCGCGAAACACAAAGTGACGACGACGGTGACCTTTTGAAATGGACGCCGCGAAGTAGGATAGGATAGGATGCCTATCCTGGTCCAACTGGTTACTGAGTCAGCCTATCACTAGCCCAGGCGCTAACAAGACCAAACATAACACGTCGTACTAGGCGCCCGATGCGCGTCGCGCGTTTTCGCGGCCTCGCCTGCCAAGCTAAGGCTTACCTGCCAACGCTCGAGGTCGACCACTGGAACATACAGCTACTTGCAGGTGAGCCTTTAAATGTGAAACTACTAAAGCTGCTTATCGACGACGGACACGAGTTTCTTGTCGGACCGACTGTACGCCGCAGTCGAACTCAAGTCTCTTGATATAGGTTGTACCACTTGAACAAGGTACGCATCTCCGGTGGCTCGAAGTTCTGTGGGATCTTCTTGAACTTATGGGAATAGCGCCGTAGCAATGGATCTAGACCCTGGAACCGCCGGCTTCTGGCGGTCAGCGGTTCGCTCGCAACTTGCACTCGTCGACGGGGTGCACTCTTCTTCTCCGCCGCAGGACAAGACGAACGCGTACAATATCGTTTCCGAAAACCTTCATGAAATGCAGCTTGCCATGCGCACCCTTCGGGAGCGACAGAACTCATTGATTCCCATCGCCCGCCTGCCTCACGATATCCTCGCGCAAATCTTCATCACCTGTCGCGACCAGGACTGCCACTCTGCCGTTCGCGAGCGCACGCCTGAGAGCGAAAGGAAAGCGGGCCTGGGGTGGATCCAGGTCTCTCACGTATGTCGCGACTGGAGAGCGATCGCGCTCGAGCGCCACGACCTGTGGACGCACATTCCCTTCTACCTTGGGACGGAGTGGATTGAAGAGGCGTTTTCACGCTCCCATCTGGCTCCCCTGGTCATTATACCACGCTTCAATCAATCTGAACGCAGGTTCTTGCGAGAATTTACAGATCAGCATGCCGCTTTAATCATTGAACACTTCGCACACATCAAGACCTTGTTTTTTTTCGTCACTACCCCAAGAGAGCTGGAGCGGCACGCCATATTCAGTTCTCCGAGTCTATCGTCACCCGCACCGCTTCTCGAATCCCTCGAGATCATCAGTGTCCCCAACCATCGAGGCCGCTCCACCCACATCCCCATTTCGGATGAATTCCTCGGTCGCCATGCCCCCCTGCTACGCTTACTCTCGGTCACGAACATATCGTCATTTCCCTGGACATCGCCAGTCTTGCATAATCTCGTGCACCTCAAATTGGTATTTGTCGCCAGCATTTCCGTTCTTCCCCCGCTCGATGAGCTGCTCGATGCGCTACACAGTATGCGATCCTCTCTGCAAACCCTCCACCTCGTCGGTGACACGCTCTGGAGCGAGGACACATCTGCCGGGACAACTCGTATCGTCGAGTTGTCCAGTCTCGTGAAGTTGTCTCACGGCCAGGGCATGTCCCAGTGTACGACGTTCCTCAGTCACATCCGGGCTCCAACCACCGCGCGCTTGGTCCTCGTCACAGACACATATGCGTCCGACTCTACCGCCGTTCGCTCCGTTCGCGCCTTTTCTTCCGCGCTGGCGACGTTCTTACGAGTTGGCGCTGCGAATCAAGGCGCACGACCCATCTCACGCCTCAACTGTACGCACCGGCCAGACGCAGCCACGTTACACCTCTGGTCAACGGACGCTTATAATCAAGACGACCGGCAACCATCTGCCGCTCAGCGGTACGGGGAACCCATCGAAGTCACAGTCTTCTATGCCGAGCGGATGCCTGAATTAGACCTCGGCCAAGCTTTTTGCGAGGTGTTTGTCTCGCCCCAGCTGCATGATCTATATCTGCCGAGCGATCGCTGGGGCAACTGCGTGGGCTGGGGCGCGGGTCAGTGGAGGGACATGCTGTTGCGTGCGGAGGATGTCCGGGAGGTATCAACATCCCACAACGCAGTGGCGGCGCTCCTGGAGGCGTTGTGGACAGGAGACATCGGGACCGTGGGGACGGACGGCTTGCAAGCACCTATTCCCTGCCCGGAGCTGAAAGTTCTCCGGTTAGGATCTGTGGACTTTCGTCGACAGAATCCGTCACCAGTTTTCGACATCCTGAAGAGGTGTTTACTAACGCGGTCCGCTTCTGGATGTCCCATTGAATCGGTATCTATTTCTTCATCACAAATTGAGCAAAATATGGTAGACGAGCTGGAGAAGCTAGTTTGTACATTCAAGTACGATACCTTTTGCCAAGTCATAGCGGCATGAATATGGGTAGTTTATCGGCGCTGGATGCTATTCTACTCTTCCGAAGTACGCACTCCAATTCCTCAGACGTCGGACTCGGTTCCACGTTCGTTGTCCATTGGAAAGCTGTATTCGTCAACGCCATTGGTGTACAATAACAGCAGGCGGAGAAAATATATAATGTGATGAACAGTCTAGCAAGGGACCACCTTTTCTTCCACGTACTTATCCGAAAACGTCGAATTTCCTTCCTCGCTGGCCACAGACGGCGTGGTTTCACCCTGAGATGCGGAGAGACTGCGCTTGCGTGATGCCTGGAACAAGATCACGGCAGAAATCGACGCGAAGAGCCATGCAGGCCATGGCAATATGACTTGTAGTCGCACTGGAACCATCGGTAAATGATGGCACTGATGAGACAGACGAAAAAATACTCACAGTACCCGATGTCACGGTACGCCGTCGACGCGCCGCTTGCGGCTGCATTAGCCTTGATTATCGATTCAGGGATGGGGACACCGTTTAAATCCATAGTGGTCGTCGATCCCTTCGTGGCGAAAACGATCGTGTATGCGATCTGGCACGGGAGCAGAACAATGGATGCGAAGGCGAGCGTCGCCGCTTGCCAGCGCAGGGTGCGTGTCGCTAGAGGCACAGGGCCGGATTGTCGGAGGAGACGGTCGAATGGGCGATGGAATGCCGTCATGGTGAGGAAGAGGAGCGCGACAACTCCTATGATCGCAGAAAACGCCGTGGCAATCACGCCAGGGTGGTACAAATCTATCAGAGAGAGGTTTAGCGGCGTCCTAGCTGAGGTCAGAGTGCAAAGCGGCAGAGCCGGGACGTACTCGTAACGTCGATGTGCACGTGCTCTCCTGACGGAACGGCGTGTCGCACCGCCCGCTTGGCGGCGTTACCTCTGTCCTGCGATCAGAATCTCTCAGAGAACCAGACTCAACGACGTACTTGATGAGGCCATTCACCGCGAGCGCTGCTGAAATAAGACCAAATGCACATGCAAGAGCAAGCGCCGCAAGGCGTGTCCTTTTCATTGGCTCGACACGCAGCATGATGAGAGTTGGTGTGGATGTTGAGCAGAGAAGAGGGGTGGCAGGATTCCTGTAGACAAAGGCCATGGACATGAAGCTTTTATGCATGCAGCCGGAGAATTGTGCGGTACAAAGGTCAATCGCCCTCATAGTAGGCAGAATGTTAAGAAGCCGCGATGCGATCTACACCCCACAAACGGCTGGAAGCAACTGCGAGGGAGAAGTGAATGATACTAAGATCAAAATACGACCCTAATGCTCAGAGACTGCTCTACCATTGCCGAAGAAGCTAATAGAGATGCGGAGCAGCTAGACGATCGTGGCCCCAGGAGATGCGAGCTGTTGGAGGCCGAGAAAGACATTAGTAACATCAGACCGCACCAGAAGCTCGACTAAGAAGCAGAAAAAGGGGTTCATATTGTCGACCAAGAGCGAGGATCACAATAGTAAAAGACTGTGATCGCAATTCCGACGCGCTCGTCGCAGAGAGTACTTAGTCGCAGTCAGGGTTGAAGTAGATCCCTGACGATGCTGGCGCAGGGAGAAGATCTCCTACTAGCATTCTAGGATTTTAGGCCAGAGGACGGGTGCAGAGGTGAGAAGACTCGCTGTTCCACCCAGCGGTCAACAGTGCGCGTGGACGTACGCGGCATGTACCCGATGCTTCATAATACATGCCAGGCCGTCTTCCTGCAGGGTGCGCTAGATTCATGTCGCGTAGTAGAGGTACAAGGAAAGCACATTGAAGGGATCGGCGACGAGGGAAAACTTCGCTCGGGCCGGGCCATCCGGCGCGTGCCGGCAGCCATTCGCTCGTCGGACCGACACGCCGGGCAAGACTGTTGTTCACTGCTCCCGCCCCTTCTAACGGGACGAATTCATCTGGAGCACGGTTTGCCTCGGATGGAGAGCACTTGCCTGACCTGCCAGTGAGTGCTGTGTGCGAGCTAGCAGCGTCGTATGATGGTGCGGCCATGCTTGTCGAGGCTTTGACGTGAAGTCGGGAACAGGCGAAAACCCTTCCCGCCGACGCGGTCACGGTTAGAGGTACTTATCCGATCCCAGGCGCCGCCGCAGCGTTCGAATTTGTCGACAGCGATTCTGTCGCCGCAGACACAGAGACGAAATCATCGCGTCCTCAATATGAATGCTCGTGACATTCCTAAAAATGCGCGTGGCGTCTGCAGACCCTCGGCCTCAGCCACGGTCGTATGATTTTCCGTTGCTGTTACATGCATGTGGCAAGCCTCCTTCACTGTTTCTCACCGGACCATGTCAAGCATGTCGACGCAGACCCCGAAATCGCTATTTGTCGAGGACGCGGACCGCGATAATTTTCGGACAAAAGAAAGTGCCCGCCACCTCAAGTCTCCGTGGGAATATTTGCCAGTGGTGCCGGCAGCGGCCATTTGATCTGGGTCGGTGGTCATCATGATTACGACATTCAATTGCAATATCCTGGCATCTTCAACTCCAACGACGCGGACCTCGGCCTGGAGAATTGGTTTGCTCGCTCTCTCGCTCTATCTCTATCTGCAAGGCATTCTGTGAGCACCATCACTTAATCCCAGGGACTTTTGCAGTCAACTCACCATCGCGTATTGCTCAGATTCTCTGATGTCTTCATCCGATTCCACCGACCTGTCCACGTCCCACATGGAACTGGCATCAGTTACGGCGCTCTTGGCTGCTGTAAAAATAATTTGCAACGACGGAAATCGAACTGGTCTTAAAAGAAACAGCCTACGTGATGGACTGACTGGGAAGATCGTCGGTCTTGAGGCCCTACGCTTCCTCCTTGTTCGTCGCAGCAACGAGGATGTAGCTGCACTGGCGCAGATCAGTAATGACATTTTCAATATTTCCGTGGTAGCCGCCACACCGGAAAAACACTCGGCCAAGAATTCGTTCCTGGAAGGCGCCGTATGTGAGGTTTCGCTCGAGGAATCTTACCTGAAGTTCACGGACTCGGGGGAAGCAGAATCAGGGTGAGTTTTGCGCTCCGTGATCTAGAGCGAAAGATTGCTGACTTCATTCCCTAAGTTGGGAAACCAGCGTCACTAGTGGCACGGGCACCTCTCTCGGACGTCACTTCTCTACCATCCTGGCATATGTCGAATCATTGAGCAGTGACAAGCCGTTCATCAAGATAAAGGCCAAGAGGGCGATCAGAGAGTACATCGTCCTCAGCACCCGGGAGAGGTTGCTTGCTCGAGTAACCGCCTGGTGGTCCGACATCTGGATAGCGGACCTTGTCTCTGCAAAAATGGCGGACCTGCCGAAGTACTTTGCCGACTGGAAGAGAGATCATGATTCCGACGATTTCCACCTGAATAAGAACGACGATACCCTCTTCAAGTTGCTTCAGGAAATAAAGGACGATGACCTTTACAAACATTTACCCTCCCGCGCGTTCGCCGAGAAGCCAACTCTGGAACCTCTCAAGGATGCCCTGCGTGGCGCAGTCCAAAGGACCGATGGCAGGCCCACCGTCAGTGGCAGGCCCACCGTCAGCGCATACAACGAACATACAATCACGCCGTTCCATTTCCTTCTTCTCGGAGCTATCCTGAGCTATCGACACTCCGTAATCAACTTCGATGCCAAAACTATTTGCGATCATGCTAGGCTTCTCTACGTCCTTAAGTCGTCTAGCATGCTGAACGTACATCTATCAGTCCTTGAAGAGGCCCCGGTGTTTCATCCGTTACTCGTATATGGACGTCACGCCATCTCACTGTAACTTCTGAAACACCGGTACGGAGATCCAGAGGCTTATGAGGCGGCGAAGTTTTCGTCGGAAGAGAGCATTGCCTTGAACTCTGGCCAACGAAGCTTCGACGCCGAGGTTTCCGAACAGTTCCACGTTACCAGGGATGACGACACAATACAGTCCTGCAAACTGTGGATAAATCTTCTCGTTGGCCATGTCACTGCCATCGAAGAAATCAAACGTTATCTACCCAGAAACAAAACCCAGTGGAAGGCGTCGCTTTTCATTATTCGGGACAATGTGCCTGCTACTCTCAATTGGCGTACCACGATCGACGGGCTCCAAGGCTTAGGCCTCAACACTGACTTGGCCAAGCTTGCCGTCAAGGCATATCTGCTTCATCATGCAGATCGTGAGATCGATGGAATTTTCCCCCTCATAACCCGGTTGGAGGAGGCCGAGCGGGACTCAGAGCGCGGGCGCGCAGTTGCCGACATCAACCTGCAGGCCTGGGCAAGCATGCACCCGCAAGTTATGTGGCCAGCGTTATTGTCGCCTGCCGCGCGGACTGGAAAATATGGCGATGGCCTGGAAGCTCTGGCAAAGCATGTCATAGTGGTAAGCAATGTGTGCAATATGCGCCGTCACTTACTATTCTGACAGACCTTTCAGGACTCAGCGAACGAGAAGATCCTGGCTCCTCAGTCGCCAAACCCTACCTGCTGCAGCGTCTGCAGCGAGCTTTTGAAGCTGCTGCCGCACGCCAATCTGCCACTGGAGTCCGCAAAATTCAGGCAATCCGCCCCGGTCATGCTCCCAGTGCATATCCCTTGGTGGATCGATGGCGATTCGGACGTGATGAAGAGGCTATTAGAAGTGCATCGGATTAAACTTTCCTGGAAATCACACGTCTCATCGAGCGCTTCAACGCGAAATCCCTGAGACGCGGAGGTGCTGCTTTCAGTAACGATACTATCGAGCTCGATTACTAGTACAGTCCCAATTCGCGCTAGGAAAATACGTACCAATCCTATGTATTGCTGCTTTGTTTTGTCCTCTTGGAGTTCAGAGCGTCTGTCCTACAACTGAGACGCTCACATGGCCGACAGCTGAGCTGAATCACTGTGGGTAAATAAAGCGACTGGAGTGTACAGGAGAAAGAGAATCACGTAAAATTTGGTACAGCGGGCGCCGATCGGTTGATAGTACTTGTGCAATTATTTTGCGGGCAATTTGCGGGGGATGGCGCGATTATGTCTATGTTTTACGCGGTAGCTTGACCCAGCATACAAATTTCATCAGAAAACACTGGTGGTCTTACGCCTGTTCACGCTGTCATCATTCCGGGCCTTCCGGCGCAAACAGTCGCCCGGCCGAATTGCAGGCGCATCGTATGCAATCCACAAGACCGCTTGATTAACACGCGCTTCGTTGGCGTGCATGACAGAGACCCTACGAGGACTCTACGACGCTGCTTCGCGTATGAGCACCGCAGCCCTCTCCGCAATCGCATAAATCGCCGCCTGTGGATGCGCCGCCGGTATGAACGGCTTCGCATAAGGTCAGCGCGCACACCCACCATCGCCACAAATGACACGTACAAAAACGCTGGCGTCCACGACGCGCAGCCCCCGCGTACCGCGAACCCGCAAATCCGGCCCCACCACGCCCTCCTTCGCACCGGCCGCGGCCATCCGCGCCGTCCCCGTGGGGTGCCAGAGCGTCGTGCCGCCGTCGCGTGCGTACGAGTCGATTTCCACGTCGGTTGTGACGTTCGCCAGCGCGCCAAGCGGTCCCAGAATGTACGGGAAGGGAGGTGCGGCAAAGGCGGGCGACGAGGTAAAGCGCAGGGCAGCCTTGACCGCTTCGCGCATGATGATGATGTCGGCGGGCGTGCTGAGGAAGTTGGGGTCGACGATGGGGAGCGCGAAGGGTGCAGAGGAGGCGAGGGTGACGGAGCCGCCTGTGAGCTTGTCAGCGATGTGCGTTTTGGCGATGGTCAAGGGCTTACGGGAGGATGGACTGACGACCGCAGTCCGGATAGTGAAGTACCTCCCTGTAGCTGTAGTAACCCCTGAATATCCATCCTGCATGTGAGCAAGAGTTAAGACCAAACATATGTGTGAAGCTAGTAGCGATGACGCACCGCCAGTATCAGCTCAAAGTGCGGTGCCCCCGGGCCCGCGGACACGTCCCCGACGTCTCGGAGCACGTCGTCGCTCACGCGCAGCCACCCCACCTGCTCTGCGGACGTTGACGCATACGGGCCCTTCCTGCCCGCCTCCCACTCGGCCAGCGACGCTGCCAACTGCGAGGCGTTGCGCACGAGGTCGTCGTTCGTCGAGACAGACGAGTTCACGGTGAACACGTTGCGCAGGACGGGGTGGTCCTGCAGGTGCTGTCCGACGTCCGGGAGGTCAACAATGGGCAAGATGCCGTGCGCGCGAAGGGCAGACGCGTTGCCGATACCGGACAGGAGGAGGAGCTGCGGCGTCGAGACAGCTCCGGCGGCGAGGATGACCTCGTGCGTGGCGGTGACAGTGTGAACGGGGGCTGTGGATATGAATGGACATCAAATCAGTCAAACTCTTCTGTCGAAAGTGCGAGCCGGCGCACCATCCTCAGAGGTCGCGATTTGAACCCCGCGAAACACGGGCACGCCACCCTCCTTGCCTGTCTGCATGAGCTTCGTCACCTGTGCGTTGACCAGCACGTCGAGCGTAGAGTGCGGCACCGCGAGCGCGGGGTGGATATACGCTGTCGCCGAGCTCGAGCGCGATCCGTTGCTTACGCTCGTCTGTATTCGGCCTGCGCGAAACGACACTATCAATTATCTCACTCGCGACCACGATGAGAAGACGCACCTATTCCGAGCGTGCTCCCCGAATTCATGTCGACATTAAACGGGAACTCGGGGAGCTCGCGCGTGGTCGCACGCACCAGCGCGTCGGTCGGGAACGCGTTGCCCACCGAGATGCCGAGCGGTCCGCTTCGCCCGTGGACTGACGGAAGCTCTTCTCCTGAGGTGTTGTGCCCGTCGGCGGGCGGTGTGAGACGCTCTATCTAAGAAGTCGTTAGTCCAGCCCGGTCGATCGACGCACGGCGCACCTTCTTGAAAATCGGCTCAACGGCGGACCACGACCACCCGGCATCGCCAGACACTTTCGCGAGACGGTCGTAATCGTCCCGAGCTCCTCGGGACCACACCAAAAAATCTGCCGGACGCGTCAGGAAAGGAAGCTGCCGGATCGACGGGTCAGAACGTACTGATTGACGATGATCCGCCAAGCAGTCGTCCGCGCGGGTACTCAATGGTTCGTCCGGACAGGCCAGCTTGCGGGACAGTGGTATAATTCCAGTCGATCGCGGTGTCTGGGGAGAGCGTTGTGCAGAGAAAGGGTACCGCGACATTTTCCAGGCCTTGATTGCTGCAACAGTGTCAGTATACCCTGCCAAAGCAGACGCAGAAACGATGCTCACTCTGTGCCGGCTTCAATGAGCAACACGCGCTTGTCCCCATGTTCCGCCAGGCGACTGGCAACGACGCCGCCGCCTACACCAGCTACATATTGAGAGATCAGCTGTCAAGCTCGCGTCGCTTCATATCCATTCGACGTACCTCCTACAACGACATAATCGTATATCGTCGACGGCAACTCGGTGGGGTCATGATAGAGTGCGCTGAGAGCCGGTGCTGCTGAGGCGAGGAGCCAAACGGACTTGAGCAGAAGCATGGTCCGGCGCGTGAGATGTTGCAGCACTGTGCGAGCTGCGACATATATAGCCCTGATAGACGCAAAAAAGTGCGCGCCGGTGATACAGTGGGCTTAGCATCGTCCTATAAGGGCCGGAGAAGCAAGGGCGACGAGAGCTGCAAGCGCCGGCTCTTCAATCGGTGGAAATGCGGAAGGTCCTTTTTCTTTATTCTTGATCCTGGAGACGCAGGCGTGAACGCATATTCAGGTTAGCAAGGGCAGTGGAAGTGGCAAGGTGAGGGTGATGAAGAGCAAAGGATGGCAGCAAGGAACTTGAAGGGCCTTGGCAGGCGTCTTGGCTGGTGCCCCGGCCGGCCCGGCCGTGTACCGATGATTTTCCGACTTCACGATAATCTGGCAGTCGGCCGTGAGCCACGCCACATATGCACCTCTAGCTCTAGCACCCTCTCGTCTTCATCTTTTCGCAATCCTGCTCATCTATCTTGTCTACTTGTCACCGTGGGTGATGAGGCCGCGGCGCGCTCCCCTTTTTTTTTCATTAGTCGCTTCACGAGGCTTCATTCATCCTAACCTAACCAACCGCCATGGCATACAACCCGATGGACTTCCACGTGAACTTTCAGCTCTGTGCACTCCATCCGGTCCTTGTGCTCTACGATGGCATCGTAGTCACGGAGCCCCGCCGACCATTCGCGCGTACTCGGGGCTCTGGCGACGTGGCCCACTGTGACAGACGACTGACAACAGCAAAGTCGGAGGGCGCGTCCTCTTTTTTTTGCGAGGCGCCGGAGGTCGATAACGTGACGAGAAAAAGTAGCAACTGCGCGCAAGAAAACGTCGCCTGGCCAGACGCGGCAGCGCTCCCTCGCGGGTGCTTGCTATCTACGCCTTGAACACATATACATGTGAGTGCTCCACAGCTCTGCATATAATTGGACCTTGTTCATGCTAGTCTTGCAGTCAAACAAATAGGGGAGGACTCCCGCCCCTTGGAATATCCTAGTCGTGAGGATCACACGGGAGACATAGCTCACTGGCAGGGCATGGAGCCTTGCGATCAGAGCGACAGCCGTGAGGTATGGGAAGCAGTTGAGTCTTATAAGTTACACGCTAGTACGACGTGCCGCTGATATGCCGTAGGCCCTTAAGCGCGACAACGGCCGAATCTTCCTCACCAGGGTCTCTGACTTCTCCGCCCTTGTCGACATCTCCACTGCGCACCCATCATGCATTTACTCGGTTCTACGTCTCGCTGGCGCACCGTTTGCCTCCATCGACTGGGGACAGCCCCCTCGAAGATGGAGCCTGACCCTCATTTCGGCAACGCTCCGTGCAGGCAGGGTCTTTCGGGAGAAGAACTAGCACGAACGACTCTGCAGCACTTTCTTACGAGAAGGCTAGGGCCGGATCGCGTGTGGCAAGCATCTATGATATTGTCTAGTGACCCACCACTCAGATCTCCGGTCCATCTGTCGTCCAGACCTGCTTCAGTGCTTGAAGCTCTGCACGACGCGGCCTCGTTCTTGTGCCAGCCCTTAACCGCGCGCCTGCACTCACGCCGGATGAGGCCGGCGGGCGCTTCATTTCCCGTTTTAGGAGGGTACCCATCCAGAACTCCGTTGGCGTCGTGCGCAGTCCCGGCTTCGTTGCGATCGATGGTGGCTTTGAAGAGACCAACACCACACACACGTCCACACGTATGGCGGTCAATGTTCTCTTTCCGGTTTGCCATCACGACGTCGTAACTTCTGCGGCGTGCATCGAGTGGATGCTGTCTTCTCTTTCGTATGTATCCACTCGACCCGATGCTATTGCTCCTCAGTAGCTCTGCAACGTTCTCCGAGGACTATATGTAGCCGTTCCGTCATAGGCACCGGGCATCAACTTCCATCTTCGATCCACACCGTCCCGACGCATGCGCCTACATATATCCTCGCTCATCCCTTGCATTCCCTCCCACAATTCCAACCACCCCATCACCCCGACCACATCCAAACCAGACAGAATGCAATCCTCATCCATCAACATCGAGACCCTCTTCTCGCTCAAGGATCGTGTCGCCCTCGTCACCGGCGGCGGCTCCGGCATCGGCGCCTACATCACTCACGGGCTCGTCCTGGCGGGCTGCACGCGCGTCTACATCACCGGTCGCCGCCTCAACGCGCTGCAAGAGACCGCCAAGTTCAACAGCGCGATCATCCCTGTCCAAGGCGATGTCGCGACGCGTGCGGGCTGCGTCGAGCTCGCCCGGCAGTTCGTCGAGCAGGAGAAGGCGCATGGCGTGCCCGAGGCGGCGGTGCAGCTGGACATCCTGGTGAACAACGCGGGCGTGATGACGCATGACGGGACGTGGGACAAGGACGGGGCAAGCGCGGAGGAGGTCAGCAAGGCGTTGCTGGAGGCGTCGGACGAGGAGTGGGCGCGGGGCTTCGCGATCAACACGTCTTCGATCCAGGTGCGTGATTCTTGGTGTGAGCGCCTGTGGTGCCGAGGCTGACGCGTGTCGCGCAGTGGCTGTCCGCGGCATTGCTGCCGTATCTCGTGCGCGCGAGCAAGAACAACAGCGGATTCAAGGAGGGGCGCGGCGTCATCCTCAATAATACGTCGGTCTCCGCGCTGTACGTTTCGCGCGACGCTCAGGGCCACATCTACTCGGCGTCGAAGGCCGCCGCGGAATCGGTCACGCAGAACCTCGCGAGCAAGTTCACGAAGCTCGGTGTGCGCGTCAACTCGTTCGCGCCCGCGAACGTGCCGTCGGAGATCAACGACGTGAAAAACCCGAAGAGCTTCATCTCGATGCTGAAGGATGTAATCCCGATCGGCCGTGTTGGGAACGAGGAGGACATGGTCGGCGCGATCGTGTACCTTGCTTCGCGCGCGGGCAGCTTTGTGTCGGGTGTTGTCATCAAGGTGAGTTTCTCTGCACCTCGGGCTGGTCCGCCATGCGATGCTGAAGGCTTTCGCAGGTTGATGGAGGTATTCTCATCGGTGTATGATAGAGATGCAGCGGTTTATGTAGACGACTTCAATCGAGTTATCCACGGCTTTCTTTATCATCGCATGTCGTATGTTCTACTGTACTTACTTCGTTGTACTCCGTGTCCCGCCGTGAGTTTTTGCAAATAAATGTATACATCCCTCCTTGCCCCGGTGGGTTCGGGCCGGCCCGGCCGGGTCGGCATTTGGCGGGCGGTCCCGCAATTAACTCGGTGCAGGATAAACGCCTTTGACTTAATCTTGTCTCCTACCTCCATCCTCTCGCCCTCTTTTCATCGTTGCCGATGGCGTCGGCTCAGGAAGAGCCCCCCGTCGCGAGTACATCGACCGCGCCGACGGTCATCGAGTACAAAAAGGACGGAACTGTTTCCCGCATCCGCTCGCACAAGGGAAACATCCCGCAGCTCCCGCAGACGAAGCTTTGCCCTTATTGCCCCGCCAAGTTCACGCGCACCACCCACTTGAATCGCCATTTGCGTAATCGTGCGTGGTTCTGCTCTAGGAGCTGGTCAACGAAGCTGACGAATGATCCCGACCCCTCACAGATACCAATGAGCGCTCGTATCGGTGCGAGGTGAGCCTCCTTGCTCTCTTGCGGGAGTCAGGGGCTGACTGCTCTGCAGACTTGCGGGGCGCAGTTCACGAGGAGCGACCTATTGGCGAGGCATAAAAGGAGCTGTGGAGAATCGTGAGTGTCTCATTCCGACATGTGATTCGTGCACCTGTTATAGTGGCGGTACCCGTTATGCTGCACAGAGGCCTGCGCAGCCTCTGCATATTGTTTACGTGCGGCAGGCGTCCGGGGCGTCTACTTGCTGCAGTTTAAAAGGATGCCGGTTGTGCCGGCGCAACGCGTTGGCAGCGGCAAGTACGTTCATATTGGCGTTGATCTATGGCCTGCCGCCATTGATTTTTGGCGCGGTGAGAGTCGGTCCCGTGGTCCCTGTTTTTGCCTTTTCGGCTTCGGCCTCTATTGTTGGACAGGCGACCTGGAGATGTGGAGAGGATGACCGCATCCAAGATGTCCACTCCCTTGGTCTTTGGATGCTAATCAATGATTTCTCATACAGTCATCCAATCACACGCTCCCGCCGTCGGTCATGCCAGGCGTGCGCCGCTTTGAAGGTTAAATGCGATCTCAAGCAGCCGTGCGCCAAATGTACCGTCCGCAATCGCAAGTGCGTGTACACAGCGGAGGAATACCCCGACGACGGCCCCGGCGCGCCAGAAGGGCCATCTCGCGGAGGCATGAACTTCGACGCGTCTGCCGGTTTTGATCCGTCGAGCGCTGCGCGAGGGCCCCGCGATGCGTTTGCACAAGCCTTCCCGGAGCTGACTTTGATCGAGGAGACCAGCCATGCCTTTGCCTCCCCGCTCAGCGCGGCGAACGTGGCTGCGATGGCCGCCAGTGGCCTGCGCGCATCCGGCCAGGCGATTTCCTTACCAACGGAGGACGTCGATTCGACCGTGAACACCATCGCGTCGTTCCAGCCATGTCCGAACAGGGCCTTCATGTCGGAATTCAGCGGTCCTCAGAGCCATCTGAGTGGGTTCTCCAGCTCGATGTTCGAGCCGTTCTTCCGCGACGTGTTTGCCGAGAGCAAGCCATCATTGGAGGTGACACCACCGACGACTACAGCGGCTGCACCTCCGATGATAGCCACGCCCGACTCTATCCCGCAGCCGTCGCTCGACGGATTCATCATGCCTGGCATGAACGGCGTCGACCCGGCCTTCGGAATGAACGACGACGACGCGGAGCCGTTCATGGCGGAGTATGATAACGAACTGCTGTATGACATGCTCACGAACACGACGACGGAGAATGCTTGGCCGAGCGAGCCGGTGAAGGAGGAACGCGAGTTTCCAGCGCCGTACCCAGGGCTTGCAGCGGCGACGAAGGCAGTGCCGTTCTCGCCGGAGGAAGTGGCGCGCCAGATAGCGCTCCCGCCGCCGGTGCCCATCGACCCCAATCCGCCACCCGAGCCTACGCTGGAGGACCTACAACAATATCGTGCGCCATGTCGTTTCTCATTCTGCGTTTCTCTCTGATTAATCGCCAACAGTCTACGTATTCCTCACGGCCTTCTTGCCGCAGGTCCCTGTGTTACATACGCCGAGTCTGCGCGTCGAGCTGAAGCCGCCTATCTTGCTCCGTGCGATGCAAGCGTGTGGTGCCCTGTTCGTGAAAACACGGACGGCGGAGGCGTTCGTAGACAGGACACTGAGCACATCGCGAGAAGTCTTGGTGCGGGAGTTTGTACGTCACAGGCTTCCTTCTATTGAGCGCCTGTTGATCACGCTACCTTTCGACAGGCGAGACCATCCCCGGATCCCAAGCATCAAGTACATATCATCATGACTCTCGTTCTGTTGCAAATGATAGGGCTGTTCCATCAGGATCCGCAGCAGCGTGCCTCGTCGAACATTTATCATGGAATGCTCGTTCTGGTAAGCCAGCTCGTCAGCTTTCCTCTCGCATTGCTGATGCGGGCACAGATGATACGTCAAAATCGCATCATCGAGAGAAGCGCTGCCTGGACGCACCAAGATTATTCTCTTGACGATCCGACTGCCCTCGATGCCGCATGGCGAGACTGGGCCGTTCACGAGTCGATCAAAAGGTGTGTGACGTATAGGTATACGACCGCAGTCTTCTGATTTGTGTACGTCTGAAATTGCGCAGGGCTGTGTGCCTTTCCTACTGCCATGACCAGTCTCAACGCATATACTTTTCGTTGCCTGCGTCCTTCATGCCTTCCGAGTTCACACTGTTCCTACCAGTCGACTACCCCCTCTGGTCTGCGCCGACGGCCTACGCGTGGTCTCTGCAACTCAATGCTGCATCACCTTACGGCGCCGCAGAAGAGCGGATCACCGGCGTTCCCATGGCCCGCGCCCTGACTGCAGTAGGCCTCGACGGACCGAACATGACTGCAAAGTCGATTGGCAGCCCATCGCCGCCAAAGGATATTGGCGTCATCTCCGCGTTTGGCCACTTCATCTTGATGCATGCGCTTCTTGGAGAGCTATTCCGTCGCTGCGGGAGCGGAGAGTCGCCGGCCCCGACCCCGCGCGCGGATGGCGAGGAACAGGTCAACGAGCACGTCTTCGCAATGCAGCTCGCGCTGCACAAGTGGCTACAGCTGTGGCTGAACAGCCCCGACGGCCCGTCAAAGCCGGCGCCCCTACCGCCTCGAGATTGCACCAGCGCCGGGACGCCGCCAGTGAAAGATGCGCCATTCGCGTCGGACCCGTTGCCGTTTTACTGGCTTGCACAGCTGCTGCTGCTCGCATTCCAGGAGGGCATGCCGCCGTTCGCCCCGCGGCCCGCGCCATCGCAGGACTCGCCGTCGAATCACGGATCATCCTCCTCGCCCACGTCCACATCCTCGCCATCCATCTTCGCGCCGTCGCCTTTCGCGTCGTCCTCGTCGTCCTCGCTGTCGCCGCCGCCCGCGTACGCCACGGGCTTCGTGCCGCCCGAGGTCGTGGACGAGTACTACTCGCGCAAGCAGGAAGACCCCGCGGCGGCGCAGTTCTCGCTGATCAAGGGCTGGCTGCACCACATCCGCATGTTCCTGCGCCGCAGCCAGGGCAGCCCGACGGTCGTGTGGGACGAGCTGATGAAGATCAGGCTGCGCGGTTGGAGCGCGGACGCGCAGGAGAGCAGGAAGGCGGGCACGGACGGGGGCAGTTTTGGGGATGCGGCGGAGGGTGGGCTGTTGGGATTCTTCGAGGAGAAGTTGAAGTTATGAGCGGGGAGTGCTGTGAAAGTAAGTTTATAGGAAAATCATTTGTACGAATTGACCGGTCACCGCTCCGTCGCGTTTTTGTATCACTAGCAGATTTTGGTTGTCTTTATTATCAGCGGTAGTCCAGCCTTGTTAGCTTGGTGTAGACTGGTAACCACTCTGTCTGGGCGACACTTGGGCACGACAAAGTCGTCAGGTAAACGGTCATCGGTCTATTATCATGGCATATTGGAAGTTAATGATGTATGCGCAAGTTAACGAGACTTGGTGAGACGAGTTACGCGATTTCAGTCACTTGTTCTTTTCGTCTCTCGTCCTCCCTCTCCTGCAGCCCCCAGGTAACGTCCAACGCCTTGCGCAGCTTCTCTTCCCGCATGAGAAACGTCGTCAGAAGGCCTACTGCCGAAATGCCGATCATGACCCGCCATATCAGCTGCATGCTCTCCGAATACGCAGCGCGCACTTGCGAACGCTCGGGCTCCGCCAGCCGGCTGATGGTCGGGATGATGGCGTAGACGCCGGTGTTTGCGGACAAGGATGACAAGAACGCTGGGGGGAGTCTGCTGTGGAGGGTGTGCTGCAAGAGCACGCCGCCGATGCCAACGCCCCAGCTCTGAGCAGAAGCCGTATTAGCATGAGGCAGATCGTGTGTGGATGCGAAAAACGCACCTGGGCAAAACACCGCACAAACGTGAAGAACGCGAGCGCGTGCGCGTTGTTCGAAAACGGGAGCGGCGCGAGGATGGGGAATTGCGTGCTGATCCACACGATGCCTAGGCCCGCGGCGAGCACGACTTGGTATCCAATGTATTGAGCGCGGGTGCTGCTCTCGGTGAGGAGCGAAAGCATGCCGAAGCCGACAACGATGAGCATCCACCCGATGTAGTTCTGCGGCCTGTAGCGGCCGAAAATCTCCACCGAAAGCCCGCACAGGATGGCGAACGCCGGAACGGTGAACGCTAAGCTGAGCATGTCCACGCTGGAGCCGACGGGCGAGGCCCCTTTGCATGCTTGGAAGTATACCGGGAGGTAGTCTGATGATGCGGTCAGGATGGTCACGTCTGAGGGCGGTCTATGCACGCACAGATTGCCGCCAGGGAGACGATGCCGTGGAAGAATGTGCCTAGATATCTTGAGTAAAGATGCGAGTCAGTATGTGTGAATATAATCGTTGGCAAAAGATTCACATACCCGCTCAGTGTCGTCCGGTTGGTGAAGGCAAACCTCGGAACCTGTAGCCGGATGTGAGCGACCGCATAATATGATGTATGCTCTGCCATACCGTTGGCTCTTTTATCCACAGCGCTTCAACCACGAAAAAAGTCACGATCCCCACGCTCCCAAGGACGAGTGGCACTAAAACGCTAGCAGAGCGCCAAGGGAACCGGTCGCCGCCCCATATAAGCGCAATCATGAGACTGATCGTACTTCCAATGATCAAGGTATTGCCACTACAAAGCATTGAGTCCAACGAAAGACGTGTCCCTAAAGAGGATCCGACTCACATCCAGTCTATGCGCGTGATTTTCTCCCTCCAAGTCATCTTCGGACCGTTGACCCTAAGAAACGCGATGACCAGCCCCGCCGCAATGGCGCTGATCGGAAGATTCAAGAAGAATAGCCAACGCCAGGCCCCCGAGTTAGCCAAGGCGCCACCGACCGGAGGACCAACGGCGCTGGAGATTTGTTAACACGAAAATGCCTCGAACGTTCAGAGTAACTCGCACCATGCCAACGCCCAAACGCTATGGGAATCGATTAGTGATCTAGATAGGGTCGTAGGTGACGGACTGCACGACGTACGATGCAATGATACCCTGAAACTTGCCTTGCTCTGGTAATGGGATTATGTCGGCGTATATGATTTCGGTCACAGATAAACAGCCTCCTCCGCCCATGCCTTGGAGCGCTGATAGTGAATATGAAGCGTGAGTGAGTCAAAAAGCTATCGGAAAGCGTTCGACTCACCTCTGCCCGCGATGAACATCGGCATGTTTTGTGCAGCACCCGTGATGGCGGAACCGACGGCAAAGATTGATATGAACGTCAACAGGACAGGCTTGCGGCCAAAAACTGACACGAGGCCGCCGACGAGAGGAAGGATAGCGGTTGAGGCGACCGTGTATGCACTGCCCGCCCAGATGAAGTCGGTTCCATGCAGGTGCCGAACGATGGTCGGAAGAGCGGTCGAGACTGCCGTCTACGATGCAGTCAGATCTGATTGGGAATCGAGGTGAGGATTGACTTACTAGATCCAAAGCAGAGAGCATGTCGACCGTCACGTTCGCTACAAAGACGAGCCAAAAGTCAAGACCGCGCTTCGGCATCACGGTCGTGATTGCAGGATTTGACTGGGTGCCCGTATCACATACAGTCTGACTGAGTAGGCGGACAGAGTCCATGAGCTGCGGTGGACAATACAAGTACGACTGGAGTCTCACCATGACCTAGCAGTCTGCGGATCCTGCTCCATCGTTCGTCACGACAAGAAAGCACAGAGGGGAGATGGGAGGATCAGCCTCGGAAGTTTGGGAGGTAGATGTGCATCTGCGATGCATTCAGGATGCGACATCGTGAACCTGACGACTGCCAGTTGGGTTTGAGATGCAGCTGGGGCCGATAACCGTGGCCGTCGGACAACGCTGCTACATTGGAAGAGGCCTCCATGTTCGACGAGTCTCCGAGTATCTTCACAAGCTGAAGGTCACGTATGGGATTCGAGCGAAGATAAGCTCGAGCTGACGGTGGGTGCAGGAGTGGTGGCGCGGGATCAAGGTGCGCAGTACTTCCTCCTGTCACTAGTCACTACTGTGACTGTGACGCGTAGGTCCTTGCCCAACTCCTCCGCCGTCCGGTTGCAACCACCGCTTCCGACGCACTGAGCTGTAACAAAAACAAGATCAACTCACGAGCGTATGTGATCAATTTTTCTCTTGCTCCTGGACTGAAGTTACTCTCAAGTGCCCGCGCGTATCAGCCAACGAATTGATCTTGGAACGCCGCGAGGACTCAGCTCAGCTAGTATGAGTATCCCAATTGTAGGCTAGAGGCTCTGAACGCTCCAAAATGTCAAACGGTGAAGCAAGACGCAGGGAATTGAGCTGTGGGCATTTTTATTTTGGCCCGGGACAAGCCTGCCCGAGTCGTAAAACGAGACGAGGGAAACGGAAGCAAGACACACAGAAATGAGCCGTGATTCATTCATAGGTTTATTTCCTAGCGCGTATTGGGACTCCGTCCGCGCCGGGCAGCCCGCTCAGCGGCACGCTCGTCGCCGCGCGCGTGCCCGTGCCGTCGAAGTACGCCGAGTTGAGCGCGAGCACGCGCAGCGGCGCGCCGGACGCGCTGAACACGGCGTACGTCGCGAGCGTGCCGGTCCCGTCATCCAGCATGGAGACGGTGTGCCCGTCGGTGCCGAGGAACTGCGAGACGAAGTACGCGCCGTAGAAGGGCGCGGCCGTCGTGTAGCGCCCCCAAAAGCAATATTGCTATGTGCAGTTGTTAGGTGAGAATATATGCGCTGGGGAAGGGTACGCACGCAGTTGCCCAGAGTGCCTTGGTGGAAATAGAGCCGGCTGATACCATTGAGGGCCGCTTGTAGGACATAGTCCACAATCCATAGTGCAGCGCCGAAGGTAGGGCTGATGCCGCCTCCACCGCATGTAGCTTTTGCCCCGGTCATCCTATATTCGCTCTTGATATTGACAACCTGACATACCGGAGTTTGTCTCGCCCAAGACATAAGTCTTGCCTTGCGCGCGAGCTGCTGCGGCCTCGGCTTTGTACTGCTCTGTATACGACACGATGCCTCTGGTATAAAGCATAAGCGGCCAACTTATTCATACCGGGAAGAACTTACGAGTGGCTCATGAGAGACTGGAGGTTCGTGCTTGCCCCGTTGCACGCGGATTGTGGGTATGAATGTCCGGAGAAAGTCTTCGTGTAGGTGATCGCGCTTCCGAGTAGCGGAATCAAGTTTGTGGTGCTCCACGTCGGGTACTGAAGGTATACCGCAGCCTGAAAGATGTTCCCGACCTGCGCTGTGTGTCAGTCCGGAAGTGCAGGTCAAATGATAGAGTAACGCACAGAGGGAGCCAGAGCCGTCTGCCACGCCTTCTGGCTCGCGCCATCCGTGGTCGGGTTCCACCCAGAAGATGGGATAATGGGCGACCCGCTGGCATAGACTTCGTCTCGTCAGCCTACTGCAGATGCCCGCAAATCACCGGTCCCTTACATTCTGGCTCGTTGCCGAGCTCGATCGCATACAGATTCGACATGCTGGAGAGCGCCTTGACTGCGGCCTGTTGTGTGTTGCCCTGCTCGTCGAGCTGGCGGTTAAGGCCGATGGTGACCGGCCCCTTAAGCGCGGCTGCGAGCGTGAAGAACGACGGGCCGAATGTCAGGGAAGTCGGTGCATCAGTGGAGGAAGCCACGGTGTAGTTCACCGCGGTGGAGAGGGAGGAGTCGTATGTCGCGCGGTCCCTACGACGGCCCTGATGAGCGGCTTCCATCGACGAGAGCTGAGGCAGGACATACTGGGTTGTTCCTCCAATGCGAACAGCTGGCGCAGTACCACGAAGCGTCGTTAACTGGGCTAAGCAGTTCGTCGTCGAGGCTAGCTGTGCGTATGCCGGGAATGTAAAGAACTCCAATGAGATGCTCAACAGCGCAGAATCCACAGAGGCTGCGGAGGAGGGCGCTGTTGATGGCACGGAGACAGCCTCGACTCCAACAAGGAATATGCAGACGCGGGCGAGAAAAGCCAAGGTGGATGTCATGGTCAAAGCTCGTGGCGGACGCTGGTGCGCTGGCATCGACGACTAAATGAGCCATCTGACAACCCAGTACAGCACATCATAGAGCGGCCCGACGACAGTCCGCGTGTCCCTTGCATTGCGCGCACGAATGTCAAGGAAACCGAAAAATAGCCCACCTTTCTGCGAAGATCGTCCTCGTGGCTCCGGTAGAAGTGCGAGGGGCCGGCAATCAACGAAAATCCTGTAGCATTCGTAAATACCAAGTAGATACCCTGAGAGCGTGCATATAGGCGGCGACACGAGAGTAATCGCAGACGATCGCAAGGGTGGAGATGCAATTGGACGCTGGAATGTCGGCGTCTCAGTCAGACCGCATTATGATAGGATATCATGTAAACAGAACGTCATATCCAGCGCCTCGAACCAACTCCAAAAGCTTCGCATAATCAACTGCAGCAGGTGTAGCCTCAAGCTAGGTGCCGTCGAAGATGGCATCAAAGTGTGCGATATGGCGGTGCCGGACCCATGCGAGGAGTGCACGGGCGAGCGGCCATTGGCATCTCCAAGCGCTCGGAGGATTTTTTCTGAGATCCAAACGTTGCTCGCCACCGTAGAGAAAGTCATTCTTCTCCATCCTGCACTGGTTGTAGTTTCCCGTCATCCACTGGTCGACGATTACCGCCGTAGATTCGGTGGCATCGTACCAAAGAAAGACGTGGGCGAGGATCCAGACGAAGGATTCGATGTCGTGGAAGTAGGTCCGCAACATCTTGCCCTCCCAGTACTCGTCGGAGAGAAGAACGAGGGGCATGAACAGTGGGGCATTGGAGTGACGACGTTCCCGTTCCTGACCTTCGCCCGCGATATCCCAGTCCTTGAGCACTCCGAGAACAGCTTCAACACTCCTGCAACAGGCGAGATTGGACACATTGATCTCTATGTCACAGATGCCATGTGTCCAGAGTCGATAATGGCCTGGATGGACTCTGTCTGTCAGCCATCGCGAGCCTGAGAAAGGTCGAGCGACTGCGCGCACCCTTGACACAGTCTACCCACGCTCCGACGAAGTCATCACCGCGCAGACTTGTGATTTTGTCAAGATGTTTGGGGAAAACCATGCGGGATGGGAGGCGGCGAGGGGTGAATTCGGCTGGTGGCAGACCAGCATGACGAGGTTCAGGAGGGTTTCGCCCCATGTGCCCCAGGTGCATCGCTATTCGGGTCATATCTGTGCACACATCAGCTTGGTTGGTGCTGCGCGTGGCCATACCAGCCACGGTAGCCTGCGGCAGCGTCAGCATTGAGCACAAAAGGCCGCGTGTCGACTCACTCTATGAAGATCGAACTCGAAGATAATCAGACAGCGGGCACACTGGGAGGAGCGTTGTGATGTCGCGATTGCTACTATTTTGGACTCGGAGGTCCGAAGGGGGTGGTGGAGGGTAAGTTCGCGGGCAGCCACTGAGCGGCGCGGCGAGCTCGATTCGACCTGATCAACGAACTCCGAGGATAGAAAGCCCTTCCACCAAGCTTCCACCTCAGACTCTTCCAACCATCGCAATCAAGCTCAAACTCAATGACTACAGGAAACGCAGGCTATGCAGGCGGACAACAGCCAGGCAGGATGGCCAGGCCCGCGTCGAGGCGACCGGGCCTGCGCTTCTTGTAGTCTCCCGTCGTCCACTTGCCGACTATTACCGCTGTAGATTCGGTGTATCGGGGCACTGGGCCACAACCATGCGGGACGGGGGCTGATGGGAGGCGCTGAGGGGCAGATTTGGCCGATGGTGGGCCAGCACGAGACTGAGTCAGTCGTGTGTACATCTCGAGTCCTATCTGTGCCCACATTGACCTCGTAGGGCAGACGGTCGCTGCGCATGGCCAATGGGCCATCGCAGGTCACGGAAGCTCAAGTGCTGCGCAACTGTTGCCAGACCGCTGTCTGACACAGGGACGAAGGAAGACTTCCTCATGGCTGCCTCAACAGGGGGCCCCACAAGCTTCACCCCAACCATCATGGCCTATAGTAACGCGGAGGACTTCGTCTTGTACTTGCAGCCCTGTGCCCTCCCGCTCGTACCCGCCCTCTTCAACGGAATCACGGTCACGGAGCCCCGCCAGCAAGCCTACGACCGCGCGCGCGCACTGGAGGTCTTAGGGGCGTGGCCCACTGCGACAGACGACTGGTGCCAGCCCACGTTCGCACCTGAGGTCGGAGGGCGCGTTCTCGGGCGCTTTCTATGCGAGGCCCCGGGTGAAGAAGGCGTCGACATCGTGACGCAGGAAATCGACAGCTGCGTGCAAGAGAACGACACGGAGACGCAGCGCTCTCTTGCGTCGCTCGCATCGTTTTACATCGACGTCGTCTTGAAAACTTGCGAGTGCAAACACCTTTGCGTCTCTATTCCGCTGGCGGCTGATGTTCGTTGGCAGTCGTACAATACCATGAGAAGCTACGCAAAGCCACGGACGACAGTTATGAGGAGGAAGAGGTAGCCCAGAACGTGGATCTTTTCGCTAAGGCCAGCGAATCAGTTGAGTCCCTTTTATCTGCCGGTATATCGAACGACGTGCCGCTGACTTACCAAAGGCTCTCGCCCGCGAAGACAATCGTTCCATGCTCACCAGGCTTTTGGACTACGACATCTGGAGTAAGAGAGGAGGGGACCTCACAATCGATTACACATTTACTGCGACTTGCCACATCATACCGCATCAAATGGTATCTGGACATAACACAGCGCGCAAAGTGCGACTCGATATTGTTATATCTGCCCTCGTTCTTATGTCGTCTTCATATTTGTCCAGCGGTCGGTGGTCCGGGCGATCCTTGAGAAGCCGGGAGGTCTCGACATGAAGCCGGTCGATGGAGAACAAATTAATGACTTGGAAAACATCCTGACGCTCGATGTGGGGACGCACGCACTCTTCGCCGCCTTGGAGATCTGGTTCACCCCTGTCGAGGTATGCAGATCGCTTCTTACTGTAATGGACTAGTTGAATGACGTCCTTTAGGGCTGCTCTAACACATATCGTGTCGAGGCCAGGAATTTAGGCGCACTCGCGCGTCGAGTGCCCGAGAACCCCATAACGTTTATTTCGACAAATCCGAAGGAATATCCTCTACCTGATCCCCTGCTCCTCAGTCTGCAGCGTACCTGCGCTCGCGTCATGCACTTGTCCGGGGCAGGGGGACATATTTGGAAGGTGATGGAAGTGGAGGAACTGATGGGTGGAATTACTCCGTGAAGGTGGCACTGACGCGGAGGCAGAGTCGGAGTGGGAATCCTCCTCTTGCAATACCTCCCAGAGGCAGCGGTATTTTCGACAGAAACACTATGTAGCCTGCGCCGCGCGCGTTGTAAGCTACCACCCAAAAGTATTTGGCGCACTAGCCTTCATATGCAATTCTAGACACGAATGGGTCCCGACGAGATAGTTAGTCGCATTCCCGCCGCTCTGTAGCTGGCATTCCGCGCTGCTCTATCTATGTAGATCAAGACACCGAGCTAGACGCTGCGAGAGCGGCGCGGAGATCTGGTCGTCTCCATAGCTTGACCTATCACAAGACAATCTTTCTGAATATAATTTAGTCCGATTGTTACAGTACTTGTTGTATTATATATGAGGTCGCGGCGGTTGGCGCCAACCCGAGCTCGAGCCCGAGAGTCCGACGCCTTTTGCGTGCGATGACAAAAATCCGAGGATAGGATATGCAATAGGGGAGCTCAGAGTAGACCGTTTTCGTTTCCGTTTCGTTTTCAAACGCCTTTCGTTTTCGATTCGGCGCCCCGGCGTGATATTACATAATGTCACTCAATCTACGCCGCTGCGCGACACCGCCGCCATTGCTTTCGAGCTCTTCCACCAGCCATGGCCCGTGCTACCTACCACGATGAGATTATCGACGCATACATCACATATATGGCTATCCAGATGGCACTCATGCCTCCATCTTCAGCCACAGCTATGATGGAGCAGCTCCAACGCGATAGCTCAATCCTTCACACCATCCTATCCTCCCGCTACATCAACCCCCGTCCTCCCGTCGTTAAAGCCGGCAATCTCCAGCTTGCATGGGAGTATGCACAGGATCCTGCCCATCACCACCGCTTTATCAACATGCTCCGTGTCTCTCCCCACGTCTTCGACACTATCCTTGGCCTCATCGAGGGTCATCCCGTATTCCAGAACAACTCGAACACCCCGCAGGAGGATATCCGAACGCAATTAGCGGTGACCCTGTACCGTATGGGTCGCTATGGCAATGGCGCATCTCTCGAGGATATCAGCCGTGCAGCGGGCTGTTCAGAGGGCGCTGTGGAGCTATACACGGAGAGATGTCAGGAGGCGCTGATGTCCTTGCATGGGATGTTTGTACGGCCGCTAACAGAGGAGGAGAAAGAGGTCGAGAAAAGGTGGATTGATGAGCAGCTTGGTTTCACGGGATCCACCTGGAGGGAGGGATGGGTGATGTACGACGGGACAATTGTTGTCCTGTACAGTCGCCCCGGCCTCGACGGTGACGCGTACTACACAAGGAAGTGCAACTATGGGTTCAACGTCCAGGTATGCTGGATATCTTCTAATAGCTCCTGACTGACATATCTGTACACAGATTGGCAATACACCGTCGAATCTACGAATCGTTGACTATTCGCTTGGCATGACCGGTTCTGCTCATGATGCATCTGCATTTGAGCATACTGCAGCTGTCAAGCATACCGACTGGTTCTTCAGAGGTGACGAGTTTGCATGGGGTGACTCTGCGTACCCTGTCAGCTCGCGGACCATCCCAGTTCACAAGAAACCAGCGTCGTTAGACCGCTCAAATGCCTTATTCGACAAACACGTAGCTCGCCTACGCGTTCGCTCTGAACACACCATGGGTGCACTCAAGGGCCGATGGCAATCCCTTCGTGGCTTACGGCTCAATATCCGTTACAATCGGGACCATATACGAGCGTGTCGGTGGATTTCATGTTGCATCATCTTGCACAACGCAGTGCTCGACATCGAAGGATGGGCGAGTGGGACAAGCTTTGCGACTTGGCACTCACGTGCTCAGGAAGAGGACGATAGGGGGGAGCCAGATGATCCTATAGATGATGATATCACAGAGGATGATGATTGCGAGGCTAGGAGACGTGGCCTTGTGGCAGAAATAGTAGCCGCTCAACGAGCAGGACTTGTATAAATGAACAAGATTAAATCTGAGATTGTAAAGAGTAAGAGAGATATAATCAGAAAGAAGAAAGGACTGTGTAGCATTAAATGAGAGGCTGCAGTTAGAAAGGACAAAAGCAAAATGATCAGACTAAGCCTCGCTCCAACTCGTCTGGAACCACAGATGATCCTCGTCCAAGATCTCTGTCCAACTGGCTCTCATCCCAGGGAGGACTATTTTCTCTCTGGCTTGTCATCTCGCTCTCGGGCTCATCATCCGGAGGTGTCGATGCGCGCGGCAGAGATGAAGGCGTCGATGCAGCGGTTGACATAGAGCCCGTGCGTGAGATGGAACGAGCGGGCGTAGCGGCGGCGACAACCAGAGGAGGATTCTGAAGGCGCGATATATTTTCACGGAGATCTTGAAGCTGCAGCTGAAGGTCATCGTCAAGTGCTTCCGACTTGCGGCGATACTCATCGTTCGTCCACAAGCCAATCTGCAGCTCACGAAAGAGGCGGTCGTGGCGATCGCGAGCGTCTTGGCGAAGACTATTCATGTCATCGCGCAGCCTGTCGACAGCTTTGCGGATGTTCTCTTCCTTTGACACCGCAAAGCTACGCCTGCCACATGAATTAGTCCACGTGCATTACCAACAACTAGTATTACTTACTCGATGGACTCCTTCAGTATGTCTTGAATGCCGGTGCGTGACGTGGGCTTGAAGCGACCCTTCAAGCTCTCCAGCTTCTCTTCCGACAGGTGTGCGGGAGTCTTCTTCGCACTTGCTTGCGACGAGGGCGGCACGCGGTTCTCTTTGGGAGTGTGTGGCGTCTGCGGTGGCGATCCCGGGCCGGGTGCGGTCGCAGAAGAGTCTTGCGCGAGAGGCGCCGGGCCATCGTGAACGCGTAGGACGGGGTCTATGTCCTCTTCGCGCGGTTGCCGCACAGGTGGCGCGTCGTCGGGAGGCTGATAGTGCACTGTGCGGTGACCGTCCGGACCAACCCCAGTCGTGATGATGATCGGGTTTTCATTTGGGCGGGTGGCAAGGATCGCGTGAATTCGGGGGAAGACAGCGAACTCGGCCTCGATCTCCTCTGCACAGGATGTGTTAGCCTCCAGCGTGCTCATCGGAGATCACAAAATGAACTTACGCCAGATATTCTTGTGGCGTGCATCGGTATCCTCGGATGGGCCATCTGGCCCTATGTAGCAGACCAAATACTCATCTGGACCATCGTCGGCATCACCTGTGTCGACGATGGCCTCATTCCCAGTGAGGACACCTCCACCCGTGCACTTAATGCGCCGAACCTTGGAGTGATAGGTGATGCGTAGCCTACACAAGCCTGTGAGCACGTATGAGGCATCCAATAAGGGTATGGACATACTGATTTATTTTCCCGAGCACCTTTGCTCCCAGACTGACGAAATCCGAGTCCGGAGCATCCTTCCAGAGGATGCGAGCAAGCCGCTGACCCGCTGCGACCTTACTTTCTCCGCTTTTCTTCTGGAAAGATGTCAGTAACAAAGCCCAGATGATGCGTGGGCCACCTGCATACCTCACCACGCTTGTTACCAAACATAACCTTGCGATTTTGCGGCTGTTCGAGCTCCGTGATGAGCTGCAGGAGCAGCTCATTTGGCTTCTTATTTGTGCCCCAGCTGATGTTCTCCTCACGGGATTTCTTGCCCGGAGCTGTCTCAGGCTGGTCGGAGTCCGAGCGGCCGCGTTTCCGGGGCATTAAGAGAGTAGGAGAGTGTAGATTAAGGAGGTATCGCGAGGGAATGAGTGTGTGAGACACGAAGACGCCGCACAACGCGAGCGTCACCTAAAGTCACACGATTGTCACACATCGGGTCACTTATGCCGCGGGCCGAATCGAAAACGAAAGGCGTTTGAAAACGAAACGGAAACGAAAACGGTCTACTCTGAGCTCCCCTATTAACCGATCTCAATACCGTCGTCACTGAAAACAGCACCTCCGCGTTTCAGGGATTTCACGTTGAAGCGCTCGATGAGACGTGTGAGTTCCAGGGAAAGTCTAATCCGATGCACTTCTAATAGCCTCTTCATCACGTCCGAATCGCCATCGATCCACCAAGGGATATGCACTGGGAGCATGACCGGGGCGGATTGCCTGAATTTTGCGGACTCCAGTGGCAGATTGGCGTGCGGCAGCAGCTTCAAAAGCTCGCTGCAGACGCTGCAGCAGGTAGGGTTTGGCGACTGAGGAGCCAGGATCTTCTCGTTCGCTGAGTCCTGAAAGGTCTGTCGTCAGAATAGTAAGTGGCGGCGCATATGCACACATAGCTTACCACTAAAACATGATTTGCCAGAGCTTCCAGGCTATCGCCATATTTCCCAGTCCGCGCGGCAGGCGACAATAATGCTGGCCACATAACTTGCGGGTGCATGCTTGCCCAGGCCTGCAAGTTAATGTCGGCAACTGCGCGCCCGTGCTCCGAGTCCCGCTCGATCTCCTCCAGCCGGTTTATGAGAGGAAAAATTCCATCGATCTCACAATCTGCATGATGAAGCAGATATGCCTTGACGGCAAGCTTGGCCAAGTCAGTGTCGAGGCCGAAGCCTCGGAGCCCGTCGATCGTGGTACGCCAATTGAGAGTAGCAGGCACATTGTCCCGAATAATGAAAAGCGACGCCTTCCACTGGGTTTTGTTTCTGGGTAGATAACGTTTGATTTCTTCGATGGCAGTGACATGGCCAACGAGAAGATTTATCCACAGTTTGCAGGACTGTATTGCGTCGTCATCCCTGGTAACGTGGAACTGTTCGGAAACCTCGGCGTCGAAGCTTCGTTGACCAGCGTTGGCAATGCTCTCTTCCGACGAAAACTGCGCCGCCTTGAAAGCCTCTGCATCTTCGTACCGGTTTTCCAGAAGTCCCAGTGACATGGCGTGACGTCCATCTACGAGTAACGGATGAAACACCGGGGCCTCTTCAAGGACTGATAGATGTACGTTCAGCATGCTAGACGACTTAAGGACGTGGAGAAGCCTAGCATGATCGCAAATGATTTTGGCATCGAAGTTGATTACGGAGTGTCGATAGCTCAGGATAGCTCCGAGAAGAAGGAAATGAAACGCCGTGATTGTATGTTCGTTGTATGCGCTGACGGTGGGCCTGTCATCGGTCCTTTGGACTGCGCCACGCAGGGCAACCTTGAGAGGCTCCAGAGTTGGCTTCTCGGCGAACGCGCGGGAGGGTAAATGTTTGTAAAGGTCATCGTCGTTTATTTTCTGAAGCAACTTGAAGAGGGTATCGTCGTTCTTATTCAGGTGGAAATCGTCGGAATTATGAGCACTCTTCCAGTCGGCAAAGTACTTCGGTAGGTCCGCCTTTTTTGCAGAGACAAGGTCCGCAATCCAAATGTCGGACCACCAGGCGGTTACTCGAGCAAGCAACCTCTCCCGGGTGCTGAGGACGATGTACTCTCTGAGCCCCCTCCTGGCCTTTATCTTGCTGAACGGCTCCTCCCTGCTCAATGATTCGACATATGCCAGGATGGTAGAGAAGTGGCGTCCGAGAGAGGTGCCCGTGCCACTAGTGACGCTGGTTTCCCAGCTTAGGGAATGAAGTCAGCGATCTTTCGCTCTAGATCACGGAGCGCGAGACTCACCCTGATTCTGCTTCCCCGAATCCGTGAACTTCAGGTAAGATTCCTCGAGCGAAACCTCACATACGGCGCCTTCCAGGAACGAATTCTTGGCCGAGTGTTTTTCCGGTGTGGCGGCTACCACGGAGATATTGAAACTGTCATTACTGATCTGCGCCAGTGCAGCTACATCCTCGTTGCTGCGACGAACAAGGAGGAAGCGTAGGGCCTCAAGACCGACGATCTTCCCAGTCAGTCCATCACGTAGGCTGTTTCTTTCAAGACCAGTTCGATCTCCGTCCTCGAACATTATTTTTACAGCAGCCAAGAGCGCCGTAACTGATGCAAGTTCCATGTGGGATGTGGTGGACAGGTCGGTGGAATCGGATGAAGACATCAGAGAATCTGAGCAATACGTGACGGTGAGTTGACTGCATAAGTGGAATAAGTGATGGTGCTCACAGTGCGCCTTGTAGATAGAGATAGAGAGAGAGAGGGTTGAATTTCCAGGAGGTCCCCGTCGTTGGAGCTGAAGATGTCTTTGGTCCAACTCGCAGTATTTATGTCCACATCGCAATGTCGTCACGGTACCGGGTAATGACCACCGACTCTGATCAAATGGCGGCACCGCTGGCACATGTTCCCACGTTCACGCAGAGTCTGGTGGCGCCAAACCGAACGTTTTGGATGCGCGGCGTATCGCCCTTGCAGCTGCACTGTCTATTCGATATAGTGCGTTAAGTTTTCTCTGCTGATCGTGATCGAATCATGTTGTAGCCGCACCCTCGCCGCCGCCATGTGAGGCGGTCAACTAATAGCAGGATGGTGCTCGGGAGTCGGTGGCGATCTGCGGCAAGCGGCCCGTGAGTGACCTGACGCCGCAGTACATAATCGGCAATTTGCGATTGGCTCGCCGCGTGCCCACATCCTTGTCGTCGTCGAAGTTTCCATCACTAGCAGGATACCACGGGGACATCGGACCAACAAGACGTGCAAGAGGAGGATGACCTCTTCGCGAAGAGTGACAAGTTATGGCTGGAATTTTCTCGCTGGATGCGCCTTCAAGTCTCTTCAAGTCAATTACTTCCGTGCCTTGGATATACTATGCCGCCCGAACGTTGTAGACACGCTTGGTAACATGGATTCCACATGGGCATCACTCATTGAAGTGGAGAGTCCTGTCGGAAAGCTCACGATACCGCTGGATAGGACGAGCATCACAGAATTGCTCAAAGATGTCGACAAACCAGGGTTCGACGTTGAATCAGCAATGGCCGAGGTTCAAGAAGGGATAGACGAGTTGTCGGACGACGATCTGAAGAAGAAATATCCGCCAGTTGTTGCCACATTGAAACGGGCACTCAAGGTGAACGATGGAGCCACAGTCAAGCCGAGTAATTGCAGTGGTACTTTTCACTGCGAGGCGATCCTGGGCGTGTTGTCGTCACATACAGTCCACCCAGAACGCGATGCCGCCGGCCTTAAAACAACCTTGCAGACGACCTCACTGTATCCTAAGAAAGAGGTAGGAACACCTTACAAACCTGCACAGGACTTATCTGGCTGATCACTTGTTCCAGGAGATCGACACCCAGGTTATTATGGTATCAAAGAAGTGTTGCCCAGCTTGCTGGCGCATCTTATCGCTCTTGCAAAAGGACAACCCCGCCTTGCAGCTCAGCTCCGGTTGGCATAAAACGCTATCTCCAGTTCTATTTCCGCCGTGGATTACAGAGGAGTCGTCTGTAATGAAAGACTTGAAGGAGACGTACATAGAGCACCTAGTGAAGTCCTGGCAGAGTGTTAGTGATGTCAAGGCAACTTACTCCCCGGAGAGCACAGCTTCCGGCCTGGCAAGTTCGGATTGAGATGAAGAGGAAGAAGCGTAGGCATTTAATGTCGTCTCGTAGGGAGGTCGGAGTGGGACCTATGCTTCGAGCATCAGACATACGTACGGTACAGGGTCAATGCACGCACCGCTACCAATATACTTCGTTGTTACAATCACTGTCTGCCCAGCGTTCGAATTGTCGTCTCCCGATAGGATCAAGAACGGAGATTGTCCCTAACCGGAACCCGTTCCCGTCAGAACTCGAAGCATTCATGAGCTTCGAGCATCCGGAGTACTTAAGATCGTGAGGCGGCTCTGGTCCAAAAGCGAGTCTGCGATACGTTAGACCAGGGCCAAGTCGCAGTCACTATGGCTCCAGAAAGATCGTGCCACCGGGGCCTGCCAGGCTTGCTGTGCGAGCCGCATTAGCATGAGGCAGATCGTGTAAGTGAATGCAAAAAACGCACCTTGGCGAAACACCGCACAAACGTGAAGATTGCAAGCGCGTGCGCGTTGTTCGAGAATGGGAGCGGCACGAGGATGGGAAACTGCGTGCTGATCCACACGATGCCGAGTCCCGCGGCGAGCACAACTTGGTATCCGATGTATTGAGCGCGGGTGCTGTTCTCGATGAGGAGCGAAAGCATGCCGAAGCCGGCGACGATGAGCATCCATCCGATGTAGTTCTGCGGCCTGTAGCGGCCGAAAATCTCCACCGAAAGCCCGCACAGGATGGCGAACGCCGGAACGGTGAACGCTAAGCTGAGCATGTCCACGCTGGAGCCGACGGGCGAGGCACCCTTGCATGCTTGGAAGTATAAAGTATACCGGGAGGTAGTCTGATAATGCGGTCAGGATGGTCAGGTCTGAGGGAGGTCTGAGGGCGGTCTATGCACGCACAGATTGCCGCCAGGGAGACGATGCCGTGGAAGAATGTGCCTAGATATCTTGAGTAAAGGTCCGAGTCAGCATTTGTGAATATAATCGCTGGCAAGAGATTCGCGTACCCGCTCAGTGTCGTCCGGTTGGTGAAGGCAAACCTCGGAACCTGAAGCCGGATGTGAGCGACCGCATTATATGATGCATACTCTGCCATACCGTTGGCTCCTTTATCCACAGCGCTTCAACCACGAAAAAAGACACGATCCCCACGCTCCCAAGGACGAGTGGCACTAAAACGCTAGCAGAGCGCCAAGGGAACCGGTCGCCGCCCCATATAAGCGCAATCATGAGGCTGATCGTACTTCCAATAATCAAGGTATTGCCACTACAAAGCATGGAGTCTAACGAAAGACGTGTCCTTACAGAGGATCCGACTCACATCCAGTCTATGCGCGTGATATTCTCCCTCCAAGTCATCTTCGGACCGTTGACCCTAAGAAACGCGATGACCAGCCCCGCCGCAATGGCGCTGATCGGAAGATTCAAGAAGAATAGCCAACGCCAGGCCCCCGAGTTAGCCAAGGCGCCACCGACCGGAGGACCAATGGCGCTGGAGATTCGTTAACACGAGAAGGCCTCAAACGTTCATAGTAACTCGCACCATGCCAACGCCCAAACGCTATGGGAAGCGATCAGTGATCTAGATAGGGTCGTAGGTGACGAACTGCACGACGTACGATGCGATGATACCCTGAAACTTGCCTTGCTCTGGTAATGGGATCATGTCGGCGTATATGATTTCGGTCACAGACAAACAACCTCCTCCGCCCATGCCTTGGAGCGCTGATGCGAAATGAAGCGTGAGTGAGTCAAAAAGCTATCGGAAGGCGTTCGACTCACCTCTGCCCGCGATGAACATCGGCATGTTTTGTGCAGCACCCGTGATGGCGGAACCGACGGCAAAGATTGATATGAACGTCAACAGGACGGGCTTGCGGCCAAAAACTGACACGAGGCCGCCGACGAGAGGAAGGATAGCGGTTGAGGCGACCGTGTATGCACTGCCCGCCCAGATGAAGTCGGTTCCATGCAGGTGCCGAACGATGGTCGGAAGAGCGGTCGAGACTGCCGTCTACGAAGCAGTCAGATCTGATTGGGAATCGAGGTGAGGATCGACTTACTAGATCCAGAGCAGAGAGCATGTCCACCGTCACGTTTGCTACAAAGACGAGCCAGAAGTCAAGACCGCGCTTCGGCATCACGGTCGTGATTGCAGGATCCAAATGGGTGCCCGTATCGCATACAGTCTGACTGAGTAAATGGATAGAGTTGAGCTGCGGTGGATGACACAAGTACGTGTAAAGTCTCACCATGACCTAGCAGTCTGCGGATCCTGCTCCATCGTTCGTCACGACAAGAAAGCGCAGAGGGGAAATGGGAGGATCAGCCTCGGAAGTTTGGGAGGTAGATGTGCATTTGCAAGGCATTCAGGATGCGACATCATGAAAGCCGGCGTCGTTGACTGCCAGTTGGGTTTGAGATGCAGCTGGGGCCGGTAACCGTGGCCGTCGGACAAGACTGATGCATAAAAGAGTGCTCCTGCATGTCGACGAGCCTCCGAGCATCTTCACAGGCCGCAGATTACGAATGGGATAGGTGTTCGAGCGAGCACGGGCTTGGGCTGCAGGTGGCGGCGCGGGAGCAAGAGTTGTGGCGGGCAAGTGGGCACTTTTGTCGACGCGACACCGTCGATCTCCCTGCCGCCGCTCCATACTCCTTCGTCTCTGTAGCAGACATCCGCTCAATGTCCTATGGTTACGACTCTGCGATCTCAGACGTGTTGGTGCTTACTGCTCCCGGTCAGACGTACGTGAACTATCGCGTTCCTCAATGGTCAACTCCCAGCTTTTTCTCCCTCTGGGAGGCAACAGCTGACTAGTACAACGGACACACGGAGAGACGCCCCTGCCGGACGCATAGCAGGCGGCCGTTGCTGCCATCGTTCTCAGACAAGCCTCTCGAGTCTCGACCTGGCCGGCATCATACGCGCTGGAGAGTCCTGCAGTTTGAGAATATTCTTGGAGGCACTGAACGTGGTGCAACACAGGTGAGTCACCGGGACATACGTAGCCTTCCTTCACCTTCGAGATGACTGTTCCAGCTCGCGCTGACTGTATTCTTCGTTAGAAAAGGTTCGACGACCGCCATAGTGCGAGGTTGGACGACGTCTATCATGCTGACGACCGCTCGATGGCGGCTCGACGTGGGGCCACACTGCAAACCCTAGATTGTTGAGCCTATGAACGTGCCACCATAACTTTAGGATCCAGGTCCGGATCCTCAGATTCGCCATGGGACCATATCTCACGACGCCCGCATGGTATTCACTCCCGAGACGCTGTGTTGGCTTTGTTGTTTCTTCTCATCAGTCTGGCGGTTCGAAAGCGCCGAGGGGACGGAATCACACGATGTGCCACGCGTAGTAAGTACTGTTCTCTTGATCAGCGTTGTTCCATGACAGGTTACGCCTCCACTCAAGACCTTGCACCCGCGAAACCAGTCATGCTGCCTATCGTGGCATCATCGTCACAGCGCGGCGTCTGCGAAGCCCAAAAATCGACGTCGTGTACGCGCTTCCATCAACGAAGTCACGGCCACGTTGATGGTGAGGCTGTCCGACTCATAAAAGTACGAGGCGCTGGCAGCTGAGGTATCGATTCCGAATAACGTATGACGCTACGGCACTAGTAGCTGACGATTGTCTTCCTTTCAGGTGTTCTCCCTCAGCGCTGGCGCTGAGACAACGCCTCGTTGCTGCGTCGAGTTCAATTTTCTCTGGCAGAAACAATAGCCAACCCTACCTGCATCCGTAGGACTCGTTCTCGTCGATAAACGCAATGCAACCAAGCCGTTGCTAGGTCTACATCGCTGCCCTAATCACCAGCATTCCTTGTTCTTGATCTGCGATTGGAGCATCCTCGCACGCCTCTGACGGCACCGGTCCCCGCAAATCAGACGTTGCCGGTCTTTGGCGCGCCCGCTGACCCAACGGAACGGATCTCCCATCTACCGTAGCGCCAGATTGCTTCTGCATGGGTGCGTTGATGGATGGCGACCGCGAAGCAGGCCTGAGAGCCCAAGCAGATTTGGAAAGACGATTTAGTAGGGTGAGAGCTCTAATCGTTTTCATTCTCGTAGTCTGTTGCGCACCTCTTCTTCATGCCATTGTGTACGCATATACTCGCACGGCCCACGACCATGAAATCATCGCGGCTGCACGATAGATCCCACTGATTCTGGGTCTTACTAGTGCCGCAGAATTCTCGCCTGAGCGCCATGCGGGATATCACCGAGGGTGGGATCTCGAATAGCGCGTCGTCACTTGCACTTATGGCAGCCGAGACCCTGTTCATCAGCGGGAACCGTGCCCTTGTATTCTCTACATGCCACCCATAAGGAATTCTGACGGTCATCGGGTTGCTGTCGTCAGACGACATGTTGACGGCACCGCGAGCACAGACGCTGTCACTCAGTCTGGTGTAGGAAAATGACAGAACAATATCCCTTGAATCGTACACAACTGGCAACAAACAATACACAGTAATCTGGACAGGAAGCTAGGCTTCGTTTTCAGCGCTATCAAATGATCGAACGTGTCCCGCCTAGATATGCAAATTCAACCACGAGGTTCAGTCATATAATGCGTTCAACGGCTCACCTGTAGAGCACCAGCCGGTATCTTCAACTCGAAGTCAGAGTCCGCACCGCCTTGGACCTGCGAGCGACGTCATGAAGTAGAAAGGTGATAGCAGTTAATGAGACTCACCGAATGGACATTCACCGCCGCCTGGAAGGTAGAGAGCGTATCACCTCCGTGCCGCCCGACCCTGCCTAACTTCGGCGCCGATCGATTTTCAATCCCAACGGTGGATACGGACTGGGAACCGAAGGTGCTGTTACTAGCCAGCGACCTCATGGAAGCCCGTGCATTGAGTCTACGGACTGGAGTTAGCCGTCATCGCTCTTGATAAACAACGAGACAACGCACGTGGCCAGGAAGGTGTTGGTGTATACTGTGAGATGCACAAGCAATATTCAAGTTTGAAATGCAGTCAGAAATTGGGATGGACCAAGGAGTGCGATGAGCAACATGAGCTCACATCTGCAGAGCATGAAGTTGAAAAATTGATAGTAGAACTCTTTGGGTTTGACGACATACTAGTAACCGGCAAAGATGAATCAGTTAGTCTCACTAGCAAACACGCCATCGGACGTACAAAAATCAAGGTCAGGACGTTATCAACGCTGAGATGGAGAGCGTCAGCGAGCGCTAGAGCAGGCGGCATGTAAAAGGACACACGCTGGCACAAATCCCGTTGTGACTGTATACAAGATGAGCTTGTTTACGACGGTGTCTGAGCTTTCGCCGGCATGATTCAATATCCTTGAACATCTAATAAACCTCGAAATTATTTTTACCGCTTCCAGCCTGTTCGACCCTTAAACAGATAGAACGCCAGGGTCGAGGCCAAGGCCACATCGATGAACGCGGCCAGCGCGAGTCCAGGGACAGCAATGCCCTTCAAGGATTTGTCATGACTGACTGTAGTCTGCAGAGTAAAGGAAAAGGAGGGTACTTACCGTCAGCTTACTCACTTCTTCAAAGCCCATATGACGAAGGCTAAAGTTTGGATCAGTCGTTTCCAGGAGGAAACAAAGGATAAGTTTTACCCGTCGACTCCGTACACTGTTGACCCAGTAAGGCCGTTAAATACATTCCAGGAGGAATAATCAATGCAAGACTCGCCGAATGTAATTACTGTGATCGCAGCGCAGTTGTCAGAAAAGCTACGTTCGAGTGATGCACTACTCACCAACATGAGCCAATACGGGGAGGCTCTGCGAGTTGGATGCAGAGAGAGCCTGCCTGAGCGCGCAGCGTAAAACTGATGGGAAGACCGCTTACGAAGAAAATACAAAGGTACACGTTCCGGCCGCTCACTGTGCACGAGGTATGAGATAGTCTTTTCGACGTCAGGAGAACGTACTATGATAGACACGCCAAACGATGAAACTTCGCATAGGCATCAGCTGCGTACGAGGGCAGCTACTATATTAGTGAGACCGACCTTTCGATGAGAAGCCCGGATACAGCCTATAAGCCGACGGAATGTCAAATGCGTGTAACCAGTGTGTCTGTGAATCATCCTCACGTTGCAGAAAATGCCAGCCTGACGACACATGTTGCAAGATCATCAGGAAGTTCATATGGGTGTCGTGGAAAGGGCCGCACCAAGAGAGACCTACATCACATCACGGAACGTCAGCTCAACCACCTCGCATCGAATATGACATATCGGTGCGAACGGGCTTACCAGACAGCTGACTCGAATGAGGCGGGATTGTTGAAGTTCAATACAGAATAGTAATACCCTGTATGAATAAGGAACGCCTCGTGTATACTGTCGATGACGCTAGAATAATGCCTCGGTCAATGCTGGGATATCCAAGCTGCACTGAAGACGGACAGTATTGAAATGACCTGGGGGGTTCAAGATGAGTGCGGATGCAAATGGACGTGCCCGATCAAATGCTCACAAGTGCTTTCAGCAGCCATGGGTCTCTGGACGCAGAGACAAAGTAAATGAATGTCTGCAGGCAGGTCAGTCCATAGAGCCTGCGATCATGTTGAGCGCCGTGTCGACAAGACATGTGACGAAGACGACGCACATCGATGAGAAGATGATGCCGATATAGGTGACGCCCAGTATGGGTCCGAGGTTCAGCTTGACTAGTGCAGCTTGTGGGTCCATGGCGTACTAGATGTTTCCAGTCGCGGTGTACTCCTGCAGTTTTATTGCAAAACGGACGCCACAGCTTCACTCGATGGGTTCACGGCGGCGCAAGAGGGCGCAACGGAAGGCGTCCCGGATCACGATCTTGGAACAACGCAGTGCGAGGACGACGGGGATGTGCGAGTGGCATCCATCACCTGGGCGTTGGCGCTACTTATTTGTCGCCTTCGTCTTGCTTCGCTTGGAGCACGCGGCAAGTGCGTGAGAGTAGAAGTGCCTTGACAGATTGCCTGCTGGTGAGTGCTGTCTCGACCGATATCACAGTTTGTCTTGTGTACCGAGGAAGAACTAGTGCCGGAAGAATGACGAAGAGCTCACATTCGATGCCGTCGCGATGAGGACAGCGTCAGGAAAACAGCAAGTAGCCGCCAAGGTGCAGTCCTGACTCGTTGCCATCGAAGGTGGCTGCAGAAGCATAGTCTACGTACCGCGGGATTCTGTGGGACGCTTCTGCGCCAGCGTTAGCGTTGAAAGAGTGTGGTGGGAAGCGCTTACGAGGTGTAGCCCGCGAAAAGTGGGACAAGCGTGAGTTTGCTGACAGGTCGCGGCAAGGGCGCCTCGATAGACGCATCGCATGCATCACAGACGATGAGTGCACTAGTACTAGTACCGACTCGGCTATTGATTGAGATGGTCAGAAAACATCAGAATACGTGGAAGTCGAAGACCCACGAAATCGAAGAATCTGAAGCACGTCCAAGTGGCGCTCAGTTTGCCAGTTCGATTCACACAGGTTCACGGCACCGGACAGCTCCGTCACATAAAGGATGCGCTGCGAAACACGTACTATGCGCGGCACACTCACGAGAAAATTTCAGACGAAAGCACTCCCATCTTCAACAAAAGCACTCGTCATTGAGCATGACATCGCGTTCTGTGGATGCCCGTTCTGCGGCGCAACAATGAATAGAACTATTTGTGGTACGTGCACCTTCGGCTTGGGTCCTTTCCAGCGCGGCACCATTGCCCCGCATCAAGATCCAGCGCCACGTTTTGTTCGCCCGGGAAGTTGCTGAGATGAGGCGCCGTTCGTGCGAGGGAGTCTAGCTCGGCGCGACATAGCCCACTGCTGTTTTCGCAATTACAACGTGTCCACCGCGGGCATCTTCTTGGATCCGATGGTGCGCTTGTAAGTGTCTGCCACGAGACGAACGAGCTCCGGGGGGCACACGCACGAGATGAAGAGGCGAATAGGTTCACGTCCCGTAGGCTGGACAGCATTGCAGCCACCTGGACGATCACTGACGCGGCGAGGCTGTCGTTGGGCTTAAACATGAGGTGAATAGTCGCAGGTATGATATCGGCGGTGGAAATATCGCATGAGGTCCTTGAAGTTGACGGTTTGCTATGCAGGTGCTGCGGCTCGCGGTGTCCACTGTCCATGCCTTCCGACCCACGTGGCGCGGCGTCGACGTCCCGCCAGTGTCGAGATTCCGTGGGATGTCTGGCGCCGATGCTAGCGGAGCTCCTGTACATTGCCCGCCAGTCTCACGCGTGAGCTTCTGGTCCTTGTCCATGGTAAGTGGCTCATCGCATTTGATAAACCCGTCGATGGAGCCACGATACACGGCCAGAAGGATGGGCCATAGAGAGGCCTGATGACGGGGCGATGGGCACCGCAGTCACCCGGGAAATCGTGTTCAACGAGGCTTTCATCGCATTCGAGCTGCAAGCGTTCCGATGGTGACCGACAGGTTGGAGCGTGGCAAGGGTGCGTCGGTATCGGGAGGGGGAAGGGGTTGGTAAGGGACGGAGCGCGTGGTGGGGAGATGAAGGCGAATCGTATATAGCGGAACGGCGTAGAACGGACGGTTTGGCCGGGCGTGCGCTCGAATACCGCGTATGAAATCAACGATACAAGGTGAGCGACAGGAGGCACCACACTGGAGCTGATGAAATCGACGAGATTGATGAAATCGACGAGATTGGCGCCTAGCTTGAATTATTATAGATCGACGGCGGCGTGCTGGATGTCGCTGCTAAAACAACAATAAATTGGAATAAGAAGTAAGAGGTACATAAACAGGAGTGCGTACCTTCAAGACAAGGTTGGCTTCCACATAGCCCTGGCCGCGCTCTGGAGCGCCCAGAGAAATTCATCCTCTTCGAAGAGACATGGACTCGAGGAGAATATGGGGCGTCTGCGTAGTGAAGTCCTGCGGGGATAGGTACTGCAGGGGACGCGGCGAAGGCCGCGGGCAAGGGGAGGCATGTCGGCGAGCGCTAACAGCGCGTCGCAACTCCTCGAGTATACCTTGTCGCCTGGAGCTGTCGGAGAGACGGGCTGTGACTGCAAACCGAGCAACAGTTCGTCAACGGCGCCCACAGAAATACCACTCAAATGCTTGCCTGGCATGCTCGCATGTGCGAGATCAGCGCGAGAGGTCCGAGAATGCGCTCGCCGTGCGACGCTGTCGTCCGCGATCGCCCAGACCAAGCCCAGCTCACATTGGATCTTCTTCTTCTACGTTGTGCGCTGGCTTTCCTCCCAGTCGGACTTCGAGTGCTCGCGAGACCACGGCGTCTTTCTCGTTCGGTAGTCGTCCATCCCACCGTATTCCTGCTCTCAATCATCTCCACTTTGAGTTGTACGCCAAATATTGAAGCGTTCACGAAGGCGGGAGGCGGAGGCGGAGGCGGAGAAGGCTGTGGGCGAGGGAAGGTGGACTGCTGGCGGATGGCGTTGAGATGCACATCAAAATGCTGCCAGTCTCAACAGCGCATCGCACTCCTTGAATAGACCTAATCGCCTGGAACCGTCGGAATGACTGGCTGTAAGCGCAACCTGAGCGACAGTTTGTCAACGGTGCCAACAGAATGACCACTCGGATGCTCGCCTGGCATGCCTGTACGCACCAAATCTGACTCCCCCCAATCACGCTTGTGCCGTCCGACTCAGATTGGATCTTCATCGATCATCGTCTACGTTGTGCTGGCTATCCTCCCAGTCGGTGTTCGAGTGCTCGAAAAATTGTCGCGATGGTGTGAACAAAGCCGTCTTGGCAAGGTTTCTGCACCAATATACGAGATCGATGGCGTCACGTCGTCAGTCTTCGTTGGCCTTGTCGAGCGGGTGGACTTGAAGGACACTGGAGGTGGGAGAAAATAATTCACGGACGAACTGCAAGGCACAAATCGTCAGCATGAAGGAAACTTCGCAGACACGCCGGATACGCACTTGGAGGAGCTTGCTCTGGCTATGAAAAGCGTCATAATCCCTGGTCTCGAATGAGACCTAAGGCTTGGGGGTTGGACGACGACTGGTCATTTTACCTATATACGAACACATCCGCCCGGGCCGTCTCCTGAGTCACGTGTCGCCTCCTCGCTCGCGCTTGCTTCTCTCCTTCCTTCTCCCCTTTTTGTCGGTCGCCTTCTCGCGCCCCGCTCATTCCTGTATCCTCTATGGCAAACTCCAAGCAGTCCCGGCAGGGCTCCCGATCGTCGTCTCCTAGGAGGCGCCGGCGGCTTTCGTGTGGTTAGGGCTTCGATTGCCTGTCCGCGCACGGTCCCTAATCAATCAAACCAATTAGTAGACAATTCGCAAGCCTTCTTATTTAGCTCCCAGTTGCGTGTGGAAGACTGCCAGCCCTCGAACTCTGCTGTCTCCGGCTCCATGCGCCGCAGAGGATCCTGCCCGCAAGCCCTTTGATCACACCAGGGGCTCCGCAGGGCCATTCTGTCGCTACCCAGTCTCCCATCTCCGCCTCGTCCTCGCTTTCGGTCTTGTTCTTCATATCTGGACTGACGGCTCCCCTCTCTGCACTGCCCGCCCATGCTTCGCCAGCCGTTGACACGGCTCTCTGCCGTACGGCGCCCCCACCTCGCGACGGAACCATGTGTTGTCTATCCTTTTTATTCCGCCGCTTCTCAAGCTTATCTCTCTGTAGCGCTCGCCCCAGTAGAGGCTCCCGCCGTGCGGCGTCTCGTTCCTCTTGTACCGTCTGCTTTCATGCCCTCTGTCAGCCTGTTTGCGTATGTGCCGGAGGATGCCTTCAGCTTGCCCTTTTGTCAGCTATGCCTTTGACAACTGTGTTGCAATTTTCCGCGCCGTTGTGGGATCTACTTGTACTTCCGGGCACAGTTCTTGACAAATCAGGTATGTGTCGAGTCACTATGCCATCAGCTCACAGTTTGTTTAGCAGTGCATTCCACAACTGTATTGCGACCATCCGCACCATCTTGGGACCCGCTTGTGCTCCTTGACACGGTATTCGACAGTTCAGGTGCGGCTTGAGCCCCTTTGTTGTATGCGCTTTCTCACCCATTATTCGCAGCGGTGCGCTGGTCGAGAAGTACGGCAAAGGCCGTTTCAATAGACATATGGGCTATCACATTGCCTGGACTCAATTAATGGTCTTATACTTCCCTTGTGCCCTCGTTGGCCTCGGTTACTTGTCATATTACGCGCGATCGGCGGCGCTATTTATTGCTCCGGGCTTGCGCTCTGCCCATACTTTTGCGCGTTATTGTGCATGGTCAGTGACCGAACTCCGAACTATCGGGCACATGCACGGTCTGCATTTCGTCCGTCGCACGAAAAAATGCTGCCACTCTCGTCGAGCACTTTGTGGCCCATCGGTGCACTTCATGTTGCATCCCCCAGTTTCTGGTATTAGTCCAGCGCGGCTTCCTCCAGTCGAGCGCCGCTCTAGCTCTAGCCGTGAGCGCTTGACTGATCTATGTATCTCGCGCGGTTGTGCCCACCACTGCTACTGCTCGGCTTCCGCCATCGCAGCCTTCGGAGTCCGCGGACGGTGATTTTCCTTTTCTGTATGACGATCATTTCCGTCTGGACATAACTCGTGAGTGGCGGACGTTCATGGTACTCCATTGATGGATCTATGTTGTTTGCACCGCATGCGGGCAGCACCCACGAGGTCACGCACGTCGCCCATCACCAAGTCGATTTCTCTCTTCTCGTTGACCCCGACGTACCCTCAAATTTTGCACCCGTTTCGTACGATTACACGCTCTACGGCTTGGCCCTGTTGCATCCGCGTGGGCTCGAGCGGCCACTGTGCGCGCGAGGCAATCTTATTCTATCCTCCGGCTGTGTCAATGCTTTGGATCGAGGAGAAAACCCCGTGGATGCGATATACAACCAGATGCACTACACATATGCCAACCGGAGGAGGAGGTTGAAGCATCTATCATAGTAGCCACTGGCCGGCGCGCGGACTTTTGCCACGACATATGTGTGAACGCCGAACAATATTGCTACCATTATTAGGGCCTTCGGTGTATTTTAGAATAGACCGTCCTCTCTTTGCTTTAACAATCGACGAAGCCTTGGGCTTCCTGCTCAAGAGACCAGGGTACGCCCGGTAGGGCTGTGTATCTTGATTGTCAAATTTGATAGCAGGCATAGATTCGAGTCAAGAGCGCAGCGTCGAGGCTCGCGCGCTCTCAGTGGCCCCCTCCGGTTCCGCGGTCCGGCGCCCGCTGTACCAAATTGTACGTGATTCTCGTTCTCCTGTACACTCCAGTCTTGCTCCAGTCGGTATATTTACCCACAGTGATTCAGCTCAGTTGTCGGCCATGTGAGCGTCTCAGTTGTAGGACAGACGCTCTGAACTCCAAGAGGACAAAACAAAGCAGCAATACATAGGATTGGTACGTATTTTCCTAGCGCGAATTGGGAGTGTACTAGTAATCGAGCTCGATAGTATCGTTTCTGAGCGCACAACCTCCGTCTCTCAGGGATTCCAAATCAAAGCGCCAGATGAGACGGTTGAGTTCCCGGGACAGCTTGAAGCGATGCACTTCTAATAGCCTCTTCATCACGTCAGAATTGCCATCGATCCACCAGGGGATATGCGCCGGAAGAGTGATCAGGGTGGAAGATTTGGGCTGGTCAGAATTTGGCAGATCGGGCTGCAGCAGCAACTTCAGAAGCTCTCTGCAGACACTGCAGCATGTCGGGTACGGTGACTGAGGAGCCAGGATTCTCTTGTCCGAGACCTGAAATGTCGCTCGTCAGTAAGTGGCGACGCATATGCACACATAGCTTACCACCACAATATGTTCTGCCAGCGTTTTCAGGGCCGCGCCAAATTTCCCAGTCCGCGCAGCAGGCGACAATAACGCAGGCCACATAATTTGTGGGTGCACGCTTGCCCAGGCCTTCAGGTCAATGACGTCGGCAACCGCGTGTCCGCGTTCCGAGCCCTCTTCCATCTCATGCAACTGGTTTATGAGGGGAAAATTTCCTGCGGTCTCGAACCCTGCATGACAACGCAAATATGCCTTGACGGCAAGCGTGGCCAAGTCTGTGTCGAGGTCGGTGTCTTGTAGCCCGTTGATCGTGGTACGCCAATCGAGAGTAACAGGCACATTGTCCCGAATAATGAAAAGCGACGCCTTCCACTGGGTTTTGTGTCCGGACAGATAATGGTTGATTTCTTCGATGGCAGTAACATGACCGATGAGAAGTTTTATCCACAGTGTGAAAGACTGATCTATGATGGTGCCACCCTTGGCAACGGCGCGGAACTGCTCGGAAACCTCGGCGTCGAAGCTTCGTTGGCCAGCATTGTCAGAGCTCCCTTTCGACGAAAACCTCGCCGCCTTGTAAGCCTCTGTATCATCGTACTTTCGCTCCAGAAGTCCCAGTGAAAAGGTGTGACGATTGTGCGTGAGCAGCATATGGAACACACGAGCATTTCCAAGGACGGAAAGATGTGTGTCCAGCATGCTAGACGACATAAGGATGCGGAGAAGCCTAGCATGATCGCAAAGACTTTTGACATCGAAGTTGATTACGAAGTGTCGATAACTCAGGATAGCTCCGAGAAGAAGGAAATGAAACGCCGTGATTGTATCTTCGTTGTATGCGTTCGTGACGGTGGGCCTTCCCTCGGTACTTTGGACTACGCGACGCAGGGCATCCTTGAGAGGCTCCAGAGTTGGCTTCTCGGCGAACGCGCGGGAGGGTAAATGTTTATAAAGGTCCTCGTCCTTTATTTTCTGAAGCATCTTGAAGAGGTTTCTGGCGTCATAAATCAACAGGGGGAGATCGTTGGAATTATGGGCATTCTTCCAGTCGACAAAGTACTTCGGTAGGTCCGCCATTTCTGCATTGACAAGGTCCGCAATCCAGATGTCGGACCACCAGGCGGTTACTCGAGCAAGCAACCTCTCCCGGGTGCTGAGGACGATGTACTCTCTGAACGCCCTCCTGGCCTTCATCTTGCTGAACGGGTTCTCCCTGTTCAATGATTCGACATATGCCAGGATGGTAGAGAAGTGGCGTCCGAGAGAGGTGCCCGTGCCACTAGTGACGCTGGTCTCCCAACTTAGGGAATGAAGTCAGCACTATTTCGCTATAAATCACAGAGCGCGAAACTCACCCTGATTCTGCTTCCCCCGAGTCCGTGAACTTCAGGTAAGATTCCTCGAGCGAAACCTCAGATACGGCGCCCTCCAGGAACGAATTCTTGGCCGAGTGTTTTTCCGGTGTGACGGCTACCACGGAAACATTGAAACTGTCATTACTGATTTGTGCCAGGGCAGCTACATCTTCGTCGCTGCGACGAACAAGCAGGTAGCGTAGAGCCTCAAGACCGATGTTATCTCCGGTCAATCCATCCCGTGGGTTGTTGATGGTAAGCTTCGTTCGTTCCCCCTCCTCATTCATGATCTTTACAGCAGACAAGAGCGCCGTAATTGATGCCAGTTCCGCGTGGGAAGTGGACCGGTTGGGAGGATCGGATGAAGACATGAGAGAATCTGAGCGATGCGTGACGGTGAGTCGAGTGCAAAGGTCCTCAGAGCAGCATGGCACAACCTATGCGCTCCCGTGAAATGGGGGCCCACAGCAATCTACTGCGCCGAAGCTGCGTGCGAATGGCCCGATGCCAGTGAGTGCGTCGACGGGCTGTCGACGGTCGCAGGTCCGCTGCGAGTGCGGTATGGTTCAAGGAAGGAATGTGGCAAGTGTCCAAGACAGTGACTTAAGAGTCTCCCGAATGAACTGGCAGCAGTAGCAGTGGTGCTCAAAAGCGAGACAGGTAGGTTGCGAAGGGTTGGCGGTTGACTCGAGGGCGGTCATGTAGCGAGCGGCCCGGGGATATCCGCCGGGCGGGGCTCTGCTGATTTTGAGCGGGCTTGAACGCGAGCGACAACGGCGATACCTCTCGATAGGCACCTGCACGACGCAGCGCCGCCCAGTCACACTACACAAATCATACATACGCCGATACATAAGTACATGCATACACTCCGCGCACGATATAATGAACAACAAATAGGTAACAGGAATAAGAAGAGAAAACCAGAGCAGATGGGACGAGACGCAGAGCAGTCAGCAACAGAACGAGGACGAGAACGCGAGGATGAGGCGCAGTACTGTACAGCTGGGAGGAGGGGGGGTAATGGAAGCGAGAACCGATGATGGACGTGGATGAATATGTATGAATGAGTGAAATGGAATGATTGAAAGGATGGGCAATGCGGGTACACACGATACTGTAACGATATTGATATAATTGCTTGCTTGCTTGCGGGGAGAGGAGAAACTCCGGGAGGAGATGAGAAGAGAAGAGAAGAGAAAGATGACGCGCAATGAGTCCATGTCCGCACCCCACCCACCTCACGACTTGCCCTTGAGCGACTGCACAAACGACTTGAGCCCGCCGAGCCGCTGCCGCGCGCTCGCTGGCACCTTCTCCTTCTCCTTCTCCTTCTCCGCCTTGTCCGGTGCGAAGCCCATCCGCGCGAGCTTGTTCGCGCGTAGCACGTGCGGCGGGTGGTCACGGCGCGTGCCCGCGCCGAGGTCATTCAACGTGTCCTGCGGCGGCGCCGTCAGGACGCGCGCCAGTGGCACACCGCGGGCGTCGCGTGCTCCCTCAAGCTCTGCGTCGGGGTGCGGGCGCGCGGTGGCAGCGCGGTGGCTGTGTGCGGCGGGGTCGCGAGGAGCGGGCGCCCCGTCAACACGGTGGCGGTGGCAGTGGCGGCGGAGGTGCAGCTCGACAGGGGCGTCGGCAGTGCGCTGCTCGCTGAGCTCGCGCTTTGCCCGTGTGCGGGCGTCGTGCTGACATTCGCATTCGCGAGGTCCGCGTCGATGCGCGGCGGCGCGGCGGACCGTGAGCGGTGGTGGCCGGCCCGTGACTCCGTCGGGCGTATCGGGCTGAGGAATGCTGTTGCGCAGCAAAAATGTCAGCCTCTCCTTCTCTGGCACGAGTGTAGAAAGGTCTTACCACCTTCAGCCTTCGGGGTTCCGCCGGCGGTGTGAGGACGCCTCGTGCGGCTCTTGCGCGGCGTGCCGCGGTGCTCGAGGCTCAAGTTTCTGTCCAGGCCACGTCGCCTTCCTCCTCCACCGATCGCGGAAATCCCCGCGAGTTCACGGTCCATGGTTGCACTGGCCGATCGTGCCTTGACGCCGTACGGACGCTGCGCAGCGTCTTCGTCGTCAACAAGCCCGAGCCCGCCGGCGACGCCTTCGCTCGCGCGGCGCTCCATGCGCACTTCTCCGCCACCTCCTGCCGTACACTCCGTGCCCTCTGCCTCGACGCCGGCTTCGCGCATCTTGAACTGCCGTTCGAGCCGCAAGCTTTCTCCGTACGCCGCGAGGCGCGCAGACAGCGGCATCTTGGCATCGGCCTCGGCCTCCGCGGCCAGCTCGAGCACCGCGCGCTGGGTCTGCGCAACGAGCGCCTCGGCCTGTGCGTGCGACGACACCGCGCGGACGTTCAGCGCGCACGGCGTCCACTCTCCGCTGCCCTTGGGCTTCTCGCCCGCGGGGTCTGCAGGGCCCGCGCCCGAGTCGATGCTGAACGATGGGGTGGGTGGCGAGTCGGGGGACGCGATGCGGGGCTGCGGCAGTTGTCCCGGCGCAGGCGCGGGCGTGCGCACGCTGAATGTCGTACTCTGCGAGTCGCCGCGGGCGCGGCCGTCGGGCGCCCCGCGGGCAGGGCTGTGGCTGTCATCGACCGGCGGCCGCTCGATGCTGAACGGGAACTCGACGCCGGGCGCCAGCGTGCTGCCCTTGGACAGCGGCGACGGCAGTGACGTCTGCGAGCTGCCGGACTGCCCGCGGGGACGGCGCGGAGCGAACCGCGTCGGGATCGGCTGGCCGTATTCCTCCTCTTCGTCGTCGTCGTCATCGTCGTCCTCAAACTCGTCATCCTCTTCGTCCTCCACGTCCCCATCGGGGCTGAGGCTCCCCACACGCACCCGCGGGCTCGCCTCCCCGTCCCCGCCAAAGCGCACGCCCCCTCCATTTGACGTGGAAGACGTTCGCGCGTGCGCACGCAATATTCCTGGGCGTCCGGGCTCGCTCCCGTCCAGCTCCTCGGAGCTTTGCCGCTTGAAGAGATGCAGCAGCGAATACTTCGAGCCAAGCTTGCGAGGCGTGCCCGTTCCTGCCCCGGTCCCCGCAGAGCTCGGTCGTTTGACTTTCCGGCTCGAAGAGGACCCGTTGCTCCCCGGCGGCGTATAAGGCAGCGACGGCCGACGTGGAGCTGTTTCCGGCGGCGGTGTGGGTGCGTCGGCGAGGATCGGCGAGTCGGGGGCGGGCGAGGATGACGCGGGGGATGAGGATGCCGTGGGCTTCAGGAGCTGTAGCGCGTTGTCGACCGATCGCTTGACGCCGATCCGCCGCCGCACCGTAGTCACCGGGCACTCGCTCTGCGCATGAACACAGTCGTCGCGCTCGCAGCCGCACATCTCCGGCTCGTCGGGCGGGATGACCCCCGTGATGAGCGTCTCGCGCTCACGCAGGTCCCGGTCCTTGTCCGCGACCCATTGTGCGATGACGTCCGCGCACGCGATCCAGCCGTTCGCGCGCGCGAGCATCTCCGCGGTGACGCCATGCTTGTCCGCGCGGGACGGGCGCGCACCATGCTTCAGGAGCCGGCGCACAACGGCCGTGTGTCCGTTTGCCGCAGCGAAGTGGAGGGGTGCAGAACCGGAAGTGCCGACAATGGGTGCAGATCCTGTGCGCGGGTTGCTGGAATAGCGGCGGGGCAATCTGTCGTAGAGTTGTCAGTCCACTGTCTCGTTCCAGAACGGGGTCAAAGGGAAATAAGACACGACATAGCCGCTGGGCCGGCGAGCGCGGAAGAAGAACGATGATGGATACGACGACGGCAAGACGCCCTCAGGGCCTCATCAGCATCGTTCAATTCAATAGCGGGCCCTAGCGCGATGCAGCGCGTGGGAAGGAGGTGATCAAAGAGCCGTGGAGGATGCGGCGATGTGGCGAAAACACGCCTCCACGTTTCACAGCGGTTCCAGTGTGGGGGGAGAGTGGGGAAAGAGGGGAAAGAGGCAAATTAGACGCACCTTGGGGCGTTGACATCCGCGCCATTCTCAATGAGCAGCTTGACTACAAGATCGTTGCCTCCCGAGCATGCCGCATGAAGCGGGAGGACGCCGTCGATGACAGAGTTGATGGGCTGCCCATGCGAGAGAGCATACTTGACGAGGCCGATGTTGCCTGTCACGGCCGCACTGTGCAGGCCGAGGTGTGGAACTGGGCACGGAGAACGTCAGTACGTAGCGCCGGAAAGCGGGGGTATGCGGTGCAGGAAAGTGCGACGAGTGCGACAAAAAGAACACCACGCACAGTCTGTTGTAACGTTGTATTTTGCCTCCGCCTTCTGGGAGCGGGAGGTCACAGGCATCTGAGAGGGGGAGGGGGAAGGTGGTGGTTGTGAAGAAAGATGTGTTGAGAGATGGAAGACGGTGGCGCAGGGAGGCGACAATTGTTGGGAAGCGGTGGTTCTAGAATATAGAATGGTGCAGGTTGATCATCTGGACGGCGATGCTGTGCACGAAGGCGACGCAATGAAGGGATATCGAGGATGGTAGCGAGAAGAGATGATGGCGACAAGGAAGGGGCAAGGCCGCTAATTGACCAACACAAGAGGCCGGTGGCGGCCCGAGACGGCCGCCTGCCCCGCAACGCCCCGGCCCCCGCCATCAGAATTAATATTCAGACTTCCCCCCGACCTCGACCCTCCTCGACCTCTTTCTGTCAACAAATGCATTATTCACTTAAATTGTCACCCTCCAACCCGCCATGCCAGAAGCGCGCCGCAATTTCGACTTTCCGGCCCCAAGCTTCCAAGAATCGAATGTCGGCGCGTTTCCGGGTCGGAGCACGCCCGTCGCTGTTCCTTCGCGCCGGGGCCCCTCGTGGGCGAACACGCTGCACCTGATGGACGCTTGGCTTCATCTCTTCAGCTCACATGCTTGCGGACTTCATATGCTGGGTCTTATCGTATTGCCTCCATGGCGCACTCGGAGCTGCGTGAGATTCTCTTATTGTCTCAGACATCCTCGTCCACCTTTCTTACGGGCTCGTACACAGACGGCTCGTCCCAACTCGCCCCCGAATTTACATTGTCAGCTCCACGTGCGGAAACGGCGCCTGCACCGCACTTTCCCCTCGCCGATACGTCGCCATCACATCGAATTCGGCAACGTCCTTGTTCTAAGTATACCCCGGATACGGACATATGGCGTGGTAAATGATCTCGTGTACAGCCCGTCGCCACCCATTAATGTCCATTGTCGCAAATTTTCGACGTCCTGGCTTTGTTCTTCGTCGACGTCTTGGCTGGGGAGTGCGTGCTCGTGGTCCAAGAGCGTCTGCAACGTCCTAGTAATGCCGAACCCTGTGTCGCCAGCGGCTCTCGAGCACACAGCCCCATCACAGCATCACGATTGCTTAGATTTGGGCTAGCAACGTGCTGGTGGTAAATGAATCGTCTTGGCCAAGTCGTCTGCGATGGCATCGGACTGTAGCAATGAGGCAGTGCTAGCTCGGCGTCGCTGTTCATGCCTACAGAGCTCCTCTGCAGATTCACCCTAATGAGCCGGAGTTGCCATCTGGATCCTTCTGTGTCGACGCCGCCACCTTCTATGCCTCCTTTCCATCGGAACCCTGTACAAGCGACGTTCCGGTGACATTCAGCATAAACACGCAAGGCCGAGTCTGGACTGTCGTGCTGGCAACAGCAGTCGGTACGCTATGTGTACTCTTTCCTCACCCAGCCGCCAGCTGCTGACGGATACTGCGGTAGATCCGATAATACCTTCGATGGGCGTCGATTCCGCCTCGGGACGAAACAAACGAAAGGCCGTCGCCTTTGCCCCAATGCGCGCGCGAGATTCTGTGACAAGGCGTACATCGAGCGAGCACCATTGAAGGTGCATGTACTGCTATGGATCGGAACGCTCATTTTCTAACTGGCAGTTCATCGCAGAAAATAAGACGTGGCGATACCTGATTGTGAAGACATCGTTTGATCGACCGGGCTGTTGTGCAAGACTTCCCTCGCTTCGCAGTCCTTCTCCTCTCCCTTTCGCGGCTCCTGAACGCTCTGGACTAGTCGAAATCACGACGATGCGGAGGTCCAAGCCTTTTGCTCTGAACTTCGAGAAAAAGATATCAATATCATTTGCTGATACAGGGCTGCGGTGTACGTCGCGTCTTCCTACCGAGGGGATCAGATCGCTGATACGTATACAGGTTGCTATCATCTCTGGATGAACGGCATCGAAGGCCGCGACCCTAGTCTCGGATATTGTATTTGCGACAAAGCTGGCAACGAGTAGCATGCCGAATGAACTGGCACCTTGCCCTTGCCAACATTGTCGGACACCCTTATCCCTGTCACCGTGTCACGACGGCCTGAAACCCTTGGGAACCATCCTGTTTATGCCCCTGGTTTTATGAGGACGACCGAAGTATGGCAACCTCCTCTGATCAAACATGGACAAACAACGCCTCCGTTATCCCCGAAACACTTTCCCGCGTACCACATATATGAGATGACTGATCTGTACAGCTTTGCTATGGTATGTGTCGCGTATGTCAAGTATTTCGAGACGTCGCGTTTTGGTCGCACTTCCACCATGCCAAGTTCTGCTGTCTGCTTGTGCTACACGTGTCCCAAACCATCTTCTCTGGGCATCTGTTATAATTGGTTTGTTTATTCGCCCTAACGACGAAGTCGTGAAGACCAAGACGGTATGCTGCTATGCGCCAACTCTATCCTACATTTTGACAAGACGCTCCTGGTTCAATAGTCCGCGGTACACTCCGACCACGCACGCTCATGACGGGCGCTGCACGGCGCGGGCGATGCGTTTCCTGAACTCCTCCTCCGACTCGCCCGCGCGCTGTTTAACCTCCTCGCCTTTAGCCGCCGCCGCGCGCTTCGCCTCCTCGAAGCGCGCGCGGAACGCGTCCTCCGTTTCGTCTGCGCGGCGCTTCAGGTCGTCTGCGGCGTCACGCGCCTGCTGCTTTCCCCACCCGAGCCAGCTGAACCACCCGCTCTTCGCCTCCTCGACCTTGCGCTCTGTTCGGACACATAAGTGAGCACGCGCAGCACGACACAGCTCAAGAGAGAGCTACCCACCTGCACCTGCGCGCGCCTCCTGGGCCTTCGCCTTGCCCTCCGCCTTCACCTCGTCGTACTTCCCCTGCACGCCGTCCAGCGCGGCCTGCGCGCGTCCCTTCGCGCTGTCGCCCACCTGCGCGGCCTGCGCGCGCAGCTCCTGCCCCTTCTCCTCCGCGCGCGCGCGGCCCTCGCGCACAATGTTGCCCGGCTTCGCGGCCTCGCGCTCGAGGCGCGCCTTCTCGTCGTCGAGGCGCCCTGCCTCCGCAAGGCTGTAGTAGTACCACGCGCCGCCACCGATCGCGCCGAGCCCGCCGATGAGCAGCAGGGTGTTGCTGCCGCCGCCGGACGGCGCGGAGGGGCGCGGGATCTCCTTCTGGTCGGTGGTGGGCTGGGTGGGGTCGGGGTTGATGGCGTGCACGCGCGCGGTGGACGCGAGGGTGCGGCGCATGGGCGCTGTGGCGGCGGCGCGGGGGATGCGAGCGAGGGCGGTGCGAGACATGTTCATTGTGTTGGTTGTGATGAGGTGGTGGTGGTGGTTAGATGGAGAATGTCGTGCGAGCGGTTGCGCCTTTTGAGGCTTCGAAGAACTCGAACTAAGGCGCGTGCTGGGAGGGTATGACGTATCTGGGTATGACGTCACCTACTCGGGCTCGTGGCGCATTACATCCTGCATAGCCTTCGACGTTCGTAATAATAATATCACTTGCTCTTGCGACGTATGTTGCAGTGCACTCCACTGAATCCAGGTACTGAGTCTGAGGATTAACAAAATAATTCTCCGAGCCAGCGAAGTCCACCCATGGCCGAACGAAATCATCTCGTGGATAGCGCGGGGTTCGTTAGGACTTGCAGATCTGGATTCATATAAGATATAATTGCACCGCTGCAGTCGATCGACGTCCCAATCAATTTGAGGAGACATCGAGGGAAGCGTGCTATGTGTACTTACAAGGATTTGCCACGGCATGGGCAATGCCAAAGCTTCGCGCCGACGAAGACAGAATTTCGATGGTCAGGTTCATCCATAAAGTAAAGCAAACCGCAACCGAGGTATGGCTAGGAGGCTGAATATGACTGGAGCGGCGAGGCACCGCCGTCCCGAGGATAACGCTCATGATGAGCAGATAAAAAAACCGTACCATGAGGAAGTGTCAAGACGAGAGAAGCATCCAAGCATCCAAGCAAGCAAACTGTACAAGGGCAGCACCTGCATAGCAGGGGGCGCGTCGCAGAGGCAGGAAACAGCGCGTTGTGCGAGCGACTTCAACCCCGGCAGTGTGCATTGGCAGTAGACCGTCGTCGCGATATATTGTGGGATATCGTGATAGGACTGCACCACCTACAACTGCGCACGCACCGCCTCGCGAACCCTTCGCCGCACCGAGTTCTCCCCGAACATCTCCAGGCCCGCCACGAACACATCCCACGCCGCCTCCCCCGCAATCGGCGCCGTCACGAACGGCGGGCCCGGGAGCGAGCCAACGATCTCCTCCACCCGCCGCAGCACTGCGTCCAGCGCATCGCGCTCCATCGCGTCCTGCGCCTCCGTCCCGAGGCCCGCGTACTCGGCGTACCACGCCGCGTCGTGCCGCACCGCCCGCGCGACGTACAGCTGCACGAGCGGCGCGGGCACACCCCGCGCCCGCGCGGCGTCGTATGCGAGTCGGTGCCCGGCTGCCTCGACGAGCGCGCGGCAGTGTGGGAGGATGTGCGTGTTGAAGCCCGGCGCGCGGTGGTGCGGCAGCCGCGCCAGGCGCGCGCGGAGTGTGGCAAGCAGACCCGCTTCGTGCATGGCGAGGAGGGAGGTGGGGTCCGCGGGCGCGGGCAGAGAGTAGCGCCCGAGCAGCAGCTCCGTCGCGAGCCCTGCGGGCGGAAATCAGGGGCAGCATACGGGGCATGGGAAGCAGACAACTCACGGATGGAGAGTCCCAAGATGTCGCCCTCGGAGATGGCGACCCCGCGCGTCTCGTCCTGTGTACAAGATCGTGGTCATTGTCAGCTGGGAGACCACAGCACACGCGCGCGCGCGACACGCACATGTAAAACGGACATCTGGTTCACAGCGAACAGCCCCTGCGCGCCACACCGCTCCGCGACTCCGCGCGCCGCCGCCTGCGCATGCTGCACCGTGACCGCCTTCGCGCACGCCGCGACCGCGTTCCTCACGCGGACGTCGACACGCGCATCCGCGTACACCTCCGTGGCCCAGTGCAGCAGCGCGTCGAGAACGTGCGCATAGGCGATCGCCGCGAGTACGGGGGCCTGCTGCGTGCGGAAACGCCATATCGGCGCGCCCAAGGCCATGCGACGCTGGCTGTAGCGCAGCCCGAGCTCCGCGTACACGTCCAGGGCGCTGCACGCCCACAGCGAGACGGCGAGCGTTCCGACAGCGGTGCGTGCGATGCTCGTGCGGAACGCGTCACGTAGGGAGGGCGGCGCGTCCAGTGACCCGAGGAGGGCGGTGCGCGGGAGACGCACGTGCGAGAAGGATGTGAGGGCGTGGTTGACGGGGTTCGTGCCCTCACGGTACGGGAGGCGTCTGGTCAGGCTGCAGTGAGCGGTCGCCTCGCGTCGACGATAGTGAGGTGCTGCGTACTGTGCTGTGATTCCCGGGCACATGTGCATGCCGTCGTTGAGCTCGACAATGAACGGCCTGACGCCTCTGAATTCGTTCTCCACGACAAGCCGCGCCAGGACGATGCCGACGCAGGGTGTGCCCATAGGCACAGTCGGCGGCATAAACCTACACCCAAAACAAAACATCAGCACACAGCTACGATGCCACTGGGGAAAAACACACTTCGCTGCCTGTGCGCCGGTGTGTGCAGGAGGAACGCGTCCTCATCCGGCATCCACTGTGCGACTGTCTCGATGTTTTCTGCGTCGAGACCGTGCCCGAGCTCCGTCAGGAGGAATTGCCGATCTTGCGGTGGTGAGGAGGTCGTCGACGAGGGCCGCCAAGTCCGCCCGCTCGTGCAGGTGGTGGCTGAGAGTTTCGACGACGAGGATTGTATTGGATGGTAAGAGCGTGGCGGAAGCACCATCCATGGCCATCAAAGGGTCCCGATGGAGGTCCCAAATTTGGACTAGGGTGCGAACATCCTCCGCCGTCATGTCTGATTCGAATGCTGGCGTGAATTTTGGCACGAGGGTCAGAAACTGTTAGGGACGAACCGTACGCCAGTCCTATGGCTTTGGCCCGATCGTAGGATCGCTTTGCGTTTTCTTGAGGACTGGCGTCGTGCATGCGGGCTCGAAAGATCTGGCTGTCGCGCAGCTGGTGCGTTGGGAGCAGGGAAGCAGAACTCATCGTAGACGCGCGGGCTCGTCAAAAGTCCAAAACAAGAGCAATGCGTGCGCGAACATGCAGTTTATGTATGCCACGAGCCTTGGCATTTGGCTTGGAGAAGCAGTTCAGTGGGCAAGCACATAACCCAAACCATCAACGAAGAGCGGATCAGCCGATATAACGTCACGATTGACGTGGCGATCCTTCCTAGCGGCATATGCATACCGTTTGGTCAGAGAACGACGGGAGCGTAGAGTCGGAGGACTTGCTCACTGTGTTGGAGAAAGTATCTCGCACCGGACGAAGAAAGGTCCCGTGTCATGGGTGTGATTTAAGAATCCACAAAGTGCATCGCAACGCAACGCGAGCCCCACGTCTCTTAGCCTTCATGCGTCGGAGTTTGAGGTAGCGGGATGTTGTCAAATGTGACTGTTGACTATGGACATGCAGCTGCCTTGATCAACTGCAGCAGTTCAAGATCGTTCTGGTCTTCCTGGCGACGCCGCGCGGGTAGGTTGTCTTCTGGAATTGAGCCGAGGGTCGCATGACTTTGAAAGAACAAAAAGCACCTCCCCCGTCCTGTGATCCATCTAGCGATCGCCGGGACAGGGCCCGCATCGCCGAGTGTACGCATCCGGGAATGGCGACGACCTACGTGTACATATATACTTACATTCATCCGGTCAGTGTTGAGACGAAGAGGGAGTGAGCGGAGCACTGACTTATTCAACTCCGTGTCTCCTCGGGGCGTCTTGAAGACGTCCTTGGATGCTTTTCTTTACGACAAATTCGAGGTTGTTGAGTTCAAGCTGAACAGAGTGCGGCAGATGGCGGCAAAGTCAAGGTTTTCCTGTCATGAAGAGAACAACGTCACCCTGGCGGCAAAGACAACTCGATGATAACACTGAGCTATCGGACCTCCGAACCTAACATGTGCAAACATCCCGGTATAGAGCTACGCCAGTAGAGGGTCGGACGCTCTCAACCCGTGAACGGATTTGCCTCACCACAAATTCGTTTCGCACTAAGTCGCAAAGACAAGTAATACAGTGTCTTGAAAGTAGCTACTCAAGTATGTTTACCCCCACCAGTTACGCTCGAAGGCCGTTGAGACTCACTCCGGCCCGTCTCTTCACTCTGACGATAAGGTCCTTCGAGTCAGCCAGAAAGGTCGTGCGCATATTCAGAATGCCATCGCGAAACACTTTAACATCAGATGAGTTGACCAGGGACACGTCGTAGGCGAGGACCAGTCGCGCGATCACGTGGCGCATTTCTTGATATGCGAAAGCTTTCGCAATGCAGGCATGATTACCTAGCGCACAGTTGTTCAGCGGTTGTTAGAGGAACAGCAATAAGGTGTTTTAATAATGACAGGAGGCGAGGTCCAAGCCAAGCGCGGCGAGGCACGGCGGTCCTGAGGCTCAATGAGGAGGTAAAAAAAATCGTGCCATGAGGAAGTGTCAAGACGAGAGAGGCAGCCAAGCAGAAAAGCAGTCCAACTGTACAGGGGTTGCACCTGCATAGCAGGGAGCGCATCGCAGAGGTAGGAAGCATCGCGTTGTGCGCGCGACGGCAGTGTGCTTTGGCAGTACACCGTCATCGCGATGTATTGTGCGATATCGTGATTGGACCGGACCACCTACAACTGCGCACGTACCGCCTCGTGACCCCTTTGCCCCACCGAGCTCTCCCCGAAAGCCTCCAGGCCCGCCATGAACACCTCCCAAGCCGCCTCCCCCGCAATCGGCGCCGTCACGAACGGCGGGCCCGGGAGCGAGCCAACGAACTCCTCCACCCGCCGCAGCACCGCGTCCAGCGCGTCGCGCTCCATCGCGTCCTGCGCCTCCGTCCCGAGGCCCGCGTACTCGGCGTACCACGCCGCGTCGTTCCGCAGCGCCCGCGCGACGTACAGCTGCACGAGCGGTGCGGGCACACCCCGCGCCCGCGCGGCGTCGTATGCGAGTCGGTGCCCGGCTGCCTCGACGAGCGCGCGGCAGTGTGGGAGGATGTGCGTGTTGAAGCCCGGCGCGCGGTGGTGCGGCAGCCGCGCCAGGCGCGCGCGGAGTGTGGCAAGCAGACCCGCTTCGTGCATGGCGAGGAGGGAGGTGGGGTCCGCGGGCACGGGCAGCGAGTAGCGCCCGAGCAGCAGCTCCGTCGCGAGCCCTGCGGGCGGAAATCAGGGGCAGCATACGGGGCATGGGAAGCAGACAACTCACGGATGGAGAGTCCCAAGATGTCGCCCTCGGAGATGGCGACCCCGCGCGTCTCGTCCTGTGTACAAGATCGTGGTCATTGTCAGCTGGGAGACCACAGCACACGCGCGCGCGCGACACGCACATGTAAAACGGACATCTGGTTCACAGCGAACAGCCCCAGCGCGCCACACCGCTCTGCGACTCCGCGCGCCGCCGCCTGCGCATGCTGCACCGTGACCGCCTTCGCGCACGCCGCGACCGCGTTCCTCACGCGGACGTCGACACGCGCATCCGCGTACACCTCCGTGGCCCAGTGCAGCAGCGCGTCGAGAACGTGCGCATAGGCGATCGCCGCGAGTACGGGGGCCTGCTGCGTGCGGAAACGCCATATCGGCGCGCCCAAGGCCATGCGACGCTGGCTGTAGCGCAGCCCGAGCTCCGCGTACACGTCCAGGGCGCTGCACGCCCACAGCGAGACGGCGAGCGTTCCGACAGCGGTGCGTGCGATGCTCGTGCGGAACGCGTCACGTAGGGACGGCGGCGCGTCCAGTGACCCGAGGAGGGCGGCGCGCGGGAGACGCACGTGCGAGAAGGATGTAAGGGCGTGGTTGACGGGGTTCGTGCCCTCGCGGTACGGGAGGCGTCTGCAGGCTGCGGTGAGCGGTCGCCTCGCGTCGACGATAGTGAGGTGCTGCGTACTGTGCTGTGATACCCGGGCACATGTGCATGCCGTCGTTGAGCTCGACAATGAACGGCCTGATGCCTCTGAATTCGTTCTCCACGACAAGCCGCGCCAGGACGATGCCGACGCAGGGAGTGCCCATAGGCACAGTCGGCGGCATAAACCTACACCCAGAAATATTTCAGCACACAGCTACGATACCACAGGGGAGAAAACTCACTTCGCTGCCTGTGGGTCAGGTGTATGCAGGAGGAACGCGTCCGCATCCGGCATCCACTGTGCGACTGTCTCGATGTTTTCTGCGTCGAGACCGTGCCCGAGCTCCGTCAGGAGGAATTGGCCGATCTTGCGGTAGGTGAGGAGGTCGTCGACGAGGGACGCCAAGTCCGCCCGCTCGTGCAGGTGGTGGCTGAGAGTTCCGACGACGAGGTTGTATTGGATGGTGAGGAGCGTGACGCAAGCACCATCCATGGCCAATAAAGGGTCCCGATGGAGGTCCCAGAATTTGGGCGATAGGGTGCGTACATCCTCCGCCGTCATGTCTAATTCCGGATGCTGGCGTGAATTTGGGCACGAGGGTCAGAAACTGGGAGGGACGAACCGTACGCCAGTCCTATGGCTTTGGCCCGATCGTAGGATCGCTTTGCGTTTTCTTGAGGACTGGCGTCGTGCATGCGGGCTCGAAAGATCTGGCTGTCGCGCAGCTGGTGCGTTGGGAGTAGGGAAGTGGAACCCATCGTAGAAGCGGCGGGCTCGTCTACAACAAGAGTAATATAATATTGCGTGCGCGGACACGGGCAGTTTATGCAGTGTTGCGATGACCGCCGTCATGACCAGAGTCATGACGGGGGTTAACGGTCATGCATCATCCCGTCAAGGTCAAAGTGACGGGCCGCGGTCTCCGAAACTTAAGTTATCAGTCAGATAAGTGGTTGCTTACCTTTTTGAATACAATACATTTTTGTCTTCTCGCGGAGCCTGCAAAGGTTTGAATGTGTCTGCTCTGCCTCAGGGAGACTAGCCACGATCCTTTTCCGGCCCGTTTTCCAGTCGCGTGGGCAATGTCGACGGTACAGAAAACCACTACACGGCCGAGTAAAATTGAATGAGATTGTAAGTAATGGCTCGTAGATGCCCAACTTGACGTGTCGGTGAGTCAAATCGAGGCCAACGTTCACAACGCTGGCCGATCCTACCGACTGGAAGCTACAACTTGGAGTGCGGCACAACATCTGCCTGTCAACCCTTCCCTACCCCCTCGAAGCTCGCCAGACTGGGCGGCGACTCCTGGACGCCCAAAACCTGCTGAGAGCCAGCGATGCGCGTCAGTATACTCCGATCCGGATACTCAACACCGAGACAAATGCTCACGGGTTTCTTGCCGTCCAGCGCAGTAGTGGCCCCAAAGACCTCTGTTTCGGACGAGATGTGTACAATGGCTGTGGATCGGTCGCGCGTGCTGGTGTCGCGCGCGGCGCTCAACTGCGAGGTCATGTCGATGAGCTGCACGGTCGTGGTAGCGGCCGATTGTGAGTTGTATTCTCGCGAATTGAGCGTCGTCATGAGCGCGTTGGAGTACACTGCGAAACCAATATGAGATATTCAATCTCGAGGCGCGCGTTACAGGGACCCGCCTTTGCACATGAGCAGCGTGCTGTAGGCGCGCACGTAAGCATAGATGCCAGAAAGGGAGATGCTATCCACGCTCACAAGAACGCGTGGTAGTTGGCGTTGATGGCCGCGACGAAAACAATCAGGTCGCACATGGCGGTGGCGGTCGTCGCGAGACCGGTCTCCACGGAGAGGCGGATGAGGCGGTTAATTCGCAGTTCGCTATGCCGAAAATGCACTGCTTTCCGCTTCATGAAGAGCTGTAGCATCCGGTAAGTTTATGCCACCAGCTGACCACATCAGGGCACTTGCCAGATAGATCATAGCCGTCGAGATAATCTATGATAGGCGTTGTGAGCGGCGATGAAGGAGATGCAGCGGGTAGGACTACGCACAAAATCCACCAAGGCACTACCGCCCAGCCAAGTCTAGTGCCCATAGTCAGCGCCAGTAAGCAGCACCGACCCCGAGACTCACGCTGATGCGAGGGGTGATTGTGTGGAGTTGTGCGACATTTGTGAAGGGGGCAGCCTGATATATAGGCCTCCATCAAGAGTGATGCTACAGAGGGATGCGATAACACGTACCCCGATCGTAGTGGAAAAAGCCGCAGCGCATTGTCCGAGAGCGAGCTAAGCAGCTCATGAGCGATGTCAACACGCGGGTGGTCGGGAAAGGACTTACCATGACGATGAATGCAGGTAAAATGACCCACTGCGACAGCTTGCGTATGCGCCACGCGTAAAAGATCTGGACCCAAGCAGCAACTGATCCACTCGGTCAGTCTGTTGTAAATAGGACAGAAACGAGCGTGCAGACCTATCCCTGAGACAGTCGGCAGGGACTTGAACGTCCACGCCGGGAATATGAGCTTCGGGACTTGCCCCCACCCTACGACCAATACCCCCCATCCGAGATCGAGGCCAATGACGCTTTGCAGGATATCCAAAACGAAGATGATGTAGACTGACAATGAGAGGTAACGGTCAGACTTGTGCGCGAGTGATGAGAGCGAGAACTAACCCGTTGCCTGGACAAACTTTGGGTCCTTGTAAGGAGTGATATGGTACAGATCTACAGTCAGAGTAATTAGCGAACTCTCGCGCTCAGAAATGCGCAGTGCGTACATAACTGCACACTGGACACTCCGAACAGAAACCAGCTCATCAGAGCTCCGAGATACTACAGTAAGTCATTAGATAGACGGTACGATGGACACAGATCTTGTCGATACTTGCGAGGGGTGCGAGCCTAGGAAACGGGTGTCAGCAACACTGGATCGTCGGAATTGTGAAATGGACAACACACAGGCGGACGATCTGAGCCTGGGATGGACCTGGTGCATCCGCCCGGATTTCGAGCGATGGAACAGACATCGTGTATGATCCAGAGAGCGGGACGAGGACGCAGTATAAAGCAATCGAATTAGCCAATGCGAGGCCACACTGCCGCCTGGGTATCGCGGCTGCCGTCCATCAACGTACCCCGGGCAGAAGCAAGCTGGCACTACGGCATGGCGCGATGGCGTGGATGGGAAATCCGTTCCGTCGGGTCAGTTGGCGCGCCAACTACCGGCAGTGTCTGATCAACGAAGACCGCTGGCGGAGGCGTGCGAGGATAGTCCCAATTTGAGGTCAAGAGCGAGGGAGGATGGACAGCGGTCTGCTGCTGGGAATTGGGCGGCGGAGCGGCGTCTCGTCGCGTTGCGTTCATCGACGAGAAAGAAGTCCTCTGAAGGCGGGCAGGGTTTTAGCGGCCAGTGGATATTGACACCTGTATAATAACGCAACGTAGTCTTTCGGCGCTGATGAAGAACGCCTGTTAGGAAGAAAGGAAGACAAACGTTAGCTGCACCATGGCGCCATACTACGTTATAAATCGATACCTCAGCTGCTAGTGCCCCTTCGCACAGGATCACCATCAACATGGGCGGTGACTCCGCTGCATGATTGTGTCGATGCGCACATGCGATCCCAATTCTCGAACTTCGCGCTGTGACGATGATGCCACGATTGGCAGCATAACTGGCTTCGAGCGTAAACGCATGGCACAGGCTGTGAATATTCGTCAGAGCGTAGGCGCGATGTAACGGCGGGAACGTACCAAGGGAGATCCACACTAATAAACCGGACAGTACAGCGCGTACCATGTCGGCATGTCGTGAGATCCCCCGGGCGTCGGAAAAAGGTCCCAACTACGACCGGGGAGCGATGCCAGCGATCCGAAGTAATGGTTGCGCATCCATTTTGTGCCACGGCATAGGGTATACATATAGGACTAGTGATCGTCTCGGAGGCTCGAAAACCGGGGTGTTGCACGACAGTAGTATCGGCGTCGAGAGGCTCCTCGCCGCGACTGCTGGCACGAAGTTCTCACGACCTTCCCTCCTGGAGTCCTTCACTGACATCGCTCGCACGCAGCACTCTATGTCCAAACATGCGCTTCATCATCGGATACGAGTCGATCGCCGTAGCCTGATCCTTCTCGGCCCTCCATACCACACGACGTCCTGGGATAGGATAGGATAGGACCCCAAACGGTTTGTTTGTGGACCGTATCAGCTCTGAGCATGTCGGACAAGTCCAGATACTCTTCGACACTCGAAGTGGGAAGCCGCACATAAGGCGAGGACGCCAGTATTCGGAGGGAGTGGGCGGTTGGATCCATCATGGGTATGTCTTCTGCTCCGGAGTCAATGGCACAGTCTGGCTTACCGAACCATATTAGACCCAACGTTCCTGTCTCTGAGAGAGGTGCCGACATAGGCGACCTTCAATGTGTACGTCGAAGTTGACTGAGCGCGGGGTGCGATCGAAGGTGCGTTCACCACTCTGTGGCGGTTGGATACATAACTCAGACAATTTCAGGCTCTTCGAAGCTCGTGAACCTCCTTGCGCTCCACATTCCCGCCCCGTCAACGTACGAATCTGCTACATCATTGCGCTGGGTGAGACAACGCCCGCCCGTTCGCACACTGCTCAAGCACCGATGCTGATTTATATCGGCAGCGGCAAACCGAGCTTACGACCTCGCATGTCTTGTTGTGGACTGGCTGCAAGGTGGGACACGCGCTGAACACAACGAGCGTGAAACACGTCAGGCGCGGCCCAACCTGGAGTCTGGACGGGGCGCCCGTCGTGATGGACCGTCTCGTTGACGCCGCGTTCGGGACCTGGAGTCCGGACGGCGTACACCGATTGGTGCGTCAGAAGGGTTAGGCTGCTATCACTTACCCACCGGCCTTTTTTCACCGCAGCCTCCGTATTGAGGTCTATCCGACTCTCTCACTAGGGCCGGACGCGACCGCTCAGCCGACGCTGCTTCAATGCGTCGCCCGGCCCGTGTACACAACCTCGCGGCAGCAGGCGTACGGATCATTGATGGGCGCCGAGCCGAGTACTTATAGCTGCTGCGTCGGCGCAGACTGCCTACCCCCTCCCCTCTGCATCCCTCCATCTGCATCATGCTCGCAGATTCCTTCGACATTCGCAAGCAAGTATGTGCTTTTGTATCGGCAATCAGTACTTGGTTCACTCAGTTGCTTTCGCAGCTTGCATTCTACGGCGCGTATCACGCCAACCCTGTCAACATCGTGATCCACGTCGTCTGCATTCCGATCATTGCATGGTGAGTCTCGCATGCCAGTCGCGAGCGAGCACGTCCTGACAGCCGCGGCTCAGGACGTTCAAGGTCTTCCTGGCGGACGTTCCGACACCCTCCTTCGTGCCAGAAATCCACTACACATTCAACGAGTATTTGGCCTTTGACCTCAACTGGTCTGTCCCGTTCGCCGCTACATATCTGGTTTACTACTACGCTTTGGATCCAACCGCCGCGGTAAGCTGACAGCTTGGACTTTTGCTCCTTGTCTGACGCTTTCTATCACAGGCCCTCTATACCCCGCAATGGATTTTGTCGACATTGAGCGCGGCAGCCTTCTCCAAGACCGGTGACCACGTCAAAGTTGCCGCTATCGCGCATGGCCTGGGCTGGATCGCCCAGTTCATAGGACACGGTGTAGCGGAGGGGCGCGCGCCTGCGCTCCTCGACAACCTTCTTGCGGGTACGTTTGACCTTGTCTGGCGCGGGACCCAATCTGACGTCTTTTGCCTGGCCATAGCACTCGTCACGGGCCCGTTCTTCGTCCATCTTGAGATCCTGTTCACCTTGGGCTACAAACCTGAGATGCACAAGCAGCTCAAGAACGATGTGGGAAAGGAGATTCTGCGTATCAAGACGATCGAGGGTGACAAGAAGAGGGCGCGCAAGGAGCTGTGATGATCTTCATGAGTCATTCTGTGTTCATGTGTATATTGCGACTCGGTGCTATCAATACTGGTAGCTCCTCGACCTTCTTCCGTACCGCTGTGAGGCTGTAAAGTGCATCTAGTTTTCAAAAACAGAGGAAAACGAGAGTACGGCTGCGCTTCAAGTTCGTAGTACCGTGTGAAAGTCGCGTCGACTGCCCTACTAGATGCTCAACGTTGCGCCGATACTGCCTAACTTACTGCCTGCAACCTGCCTTTGGGCGCTGCCACACACGCGTTGAGGACGAACGCACCGCATGCAAGTGCTCTGTTTTCGGCGAGTGTATGTCTGGGACTCCGACAGGTATGTAACAGTACCTGGCCCTTGCCGAGCGGCCCGTCGTAGCCGGGCCGTCAAGTCACCAGTGTGGCCGCCTGGCTTCAAAGCTTCAACTTTCAAGCTTTCAAGTTCCAGTTCAAGTGACATCCGAGGCAGCACAACGCCTAGCACATCTTAATCCCGCCAACCTTCCGCCGCTTCAATCATCATTGATACTCGAAGGGCGCGCGCGCCCGTACTTCTTCTGCCAGTGGCCGCGCTCCTCGGCATCCTGATCCTGAGTTTGTCTCCACTAGTAGTGTCTGGTTGGCATGCACGCGTCCGGCTCGACGCCATGTCAATCGCTTGCATTGACACAGCGTGATACATAGTATGTGGGGTTGTGGCGGTTGTAGCGGTTACATGCTGACAGCGCTGACTACTGGGCCCCTCGCTTGTGAGGGTCTTCAACTCGGATCTTCTGACGACACATCTGACGCCAGGTCAAAGTAAAACGAGCGTGGCGTGGCGCTGTCCACTTCACCTCGGACTCACACCCTACGATGCTCAATCGGGACGGAATTGTTATCGGGTCATGGCCCACCCACCATCCACAATCTAGCTTCTCGATGTGGCTTGTACGCGCAAACCCCACAGGGTAGTCTCCCGGCCTGAGGCATGGTAGACCGATCCAAGCCTTCACATGCTTCACAGCTCAGGTCTCGGGATCATCTGTCTATCACAGGGTGGCGATTGCCATCCTGTCGCATTAATCATCAGCCTTACGCCCCGTACCACATCGGACGCCGAGGGGTCTCTCGCCGTGGTATCTGAGATGACATATCTTGGTAGATGAGTGGTCTATCAGGTTCTCGATTCTCGAAGTTGATGAGAGTTGACGGACAGGTACAGCAAGATACCGACTTCCATTTCTCTTAATGGCTCTTCCAAGGCTTGTCTTTGCTTCGAAGCGGTACATCATTTTCTTTCGCTCGGTCTCTCTGGATGGGCCGTCGTCTCATTTGATCCCGGGAGTCTGCCGCACATAGCTTACCGCTCGCACACTGACCTCCACATGTACAACAAGCTCGAGGTCGATTTATAATTGATTGTCCTGATCTCCATTCCATCCATCCGCCGCGTTTGGTGGCACCCGACTTGTTAGTTGGAGCACAGGGTGATTGTTTGCCCCGCCGTGTGCCCGTCTTGAGTCGAGCGCTCGCGCGGTGGCCGCCCGCGCATGGAAAATCTCGACAATACCTCTTACTTGCATTTTTAGCTTGCAAATACGATCTTAAGCTCAAAATGACGCGATTGAAGGGTGTCGCTCGAAGACAAGGGTACAGCAGCACATAACATAGGGATAGCTCAGCCGACTACAAAGATAAGAATGCATAGAGCTCCTGGCCAAAAGCGCACTCTCTCAGATACCACGGTCCAACTGTCAATGAGGAGTGATTAATTCGTACAAGGAAGAGGAAGGCATGTAGGCTTACACTGTATGGCTTCGCCATGTCGCTTCCCTGCGCCAGGTCAGAATCAGTCTAGCACGCAGAGTAGCGGGGAAATTGGTCACTCACGACAGTCCTATCCATCGCGATGCTCACCACCTGGTGGTGCGGAATATTGCTCGATGCCGTAGCTCCTGTTTCCGCTGAGAACTTGGAAAGCGGTACCGAGTTGATCGCACTATCGTTGAGGGCGCGCCGTATGGAGTCACGACTGTTCAGCCTGGAGCCCTCCCATAAGCATGTCGGAGCCCCCCACAGCATAAGATACGTACGAAGTGAGCACAGCGTTAGTGTACACTTCAAGCTCCAGTAAGCACACGGAACAGTGGGCACAAACGAAGGCACGTACATTTTGCGAGCATGAAGTCGAAGAACAGGACGTAGAGCGCGGATGGTGCCGCCAGATACTACTCAAAATGAGTCGTGAATGTGCACGTTAGACAGAGGGATATGTACCGCAATGAGTGCCGCTATCACGAAGAGCCTGTAACGTTGGCCATCAGATGCCTGATCCTGCACAACGCTGGAAAGAAAGACATACGTCGTGAGTGTGCCCGTCGTAACTGTCAGGATAATGAGCTTGGTGACCATATCATCCGACCTGTCGAACAACATATGTCAGCTACGTGAAGTGGTAGCTCGAAAGCTCTACTTGCTTTCGGAATCCGGTTCGGCTCCTCTGCAGATAGAATGACGTGAAGGCGGAGATGAGCACGTCAGCCACCACGGCTACGCACAGCCCGGTCACCCCAGTGGACTATAGAGGGAGATGAGTAGTGCTCCTTCGCCCGCTGAGAGAGAAAAGAAGCCACCTTCAATTTGACCTCAGCTTCGGCAAGGTTCGGGATGAACATGCTGCGGTTATTTAGCTATCGCAATGATTCGGATGCGGAAAGATGCCATACTGACCCGCGGATCGGGAAGACTTAACAACCGTTAGTGTGACTACGAAATTAAAAAATGCGCACGCTCACGTAAGTTCATCGCTGGGAGGACGCGCGCGAGGGGACGATCAGGTTCCAAGAAGCAATATTTATTGGTGCGCTCTCACCCAGATGCGCAGCGGTGAAGAAACCCTGAGAATGTGGTTAGTTGGGACACATTTTGATAACTGTATCAACTCACACAGACTCCAGTGACAAACCTGTTGGAGCTGACTGTCCGATTTTCAGAGTTGGAATGAGACGATGAGCGGCGGCCATGGACGTACGACGCCAAATTCTAGCAACAAAGAAACTATCGAAGAATTATATTCAGTGATTTGTGGCCCGATCGATGGGGTAGGCAAGCCTACCTTTCGACCACGAATGCGATGAGGGCCTGCATGGGAAAGGCACCGGTAAGCAAGTAACGAGATAGACTTCATAGGTTGCCTACGTTGAAGATGATTCCAACCTGTAATAATTGGGAAGGTCAGCGCCAGGCTAGGGTAAAGGGTTCGGACATGCTTGCGACACACCTCAATGCTCCTGAGTGCCGAGGCCCAGTGAGTATTTGTCCGATTTCAGAACGAAAAACTTGCCAGATATTTGACAGAAGGGCTATGGGATCGGCGTAGTGTGTTATCAAATAATAATAGAACGCGTGTATAGCTAGGATTTGATGCGTCGTGTCGAGAAGGCTACGGGATGCGGAGCACCGTCAGTCTCATTCTCGCGCGAGAGAGATCTCGCGGACATACAGGAGAGTGGTGACCTGTAATGAAGGGATCGGTACACACCGAAGGAAATGACTGGCAAAGTACTCACCAGAGCGTTCAACACCGTGGTATTCTGTCCCAAGTTCGCGGAGCGAAAGTAGTGGAACGACTGGATGCACGTTACCCCATAAAACCTACGAATAGTTGTGAGTTGGAAAGGCTGCAAAGGTACTAAAGACAAACATGGAGGAAATCGCAATGCCGAGGTATGCAACCCCGATGGTGCCGCCACGATCGAACGACGCGAGAATAGCAGATTCCATCTGGAGTGGTGAAGGTCAATGAGCCTGGTTTCCTCTCAGCGATTCAAGACGTACGGATGTCGACGTAGCTGGGACCGGGAGAGTGAGTTGTGTGAGCGTGAGCGTGCTCTTTGGGAACGGGCGACTAGATATACACTCGCCAAGCACAGAACGCTCTCACGCGCTAACGCGCTGTCCACATGGCGATACACCAAGACAGACCTGCCAAACCAAGGGAACTCTCCGCAGCGGAGGTTGTTGGTGCAGCATATTGCAGACGTGCTTGCCTATGATCAGATGCATCAATGCCGGTGATGAACAGCGCGGGGTCCCCGTGGCAGTACAGAAACGGTGGAGAAGCACAGAATGGCGAGCAAGAAGGTCGGGAGGCCCAACAAGCGTGTGGGAGCGTGGAAGCGGGGTGCGGGGGCTCTACTGCAGTCCCGGAGTCGGGCTCGTGAATTCGAACGAGTGTGTGGTGTGGGCTCAGAGCCGTGATCGGATCTATATGTAGCCACAGCGCGCAAGTAGTAGTACAGTGACATACATCGATCTGGGGGAGGAAGCACAGATGCCGCGTAATCAGCGCCGTGCTTGTGAACAACCGATGTTTGGTCACCGATCGGTCAAGCATGAAGATACCGAAAATCTGCAGGATGCTCACGAGTCGCCACAAGAGCCTGGTGGATCTGGTACAGCCGCCAGCGCAAGGAATCACGTCGAGGTCGCGCGCGCCCGCAGGGCCTGCGCCGAGGAGTCGCCGCCGAAGTATATGGCACTGCCGTGCCCCCGACTGCGCAGCTGTGGCCCACGTAGTGCACGCTGCCCGCAATCACGAAGACAAGAGTTGACGGTTGCCAGTCGGAGGCTCCAGCGGGCTTCCGAGTCGGGACTGGACTCCGAACTCCTAACATGAGCAAACAACATGTCTGGGTACCCGACATAACTATATATTCGTTTCACAAGGAGCCGCGACAAACGAGTAAAAATGAATACATACTGAAACCGACTAGCTATGTTTCCCCCCATCAGCTGCGCTCGAAGGCCTTGAGACTCACTCCGGCCCGTCTCTTCACTGAAACAATGAGGTCCTTCTCGAGAAAGGTCGTGCGCATGTTCAGAATGCCATCGCGAAACGCTTTGACATCGAACGAGTCGTCCAGAGACATGTCGTAGGCGAGGACCAGTCGCGCGATTACATGGCGCATTTCTTGATATGCGAAAGCCTTCGCAATGCAGGCATGATTACCTAGCGCGCAGTTGTTAGCGGTTGTTCGAGGATCAACAGTAATGAGCCTGAGTACCTGTGGAGAAAGATGCCATCGCGGATTTATTTGCCTTTGTGCCCGGGCCCAGCCCATCTTTGAACCAGCGCAGCGGGCGAAAGCGCTGTGAAGGACACATCTCAGATAAGCGTGAGATCGGTGAAAATCAATTGATTACATACCAGAGGGTCGGGGAAGAAATTGTCCGGACTGGTTTGCTGAGAGTATGCAGCGATGGCGACCACGGTATCCTCGGGGATGAAGCGATCATCAATTGTCATGCCTCCAGCTGGAGCGACTCGTGGAAGGAAGTACGGGGAACCTAGGCGGAGCGCCTCGTTCACAACAGCGTTGAGGTACGGGAGTCCAGCCAACTCAGCCGGAGGGAGAGACCCCGTTGGATCCGGGAAGGCTTTCTCCAGCTCACTGCGCAAGGCGTCGAAGGTGCCGGGCTCAGATAGCATGAAATAGAAGGCCAGACCCATCGTGATCGATGTATTATCAGAGCCTTGCAACGAGGTCATTAAGCGCACACCATGTAAACATAGCGCCTACCTCCTTGGATCGCTACGATAGCATCGAGCTCTAGATCCTCTTTAGGGATGTCGGCGGCTTCAATCTAAGTCCACGCTTCGAATTGAGAACGGGGTAGAGGGGGGACGGAATAGTTTTACCAAATAAGACATGAGGTCCCGCAAAGCCTGCGGTTTGACTACGTTTATGCGCGCGCGCACCATGTCGGCTGCGCGTCTTCGGAGTTCGTGCATGTCCTTGCCCGCAGGAAGGTGCCAGACGAGATCCATGAGCCACGGGGTCTGACCAACGCTGCGCCAAAATAATCAGACCCGTCATGAGCTGTACGCGGAACACGTATGCCGTACCTGTCCAGAACTGCGGTCGCAATCTTTCCATTCAGGATGAAATTATGAGGGTCCCCATTTTTCAAGAGCCCCTGCATCGCACGCCGAGTCGTAAGTTCGAAGAGCATTGCGGACGAAAGGGGTGCTGCTTACAAGTTCGTTGCTGGCTCCGAAGACCATATCACCCTAGAGATGGTCGGAACATTTAGTCGTAGGCCCGACGCTGATGACGGACACTTACCATAAGGTCATACGACCAGTGGTAGAAGCAGTCCGTCAGGTTCAGCGTGCCGGTGTCGCTCAGGCTCTGCCTACGCTCCAGACAGTCCATGAGCTCCCAAGTCCGAGCCTCAAGCGCAGGTAATATCTGCACAATGCTACAGCAAGGCGTTGAGATGATGCACCAGAAGCGCGGCCACAAAGACATACCCAGTAGCGGTGAAGAGACTGGACCAAACACGCTTTCGTGTGCTGTGTATTTTCTCTGTAGCTTGCTTGAAGAACAATGCGATACCGGGCAAGCGTCCGGGTGCGAGATACGAGTCGCCCTTGACAGCGGTCGAAGATGCATAGATAGACATGGCACCCGGCGAATTTATGCTGAGAGTGTCCGGACCTATTCGCGTAGTTAACTAAGTCGGATCGAAGATGGACTGGCAATGTCACTTACCAATACGGAGGTACGGTCCATACTGTTTGTGTAGTTCGTCGAGGATAAGGTGTCGCCTGCCCATGTAGGATACGTACGACAGCCAAACGCTACTGATCCACCAAGCGCGTGGACCAGGGTATCCCGCAAGAGGATGAAAGGGCGACAGACGGTACAGTACTGTGAAGGTCAAGGCCGAAGCCGTGTACACGCCAAAAACGGTGAAGGAAAAGACCGAGGGAGAGTCGCATATGTTGTGTCCGAGATGATAGGCTCCTGCGTAGGTAGCCGAAAATGCCAGGGCATAAACCAAGAATGCAATGTCGCCGCGAGCAGCCTTGTAGTGCAGAGCGCCCCAGGTCAGCTAGATAGAAGAATAATCGTTTCAGTCGCACTAGAGACAAGGTTGGACGACTCACCAGCCCAGCCGAGAGAAGGCCGACCTGAAGCGAAACATTGTAGACCGAAACACAGCTAGATGTAGAATCCATAACGGAGACGCTATAGAGGAGCTTCAGATGTGAGACAGAGTCTTTTGAAGGATGACGGTGGCTCGGAGCTTCGCTCAGAAACTGCTGACTTGAGACCCTATATCCCAGTCGTTCGGCCCATCCATACGAGCAGGGACATCGGACACCTCCACGGTCCTAAATTCGATTGGCCGGCGCGCTTGATTGCATCTACGGAGTATTCGATCAGCAGTTACAACAGCGTTTATCACAAACAGACTTGGGACTCACTGTGCATATATATCGTCCGAGCACGGTAAGAACTCTATCACTGTCGCTGCTATACTACCTCGGGGTTAATATTCCCGAGAGTTCGAGAACCTCCCATTAAACGTTAGCATCTAAGTTCTGTAGGATTCGGACAACTGTTTGCTCACAGGATCGGCGTGAAATCTTACCAGAGACACTCGCGCGACCGGATTCCGCCATCCTGGTGGTCAGTTACGCACATGAGGCGCTGAGAGGGATGTATAGCTTAGATGGAATGACAATACCACGAGGAAGGGACTAACCTTGGATTGGGGGACCGTTTGTGAGGTGTTAATGCAAGACAACAAGCTTGATCGGGATGAGGATCAAAGGGAATATACGGTTTGATGTGGGGATTGTGCGTGCTTGATCCGGCTGGCCATACCTAGAAGGAGGCACAGTACTCGACCTTGAGGCGCGGATGGACTTGAAGGGACTTTGCAGACACCGTCGGAGATACGAAATGAAGGTCAGGAGGGTCTTCGGGCGCGGTTGGCTCCCGCGGTGGGCTTCTGATGTGTTGGTGACCGCCCGTCCGGGCCTTTCGAATGGGCGAGCCTCTGACAGCCGTCATTAATCATTCAAACTGCGTGATAATAAGATGCGAGAATACGAGGACGATGACCACTGACCAGCTTACTGAAGCAGCACACCGCCTGTGTTATCGCATGTCTTCCATCGCTTCTAAGCGCCAAATAACACAGCTAATGATAGATGGACTTGCGATGAGTTGCGCGGACGCCAGAGGATCCGCACTCGTTCGCAGCGTCAGTACTCCGACTCGCGATGGTGTGAAAATTTGGTAAGTTCGAAGAAGAGATTTCCCAAAGAGCGGTGGACACCAGCAGACTCGACGACTGGTGATGCAATAGCGTTGCCGCTGCTGATCGAGTATCGACGTGAGTTAGACGCTGCCACTGCCAACTGGTGGCCGCAGCCTGACGGTGGCCGTTCGACGTTCAACGTTCGGTTCAACCGTGGTGTTTTTCTATTCGGCCCGTGCGGCCCGATCTCGTCACGCGCACCAGTGGCAGCCTAGTCTCCGTGGCTGACCTTACCACAGAAGACAGTCGTTCTGTTCTGTAGTGGCAGCCGTTCACTCGGCGGCCTTGCGAGGATTGGTACAGTAGTTGTAGCTGTTACACAAGTTCTACGATCATCTTCTCGACGCTCGACCGCGAAGCCCACAGCCCCTGTGGGATCCGATCATGCGTGATTCGCACTGCCGGGCGGCCACCGCATGTCGTGGACTTGCGCACCCTTGCAAGATGATGATAGGACGTTTTCTGACAGCGAACCATACGTGAGTCAATATTTTCGACGGGCATGACATTGGTAACTCTGTGCTCACCGCTACCGTCTGTCAAAAGTGCACGAAGCGCGACGCGGCACTCTTTCAGTTTTGTTTCCCCACGCGGCCGCAGAACGTGGGCGCGCCTGTGCGCCGTTATCAACGCTGCTGAGGCAAGGTCGAGGTTAAGTACAGCGCACCTCCGCACGTATACTCTGATGCCTCAGACGATGGAGAACGCCGAACATGTACGTCTCGTTCCCATCTAAGCAATATATCAGTGTCCTCCATACGCACGCTGCGAGACGCAGGCAATATCCCCGTTGTCGGTTTCATGGCATCTTGCGCAGTAGTTGTTCCGCGGTGGATCTCAATGCCATGGGCGCTGGATGAGCGGGCTTTGCAAACCGCACCGGGACGGGGTTTAGGCTGGATCCCGAAGGTATCAGAACATGATTGATAGTCAAGAAGTCAAGAAGGTACTGTATGCGCGTGCTCTTCTGGACCGCGGCCGGGTGTGTGGCATAGGAAACGTCTGAGAATGATGAGCACGGGTGCAGCGTGAGTGGACGTACGCCACCGATGGCTGCCACTGGCTCTTCCCGCGCTTCCTGGCTTTCCGATGTTGTAGAGTGCTTTGGCGCGAGAGTCGGAGATAGGCGACGGCCCCATTTGTTGAAGACACATCGGCGATACCCTTCTGCTCCGCCTTCTCGTCCTCAGCGACCGTCGCCGATTCCTGGATTCAGACGGGGTGATGATGCGCGCCGACTTGCAAGGGTTGGCTGAGCGGCACAGGCCGGGAGTTGGTCATGTCATGGTCCAGTCGTTGAGAATCGGACCTGTAGGCGAGAGCTGCGATACATATAGTAAATCATCATGGAATATCTGCGCACTGTAACAGACAAGAAGGGGTTAATATGGAGTCAAGTCAAACTCGCGCGCCACTTCGTCCTTATGACTAGCGTTGTTCTCCTTCAATCCCACGTGTCGTCCAAAACCTTGCGCAGCTTCTCCTCCCGCATGAGAACCGTGGTAAGGAGTCCTGCTCCGGAGAAGCCAAGCATGACGCGCCACGTCAGCTTCAAGCTATCAGCAAAGGCCGCTCGCACTTGAGAGCGTTCGGGCTCGGCGAGCTGTCTGATGGCAGGAATGACGGCGTACACGATGGAGACACCCTCGGGGAAGGATGACAGGAAGGAGGATGGCAGCCGTCTGTGCAGGCTGTTCTGCAGTATGATCCCGCCGATAGCTACGCCCCAACCCTGTCGCGCAGTGTGAGCGAGTGCTTCAGGATAGGACCTAGATGGAGCTCACCTGAGCAAAGCACCGTACGAACGTGAAGAAAGCCAGCGCGTGCGCATTGTTCGAGAAAGGGAGAGGCGCAAGGATCGGGAATTGTGTGCTGATCCACACGATCCCCAGTCCTGCGGCGACTGGTATCTGGTAACTGATGTACTGAGAGCGGCTGCTGTTCTCGTCGAGGAGGGACAGGATGCCGAACCCGATGATGACCAGCACCCATCCGATATAGTTTTGCGGCCTGTACTTGTCGACGATTTGAACGGAAAGCCCGCATGCGATGGCGAAAGCCGGCACGGTGAACGACAGGCCAAACATGTCCACGCCGGATCCGACGGCCGACGCACCCTTGCATGCCTGGAAATATACGGGAAGGTAGTCTGAGGCGCATATCAGTACGATCTTCCTGAGCGCATGTCGGTGTGTGAGTACGCACAGATTGCCGTCAGGGAGACAATACCGTGGAAGAAGGTGCCCAGATAGCTACAATGCGGTTCAGTGGGTGCATATCAACGAGCAACTGGTCGGACATACCCACTGAGAGTCGTTCGGCTGGTGAAGGCGAATCTCGGCACCTGGGACAAGTTTAAGCGGCGACAACACGCAACATGCGCGGCCATACCGTTGGCTCCTTCAACCACGGCAGTGCTTCGATGATGAAAAACGCCAGAATGCCAACGCTCCCGACGGTGAGCGGCACCAAGATGTGTGCGCTTCGCCAGGGGAAACGGACGCCGCCCCAAATGAATGCGATCATAAGGCTGATTGTGCTGCCGATGATGAAGGCGTTTCCACTACGCGCCAATGAGTCGGACGATGTATCCTGGATATACTGAGGTGACTCACAGCCAGTCCATACGCCTAACTTTCTTCTCCTTCCAGGTCGTTTTCGGCGCGTTGACACGAAGAAAGACGACGACGAGGCCGGCTGCGATCGCACAGATCGGGAGGTTCAGGAAGAAGAGCCAGCGCCAGGCTCCTGTGTTTGCTAGAGCGCCACCAACGGGAGGGCCAACGGCGCTGCAATTTTTTTGAGCGAGGCGACAATCTCCAGGAGATGGTAGACACGTACCATGCCAGCGCCCAGACCCTACAATCCCATTCGTCAGTAAGATAAGGCGGAGAATAAGCTGCGTGACACGTACGATGCAGTGACACCCTGGAATTTGCCTCGCTCCGGTAAAGGGACCAGGTCAGCATAGATGATCTCGGTCACCGCCAAGCACCCTCCTCCACCGACACCCTGAAGCGCTGTGAACGGTCAGCATGCGCCAACGTGCCAGACGCTGGCATACCTCTACCCCCGATGAGCATTGCCATGCTCTGCGCAGCACCAGAGACGGCGGACCCGGACGCGAAGAGGAATATGAACGTCAACAAGACCGGCTTGCGACCGAAGACGGACACAAGACCGCCGACGAGTGGAAGGACAGCCGTTGAAGCGACCGTGTACGCGCCACCTGCCCAGATGAAGTCGGTCCCATGAAGGTGCTGAACGATAGTTGGAAGGGCGGTGGGGACCGCCGTCTTCGGAGGAGTCAGATGTGCCTCAAAGCGTATCGGGGAGTCAACTTACGAGGTCCAGAGCGGAGAGCAAGTCGACCGTTAGGTTCGCCACAAAGACGAGCCAAAAATCGACGCCGCGCTTTGGCACTACAGCAGTTCCTGCAGAGGTGGGCGCAACGCCTGTGTCGAACTTGAGCTCTGGCTGGCTAACCATGCGCATAGAGTACGTCAAGAGGCGGCCGATGAAAAAGCTAAAGGCTCACCTAATGTGGGGACTCTTCTCCATGACCACGAAGGACGTAACAGAGAGCAGTGGTTGTCGCAACGCCGGTGGGAGAACCAGGCTAGGACAGAAGAGCGAAGGCTTGTGAACCTCGGAATGCAGCCTGAGATGGACCCGGACGCCGCGATCATGGCAGACTGCCGCGCAAAACCCTTGAGACCCAGAATGACCTTTCGAGAATGAAATGCATGCGTGTCAGAAGCAGCTGGCCGAAGCATAGGTACTGGATGAAGAAACGATCAGAACGTGTGCGGACTGCGACCGCTGCCGTGACTCAGACGGTTCCCGGGGTCCTTCCGAGTGGGCGGCTCACGTCCTCAGTCCTGGTTAAGACGCCGTGATTGGGCTTTGAGCTCGGCGTTTCACTAGTTACGAGGACTACATACTCATCAATCAACACTGCGGTATCATGTCATAGGATTGCAGTTGTCCGGTTCAGCATGCGGCGCGCCATGTCGCGGGCGTCATTTAAATCCGTGAGCGGACCCGCTCATACTCAAATTCATATTGGTCGCGCACTGCGCTCTAGCGGGATACTGTTGTGCGTAGATCATTTCGACCATAAACATCTCGAGGCATGTGGTGTACCGCAGTTTCCACGTAAATATATAATGATACTACCGAGATCCGTAGTCTAGTAAATACCGGGAATAAAGCTGAAGGGCACGCTGCGACGATAATTGTACCAAGAATCTCCGAACCTTTCCTTCATACCTGCGTCTTCGACCCTCCCTCTCTTCCACAGCGACACCACAGCAAATGTGCCAATGAGAAGGAAAAAAGCGATGAAGAGACCCAAGGGCGTCTGCATGATGCTGCACTGACGAACCCATCCTCCGCGCGAAAAGAGTATCATAACGTATCCGCCCACGCACATAAAGATTGCGGTATAACCGGGGTGCCGCACGTATCTGTAGGGACCACTGGTGACGAGTGTATGAGAGGGTCGCAATGTCACCTCAAAAGTGAAAAGGTCTCCGAGTGCTCGATAGCATCGGACCCGGATGACGCCACCGAACACCAGCAGAAATGCCCCGACTGCAAATTCCGGCCGAAGCCTGGCATCTGCGAAATCGGGCCCTCTGGTAGGGCACGGTCGTCGCCGCGACGTAAGGCGGCATGAAGCGTGGATAGGTCGCGGCCGCGGTGACCATGGCGTCGCATACGAGGAGTGAGATCACAAAGACCTAGCTCAGACTGTCAGACATGTCGCGGCGCATTTGTGCAGAGAAGAAAGTAGAACCTTGCATGCGACGCAGATCTGTCGGACGACCTTGTCGAACGTGTTCTCAGAGTAGACGCGGTCGCGCCCATTGGGGATGGGCACAGGAGGTGTGACGGCAAAGTAAAAAGAGACTGCCGAGATGGCAAATGCAGCAAGCTGGAGCTGAGGATGAGGTATGGCGAGCGACATGGCCGGAATTCCGCTACGAGTTTGGAGTCTCGAGACGTAGCGGTACTTAAGCTGACCCCAACGGACGAGAGATCAGATGAACACCACCAGCAATTCGACCGTACAAGGGCACCAAGGATCCCAGGATTGCGAACACTTGAGAATGATCAAGAATATCATCCGAGTTCGGAGCACCGCGCGCCCTGTATTTGGATCCCAGATCTCCCACGGTCGCTCGACTGGTTCACCGGATGCTTCCATACTGTCACCGTGTCTGCATCATTCATCAAAGCTTCGAGCTTCAAAGTACTGCAAGCAGACACGGCCCATTGCCACCCTGTCCCCGTTGAGCATGACCGGCATGATCGAAGCTGACAGCACGTGTTATGCATCTTGTGCTCGAGCTCTCTCTAGGTCCCACAGCTCGCACCCACGTCTGCACCATCATGTCCTCCTCGTTCACCGAGTCATGGCTTGCCAGCGGCGACGGCCTTAGCTTCTACACGCGCACCTACGCAGCATCGACGCCACCGAAGGCCATCCTCCTGTTTGTCCACGGGTTCGCAGAGCATATCGGGCGGTATGACGACTTTCTCTCGCAGTGGCCGCGGCGGGGCATCACAGTGTTTGCGTTCGACATGCGCGGGTTCGGACGTACTGCGCTGGACGTTGCGCACCGCAGTCCCGGCAGCGCGTATGGGAAGACAAACTGGACGTTGCAGCTGGCGGATGTCGATTGGTGGGCGCGATACCTCCTGAAAGAGAATCCAGGCGTCCCGCTTTTTCTCATGGGCCTCTCGATGGTGAGTCCGTCGAATCAGAGTCGCTTTGTCGACGACATACTTAAGGCGAATAGGGCGGAGGACTTGCCCTCTCATTTGCCTGTCAGAAAGGACCATCGGCACCGGCGCATACAATTTCCAAGCTCTCCGGCGTCATTGCAGGCAGCCCGCTGGTTCTGCTTAGCCACCCGCCTTGGCCGATCACGCTCTGGCTCGGCGGACATTTGGCCAAAATTCTCCCTGACGTCCTCATCCCCACCAATGTTCCCGACACGGTACGTTGTCTGTGGATCGGCGATTGACTATGCCTCACCGTCTTGCAGTACTTCTCGCGCGATCCTGCGATCACCGCGGCTATAGCTACAGATAGCCTCCGGAAGCCAAAGGGGTCGCTGCGCGGACTCACCGACATAATAGAGGCGGTAAGAAATCGGCGCCTATATGTTTCGCCTATACGATTCATTTACTAACGACGCTTTGCGTAGGGAAAAGAAAAACTCAGGACTAGCTGGAGAAACTGGCCGAAACATCTCCCGGTACGTCCGTCTCCGCAATGTCCGTGCTTACGCTGCTCATCGTAAACAAGGTATTGTTTTTGCATGGGACTGCGGATGAGGTGGGCGTTTCTTCGCTACAATATAGTGTCGTGCTGATAATGCGCGTCGGAAAAGGTCAACTTTATCAAGGGCACGGAGGAGTTCTACAAGCTTATCGACGCAGACGACAAGAAACTCGTCATATACCCGGTGAGCCTGTCTTGCTATCGCACTCCATCAGCTCTACTTAAACGTTCGTGCGATTGGCAGGATGCATACCACGACCTCGTTCATGAAATCGACGGGGTCGCGGAGCAATCGACTGAACAGTTCATATCGTGGGTCGAGGCGCACGTTCAGCATTGAGGTCTGGCCAAGGACTGGAAGCGGCGGGTTAGCGTAAGAACCTTCCGCGTAGTACGTTTGTCAAGGCATTATTCATGAGCCCGAGGCTCATGTCAGAACAGGTCGAGTGAGAGCGGTTGTCGCTTATATAGCATTTGGCCCCTCTCTTTTTCGTACGAAGCCGACTGAGCAGTCAGTCGAGCACTACTCGGACGGTGTCAGGACAATTGATTGCGTGGTTATTTACACGGGTCAATACGGCGCCGTGCAACGCTTTCTGTGAGAAGTAACATGGAAAATGAGTGGTTGCCGTATAGATCGAACCCTATCGAACCTCACGTCAAGGTGCATCGTCGCGCGCAACTAGCACGGCCCATGTACACGTACATACCCAGCGTCGACATGGCCTTCTGATTAGTACGGAATGTATTGCCAGTGCTTCCGGCTTGAAGTGAATGCGACTCCTGATTTTGAGCGCTACGATACCATCGAAAACCTTGTCCGCCTCGTTGACGCCGCGATGGGACCCGGATATGGTACTGAGGTGAGCGGGTACAAGCATGGTCGAGCGCATACCAAGTCAATGTCGAGGCGCCAGATCAGATCGCTCTTGAAGAGGTCCACGAAGCTCAGAACTCTATTGGCTTTGACGGTTCCCAGGTACTTAGATCGTCACTGCCATACGTATCGACACGCTGTGATTTCACTATGTACACGACAGTCATCGCGCGCTCTCCGCATTGTGGCCCTCTCTTATCACCGCCATTCTGCATCCGCTGTTCAGTATCATGCGGTGGCCATACCAGTTTGACAGAAATCGAAGTGCTCGTCGAAGATGATATGATATGACCCAGGATATCGTTGAACCAGGGGGTAATTTATCAGTTACACAAGTACGTAATACCATTGATAATGATACTTACCAACAAGCTTGAACTTATGTAAAGTTGGCGTCCAAGATTGTATACTTATATATAAACGTTCTTCGCACGCCCTGGATTTTTCCCATCCCGCAGCTCGATCGCGAACTTCGCGCTCGGCCACCAGGTGACAATGATAGTGGCGGGGTGAGTGTTCAGCGCTCGATACTTTGTACCAGCTCTACCACAACCTTACTTCCGCAGGTCCCTTCGACGTTCGCAAGCAGGTGAGTGCTGCTCTCCGAGTCGTATAGGCAGGCACTTCATACTCAAAGAATGCTTCCGCAGCTTGCATTCTATGGCGCGTATCACGCCAACCCTACCAATATCTTGATCCACGTCGTCTTCGTTCCGATCATCGTATGGTGCGTCTCATGGCAGGTTTTCGCAAGCAGGCACGTCCTGAGGGTCGCGGCTCAGGACGTTCGAGGTCTTCCTGGCGGACGTTCCGACGCCCTCCTTCGTGCCAGAAATCCATTACACTTTCAACGAGTACTTGGCCTTTGACCTCAACTGGTCTGTCCTATTTGCCGCCACCTATCTGGTCTACTACTACACTCTGGAGCCAGTGGCCGTTGTAAGCCGACACGCTCGGTTCTGTTCTGCCTCCTCATCTGACGCCGCCTTCAATCACAGGCCCTGTATACTCCGAAATGGATCTTGTCGACATTAAGCGCTGCGGCTTTCTCCAAGACGGCGACCTCATAGTTGCCGCTGTCGCGCATGGCGTAGCCTGGATTGCTCAATTCATAGGACACGGCGTTGCGGAGGGACGGGCCCCTGCGCTCTTGGACAACCTTCTGGCAGGTGCGTCCGAAATTTCTTGTCTATCGCGACAGTCGAACATTGACGTTTCCTGCCTGGTATCAGCCGTCGTTTTGGCGCCGTTCTTCGTCCATCTTGAGGTCCTGTTTACCTTGGGCTACCGGCCTGAGATGCACAAGCAGCTCAAGAACGATGTTGGAAAGGAGATTCTCCGCATCAAGACGATCGAGGGCGACAAGAAGAGGGCTCGGAAGGAGCTTTGATCGGTTTCATTATCTTGTAAATATTACTGACGGGAAGGCCTGGTCACCGGTCACCAATCCAGTTCTCTATTGCGCCTTCAATGCATATATATCACCGTGACACATGGCCCTATCCTCAGTCCTGGGTTTTGCTGAGCTGTGGTTGTCTTGTCTGTCGCTTGGTGTGAACTCAATCCAGCCGTCCTTCATGAACTATAGTATGACCGGATTTGAATCTTCTAAGACTAATAGGCCGCTACCTTTAATTACGTAATTCCGAATTTACGCACAAGTAACGAAGCATCACAATGTCGTGAAAATTACTATGTATCCGGTACTCTTATCCGAAGTGCTCGTCGCCCCGTTCATCAGCCGTTCATCACCGGGTCGCTGTCAGTGACACTGTCAGCAGTCATGGGAATGGTACGCAGACAAAAGCATAAGTAAGTACTGAAGTTGAGCTAATATGAACCACTAGCATCGACAAAAGTCGCCTTCTTGAGACTTGTCGCGCCTGGAACCTAATCCTATCCTATCCTAGTATCCTTCGACCGGAGCATGTGCCTCTGCAGCATCAATGTTCGCGTCACTGCTTCCGGTAGCGTGAGTCCCAACAATATCTCAGGCTCCATAAGTATATCAACGTCGTCGCCACGGTCTCTAAGTCCACCTCTGCACCATGGTTTCTCTCTTCAAACGCCTGTATCTTGTACGTCGCCACGCTTCACGTCCCTGTCTCCCCCAATTAATCGCTGATCGCAGTCCACAGGTGTTCTACCCTTCTCAGCCGGAGCCCACGTCTGCCCCGCTCAAGTTCGGCATTCTCGGGGCCGCAGGCATCGCACCAATTGCACTCATTCTTCCCGTGAAGAACCATGCAGACGCTGTGGTGCACGCTATCGCTGCGCGCGACCAGAAGCGCGCGGATGCATTCGCGAAGAAGCACGGCATAGCGAAGGCGTACGGTGGGGCTACCGCATACCAAGGTGCGTGATGTGCACGGTTCGCGAGAGATATTGACTGACGGCGTAAGCAGACTTGCTGGATGACCCAGAGATCGATACCATCTACAATCCAGTGCGTTTCTCTCTGTTACATCGCGTCCAGCTCCGGCGCTGACGAGGCCGTTAGCTCCCAAATGGTCTGCACTATGAATGGACTATGAAGGCGCTCGCCGCAGGCAAGCACGTCCTCGTCGAAAAGCCCAGCGCGGACACCGCCGACGAGACCCGGCGCATGTTCGAGTATGCCGAGAAGAAAGGCCTCGTCTTGCTCGAGGGGTTCCACTACCGGTTTGTATCCCTATCACCCTCTTTCTTTGCGACATACTGACGCTGGCGGTGCAGCTTCCACCCCGCGACGCGACGCATGAAGGAGATCGTCGATAGCGGCGAGATTGGCACCGTTACGAACATAGACGCGAGGATGGCGATTCCTAGTGGGATTCTCAAGGACAACGACATCCGCATGTCGTACGCGTTGGGCGGCGGTTCCCTCATGGATATGGGCTGTGAGCAACTCATCTCCTTGCTCTCAAAGGCATTTGCTCATGGCGATGATAGGCTACACGCTCTCAGTCGCGCGCTATATCGTGGGCGCGGAGCCCTTGCGGGTTGTGACCGCGAGCGCGGATACTTCGTCTGCGTTCCCGAGGATCGATATGGGCGCTACCGCGACGCTCGTCTTCCCTCCTCTCTCCCCAGCCCTGTCCGCGGCATCCCCTGACGCGACGCCGTCCGAGATCACGGCCACAATGACGTCGCACTTCCGCCTGCCCGCGCGCCTCGGGTTCATTCCCCAGCTCCCTCAGCTCGCCGCGCGTGTCACAGGCACGCGGGGACAGGTCACGCTGTACAACTTTTCGAGTCCGTGGCTGTACCACTACATCGCGGTGAAGACTACGGACGAGAATGGGGTCACCAAAAAGCGCACGGAGAAAGATTATGGGAACGACGGGTGGACGAGGTGAGTCAGGCCGCCTGGTGCTGCAGCTGGCCTGACTTTCCGAGCTAGCTATCGGTACCAGTTTGAGGCGTTCGTGGAGAAGGTCCGCGGGCGTGTCCCGCATCACTGGTACGATGCTCAGGACTCGGTCAGCAACTTGCAGTGGATCGAGCGCATCTACGAGGCGGTGTGTAACTCTGTTATGTATTGTCGTTCGTCATCGCTAACGCTACAAGTAGACTGGTCTCGGCTCGCGTCCCGAATCTACTGCTCAGATCGTGACAGACTGATCGCACGCAGCACGGAGGCTTGTCCCATGGCGAGAAAATTATCCCAGGATGTATGCTACCGTCTGGATTCATATTGGATTCTCAACAACAACGACGGGCCCACTGGCCTCATGTACGGCCTTCTCGACCTTCACCATGGTAAATCAACGGAGGCGCTGTGCTAAGTGGGCGTAGAGTAGAGAAGGTTGCGGGCCAGGTACTTCAAATGCGGGGGAGCGGAGGTGCTGGCAACAGATGTCGCATCGCACTAGGAGGACGAGAGTTAGGCGGTTCTCTAGGGCTTGCCTCAGAACTTCAGGCCGCACGTCATGACCTTCTGAGTGACGCTGTGTCAACGCGTCGAAGATAGAAACCCAAACTCAAAGGCTTACCTGGCACGCTCCTAGCTCCCGCATTGCGCTGGCAGAGGAGTCGCTCGCTCTGCGGCGCCATCATTGCGCCGTTGTCGCAGTCCAAGCTCATGCACACGGCGGGCACAGCGTTGAGATGAAGTTGAGAAAGTCCGTGCGGAGATTTCTGGGTCATATCGAATGTATTCGAACGTGCACCGACCAGTCACCATCGGTCATGAACTTGTCAACTCAAAAGTGACGGGCCGCGGTCTCCGAAACTTAAGTTATCAGTCAGATAAGTGGTTGTTTACCTTTATTTTTCTTGTACAGAAGATCACTACACGGCCGAGTAAAAACGAATGAGATTGTAAGTAATGGCTCGTAAATGCCCAACTTGACGTGCCGGTGAGTCAAATCGAGGCCAACGTTCACAACGCTGGCCGATCCTACCGACTGGAAGCTACAACTTGGAGTGCGGCGCAACATCTGCCCGTCAACCCTTCCCTACCCCCTCGAAGCTCGCCAGACTGGGCGGCGACTCCTGGACGCCCAAAACCTGCTGAGAGCCAGCGATGCGCGTCAGTATACTCCGATCCGGATACTCAACACAGAGACAATTGCTCACGGGTTTCTCGCCGTCCAGCGCAGTAGTGGCCCCAAAAACCTCTCTTTCGGACGATACGTGTACAATGGCTGTGGATCGGTCGCGCGTGCTGGTGTCGCGCGCGGCGCTCAACTGCGAGGTCATGTCGATGAGCTGCACGGTCGTGGTAGCGGCCGATTGTGAGTTGTACTCTCGCGAATTGAGCGTTGTCATGAGGGCATTGGAGTACACTGCGAAACCAACATGAGATGTTGAATCTCAACGCGCGCGTGAAAAGGGCGCACCTTTGCACATGAGCAGCGTGCTGTAGACGCGCACGTAAGCATAAATGTCAGAAAGCTGGGTGCTATCCACGCTCACAAGAACGCGTGGTAGTTGGCGTTGATGGCGGCGACGAAGACGATCAAGTCGCACATGGCGGTGGCGGTCGTCGCGAGACCGGTCTCCACGGAGAGGCGGATGAGGCGGTTAATTCGCAGTTCGCTATGCCGAAAATGCACTGCTTTCCGCTTCATGAAGAGCTGTAAAACGCGGTGAGTTTATGCCACCAGCTGACCACAGCATGGCACTTACCAGGTAGATCATAGCCGTCGAGATAATCTATGATAGGCTTTGTGAGCGGCGATGAAGAAGATGCAGCGGGTAGGACTACGCACGAAATCCACCAAGGCACTGCCGCCCAGCCAAGTCTAGTGGCCATAGTCAGCGCCAGTAAGCAGCACCGACCCCGAGACTCACGCTAATGCGAGGGGTGATTGTGTGGAGTTGTGCAACATTTGTGAAGGGGGCAGCCTGATATATAGGCCTCCATCAAGAGTGACGCCACAGAGGGATGCGATAACACGTACCCCGATCGTAGTAGAAAAAGCCGCAGCGCATTGTCCGAGAGCGAGCTAAGCAGCTAATGAGCGATGTCAACACGCGGATGGTCGGGAAAGGACTTACCATGACGATGAATGCAGGTAAGATGACCCACTGCGACAGCTTGCGTATGCGCCACGCGTAAAAGATCTGGACCCATGCAGCAACTGATCCACTCGGTCAGTCTATTGTGGATATGACAGAAACGAGCGTGCAGACCTATCCCTGAGACCGTCGGCAGGGACTTGAACGTCCACGCCGGGAATATGAGCTTCGGGACTTGCCCCCACCCTACGACCAATACCCCCCATCCGAGATCGAGGCCAATGACGCTTTGCAGGATATCCAAAACGAAGATGATGTAGACTGACAATGAGAGGTAACGGTCAGACTTGTGCGCGAGTGATGAGAGCGAGAACTAACCCGTTGCCTGGACAAACTTTGGGTCCTTGTAAGGAGTGATATGGTACAGATCTACAGTCAGAGTAATTAGCGAACTCTCGCGCTCAGAAATGCGCAGTGCGTACATAGTTGCACACTGGACACTCCGAACAGAAACCAGCTCATCAGAGCTCCGAGATACTACAGTAAGTCATTAGATAGACGGTACGATGGACATAGATTTTGTCGATACTTGCGAGGGGTGCGAGCCTAGGAAACGGGTGTCAGCAACACTGGATCGTCGGAATTGTAGAATGGAAAACACACAGGCGGACGATCTGAGCCTGGGACGGACCTGGCGCATCCGCCCGGAGTTCGAGCGATGGAACAGACATCGTGTATGATCCAGAGAGCGGGACGGGGACGCAGTATAAAGCAATCGAATTAGCCAATGCGAGGCCACACTGCCGCCTGGGTATCGCGGCTGCCGTCCATCAACGTACCCGAGCAGAAGCAAGCTGGCACTACGGCATGGCGCGATGGCGTGGATGGGACATCCGTTCCGTCGGGTCAGTCGGCGCGCCAAGTACCGGCAGCGTCTGATCAACGAAAACCAGCGCTAGCGGAGGCATGCGAGGATAGTTCCCATCTGAGGTCAAGAGCGAGGGAGGATGTAAAGCGGTCTGCTGCTGCGAATAGGGCGGCGTAGCGGCGTCTGGTAGCGTTGCGTTCGTCGACGAGAATGAGTCCTCTGGATGCGGGGGGCAGGGTTGGCTATTGTTTCGGCCAGTGCACATTGATGTACTGACGCAACGCAGCAACGCGGCGCTCTCTTCCAGCGCTGATGAAGAACACCTGTCAGGAAGGAAGGAAGACAAATGTTAGCTGCGTGGCGCCATACGTTGTAAATAAATCGATACCTCAGCTGCCAGCGCCCCTTCGCACAGCACCGCCATCAACATGGCGGTGACTGCGCTGCATGATTGCGTCGATGCGCGCATGCGAACCCAATTTTCGAACTTCGCGCTGTGACGATGATGCCACGTTAGGCAGCATAATTGGTTTCGAACTCGAGGCGTAACCACATGGCAGACGCGTTAGGGCTGTGAATCTTCGTCAGAGCGCAGGCGCGATGTAACGGCAGGAACGTACCAGGGAGGAGCAACACTAATAATGAGGACAGTACCGTACGTCGCGTACGGCCCCATGTCGGCATGTCGTGAGATCCCCCCTCCGAGTCGGCGCGCCTCCGAACCGCTGGAGAGCGGAAATGCAAGTAGGATAAAGAGTCAGCAACTATCTCGAGAGTGAACACTATGCGGGCGTCAAAAAAAGACCGGGGAACGATGCCAGCGATCCGGAAGTAAACGGTAATGGTGGCGCATTGGTGGCGCATTCATTTTGTGCCGTGGATTAGGCTATAGATATGGGCCTAGTGATCGTCTCGGAGGCTCAAAAACCGGGAATATCAGTATCGGCGTCGAGAGCGCCGCCTCTAAGTCTTCGCTCGGAGTCCACGTACAGGCGAGTCGACCGACTGCCACGTTCTCACGGCCTTCCCCTCCTTCACCCCTTCGTCGGCATCACACTCTCCAGGAATGCGCTTATACGGGTCGGACATTGTCAACAGGCTGTTCGTATCTGACATCGCTCGCACGCAGCACTCTATGTCCAAACATGCGCCTCATCATCCGTTACGAGTCGGTCGTAGCTTGATCGTTCTCGGCCCTCCATAACACACGACGTCCTGGCTGTCTCCCAGACGGTTTGTTTGTTAACCGGATCAGCTCTGAGCATGTCGGACAAGTCGAGATACTCTTCGACACTCGAGGCAGGAAGCCGCACATAAGGCGAGGACGCCAGTATTCGGAGGGAGTGGGCGGTTGGATCCATCATGGGTATGTCTTCTGCTCCTGAGTCAATGGCACAGTCTGGCTTACCGAACCATATTTGACCCAACGTTCCTGTCTCTGAAAGAGGTGCCGACATAGGCGACCTTCAATGTGAACGTCGAAGTTGACTGGGTGCGGGGTGCGATCGAAGGTGCGTTCACCACTCTGTGGCGGTTGGATACATAACTCAGACAATTTCAGGCTCCTCGAAGCTCGTGAACCTCCTTGCGCTGCACATTCCAGCCCCGTCAACGTACGAATCTGCTACATTATTGCGCTGGGTGAGACAATGTCTGTTCGTTCGCACACTGCTTAAGCACCGATGCTGATTTATATCGGCAGCGGCAAACCGAACTTACGAGCTCTCGCATGTCTTGTTGTGGACTGGCTGCAAGGTGGGACACGCGCTGAGGACAACGAGCGTGCAACACGTCAGGGGCGGTGCGGCGGCCCAACCTGGAGTCTGGACGGGGCGCCCGTCGTGATGGACCGTCTCGTTGACGCCGCGTTCGGAACCTGGAGTCCGGACGGCGTACACCGATTGGTGCGTCAGAAGGGTTAGGCTGCTGACTATCGCTTACCCACCGGCCTTTTTTCACCACAGCCTCCTCCGTATCGAGGCCTATCCGACTCTCTCATCAGGGCCAACCTGCACCCGCTGGACGCGACCGCTCACCCGACGCTGCTTCAATGCGCCGCGTACACGACCTCGCGGCAGCAAGCGTACAGATCATTGATGGGCGCCGAGCCGGGTACTTATAGCTGCTGCATCGGCGCAGACTGCCTACCCCCTCCCCTCTGCATCCCTCCATCTACAGCATGCCCGCAGATTCGTTCGACATTCGCAAGCAGGTATCTGCTTTTGTATAGGCACTCAGTACTTGGTTCACTCCATTGCTTTCGCAGCTTGCATTCTACGGCGCGTATCACGCTCACCCGGTCAACATCGTGATCCACGTCGTCTGCATTCCGATCATTGTATGGTGAGTCTCGCATGCCAGTCGCGAGCGAGCACGTCCTGACAGCCGCGGTTCAGGACAGCCAAAGTTCTCCTGGCGGACGTCCCAGTGCCCTCCTTCGTGCCACAAGTCCACTACACTTTCAACGATTATCTGGCCTTCAACCTTGACTGGACTGTCCTATTGGCTGGTATGTATTTGGCTTACTACTACGCTTTGGAGCCAACCGCTGCTGTAAGCCGACAACTTGGACTTTTGCTCCTTGTCTGACGCTTTCTATCGCAGGCCCTCTACCCCGCAATGGATTTTGTCGACATTGAGCGCAGCGGCCTTCTCCAAGACCGGTGATCACGTCAAAGTTGCCGCTATCGCGCATGGCCTGGCCTGGATCGCACAATTCATAGGACACGGCGTTGCGGAGGGGCGCGCGCCTGCGCTCCTCGATAACCTCCTTGGGGGTACGTTTGACCTTGTCTGGCGCGGGATCTAATATGACGTCTTTTGCCTGGCCATAGCACTCGTCACGGCCCCGTTCTTCGTCCATCTTGAGATCCTGTTCACCTTGGGTTACAAACCTGAGATGCACAGGCAGCTCAAGAACGATGTGGGAAAAGAGATCTTGCGCATCAAGACGATCGAGGGTGACAAGAAGAGGGCACGCCAGGGGCTGTGATGATTTTTCGTTCTGCGTTCATACTGCGTATGAATACGGCACTTCGTTTCAGCTACGATATATGATTTGAGCAAGAGGACAACCAAGACGCAGGTGAAACAAACATAGATCTCAGTTCATTGCTAATCGGAAACACACTACATTCGTACATTAACTGATAAACGATACATTCAGTAAGATCATCGCCGAGTGTTCATAGCCTATGGGTCTTGTATCCTCACCTTTGTTGCACCACCATTCAGAGGCCTCGAGCTGCATGGCCTCTTCGGCGCGTATGATGCTTGCTAGCGGCTTGTCCCATGGCCAGCCGCGACGCTATGGTGACTCTCTGCGTTGCGGCGGGCATCTGCGAGGTGGTCATTGCAGTATGGCCGTCAGCGACGCGTGGCAGGCCGTGACTTGGACAACAAAGTGAACTAGGGAAAAGGAGGCTACATGCGACGCCATCCCCACTTCCACCACCACCATGTATTTTCCTCCCTTGGTTTCCGACGGTGTTCAGATGGCTAGCGTTGCTGCCACTGCCCCTCGATGGCCCGGAGATGTGTACACAGCGTGGCCAGGTGTAGGAATAGGTGCCCGTACGACCTGCAACGCCCTTAGGGGCTCATTCCCGCGTACCGCCTCTCCGGTGTGTTTTTCGAAGGAAAGCAGTCGCCTAGCAGCGCTTCCCCTGCCTTTCGACGACCCGGGTACGAGCACGTATTGCACGCCGGTGTCGCTGCCGTTGTCACGGAGCAGGGGACATGTTTTGCAGTGAGCGGCTGCGCCGAAGCCGGACGGGCCGAGGTGATGCATGCTTGGTCAGCGTACACGTCGCCTGGTCGACATGGCTCTCGCTCTAGTCTCCACCTCTCCACCTCCTCTGCGCACGACAGGCGTGTCGCTGTCGGTGCACTCTGCCTCACACGTTGTTGGGGAGCACCCCTGGCTATCACGACCCGCCCCTTGTCTCCGGGATTACACGTCGCCGACACCTGCCCGAGCTCTTATCCGCCGACATTCGGATAGACGACCATTGCGGTTGTCACTGCTCGCTGCATCGAGCCACCACCGCGCAGGATAGGCCCACGTCTCGCCCATCCGCTGGTTAAAAGACACTGCCCGAGCTCTTATCAGCCTCCGTTCGGATATACGACCATTTCGGTTGTCACTGCTCGCTGCATCGAGTCACCACCGCGCAGGCTAGGCCCACGTCTCGCCCATCCGCTGGTTAAAAGACACTCCACTCGATCGGCGGCCTATCCTGTCTCACCCGCCCATTGATTTGCAGCCACGCCACTCGATCGGCCGCCTGGCCTGCCTCGCCCGCCCATTGATTTGCAGCCAATTTGTTGCGATGTGCGCTGCATATTGGATGGGCCTGGGCTGTTACGGTTTGCCTTGAAAAGGATGTGCTGTCCGTGGGTTTGGTTCAGCACAAGTTCGTGCACTACCACTCCAATGGCGCTGCGCACAACCGAAAAGTCCACCCCTGCCCGTGCGTCTGCCACTCGTGGCACAGTGGAGCCTGCACTGCCCCCGCTTCCCCCGGTCCCTGCGCTCATCACCGGGCGGGGCCTCACACTGCGCCGCGCCGCTACGCCGGAGGTCCCGCCTGCGACGCGTGCCTCCGTACTGGTACGCCAACGGCCCGCCTCTGTACCTCCTTCGTCCCACCGTCTTATGCGCCGTCAGTCAAGCACCACGCTTGCCTCCGCGACGAGCGCCTCAAATGGGGACATCGTCGACGTGCAAATCACGCCGACTAAAGGCAAAGGCCGGTCGACCGCTGCTACTGCTTGCGCCGCCGCCCTGGTACGTTCCGCGCTCGCTATGCGTATGCTGCCATTGTCTGACATGGCTATCAGTCTGCCGGCACCACGGAGCCCGACCTCCTCAGCCGGTACAGGTTCGTGCCGCGTCCTGCCGGCTTCACTGCCGGTGTCCGTGCGACCGACCATGTCGCGTCGGTGACTGCTAGCAACTTGCAGCGCCTTGACGACGAACACATGGATCTGCGCGCGTCGGTCAACAGGGAGCTCGAGGATCAAGCCACCATAGTCGCACAACTCCGTGTCGACATCAACCAGCTCGCTGTCGACCAGGGCTCCGCCGCTCCTGTCGACTTCGACATTTCACGCGATGCAACCTTTCGCACTCTGTACAGTCAAATGGCCGACGCCATGGGCACTCTCAATGGTGCTACAGCTGCCATCGAACATCTGCGGGATGACCTCGCCGCCTTGCGCGAAGACGTCGTTGCCCTGCCCACGACTCATGCAGTCACCGTACCGGATGCCCTTCCCCATCTCCCTGTCATCGCACCCCTTGCTCCTCACTTCTCGCCCGCTGTCTCTGGCCGTCCCGCTGCCCGCGGTGGCGCCTCCAACGGTCGCGGACGGGGTACCAAGCGGCCTGCGGACGACGACGCCAGTCCAGCTACGACTCGGCGCCGCGAGAGCCAGCACAAGTCGTGGCATCGCCCGGACAGCCGCCACGTGGACACTCCCTCTGCGAGCACCGAGTTTGTGCTGCACATCGGGCCTGTCAACGTGGACTACTCGCCCATCGTCCTATACGAGACTCTCGCCGGCCAGAGCGACTTTGTGCCGCTGGCCATCCCCCGCAATGACGTGCTCTCTGTGCGGCGCGCGCGCCGCGACCTTCTCGAGGTCCGCTTCCGTCAAGTCGGTCAGGCCGAACTATGGGTGGCCGAGTGGAACCGCCGCGTGCCTCGGTCGCTTGCGGACGTCCGCGTGCAAGTCGTAGTTGCGGGGTCGGACGGGAACTCTGAGCAGAGTGCCCGCAGTGTGATTCTGGGCGAGAGGTGAGCTTGCGCTGCTCCGCCCGCGCGCGTGCACCAATGTTCATGTCGTGCTGTGCCCAATGTATGATTAGACGTAGTCTGTCCGTCCTCAGTTGGAATATGAATGGTGGCTTGGCTCTCAAACTCCACATGCGTGTGCTGGCCGACTGGTTGTTCCTGCATGACATCGTCGTGCTGCAGGAAACCCACCTTCTGTTTGAACAGGAGGACTCGTTACTGTATCCCAGCTCGCACGTGTGCTACACTTTCTGTCGCCCGGCGTCAACATCGTTGCGGAACTGTCACGGCGGTGTCGCCATCTTTGTGCGACGCACAATCGCACACTGCATCAACCGCTCGCTGTCCGGCCCAGACCTTGGTGTGCTCGAGCTGCCATCCCTCATTGTGATTGCTGCATATCTCCCACCCCCCAGCTCACCTTGGTTGGTATGTGCAACTGTGCCCCCCCTTGCGCGGTTCGAGGAAGTTGTGACCCTCTGCGCTGCCGGCAGCCGTCCGCTGCTGGTGCTCGGCGATACCAACGCGCGTACAGGTGCCCTATCGCCTTCTTCCACCGCACCTCGTGTCTCCCTCGACGAGCGCGTCGACGCGCGCGGCCGTGACTTGGCTCTCCTGTGCGATCTTTCAGGTCTGCACATTCTCAACGGGTCTGCCCACGACTGCTCGTCGCCGCGTGGGAGCTGGACGTCGTTTCAGCCGGCGGGCCGTGCGGTGGTCGACTACGGCCTCGCAACTGCCTCCCTCCTGACCGATATCACGCATTTTGAGACGCCCGCCGTACTTCGTGACTGGTCCGATCACGCCATGCTGCGCGTGCGCCTGAGCATGGCCATGCCAGTCCCTGTGGACATCGCAGCTGTGTCACACCACTCGCGCCGCGGCCCGGAACACAAGGCCTTGCATGTACCTTCCACGCTGGATGTGCTCCTTGCGGAGACCGTCGCCGCTATGTGCACCCCCGATGATGCTGTCGCCGCTTTTTATGGTGTCTGCTCGGCATTCTCGTGCCCTGCCCAAGTTTACACGGATGGTAGCGCATCCACAGACGCCTTCGGACACTCACGCGCCGGTTCTGGCGTGTTCTGGGGCCCTGACCATGCGCTCAACATGTCGTTGCGTGTGCCAGGGGCTCAGACCAACAACCGCGGTGAACTGTACGCCGTCCTTCGCGCGATTGCGAGTCGGCCGTGCAACATGGCCCTGCAGGTTTTCTGCGACTCGACGTATGTCATCCACACCTTCTGCCATTGGATTGCCGTGCTGTCCGCCACGGTTGGTGCTGTGCGAACGCCGACCTCATCAGCGCCGGTGCGGAGCTGCTTCAGTCACGTTGTGCCCCCATCCTCTTCACCTGGATCAAGGGCCATTCCGGCAACCAGAGTCATGACTGTGCAGACCGCCTGGCTGCTTCTGGGTCGTTCTGCAGTACTATTCCATCCGCCATACTGACACCTGTCGACACGGCTGCCTGTCACTGCCTGGATGGCGGTGCTGGCGTTGACTTGTCTCGAGTCAAGGTGTCGACTTTGCTGCCTCGCGTGCCAGAAATTGCGAGTCGCGTGGCTATTGTCGGCGATGCCACGGGGACAGCTCATCGTGGACGTGTGCGCGTGCGACGTGTCCAAGCTGACAATCTTGCTCGCCTGTTGGCCTGTACCAACGATGGTGTCTTCTGGCAGCTGGTCCGTGCTTGGACTGACGCCCGCAGCCGCCCTGCCCAGGTGTCCATCAACGCCTTGCACGCCACATTCCTTGAACGCATGAATCCCCCCGACGTGCTCCCTGAACATTGGGATCGCTCCTTCCATCGCCGGTCGCGTCTACTCGCATCTGCCCTTCCCGATCGGACGCCTGTTGCGGATGACGAGGCTGGGGTGGCTCTGAATCGCCCGTTTACCCTGGCCGACGTTGCTGCTGGGCTGCAGCATCTGAAGACGCGGCATGCTAAATCGGCACCTGGCTTGGACCGCACGTCATATGCTGACCTGTTCGCAATCCCGCCAGAACAGCTCCTGCTACTCTGCCAGAGGTGCATTGACGCGCGCACTGTGCCACAGGCGTGGCTGACTACATGTCTCGTTGCCATCCTGAAGCGTGGTCGACCCGCAGACGACGCGAACAGCTATCGCGTGATTGGCTTGGAAAGTTGCCTGCTCAAGTTCCTCACGCTTCTGGTCGAGGCGCGCCTGCGCGAATGGGCTGAGGGTGCGGCTCTTCTGCCACCGTCTCAGAATGGCTTTCGTAAGGGACGACGCACCAATGACAACGGATTTGTGCTGCGTTGCGCCGTCGAGCGTGCAAGAGCGCAGGGCAAGCCTCTGTATGTTGCCTTCGTCGATCTCACAAATGCTTTCCCTTCCACCGATCACCCTGCCCTCTGGCTGAAGATGTATCGCCAGGGAGCCGGCGGCCCTCTAACAGACTTCATGCGCGCGCTGTATTCCGACATGTCCTATGTTTTGCGAGCCGATGGACAGATGTCGGACTCTTTTGCGTCGGGACATGGTGTCCTCGCTGGTGACTCTGCGTCCCCCATGTTGTGGCTGCTGTTCATGGCGGACCTGGTCTTTGCCCCGGACCCCAATGATGTGGTGCTCGACGGCGTGCCTGTGTCGCACCTGGAACATGCGGATGACATTGTGCTGTTCTCCCTCTCTCTGGAAGCGCTCCAACGGAAGCTCGACACCCTGCAGGCGTGGTGCGCGGTGAACTTCATGCTCATCAATCGATCCAAGACCGTCGGCATGGTCTTTGGCCCGCTGCCCACTGTTCTTGCTCCCCTCCGGCTGTACGGCGATACCATTACCTGGAAAGCCGAATACACCTACGTCGGAGTGGCCTTTGGCTCCACATATGCCAATATATTCTCGCCGCATTTTGCGGTCAAGGCGCGGAAGGCGCGTTCTGTTGCGTTAGTGAGCCTGGCCCTGAACGACCATGTCGGAGACCTGCCTCCCCGTGAGGGACTCCTGCTGTACATGGCCCGTGTTGACCCGCATCTGACACATGGCTGCGACATCATCCCCGACACCGAGGAGCGTCTGCTCGCGCCGTTGCAGGCGGTGATACGCTATCACCCGGGACGGACCCTAGCGGGGCGTGCGGCGAGTGCCTCACAGGACAACAACCACCAACACTGCCTCCTATACGTCGCGATCCAGTCCGGGTGACTAGTCTTGCCGAGGGGGGAAGGTGTTCGTGTCGCTGTCGCGCTTCGTGCCCTCCCCGCGGTCGTGCGGGGCCACCTCCTACCGCCTAAACACCAAACTAAACACTCACCTGCCTGGGGATGCCCTCTACGGGATCCTCCTCCGAGTGCTTCGCACCCGTGTGCGAAGCGTCCGCCTATGGGCCGTCGCACCCCCTCTTGCCTGTCCGCCTGCCTACCTGTTCCCACATCGGTGGGGTCCTTCCTTCCTAAGTCTGGTAGCGCCTCAGGCTACAGTTTCTGTGAGGTAAAGGGTGTGGGTGGCTTGCGCCGCCCACAGGTTGATTGGGTTGCTACGTCTCGCGCAGCTCCCTAAGTAGTGGCTCTACCTACGTCGCTAAGCCCTCCCGATCTAGCCCGTTCCGGTGATCCGTTCCGTCGCCAGTCCCGGTTGCTCCTGGGTCGCCGGACCACGTTCCCATCACCCCCGCTCCCGCGACCCTGCGCCTCGCATGCTGCTTCCCCGTCTCGCGACGTCTCGCTACACGCTTGCCCGCGGCCTGAACCTATCATTTCTCCCCCCAACTGAAACTGCAACTGTCCCCAGTTGCCAGGAACCGTGCGGAAGCGGCATATAAGGGCTCGCGACCTTTCGCGATAACGTCGCTTGTAGCATCCCTTTGCCGATTTCTGTCCCGCGATGTCCCTCCCCGCAGCGTCTGCCACCGCCGACAACCTCGACCTCCTCCGCCTGTTGACGCAGGCCCCCTTCGCTGGTTTTGACCTTGGGGATGCCGAACGGGAGGTTGCGCTACGTCTAGAGTGGGCCGACAAAGTCAACCAGCTCGTGGTGCGTGCTGGTCCCCGACCGCGTCTTTTCCCGGCTTGGATGATGATGAACTCAATTCCAGACCCTTTCTTCAATCCGCGCGTCCCGCAGCCTGCGCGATCTTGCCTTCCACTTCACCTCGCCGATCCTCGAGTTCATGGTGAAGCTCGTTCCAGCGTCCGCCCCTCTCGCCCAGCGCTTCGAGGGCACCCTCATGCGTACCCTCCCCGACTCAGCGCGCGCCAGCCCGCGGTGGTCCCAGATGTTCTCCCCTTTCCCTGCCGACGCTACCGACGCGGAACTCCACGTCTTGATCACCATCGTGGAGGCTGGGCTCTGGACCGTGTACTACTTCGGAGACGGTTCTGTCGAATCCTACCTCCATGAAATCACGGAGTTGCATGGCGCCTTCCCCACCCTGCGTCCTCAGGGGATGCAGAGCTGGCTCCTACGTGATTTCGACGCCCGGGCCGTCCATGGGATGTTTGTTATTACCCGCGAAGACGCCGTGTGCCGCGCCCTGGCCTACCACGTCCGTGGTGCCTCCAGCTCCCCCCACTCTCGTGCCTACGCGGGCCGCCTCACCACGGGCGTGGTGTACTACCTATTGGGGGGCCTCGCGGAGGACTCGGTGGATATGTTACGGGACTTTACCACCATCTCCGAGGCCTTCGACACGTTTCGCGATATTTGGGCGGACTGGCCACTGGTGTTGGATCGCCTCGACATGCGCTGGGCCGCGATGGCAACCTGTATGGGCGGGATGCTGGACGCATGGGGATTAGGGTCCCGCCTCCTGGCCAACCTCCAGCCCGCAGACTTCCTGGTCCAGGATATCAGCGTGGCCTCGATTCGCGCCATCGAGCAGATCAGTTCTGCGCGCCTCTCGCACATCTCCTCCTCCCAAGCCATAGCTGAGATACCCCTAGGCTTCGATGCCATAGTCCATCCCTCGGACCAGCCGGGCCCTCTTCCCTTCCCCGCGCACCCCACGGTACCAGCGCCGACGGCCCCCTCCGCGTCTCCTACCTACGCCGGGGAGATACCGCCGCCCATCGCCAGCTCGGAAGAAGTCGAGGAGGGGGAGGTGATCGAGCTTCTGATGGAGCGCGAGGAATAGGTATATTCCCGGGCCAATGTCTGTAGAATGTTCCATAGCTATTGAAATGGAACCAGGAGCCATGTGCGGCTTCCCCCTGTCCCTGTGCCACGTTTCGCGATGCCTTGCGATAAGCTCCTGGGCCCATGCCGGAGGCTCCGTCTGGGTCGCGATCTGTCGCGATAACCCACGTTGGCCGGAACTCCGGCGAGACCCTCGTGTTTTGGTCTTCGCGCTGTATCGCGACGCCGCGATGGTGTGCCTCTTCCCCTACTCGCGCCGCCTATATGAGGGGGCTGCGACGATGGCCTTTTCCAAAAACACCCTCAACGCCCCAGTCCGTCCGACTACCTCCTCCACATGCAGGCCGTCCTACTCCGCGCGTTTTCGCGTTTCCGGCTGTACCAGCTGTTGATACATCCGGTTGAGGTGCCCTTGCCTGGTGCCGACGCTTCCTCATTTCCCGCGGCCGCCGTTGCCTGGCTTCAGGAGATCTCCGACCTTTTGGTGCGTCGTCCCGCGGCCCTCTTTTCCCTCATCCCGGCCTCGTACTGACGTTGTCTTCGCTTCTTCCCCCCTTTTCAGCAGGACCATCGCGAGACGTCGCATTTTACCCTACCGGCCCTCGCGTCCATGACCGTCGTCTCGACGCTCTCCTACCTAGCGGAGCGCTTTCCCGAAACGTTCGAACAAACCGCCCCCATTCGCGCGAATATCGTAGGAAATATTCCGTTCGGAGGGGACAACGCCCCGGGGCAGCCACCCAGCGTCGCTCTGCTTCCTCACGTGGTCCATGTGGACTCCTTGGCCCACCTGGTGGAGCGCTCCGTTTGGTTGCTGTACCGTCACCAACTTCACGGCCGGGCAACTTTCGAGGTCAACTTGGCAGCGCTGTTCGGCCCCGAGTTTGCCCCCCGTCCCGACGGCCTTGCCACCCGTGTTGCCGAGTTATTCCTTCGCGACCTCGATCGTTTGAGTGACGACCTCGACCACGCCGACGGGCTGGTCGGGGCCCTCATGCTCCCCTTGAACCGCGCCGTGATCGGAATGACCCACCCCCGCGACATTGGCGTCCTCGACTTCCTTGCGGCCGCGAGTCCCTCGTTGCAGGCTGCCCATCGTGCGAACGTCCGTGAAGCCGCCGACTATCTCGTTCCCGGCCTCAAGTTGGTCGCGGAGCTTCGCGACTTCGTTTGGGCGGACCAATTGAACGCCAGCCACCTGCGCCACGCCGTCACTCGCCTCGAAGGCACCGCGGGAAAGCTGCTGTACGATGCCTGCGAAGTTGCCGCGGTCCTCGACCACCTCGCCGGTGCCGGTCCTATGCGCCGTATGCTTACCGCCCTTCCCTTCCCGCCGCTTACTCACCGAGTCATCCGCCGCGGCTCTATCGCGTTCTCGTGGGGGGTCCCCAACCTTGTTGAGGTCGTGGGCCCGAGGCCTCCTGATGCCCTGAGTCGACGGGCTGGTCGTAGGAATGGGGGTAACCGCGCCCGGACTCCCGCGCCCAATGGTGCGTCTGGGTCCGGTGCGCCCGCGTAGCGAGCGATTCCTGTAATTTGCCCAAGGCGCCCTTAGGGCCCAGTAATGCCATTCCGTTCCCTATCCCTTCTTCTTGACTCGCGCGCGAGCGCTCGCTAAGCCGTGTGAAGGTAAGCGCCGCACCTGTCGCGGCCCGGCGGGCCCGCTCTGCTTCCACGTCGGAAGCAAAAACCCACACGCTGGCGCGGCGCCCCGTCTTAACGCGACGCGTTGCGCCTCGACCTCTCCGTCTCTCTCTTTCCTCCCCTCACCTTCTCCCTATCTCCCCCCTTCCCTGGCCATGTCTGCGTTCTCCCGCCCCATCAACCTCAGGAAACGGCTGTCCGCCGTAGAAGCGCTCGTCGCCTCCCTCCCCACAGTCGACTCCGCCCACTACGGCGAGTTCGCCGCGAACTGGGAGTCGGCCACGGTGAGTGCCCACGGCCTCTCGCTCCCGACGCTCTGCTGACCCTCCCTTGTGTCCAGTCCGCCTATGCTGAGGTGTTGGGGGAGGACCCCCCGCCGTCCGAGGTGCTGGACAGGATCGGGGCCGTGTCCGCCGTTGTCGACGCCTGGCCGTCCTCCGGCCCCTCCCCCACGCCGTCCTCACCCGCCATCCCCTACTCCACTCCCGTCGCCGCTCCCCTCTCCCGTCAGGCTGGCAAGCGGGCCCGCGCCGACAGTGCCCTCCCCGCGCCTTCTGTCCGCCCCCCGGTCTCCTCCACGCCTCACCGCGCCGCCGCCCGCGCTTCCCCGCCGCCCACCAAGCGCAACCGCGAGTCCGCCCCCTCCGAGGCTGACGCCGAGGCCGAGGTCGACGAGCTAGATGAGGCGGGGGACCCGCAGGAGCCCGTCGCGCAGCGCACCCGCGGCGCCACCAAACTCCCCGCCCCCCGATCAGTCCCCGCCGCCGCCAAGTCGAAGGGCAAGGGCAAAGCCGTCCGCAGTTCCAAGCGCCCTGCCAACGTCCCCTCCGGCTCCCTCGTGCCTCCGCCCGCCGCCACTGTCCCCTCTTCCGAGGCCGGCTCCCCCGCGCCCGCCGCCGACCCTTCCACCTCCGTCAAGGGCGCCAAGATCCCCGTCGCTGACACCTTCCCGGGCCGCCGCCTTCAGGTACGTCGCCCTTTTCTTGTCCGTCGTGTTGCGCCGCTCACACTCCGACCCTCAGGCTTCCGCCCCCTGCTACCGCTGCGCCACGATGGACTCCCACCCCACGTGCTTCTTCACGGACGTCAGCGGCCGCCAGTGCCATCGCTGCTTCGTGGGCCACCACAAGTGCGACGACGGTGTCCGCGGGACGCACTTCTACGTGGTGGGCAGCGACGGAGTCTCGCAGGATGTCGACCCTGCCGGCATCCATGTCCGTCCCCGGTCCTCCGCCTTCGACTGGGCCGACCACCCCGACCCTGCCGGCGCCGTCCCCATCCTCCGCTACGACTCCCCGCCGCAGCTTTTCCGGACCTACAACGCGCTCACGGAGGAGCTCAACACCATCAGCGTCAACTACGCGACGCTCGACGCCCGGGCCCGCGGCATCGTCGCTGAGCGGAACTGGGTCTGGCAGACCCTGCAGCAGCTCGGCGACCCCGCGTTCCCTGCGCCTGCTGGGGGCCTCATCTCGCCGCAGGTTGGCCCCTTCGATCCGCCGCGCCGCATCCCTCTCCCTGCTCCCCCCGCGTTGCGCGCCGCTTCTCCCGCGCCGGCCAGGCCTGCCTCGCGCCTCCTCCTTGCGCCACCCTCGTCGGCTCTCATCGCCTCTTCCCTCCCGCTGCCGGCGCCGCCGTCGTGCCTCTCGTCGGTCGCGCCTCTCGCCTTCCTTCCCCCGCGCCTCCGGTTGCTCCCGCTGCGCCCTTCTCGCCGCTCGCCGCTGCCGCTCCTCCCGCGTCGGACCCTGCCCCGGCCCTACCATGCCTACCGCCGCCGCTCCCTCCTTCGAGGATGTCGGCACGCCGCCCTCCGCCGCGGCTGATGGTCCCGCTGACCCCGCGCCCGCCGCTTAGCCGCTTGCGAGCCTTCTTCAAAAGGAGTCGCCCCTGCTTCAACAGCAGAGGGCCTTGGTGCTTCGATGCGGGGGGCGTTCCTCGTGTCCTAGGTGGGGGTTTCGGCGTCTCGCTGTCGTGTTGTCCGCTCGTTATCGGTCTGTTCATAGTTGTTCGCTATCCGTCGCTACCTCTTTGCTGTGTACATAGAATTCGCTATCCTGCTATGTTGTGAATAGAGTCCATTGCTTGTGTCACAGTGTGAGCGTGTCCTATCGCGTTTCCGGCGCGACCTCAGCCTTGTTCCAGACCCTTGAAGCCTTAGTCGGTGCCTGCCCAGTCCGAGCTTCGCTAGCGCTCGCGACCTCGACTTATCGTCCTGACTCGTCTCCATCCGTACTTCCAGCTGTTCAGTCCTAAATACCACCGTCTAATCCTCCCCCCAACTGAAATATCGACTGTCCTCAGTCGCCGTAGTGCTGGGCGGTACTCTTTTAGACGGTGATCTCGTCGTCCTGGTCATCGTCTTCCCTGGTGGGGTCGTCTGCTTCCTCTTCATGAATGGCATCGTGATCCTGCCTATCTTCATGAAGTAGCTCGTCCACCCTGGACTGTGGGACGTCCAGAAATTCGGGCAACTCTGGCAGCGCAATGTTCGTTCGCGCGAAGTAAGGCAGGACGCGAAACTCCGCGACCGGTCGGTCGAAGAGCGCACCGTGGAGGTCCGCAAGCACGTAAGGTCCTCCTTTCCGTCGGCCAATTACCACGAACGGTCCATCGTAGCGCGGAAGCATTTTTCGATCTAATGACTTCTCGTACCGCGTGAACCGTAGGAGGACCAAGTCGCCTCTCTTGAAATTGTAGTCGCGAATCGTCGCTTCGTGGTCACGTTCAAATTTTACCGCCGCGATACGTCGCGCTTCAAAGACTTTGTCGTGGATGGTCCTTAACTGGGCTTTTCTCTTTTGTAGGGCCATTGCCCTGCGCGCTATGAGGTCTGTGGAAGACAGTAGAGACTCGGGCGGAGGCATCAAGTATGAAGCCTCGATGATATCCAGCGGCATTAGCGGCTGCGTTCCTGTTACCGCGAAGTATGGCGAGCAGCCCATCCTCCGCCTGATCGTTATCCTGTCCGACCAGAATACCGAGTACGCAACCGATGACCATTTTGCAGCATTTCCATCGGCTGCCTTGTAGAGCGCTTGACGTACGTCGAAGTGAGACCGCTCGACTATTCCGTTGGCTCGCGAATTATATCCCGATATTCGAATGTGCCGGACTCCATACTTATGCGACAGGGATTCCAAGGCCGACACGAACGGTGCGCCGTTGTCCGTGACCACTTCTCGCAGGGCGCCCCACCGGCACAAGACGTCTTCGAAAATCCATTTCGCGATGGCGTCCGCCGTCTCCGCCCTTAGCATTCTCCACTCTGGATAGTGGGTTACGGAGCAGCGTCCTTGGACGATGTATTTGAATCCGCCGCTTGCTGGCATATGCATGGTGTCTGCATACATCTTTGCGAAAAGGTTCGCCGGCGTTGCCACCGTTGGCGGTATCAGGCTGTGGCGAACTAGTCGGGTTTCGCAAATATGGCACGTTCTCACCCACCAAGCCACGTCTGCGTCCACGTATGGCCACCAGAAACGCTCCAACAGCATCATCCGCGTCGCGTAGACGCCTTTGTGTCCGACATCGTCATGAGCTGCTTTGAGGACCGCGATACGTCGGTCTCCTCCCAGCACGAGTTGGTGCCTGCCTTGGTGGTGCCTTTTGAAAAGGCGGTCCCCATCCTTGAAGAACTGGAGCGCGTATCGAGCGAAACGAGCGAACTGTTCGTCGGTCAAGTCCGCCGGCCGCGCCAGGGTCCCTAACCAGTCCCTGACTAGTTCCAGCCGCTTGTCAGCTTCATGAGCCTTGTCTGATCTGGGAACATCGCGATACGTCGCGTCCTGTACTGGTGCGGGTTGCATTTGGACCGTAGTTGCCCAGACGTCGGCCGGTTCATCGTGGGAGCGCCGGGCCTCCTCGCGACGTATCGCGTCCTGGCTTGAACCAGCCCCATGTTCGTCTGGTATGCTTCCTGGCCCCGTCCATCCATCTTGCCGTCGCGAGGCTCTCTCTTGCGCTGTCTTCGGGACTACCATGTTTACGATATGTGCGAAACCATACACCGCATCAACCCAGTCGTCGAAGTCGTCTTCCTGTTCCAGAGCGTCTCCTGGTTGCCTACGCCTCCTGGATAGGCCGTCGGGCCCGTGGAAGAGTCCCGGCACGTGCACTAGCTCAAAATGGAACATCAGGATGCCTATAATCCACCTGTTCATACTGGCCGATGGCTCGAGGTCAGGATTTTCCAGCATGCCTTTGATATACCTGGCGTCGACCTCAATGGTCAGGTTCCTCACCCCTATCAGGTAGACTTTAAGGGCCCGCAGGGCTCGAAAAAGACCATAGAGCTCCAGCTTGGGCTGCGAGAACCGCGCTTCGCGATCGTTTAGCGCGATGCTACCAAATCGAGAATATCGGCGTCTCTTCCTGTCTTGGGGAACGTTGGGGTCCGCCTGACTCAATAGGAAACCCACCGCGATGTACGAGGTGTCTACCGCTAGGATCACGGGGGCCTCCGACGTGTAATCAATCGGTAGGAGCGCTGGTGATGCGAGGACTGCCTCCTTGAGGTCCTCCATAGCTCGCGACTGTTCGGGTCCCCATTCGAACGGGACGTCCTTCCTCGTCAGGTGTGTCAAGGCATGGGCTCGGTGCGCAAAGTTACGGATAAAGATGCGCAGGACTCCGACAGTCCCCAAGAAAGCCCGTACGTCTGAGAGATCCGTGCACGGCCCCCAATTGCGAATCTTCGCGACCTTTTCTTCGTCTGCCATCCTTCCTTGCGGTGTGCAGCGGTGCCCTACCACGTAGAATTCTGGTACGCACAGCTGTGATTTCCATCCTGAGAACGTGCCATGACAGTAGCGCATTCGTTGGACTACCCTGTTAACGTTGTTAAAGTGTTCCCATACGAACCGCCTTATGCCGTTGTTGCCGGGGATCGTTTCGTATCCTCCGCCTTCCGTCCTGTAGTCCGAGTCCGGCCCCTTCAGGGGGACGTCGTCTATAAAAGGCACCGTAATATGCGGGATTTCCGGTTGGAGAATAAAGGTCACGTCGTCGTGGAAGATCGGGACGGAATTCGTCCACCCCATAGGCAGGGTCACCAGCCGTTTTGCGCCGTACGGCGTCTGGAAAGTCGTGAGGTCCCTTGAGGCTTCATCTAGTCTCCTTTCGTCATAGCCCACGTAGAGGTCCAGAATTCCCCCGCACGGCCGCCCCGCAAACTGCTCCGCCAAATGATCTGGGAAGGGGGGTACTCCTGAGTGCGCGATGGTCACCGCATTCAGGGGTTCCAGACTATGGACTATACGGAGGCTGGTCCCGTCCTTCTTAACCACACAGAACCACCTAGAGCGGTACGACGAGTTTGAGTCCTCGTAGACTCCCGCGGCGATCTTGGTCTTGATGAGCGCCATGACCTTGTCGTATATCCCTGGCGGAATCGGAATATTTCGCTGAACCCACGGCCGATGCGGAACTACTGGTATTGTGACGGGGGGGAAGAAGTCTTCTCGAAAGCGCCCCCGCTCCGAGTCGTCCCAGGCAAATGCCTCGTTTTGTGCGCACATAAACGCATGCATGAGCTTCCTTTCTTCCGGCCATAGGAAATCTCCGTCGTGGACTCGGTCAAATTGTTCGCGACGTTCCGCGGTGTACCTTCCCGTGGGTACGAAGTCCGGTGGCTTCTCTGGGAGCGGCGGCATATCCGCCAGGGGGTCCCCTCTGATCTCTCTGAGGATCCGGAAGTGCTCCGGCAGGTCCGTACGAATGGGCTTTACCTTGAGGTGTGCTGGCTTGTAACGCTTCTTCGTGGCCGCAAAGACTTCGCGCTGCATCGCGGTCGGCTGTAGCTCACCTCTGTCCGTTTCCTCCTCTCTTTCTCTCCCACTCTCGCCGTCTCCCCAGTCTGCCGCCGTCCAAATAAACGTCCCTGCTCTTGCTCGTTCCTCCTCTTCCTCTCCTTCTTCCGCTCGCTTCGCGAACACTCCCGCGTATTCCTCCGGTAGGTCGCACACTGACAAATAAGCTGACTGCACATCTTCGATTGTAGGCGAGGATTCGAGGTACACCAGGGATTCCATTCTAAGAGTATCAGGCTTATCGGGCTCGAACCCCACGACCAGCCCTACCTCCTCCTGGTCCTCCAACAAATCCTCTAGTCGCGAAAACCCTCCACCCCCTGCTTCTGGGTTCGCGAGATGCGCTTGCGGCCGCGTGGAATAGTGGGGATTGACGCCATGACTCCCGTGTTTGGGTCCGTGATCGTGATTGTCTGCCTCTCGTCTGCAAAGTTTTGCACGGTACTTCCCGTGAGAACGTCAAAGGGCCTCCCCAGGAGCATGTCGTACGCCGGGTTGCGGATGATATGCACCTGTACGTATAGCGTTATACCCCCAATCTTCATCGGGACGTTTCTAGCCAGGCCTAGCGACCTATCGCGACTTTTGTTGGCCGATATCATATCCAAGCGAACGTTCGGATCGTAATGCAGCCCGAGGTAATGGCATACGTCCTCGGACATGGAAATAATCTGCGACCCGGGATCCACGACTGCCTCGATGTGCGCTTGGTTGTCGACTAGTGGCAAGATCGAACGGAGGGCCAGCGATTCCTTGGCGACTTCCAACGGCTCAGGGTCTGGTTCCCCTTCTCCTGCTTCTCCTAGATCTCCCATCAGAACCTCCACAATGACTTCTCCTACACGCGTCCCCTCGGGCAACTCCGTTGGCTGGTGTCCCAGGGCTTGCAGAAAGGTTTCGGGCATATGGTCCGCGAATCCCCTCACCACCTTCTCGTCCTCTCCTTCCCCTTCGTCCTGGTCGAAGTCGAACGGAAAGAGCTCTGGTTCGCTTTCCACCATCGCCTGGACTACTGGTACTCTTGCCTCGTTTGGGACCCGCTTAGGGGTCACCACGTTGCGAACTTGAGCGCGTACTTCCGGGGCAATGGACATGAGCTCCCTCTGTGTCAAGGTGACCTCCGCATTCATGGCCCTCTCATAAACCTTACTTGCTATTACGGGGTCGCGGACCGGGGCGACCTTATTGTATGCTGGGTCCGCCTTGCGCTGCCCCGCGCTTCGTTGGTAACTTGCCGGCCCTACGTACGTCGCGTCGGGCACCTTCGCGAAAGGGTGGATCGGAGGTGTTAACGGCTCCTCACCCGCTGTGGTGTCTTCGTCGGCCTGCCTTGGTTTGTCTGCGCTATCCCCAGTCTCCCCTGGTCGGTCGACGGCCTCCGGCTCGAAGGAAACCTGCTTCTTGGCTTGCGTAAACGGCTTCCTCTTCGGAATGACCACCTCTGGAACTCGTCGCGACCTTTCGCGCTCGCCAGGCAGCAGCCCTATTGCCTGGGGAAACTCGCCCGCGTCCAGTGCGGCCTGCCGGCGTTCCTTCTGAGCTTGCCTTTCCGCTCGGGCCGTCAGGAGCACTGCCATCTCCTGCTGGAGCTCCGTCATTCTGTCTTCGTCGGTCAATTGCGGCGTCAGTTGGATTAGGCCGGCGACCGTCTGCACTTTGGCCGGCACTGGCTCGTAGTCCATCGTCGTCAGCATCATGGCTTCTGACTGTCCGTGTTGATTCCCGGCGTAGTACGCATCCACACGCTGCTTCAGCGGGCCTTCTCCTAGCGGGATAAGCCCTCCACCCTTCAGAACGACCCGGTTGTTGTGGTCCCTAGATACGCGACCCGTCGCGATGTAGTCCTGGACCACCATACATTCCCTGACGAAGTGCCCCGTTTGGCCGCAGAAAAGGCATCCTGACGGCCCTCCCTGTCCGCCTTGATTTCCTTGCGTGGCGCGCGGCTGTTGAGTTCCCGAGGTACCCCCATAACCCCTCTGACCTCCGCCGTTCCCCTGGTTGACGAGCATCCGCGCGAACTGTTCGGCAACCGCGGCTTTGATTGCTTCTTGAAACTGTTCTATTTTGATTACAGGCTCCGTCGTTGCAACCGCCACTGCCGGTCCTGCGCTGACCGCTGGTACGATTGAGGGAGTGCCCCTCAGCTCGTACTCTCCTGCCTCTAGCACGTCGGCCATGGGGTACGGTGTTTCTTTATCGTGGTCCGGCAATTTGATCTGCAGTCTCGTCGCCACCCTGTTCATGAGGCTGTCCTGGAAAGCGCGAAGGAACGCGATATCGCGCTCACGGGTCGAGATCCTGCTTTTCTTAACCAGGAAGTCGGTGATCGCGAAGAACTGCCGATAGAATTCGCTGAGCTCGCCGCCGGACGCAATGCCCAGACGGTACCGACTGCCTACGAGCGCGTCCATGTCCGCGATGGTATACTTGCGGTCCTCATCGGCTCCCGGGTACAGTTTAACAATGGCGTCCTGAAAGTCTTGGTAGGTCTTGGTGGGATCCTTAAACTCCGGCCTCGCTTCCCACTCCTCAGCCGTCGCGACGTCTAGGTAACGCACTGCATGGCCCTTCTTCGCCGTATCATCCGCTAGTTGAGCCCGGGCAAAGAGATGGTTCAGCTCGTCGAAGTAACGCGGTAACTCGCGGGCCTTCTGATTGAAAGACGGTGCGTTGCGGTCCCCGCGGGTAGGCATTGCGACTGGCGCGACGTTGGGCTGAGGCGGTATTGCCTGTTGTCCGCCGCCTCCCCCTCCTCCACCGCCTCCGCCTCCGCCGCCGCCTCCTCCACCCGTTCCTGTTCCTTGTTGCTGTGTACTCATTCCTGACTGTGTTGGCGACTTTGGGTTGCTGGGGTTCGAACGGCTTGATGGCGCTTCTTGGGGATTGTTGCTAGCTTCCGCGACGTTTCGCGAAGTCCTATCTTGTAAGGAAACGGCCCGTCCCCATCCCGGACTGACCCGTTCGTTCCTCGAGCATTCCCCTTCCGGATCATGCCGTGTGTGATGGTCGCTATCGCCACCATCAGAATTCAGAAGCAAACCTTCTAGTCCCTCGATCGTGACGCGATCCCCTCCTGTGATCAGGGACCTAGGGTCCTCTCCGGCGCGTCGGATCTCCCTACTGAGGGTCGGTCCATGCGGATCCTCTTCTTCTGATGGCAGGCTTGATAGCGATGAGACTTCCCCCTGTTCGTCTTGTGGTTCCTCGATTTCTGCCTCTATGGCCGCCTGTCGCGACGTATTGCGAGCGTCCGCCCTCGTGGTCCTCTGCGGCTGTGTTCGCGTTGGGAGGTGGGCTATCTTGGGTTTCGGCGCCATGTTGATCAGCGACCGGGTGCCGTCTACGAGGCTGATTTTAAAGCTCGAACACGATCGTCATCACCATACCCCTCGCGGTGGGCTCCAAAATGATACGCTATCACCCGGGACGGACCCTAGCGGGGCGTGCGGCGAGTGCCTCACAGGACAACAACCACCAACACTGCCTCCTATACGTCGCGATCCAGTCCGGGTGACTAGTCTTGCCGAGGGGGGAAGGTGTTCGTGTCGCTGTCGCGCTTCGTGCCCTCCCCGCGGTCGTGCGGGGCACCTCCTACCGCCTAAACACCAAACTAAACACTCACCTGCCTGGGGATGCCCTCTACGGGATCCTCCTCCGAGTGCTTCGCACCCGTGTGCGAAGCGTCCGCCTATGGGCCGTCGCACCCCCTCTTGCCTGTCCGCCTGCCTACCTGTTCCCACATCGGTGGGGTCCTTCCTTCCTAAGTCTGGTAGCGCCTCAGGCTACAGTTTCTGTGAGGTAAAGGGTGTGGGTGGCTTGCGCCGCCCACAGGTTGATTGGGTTGCTACGTCTCGCGCAGCTCCCTAAGTAGTGGCTCTACCTACGTCGCTAAGCCCTCCCGATCTAGCCCGTTCCGGTGATCCGTTCCGTCGCCAGTCCCGGTTGCTCCTGGGTCGCCGGACCACGTTCCCATCACCCCCGCTCCCGCGACCCTGCGCCTCGCATGCTGCTTCCCCGTCTCGCGACGTCTCGCTACACGCTTGCCCGCGGCCTGAACCTATCAGCGGTCCAACACAAATTTCTGCGCCGTCTTCTTGGGCTCTCTTCCCGCTCAATGTGCGCTTTCCTATTCACAGAGACCGGCCTCCACCCTCTGCTGTATCGCCGCGCAGAGCTTCTGCTGCGATATCTTATTTATGTGCTTCAGCAACCCCCGGGACGCTTGGTCCACCACGCGGTTCACGACTCCCTCGCGCTCGCTGCGGCGGGGCTGCCGGGTTGGATCTGTGACATAGTCCATGTCCTCCGGCACCGTCTGCCTGTGCCCATGCCCATCCATTTCTTGTCCCTGGCCAGCACCGACGCCGTCGAGCTGCTTGTCACATCTCTCACCGACTCCATGCTTACCCACCTCCGCTCCGCTCTCGATGCGTCTCCCCTCGCAGAGTTACTGCTTGGCGGTTGCCTCGGCTATAGGGCGCCCGGCGTGGCCCCGCGCCCTGTGCTGCGCTTCCGCGAGTACCTATCGATTCCCATTCGCGACCACCGCATAGCGCTCACAAAGCTGCTCCTCTCCGATCACTGCCTTGCTGAAGTGCGGCTGAGATGGATCGAGCGCTATCGTCGTGTCGCTGTGCCCCGTGCATGGCGCCTCTGTCGGTTCTGTGAATGGACTGTGGAGTCCCCCGCCCACGCTCTACTGGAGTGTGCGGCGCATCCCCCGCTGCTCGCTGCTCGTCAGGAGTTTCTTGCCCTGTTGACTGAGCGCGCGCCGTTCGTGCGAGCACGCACCCTGGATGCCTCCGCGTGGTTGGCGTATCTCGTGACATTGAAGGATGTGTTACCCTTGATGGGCAGCTTTGCGTGCGACGTGTTGGAAATGTACCGCGAGCAGCCTATGTATAACTATGTAGGTCCTCATGTGGTGGCCTAAGACTACGGTTTGTTGTTGCACTGCTTTGTCTCTTTTAAGGCCTGTCTTTGTCGTGATATTTCTCCGTTCTGTGGGTTTTTGCTTTTTCACAGGTTGTCCCGACCTATGCGCGGCATTTACGAAGCAGTCTTGGGGTTGTGTCATCCGTGGCGTAGATTTTGTATGTCGTTGTATGTACAGCGCCATCTGCGTAGCGCGGGCCCCCGCTATGTTCCTCATCGGGACCCCTGCGGGTTTAATCCTATCCTATCCTATCCTTGGTTGCAGGTATATCTGACATGTCGCTCCGTGGAATCACTGCCTGCACAGTCGGGTGGCACACCAAGAAATACTGTGGAAATAACTGTAAAAAGACTGTACGTATTTGACGAGAAAAACCTTGGAAATACTGTAAAGTATTAACATAAAGAAATACTTCAAGTTAACCCCGCGGCTGTGGGCCTTTGTCTGCCTTAGTGTTTCTTATGCAATACTTTAAATACCTCTCACAGTATCTCTGGTAATATACGTAGAATCATGTTACCATAATTTCCACGGTATTTCTGATGAAATACCCGGCTGTGCAGGCAGTGAATGCCATCCTCGATCTGCGAGGAAATCTCGACCTTCCTCCGAGTCCGCACCGCTGGGTCATCCGAATGCATCAGACCCTGGCGGCGTCGACGCCACCAGTTCGCGCGCGTCTCAAATGCTGTAAAGTGCATCTATATCAGAGGAAAATGAGAGTCTACTTACGCGACACGGGCTTGCCAGACGTCAAGAATTAATCAAGACCGGAGTCAACGGTTCAGAACAAGTTCAGAATTCGAGTACGGAGTTGAGCGGGATTACATCATTACAAGTCATCAGCAAAAGAGGACGAACCGGCTAATCCCAGGTGGTCCATCCATCACGTGGTCAGCCTGGTGCGCGTATGGACGGCTATCCAGGGGATTGTGAGCTGTATGGATAGCCATGGAAGGGCTGATACCAGGCTTGCGAGCCATTGGGAAGCTGACAGCGGCAAGCAGAGCCCGCCCAAGGGGTTGAAAGCACGTCAAGGATGTTACGATTCCCTGAGTTTACGAAGTCGAATCGTTTACTAGGGGGTTTTTCGGGGTTGTGCCTGCATCTATTCGGTCATGGTCGCCGGGTGCCGGTTTGATCCCCGGTTTGATCCCCGGTTTGATTGCCGGTGCCTTTCGGAGGTTTATGTCCCGCCCACACCAAGCCACACCACCACCGACACCCCTTATGTAATTGAGTCTATCTGCCGTCCCCACCACCACCGCCAGCATCTCAAACTCTGTGCCGACACTCACCCCATGACATCCCCTAGTGCTAGCCTCAACCACCTTAAGCCAGCAAACCCGCAACTGTGTCGCGTTCACGTCACCGGCATTGTCATGGCGACGTCCTCGCCCACTTACCCGTCGCCACCCCTTCGCTCAGAGTCACTGTACTCTCAACACATCCACGCTGCAGTCTCGGCGCACACACGCCGCCCTGACATCTGAAGATATGCCTGCGCACACAAGTCCGGCCGCAGAAATCTGCGTCGCAGACAAGCCGCGCTGATCACCCTTGTCCGCCCCTTGTATCGCTCCCATGCGTGGGTTCTGCATCATGTGGACTTGCCCATGCGGTTCTGCGTCGGAAATGACTAGGCTGCACGGGTACGTCGTCATTGCACCGACGCCTTTGTTCCGTTTTCACTGATGTCTTTGCTGCGCAGTTGTTTCTTCAATTCCTGCTTGCTACTAGCCTCTACTAGCCTAACGACATGCCCCCCTCGAGTCCAGATCGGCCGCCAGTGGGCTTTGGCACACATATAGCTGCGGGTGGGCTGGCCGGTGCGATGGAGGCGGTGCGTGTCCTTTCTCACCTGGCTCAACGCGTACTGACGAGTCCACAGGTATCATGCCAACCGCTCGACACCATCAAAGTCCGCATGCAGCTCTCGCGCTCAGGGCGGACACCCGGGGTGCGTATACCCACTCCTCGTCACGCACGGACGCACGCTGACCTGGCCCCCGCAGACGAGAGCGCGCGGCTTCATCGCGACGGGCGCGATGATCGTGAAGCGCGAGACCCCGCTCGCACTCTACAAAGGCCTCGGTGCTGTGCTCTCCAGCATCGTGCCCAAGATGGCGGCGCGCTTTGCGCCCTTCGAGACCTACAAGGGCTGGCTCGCAGACGCGGACACAGGCAAGACCGGCGTCGGTGGTGTCTTCCTCGCCGGGCTCGGCGCGGACACCACGGAGGCCCAGCTGATCACGCATACACGCAGCACGTAGCACTTCCCGCTCTACGCGCCGTGCATCACGCTGCACCATGTGCACCTCGCCCACGCGCTCGGGAAGAGGACCCGCGCGCCGCGGGCGAGGCGGCGCTGCGCATCGGGCTGTGCGGCAGCAATCTGCGCGAGTGGGCAGAGGCGGAGGCGCTCGCGCGCGATGCAGCGGCGGTGTGCACGGGCATGGCCGGCACGCTCGAGGCCGTGGGCGCGGTGCTCGCGGCGTGCCTCGCGCCCGAGATCTTCAAGTCCAAGGACGCATCGCACCGCCTCCTCTCCGCAACACAGCGCTGACCGCACGCGTGCGCAGGCAGCACCTGAAGTGCGCGCTGGGCCTTGCGATGCAGGCGCAGGCGAACCACCTGCGCGCGCTCGTGCTTGCGCTTGTTGGCGCGCACTACGTGCACACCGCGGCGGACCACGCACTTGTCGAGTCGGCACCATGGAGCAGCTCGCCGCAGGGCTCGGTTCGCCGACCGCAAAAGGCTCAGCCCCGCGCACGGGCACGCGCCAATGCGCGTGTCGGTTGGGGAGTGTGCGTGGTGGCTTTGACACGAAGACGGTTGGGGATCTAATACAAGGTGAGCCACAATCACATCAATGGCGAGCACAGGACTGACCCCTGACCGCGATGACAGCCTTGGGATGCGCAGAGCGACAGCGCAGCTCTGCAACCGCCAACCGCAACGGCGGGCAGCGGTCTGAAAGAGAATAGTCAGCGGCATGTACGGCACACTCTGTCGACGACGTACACTGGCAAAGGGACATTGCAGTGTACAATTCAGGCGTAGATTCAGGATGCAAGCACGAGATGGCAACGCACGATGGGCAGGACGACACACAGCGTACGACCATCGTTCACGCATACACCCGGCCACCACGCCTCCACCATGACAATCCCGGTGCTGTCATTCATTCCAGCCGCGCACGTGCCGCCTGCCCGGTGCTGCACAATGGCGCCATGCTCATTTCACAAGTGATACAAGCGTAGGGATCGCGATCTGGGTCTGTTTGTCGTGTTTGCCATTGCTCGTGTGTAACTCATTTCAAACATACATTGCTGTTGAGATATATCGCTCTGCACTAGTGTTTCTGCCCCTGCCCATCGTCTATCCGATGGTCTTCAGTCCTATTCCGAGTATGCAGAGGCGGCAGCTGCACATCCCTACTCACATGACTTGGGTATCCAACCGCACCCGCCAGTCATTGAATATACTGTGTCTTCGATATGCTGATGCCCAGTCAAGTTGCCTACCCATAGAGAGCTGTTGTTTCCGGGACTCATGGGCAACCTACTATCCCATCAGCAAATGTGCAGGGCGCAGATATGCTAATATGGCCCCATATAATCAGCATATATGGGTCATATGCAGCGTCTGCGGACCACGCGGTTGTCAGCAGCGGCCGGGCATGTATTCAGCATATACCAATTCAGGCTTCCTTGTCAGAAACCTGCGAAGCTGACGAGAGCCCGCGTTGACGACGAGTCTCGTATGGCATATATGCAGGTATATGGAATGTATTTGCGTACCTACCATTTGATAGCATACAAACCAATGCCATACATTGTAGCTTGAGTATAAGAAAGGTAGAAAACATTCAGAGAAATGGCGAATATTCATTCAGAGTGCAATTACATGAGAGCTGTACATTAAGCGCCGGGATGAGAACGACAAGGCACGTGTGAGCACGAAGCCGTTGAAAAGAGCACGTCAAGAAATCCGAAGCCACCGCCGCCCATCGTAGCTGCGCTAGCGGTCTTCATGGCAGTCGACGCCGTGGTAACGGTCTTCTCGCGGGAGGCTATCGCGTGTGTTTTGTCGAGCAAACCGACCTGGAGGAAGGACGCGCGGTGTTGAGTCGAGATTTCACAGGAGGCTCCGGCCTGGCGGCCGGTGATGCGAGCGTGGAGGAGATGGCATGCAGTGCCCAATGGAGTGAAATTGTCGGGCGGCGAGTCGGGAGAGGCCTGCTCGGGCGGCGAAGTGGATGGCTGGCGTTGTCGTCCCCGTGTCGCTCGGCGGGAGGCTGTGCACAGAAGCGCGAGAGTCTTCGTAGTCCCTGTTCACATTCGCCTGTCAGTGATAGCATTCGCCCTGAGAGGTTTCAGCTGAGGATGTTGGCGCAAGTGCGTAACTGACCGATTTGATAAGGCGGTGCACCCGCAGAGCGCCGGCTGCCTCTCGTCGCCCTTGTTGAGCTGACGGCACACCATGTGGCAGAATATAAGCGTCGGTGAACGCGCATACATTCGCAAAGAAACTCACCGTCAAACATGTGTTTGCTGCAAGACGCCGTGGCGAGGCCGAGAGCACAAAACGGCAGTGCGCTGCAAGCAAATATCATTGGTGAATATGTAATGCACACACGAAGACGCACCGTAGTCATGAACGTATGGCTTTTAGAGGCGCCGGGGATTTAAGACGACCGCATACACGTCGTAGGCAAGGGTCAGTATATGCACGCACCAACAAGGCATGTCATGTAGAGATTAGCGATAGCGCCAGGACCATCATTGCCTCGCTTCCAAGCGACCAGCCTGCGCAGCATCAGAGCACTTCAGACAATGAAGACAGCACTCACTCCATTCCATGGCTCGGGCTCATCATGACGTGCTTCAGTTCCAAGTTCTCGTCATGGCGCTTGGGCTGGAGGCGGGGGCGGGGGAAGCTGACAGGATTGTATGACTCGTTATCGGGAGGGAAGCAGTGGGGACAGCACGGCAGGTGGTGATGGTGGTGGAGAGGAAAGAGGTGACTTCCCCAATGACGCGATGACGCGTCTCACGGTCTCAGTGTGATCACGTGGTCGTGCGCGTGCAAATTTTGGCGAAGTCCATCGCCGATCGGCCAGCTTGCATCCGTCTACTATGTCCCCAGAACTGAGTCGAAAGTCCCAGAGCTCGCTGCTCGCACCCACGCTCATCCTGCCGCGCAGTCAATTCGTCCAAGTGCTCCGCATCAATTACACAACATACGACCTCCGTCAACATATGACCTCCATCGGGAGTAAGACTATCAACCCTCGCACCGATGTTGACGCCAAGTACGACGATGGGGAGCGGGAAGATGACGAGGAGCCAGAGGACGAGGGCGAGGACGACGTTGAAGGCGCCGACAACGAGTCTATCCTGTCCGCGATCGGGTTTGCTGAATGTACTTGTATTTGGCTACTCAATGTATGATGCATATATACTACCTACGAGGGCTGCCATCACGGCGGCCCTCATATCTACTGGCTGCAAGATCGCAGCGTTGATATCAGAATGCTACCCTTCTTGCGGCCTTCCTGTATGCGGCTGTATGGCAATGTAAGGGCCGACGCGGCATATGCAGGCTGCAAGCGGCTGTATGGACTCTGCACTTTTGCTGATGCCGTGGCTGACCTTATCGCAGAAGACGGTCAGTGTGTGAGGGGGGTATGTGGGCCTCACGATAGGGCTTCAACAAAGACAAAAGTCATATCTGAAGGCCTCAAGGACAACGTGGATTTATACCTCGCCTATGATTGTATGGCTGCCCTCGCCTTGTATGTGTAAAGAATCCCGGAATCGTACCGCCATGCTCCGCTATGGCTCTCTAAAAGCTAGTCTAATGTAGTCCAATCTTGTATCCACCAATGTACTCACCTGGCATTCGCATGCCAACGACACAGACGGTCTCCGGCGCACTAGTAAGTTGCACAAGAGCCATGGACATCGTAATAAGGCCTCATGAGGCCAGACCATGTTGTGCAAAACTGTGAAAACTTCGAGATTATGCGGATGGGCACAATGCCCCGCTATGCCGCTGCGCGTACAACTACTACAGCTCGTCGTAACCTTCTGCTTCGACATCTTCGGCATCCCCCTCGCCGTCCTCGGGCCCTAAGTCATCCGCGTCGTCCTGCTCGCTGCCGGCTTCTGACTCGCTATCGTCTGAGCCCTCTGCATTCGTGTCGGCCGGCGCTTCGAGACTTCCAGCGGGCTCCTCGGAATCGACACCTTCGGCATCGAGCTGACGTTCATCTGGAGTATCAGAAGGCGGGCGGTAGCTGTGACCAACGCCGAGTCCCTGATACCGCATGAACATGTCACGATCGACAAAACTGGGGCGTACTCGTCAGCATCTGAAGCCAACAGAAGGCCATGAGCACTCACAAATTCACGTAGTAGGCCTTCCAATCATCTTCAACGAGCCCATGGGCGAACGCCGGAATAATGTGTGCACCACGGATGACGTCGTCCGGGTCTAGAAACCCAAAAGCGTGTGGGTCTTCATCCGGGAGGAAGTGGACGCGATGCAGGCGACGCTTGTGAAACCCCGATGCCCAGCGCACATCGTGGCGAAGCCAACGTACCCAGAGGAACTCCATCGATTTCGGGACTGCGGGATATCCAGGGATCTTGTGCAGAAAGTCCGCGTGGAAGACACCGAGAATGCGCTGACAAGCCCCGTCCCGCGCTGGGAGGGGATCTCGACTGTCTTTTCGCATTTTCGACCAAGTCCTCGGTCACGTGACCTCGGCCTTCCTGCGCCACGATCGGAACGCCCCGCCGACTCCCACGCTGCTCGCACCACGCGCCCCCAGTCGCCACACGCTCGCCAGCACAGCATTTCCCACGCCCGTCACGACGCATCAGATTTCCATCAGACTCGCACAGCCTGGTCGCACGACAGCCACGCTCGGCGCTACGCAGCTCCGGAGCTCTCACGCCATCCGAGTACCGCCTCAGTCGCTCATTGTCCGCTTGCCCATTGTCCGCCACACGAGTCCGACTACCCCGACGTCCTCCGATTCAGCGCTACCAACTCGCCCGCTTCCCTCCGATGCGCCCTAGCGCCTTACGACCCGCGCTACGCCCCCGCAGTCAAGACGCGACTTGCGATCGACACGTGACCCAGTCGCGACGCGTGTCGGGAGTGTGGCACTCCGAACGTTCGCAATCGGAAGACGCAGCCTCGTGCCCACATCATCGGACCACCGTTATCGCGCTCGATATGGCGCTCCTTGTCCGTTCCCGCGCTCCCCGACGCTGTTTCTCACAGTCGACGACAGAGAGGATCGTTTCCCGCGCCGCCTCCTTTGTCCTTTGACAGCGCTGATCGCTCGCTCGACACCGTTCCCCGCCTCGCTCCTCGTCGTCTGACCGGCGCATGACCTCTACTCATTGTTCGTACTATTTCATATGACGCCGCTATCTTGTTTTCTTTGTCTTTTCCGATGTCTCCGTACTTACTCGATCGGACACGCACTATACTCGTCGCATCGTATAAATAGTCGTCGGATACTCTGCGAAATGCAAGTTACGTTCCCCCCTCATCGCTCCGAGCACAAGTCGTGCACTCTCGCTCTCGTCGTATCGTATAGCGGTCAACATCGGTTGACTGCTCTCGCGCCTCAGCCTCAGCCATCGCCTTAGCCTTTGTTCTCGCTTCCCGTCTTATCGCCCTCATCTTGTTCCATCGTTGTTGCCCCTTTGCCCGAGTCCTCGATCGCAGTCGCGTCGTAGCCTTCCGACGTCGTACGTCGAAGCCTCGCTTTCCGATCGGTCGGAGAGTCGATCGATCGCCTCGTCGCTGCTGCGCTCTCGATCGGATCGCAGTACGATTGATCGGAGACGGTCGACGCTTACTCCGGGACTCCTGACGCTCGCTCGCACACACACCGACATCTCTGCAGCGCTCTAGGGATTGGTGCTACGTTACGCATTCCGCCCTACTACCTGGTTGTGTCCATCACTTTTGGAGCCCACCGCGAGGGTTTCAGTCAGGATTCCTCCGAAGCAAGCGCCAGCGCCTTCCCCCTTCTCCAATCGACGCCACACCCGTTCCTCCGCTCTCGCCGACGAAGTCCGACAAAGCTTCGTCGTACCCCCACCTGCTATCCCCGGATCCCCCACGCTCGTCGGAGATCTCTTCGACGAAGTCCCCAGCCCGGACGCGACTCACAATCACCTTCCGAGTACCTCCGGAAGCGAGTCGTTCGAGCTACTCGATCACCCACACATCCCAGGCGGCTTCCGAACACCGTCGCCTGCTCTCACACCTTTAACCCCATCGACTCCTTCACGTCCATCGCACCCTCCGACTCCGATCACTCCACCCTCTCCGACTCCCAACGTCGGACCAGTCACAGCTCCGATCACCTTTATCCCCCCTCCCGCAACAACCATAGCTGCCGTACCCCCCGTCGCACCGCTTCCGATGGCTACTCCTATGCCCCCCCGCGGTTCGAAGACCGCCCCCGTTTTTGATGAAGAAAACCCGCGATCCATCAGGCGATTCTTTTCCGACCTCGAGACGCTTGCGGCGCAGTCTGGTCTCACCGACCAGCAGAAGAAAGATTGGGTACAACGCTATGTCCCGATCGAGGTCGCCGATTGTTTCGAGGCTCTGCCAGGCTTCGCAGGCACGTACGACGTGTTCAAGGCCGAGATAAAGGCACTCTACCCCACCGCCGATGAGGATCGCACCTACTCCACTTCCGACCTCGAATCGCTCATCTCCGACACGCGTCGCACGTACATGGTCACACTCGACGACTTCGCTGCCTACTACCGATCGTTCATTACGATCTCCGGATTCCTCATCCGGCATCATCGGTACTCCGACATGCAGCAGAAGAGCGACTTTCCGCGTGGGATCCCCGACTACCTTTGGCCGCGCATCGAGGCGCGATTGCAAGTCAAGAAGCCCGATGTGGTCCCAGGCGACAGCTACGAGGTCGCCGACGTCAATAGCGCTGCTCGCTTCGCACTTCAGTCGGTCTCGAGGGACATCAGAGGAGCCACCACCGCTACCTCTACGACTGCTCCGACCATCGTCGCAAACCCGCCAGCTCCAGATCCACAGTCGCAGACCCCTCCGCCCGCAATTAAGGCCGAGGACATCATCGCATCGTTCGTCCGAACGCTGATGCAGGGAGGCGCACTCCCAGGCGTGACTCAACAGGCTGCGGCGGCACCAGTCGCAGTCGCAGTTCCGGCAGTCGCAGTCGCCCCAGCGGCTGTCCCCAATGCGAACATGCAGCGCCTGGCAGGTCGATGCCTGTACGATGGAGCTTCCGATCATCGCATCTCAGCGTGCCCCGCAGTCGAAGAAGATATTCGGGCAGGCATAGTCGCTCGGAACGCGGACGGAAAGGTTACCCTGCCCAACGGTACCTTCGTGCCCAGTCGCATCACAGGCGACTTCCTTCGCGATCGGGTTAGAGAGTGGCATCGTCGCAAGGCAGCGGAGCAGCCAGGGGCTGCCGCCCAACTGTTCGTCGGCGTAATCCCGGAGGAGCCCCTCCAAGTCTTCACCCTCTCGACTTCCGATCGCATCGCCACGCTTGAAGCGGAGCTCGCACAGCTACGCGGCGAGAGGACTGCCTCGACCAACGCGCAAGTCTTTGACGGTGTGGAGATCACGCGTCGCACTAAGCCCAAGCAGGCTGCGGCCGCTCCGACGGCTTCCGATCAACCAGCCAAGTCCTCCGATCAGTCGGCGCCCGCACCGGCGCATCCCTTTCGAGGTGCACGCGATGCGACCGACGCGCCGGTGAAGCCCAAGACAGTGCCAGCCGACCCTCCCAAGGCGGTTCGCGAGCCCAACTATCGCAACCTGCCCCCGGTCCACCGATCGGAGATCGCAGAGCAAGTCTTTGCTCGCGCTATGAAGGACTCCCAGATCGTCATCACGCCGGAGGAGCTTTTGTCGCTCGCTCCCGAAGTCCGCGCCAAGTACCGCGACGCAGTCACCCCACGTCGCGCAGTCAACGAGGCAGCAGCAGCACCCGTCGCGACCACGAACTATCATCGCGTCACAGTGGAGGAAGTCCCCGACGAGGAGCTCGTGTCACCGGCCGCTGCGATAAGGCAGGCTGAGGAGCGCGTCTTCTCCAACTACGCCCCCGATCCCCGAAAGGCCTCCAAGGAGCAGCTCTGGTCGAACGAATCGAAGGAGTGCGTCCTGTACATGTCCGACCCGATCGAGATGTACCTCAACGATCTCGGCCCCGGCGAGTGCCCCGACCCCGACATGCTCACAGTCGCTCGCGACTCGCACGCTCTCCGATCGATCGACGGTCTCGTCGCCGGTCGCGCCACGATCGAGTGTCTGCTGGACCCCGGCTCGCAAGTCATCGCGATGTCCGAGGAGGTCGCCCATTTCCTGGAGCTCGCCTACTCCCCCAACGTCAAGATCCGACTTCAGAGCGCCAATCGACAAGTCTCCAGTTCGCTGGGCATGGCGCGCAATGTTCCGATCAAGTTCGGGAACATGACCCTCTACCTGCAGGTGCACGTTGTCCGCGACGTCGCCTACGACATTCTCCTCGGTCGCCCCTTCGACGTGCTCACCGAGAGCATCGTCCGCAACTACCGCGACGAGGATCAGACGGTCACCATCCGCAACCCGAACTCCGACGACATCTTGACGATCCCGACCTTCCCGCGAGGCCATCATCGGTTTCGCAAGGCATGCCATAGCGGCTCCCACCTTTGATGATCTAGGTGAAGATGAAGCCATCGCCATGATCATCGAAGGCGATGGCGACGACGCGCGCATCATTGCATATACCCCAATTGACGCCTCCGACGACTCCGCGATTCAAGCTGCCTACGTTACCGCCTCCGAAGCCCGCACGCATTTGCCAGAGTACGCAGCCCCGTCTTTCTTGAACAAAATATGTCCCGCAGAGCCTTGTAAATCACGTACGACTCCCGAATCAAATCTTGGTCACCAGTATACACAGTCCGATCGCAAGCCATCTCCGACTCAGAAACCGCGCTATCGACACCCACATCTTGACGATGACACTCAGCAATATCTTGGACATTCCCCGCGACCACCGACCACTTTCTTGAACTCGTCCACATCGTCGCCTTCGCCTTCCGATCAGGATCCAGTCGGCATCTTTCTTGGCAAGAAGAAGTACAAGCCCGTCGCAGACAAAGTCCGACCCGTTCTTGGCACGCTCCCTGACGGGTTTCGCATCGAGCGCAGCATCATCGGAGACCCCCTCGCATCCATGCCACCGTTATCGACGCATCCCCCGCCCTTCGTTCCCACCGGTCGATACACCCAAGAACGTCACGACAAGATGGACGCGAACCCCAGCTACGAATTCCTCACCCCGACCGAGCGCGATCTATTGCACGACATCATCGTAAAGCAGAACGAGGCTTTCGCATGGGACGACACCGAACGCGGCAGCTTCAAGCCCGAATACTTCCCTCCGATCCAGATTCCCGTCGTCGCACACGTCCCATGGGTCGATCGCAACATCCCCATACCCCCGGGCATCTACAACGACGTCTGCGCCATGATCAAACGGAAGATCGCGGCAGGTGTCTACGAGCCCTCGAACTCTTCCTACCGATCGAAGTGGTTCTGCGTCGCAAAGAAGGATGGCAAGAGTCTACGTATAGTCCACTCGCTCGAGCCACTCAACGCTGTCACGGTCGCACACTCCGGCGTCCCTCCGATCCAAGAACAACTTGCGGAACAGTTCGGAGGACGTGCCTGTGGTGGCATTCTCGACCTCTACGTCGGATACGACGAGCGACTCATCGACCCCCGATCCCGCGACTTCACGACCTTCCAGACGCCTTACGGAGCACTTCGTCTAGTCACCCTTCCGATGGGGTGGACGAACTCGGTCCCCATATTCCACGACGACGTCACGTTCATTTTGCAGGATGAGATCCCGACCTTCACAGTGCCCTTCATCGACGATGTTCCCCTCAAAGGCCCCAAGTCCGACTATCGACTTTCCGATGGATCTTACGAGATGATCCCGGAAAACAAGGACATTCGTCGCTTCGTCTGGGAGCACCTCACCAACGTCAATCGGATCCTCCAGCGCATGCGCTACTCCGGCGGTACCTTCTCCGGTCCCAAGTCGATACTCATCGCTCGCGAATTCACCGTCCTCCGACACCTCTGCACTCCGGAAGGTCGCCGCGCAGATCCGACCACAATCTCAGCCATCACGAACTGGGGTCCTCTCAAGGATCTTTCCGACGTTCGCGCCTTCCTTGGCACAGTCGGAGTCTGCAGGATATTCATCAAGGACTTCGCGAAGCATGCGTGGCCTCTCACCAAGCTCACACGGAAGGGTACGGAGTGGGAGTACGGTCCCGATCAGCACAAGGCGCAAGAGTACCTCAAAAACGCGCTGGTCAAGTCGGACGCCCTTCGAGCGATCGATTACGAGTCGCAAGCACCAGTCGTGCTCGCAGTCGACACATCCTACATCGCCGTCGGCTACATTCTCGCCCAAGAGGAACTGAACAACCCGAAGAAGCGTTACTACAGCCGTTTTGGATCGATCTCGCTCAACGATCGCGAACGACGCTTCTCCCAGCCCAAGCTCGAGATCTATGGACTCTTCCGATCGCTTCGCGCCCTTCGCATGTACCTCATCGGACTAAGGAACTTCATCGTCGAAGTCGATGCCAGCTCGATCGGAGGAATGCTCAAGAACCCCGATTTGGTTCCGACGGCTAGCATCAATCGCTGGATCATCGGCATCCTCGTCTTCAAGTTCCTCCTGCGACACGTCCCAGGCATCGCACATGGTCCCGACGGACTGTCGCGTCGCGTCCGACAACCAGGCGATCCAGAAGAACCCCCCGACGAAGACTACGACGATTGGCTCGACAACCTGTACGGATTTTTGTTCGCAGTCCCCACGCATAGCTCCACAGTCAAACCCGACCAAGCTCCCTCCCTCCCCGCCCCAGGACTCAACGCTGTGTTCGCATTGACCGCGGACGGTCAAGATCTCAGTGAGGAGGAGGAGCCCGAGCTATCGTACGATGAAGTCCCACGCAGCGATGCAGCGATCAAAGCCGACGAGCGACTAGTCCATGTTCGCGAATGGTTAGAAGATCCCGTGCGACCAGATCACCTTTCCGACCAAGAATTTGCGACTTTCGTCCGATACGCCCTCCGATTCTTCAGCACCGGCAATCGACTCTATCGACGCTCAGGAGATGGCGCGCACAAGCTCATCCCCCACCCCAAGCGCCGTATCCAAGTCCTAGTCGACTGCCACGACAAAGTCGGACATCGCGGAGTCTTTGCGACTCGATCCCTAGTCGGAGAACGTTTCTGGTGGCCGTCCTATGAATCGGACGTTATGTGGTATGTTCGCACATGCCACCTCTGTCAACAACGCCAGAAGCGACAGATCCTCATCCCTCCGACCGTCGCAACTCCCGCTCCCTTGTTCGCAAAGATCTACGTCGACACGCTGCACATGCCCGTCTCAGGAGGATACCGCTATATCGTCCAAGGTCGCTGCTCACTTACGACCTACCCGGAGTTCTCCCTACTCAAGAAGGAGAACTCCGTCGCGATCGCGGACTGGATCTTCCAAAGCATCCTCTGTCGCTGGGGTTCCCTGTCGGAGGTCGTCACTGACAATGGCGGTCCTTTTGTCAAAGCCCTGGTTCATCTTGAGAAGAAATACCACATACGCCACATTCGCATCTCAGGCTACAACTCTCGTGCTAACGGAATCGTCGAACGTGCTCATTATGACGTTCGGCAAGCACTCTACAAGGCCGCGAATGGTGACCAGACCCAGTGGGCGCGCTGCGCTTTCTCGGTGTTCTGGTCGGAACGTATCACGGTTCGGAAGCGCATGGGCTGCTCCCCATACTTCGCTGTCACCGGATGTCACCCGATCATTCCCCTCGACATCTCTGAAGCGACGTACCTCCAGCCCCCTCCCGAATCTCTTCTCTCGACCACAGACCTCATCGCGCGACGGGCAATCGCACTGCAGAAACGACATGATCAAGTCTCCGCTCTCCGATCGGACGTATACGCTGAGCGACTCGCGAACGCTAGGAAGTTCGAGAAGGAACATTCGCACGTCATCAAGAACTTCGACTTCAAGCGAGGCGCTCTAGTACTCATCCGACACACTGCGATCGAGAAGTCACTCAATCGGAAGATGCGCCCGCGCTATCTAGGACCCCTAGTCGTCGTCTCCCGCAATCGGGGAGGAGCATACATCGTCGCGGAGCTGGACGGCTCTGTACTCGACCGTCCGATCGCCGCATTTCGAGTCATCCCCTACTTCGCTCGCAAGGAGATTCCCTTCCACCTGTCCGACGTCGACATAGACACTCATCGACTACGCGAGTTAGAAGCCTCGACACAACATGGCAACGACGACGGCGAAGAGCCACCCCTTCTCGACGCACCCGACGACGAAGACGAAGTCCCCGACCAAGGGTAGAGAGTTCCGATCGCATCATCCCCCCCGACATTCCTTTCCTTTTCCATCCCCATCACTAAGTCGCTCGCGTCGTATCGTTGTAGCGCAGGCCCACTCAAGATAAAGGGCCTTAGCCTATGAAGGATTACTGAGGCTTAAACAAAAGTCATTAGTTCGACTTAGTCGGACGCCCACATTCTTTTATCAACACATAATCGGAGCCAAGTCGAAGTTCCCGCGCAGTCATCAAGTCAGTCGGAGCGGTCAAGAAAGCGGGTCTATTCAAAAGTCAAGGCGCAGCAGGTTACACAAGATCGAGTCGCGCTACAATTACAGGGTATCTACTGCGTCGCCTCACATCTCCGACCATTCGCCTACTCCTCGAACACCTCATACCACTCGTCCTCCTCGCGCAGGATCCTCGGCACCTGCCCCGCCTCGTACGCCCTCCAGAGGGGCGCGTTGATCAACCGGACGTCGCGCCACCAGCCGTCGATGAACGAGTCACGGAGTGCGAACATGTTGGCGAGTTCCTCCGATCGCGTCTTGCGCACTTCCTTGACGATGAGCTTGATGCCCCCCGGAGTCCTGGCGCCCGAGACCGTCTCGACCGGCCCAGCGACGAGGTCTTGAAGCGAGGCGAAAGAGGGAAACGCGATGAAGTCGCGTGGACGTGGACCGGGAGGGAGAATGTGCTGACGGAGCGCCTTGCCCTTGCCCTTGCCCTTGCTGGCGGTCGGACGCGCGGTCGCTGGTTGCGACGGACCTAAGAAAACGGTTAGCGCAGCCCCGAACAAGTCCAAGACAGGACTCACCTGCGACCGGCTCCTCCTCTGCCTCGAACACGTCGACCGGCGGCGTTTGCCACTCCGCGACCTCTTGCACCCACGAGCCTGCGCGTTCCGATCCTGAGCGCGGCACGTCAGTCGTCGCCTCGGGACTCGCCAAGAAGAGCCGACCGCTCTTACCTGGCACCGTCCGTTGCGTCTGCGACTCTGGCGGCATGTCTTGACGCGCTACTTCGACTTGATGCGACGGTCCGGCCTCTTGAGTCATGTCGACGTCCATGTTGGCTAGTGCGGGGACGGCGGCGGCGACAGGCGGCGGAGGCTTGCCGACGAAGGAACGGGGAGGACCTAAGAAGGGATCAACAACGAAGTCAGCAGTGATCGGAGGACGACACAGGGGGTACTCACCTTGTGCCGACGCCCGTGTCTCCTTGCGCGCGGTCTCATGCGCCCTCTTCGGAGCCTTGAAAGCAGGGCCGGAGTCTTCTCGATCGGGAGTCGCTGACGCGACCCGCTTGTGGCCTGCGACTGGTATAACCGCTTCTGTCTTGTGTCCGGCCGCCGCGGACGCCTTCCGCGCAAGCATAGTCGCTACGAGCCTACGTCAACAGCGGCGGCCAGGAGAAAGGAAAAGGGACATACCGCGCGCTTCGGCTTCACTCCACCGACACCCCTTCTTCGCCTTTCTGCACTTCTCGCACTCCACGGTCCATCCCGACGGCTTGAGGGTCGCCTTGTAGCGACAATCGATCCGCCCATCCGAGCCTGTCTCCGCGCAGTAGTCGCAAGCCTGTGGAAGAGTCAGCATGCGGTCGGAGAACAAAAGCGATCAGGACTTACCGCTTTGCCCTTGTAGTTAAACTCGCCGACTTGGATGCGAGTGACGAGAGCGTCGGCGTGCGCCTTCGCGAACTGCATCCGGGTGCTGAACTCCCTATCCGACTCGCCTTTACGTCGGCGAGCGACGACGGACTCCGCGACGTGAGGAGCGACCTCGACGATCTCGTCGCTCCCCGACTCGTGTACCTCGCCGTCTTCAGACGACTCCGTCTCCGGGACCTCCTCGACCGCGATCGGAGCCAGCGACACTGCACGAGCAGAAGTCGGCTGGTAGGGTGGATGGATCGAGCGGCGAGGCTGTACAGGGAGAGGAGCGGGAGATGGCTGTGCAGGAACAAGCGGTGCGACGAACGCGTCCGGCGCGGCGTCGCTGGCGAGCATCTGCTGGAAGTACTCGTCATCGTCTACCTGGAGGAAGAAGTCAGTCGCAAAAGCATCATTCAAGAAACAAGGGCGTACCTCAGGCTCTACGGCCAGCTCCGACGCGTCGTAGAGGGCTTCCCGGGCCAGCTCCTTCCACTCAGGACTGCCGTGCGCCCGGTAGATCGCGCGGAAATCCACGATGATTTCTGCGAGTCGCGCCTCGACGTTCGGATAGGCGTGGCCGAAAGCCTGACGAGAAGCGGATCAGTCGCAATGTCGCGCAGAGGATCAAAAGGTTACTCACAATCGCCTTGTCCATGTTGCGCACCCATTGGAGTTTTTCGGCTGCGCTTGCGTCGGCAGACCACTGATTGAAGACGCGTTCGAGTTGGCGGACAACGCTATCGTCGGAGAGTCGGCGAGGAGTGGGGGCAGACATTTTCAAGAGAGCGCCAGTGGTAGGAAGGCAGGAAGATGGAGCCTCCGACTCGCGATCGCACGCCTTTTATGCGATTCCGACGTCCCCATTGTCCCCTAGCAATTCGTTCGACTTCGCAGAATTTTCGATCGCGCCCTTGTGCTGCCTGCGACGTGCCGACGAATACCGGACTCCGACTCCACGTCTCCGCCTCACCTGCGATCGCCTTTGGTAGCCAAGTACACCTTCCCGGCTGCATGACGCGCCGCGCCTAGCCCATGACATCACCACGGCGCCTACGTCTTCATCCAGTATCGACCCTTCCTGCGACGACCCTCCAGACTCGCACGTTCGCCTCCGACCTGGGTATTTTCCGCCGACCTCGCCCGCCGCAGTCATCCGATCCCGACCGACTCCGCTAATCGCTTCCGACATGCCCGCTATTCGTCTCCGACTCCCCCGCCATTCAATTCGCTTTCCGACTACTCCCGTACGACTGCATCGCCTCGACGCACTGACCGTGGACGGTCAGGTTCTCAGTGAGGAGGAGGTGACAAGCCCCGTCCCGCGCTGGGAGGGGATCTCGACTGTCTTTTCGCATTTTCGACCAAGTCCTCGGTCACGTGACCTCGGCCTTCCTGCGCCACGATCGGAACGCCCCGCCGACTCCCACGCTGCTCGCACCACGCGCCCCCAGTCGCCACACGCTCGCCAGCACAGCATTTCCCACGCCCGTCACGACGCATCAGATTTCCATCAGACTCGCACAGCCTGGTCGCACGACAGCCACGCTCGGCGCTACGCAGCTCCGGAGCTCTCACGCCATCCGAGTACCGCCTCAGTCGCTCATTGTCCGCTTGCCCATTGTCCGCCACACGAGTCCGACTACCCCGACGTCCTCCGATTCAGCGCTACCAACTCGCCCGCTTCCCTCCGATGCGCCCTAGCGCCTTACGACCCGCGCTACGCCCCCGCAGTCAAGACGCGACTTGCGATCGACACGTGACCCAGTCGCGACGCGTGTCGGGAGTGTGGCACTCCGAACGTTCGCAATCGGAAGACGCAGCCTCGTGCCCACATCATCGGACCACCGTTATTGCGCTCGATATGGCGCTCCTTGTCCGTTCCCGCGCTCCCCGACGCTGTTTCTCACAGTCGACGACAGAGAGGATCGTTTCCCGCGCCGCCTCCTTTGTCCTTTGACAGCGCTGATCGCTCGCTCGACACCGTTCCCCGCCTCGCTCCTCGTCGTCTGACCGGCGCATGACCTCTACTCATTGTTCGTACTATTTCATATGACGCCGCTATCTTGTTTTCTTTGTCTTTTCCGATGTCTCCGTACTTACTCGATCGGACACGCACTATACTCGTCGCATCGTATAAATAGTCGTCGGATACTCTGCGAAATGCAAGTTACGTTCCCCCCTCATCGCTCCGAGCACAAGTCGTGCACTCTCGCTCTCGTCGTATCGTATAGCGGTCAACATCGGTTGACTGCTCTCGCGCCTCAGCCTCAGCCATCGCCTTAGCCTTTGTTCTCGCTTCCCGTCTTATCGCCCTCATCTTGTTCCATCGTTGTTGCCCCTTTGCCCGAGTCCTCGATCGCAGTCGCGTCGTAGCCTTCCGACGTCGTACGTCGAAGCCTCGCTTTCCGATCGGTCGGAGAGTCGATCGATCGCCTCGTCGCTGCTGCGCTCTCGATCGGATCGCAGTACGATTGATCGGAGACGGTCGACGCTTACTCCGGGACTCCTGACGCTCGCTCGCACACACACCGACATCTCTGCAGCGCTCTAGGGATTGGTGCTACGTTACGCATTCCGCCCTACTACCTGGTTGTGTCCATCAGCGCGCGTACGAGAACGGGTGCGGATAGCGAGTGGAGTCAGAGTCATCGTCTCGCAGGAGAGTCATGACATCTGCGTGGGTTCGAGAGTTCATGGAATCTTGTCCGCGTCGGACATCGTACGTAGTGTAGTTGACTCGAAGAACCTTGTGACGAAAGATACGATTGTTTTGTAAGATGACCTGGGCGCGATCTTCATCAGAATAAACGCGCCCTTCGGACGCCATGTCGGGATGACGCAGTCGCTCGAGGATATGATCCTGGAGCTTTGGAAGAAAATTCTGTGCCAATGATATCAGTTTACTTGGCTGGAAACACGGACAGCCTTCTTCAAAAACTCACTGTGAAAGCAGAATCTTCTCCAGCTTCAAAGAGCCAATTGCTGACAAGCAAGGGGAACTTCCGAGAGTGCGACATGTGGTGATGGCATTCGGGAGAAGTGAAGGGCAGCGGCTCCGAATCCTCAAAGCCAACTGTTGCAGCTTTGCGCGAGGATGAACTGGGCTTCACGGCAGCCGACCCGACCGTGTTCTTCTGCATCATGCGACGAAGGCCTTCCTCCCGTCGTTGAAGGCGCGTGATCTGGCGGACTGCTCGGTTCTTGTTTGTCCGCGCATAGTAGCGCTTGACCCGTCGATGCTCCAGTTCACCCTACAATTGTGTGAGCTGAACAGAACGCAATGGCGAGACATACGCATACTTACCGGCTGCGTTGAGTACGAGTCTGAAGTCCCAAACCACATGATCTGCCGGACATAGTCGCCGAGCGCGTGTAACTTGTACGTGAACAGGTTGAAGACCTTCTTCCGAGAACTTGTTGTGTCCGAGGAGGGAAGAGATAAGGTCGATGGGCCTGCGGAGCCCTGAGCTTTCCGCTTTCGGCGGCCCCTGGCGGCTGTTTCTCGAGGCAGCTCTCGTGTGTCGAATACAGAGCAGGTAGATCGCGCAAACCGGCGTAGTTGACTGCCCAGAAAAATCGTTGACCTCCGTAGGAGCACGAGGGAGGAGTCCGTGTGCATGCGAAGCTTCGCCTCGGCATGCCATTCTGCAAGGCCGAACAAGAGATCGAGCACGACAGTGTTGTGTGGCTCGTCGAGCAAGCCTTCGAAGACCGGTATGGCACACTGTCGAATGACAAGGTCAACGTCAAAACATGCGCAAAGAGTGAGCAACGTACCTGCAAAAGATCTTCAAAATTTCGTGCTGCCAACTTCTTCATTGCTGACGCATTGTCTGAAAAACGGCGAATCGTAGCGCGACCGAATGTGGGAACCTGGCGGTACCTGATACAGCAGTAATGAGATGGGTTTATGGATCGAGTGCATTCATAAACGCACCGCTTGTTGAGTTTTTGCACGGCGTCCCCTCCGACGGCAACGAGAATTCGAATGAGATGTGTGAAGACGGCCTTCCACACAGTGTTGGCAATAAGGCCTAAGTCTTAAATGCATTTAGGCCTTAATGCCCTTAAGGCATAAGCCCTTCAATACGAGCTCGGCTTCTGTGAAGGCCTTGATAGGCCTTAATAGCGGAGTCAAATATATTTGTAATTGTTCAAAACAGCGGACACAATTTTCTTCATCCGTCTCTTGTGTAATGCCTCCGAAAGGTCCTCTGTGGGCCCGGAGGAGCGTGAGGATTCTGATGTCGACATGCCGGAGGCTCCACCTGCTCCGCCTTGCCGCCAGAAGTCCTGGATTCCTGCCACTTTGGAGACATTGTTTGGTGGGGCAGTTAGGCCGATAGAAGTTTCTATGATGCGTGCACAACGCAGACTAGTCTCGTTCCCAGCCGTTCTCGGGGTGCCTCCAGCAAGTGCGAGATGCGAGGAGGAGGCGGGTGAGGCACGGTCGGGGGATACCGAGCGGAGATCAGAGTCGGAGGCAAAAAAGCCGTTAAAGTTCAGTTGCGGGAGGGAGCCCGCGAGTGAACTTTCTTTGTCTTTTTGCCTCCGATTTGAACTCAGCGGGCCGCGCGGTCCGGAGGCTCTACAGGGGATGGGAACGAGACTAAACGCAGACCCGCATTTACTGATGAAGAGAGGCGCATGGAGCTGATCCAAGCGGAGCAATCTGATGAAGCACTTGACGACGGCGCACTGGAGGGCTCTGGCAACGATTTTGTGATAGAATAGATACCTTAATTAGGCCTTAATATGCACACCCTTAATTAACCCCTCACATGTCTTAAGGTCTTCACTCTCAAAGGTGGCCTTATATAAGGCCTTATTGCCAACACTGCTTCCACACGCCAAGCTCAAACTCGTGCATAAGGTCAACGACAAGCATGAGGAAAAGGTCAAAGCCGAAGGGTGATAGTCGCTCCGAAAAGGCATTCTGCGGACAAAGGACAATTACATCAGAAGGAAGCGGAGAGACCACGGCACGGACTGTACTGACTGTTGTGGGCACATATGATTCCTCTGCTAGCAAGCGTTCCACCGGCGCGCTTTTGACGCCTTTGCCAAGCCTGTACACGGCGTCGGAAGCAGCTGTGATCTTATGTCGAAGACCTTCGTCGTCCGTGCGCGGATGCTTCACTCGGTAGGCGTCGTCTCGAACTGAGCATGCCTAGGTTCGGGATGTCGGCCTTCCCCATCTTACACCTGGGACATGGACAAGACCCCAGGTTCCGTATCGTGGCAAGTAAGACTCTGTATAAGATAAGTCAATGCTAATTGCTAGATGGCGTGTGATACTCACTTCTCGGGGTAGTCGGCAGAGTAAGTAAACAGTCGAGGATAGACGCGCCGCGTGACGCCATCGGGGCATTTAATAACAATTCCATGTTGATAAGCCTCGAGGAATGCATCATCCAACATGAGTTTGAGGACGGCATGCATGAGTTCGCGGCGGCAGTGAGTGATGATGTCGTCAGGGGGAGGAAGTCCGGTCAGTGACTGGAAGAAGTCGAAGAACGAGTCCGGCAGCTGCGGCAATGTGTGAACTCGATATCAAGGTATCAAGACATGCGCCTCGTACCTTTGGAATGTAAGCAACATGGTGACAAGCACCGGATCGTGGCTGCGCCCGCGTGTACTTGGACTGGTTGCCGAAGAACAGGTACATTGGCCAGAGCGCGGCCGTCCCGAAGCTTGCCAAGTGTGTAGAGTCCGACCAGAGCATCATCGCACACACAGTGCGCTCGAGGGTGCAGCCCGGCTCAGCAGGAAGGCTCCGTATTTCCTCGTCCGCCTTGATGAAGGCGTCGCTCGAGTATATCTCGTCGCGAATGCGCTCTGCGCTAGCGTCGGTGCCGCGCTTCCACAAGTGACGGAAAGGGGTGTAATGGAAGTCAGTAGATTGTGCGTCCGTCCAGGCCGCCTTGATGGTCTCAACAAGCGACCGGTGATGAAGGCCGGGGACGGTGAAGATGGGGATCGGGCGGTCTGTGGGCGACGAATGCCGTTGACCGTCAGGGATGCGAATGTCGACCGACGACTCACACCAGCCGTCTCCTGGTAGTGTGGGAGCACCATCATTTCCGCTGTCCTGAAGTGACTTGTCGAGTATGTCGGTCTCTCGTTTTGCGTCGAAACCTTGGAGGTGATCCTTCTCGAAGTCTGGTGCGAGGATGACATCATGCACAAGTCTGTTGAGCTCCGCAATGGACTTGGCAGCAGATCCTGTCCACATCCAGTTCATGAGACGAAATATTGACATGTTGCTGAAGGGAGCCGACGCTGGCGCTGACGTGTCAATGTCAACAGTGCTATCGTCCGCAATGGAAGGGGCAAGACGGGAGGTCTGTGTTGAGCTCGAGGGAAATGCAGCATAGGATACGTCTTCGAGCGAAAGGATGTCGTCGGGCGAGTGGGTGGGAACAGTATGGTATTCGCGGTAGAGTCCGAAAGCGTTGAGCGCTGTACGCACCATGCACCAGATGAGCGACTCCGAGGCTCGCTCTGGAAGCAATCTATCAGGCACCGCCGGATCATCTGGTGGATCTGAGCGAGCGGGTGTGTCGAGTGCAATGCCGGAGATAGCGGATGGGGGCTGGGGCAGTTGCTCGAGGACCTTCCACGTAGGACGCTTTTTTCGCCTGCCACGGCCTTGGGGGCTGGGATCGCGTGGAGGCAATGGAGAACTTTGAAGAACCGGGGACGGTGGATTTGGATGCGCAGTAATATCCGGGCTTGTGTCCATTTGCTAGAGACGTGATGAGCAGACAAAAATTTCGCGCAATAAACTACGGACCTGGCTGTCAGCAAGCATCTGCTCCTCAATCCTGCGCCGCTTCCGTGCCTTCTTCTCTGCAATCCTCCCAGCAAGACCAGCGAGCGAAGAGTCATCCTGAGCGAAGTGTCGACATGTTATTTGGTGGGTGTCCAAGCCGACAGCAGTATCAAAGGAGCGCTTGCACCCTGCAACGCAAGGAAAGCGCATCGTGTGGCAGAGACCACCAACGACTTCTACGCGCGAGTAGGGAGGTTAAAGAGCACGGTCAGCTGGAGGAAATAGTTGAGCCGAAGAAGTAACTTACTCGGAGCAGTGGGTAGGCCAATGTTCAAGACGCAAGGCCAGCCCGCAGGCCTGCGGTCATGCGAGCTCGGGCGAGACATCGAGGAGGCCTGACTGGAAGCATGCGAATGAGCAATTTAATTTGTTATTGCACGGTCGATTTGTTTCATCGGGTCGAGAGCTGCGCAACCGACGGCATGGACGCGTCGCGACAGGCGTTCCTCGTCGGAGTCTGTCGGGAAAATACGATGCCCTGTCTTGTGACCGCGTCGTCCAAGGTCCAGCCTGCTCCTGGACAGCATCATGGATGAGCCTATGGCGACTCGGCCGCTCAGGCTCGACAGCATAAAAACAAGGTGAGGAATGCGTACCTCAAGCCCCAAACCTAACAGACAGATCACTACTTGATGTCTTCCTCTCCACGAGATTCGTCTACATCTTCCATCGTGCCATTCGCGGATGCTACGGCAGAGCGTCTCGAGGTCTACGTGAACAAGATTATAGAGAGTCGGCTTCGGAAGAGGAAAAGGTGTGTCTCCATGACTCACCAGTATGCCTGCGCTTGACACAACACCATCTAGCCGCGACTTGGATGCTGATGAGGACAAGGAGTCGGATGGCGAGACGGTAACCCAGCAGTATGCTGACTACGGGCGCGCGTTCGCTCGCCTTGGGGAGCCCTTCACCAATGCCTTTGCAATTGTTGACCACGGTTTGCACTTGGAGGCTCGCAAGGTAGAGTCGGACGGCGAAGATGGGGAGTCAGATGCGACGCTCGAGACTGAAGAGTGAGTACACTGTTTGCTTTCACTCTGCTTCTTTCATCAAAGTCTCACGGCGTGCGCGCCTCCGAGTCCCAGCGAACAACGTCTCACGCAGGATTGGACCATCCTGTGCAAACTCATCCCCGGTTTCCACCATGACATGATCGTGCTCGCGGAGAAGAGGAAAATCCGCAAAGTCATCAGCAGTGAGGTGCGTCATTGTCGTCTCACTGTTGCCCTCTTACTGACACTGGCAGGCTTGCTAGATCACCTGCGGTGCTGAACACGCCCGCGCAGACGACTCGAGTGGCCTGAAGGGTGCAATCCTGGGTTATCTCCACCTCGACATCACTCTCCCTCTGGATCCCCCGATTCCCGTCCAGGATGTACATAAGGCTCTTCGCGGATGGAACCATCCCGCCACTGCAACTCTTCTTACACCGATTGAATGGGAGGCAAATCAAACGTACGTCGTGTGTTCTCTTGGTCACATTGTCACTGATTATCTCTGCAAGCATCTGGACCGACGTTTTAGCCGGACGTCGCCAGGTGACCGCAGAGCAGATGCCCCGGCTGCTGTATCCCGAAGGACACGTCTTCAACCCCGAAAACATCGACGACGGCCTCTTTCGTAGCCATGTCTTGATCAGGGTATGCTAAGCTCTAACTCAATACTGTTTTTGGCCACTCATTCCGCATGCGTCCTGCACAGGTTGCAAAGCATATATTTCAAGGGCCATCATCGGCATTACAGGGACCTGGTTACAAGAAGGGTCGCGCTGGTGTCGCAAAGCTCATTGGCATGACGAAAATGACGCCTCACGCGTTGGCCTATGTCATTGTTCAGGTGCGAAGCCGTCCATTCTACCGACTGCAGAGCCTGACATGCACTGGAAGGCCCGCTTCTCCATGTCCGATGTACAGGAATGGCACGTCATCGACCGCGACTTCGATTATCGGACTTTCTTCTGGAATGTGGTTGGGATCTTAGAGACTGACGAGGGAAAAGCAACGCTGAAATTCTTCGACCAGTATGTGTTTTCTACCATATCAGACCACGACGTGAGCATCTCACTTTTCCTCACAGCGAGGTTTTCGGGAAGACGGAATCAATTGCTTCCGCCATCCCTACGGGCCCGTCGGCATTCTCGAAGCTGAAGCAGCAGCGAGCAGCAAACGAGCGCGGATTGCGGGCCCAGACACCTCCGCAAGCGCGACTGATTCGACCGCGGCACTGGCTGCTTTGCAGATCGCTTGAAGCCAATAGAACCGCCCGTTAATCTACTAAAGTATTCCTCCTCATGTACTATTGTAGTTAGCTGTACAATTCATTGTAATTCTTTCTCTCACAAGTAAGATGGAAAATTACGTGCTCATTCTGGGCATGGATCCATGAAGCTTCTTCAGGCTCGAAGGAAAATACAAATCCACGCAGTGCATGACTCTCGGGGCACGACAACATAATGTGGCGAAGCTATCTAAGTGAAAACAAGCCCGGGTGGTTCGTGCATGCTGGGAAGGACATGATGAACCCATGCCATGGGATGACCAGCGCGACAGACATGGTGTATTGTTGGTGTATCGCAACAATCCCGATGAAAGTTCCCATGTATCGACGAGTTTATGCATCTAACCACGGATGGACAATGTTTTCATTCACCCATGGCCTCGATCTATTGCACGGTGAGCTTTCTCCACCTCAATGAGGCCGGCAGTAATTGGCAATACTCACCTGCGCGACGAGCCTTCCCAAGGGTAGGTTCAATTCACATTGACCCATGGCCTCGATCTATTGCAGGGTGAGCCTTCCCCGCGTCGATAAGACTGGCAGTGGTTGGCAAGGCTCACCTGCGCGACGAGCCTTCCCAAAGCTGGGGACAGTTTCCATGGACCCATGGCCTCGATCTAGTGCCGGGTGGCAGATGGTGACCAAGCACTTACCAGGCGAGGATTCCGAGGTTTACGAGGCAATGTAAGGCTATAGATTTGTTTTGACTTTTCGCTGATTGGCAATGGGCGCGGGCCGTGTGGCCGTTACGCGGCCCGCGACAGGCAAAATTACTTTGTGACCCGTCTTCCAACTCGTAAGTATACGTCTTCGGCATTGACTCAGTTGCCCATGCCCATGGGAAACTTAGATCTTCCGTCGACTTCCTGATGTTGGTCGTGAGATAGGCCGCAGTCAGGTCTTCGAGCTCGCTGGCAACGTTAACCCTCTCATCGTTCGGCTTTGTGCGATCAAGCTGATTGTGCGATCGTAGGCCCGAACACCCTCAGCATCAATTCGCCTAGTGCCACCATCTATGCCTCTTCGAAGTTGATCAATAGCGACTCGTATATGACACCTGGACGCGTTCCTGCGGACGTACGTACCGGATCTGGCCCGCATGAGTCCGTACAATCTACACGCTCAGCTTCGAATCGGAACAGATTGGTCAGGTGGCACCCACAGCAGCTCATTCCAAGCTCATTCATCTAGAGATCTATAGCCGGCACTGCACTTACGATTGAAGAGAAGTGTGATCAAGTCAGTAAAGCTCAGGCACCGAGGGAGAACTTTGGTAAAAGCTGGAGACGCGCACCTGGTCACGCGCGACAAGATGACAATACTGCATCGCGGAGAGTTGGCGGATCGCGTCAATATATTGTCGTGGGTACTCCGAGTCTGCAGTACGAAAACAAGAGGGCCCCGTGAACGCTAAATAACTAGCAAGAAATGATACATAGTGATCTGGACAGACAGTTAAGCCTCCGAGTCTCTAGCACCTTCAAACGATGGAACGTGTACCGCCTGAATTTGCGAATAAACTGCGAGGTCCGGTCATGCTACAGTGACTCACATGAAGAGCACCAGCCGGTATCTTCAACTCGAAGTCAGAGTCCGCGCCGCCTTGGACCTGCGAGCGACGTCATGAAGTACAAAGGTGATAGCTGTTAATGAGACTCACCGAATGGACATTCACCGCCTGGAAGGTAGAGAGCGTATCACCTCCGTGCCGCCCGACCCTGCCCGGCTTCCGTTCCAATTGAGGCTCAATCCCAACAGTGGCTATGAACTGGGAACCGTAGGAGCCGCTAGTACCCAGTGTCCTCACCGATGCCCGTGCATTAAGTCTACGGAGTGGATTAGCGGTCATCGCTCTTGATAAACGACGAAAGAACGCACGTGGCCGCCAGGAGGGTATTGGTGTATACTGGGAGAGAGCGAGTCAGCGAGCAAACACGTTTGGGATGCAGTGAGAGATTGCGATGGACCAAGAAGTGACGCGATTGAGCTCACATTTGCAGAGCATGCAGTTGAAGAATTGGAAGAAGAAATAATTGGGTGTAGCGACATACTACCAACGATAAATCAATCCTTTCCTTGAAAATACGCCAGCCGACTTACAAAGACCAGGTTCAAGATACTATCAATGCTGAGACTCGAGCGTCAGCGAGTACTGAAGCAGCGGCATGTAAGAAGGACACACGCTGGCACAAATCCGGTTGTGACTGTATACAGGATGAGTTTTCTGATGATGGTGTCCGAGCTGTCGCCGGCATGAGTTGACATTCTTGAAGATCTCGGAGATTTCTTACCGCTTCCACCCTGTCCGACCCTTGCTGAGATAGAAGGCCAAAGTTGCAGCCAACGCCATATCAACGAACGCGGAAAGCCCAAGTCCAGGGACAGCCGTGGTCTTGATAGATTATCAATACCATAGCTAGTCTGCAGAGCAATGAGAGGATGGTACTTACCGCCAGCTTATGCTCATTGTCAAAGCGAGGATCAAGAAGGCTAGTAAAATGGTATCAGCTGTTTCCAAAAAGCGACCGCAGGAATCATTTTACGCTTCCCAAGGATACGCTGATTGTAGTAAGGCCATTAGATGGAATTGAAAAAGAACAAACTCGGTACTTGCCCAAGTTCATTCCTGTAACCGCAACACAGTTGTCAGAACAGCTACGTTCTTGTGATGTCCTACTCACCAAAATGAGCCAATATGGCGAGGCTCTAGAGGTTGGATGTATAGAGAACTTGAGCGCGGACCGCGGACCCATGGCGAGACCGCTTACGAAGAAAACACAGATGTACAGGTTCCGGCCGCTCACTGTGCACGAGGTATGAGCTCGAGCGATCCGACACACGAAGAACTTACTATGATAGATACGCCACATGATAAAGCTTCCCAGGGTATCAGCTGCACACGAAGACGGCCATAATATTAGGGTAGACCGACCTTTCGATGAGCAGCCCGGATACACCCTATAAGCAAACATGTCGTCAAAGGCGTTCAACAGGTGGACCTGTTCATCGTGCTCACGTTGCAGAAGACGGGAGCCTGGCGATATGCATATCAAGATCGTCAGCAAGTCTACATGGTGGTGGGACGACTAGGTGGTCGTGGAAGGGCCGCACCAGGAGACTCCTGCATTACATCACAGAATATCAGCTCGCATCCGATAGGATGTGTCGGCGCGAACGGGCTTACCAGACGACTCGCTCGAATACAGCGGGATTGTTGAAGTTCAACACAGAGTAGTAATACCCTGCATGAATAATGAACGCCTGGTGGGTACTGTCAATGACGCTGCGACAATGCCTCAGTCAATGCTGGGATATCTGAGTCACAATTAAAACGAACAGAGTTGAGATGACCTGCGGCGATGAAAATGAGCGCGTATGCAAACGTCATGCCTAATCAGAATACTCACAAGCGCTTTCACCCACCATGGGTCTCCGGGCGCAGAGACAAAGTAGATGAATGTCTGGAGGCAGGTCACTCCATAGAGCCTACGATTGGATGAGTGCCTTGTCGACGAGACGCAAGAGTAAAGCACGAGTCAGACACACATGGATGAGAATATGATGCCGATGTAGGAGACGCCTAGCGTGAGTCCGAGGTGCAGATCGACTGGGGCAGCAAGTCGGGGATCCATGGTCGAGGCGTTGGTGAGTCTGGCATTTTTCGCTTCGGCCCAACTGCTACTATATACGATGAGTACATGAAGCGTTTCCGCGCGGACGCAAGCACGGCTTCTTACCGCTGGGAATTCGTCAGGAACCATCTTGATCCTTGCGCCCCCGCGGCGTCGCATTAATGGCCGTACCCCTATGAACTCACGACGGACTCGCAGCTTCCAAAGATCATGGAACCCGCAGCGCCACTCGTGCGTGGGTGAGGCCAATCGCAATCGCCCGCCTTCATCTCGGATGTGGCGTCTTGATAGACGTACTATGATATCTTCGACGCCATTGACTTTGACTTGAAGCCACTCGGAGCCATCGAGGAAGACCATCAATTGCGGACCTTGGACCACTGATCAACGATCATGAGAACACAGATAGCCCCGCAAAAAAACGCACATACAACACCGAAAGACAGCGTTTGAGTGCACAAAGAGGCGTCACGCCTCAAGGAGGAGCTGGAAATCGCTCGCCGACACGCAGATGGGAATGTTACATCGGATAAACAGAATTTGGCATAATTTTGGCATAATATGAGAATGCCAGTGGAGAGGACCTGAGGGTGAGAATTGCAAGGCAGGAAGATGTCGGTGCGCTATGTAGATTGCCCGTCGAGTTTGGGGTGCGCAGTTATACAACGCGACATGAAGCAGACCGTCCGTCCGGTGGCGGTGTTTACAGCGACACAGCTCTAGTAAGGCAAGAAGGGGATTAATCAGCCTGGTAGAAGTAACCAGAAATCGGCCCACGCGCCACCAATACATCGTCGTTATCTGTGCCCACTTTCGACGAAATCCCCGCGTTACTGATTTGCGGTATACTTAGCGAGCGCGACCACTCAGTACGGCACGCTACCGCAACAAGCACGCTGGGGCAAAAGACTTCAGAGAGGAAACCAGACGTCGTGCCCGGAACTGGCTGTAGTACTTAGGCTGTAGTCGAGTGAGGCAGGGAGGGGTTGAGCGCACCTTCGAGTTCACACTCGTCGATTCCAGCGACTGCAACGAGTTTGAAACCCGATTCTGCTCAGACTCATGGCAGCATTTGACTCTTGAGTAAGGACGAAGTATCCGTCTGCAGTTGAACGTTGAACGTAGAGTCGGATAGACTGTGAGCGTTTGATAGATCGCGCGATGAGAGATAGCCGCGTGGGAAGGTTAAGATAAGATCCAGACGCCTTCGGCAAAATTGTCCGAGTCGTGTTGACACTTTCATTTCTCGTTCGATCCAGCTACTTACCAGTTAGCATCCTCCCATACTGTAACGTCGATGCCCTTGTACTTAGGTGATCACGCCTGTAGAATCGTACCCACGTATATCGACGTGGGCTGAGTATGATTCGATGGGGCGCGAGTAGTGAAAGTACAAAAGATGTCCTCTCCCAAGGAGAGGACGGATATATATATGCTACCCTTATGTAATCCCATCCCATCAATGATCCGAGGCTGTTCCCCAGGAACAGCCCCTTCACCTCAGCCCAGCTCCGAGCGTTGTCTGGAACCCGCGGTTCCGCACATGCTGGTCGTCCAAGTAGGACGACCGGTCCGAGTACACTACACCCTCCCCCTGGGGATCGATGGCGATCCTCCAGCTGGTGATGATCCCGACACTGCGTGGTGATGATAATTTTTGTAGACGACCGCCGTGTCCCTCCCCCTGTCCCGATCCCACACTCACTCCCCCTTGGGTTCGCCCATGGGTGAGGGGGAATCGGGCTGCACAGCATCGACCGCAATGTCGTCTACATTGCTGGTGGACGCTGGCATCATCCCCGCAGTGTGTTCAACACTGGCGGGGGCCGATTCCGCACCCTCTGGTATGTCGTTGACGACGTCCATGGGAGCGGGGTTGTTCGTGGATGGGACGGCGGAGGATGGGGTGGTGGCGACGTCCACCGGCGCAGTACCTCCCGCCGGCAGAGGTGCAATGTCCAGATTCACCTGACTGGATGGAGTCGCCCGAGCAGGAGACGGGAATCGGTATAGCGTGCCGTGGCGGGCGACCATCTCACCTACGGTGGGATAGTCGGCCCACTCGGACTCATCCGACGGATCGCGCTCGCTGGCACGGTTGCGCTTCGCACGAGCGAAGCGCTCCATTGCGCGGATCTGCTGGACAGAGTATCCAGCGTTGGCAATGTGGGCCGCGATGTCCTCGAACGTCAGGTTGTGGGTATCGCCCGTGAAGGCGACCCCAGTGCCGCCAGGTCCCGAGAATTCAACCGTAGACCCCAGGTCATGGATGAGGTGCTCGGTGAGGTGCGGGATCGACAGCATCTGCGTTGCGGCGTGCATGAATCGCAACCGTGCGACGCGCTGGTCCTCCGAGTTCCCTAAGGGAGCAAGCCGCCTGAAGTCCAGGTACGCCTGCACGTAAAACAGTGCGGGCTGCTCGTGTGGTTCGACTCCAGAAGGAGTCTGAGTGGGGTGGGCCCTCCAGAACGCCATCCATCGCGCGGCGGGTTCCTCAAGTTGAGGCGGACCGACACGTTGTGGAATCGGCGGCGGGTATATGGAGGCGCTCAGGTCGTCGGGGACCAGATCGTGCACGCTAGCGAATCCGTCCAATGGGACGGATTCTTCCGCGTTGTCAGCGCGGCGCGCCTTTTTCTTCTTACGCTTCTTTTTCTTCTCGCTCATCTCGACGTCTGCGTCGAGTTGAGTCGTCGGTGCGGGGGCGCCACTACGCTGTCCCGTGCCGGTCGCTGCGCCTCCGCGTGCTGGTGGTTGTCCCGTGCGTCCAGTCCCCGGGACTGTAGCATTCGGGGCCATCGTTCTGGCTGGCCACTGTGCGTTGTTGCTGGGGGGCGCGTTCGTGCTCGCGGTCCTCGGGACCGTGGTGTTCGCGCTCGACCATCCCATGGCCGTGCCTCTCGTCGGTGGGCCTGCGTGTGTTGTCCTCGGGACAACGGTAGGCCTGTTTGGTGCACCCCTCCCCCTTGGCGCGTGTTGGGGTCCGAACCGCGCCAAGTTGTGTTGCGTGGCGGTGAACGTGCGCGGCGGGCGGAGGAAGTAGTGACGTTGCGAGTACTGCTGCAGCACGTACCGCGCGAGCGGCGTGCGGTTGGCGGGGTTGGCATCGTTGATGACGCGCAGCCAGTCGCGTATCGTCTCCGCCGCGTCATCGTCTGCGATGCCGCGGTTGAACTGCTCGTCGACCTGTGCGCGGGCTTGCTCCTGTCCTTGCGAGACCAGTATACCCGTGAACGGGTCGTATGGGCGCTCGGCTGGCGGTACTGGGAGTGTCAGCCCTACACCCGCTCCCGCAGCGGACCAGGAGCCACCCCATGCCTGGGGCGGTCCCCAGCTCTCCGACGTCGCGGCGGGTTGGGTTGCCACGGTTCCCGGTCCCCAATTGTTTGACGGCGCGGTGGGCTGGGACACAGCAGACCGGGTCCATTGGGACGGTCCAGGTTGTCCCCAGCTTCCCGTCGTCGAGGCGGGCTGCGAGGAAGAGGACGGAGACGAGGAGGGCGGCGCGCGCGTATTGGCCTTCTTCTCGCGCTCGCGGACCTTCTTCTCCTTGCGGAGCTTCAGGGTGTACTCCCTGTCCGCAGCCTTCTTCTCGCGCTCGCGGATGTCTTCCTCGTCCTCGTCATCCGAGTAGTCGTCGTCGTCGTACGCGTGCACGCTGCGAGCACGCTTCTGTCCGACGGGCGCACTCGTTGACGGAGCGGTAGTCGGCTGCGACTGTGCGACGGGTGGTGCGGGAGGCGGCACGCTGACCGGTACTATTGCCGGCGTCGGATGCGACGCGGGGGATGTACTGGCGGCGGGCGCTACCGGGGGACGGGGTTCTTGCGGCGCGGCGGGGCGCTCGTCGAGTTGACGGCGGAGCTCCCGAGCCTCGTTGCGCGACTCGTTGCGCTCGCGACGAAGTCGGTCAGACTCGGTCTGCCAGCGCTCGATAGCGAGCTCGGCCTCGCGCAGTCGAACCTCCTCGTATGCCCTGGCCGCGTCTAAGGCGCGCATCAGGTCCTCCTGGTCGGCCGCGAATGCGGCGTCGTAGTGCTGGCCGTACAGTGTATCACAGTCGCAAGGACGGTGACGCACCATACGCGTAACCGGGTCGTATGCCCAGCTGGCACCAGAAAAGAAGCCTCTCGCGGATGGAGTGGCAGGGGGTTGGCCCTCCGTTGCTGCGGCGGGCTGCGTCGCGGCGGCGGTGGGCGGCGGGTCTGTCACCATAGGTGACGGCCCGCGATCCAGAGGCGGAGGGGGGGAAGGAGTGTGGTGGTGGTAGGCGGGGGGATCGCTGTTGCGGCGCGGTGTGCGTGTCATATTGGATTGAGATGGGCGAGGGACGGAGAAGTCGAAGGCGCCCGTAGGCGTCTTTAAGCTTTTCTCGCCCTGCTTATCTCATCTGATATGGCAGTCCATCGGGATCGCGATCTATGATCCCTGATGGTACCTTGCTACTCTATCCTATTCCTGGCGATCCCGAGGATCACCTCTTTGCTTCCCGCCACTCTGCCTGCGTGGCAGCGACCCAGGGTCGCTGACCCCGCGTAGCCGGAGGTACTCGTCTAGTGCCTCCAGCTCGTCGCAGGTTGCGAGTGCCTCCCAAGTGTGCTCTCCAAGAGACCACTTGACTTGGAGCTCGAGCCTATCACCGACCCATCGATGGCCGGTGATCTCGTCTACGAACCACTCGTCGTCGTCGGGCTGTCCGAAGTCGTAGAATCGCCTCGATTCTCGGTTTGGGAACAGCCGATCGTCGCTAGGGTGGTGTCGTCGCAGCAATGATGCGTGGAACGTCGGGTGGATACGACGCACACGCAACTCCGTGGGCAACTCGATCGTGTACACCGACTTGTCCGGGTTCGCGGCTATGACCTTGTATGGTCCCACATACTTCGGGAGCAGTTTGTGAGCCCGGCCTTTGGGGAGGTTGAGGTTCTTGGTGCTGAGATACACCAAGTCTCCAACCTTCACCTCTTCGTCCACACGTCGATGCTTATTCGCCTGCGCGGTCTGCAAGACCCTGCGCTCGATGATCGCGTCGTGTGCCTGTTCCAGGTGCGACTGGGCCTTCGCGGCGAAGTCCCGGACACCTGAGAACGTGGTCTGCGGTATCGTGGGCCCAAATATACGGGGCATGTAGCCGTAGTTGAGCTCGAACGGTGCGCACCCAGTGGTGGCGCTCGCGCTCGAGTTCAGCGCGAACTCAACCAAGGGCAATTTTTCCCGCCAGTCGCGTTGGTCGGGCGCGACCATGCTCCTGAGCATCTGGCCGACCGTACGGATGGCCCGCTCTGTCACTCCATCCGTCTGGGGATGGAATGCAGTGGACATCAGTAGCTTGGTACCCAGTAGTCGGTGCAGTTCGCGCCAGAACGCCGATGTGAACTTCACATCTCGATCCGACACGATGGACGCGGGGACCCCATGCAGCCGCACTATCTCCTTGAGATATAAGTCGGCGAGCTGGGCGGCTGTCGTAGTGGTGCGCATAGGGACTAGGTGCACCATCGACGTGAGGCGACAGATGACTACCCATAGGTAGTCATAGCCGTCCTGCTCGGGGAATGGGCCAGTAAAGTCCATTCCAATTGATTCCCAAGGTTGTGCAGGATGGGGAGTGTATGCAGCAGCCCAGCGGGCGCCTGATTACCCGGCTTCGACATCTGACAAGTCCCGCAGGACTTGCAGAACTGCTCGATCTCAATACCCATGCGGGGCCACCAGAACCAACGCCTGATATACTCGGCAGTCTTATGGGCTCCTAAGTGGCCGAGGGTGCGGTGCGCGGTATCCGTGATCAGTTCACGGATTTTACGTTGTCGCAATAGTGCATCGGGCACGCATAGCACTACGTGGCCCATCCGCGACGTGGAGTACCACTTGTCGTCCTTCATCGTGAACGTAGTGAATTCCCCGGGGGACTTTACTATCTTCGCGAAGAACGGATCGGTGTGGTATGCTTCCTGCATGACTGATTCCCATCCTGGAGACGCCTCCAGTTGTCTCGGCAGCGAGGGTCCATCCGTGAGCGCGTCCTTCACCTGCACCTCAGGTGCAAGTGTTACAGGCAACGTTTCTGCGCCGCTGCTCACCAACGTGGCCGATCCGCGTGGCGTTTCCACTGTGATTGGCGACGTCGGTAGCGTGCTCGCTGTCTGGTCGACGCGACGCGGTGGCGGTGCGCGAGTCTTAGAGGGCTTCGCTGGCGGTTTGGTGATCGGGGCAGCGTACTGCCTCAACTCCCTGGCCGCGCGATCCCTTTCCGAGTCTCGGTTTCGCATAGTCATTGCACGCAGCTCTAGTACACGCTCAGGAGATAGATCATCCATGTCGGGGTCCAATTGGACGTCGATGGTGACTAGCTCGGTACCAGGCATGTCCGGCGGGACGGAGGCATAGTAGCGCGACATAGCGTCCGCTACTTTGTTCACTCTGCCTTCAATGTACTTGATTTGCATGTCGTACTTGGCCAGGAATTCTGCCCAGCGAGACTGTCGCGGCGACAGGTTTTTCTGCTGGTGGAAGAATTCCAGCGCCTTATGATCGGTGACGACAGTAAATCGGCGACCGATTAACTTGTCCGACCATTTGGCGAGGGCCTCAAGGATCGCAATCGTCTCGTGCTCGAACGTACGGTAGTTGCGTTGAGCGTCCGTAAACCGCTTAGACATCAGTCCTGCCGGACGGCAAGTCTCCCAGACTTTGCCCTGCCCGTACATAGCGCCGACTCCCCAAGTGGAGGCGTCGCATATGACCCATATCATTTCTCCCGTGCGAGGATCAATGGGTTTCAATATGGGCACCTTGCAGGCAATTGCCTTGATGGTCTCGAAGCAGGATGTATGGATCGCTCTCCACTGGAAAGCGCGTCCATTCTTCGTCATGCTCGATAGCACCGAGGTGTATGCAGACACATCAGGCATGAATTGCGCTAGGTACTGCACTAGCCCAAGGAATTGAAGCACCTCATTGGTGTTCGTTGGCCTGGGCCAGTTGCGTACCTTGGACATCTTGTCCATGTCGGCGTGCAGCCCTTGGTCATCGATGCGATGTCCAAGGCATTCCATGTCCTTCGAATATAAATCACATTTCTCCTTGCTGAGGAATAGGTGGTTTTTTCTTAGGATATGGAACACGGCGCGCAAGTGCTCTTCATGATCCTCGATCGAGTCTGAGAATATGAATATATCGTCGAGATATACGTGCACGCAAATGCCGATGTGATCTCGGAAGATCACCGTCATAAGCCGTTGGAATGTGGCGGGCGCATTACAGTCTCCCTGCTGCATAACATGGCTCACGAACGTGCCGTAGATTGTAGCGAACGCTGTCTTCCAAATATCATCGGGTTCGATGCGTATTTGTTCGTACGCGTCGCTCATGTCAATCTTGGACCGGAACTTCGCGCGTGCGACGTCCATTCGGATCTGATCCTGGTCAGGGAAAGGCGTAACATCCTTATGGGTGTTGTCGTTACGCTTGCGCGCATCCACCACAGTCCTCAGTTTCCCCGATTTCTTTGGTATACAAAGTAACGGGGCGGCTTGTGGGGCTGTGCGCATTTCCCACCATCCCGCCTCAACGTATCGCTTTATCTTCAACATAAGTTGTGGTTTAAGCGAGTCGGGGCATCGGGGGAGGTGGTACAAGCTGCGTAATTTCTCATCAATTAAATTAATGCGATGATTAACTTCTCGGAACGGAGGGAGCTCTGGGGGCACTGGGCACATCAGGTCCGCCTCCGATTCCATCCATCGTTTCCGGAGTGGCGCCAGGGATCCTCAGGATCCTCGGGCACTGGGAGTCCCTTTTGGGCTTCCTCCGCTTCTCCTATCTTCATCCGTGCGCGGTGCTTGGTGTGGTTCTCCCGCATGGGAGGGGCCACCGAGGTGGCAGGCTCTACTTTCGTAGATCCCGCCGCGTACCCTCATTCCAGTATCGGGCGCGCCGCGTTTACACGCGCAGTCGCCATCGGAGCACGGTCACGTTTCCAGTGCCGTCGCGATCGTTGGGCTTCCTCCTGAGGAGTCAGTGCAACGATGCGTTGGCCATTGATCGTGATCGACAGGTCGCCAAAGTCGAGAGCGACTTTGTTGCCATGGAGGAACGGGGTGCCCAGTATGATGTCGTAGTGGTCTATATTGGCCACGTCGAGATAGCATGGGACTTCTTGCCCGCTCACTTTGATCCGGCACCTGGTCCCGTAGTTGATCTTTGACTTGGATCCTACGACGCCCAGTTGGAGCGTCATTGGGTCTACAAGTTCAAATATCCCTACCCGGGATACCGTGGCTGCCTCCGGACTTATGCCATTGGTGGTGCTTCCGCTGTCGAACAGCGCAAATAGTGTCTCGCCGTTGATGTTAACATCGGCGGCGAGGACTATATGTCGTGTCGCGTTGCGATCGGGCTGTTCCTCATTTGGAACGTTACGACGCAAGTTGGCACTGTATACCCAGCGGGGTACTTCAGGTGTCACTGCTGGCAGGTGCGAGCGCATTGCGCGCATGGCGAATAGCATCATGCCCGTAGTGCGTCGTGATAATTCGTCTATGTACGCTGGGGGTGCTACGTATGACGGCGCCGGTGGTGTTACATCCGCATTTGCGTCCCCTCCCCCTGCATGACGTGGCCATGCATTGTCTGCGTCGTCGCCGGCGGGGAACGTTGGTCCACGGGGCCGACGGCGCTCAAGGGCGGCGACGATGTTGAATGCGTTGCGCATGCCCGCGTTGTACGCTACTTCCTGACGAGCCTCTGCCTGCTCGGATCGCGAGAAGTGCATGATGGCTCGTGCGGCGGTGGCCAACCCAGCGTTGTAGCCGGCGTCGTATCGGTCATTCCGCATGGATTGACCGAGTTCCTCCGCTGCGTCGAGTGATCCATCACCGCGTCGCGCGTTTCGCCGGTGATTCACGAATACGAGGCAGATGAAGCATTCAGCTGCGTGTATGGGGCCGTACACGGGGTCGAACATCCATGTATGCTCGAGCTCAATCGGTACCCCGAGAAAAAGGGCCGCGCTCACGCGGTCCTCCACGTAGCGTCGCCGTGTCTCGTCCGTCTGGTTGTACCACCACACGACGGCGTGCACGTTCACGGTCTCGATGGAGCCGAGCTCGAAGTCGCGCAGCAGATAAGTGTCCGTAGGGACGCTGTTTGCGAATTCCTCGTCAAACATGAGGCGAGCGGGGAAGTGCCCATCATTTGTGATGGGGTGAGGTATCCCAGGACGCAGCGCGTGTCCGGTGCCTCGCCACCTTCGTAAACCGTCCGCTTGGTGCTGTGCGTACGTGAATCCGTACTCCCGAGGGTATTGGGCGAATTCGTCGCTACCGACGGCTCCTGGCGCCATACTACGGGAGGTTGGGCTCGAGGCGCGACCAAGCGAGAGCGCGGCGCGAATCATGTTCTCAATCCCAGTTCCCGGGGAGTCAGGCGGGGAGTATGGCCCTGGGGGCGCAACTCTGCTCACGCGAGAAGGCCCTGGCACTGGGCGTGAAAAGCTCGGTCCAGGGTATGCGGGGCCAGGTAATCCCATCGGGATTCTCTGCTGCAAGTATTGGACCGCATCCTCCCCTAGTAGCCGTCCCAGATCGACAGCTTGCTGCGAGGGGGCTGGGCCCAGTTCGACTAGCCCAGGCATGTCGTCAGATTCGGAGCCTAACGACACATTGTCTTCTTCGTCGCTAGCGGGCGTAACTCTCATGGAGAACATACGCATGCTGGCGAGTCGAAGTGGGGGCCCCTCATCGTCGTCGGATGGGGTGTCTAGGTATTCCATATCTTCGACGTAATCATCTGACGACGCCCAGCGCTCCTCAGGGGCTTCTTTGTCGTCGTCAGCGCGCTCGTCGTCCCCAGGGGATGACTCGTCGTTCTGCGCTTCAGGCTCTCCCGCTTGATCGTCCTCCGAGTTGTCATTGACTACTCGAGAGGCAAACATGCGGGGCTTGCCGAATTGCGGGCAAGTAGGGTCACTTGAATAGTGCCCCGTCTGTCCGCATCCGAAGCACGTGATGGATTTACCATCTTTTCCTACCGCGGTACGGGGCTGTCCACCAGGACGGCCCTGTAGCTTCTGCGGGCGAGGGGTACTATCGGGGCGTGGTCCATCCATGCCACTTCCCGTGCGTGTCTGAGGCGAGGTTTGGTTGACTCGGGCGGTCTGAGTCTGTCCTCGGGACGGTCTTACCCGCCGCGCAGTCGCACTCGAGGTCGCGGTCGACTTCCGGGTGTGGTCCACTGATTTATCAGTGGTGCGCGCGGGCGCCATGCTCTGTCGCGAGTCGCGGAACTTGCTCATAATCTTGCTGCCTTCCTCGATTTCGAGTGAGGCTTCAAGGAGCGCGTTCATATCAGAGTATTCGGCCGACAGACCGCGTACTCGCAGCAGTACATCGTTGTACTCCTCCGGGAGCCCGCTGAGGAACAGTCGTTTGAACGTATATTCATCCGGCTGTTCCACCATGCGTGAGGCTCGCTCCTTCAGTTCACTGAAGAATCCCGCAATTCCTTTGCTTCGGGAAAAGCGCGATGCCATGAACCGGGACGCGGCCGTCTGTGCTGAGGCACGGTGGATGAATCGGGAGTACATCGCAGCGATGATGTCCTCGAATGTCCAGGCACGGTGTGCTCGGGTGGGGGCTTCCACCTCTTGGGTGTACCATCGGGCCGCTTCCCCGTCAAGGAAGGACCCGAGCAGAGCTACGCGTTCTGCATCACGGTCTGGCCCTGTGACGTGGTACAGTCTCATCCACCGTAATACTTTCCCAAGCCAGAGCTCCAACGTGTCGATGTCATCGACGCCGTTGTACGAACCGGGCATGGGTAGTTTGTAAGCTTTGGCCACTTGTGCTAGTAGAGCGGAAGTCGGCTCGCCCACTTGTTCACGTATGAGTGCAGCCAAACGCTCTAGTGTATACACAGTGGCATTACGGAGCCGTGGAGCTTCAACACGGCTAGTGGCAGTGTCCTTAGGACGCAGATCCGCGGCGCCGTGACTGTGGTGTCCTACGCGTCGCGCAATGTGGTCGCTGCGAACACTCTGCGGCTCTAAGCTCGCGTAGCGCGTGGACTGTGCAGTCATTGCGCTGATTGGTTCGTCGCGCGTGTATGATGGACCGTCTCCATAGTGAGAATCATGGTCATCGCTGTCATCCTCCTCAGGAGAATGGCGGTCTGCGAATTGTATACGCCGACGAGGGGTGTCTTTCCGCAATTGCGGTAGGAAGTGCTCGTGCACTCTCTGGCGGTGTCGATTAAGGCGGGCGGCCGCGCGAGTGCGCATGTCGAAGTCGACCGCCGTCTCGCCGTCCTCACGGACCGGCCTGGTCCATCCACTGGATGGCATTTCCGCGTCGTCCGCCGTAGTGTCGTACTTCAATCCCGCGCCTCGATTGGCAGCGGGGGGCTTCTCCTCAGGAGTAGTGCCCTGCATTTTTGACTCGATAGCGGCGAGCGACCTGTATGCGTTACTGATGCTGGTGGATGTCTCCTGCATGACCCCACGGGTCGCTTGCCAGAGTTCCTCCATCTGTTTCACGAACATCTCACTGCCCTGCAGCTGGTCGCGTACGTTGCCCATGAGCCTGTCCATCTCGAATGTATACGGGATGTCCGCGCGGACCGGGCGGATCGTGTCCTCGACTTCCCGCTCGGAGCGGGTCACTGATCCGCCTGATGGTGTTGGCCCGGCCGGTCCTCTCGCTCGCGAGGGACTGCCCAACCGCGCGTATGGGTTGCTGAAGTCATTCAGCGAATTGCGGGTGGCCCGGAGGATATCGTCGTCGAATGGGGCGACGTCGAATTCCTCCTCCTCAGCCTGCCCTGAATCCTCAGATTCATTTTCGGGGGTAATCGCACGTCCTTTGCCTTTATCAGGCGGACGTGGCGATGTCTCGGATTCCTCCCGGGGATCACGGTGATCCGCGGGATCAGGGAGTGCATCCGGAGGTATCGCCTCGGGCAGTACCGCGGGGGCAGAGCCACTCGTCGCCATTGGCACCGAGTTGTTCGTCGCCACAGGCGCAGAGCTGCTCGTAGCGGGGCCTCCAGACCGACTTCCCCTTCCCTCGGTATGCGAGGTAGAGGTACCAGAGACCCTTGCCACTCGAGACGAGCGGCGAGGTTCTCCAGCGGGTGTGGGTTTCTTGGGTCCCATGTTCGAAGGGTCGATATATTCGCTTTTAAATCCGGTGGGATTCAAAAAAGTGTAACGTCGATGCCCTTGTACTTAGGTGATCACGCCTGTAGAATCGTACCCACGTATATCGACGTGGGCTGAGTATGATTCGATGGGGCGCGAGTAGTGAAAGTACAAAAGATGTCCTCTCCCAAGGAGAGGACGGATATATATATGCTACCCTTATGTAATCCCATCCCATCAATGATCCGAGGCTGTTCCCCAGGAACAGCCCCTTCACCTCAGCCCAGCTCCGAGCGTTGTCTGGAACCCGCGGTTCCGCACATGCTGGTCGTCCAAGTAGGACGACCGGTCCGAGTACACTACACATACTCTCGCAACCTAAAGATCCTCTTTACATGCTTTGAGGTTGCGCGCGATACGGTCAGGCAGTCGAGTTCGGAGTTGACGCCTCGCGCGGCAATAGCCCTCGAGCGTGCGTTGCGGCTGGAAGCTTGAGGCCTGAGGCCTGAGGTGTCTAGGGTGCTCGTGGGGTGATCTCTTGGTACGCTGCCTTTCGCTTCGACTTCTCGTCCGAACCACAGCCCCACCATACGTTCCTTCGAAGCTGCCGCACATTCTTCTGCACACGCGGTCCCGTGCCGCAGTGTCTTGAGGTCGCGCGCCCAGGCAGTTTTCTTCGGTTTCAGCGGCGGCGTCATGCGGGCCTCAGTCGGCCTGATATTCTGTTGATCACACTTATACAGGTAGTTCACCCTACGCATCCGAATCGATCACGGGTTCTGGAGGCTTAGGTGCCGGCCTTGTTGTGTGCGGGCGATGTTTTGCGCTGTGGAAGCGCTCCGCAGGCGTCTTGCATATGTATGCGAGTCATTGTAAATATGTGTCCTGTTCGCTTCACGGAAATGGAATGCGCTGTTTATTCTGCACCCTGCCCCGTCTTCCAACTCGCAATCCAATAGCGGCACGAGGCGTTCCGGCGCGCATGCGCCCAACCCGTACCTATGAGTTGGCTACAAAGTCGATCCGTAGAGTTTACTATTTACTATTGGTGTCTATCGGCTTCGCTTCGAAGCTCGCCAGCCATTACAGTATGCCCCGCCCGCCCGCCAGCGGGCCACAAAACAACCCAGATCTAGAAAGACTCCGCGGCAAGAGCATGCGTCCGTAGATATTCAGTTGGCGCAATGCATTGCACCTGTGTTTTGACACAAACCAAATACATTATGTTGTGTCAACACACACAAGCCCATTTACCAGCAACAGACACTGTGCGAAGCAGTGGGCTAATGCATTTGTCCGCGATCAATGCATTTGGCCGTGATCAATGCATTTGGCTCTCACCCACGTGATCGCAAAATATGTGCAAAGAGCGGGATTCGAACCCACGACACACGTCATGCAAATGACTTCAAGACACAGTAACCAGTTAGCCACTGGGCAGATATTATGTGAGGCTTTTAATTAGCCATATCCACCTCAAGCAGACCTTCCCACATACACTGTTATCCCACAAGAGCCCTCACCTTCATCCAGATGCATTTGCCCGCTGCCAGATGCATTTGCCCGCGCCCAATGCATTTGCCCGCGCCAGATGCATTTGCCCGCGCCAGATGCATTTGCCTGCGCCAGATGCATTTGCCTGCGCCAGATGCATTTGCCTGAGCCTAGCGCATCCGATGCCTCGCGCATCGCAACGTCCGCCTCCGTGTTCGAGGCCTCTGTAACCATGGGATCGTTCTGCACAGCAACCCCAGAAACGCAACACGGTGAGCGCTTTCAACGCGAAACGAACACGGAAGGTACGCACATTGCTCATCTTGTGGCTTCGTGACGACGTAGCAGAGGTACATGACAGGGCTGGCGTTGATGTTGCGGCATAAGCAACTTGTCTTGTCTTGAAGCCTTCGCGGCGCGCTGATGGTCTCGGCCGTTGTTCGTGCGATCAGCGTCGAGTAGCAGCGGTCGCGGCAGAGAGCACAGCGCTCGTTGAGCGCATCGCCCGACTCCGACGTCAGCATCGGCCACAAGTACACGGCGAGGGCGTACTTCCAGAGACGACGGTGACTTGTGGGCCGCTTCGTGGCATTGTGGCAGAGAATGCCGAGACATTGAGTAGGTCACGCAAGGGCGAATGTGAGGATGGAGGCGAGATTCAAGAATGAAGTTTGTCTTCTTGGACGTGCAGTTCTAATACTACGGGAAAATGAGCGAGACTCTGCACAAATTGAGGTACAGACTCACCATGCCGCAGCTTCTCGAGCGCACGCTGCACGGTCTCTACAATCCAAATTTGCGGTTATGACAAAATATCAGTGAGATTGGGGGTCAAACCCCGAGCTTCTGTATACAAGACAATAAGGAATGTGTATGCGTAACCACTTAACTACAAGGACTTTATGTTACCCTCGAGGAGGGCAGTATATGTACATATGTTCTCCTCAGTTTACTAAACCATTGCTATTATTGTGAACCCGGCTTCCGTTCTTTGCAGCAGCTATCTGCCAACAAAGAGTGCTCCATCAATATCAATCCAACATAGAATACTTTGTAGCTGTGCTAGACCTGCTGGTGCAGCAACTGGCAGATCAGGTGATAGCATGCACGACTTGGACAATTTTCGAGAAATTGTTGTATACGGACCGTAAATACTGAATATATTCTATGCGTTCTACAAAGTAGTATCTGCTCTGTGCCGAAGGGGTTATGCTTAGCGATAGAATATGAGATTCATATCTCTCGTGCTCTTGGTTCGATTCCCGCTTGTTGTCTTATTTTGATGACTCGTTCAATGCCTATTGCATTGTGCACGACCAATGCATTTGGCACGACCAACGCATCTGGCACGACCAATGCATTTCGCATGACCAATGCATTCGCATGTACGCAGCTATCATGTACGACCACTGACTGCGCTCAGACACAGGGCCGAATGTATTTGGTTTGTGTCAATTGACACGCCAAATGTATTCCGCCAACTGAAGTCCCTCTGCGTCCAGATGGGCCGAGCGCGTATAGTTGCTACAGAGGTTTCGTGCCGTCCATTCCGGGCCGCGATTTAGCGCCGACGCCCGCCGCTGACCGTGACCGGACTACTTGACTCACTCTTCTGTGTCCCTCTATGTGCGCTACACTTCTGGATCTTGCATCATCACTGTTCATCAGACAGGCTGTTCGTGCATGTACGGTAAATTCCAGCCGCAATAACCACCACACCCCAACAGATCACAACGTCGCGGCGGGTCGCTGATGCGCTTCGAGAATCCATATTCGAGAAATTAGGATAATGAGCTTGATGTGCGTTGCATGTTCATGTGTTCCTTTTCTGCGTTAACGTCTGGCTCTGCTCTAGCCCTTGTCTAGCCCTATCAAACACTGCGCTGGGCATACGTCGTTCTAGCTGCGGTTAGTCTGCTAGTGTGTACCGGCGTCGTTTGTTTCCCTCCGATGTTCTCTCTGAGGGACAATTGAAGCTTTGCCGGCAGATTGCATCCATTTGGAACGTCTACGCTCTTCGTGCCGAAAGCGATGTCATGCGCGAGGGCTATATCAACCTCAAGCGAGGAAATCTACTCCGCACGCGCGCCTTCAGTACTATTGTGTATGTTCGCAGGCACCTCGATATATGCGGTCAGCCTGAATGAAGAAATGGTCATGCGGGCAATTGCCGCCTGAGTAGCTCGGAGGCGAGAGGGCAGGAGGGCATTCTGCGGGTTGGCTCGCAACTACGATGGAGCGTTGGCCAGGAAGGCTTGCTCTTTGCCTCAAGATCGCACGATGCTCCGATAATCTGGTATGTGCTGTATCCGTGTGTCATCTCCGAACACTGTCATGTCCGAATGCTATCTCGTCAGACAGAACATGCCATGCGCCCATGGCTGCTTTTTCGGCTACCGCCGATAAACGTCACTCGCCTACATCTAGCTCCTCGTCAACACCGATTTCATCACGGTGCTTCTGATTGTTTGATCATGCTGCGTCTAATTCTCGTGATCATGCAAGCCGCCGAAAATTCGAAGGCTTTCTCAGCGTGAATTTGAAGCTAGAAGATGACGGCAGGATGTGAAGCCGCCGAAAGCGCCCCGACAGCACTGCGCTGCTTCTGATCAGCTATAAACCTGAGGGAGGATTCCATACCTGCCAGGATACTGGTAATGGACCAACCACAGGCCACAACAGTCAAGCTGCATCTAGGACTCACCCTCGGCGTCTCGTACATAGGCATTGTCTTCTCGTCGATGTGCGTCAATTCTCCTCGTGTCTTGTGTGCATGGCCCTGATCATATCCAAGGCTTTACGGTTTGACCTGCCTCCAGACATTCATCTACTTTGTTTCTGCGCCCAGAGACCCTTGGCTAGTGAAAGCATTCGTGAGCACCCGCTATAATATATCGCATACAGCTCATTGAAGTCCCCCCAGGTCGTATTAACTCTGTTCGTGCTCGGCGTATCTCAGTTAGGATATTCGGATATTAACGGCAGCGCTGTCGCAGCATCATTGACAGCACACATGAAGCATTTATTATTCACTCCGGCTATTACTACTCGGTCCTGAACTTCAACAACCCGGCCGTATTCGACCACGTTGTCTGGTAAGCTCATTCGTAGCAAAGTCAAATGCAAGGTAGCTGATGCTCCGTGGTCTGAAACAGGAGTCTCCTGGTGCGCCCCTTCCGTGATCCCATAGAGACATACTCATGAATATCGTAACATTGTATGGCCAGGCTTTTATCTTCTTGAATGTAAGTGCTCGTTCGCTACTTAGCCCTCGCCCTTTGACAGTTTACATGTTTGTTTTCGCACTTACAGGCTTTGTCCGGGCTCCTCACAGAAGGGTCAGTGTCGTGAAGCCGTCTTCGCGGTGACGTACTCATGGCTTGCAAAGCTTCATCCTCTGGCGTATCTATCATAGTACGTCCTTCGTGTGTCTCCGCCGTGTGCTCAATCTTATACATAGGCAGTGAGTGGGCCAAATGTATATCTCTGTACTGTCTTAGTAGGTTGTATTGTCATCTGTCAACGTTTCGCCCTCATTTCCTGTCGTCCGATCCGTAGGGCGTTACGATCCTTGGTCATATTGGTAAATAATGCAAGTTTCTCACCCGGTGACACTCTGACAATCATGGTGTGAATGCAGGCTCCAGCTTTGGCACGTCTTGACTATCGTAATCCTCGGGGATATTCTGATGCCACTCTGTTTCGCAGCATATCCGATCCAAGGGTAAGATACACTATCTGACTTCTTGAGCAGGTTTGACATTATCAGCCTTCGAGATCCCCGGTTTGATCAGGTCCAGAAGTTGACGGTCAGTCGTGCATTTTTTTCCCTTATGACCAGATATTAATATGCGCAACTCGTGCAATCAGGGGACAGCCGTCCCGGCACTTGCATTGGCCGCTGTAGCTGATATTGCTTTAGCCGCGTCGCTTGCCTATTATCTTCACAAGGCCCGGACTGGCATTAAGCCGTACGTATATCATCAGCTACTCCATGATCCAAACTCATGTGATTCTTTCGTGACCATAGCTCGGACACGATCGTCAAGAAGCTCATCTTGTATGCAGTCACCACGGGACTCGTGCCGGGGTACAGTCTCCTATATCACTAGTGCTTGCTCTGTCTAATGTGTCTTGTTGCAGCATAAATCGCTTGCTGGACCTGATCGTTGTAAGTTAGCCTACGGATTCGCCATTTGAAAACGCTGATCTAATTCTGTGGCCAGTATCTTGCCCTTCCCGATGATTTTTTCTACCAAGCCTTCAACTTCCCGATCTGTAAACGTAAGTCGTGGACATGTCTTCCGTCGCGTTCATCACTCCCGCTTGCACACGGATGGCTGATGGACATTGAATCTCACCTTGCAGTTTACACCAACACATTCCTCGCCACGTAAGTCCTACTTCATTTCATTGATTTGGATGCGACAGGAAATAACAACCGCACCGCATAGTCTCAATGCGCGGGCCTCGGTACGGTCCCTGGGGCATGGCGTCGCATTTGAATCCGTCTCCCTTGTCACTGCTGGAATCGATCGCGAATCGCCATGGAGGCCGAGCAGGACCATGCGACGTGGTGCGACGGAGACCGGGGCGACCTCACTCGCGCACATGGAGAACTCGGTGCGCCTTGTTGGTTCGGAAGTTGATCTGAAAGTACCCCCTGGCGTCCTTCACGTGAGTCCGAGTTGTGATTCATGATGTGTATGAACTGCATCTAAGGTGACTTCGCAGGCTTAGGCTTCACACGATTCCGGAAGACAGACCTTGTGGTCGGAATGCGTTATGAAACACGAGAGATCACAGGCTAGACTTATTTTGGCGAAAAATTGTAGAATTGTAGGACGGACACAGGGATGAAGGTCTGAGTCTAGGACAGGCATGTCGCCTCCGCCCGGACTGCTGCGAGCAATGGGTCGCCACCGTGCACGACGGACGCTGAGAGCCAGATGAAACGGCTGCGAGCCCTTGTTCTCGGTGTATCGTGGCCGCCATCCGTCAACGCAACACCGCAGAAGCCTCCCTCGGCGGTGCTGCCACGATGCCGGGCTGGGAAGTCCGTTCCGTCGGGGCAGCGGGCGGCGCGCCAAAGACCGGCAGCAAGGGCGCTTGCTTGGAGGCGTGCGAGGATGATATTGATCGAGGAGAAAATTGAGGGCGGCGGAGAAATGCAGGACTTTCTTGTGACCTACAGCAACGGCATCTGGGTGCGTGTTGATTCCATGAGAACACTGAGTTCATAGATGCGGGGCAGCGAGAGGCTGGCTATTGTTTAGTTGCTCGTGCCTAGTAGGTTTTCGACTAAATGTTCCTCGCAGCGCAGCCAGGTTTCTCGGACTTGCAGGTGAGCGACGAGTCGATCCACATCCTGGCACTGCGCGAAGGCCGCGACGCCATTGCATTCGCAATCGTAGGGGGGCGGAAGTCCGCGGATGTGTATTCCAGTCATGCCTGGCCTGAACTGGCACTTCCTCGGTGTACGTACGCAACTAGTACGGTACAATACAGCTTTCCATTCCATCGAAGCAGGCGCAGACTGCGTCCTGGACGGAGCGCCGGTGGGCCATCTCAAATCTTGTCCGCTTCGTTGACGCCGCACTCGGGATCTGGTCACTATAGCTAGCGGTTAGCGATCGATTGGCGCCTCTGTGGGAGCGTGCGTACCACGAGGTCGGTCGACGGCGCCAAATAACGCGATGGCAGGCCCTCGAAGATAATCGACAAGCTAGTCTCCTTGCAGTAATCGAGGCTGCATCCCGGGCCCTGCTCGCGGGGTTGTGTTGTCCTGTGGTTTGTTACGCTTTTACAACAGCCTTTGTTGACCGTTCCCGCTGTCCACCCCGCTGTACAGCATCGTGCGATGGCCGGCGACGCCGCCAACTATGGCGGCAGTAGTCGCTTGGGCAGAAGGAGGGGCCGCTCGTTAACATATCGCCATGGGAACCTCGATGAGACGAGCAGCGCCGATATGTAGTGGACCCGCTGCTCGCCTTGCTGTAGTACAGGCACATGAGCGCCAGGTGATGTTCGTCATCGCGTCCTAGTCGCCGCGACAGGGCCAACTGTGGCTCAGAAATTGTGAGAGCCGTGAGACATCGAAACCAGATGCGAGCGCAATCGCGGTTTAGTACTGAGCGCACCGAGGTATCCGGTGCTCAGATAAAGGGTGTCCTGAATCCATTCCTGACTCGGCGTGCAAGGCGTGGCAACCAAAGACATACCATTCCTGTGATTGGTTCGGCCATCTCGTCGATACAATCCCGCCTGTGAAGGAAGAGCGAGACTATCCCGTGGGCTACACTTAGATAACCTGCAGGCCAACTGTAACATCCTGCCTGCTACTTGTCTTGTCGACGCTGACTATGCGCCTCAACCCACGAGATATACTGTTCGGTCGATCGTTCTGCGATCCCGTCGGGTTCGTGGACAAGATCATGGTATGCCTCCTGCCAAGCGGACCAGAGCTCGATAAGTGGAAAAGACACGAGGGAAATCATATGACTGGCGCACCGGGTATACGAGGAAGTTTTTGTCGTCTGCGTCGATACGCTGGTAGAACTCCTCCGTCGCCTGCAGGGTATTGACCTTTTCCGCAATGGTCTTTAGGACCGAGCACTGTGTTAGAGTAGAAAACGCTCACTTTATCCCCAGACCCATGCGCGAGCAATACCTTGTTCACGATGAGCAGCAGCGTGGCGTGGACTCATCAGAGACTGACGTACCGGGAGATGCTTCGGCCAGTCTTTCCACCCGGTCCTGAGGAGTCCTCTGGACTGGGAAAAGCTTCTGAGTAAGCAGTGGCATCGTACAAAAAAAATTCCTTACCGCTTCTAGCATGCCACTGATTCCGCGGAGCGAACCCTTAGGCATGCGGAGACGATCTGTATCTATGGCCTTGGTGATCGTAGGATCACGCGAGAAATTCTACAGACGGTGAGGAATTTACCAATCGACAGACAGGATAACGGACCTCATTTGGAATATTGGTGGGGATGAGGACGTCAGGAAGTATTTTGGCAAACTGTCCACCGAGCCAGACCGTAATTCGCCAAGGCGGATATGTACGAGCCCAAGTAAGGGGCTACCTGCGATGACGCCTGAGATCTTGGAAATTGTATGAGCTGGTGCCGATGGTCCTTTCTGACAGGCAAACGCGAGGACAAGCTCTCCGCCCTATCCAACCTAAGTATGTGTTTCCGAGCGACTCTGTGTCGATGAACTCACCAACGAATTGCCCATGAGGAAGATCGGAACATCCGCGTTCTCTTTTAAGAGGTGTTGCGCCCACCAGTCTAAATCTGCCAACTGCAATCTCCAGTTTGTCTTCCCATACGCGCTGCCAGGACTGCGGTGCGCAGCATCCAGCGCCGTGCGTCCGAACCCGCGCAAGTCGAAGGCAAATACGGTGATGCCCCGCCGCGGCCACTGCGAGAGAAAGTCGTCATACCGCTCGACATGCTCTGCGAACCCATGGACGAACAGGAGGGCGGCCTTCGGTGTCGATGCCGCATAGGTGCGCGTGTAGAATCGATGGCCGTCGCAGCCGGGAAGCCAAGACTCGGTGAACAAGGACATGATGGACAGTCTGAACTGCAAAGGCAGTCAAATTAGAGAGAAATTTTCTCCGGCAAACCTGGGCGGGAGTATCTTCCATTAGTTGTGGCATCACCGCGAGGGACAGGAGGCCACGCTGCGGGCATGATCGCCGCTCGCTTAGCTGGAGAAAGCTATTGTAGACTGACGATCTGATGGCTATATGATACTTACGATACTCCAGGACTGCCGCCGTGCCTCGACCGTTGCTAGTGTTGATATATCTAGTCGGCGGAGAGCAGCAAATAGTAAGATTAGCCGATGCGAGGCCCCACTACGTCCCGGGTATCGCGGCCTCCATCCATCAACACACCTCAACACACCCGTGCAGGAGCATTCCCGGTACGGCATGACGCGATTGAGAAATCAGTTAGGCTGGGTCAGCGACGCGCCGAAGACGGGCAGCGCTTGAGCCATGAGGGCTAGCAGAGATGGGCGAACGAAGACAGAGCGATCTGCTTGGGATCCGGTAGCGGTGTAGGCCCAGCAACGGCGTAATATCGTCTGGCAGAGCCGCGGTCATCGACGAGAACGAGTGCCTGGGTAAGATTAGCTATCGTTTCGGCCCTAGGACATGGAAAGGTTGGCGACGTACCACCTTCGGAGGTCGGGAAATCCACCTTCCTGGCCGGTCTTCAGTGACCAGGACGTCAAGCACGGAGTGGGGCACAGCAGACGCAAGGTCAATACTTGCTGAAACAAATCTGGGTCATCAATGACTCGCCGTAGGACGGGGATGTGCCCTCGATGGAATAGGCCGAGTCCCCGCGTGGGTCGAAGAGGTTGGACAATCCTATGCCTCGAGGTTACAAAAATGCGCAGGATCGTCTCCGCTAGATGCGACGGCAGTAGGAGGGTCGGAAGCCTATAATCAATTATACCGCTTTATCGCAGATGGAGAAAGGACATATGCATAGAACGCACGCACGACTGCTTTAGATGCACACTACACGCGTCATTCACACCCTTAAACCCCCCTGCACGTCAATCGCATCGAGAGGTCTTTGAGCACCAGCTATGCGGCTGGCGGTAAGCTTTCACAGTGGGGATTGCTCGGAAGGAAAACTTACCGACGATGCCTTGGGACACCACGCCGTCCGACGCTGCTGACTGGTGGTGGAGGAATGCATCCATCGTCAAGCTTCGGGCAGAAGTGACTTTTCAAACTTTGACGACGTAGTTCATGGAAAGAGCGACTCGGAGCTGAGACCAAGCTCTGATGACCGATGGTCGGTGCACGTGCCACATACCGTAGCCTCGGCCCTCGACTCACGCGTCTTCCGACTCATCGTCCATTCGACGAATACATTCGATATGGCCCAAAAGTCTCTGCACGGACTTTCTCAACTTCATCTCAACGCTGTGCCCGCCGTGTGCATGAGCTTGGACTGCGACAACGGCGCAATGATGGCGCCGCAGAGCGAGCGACTCCTCTGCCAGCGCAATGCGGGAGCTAGCAAAATGAGTAAGCCTTTGAGTTTGCTTTTCTATCTTCGACGCGTTGACAGAGCGTCGCTCAGAATGTCATGACGGGTGGCCTGCAGTTCTGAGGCAAGCCCTAGAGAACCGCCTGACTCTCGTCCGTGCGATGCGACATCTGTTGCCAGCACCTCCGCTCCCCCGCATATTAAGTACCTCGCCCGCAACCCTCTCTACTCTACGCCCACCTCGCACAACGCCTCCGTTGATTCACCACGGAGAAGGTCGAGAAGGCCTCACATGAGGCCAGTGGGCCCGTCGTTGTCGTTGAGAAAGTCAGAACATATCCATTGTTGTCACCGAGGCTCGCGACGCATGCTGTATACTGCCGATTACCCATCAACCTTGAAGTTGGAATGGCGCGACGCCACTAGATATCGGACGCGCGCACCAAGCAGGAGAAGAATGCTGGGAGACGGACGGTGTCGACATCGTGAGCTCCAACCCTCAGCCTCTTCGCCTCTGGTTGCGCGGTCGGTCTTCGGTCAGCTTGGAGGATGATGCTGCCAGAAGGGACTTGGAGTATATCGGTAAGCATCAGCACATCGGCGACAGCACTTGCTAACCATCTCAATAGGGCACGAGCCTCTTCCTTCGGCATGTACAGCGTACCTGAAGTCGTTAGCAGCATACTTCATAAACGTCATAGTGCTCTGATGGTCCCGGCCGATTGGGGCAGCGCCTCCAACCCTTGCCGCGTAGTGTGTCTCAATACCTGGCGAGCACTTCGGAAATTCCGACGGTGGAGAAAGCGCCGCATGCGCGGGAGAGGACAAAGAGCAAGGTGCGTGGTCCGCGCGTGTTCTGCCTACATACTGACAAAAAGCAAACTTTTCTCGCTAGAGCTACGGACGGCTTGACTTAGTCCATGCAGTGACTGCGTGGCACCCCGCAGCCCGGTGAATCCGAAGCACCCGCCGATCCGTCGAGAGGACGGTAAGAGGTGGCCACTGGCCGCATCCTATGACTGACTGTCTTCTATCAGAATTTAGCACGATGCCAAAGAGTGTCTCAAGTGTCACCAATCACGACAAGTAAAGAGTCCTTCTGTACCGTCCGATGAGCAACCTATCGCAGGGCCCTGCATCTTCAGAGAAAATCACCATACGGTTACCGGTTGCGCTGGTTCTTCACCCTCTCCTATATGAATCCAGACGGTAGCATACATCCTGGGATAATGACACTCCATTTGCTCGCCATGGGACAAGCCTCCGTGCTGCGTGCGATCAGTCTGTCGCGATCTCAGCAGCAGACTCGGGACGCGAGCCGAGACCAGTCTAAGCGTTAGCTCTGATCAACGACAATACACGACGAATTTACACACCGCCTCGTAGATGCGCTCAACCCACTGCAAGTTGCTGACCGAGTCCTGCTCATCGTACCAGTGATCCGGCACGCGCCCGCGGACCTTCTCCACGAACGCCTCAAGCTGGTACCGATAGCTACTTCGGGAGGTCAGGTCAGCTACTACAGCACCAGACGTGATCTATGGCTCACCTCGTCCACCCGTCGTTCCCATGGACCTTCTCCGTGCGCTTTTAGGTGACCCCATCTTCGTCCGTAGTCTTCACCGCGATGTAGTGGTAGCGCGTGCGCACTGTTCGAAAAGGGAGAGGTGCGAGGATCGGGAATTGTGTGCTGATTAGTCCTGCGGCGACTGGTGTCTGGTAAGTGATGTACTGAGAGCGGCTGCTGTTCTCGTCGAGGAGGGACAGGACACCGAACCCGATGGTGATCACGACGTAGAAGTTATGCGGCATGGCATGCCAATGTTCGGTTGCACCGATCTATCCATCGCGGATTAAAGCCGCAACAGATCACTCTGTGCCGTGAGTCGAGAGAAACGTCCGCAGAGCGCGTGAGAGCGACAGCGAGAGAGAGCAGCTCGAGGAAAAACTTTCCCGCGTTCATTTGGAGGGCGCGTCGGCACCGCCACACGTTCTTCCTCGAGCTCTCCCTCCTATGTACTCGCTTCTCTCTCGCACTCGCTTCTCTCTCTCGCTGTCACTGCTCGCTCGCTCGCTTTCACATATCTCTTTCGCTCTCAAGCGCTCTCCGGACGTTTCTCTCGACTCACGGCACAGAGTGATCTGTCGCGGCTTTAATCCGCGATGGATAGATCGGTGCAACTGAACATCATATGTTGCGGACCTGCGGTGGCGTGACGCACTGAGCGAGAGCGCTCGCTCATTGCTCATTTGGCATCTGGAGAACCCAGTGTCCCATGATCATGGGAATTCGTCGTTGGTGAGTCCAAATCCAAAGTGGCAAGATAATCATCGGGGCCGCCATATATAAAGCTTCGGTAGGCCATTGGACTTTACGCCATGGATCCACAAGCTGCGCCAGTCAAATTCGACCTTGGACCCACTCTCGGCGTCTCGTACATTGGCATTGTCTTCTCATCAATGTGCGTCGTCTTTGCTCCGTCCTTTTTTACATGGCCCTGATCTCGTTCAAGGCTTTACGGTTTGACTTGCCTCCAGACATTTATCTACTTCACCTCTGCTTCCAAAGATCCATGGCTGTTGAAAGCGCTCGTGAGTATCCCATATGGTACGCCCCGTTTACATCTGCGCTCACCCGTATCTATTACTTGAGGTCATCGCAACTCTGTGCGCTTTCTATATCTCTCATATATCCCGACATTGCCAACGGCGCCATCCTTGCAGTGTTATTGACAGCACGCATCAGGCGTTCCTCATTCATTCTGGCTATTTCTACTCCGTACTGAACTTCAACAATCCCGCCGCACTCGAACGAGTTGTCTGGTACGTCCGTTCGCACCAGAGTTCCGATGTGAAGTGATGAAGCTAAATCTCCACAATAAATGTAGGAGTCTCCTGGTGCGGCCATATCCTATCACGAGCCCACAAAACCTCATTGACGAGACTTGGAACATATGTGGCCAGGCTCCTGTCTTCTGCAATGTGAGCTTTTGTATCACTCACCAACGCACGGCGGCTTCTGACAATATGCATATGTGACATCCGTCAATAGGGCGTGTCAGCACTTCTCATTCAAAGGTCACTCTTGTTGCCGTCGTCTCCGTGCTCCTGCTCATGGTCTTCAAAGCTTCCTTCTCTGGCGTGTATACCGTAGTGCGTTCTGTCCAGGTCGACTTCTCATCGTGGTCAAGCTCATCCCTCGTCCATAGTGAGCCGACGGAACGTGAACCTTTGTACTATCATCGTAAGCGGTCTTGTCATGTATCTACGCTCCAGTGACTCCATCTGTGTCTTCTGTAGGGGATACCCATGTTGGCTCATGCCGGTGAGTCTTCGAGCTCATAGACGTAGCATATGGCTGTTCTGATGAGCGTTGTGCGAACACAGGCACGAAATTTGGCACGTCTCGCGTTTCACTTTCTCTGACCTCGTGCTGACTACTGTGCTAGCGTATCCAATCCAAGGGTACCGGAATGCTGCTTCCGCTTTCTTGGAAACATCTAACGCACCTCTTAGCCTGCGCTACAGTTTCGTTACCGAAGCACACACGCCCACCGTCAGTCCCTCCTGTCTTTTCTGGGTTAACCCTGTTAATACATTACGGTGCAGGATGGAGCTCTCGCACTGGTTATGATCAGGACCAAGCGCACAGCTATTACGGGACTTGCCCTCGCTGTGTTCGTCGATATTGCACTGGCTGCATCGCTTGCCTACTATCTCCCAAAGGCCGTACTGGCTGGAAGCGGTAGGCATTCAATCATCGGCTTGACGACTCGTACACTCATCGCGATGTCAACAGCACGGACAGCATGCTAAATAAACTTGTCTTGTACGCAGTCACAACGGGACTTGTGCCAGGGCATGTTTTTCTTTCGGATATTGCCAGGAATTTCTACACTGACGCTTCCTCGTCTCAGCGTAAACAATTTCTTGGACTTGATATTCGTAAGTTAGGCACCACTTCTCTCCCAACTTCGCATATTGATCATTTCTTGCGAGCAGTATGTCGCTCTACCCAACGAATACTACTACCAATTTTTCAACTTCTTGGTTTGCAAATGTGAGTTCGAGCACGGGCCTCACATCTCAATTTTCCTCACTGCACGATGGTTATGGACGACTGCTGACTGACGTCTCTCAGTATACACGAACACATTTTTAGCCACGTGAGCCCCCTCTCGTCGTCTATTTAAAAATTAAATAGCGATGGCAGAGCTCACTATACTATAGGCTCAACGCACGGGCCTCTGTAAAGTCGCTGGCTGGTAACCGCCCCTTTCAATCCATCTCCCTTGCTACTGTTGGCGTCGATCTGCTCGATGATGCACCCATGTACCCGCCGAGCAGGATCATGCGACACGCTGTAATGGCGACCTCACCTCATATTTCCCCTGTGCAGAAAGTCAATACGGTGAGATGGTTTAGCGCTATTTCGAGTTCGTACTTCGTGAACATGTCTTGCAGGTTCAGAACGCGGGGTCGGACGTTGAGTTGAAGGTACCCGCTGGTATTTTTCACGTGAGTACAACTGAGATAGTCAGTGAGAGCGTATGCTCATCTCACCGCATTCTCGCATTGAGGCTGGGCACAGCCATTAATCCTATGAAAGTGCCGGAGACGATGTGTAACATTTCCGTCGGAGTATACTCAGTCCACCGCTATGTTGCTACGTCTTGCCGCTTATTTATCTGAACACTAAGGCATTCCATGCGACGTTCTATCTTTTTTCATGGCACTTCGCGGGGACGAGTGCGGGCTCCTCAAGCGGTCGGCATCAACGTCAGTTACTTACGGCGCGAGGAGAGTCTTGCGCCGCGCTGAGATCCTGGCCTCGTACGCGCGTGCCCCACGCCCTCATCAAATTCTTACTCAGTTCACCCGCAGGTCCGTCGACAACCGTATCTCACGGCGCTTCAAGCCTCTCCTCATCGGCCTCGACCGTCTCTGGTCCGCAAACTAGTAGCACCACCGCCAGCAGCCAGCAGTCCGCACGCTGAGAATTCGAATTACTCTCTGATACGCCGAGGACGGTGACAGGTGGCCACTGGCCGCACGCACAGTTGATTTCGCACGAGGTGCAAGGATCAAGATCGTATTTCATATGTAACCCATAGTGGTCGCCACGGACGTGGGCGAGGTAAGAGATGGCTTTCATTATCGCTCTGTTGCTATTGCTGACTACAGCACTGACCTGGCGAAGGTTCCTGAGCTGTGCGATGGTCGTATACATCAACACCCTGCGCTATTCCTATGATCGTTCAGTTTTTATAAGAATCTAGCACAGATGCCGAAGAGGGTCTTAAGTGTCAACCAACCACGACAAATAGAGGCCGTCCTTTCTGTACTGTCCGATGGGCCTTGCATCTTCAAAGAGAAACGACATAAGAGTACGGGGTGCGCTCGTTCTTCACTCTCCATTCTGAATCCATACGGTATCGTACATCCTGAGATAGGATAATGACACGCCATTTGCTCGCCATGGCTTTTTGCCACCGTGCTGCGTGCGATCAGTCTGTCGCGATCTGAGCAGTAGACTCGGGACGCGAGCCGAGACCAGTCTACTCATAGCGTCAGCTCTGACCAACGACGATACACAACAGATCTACACACCGCCTCGTATATGCGCTCAATCCACTGCAAGTTGCTGACCGAGTCTTGAGCATCGTACCAATGATGCGGCACACGCCCGCGGACCTTCTCCACGAACGCCTCAAACTGGTACCTATAGCTAGCTCGGAAAGTCAGGCCAGCTGCAGCACCAGGCGGCCGTGCATCGAGGTCTATGACTCACCTCGTCCACCCGTCGTTCCCATAGACCTTCTCCGTGCGCTTTTTGGTGACCCCACTCTCGTCCGTAGACTTCACCGCGATGTAGTGGTACAGCCACGGGCTCGAAAAGTTGAACAGCGTGACCTGTCCCCGCGTGCCTATGACACGCGCGGAGAGCTGCGGGAGCTGTGGAATGAACCCAAGGCGCGCGGGCAGGCGGAAGTGCGTCGCCATTGTGGCCGTGATTTCGGACGGCGCCACGTCGGGGGATGCCGCGGACGGGGCTGGGGAGAGAGGAGGGAAGACGAGCGTCGCGGTAGCGCCCATATCGATCCTCGGGAACGCGGACGAAGTATCCGCGCTCGCGGTCACAACCCGCAAGGGGTCCGCGCCGGCGAGATAGCGCGCGACGGAGAGCGTGTAGCCTATCTTCACGATTAGCAAATCTCGTTGAAACTTGAGAGCAAGGAGATGAGCTGCTCACAGCCCATATCCATGAGGGAGCCGCCGCCCAGGGCGTACGACATGCGGATGTCGCTGTCTTTAATGAGCCCACTAGGAATCGCCAAATTCGCGTCTATGTGCGTAATGGCTCCAAGCTCGCCGCTATCGACAATCTCCTTCATGCGTTGCGTCGCGGGGTGGAAGCTGCACCGCCAGCCTGAGTGTCAGCATGTCGCAAAGAAAGAGGGCGATAAGGATACAGACCGGTAGTGGAGAGCCTCGAGCAAGACGAGGCCTTTCTTCTCGGCATACTCGAACATGCGCCGGGTCTCGTCGGCGGTGTCCGCGCTGGGCTTCTCTACGAGGACGTGCTTGCCTGCGGCGAGCGCCTTCATAGTCCATTCATAGTGCAGGCCATTTGGGAGCTAAGAGCCTCGTCAGCGCCCGAGCTGGACGCGAGGGTGACAGAGACAGACGCACTGAGTTGTAGACAGCATCAATCTCTGGGTCATCCAGCAACTCTGCGCATGCCGTCGGTCAACATGTCTTTCGAACCGTGCACATCACGCACCTTGGTATGCGGCAGCCCCACCGTACGCCTTCGCTATGCCGTGCTTCTTCGCGAACGCATCCGCGCGCTTTTGGTCGCGCGCAGCGACAGCATGAACCACAGCGTCTGCATGGCTCTTCGCAGGAAGAATGAGCGCAATCGGTGCGATGGTTGCGGCCCCGAGAATGCCGAACTTGAGCGGGGCAGACGTGGGCTCCGGCTGGAGAGGGTAGAACACCTGTGAACTGCAATCAGCGGTTCATCATGGGAGAGGCCGACGTGACGACATACGAGATACAGGCGTCTGAAGAGAGAGACCATGGTGCAGAGGTGAGCTTTGAGACCGACTTCGAAGTTGATATAATAGTACTTATAGTCAGCCTGGGAGACTCACGCTACCGAAAGCAGTGGCGCGAACCTTGATGCTGCGAAGGCACATGCTCCGGTCGAGTATGCTTCAGGATAGGCAAGCACGACTTTGGCGATGCTGGTGCTCCATCGGTATCATTGTACCAAGGTCAGATTATTCCCTCAACTCGCCAAGCTTTATCCCCGGTCATAATGTGCAGCTGGCACATTATATGTTGCTTGCGTACCTTTCTCATGATTCTTGACTGCTGACAGCGACCGGTGATGGAAGTAAGTACCCTCCGAGGCATCGAAGTACTGAACAGTGGCCGCACGGCGAAGTGCGAACGGGCCCGGGCCGCGCTTACGCAAGCGCGGCGGCACCTGCCGATGGGCTGTGAACGAGCTCGGCAGCGCACCTTCGACTTGGCGGTAACGAGGTCGTCGATTCCAGCAACTTGATGCGCTCGAAGAACATATTCTGCCCATAATTGCCGCAAGATTGAAAGGCGACTCGGATGTGCAGGGTGAACGCTTCAAATTCATTATAGATCGAGCAGTGGAAGATAGCGCGTGAGAAGATAACCGATAAGATAAGCTCAGATCCGGACTCCGCGTTCGACATTTCAACCGTGACATTCAAGTTATTCCTCCGTTCCCTACGTATTGATTTTTCGCTCGGTCCAGCTACTACCAGCTAGCATGCTCCTGCATGCTGCCACAACCGGACGAAGCTGGCACCTCTGCGTGTTGTGCGCCGACATCTTCACAGGCTCCAAGACAGCGCGCGCACGGCGCCTCGCATCCATCGAGGCCGGGCGTTCCTCATTTTCTGGAATCTTGCACGACTTTCCAATATCACCATGTCGGTGGCAAAACCTGTACTCATGCATCAGCTACCGCTCGCCCCATCAGTGTCAATACATCAATAGAACAGGACCAACGACTTCCTGTTAGCTACCGTCACGACTCGGAAGACAGCCCCCGGGCCGCTGCACATTCACACACGTAAGACCTTCAAGCTTCAAGATCATTATGCATCCGAAGGTGATCAGAAGGCCCGTGAGGGTGTTGCTTTGGATATAACTCCAATGGGATAGTCGCGAAAGTGAGCGATGTGGGAGTGGACTCAGATCATGACGCTAACATCAATCATGTTGATCCTCCAATGCACGTAGGGTGTTTCCTTGCTCTTCTTTGCTCTGATTCGAGGCCCCCGCGGCTTTTGAGCATTGTACCGGTGCGCTCTTCCTCTTCCGAACTTGTTTTACCCATTGATACTCATGAACTGCGCGCATCGTTCCGCAGCCCGGGCAGACGCTGCGACAGACGGAGCCCGGGACTCTGCATATTTACTGCACGTGGAACGAGGTTGATCTCGTCCAGAGTTGTTACCTTAAGTACTGGGCGGCCGCACTCAGTGACCTACAGCAGCAGCAGTCGGCAATGTCATCCTCCCCCCTGCACATACTACCTCACCCTCAGGTCCAGCTTGTGGGACTCGCCATCTCGGCTGTTTGTTTCTACATCTCAGTCACCCCTCCCGTGCCCCCTCCCAGCGCTTGCGACCGCGTATACTACAAGCAGACGTTCGACAGGGTCGTGCGGCCCCTCACATTCACATGCAAGGTTCGAGTTTCTCCTACTAAAGCGTGTTGACGTGTCCGACGTATAACGCCAGGTCTTTCTAATCACACTTCTTGTGTGCGAGGCCATGGCCATCGCGGCCATGTCTTACCCACGTCCCATTTCGCATCTCGTCACGTCGACGGTCTGCCCTGCCAGAGGGCTCGACCTTGCAGATGCAAAGCCCTTTCTGCGGCCGGAGTTCGCCGCAGGGGCGTTCTTGCTCGCGGTCGGTACCTATCTCAGGGTGCAGTGCTATCGTGCACTCGGAAACCTTTTCACCTACGAAGTAACATTGCGTCCTTCTCATCAACTCGTTACCAGCGGCCCCTACAGCTACGTACGGCACCCCAGTTATACCGCATTCTTTCTGTGCCTGGGCGGATACCTCATGATACTCTTTTCCCGCGGGGGATGGGTTCGCCAGTGCGGCATTATGCAGACGCCGTTGGGCTTCATCATTGGCGTATTTTGTCTCATCGGCGTGTTTATAGTGATGTCTTTGTGGAAGAGAGGGGCGGTCGAAGACGATAGTTTGAAGAAAGAATTCGGTGAATCTTGGTGTGTTTACCGTAGCAGTGTTCCATTTAGCTTTATTCCTGGTATCTACTAAATCATTTTATCTTGTGTATTTATTCTGAATATGATCACTGTACTGCATATCGAACTAGCGAATCATCGTGCTCCCTGGTCGGAAGCGCCCGCGGACCGCGGCGGTGCGGCGGCGGCGGCTGTCCGCAGCCGCCAGCCAGTGCGCGCTTTGCTGAGTCCTCCACGACGACGACAACGTAGCGTCCAGTCCACGCCGCTGCACTGTGCACATCAGTGGCCACTCAAGTCCCAAACCGCGGACGCCAATAGACTGAGTAATTGAGGCGAGGGTGGGATTGGGAACAGGGTGTGAGCTTGGGCGCAAGACTGGTGAGCGGCGTAGACTCGGCTTGTTGAACTTGCTGACCTCGTTGCCAGTTTAGCTACACGCTGTCAATATGCATCCGCGTGTATGTCCTCGCGCTGTTCCGACCGATCGCCCATGCTGTCGCCGACCAGCCCACCCACAACCTACGCCGCGTCTTCTCGACACCCCACGCGCCCTCGCTTCGATCACATCGCCAGTAACCTTCCTGGTCGCGTGCAACCGGATGTCTAATAATATATGCAGAGGACGAGCAGCCGTGTCTCCGCCGGTACCGACTACTGTAACCATCTAAGGTTTGCATGGACTCTCAATCACCTGTGTGTTGAAATGCTCGTGGCGCAATCAAGATCAAGACCTATTCTTTTGGTAAGTACCGAGACTGCCTTCTTCAAATCAAAGCTCACGCTGCGGCATGTGCACCCCAGCGGGTAATGCTACCGATGCCCACGCGAAGGACACAGGCTGCCATATGCAGTTCTCGGATGGCTAGGAACCCTTTCCATTACAGCGCCTACAATCCATGCCAGAGATGTGATTCTGTGCGGCGCTCTGTGAATACGCCGGCGTTTCTGAGCGGCACTCTGTGAGTACGCCGGTGTTGTCACGTCCAAGCGCCTCAAGGGAGGACCCCAGAGCACGTCCGGTGTCGCCGAGAACAAGCTGTTCTTGATGTGGCGCCCTTCGCCGAAATGCCCTTTCGACAAGGCTCTGTTCTGAGGCAGCGGCGGCGTGACGGTGACTGTTCTCAATGATCGCGGGGTCCTCGTGAAGCGCTCGAGAAGTTCCGCGCGCCTAGCTGCTGCCTCGTTGTGGCGGGCAGCACGGTTGGTCAATTCCATTCACGGGGCTTCGCTTTCCTCGCTGACGCGTCCTTCGTCCGTTTCCCCCACATAGTCGCGGTGACCCTGTCCGTCTACCCTACGCTCTGCCCATGGAGGAGGATCGACAGCTCGACCGCGACGTGGGCGTTGCACCGGCCTCTGCGGTAACGACCGTAACACCCAGGCGGGGCGCTGATTTTTGGCTTGTCTTCATAGCAAATTTGTCGGTAGACTTGCTCTCCGCGCTTGATCTAGTGAGTCGCTCTCTTCTCACTATGTGCCTTATATCTGACTATCTGAAAGACGGCGGTCCCCACCGCACTTCCGACCATCGTCCAGCACCTTCATGGAAGCGACTTCATCTGGGCCGGCGGCGCGTACACGGTCGCTGCAACATCTGTCCTTCCACTTGTCGGCGGTCTTGTGTCCGTCGTTGGCCGCAAGCCGGTCTTGTTGACATTCATATTCATCTTCGCATCGGGGTCCGCCGTCGCAGGCGCTGCGCAGAGTATGTCAATGCTCATCGCGGGCAGAGGTAAACACCACAAGTTTATGCAGTGACCATCTTCTGACGCTTGGATACCATTTGATCTCTTGCAGCGCTTCAAGGTGTCGGCGGCGGAGGATGCTTGGCTGTGACCGAAATCGTCTACGCGGACATGATCCCCTTACCTGAGCGTGGCAAGTTCCAGGGTATCACCGCATCGTACGTATCCCGCATCTTGCTTTCGGCTCACTGACCAATGAGCAGCGTAGAGTCTGGGCACTGGCATGGTACGAGCCCATGTGCACTTTGAGGGCGCTCGCCATGCTCACAATCCTCCAGCGCCGTAGGTCCTCCTGTCGGTGGCGCTTTCGCAAACTCGGGAGCTTGGCGGTGGCTGTTCTTCTTGAACCTCCCGATCTGTGCAATCGCGGCTGGGCTGGTGTCCGTTTTTCTTCGTGTCAACGCCCCGAAGACGACTTGGAGGGAGAAATTCTCGCGTATGGATTGGATGTGAGTCACCCAACATATTCTCTGGATACATCTTCTTCGAGGACTCATTAGCACATAGTGGAAACGCTCTGATCATCGGAAGCACCATCAGCCTTATGATCGCACTCATATGGGGAGGTATCCGCTTCCCCTGGGTCAGCGCACATATCTTGGTGCCAGTTATCATCGGGAGCGTCGGGATTGTCGTCTTTTTCGTGGTTGAAGCACTGCGTCCGCCATGGATGAAGGAGCCGACGGTATGGCTCGCATACTCATTTTGAGCTCTGCCACTGAAACCCTATCTAGGTACCGAGATTCGCTTTCACCAGCCGAACAACTTTGAGCGGGTAAGTATGTCCAACTACTCGTTCGTAGTTCTCTTTTCATCGAATTATATGGCAGATATCTAGGCACCTTCTTTCACGGTATCGTCTCTCTGACGGCAATTTGTGCGTACTCATGCCTACACTTTCTGCGCCGTTCTGATCTCTGCTACCAGACTACCTTCCCGTATATTTTCAAGCATGCAAGGGCGCGTCAGCTGTCGGCTCCGGCGTAGACATGTTCGGCCTCTCCTTCACCGTGCCGACATTTGCCATCGCATGCGGGCTTTCGGTGCAGATCGTCGACCGCTACAGGCCACAGAACTACATTGGTTGGGCCCTCATCATCATCGGATTCGGCATTTTGTCCCTCCTTGACGAGAACAGCACCCGCGCTCAGTACATCGGCTATCAGGTACCGCTCGGCGCAGGGCTGGGGATCGTGTGGCTCAGCACGCAATTTCCGATCCTTGCCCCACTCCCGTTCTCGAACAACGCGCATGCGCTGGCTTTCTTCACATTCATACGGTGCTTTGCGCAGGTTAGTTTCTTCTCGAGTCCTGTCTCGAAAAACCTATTCTAATTCGCTTAACAGGGCTGGGGCGTAGCGATCGGCGGCATAATCCTGCAAAACACGCTGCACAGACGTCTGCCTGCGTCCTTCTTGGCATCCTTCCCCGAAGGCGTCGCCATCATATACGCAGTCATTCCGGCCATTGGACAGCTCGCGGAACCCGAACGCTCTGAAGTGCGAGCGGCGTTCGCGGATAGCTTGAAGTTGGCGTGGCGAGTCATGATTGGTTTCTCAGCAGCAGGGCTTCTCACCACGGCCCTGATGCGGGAGGAGAAGCTGCGGAAGGTTTTGGACAGCACCTGGGGACTGAAGGAGAAGGAGGCGGGGGAAAAGGGCGAAGTGGCATGAATGTTCGACAAGTCTGATATTTCTACCACTTCTGTAGTACTGTCAAGTTGGGCTACGCTATATTTTTATGTTAAGAAGCGCAGCCCGACTGTCAAGAGTCAAGCTTGACTAGACAAGTACGGAGTCGAGTAGCATATTAATGGGCGCGGGCCGGGTGGGCCGTTGCGGGCCAAGGCAAATTACTAGTGACTTGTGACCGTCTTCCGACTCGTGCTCGTCTAGTACTACTTCTTCAGCATTGATTCAGTTCATCTTCGAGCGCGCTGGCACTCTCACCCTCCGAGCCGGCTTCTTGAAGCGCCAGTCTCGACCACATCCTGGGAGCCCGATAGGGAGTACATGGGAGAGACCACACTGTCCAGAACCTCAGGTGATAGATGCCACCACCGACGCCGCTACCATCTTCTCACCGTGCTCCTGCTTCCCAATGTACATGCGGTTCGTCATCATCATTGTGTCCCCCGGAGTTGCGATGAGGTTGCGATCATCCTATCGTCACGGTCACTCATTTTTCCATCCACAACTTGGGGGACGCACGATCGAACATTCTCCGCGACAGCTCGTCAAACGCCGACTACTTAGATGCAATCAACAGCGCCTTATGGATCCCGGGCCTGTAGGTTTGAGGCGTCCTGGATAGGATACCCTTCCAGCCCTCGGAAGACGTTGAAGTTTCCGATGTCCCCTGTGGGTGGGATATCGGCGCACTCATAACACTCGAGTGAGCACGACCTGATGGCGCGCGCGCGATCCTTCCTACAAAATCACCCTTACGACTGCAGCCTCCGAAAACCTGCGGCACTCCATTGTAACATGGAGTTCAAGTTCTCATCGAGTTGTGTGTCAGCTTTCAATCCTTCGCTCCAATTTGGCCTGCTCTTAGCAGGGCTGGTGAGTCATCGGACCGTCTCTAGTAGCAGGGCTGATGCGATGCCGATTTTGTCTAGCTGACCTGGGTTGCACTGCACTGCAAGGCAGTCCGGGGCGACCATGCAGCTCTAGTCTATGTTCTTGCCTTTGTGGCAACCTACGCCAGCGCCTCTCGTCTCGAGAGCAACGTCTGCGAGACGCCCTCACTCTTTTCCATCCTCATCTTCGGCGTGTACACGGTTTCGGCCCTGACGTTCACCGTACTGTACCGTCTGTCCCCATTCCATCCCCTCGCAGGATACCCCGGTCCGCAGCATTGGTGGATCAGCAGTCTCTGGTTGACGTATATATCCTTCCGAGGCAGGCGACACCTGGTCCTTGACGAGCTACACAGACAGTATGGACCCTTCGTGCGTATTGGTAAGTGACTCGTCATTCGGCTTTGTGCTCGATCCGACGAAGCTGACTGTGCGATCGTAGGCCCGAATACCCTCAGCATCAATTCGCCTAGTGCCATGTCTCTCTATTCCTCTTCGACTTCGATCAAGAGCGACTCGTATTTAACGCCTGGACACGTTCCCGGCGTCTCGCTGTTCTTCAAGCAGCCTACGGAGAAATTACACAGTGCGCGCAAGCGTGTCTGGGCAAATCTCTTCTCTGCCGCCGGGTACGTCTTCATATCTGTGATCCTGATATATTGACTGACCGCGTCGCTACAGTGTGGCGCAGCTGTATCCTGTGCTTGAGAACCGGACGTGGGAGCTTATGCACTGTCTGGAACGGAGGCAGAGTCTGAGCGACACCGGCACGTTGAACTTGACCGAATGTTTCTACCACTGGTCGTATGACCTCATGGTAAGCATTCACAGTAGCGTCAGGAATTTTAGTGACAACATATATCCAGGGTGATATGGTGTTCGGAGGTAGCAGCGAGTTGGTGAGCATCAAATACGCCCGCGACGCTCTTCACGCTTACTGACGATGGACGTAGGAGCTCATGAAAGTTGGCGACCGTCTGAATCTCATTCACGGAGGGAAAATGGCAACCGTCATTTTGGACAGGTACCTTATCTGCGCTCAAGTCAAGCGAAATCTGATTTGTTTTGGCATAGTGCTGGTCAGTCTCCATGGCTCATGGATATCCTCTGGCACATCCCTGTAGGCAAAGACATGCACGAACTCCAGAAGCGCGCAGCCGACATGGTGCGCACGCGCTTGAACGTGGTAAAGCCGCAGGCTCTGCGGGACCTCATGTCTTACCTGGTACAATTATCCTGTGTATCCATACCGCTCTATTGGTTGAGATTCTTGTCTAGATTGAAGCTGGCAATATTCCTCAAGAAGACTTGGAATTAGATGCTGTTATAGCAATTCAAGCTGGTAGGCGTTGACTATTCTACGGTGCGCTTACACTGACATGTTATTGGAAGGCTCCGATAATACGTCGATCACCATGGGTCTGGCATTCTACTTCATGCTATCCGAACCCGAAACCCTCGACACACTCCGCAGTGAGCTGGAAAAGGCCTTTCCGGATCCCACAGGAGCCCTCCCTCCGGCAGAGCTTGCCGCCCTCCCCTATCTCAATGCGGTGGTGAACGAGGCGCTACGACTGGGTTCCCCGTTCTTCGTTCCACGAATCGTTCCATCCGGAGGCATAACGATCGACGGTCGCTTCATACCAGAGGACAGCATCGTCGCCATTGCGGCGTACTCTCAGCAAACCAGCTCCGACAACTTCTTCCCCGATCCTATGGTAAGACATATCAGCGATATTACTTGCGCGCGTCTGAAATGTGCTCTTCGTAGCGCTACCGTCCACTGCGCTGGTTACAGGACGGGCTGGGCCCAGATACGAAGGCAAACATGTCGGTTCTGGCATCGTTTTCTACAGGTATAGCACACCTTCAGCGTCCTTGCAACGCCACTAACGACCCACACCAGGTACTCACGCTTGCATAGCGAAGGCTTTCGCATACCAAGAGATGCGCTACGTGATTGCGCGGCTGGTCCTTGCCTACGACATGTCCCTGTCCGATTCTTTCGATATCAAGGCCTTCCGCGACGGCATTCTGAATATGCGGACGACGTTCCTGGAGAAGAACCTCCTTGTTTCCGTGAAGAGACGGCCTGGAGTTAGTCTCAGTACGTTCAAGCGCGATTGATTGTGGAGGATTTAATTGTATCTATGACTTCTCGACTGTCGCTGTGCGATATAACACACTCTGCGTTCACGGTGTCCGCAGCGATTGCGTGGCTCTCTTCACAGCGCAGCACCTCCCGGGGCGTGATTGCAGGTGTGAGCCAGTCGGGTTAAAGGCGCAAACGCCACGACGCCTCGAATTTCATTGCAATCATCACATTGACGCGGGCATGCATTCCCGTTCGGCAACTACACTGAGCTGTATGTACACGCAACTACAGCAACACAGATGGCCAATAATGTTGGAGAAAGCGAGGCGGGGACCTGTTTGGTAAGGATGGCCTACAGTAACAGACAGGGTCGGACGAGAATTCTGTTGCCACCGTGAACATGGAGTGATGACATCTCAGTGAGACTACATGGGCCCGGGTACCATCAGCCACAGTGCCGAACAGAGGCTGCGGACGTACGTACCGGATCTGCCCCGCATGCGTCCGTAAAATGTGAATGCACACGCCCGGCTTCGAATCAGAATAGAACGTCAGGTGGCACCCACGGCAGCTGATATCTACAGCTTGAACGCACGTAAGATTGGGATCGCAATGCGATCAAGCGGCGAAGGGAAGGGTGCTGCCGTCTATCGTGGACTGAAGAGAAGTGGGTTTGATGTAGTAGTCTCCTTGGCTGACATTACCCACAGTAGACAGTCGTTCTGTTGTGTAAGGGTTTGAGGGGGTGACAAACTGAGCAAAGCTTAAGCACCGCTGGAGAATGGTGGAAGCTGGAGACGCGCACCTGGTCACGCGCAACGATCTTATCGAGAGGGAATGAAACTTGAAGCCGAGGATGACGCGGGTCGATACCCAAGTTGTACCACGGCGCAAGGATGCCCGCAAGAATCCTGACTTAGTACTTGGTGAGACTCGTATGCCGCATTACCCGACTCGCATAGAGCACACGTATCCATCGAATTGACTGTCCCCTCGTTTCTGATCATCTTCATGTAAATAGGACGGACCAAGACAGCTTCAATGCGGCGCATCAGTCCTTCACGCGTGGAATCCAGCAGGCGCTGAGCATTGTGAAAAACCGCTACTTATAGCTGAACGGAGCGCCCGTCCTTGAGCGCGACGGTACATCGCAAGCTGTCGTTGCGGCATGTTCGGAGCTTTGACACTGCGGCGAGCGATGGTGAGAAGAGTGATGGTGGGAGCGTACCACAATGTCGACGGCGCCAGATGATCATATGGCGAGCAGATTTATTCTCCATCCCCCTAACAATGGTCCGACAAGCCAGTGCGGCTCGAAGACATAGCGGACCCAGTTGACTCCAAGAGAAGCGGTTGTAGAACGCGCATGCGCGAAACCAATGGCCATGAGGATAACATGATGCTATCACTCGCCCACGTCCCTCAGCGCCCCAGGCCTTCACATTACTGCGGTGGCCGGGGACCGCCAGTGAAATGGCTTCCCAAACTCAAACAGCAGGACTTGACGCGTGCCAATAGCCCGAAGCCGGCGGCCGTATGAGATAGTGTGGATGATGGTCGCGATCGAGGTCAAGCTCGTGAGCGCCAGCACCATCACATAACAGTTACCAGATTTTGTAGTGTATTCTAAGTCATAAATACGAACACTTATCGATTATCCCCCCGCTTTCGGAGTCGCTTCCGAGTCAGCTTTGCTTTGAATGGGTGAATCCCTTCTGCCTTTCCACTTCAAGCTTCACGACTTGTACATGCTTAACTTGCTGCGCTGGCGGCCATGGCGGCTCAACGAACAGGCTACGAAGGCTAGACCGAGACTCGGGGGGTGCCGCCTGTAGTACAGGCGCCGAGACTACTTAAGTATAGCTGCATCACGGTAGCGTACTGTCACCTACCCTCTCCAGTGCAACCATGGCTTCCTCAGCAGGTGTCTTCGACATTCGCAAGCAGGTACGCGGTGCTATCGCGTGGTGCTCAGGACTTGGCTCACTCCATTGCTTTCGCAGCTTGCATTCTATGGCGCGTATCATGCCAACCCTACCAATATCTTGATCCACGTCGTCTGCGTCCCGATCATCGCATGGTGCGTCTCACAGGCCAGCTCAGCGAGCAGACACGTCCTGACGGTCGCGGCTCAGGACGTTCAAGGTCTTCCTGGCGGACGTTCCGACACCCTCCTTCGTGCCAAAAGTCCACTACACATTCAACGAGTATTTGGCCTTTGACCTCAACTGGTCTGTCCTATTTGCCGCCACGTATTTGGTTTACTACTACGCTCTGGAGCCGGTTGCCGCTGTAAGCCGACACCCTCGGCTCTTGCTCCTTGTCTGACGCCGCCTTCATCCACAGGCCCTGTATACTCCGCAGTGGATCTTGTCGACATTGAGCGCGGCGGCCTTCTCCAAGACCGGAGATCACGTCAAAATTGCGGCTGTCGCGCATGGAGTGGCCTGGATCGCCCAGTTCATAGGACACGGCGTTGCGGAGGGTCGTGCTCCGGCGCTCCTGGACAACTTGCTGGGAGGTGCGTTAGAATCTTTTGTCTGTCGCTGTAACCGAGCGTTGATGTATCCTGTCTGGTACCAGCCGTCGTTCTCGCGCCGTTCTTCGTCCATCTGGAGATACTGTTCACTTTGGGCTACAGGCCTGAGATGCACAAGCAGCTCAAGAACGACGTTGGAAAGGAGATCCTCCGCATCAAGACGATCGAGGGTGACAAGAAGAGGGCTAAGAAGGAGCTGTGAACGAGTCGTTTGTTTTCTCCAGTCTGTTATGCGCCTTTTCGCATTGTGTACCATATGATACCGTGGCATTGTCGTCACCGGCCCATGCCTTTCCGTGACTGTACGATGATCTTCCGTGGTTTTTATTGACACGACATATTCTCGCGTGAGCACCACGCCGGGATATGAAGGGCACTCAAGGTCGTAAAGTCGAGCCGAATTTGAACTCGGTGTTAGAATCTACGCGTCGAATAACACGCCACTGTCCAGACTTATACGGGCGGGACTGTGGGCATCGTCGGCCAGCCTGCCTTTGTTTCTGAGCCTGAGACGGGCGTCATCCCCGACTTCCCACGGAGTGTGGAAGGAGGGTTTTTTCGAGGTCGAACAGTGATGGACTCTATGGCAAGCGTTGTCACGGCGTGGGATATTAGTTTTTGTGGCTGTGTCATCCGATTAGATTGAGTTTGATACGACTGCCTTCCTCATCGTCGTCTTAGCCGCGTGTCTCTAGCTTGCATCTCTGCAGTTTGTCTTTGACGCTGTCGGATTGTGTCCGTTTCTCCATCTGTACGCCGTCATCATCCTCATCAGGCTACTGCCATCTAACTAACGGCCTCAATCTCAGACTTGTGTTGTATCACATCTCATTATCGCATGCCTACCTTTGGTTATTAGCCTGTACCGTTAGTCCTTCAATCGTCCTTCTATGCTTCGTCTCATCCCCCAGAAACTCACTAAACATTCAAAAATAAATAATCTTCTTCTGATAAATCTCATTCTGCTACAAGCTTCGACCTTTACACTCCTTCTCGATTCTCGCTTGAACGAATGTCTCCTATTTCATCTCACCTGCTCACCAAAATAAAAATTTGAAAGGTAAAATAATGCAAAAAAGCGAAGTCGGGGACCGGTGCGCGCGCACCGCTACGAGATGTGGTTGTCAGCAGACGAGATGACGGTACCGTGAGCATCGCGAAGAGTTGGCGCATCGCGCCATTTATTGCCGTGCGTACTCCGAGTCTGCTGTACGTAAATAAGAAAGAGGACTCCACTACCCGTAAATAACTAGCAAGAAATGATACATGATAATCTGGAAAGAAAGTTAAGCCTCCGGGCCTCCAGCGCTTTCAAACGATCGAGCGTGTCCAGCCTATATATGCAAGTAAACCGCGAGGTCCGGCCATCCCATGCATACAATGACTTACATGAAGAGCACCTGCCGGTATCTTCAACTCGAGATCCGATTCCGCACCACTCTGGACCTGCAAGTGACATCAGGAAGTACCAAGGCGATGCGCTGTTGGTGAGACTCACCGAATGGACATTGACCGCCTGGAAGGTCGACAGGGTATCGGTCTCTACCGTGACCGGTCCATGCCTGATCCTACCCGCCTTCCGAGCCGATCCATGCTCAATCCCAACGGTGGCTAGGGACTGGGAACCGAAGGTGCCGCTACTAGCCAGTGTCCTCACCGAGGCCCGCGCATTAAGTCTGCGGAGTGGGTTAGCGGTCATCGCTCTTGATGAACAACGAAAAAACGCACGTGGCCAGGAAGGTGTTGGCGTACACTGTGAGAGCGAGCCAGCACAAAGACACAATTAGAATTCAGGAGAAAGATTGTGATGGACCAAGCGCGATGGGCGACGTGATTGAACTCACATTTGCAGACCATGAAGTTGAAAAATTGATAGAAAAATTCTTTGGGCGTAGCGACATACTGCCAGTTATGGATCAGTCCTTTTCCACCGGCAAAACGCGTCAACGAGCTTACAAAAATCAAGTCCAAGATACTGTTGATGCTGAGATGGAGAGCGTCAGTGAGCGGAAGAGAAGGCGGAATGTGATAAGAACATACGCTGGCACAAATCCGGTTGTGACTGTATATAAGATGAGCCTGTTAACGACGGTGTCCGAGCTGTCGCCGGAATGAGTTCACATTTTTGAAAATATCACAATTTTCTCACCGTTTCCACCCCGTCCGACCCTTGCGCAGATAGAAGGCCAGGGTTGCAGCCAACGCCATATCTACGGCCGCGGAAAGGCCAAGTCCAGGGACCGCCGTGGTCTTGATAAATCGATAAATTGGCACGACCATATAGTCTGCGAAGCAATGAGCCAGGAAGGTACTCACCGTCAGTTTATTCACATTTTCAAAGCGAGGATCACGAAGACTAGAATAGCTATCAGCATAGGATAGAGAGGACAAAGTAATCATCTCACGCTTCGATTGGATACGCTGATTACAGTAAGGCCATTAGAGAAATTGGACGAAGAACGATGAACTCGGCACTTGCCCAAGTTAGTCCCTGTAGTCGCAACGCAGTTGTCAGCAAGCCACGTTCGTGTGACGAACTGCTCACCCAAATGAGCCAATATGGCGAGGCCCTGTAGGTTGGATTCAGAGTGGAATGAACATGAAGCATGCACTCGATGACGAGATCACTCACGAAGAAAATACAAAGGTATATGTTCCGGCCGCTCACTGTGCACGAGGTATGAGCTAAAGCAAGCCGACACACGAAGAACATACTATGATAGACACGCCACACGATGAAGCTTCGCAAGGCATCAGCTGCACACGAAGATTGCTATGATAGTTGAGGCCAACCTTTCGATGAGAAGCCCGGATGCAGCCTATGAGCGGACATGTCGTTAAAGGCGTTCAACGGGTGGGCCTGTACATCATGCTCACGTTGCAGAAGATGGGAGCCTGGCGGTGTGCGTGTCGGGATCGTCAGCAACTCTACATGGTGTCGTGGAAGGGCCGCACCAGGAGACTCCTACATCCATCACGGAACATCAGCTCGAATCCGATAGGATGTGTCGGCGCGAACGGGCTTACCAGACGACTCGCTCGAATACAGCGGGATTGTTGAAGTTCAACACAGAGTAGTAATACCCTGCATGAATAAGGAACGCCTCATGGATACTGTCAATGACGCTGCAACAATGTCTGCGTGAATGCTAGGAAATATGAGTTGCACTGAAGACGGACAGAGTTGACAGGACCTAAGGAGGGTAAAATGAGCGGAGACGCAAATGTAAGTGCGCAATGAAATCACTCACAAGTGTTTTCACCCACCATGGGTCTCCTGGCGCGGAGACGAGGTAGATGAATGTCTGGAGGCAGGTCAGTCCATAGAGCCTGCAATTGAATGAGTGCGATGTTGACGAGACAAACGAGCCGAGCACGACTCGGACGCACATGGACGAGAAGATAATGCCGATGAAGGAGACGCCTAGCGTGAATCCGAGATGCAGATTGACTGGGGCAGCAAGTTGGGGATCCATGGTCGAGGCGCTGGTGAGTCTGGCTTCGTCCTCTTCGGCCCAACTGCTACTATATACGATGGGTACATAAAGCGGTTCCGCGCGGACGCAAGCACTGATTCTTACCGCTGTGGATTCCCTCAGGAACCACCTTGATCTTTGCGCTCGGCAGCGTTTCCTTTGGCCGCCGGTACCCGTATGAACTCACGATAGGCTAATACCCGCGGCTTCCCAAGATCATGGGACGTGTCAATGGGTGCGGCCAATGGCGACTTGCCGCCTTCATGTTGATGTCGGACGTGGACCTGGGGTCTCGATGGACGTGTCCCAATCTTTGGGTGCTGAGCGCTGAAGCGTCACGCGTCACAATCAATGGCCCTTTGATATCTTGGGCGCCAATGAGTTAGAGCCATCGAGGAAGAACATTGCGAAACTTGAACCATGAATGGTGCATTCAGCGACGTGGCGACACCAGAGTTCTTCGGGGAAGACAGTGATACAGTGATTGATTGAAGAGGAAGGAAAGCAGGTGTTGTCGTAGCTAGCGACCTCCTACTGTTCCCGAAGCTTAGCGCATGGAGGCATAAGATGCGATCTATCTTATCATGAGAATACATATTGCGCCGGAGGACAAAAATGCACACATACTACACTGGAAGACGCGCAGGAGTTGTGCTGGAGGGCGTTCGAGCGCACAAAGAGGCTTCACGCCTCAAAAGGCTGCTGGAAATCGTTTGGTGAAGCGACGGGAGCTGTAATGATGGGCGCGCAATGCCTCTCTTGGCCCACTCACCCGCCCAAACCCTCGGCAGACGGCGTATCCTGATATGAAGCGCACAGCATGCGTTCGTGGCACGAGACGTACGGTCAAACGGCGTGGCGCACGTCACATCCGTCTCCTGCCGAAGCTCTCGTTGTCACCCTCGCCGACACGCCGCTGGCACCGACACATCAGATAAGTGGAGTTTGGCGCACCGTCGGCATGATATGAGCGTGCCAGTGGAGAGGACAGTGTGAGAATCTCAAGGCAGGAAGACGCTGGTGCGCTAGATTGCCAGTCGAGTTGGGGGCGACGTGTGCAGGTGCACCTCGACGCGAAGCAGACTGACCATCCGGTGGCAGCGTTTACAGTGGCACGGGTCTGGCATCAAGCAGAGTAGAAAGAGCCAACGGTCGGCCCACGCACCAACTTCACATTGCCAATCCATCCTCGATATCAACTTTCGACTCAGTCCCCACGTCACTGCTTCACGGTATGGCGAGCGCTCTCACTCAGAGCGTCACGCTACAACAACACGCCCATTGGAGCAACAGAGTTTGGAAACCAGACGCCGCGGCTGTGGGTGAGTCTACACCGCCAGCGGTTCACAGGCGCGTAGGCCAATGATTAAGAGTGAGCACTGAGCGGACGATAAGGATTGGCGTGAGGCCGGCAAAATGCCAGCTTGAGGCCCGTGAGTCGATCATTGGCGTGAAGCCCGGATCACGACTCGGGCGGCGGCCAATGGATACGGGCATTGGCTCCATGCCGGACTTCTGCATGTAGCGCTGGGCCGGATGGCACCATATTAATATTGGTCTGACAGCCGATTGCGGTGACTTGTGCAATCGTGTGACATGTTCAACTTTGCTCTTCCCATCACCGTCGTTCCTCTCGCCCACACCACCACTCAGCGCCCTCCCTCCGTCGATGAACCTGCCGCAGGCTACGAAGGATGACCAACAAGGTGGATATTTGGGAATGAAGGTATGTCTTCAATTGTGACCATCGGGTGCCATGCTTGCTCTCCTCGAACGTCGCCCCTGCTGCGGCAGCATCATCTCCCCCTCTGCAGCCCTTTCTCTGCGACTACGTGACACCTGCTTTGACGCCATCCGGTCTCCTCTTGACTCTCGCTACGGCTTAGCGCTTACTCTTTGCTGGACTCATGCTGGTGGACTGTCGAGCTCTCTGACGCTTATGTGCTCGCTGAGCTGTCTTAAAGCTTGCTGGGTTGCTTGCTGGGTTCCTGGAAACAAGGTGTGTACACTGTATAGCGTAGTCATGATTATTTGTATCCGTAGACCATGTCTAGCACAGTAGTAGTATGACTTGTAGAAATCCCAGTTGTTTGTTTGCTTATTCATGAAGCTTGAGTCACCTGGAAATGAGAACATTGATTGATCCGAAGGTAACGAGCGGCAGTCGAGTGGCCTGAGCGGGGGGAGATCACTTTGGCACCAGGCCGGTGAGCATTGGCCTCACGCCGATAAGCGACATCCTGGTGTCACGCCAAAGCGCCCCTTTTAGCCACTGAGCTGATGATCATCGGCTCTGGGCCAGATCCGCCCGCGCTGGCCCCAGGCCGATAATTCTGCTGGCCGTGTACCTGGAAGACGGATGGGCAGTGAGGCGATCTCGGCAGGGGATTGAGCGCACCTTCAATTTAGCAGTGACAAGGCCTTCAATCTCCTTCATTCCAGCGACAATGATCTTGAAGAACCGAGTCTGCTCAGGATAGCTTCAAGCTGTAGCCTGAAGGGCGACGTCCGAACAACGCGTCCTCGGAATCATAGATCGAGCAGGGGGAGATAGCCACGTGGGAAGGATAAGATAAGATCCGCGCGCTTAGTGGGCCACTGTCCACGCCCAACAGCTCAACTTCAAGTTATCCTTCGTCCCTACATATTGACACTTTCGTTTCTCGTTCGATCCAACTACCAGCTGGCATGCTCCTGCGTGCTGTTGCGACCAGAATAAGCCGGCACATCTGCGTGTTGCGCGCCGACCTCAATGATCAGCTTCAAAATACTTACTCTGCTTGACGACCAGGATCCCCCCTCGCGTCAGACGGCGAGGAATCCAAAAGCACCAAAGATCGCTAGGGTAGGCTTTTCTTCTGAACATCTTGCTGCTGACGCACAAGGCTAGCATTGGCAGCTTCCCGCCCGCCGCGAAAATGGTGCTGAATGACATCTCGACGCGCAAACGTTTGGTCCTGCTAGTGCGTGGCCATCACAATGCATGACATGGGTGGTTCCAGCGGGTGCTGTCGAAGGACGCGCGTGGTGTGGATTCCGGGAGTGTGCCAAAGAAGAGACAGTCGAAGCCACATAGCTCGTGCGTGCGTTCTATCATATGTGCCATTCTCCAGCTGCGATCTGACGGCACACCAACTATATGCACTTCCCCTTACTACATCCACCGCGTAGTGCGACAATCCAGCACCATTTTGTCACCTCCTCGCCGCGCTAAGCGGTATCAGGTCCCAGCGTCTTCGGCCCGCGCGAGGATTCGACCTATCCTGTCATTCCAGTCCATCAAGGCCTCGCCAGTGATCTGGCTTGCGTTCGCGGTGCCGCTTTCGAAGCTGGACGTCCTGGTCAAGGGACAGGTGGCCTGGCGATCGGCCAGGTTGACTTCTCCGAACTCCGAGTGGTACGTCGACCATTCCATGTATACGAATGCTTCCACTTAGTCGTTGCGTTTGCACAGGGTTCAGTTTTTCCTAGCCGAAACAATCGCCAAACCTACCGGCATCCAGGACGCGTCCTCCTCAATTCACGCGACGCAACACCGCCACCCTATTCCAAGCAGCAGAGGACTTGTCCTCTCATTTGCCTGTCAGAAAGAACCATCGGCACCGGCGCATACAATTCCCAAGCTCTCCAGCGTCATTGCAGGCAGCCCTCTGGTTCTGCTTAGCCACCCGCCTTGGCCGATCACGCTCTGGCTCGGCGGACATCTGGCCAAAATACTCCCTGATGTCCTCATCCCCATCAATGATCCCGACATGGTACGTTGTCTGTGGATCGGCGATTGATCATGCCTTACTGCCTCGCAGTATTTCTCGCGCGATCCTGCGATCGAGGCGAGCCTCCGGAGCTGCCCGGGCCGTCGTCCCCAGCGGACCGCCTCCCTCCCGCACTGGCAGGCCGCCCGCCAGTACTACTCAACTTCGAAGTCGTCATGTCCCGTCCGGTATCATTCACAGCCTCACACCGGTCTAACAGCTCCATGGTCGACCCCGGTGACAAGCAAGGAGAGGAGGAAAACACCACCGAGGCGGGTCTTGACCACCCGGACTTGTGATGTGAGAACTGTGCTCGAGGTGCGCCAGCTCGCCTTGTATGAGTGAGTCTGCTGATGCGCAGCTCGTCTACGTACAAAGAGCCGAGACTGGCTGATCTCCGAGTGTCCTTTACTACATGTTCCGCGTATGGAAGATCATCCGCTGAAGTGCTTTTCGACTCTGCGCGGCATGCCGACAATTTCTCAGCTGATATATCGTCCTGTGCTGTTATCGAGGCATCAAACTCAATTTGCCAGACTTGGGAGCAGACACTGGCGTTTCCCTCACGGCAAATCAGTAGTGCCACTTGCTTCAAGTTCTTCCTGCCCGTATCTAACTTCCCGCAAGATACACGTTCCATAGACGGCAATCCGTTGTGTCTGGCATCCTACCGGATCCAAAGTACTGTAACTGTGATTTACTAAGTACTTTCCCGCAATCTCGGTCCATTTCACTGAGCTACATACAGGCAGTCATCTTAGGCTCAAGCGTCGTGATCTGTGTCGTAAAACGATGTTATTTGACTTTTTCCCTCCTCCTCACTTTCGGCCGCCACCAATCCGGCCGCCCCTGCACTAGATGCCCCCGACGGAAGCATATTCCTCACCCGGCGCAAACGGCTGCACGGCGCGAAAGTAGCGCTAGCATGTCCACTAATAGATCCCCGGAATGACCCTGTATGGCACCCTCGCCGCCCACGCATCCCACTCCTCCCTAAAGTGTTCTCTCAGCATCGCGTCCTCCGTCGGCGCACGCGCCATCAAGCTCGTGAGAATGAATGCATTGATCGCGGTCCACAGCGCGGCGTACCACCAGCCCACAGGTCCGTCGTGGAGGCCAACCGCGCGGAACCACGAGCCAGGCCCGAAATGCAGCAGCAGCATGCCGACGGCGCCGAGCAGGGAGGCGGCGTAGCTTGGATGGCGCACGTACGCGTACGGGCCGTGCGTGATGAGCTTGTGCTCCGGGCGCAGTGTGATCTGGAACGTGAAGAGGGGGCCGAGCGCGCGGTAGCATTGGAGGCGTAGCACGCCGTTTGCGACCGTGCAGAGACACGCGAACAGGAAGAGCGGCGGGAGCGTGGCTGCGAGTGGTGTATGTGGGGCAGGGGATGAGATGATGGACGCGGTTTCGAAGAGGAGGCCGGTGACAACAGTGGTCTGATAAAATGCGGGACGGAGTGTGAGGACCCTCAGTCAAGTGCATGCCGCGGTTGCGGACGTGACTGACCTTCCACAGCGGCGGATATATATGAACAAAATTACGAAAGATCTTTTCGATGCCCTTCGATTTTTGGACTTCGCCCTTGGCGGGCGGGGGAGTCGGCGGGGTTAATGAGATCCAGGTGGCCACGGCACTGGACAGGAGGAAAGGAATTCTGACGAGCGACATGGTGAGGGGGTGCACAGAGGCTGGTCATGTCGCTTGAACAGGATGGCCTGGCGTTATATACATACCTCCGGCGCTTTCCACTTGTATGGATTTCAGATTATGATGTGAGTCTCCCTGAGGCAGAGTACTACGTACTAATAGTAGGGCAGAGCACGGGTACGGTGTAGAATATGGCCACATACCGTACCCCGTACGGCCGGTCTCGCGGGTTAGTACCACGGTATTCCTGCACAAGTTCAGGACCCTGCGTGGACAGCATAGAGAAGGGGTTGGCGACGTAATAACGTTAACTTTTGTACTCAATGCCTGCTGCGCTAGATGAAAGCGAGGGACGAGGCAGCTATAGGTATGTAAATAGCAAGAGTAGCAAATCAGAATGATCAGAAGGCAAGATAAAAAGTCGAAGGGAGATCAGATACCAGGCACAATCTGTGGCCACTTTCAGCGTCTCCGTGAGTGCGGGGCAAAGCGTGTGAAATTGCGGTCCCAGAGCGCCGCCGTGGCAAAACCAGTGGGCCCGCATCAGGCCAACTCATGGAGGACGTAGAACGGCCGGAGAGAGTACAATATACGTGATAGACGTAGGGAGGAGAGGTGGGGCAGGATAAAAGCTCAGAAGTGCATGCTTTCATTCAGTCCTCGCCCCATGTCTAAACCCCACTCCTTCACATCCCAGCGTCTTCACGACCTCTTCGCGTTCCCCACGGCCGCGGAGTGCCAGGCGTGCTGGGAGCTTTGTCGATTACACAACAACATTGGTTTTTGGGTTGTTTGGATTCCGACTGGTCTGTATCACTGCGAACGTTCCCCCCTAACCGGCTGACCAGGTATCTGTAGCATGGTCGATCGCTATGAGCTATCACGCTCAACCTTCCCTTCCGGTCTTGACTGCCTCGCCACGGGGGCTTTCTTCGTCCCTCTCTGCTTCGGCATCAAATCCTTGGTACGTATGAATCACACAACGCAACGCAGGCCTGCTGAAGCTCAATCTCCGCAATCTGCAGATCATGACCATTGACGATATACTGGATTATGACGTTGATGCTATGGTTGAACGAACGAAGTACCGACCTATCCCCCGCGGAGCCATCTCTTTGGACAGGGCGTGGCTGTTCTTCGCCGTCCAGGTCGTGATTGGTGTTTATTTAGCCGTGACGGTTTTGACAAGGACGAGGCGCGTACATCGATTTCGCCATCGTGATTCTGAGCTGAGCCGGGGACTTTATAGTCTGTATGCGTCCATGTTTGCCTGGCCCTTATACATCATCTATCCGACCTGCAAGGTACGGTAATCTTTTTACGAGGCTCAGTTACTTTCGTATCTGATTATGAATTTTCGTCCTAGCGCTGGATGGATTTTGCACCTGTACCCCTCGTACGTGTTTCTCCGCCTGTGCAAACGTCTTTTCATCAACCAACCACAGGGTCTCATGTTCGCTGTCGGCGTTTTTATGGGGTGGGGTGAACTCAGCGTTGATGGGAGCATCCCATACACTGTACTCGCACCCGTGTATCTCAGCTGTCTGGTCTGGACCATTGCGTACGAAACCGTATATCAGCACCAGGTAAATCGAGGCAGAGTTTCATTGAGATTGGCATTGATTTCGGCTTTTAGGATAAACTGGATGACACCAAGATAGGGCTTCACTCTCCCGCGCTCTGGTGCGCCGAACGCACGATCCCTATCTGCACGGCTAGTTCTGTCATATTTCTGACTCTGCTGTCGCTCGGCGGTGCATTGAATAGACATGGACCTCTTTTCTACGCAGCAGTTTGCATTGCGGGGCTGATGCTCATTCCCACCCTGATTAAAACGAATATTGACCATCCCGGAGAGTGCAAGGCCTTGTTCCTGGGAACACCGCGCATAGGCCAGGTCATATTGGCTGGCCTTGTTGCTGATGCTGTACTTCAGAGAGCGTTGACGGGTGTAGCGTTATAGGCGGCATTACATATGCAATAGACAGTCCCCTCACTCTCAATAAACGTGGCGCATTAGTCGCAGAGCAAGGCTAGCTAATATCGGTTGACATCGGGGTTCAAATGGCGATATGTTGTTACGTGGTCCGTCCACCCGCGAGGTCTGCGCCGTGTTTCGATGGAATGGAAATGCTGAATTGCAGTTGCGTACGTACGGGCCGGGCGCATGCACGCAGCCTGAATGCCTTGTGTCGCTATCGCCGTCGGATTCCGAGTTGGAAGACGAGACAGAGTGCTGAATCCGGTCGTCCAGCCCGAGGAGCAACAACACATCACCTCGTTTCGAAGTGTCGCGGCCACGCAGCCGCTCTTCCTAACATGATCAACGAGCAACTCGCTCAACGGGTCGTGCAATTGAGTGCCTCGTTCTATGTTGTCTATGTTCGCTTGAGGCCCTGGCCCTTGTGCCAAGGTATCGAAGCACGCAAGAGAAGATATATAGCTAGCAAAATGATACTAGCGACACAACCGGCCGGCTACGCGTCAGAGTCCGTGGCGCTCATAAAGGACAGACCGTGTCTGGTCTGAACCGCGAAATCATCAAGATGTTCACATGTATCGTGTATGAAATGACTCACATGAACAGCAGCATTGGGTACCTTCAACTCAACTTCCGATTCTGCGTTCTGAACCTGCAAGTCATGTTCATGAATTGCGACTAGGCAGCGAAGTTCTGAAGGCTCACCTGAGTGACGCTGACTGCATAAGTAGGTGAGGCCGCTGTGCCACCGTGCCGCGTCTTCCTGATTGGCTTCCATCGCGGTGCGCGATCGATGCCTACGGTGGCAATATTGATGGATTCGAAGGCGCTACTATTTTGCGCCAGGGCCCTTACTGAGGCCCGTACATTGAGCCTGCGCAGTTGGTTGACATCGCTAGTACCGAAGCCCGTGATAGGCGACGAAAGGGCTTACGTGGCCAAAAAGGTGTTTGTGTATACTGTGCTATTGAATCAGTGTCCGACGGTAATCATTGTGTAACAACGGATGAGAGATCGAGGCCGTAAACTGCCAGGTGCTAGGTGGGACACGGCCGGACTCACATTCACAGACCAGGAAGTTGAAGAATTGGTCGTAGAAAGCCTTGGGTAGAGCCAGATGCTGCCCGAAAAGAAGAATCAGCGTTCGCGAACGGCAAGGTGCCACGTCGGCTGACTGACAACAATCAAGGTCAAGATGTCATTTATGCTAAAACACGTCACGATCAGTGTGAAGCCGCGGCAACATAAGACAAACATGCCTTGGTACGAGTCCTGTCGTGACCGTATACAAAATCAGTTTATTGACGACGGTGTCCGAGCTGTCCTCAGCAAGTATTTATCTAGTTAGACACTGTCTGATGAGGAATTTGCTAACCTCTTCCTGCCCGACCGGCCTATATAGAGATAGTAGGCAAGGGATACAGCCAGCGCAACATCAGCGACCGCGCCGAACACAAGTTCGGAGACAGCACTGCCCTTGATATATGCACGGTTGTCATTACATTGTACGAGTGGAGAAAGGCGGTCGGAAACTTACCGTCTGCCTCTGCACCTTGTGAAGAGAGGATCATCAAGACTACATCAAAGGCGGGTCAGCCATCTGGAAGAGTACTCAGAAAATTCATCTTACCCTTGTATTGCAAACGCTGTCGGTCAGCATTATGTCAGAGACCTCCACGGAGACGATAAAGATTGAGACGTGCCAAAGTTTGTGCCTGCGTTTGCATCGCACTCATTAGAACACTTAGATTTCTGCGACTAGACACTACTCGCCGATATGAGCCAATATGAAAATTCCCTATACGGCGCAGTACAGACGGTGAGCGCGTAGCGTCAAAAAAGATGCCGGGCTGCTTACGATGACAATACAAAGGTACACATTGCGGCCACTCACTGCGCACGAGAAGGTGAGATAGAGCAATCCGACTCGCGACGAACTCACTGTGATAAACACGCCAGAGGATAAAGCTTTGCGAGCGATCAGTGAATACAGTGACAGAGAATAGTAGCAGTCCCGACCTTTCAACGAGGAGACCGGTAACGCCCTATAAATGGAGCAGTGCATCAGATAGTGCTTCAATCATACGTGAGCGGTACAAGTAAGTCTCACGTTGCAGAAGACGGTAGCCTGACGACATGCGCCCCCGGACGAGTGAGTGAGTGAGTTCGGACGGTTTCGTGGAGTGGCCGCACCAGGAGACTCCTACAATTAGATTTCAAAGCGTCAGCCCGCAGCTTACATCGGAAATGATCTGTGCGTAAGTGCACAAGCTTACCAGACGACTCGCTGCAATGCCACGGTATTGTCGAATTCCAGTATGAAATAGTAATAGCCTGCATGAATGAGGAATGCCTCATGTATGCTGTCAATGACACTGCAAGGATGGTGTGGTCAGTGTCAGAATATCACACATACGCTTGAGACGAACAGAGTCGCGACGACCTGTATAAATATTTTCGGTGAGAGAAATGCCCGAGGGCCGTGTTGAATAAATACTCACGAGCGCCTTCACTATCCACGGGTCTCGGGGCGCAGAAACGAAGTAGATGAATGTCTGGAGGCAGGTCAGTCCGTAGAGCCTGCAATCAAATCAGGCCGTGCAGACAAAACACTTGAAAGACGACGCACATTGTTGAGAAGATGATGGCGATGTACGAGACGCCCAATGTGGGTTCAAGGTTCAGTTTGACGGGCACAGCCTGTGGATTCGCCATGGGGTGAAATATGGGAAGGTCAGGACGTCCTCTTGCAGCTTTATACGTTCGAGGCGCAAGGACCGCATTTTGCCGTTCTGGGCGCCTACCGAAAGCACGAGTAGGAGTCTGCAGCAAAGCCGTGTGGCCACCTGTCGCTTTCTCTTCGTGCCTTCTAGTCGATGGTGCAGAGAGTCACCGTGATGGGTTGGCTCAATGACGCTGTATCCCAGATGTCCGTGCAGTAGACACGTCTTCGCAGCAGCTGCAGAAGACCAATATCGGATGAATGAAGCCCTATAGATAGGGACCTTCCGAGTCGACGCCGTGGGGAGAAATCGCCACAGAAAGATGGTGGTGTAAGGCTCGTCAGCCAGTCCTTATCGGTGTCACAAGAACATTATGTACGCCGCCAAAGCTGGCGCCAACAGAATCAGGATGACAGATCGATATGGATGATACGAGCTGTACGTAGCACGGCACGCTCAGTTCTATAGAGTCTTCGTAGCTCACGCCAGAGTTCCAAAGTTATGTTTCCAATGACATCAAGACTGACGCTGCATGCCCCGCAGCACGAGTCTAGCTCCAAGCACGCCCATGTCGTCCTGCGGATTGACTTGTAGCGAAAAGGTAGCCTGTATGCGCACGATGAGGGAGCCCCAGCACAGCAGCGGGAACAAAGGGTAGGACGATGCACTCCAGGCACAGCGGAACAAATGCATGTGTCTCGGCAGAACTTCTGACGGAGGTCAAGGTACCGACGTCCCCAGGCAACGTATCGCATCTCAGCGCTTGAAGTCGATATGGCCCTCGCTTTCGGCACGATGGCGGCGGCAGAGTGTGGACATTCCAGATGGATGCAGTCTGCCGGCAACTTCAATTGTCCCTCAGAGAGGACATCAGAATGAGGCGACGGATGGCGCCAGTACACACTAGCAGACTCACCGCAAGACTCACCGCAGCTAGAACCAGTGCAGTGTTTGATAGGGCTAGAGCAGAGCCAGCCGTTAGCGCAGAAAAAGAACGCGCGAGCATGCAACGCACCTCATTCTCGAAGCGCATCAGCAACTCGACTCTCGCAGCGACGTTGTAATCTGTGGTAATCTGGTGGTTGATAGAGACTGGAATTGCTACCGTACACGCGCACCGCCTGTTTGATGATGCAAGATCCAGTTCAAAGTTGTTCGCGCAGACTCAAGGAGCATCATGGCAAGCAGTGGATAAGCGGTTTCTGGGCTGACGATATCAAAGACGCGACCAACCTAGAGAGGTCGCCCGCTGATGACGGTGGCAGGCAGTTACAATCTTGCATTCTAGTGGACTGAGCACGAAGCAGGGAACGTTTTGCGCCGCACGCAACTTCGGCCTACTTCGGCGCTGGCACGGTGCACGTGATTGAGTCAACGGGCCGACGGCCCGGACGGCAGTCTGCGACGGTCGACGGGGTCTGCATGCTGGGTCCCCTTCTGACAGCTGTATATCTTCACCCTCTTCCTTATGGCTGAAAAGCGTCAATTGTCCCGCCAGTCTACGTTCTGTGCACCCTCGGGTCGAGGTGCAATCATGAGAGTGCAGTGGTCCGTGCTTTTCGTCCACTTTTACTAGATTATCTCTGATGTCTCTGTAGTGCACCGACTACCTGTGCTGCCGCGTCCTGTAGGATGGTGCGTTCGACGAGTTGGTTAAGGGTGTCGACCTCGTAGAGCATACGGTGCTGCCATTCCGCATCAAATTGAAGGAGCCTGAAGGTGCCTCGCCTCTTGTTACATTTACTCACAGCGGTTCTTCAGATACGCATCGGCGTGATTGACACGATCGCTCTGCGCAGAACTGGCGTGAAACGCTTTGTGATCACCACGTCCGTCGTCAAGCCAGCAGGCGGCCCGGTCACATTCAGCGAGGTGGATTGGAGTGAGTCCGCGATTGCGGAGCTCCGTCTCGACCGGCATCATCCTGGGAGCCCGCTAGCAGCGACAGCATAGTGAGCATAGTATCTGAACTTAATTTACCTGGGAGAGACTCCAGAACCCGAAGTGATAAACGCCGCCACCTTTTGTGTCCCCCAGAGTTGCGATAAGGTTGCGATCAGCCTCTTGTCACTCATGGTTCGTCCACAAAGGGGACGCAGGATCCAACATTCTACAGGCAGTCACCCGACTACTCAGATCAACATCAACGCCTTATGGATCCCGGGCCTGTAGGTTTGAAGCGTCCTGGATAGGATACCCTGCCAGCCTCGGAAAACTTCGAAGTTCTTCCCTGTGAATGGAGTCTCGGCGCACAGATAATGCTCGATTTAGCACGTCCTTATTGGGCGTGCGCGGCCGATGCTTTAAAGAGACCCTTACGACTGCAGCCTCCCAGCACCTGCGGCGCTCCACTGCAACATGGAGCTCAAGCTCTCATATAGTTGTGTATCAGCTCTCAGTCCTTTGCTCCAATTCGGTCTGCTCTTAGCTGGGCTGGTGAGTCCTCGGACGTCCCGTCTCTAGCAGGGCTGATGATATGATGATTCTGTCTAGCTGACCTGGGGCGCGCTGCACTGCAAGGCAGCCCGGGGCGATCACGCAGCTCTAGTCTATGTCCTAGCCTTCGTGGCAACCTACGCCAGCGCCTCTCGTCTCGAGAGCAACGTATGCGAAACGCCCTCACTTTTTCCATCCTCATCTTCGGCATGTACACGGTTTCGGCCCTGACGTTCACCGCACTGTACCGTCTGTCCCCATTCCATCCCCTCGCAGGATACCCCGGTCCGCAGTATTGCCGGCTCAGCAGTCTGTGGTTTACGTATATATCCTTCCAAGGCAGGCGACACCTAGTCCTCGACGAACTACACAGACATTATGGACCGTTCGTGCGCATTGGTAAGTGACTCATCGTTTGGCTTTGGCTCGATTCGATGAAGCTGATTGTGCGACCGTAGGCCCGAATACCCTCAGCATCAATTCGCCTAGTGCCATGTCCATTTATGCCTCTTCGAATTCTATCAAGAGCGACTCGTATCTGATGCCTGGACACGTTCCTGACATCTCGCTGTACTTCAAGCAGCCTACAGAGAAATTACACAGCGCGCGCAAGCGTGTCTGGGAAAGTCTCTTCTCTGCCGCTGGGTGCGTCCTCGTATCTGCGCTCCTGATGTATTATCTCTCACCGCGTCGCCACAGTGTGGCGCAGCTGTATCCTGTTCTTGAGAAACGGACGCGGGAGCTCATGCACTGTCTGGAACGGAGGCAGAGTCTGAGCGAAACCGGCACGCTGAACTTGACCGAATGTTTCTACCACTGGTCGTATGACCTCATGGTATGTGCTCGACAGTAGCATCAGGCATCTCGCTGACATCAACATCCAGGGTGATGTGGTGTTCGGAGGTAGCAGCGAGTTGGTGAGCACCAAATTCGCCCGCGGCACTCGTCAAACTCCCTAACAATGGCTTTAGGAGCTCCTGAAAGAAGGCGACCCTCGTAATCTCATCCTCGGAGCAAAAATGGCAAATGTCATTCCGGACAGGTACCTTATTTGCGCACAAGTCAAGCAGAATGATCTGATTTGTTTTGGCGTAGCTTTGGTCAGTCACCATGGCTCATGGATATCCTCTGGCACATTCCTGCAGGCAAAGACATGTTTCAACTCCAGAAGCGCGTCGCCGACATGGTGCGCACGCGCTTGAATGTAGCAAAGCCGCCGCAGGCTTTGCGGGACCTCATGTCTTATCTGGTACGATCATTTTGTGTCTCTACACTGCTCAACTTGTTGAGATTCGAATGTAGATCGAGGCAGGTAATATCCCTCAACAGGATTTGGAGTTAGACGCTGCTGTAGCAATTCAAGGAGGTACGCGCAATGAGTCCTGTTGTGTACTTGTGATAACATTCTGTTGCAAGGCTCCGGCAATACGACGGTCACAATATGTTTGGCGTTCTATTTTATGCTATCCGAACCCGGGACCTTCGACACACTCCGCAATGAGCTGGCGAAGGCATTTCCGGATCCAACCGGAGCCCTCCCCCCTGCAGAGCTGGCCGCCCTCCCCTACCTCAACGCGGTCGTGAACGAGGCGCTGCGACTGGGCTCCCCATTCTTCGTTCCGCGAATTATCCCAGTCGGAGGCATGACGATCGACGGTCGCTTCATACCCGAGGATACCATCGTTGCCATCGCTGCGTACTCTCAGAAAACCAGTCCCGACAACTTCTTTCCCGATCCTATGGTAGGTTTTATAGACGATATTACATGCGCGTGTCTGACACGCTTCGTAGCACTTCCGTCCACTGCGCTGGTTACACAACGGGCTAGGCCCAGATACGAAGGCGAACATGTCTGTTCTGGCTTCATTTTCTGCAGGTATAAAACACTCTCAATGTCCTCGCAAAGCCACTAATGACTCACACCAGGTAATCACGCTTGCATAGCGAAGGATTTCGCATACCAAGAGATGCGCTACGTGATCGCGCGGCTGGTCCTTGCCTACGATATGAGCCTATCCGATGCTTTCGATATCAAGGCCTTCCGCGACGGTATCATGAGTGTGCGGGTGGCGTTCCTCGAGCAGGACCTCTTTGTTTCAGTGAAGAGACGGCCTGGAGTTAGTCTCAGTGCGTTCAAGCGCGATTGATATATCCGTATCTATGACTTCTTGACTATCGCTATGCGACATAACATATTCTGCGATCATGGTCTCCGCAGCGATTGCGTGGCTGTCAAGTTCACAGCCGCCTTGCTTCGGATCGGAACAAAAGGTCAGGTGGCACTCATGGCAGCTCATTCATCTTGAATCATCATCAGCATCAATAGCCGTCACCGCACGTGTGATATATTGCAATGCGATCAAGCGGCGAAGGGAGGGATGCTGCCGTCCAACGTGGATTGAAGAGCAGGAGTTTGATGGTAATGCAAATGGGACACGACTTCAATTTGCGGACCACCGCGGGACAATGGTGAAAAGCGCAATGACTCTCTTATCGAGAGGGAATGAAGCGGAGGATGGCGAGATACGATGCCCTGTACTAGTAGTACTAGTACGGTGCAAGGATCCCCCGCAAGAATGCTGACTATGTAGTATTCGTGAGACTCGTCGGACGGCGCATTACCCAACTTGCAGAGAGCACACGTAGATCGAAATGACTGTCACCTCTTTTCTGATCATCTTCATGGCAGTAGGACGGACCAGGACAGCTGCAATGGGCTGTATCATCAGTTCATTCACGCGCGGAACACATCAGGGCGGCGCATTGTTATGTAAAGACCGCTATCACATTGCTCAATCACGAGCGCGACGGTACATCGCAAACTTTGTCTATCTCGTGGCGGCAGAATTCTGAGACAGCGGCGAGCGATTGGGGGAGTAGGAAGCGTGATGGTGGGGAGCGTAGCACAATGTCGACGGCGCCAGATGTCATATGGCCTCGAGTACAGGATCCAGTTGAACGTTGACTCCCAGAGAAGCGGCGTCCGAACAGTAGAACGCGCATGCGCGAACTTATTTTTGGATGATATCACTAGTACCCCACCGGCCTTTCAAACCGCCCTCCGCATTACCACCGCTCTGAACCCCATCGCGCGGTGACCCCGGGGGTCTGCCAGTGGAATGGCTTCCTAAACTCGAGCCGTGACGCTTGCAAATAGCCCGAAGCCGCTCGCGAGGGCCACTATTCCGGCTGTAGTGCGTTGATGGTCAAGGTCAAGCTAGTCGGCAAAACCACATAACTTAGATGAAAAACTTTGTGGCCGTATAAGTTAAGACATCCCCATCGCACAGCGCGAGTCCAGCTCCAAGCACGCGCACGTCGTCCTGCAGTTTGACGTGTAGGGAAAAGGTAGGCACAGTGGAAAAAGTGCGTGAGACGAGTCCCAGCAAAACTTCTGACGAAGGCCAAATTACCATCATCTTCACTGGGTAACGCCGGTGGGTGCCAGTTCCCGTCGCATAGCACCCGTCGGAAGCTGGCCTTCAGACCAGGCACGGCGCCTCGAAATTACAGATCAAGCCGTCTCGAGAGTTGCAATTATGTCCCGCCCGGGAGAATCAATATCATACAGCGGGTGATGCACGGCGCACGAAATCCACAGCAAGAAGCACTGTCCGTCTTATCCTGCAAGCCAAGAACTCCTATCCTGCCCATTATCGGTTTGCGCCAAAGAAGCCATCCCAGACGCCGCCTTGCTTCGCCCGCCCACGCGACGGGCCGGACTTCCGCGGGCTGCTCTCCCCAACGGCGTCTGCAACCACGCGCACGACGGTCTTGAGCGTGAAGCACTCGACGGGGCACGTGCGCACGGTCGTGCGGCACGCCGGACATGTGTATTGCGGGCGCAATGCGGGGGGGAGTGTGAGCAGTGTGTGCTCATTCAGGTGTGGGTTTGTGGCGAGATGCTTCGTACGGATCGTGGTGAACCAGTCGGTTATGCACGTTTGACAGAATGTGTGGCCGCAATCGGGCATGCTGTGGCGACAGGTGAGCGGGCGGGTAGAGAGCAGCGAAAAGAGGATCGGGCGTACAGAAAGGGCGACCACATCTTGGCCGTGCATATTTCGCAGCAGACTACATCCTCGAGCAGCGTTACAGGCACACTTGCGGCTTGCAGCTTCTTCTGGGAACGCAAGTGCTCGTTTTCCAGCAGATACTTGTTGTACAATTCTTTATTGCGTGCGTTCTCCTGCCCATGCCATCCGTTATTAGCCCCGGATGTGAGAGAGGTATCGAGACTGCCGCACCTGCTTGAGCCGCGCCACATCCGCTCGCAATTTGGCGGCCTCCTGAACGAGGACGACTGCCTGAGCGCTCTGCTTAGATAGAAGAGAGAGGCGACGCACGTCTTTCACACGCCGTAGCTCGGACCGGTCGTTTGATGATGGGGCTGCCGAGGACACTGAGCGTGTCGAGTCGGAGAGTTCGATGATTTCCAGTGACGCCTTGGCGGCGAGCATTCTGCTTTTCCCCTTGCCTTTCCTTCGGGCGGTTAAGGCTGGTTTGGTGTCCTCCTCGTCGGACGAGATGACAATGACGTCCGAGGAGCTTGCGGCAGGAGCCTTGGCCTTCCTGCTGATTGGCGGTGGCGAGCGGCTCGCATAGGGAGAACTGAAGGTGCGCGATTGCGCGGTCGATGCCCGTGTCACTGGCATGGATAGCAGGTGTGAAGCAGTGAGGGCTGAGGCTGGGGGCTAGTGTGTTGGGATGGCGGCGAGGAGGAAACAAATAAGCCTGAGCGCGCCGCGGTTGACATTATCTACTGTGCTCACGTGACTATTTTCATTGTGCTGGCCCGCTCTGAATCTCTTGTCCTTTCCTCAGTCCTGTTTTGTCCTTTCCTGCCTTGTACTACCGGCTGATCGACTATCATCGGCCACACTCAGTCTACTTCCAGGAGAGTTTAGGATCTGCAATTCGACTACTAGGACCTACTAAGTACACGTGTGGCAGTTTTTTCGCTGTCGTACAGAGACCTGCCTTCATAGTATTCAAAATTCTGGTGATGAAATGGATCTAATGGCCTACAAAATGCCACGAATACGATAATCCCACCCCTCAATCTGTCGGGTGCATCCTCTGCCGCTCTGCCCCTACCACGCCAGATTTCGCCCACGAAACACCGCTCAGCGAATACTCTCTTCAGCGAATGATGCTTCAAATTTCTAGTGGTCGCGAGCGTTAAGCCACGAGCCAACTGAAGTAGGTCCCACGTTAGTTGCACCTACGAATTGGGATCATTTGTCGCACTCGTTGTCTAACCTGGTCCGGACGTGGGAGCATACGCGGTACGTCTGCACATCATCACTCGTGGCATCGTGCTTATGACTTTGTAGTGCGTTTACCACGTCGATTGGATCTATTACCTAGGGGTCGCCTCGAATTCCCACTGCGTCTGTCAAGCGCCATCTCAGACCCGCGTCGACTCTGAATGCTCTCAATTTCCGGTCAATTCTTGCTCCCCGAGCGTTCCGCTTAATGCATCTGCCCTTATCTCGCAAGCGCTACGTTGAAAGCATCCATTCGCCCCGAAGCCTCCATATGGCCTCGCGGCATACAGTCTCAAACCGCCCAGTATCTCCAAAGCGCGCTTCTACGCATCGACATCAACCTGAATGCCATCCTTCCCCCAGTTCGTCCTCGCTTCCCACCGATTACCGGTGGCCGACCTCATCACTTGCCTCCGCAACGCATGGTGTCGCGTTTCGGGGAGCTTTCCACTCCTCGGCAGCGTGTGCCAGCGTCATTCTGGAACACAGTACGTCTTCCTATCGCGAATCCCCACAGATCAATGGTCCTGACGTGGACAATGCAGATGGCGCCGTATACCCAATCGCGCATAAGGCATGCTGTGGCCAACTGCCGTCATTGTGATGGTGCTTGCATGGGAAATCAAAGTGTTGCAATCTGTGCGGTATGGCTAGAATACATGATGAGTCTCCGAGTCTGACCTATCCGGTATGATCACCTCAAATATGTGGGGATCGGCCTGACTTCGATGTACTGCATTAACGCAAGACGGACAATCAAATACGAGCGATGAATGCGGACTGGAAGTTCACGAAAGCCCTAAGCCACTTAGACAGACCGATGGAAGGAGGGGACTTCAACGGTGTGTTACATAAAATCCTGACGGCACTATTTCGAAGGCAGCGAGACTCCAGGGCAAGGGCATATTTGGGGTCAGAACGCTGGGAAGATCATCAGGCAAGCACAAGGGATTCGAGGCAATCCTATTAAACTCAGTCTACATCACTCTACGCTAGAGATTGTAACCTCCGAGTACACGAACTAGATAGCTTATTCAAATCTAGACTACCTCGGCGTACTCGGAGATCGTTCGGCAGAACCCGGCCGCGTGCCTCCGAGTCCAGAGTCCACAACCTCCTTGCCAACAACGCACTCAAATGACTCGCTGAGCTGGCCCTTTGTTCTCGTCAACGTCTCTGTGCAGTACACGCGTCTCACTACGACACCTTGCAAGTGGTTTCAGGCGTATAAATAGGTTTGAACCACCGTCGGGTCCGAATCATGCATGCCCTGGCTGGTCAACTTGCGACAGATGGTAACTACTTCGTCACTGAACGATTCTGATTCTGGGCTGGCAAATCAGATTGCACCAAATGACTCGTGTCGTCTGCTAGGTTCCTCGGCTTGATGCTCGACGCGCAACCAATCAAAGAGTCGTTACCTGGCGCTCATAGACCTCCACTCGCCGATCTCGACCCATCTGCGGTCCCCTTTGCGCTGTCTCTGCTTCTCTTGGGATCATATGTCCCATGAAGCATCGCTTCTACTGTCACGCTCTCATACTACCGGCCTTCGAATCGCCTCTGTGATATGTTCTGTCGGCGTCAATCCAGAAGGCGCAGCCCTTCAAGTCCACTCTTTGCACCGCGTCCTCTGAGGCGCCGTCGCCCGCGGATCCAGCCACTGAACTTAACAGGCCCTCCTTCTTACGCTCGCTATTGGGATCCAGCCGCATGTGATACACCCCCAGCGCACGGTCAGCTTACAGCAAAAACACTTGCCATCTACAGCTCAATTTTGATACCTCCTGCCCGCGAGGCGGCCGCACAGCACGTCTGGGCATTTTCGGCACTCGGTATGTGAACATACCTCTACGTATACGGCGCAATCATCAACTTACAGCCTTCGATCAGTCTCTTGTACTCTTGTGCCTGGCGTTACCGTGGCTGCCTATATATGCGGCGGATCGCTAACGTTGATCTTTGGGCCCTTCCTGTCCTGTCTTTGTGAGATGTCGACGTCGCCGCCGCCGGAGGGTGTTCTTCTGTCTCATACTGCTGTCACTGAAATGTGAGTGCTTCCAACGGTTTCGTCACGTCTTCTGACATGAAGCACACCCAGGATTGCACCCGTAGTACGCGCCGCAACGTTCTTGCTCCGTGAAAGGTCCACTGATCGCCGGGAAATAGTACGTGGGCATCCTTGCCAGCTGGTTGCTCTTCGGCGTGTGCGCCGTACAGCTCTGTGAGCAGGTTTCCGCACGTAGCCGACTCCTCCCTTACGTCGTTTCTAGATGTGTATCATGTTACACCGTACAACGACCGCATGCTTATCTGGGCTTCAGGTGATTGTGCCCGTTTACAAATGCCATCTACTGCTCACAGCACTTCCAGTCTACGGAGTATTCATCCTGGATATATTCCAGAGCATCGCAGGTTTCGACATGGGCTGGGGCATCATGGTTACGGGATGGGGGCAGTATCCGGCACTCCTATCGATCGGGTGGGCATTCGTGGCGATGCCGACAGTCTCGGGCGCAGGTGATTCTTCATTGTTTTTGAGGAATCCCGACACTGAAAGATGCTTCGCAGTCGGTACATGGGTGCAACTATTCTACGCTTGGCGAATCCATGCGCTCTCACAGTGGTGGTGGTTGCCTGCCTGCATTGCCGCAGTATGTAGAGCTGTTTGCACACGCTTTCTCTATATTCATTAATATATTTACAGCTTGCTCTAGCAGCCCTGTCGGCTGCTCTGTCCATTACGATCGGGGTACGCTTGGTCCTCCGGCTTCAGAAATGCAATTTTTGAATGAGCAACAGGCGGCGCAGCTCACGGTGTTGGTCGGACTGGACAGTCTCACACCACGTATCAGTGTAAGTCATCACTATTTTAGGCTGATCTCCCTCGCATCTCAGCCGCTTTTTGCAGACCTGGCTGAGTATCAGTGCGTTTGTTGACGTGGTATGTAATCTTCTGCCCAATATCTGTAAGATACAGTGATAGACGTTCCGCAGGTCATTACGGTCGCAATGGTGTACCTAGTGCGTTCGGCATACCGGCATCGCGTCGGGCAGAAACTTACTCCTGTATATAGCTCTACACCAAAAAAAAGGGCACGCTTTTCAAGCATACGGAGCACAAGATAAACGGTCTCATCCGGCTCTCTGTCGAGACTGGCCTCGCGTCGACGACCGTCGCTATGTGTGATTTGTTCATATTTATCTCTAATGAGAAGAGCAACTACCCGGCGGCCTTGTGAGTCGCGAGCCACCATTGTTTGAATCCTCTGATTCTGAGCACCCATGCGACAGCACACTCCTCATCAGCAAAGGTGCGCGGAGTTCGGCGCCGTCTCGTCTGTTGCCGGCTAATCTTTGGCTCTGGCAGTTTACTCCATTGCCCTCCTGACCTCCCTCAACTCTCGCGAAGTGAGCTCGCAGGCCGCTGGAGGCGCTGTCGCTCTCATGGACCTGAGCTCGCAAGGGAGCGCTAATTATTACGCCGCGCACACAGTCAATTCCTCAGCGGCATCGCCTACGAAAGTGCATATCGCCGGGACGCGGGAGTTATTCCGTCCTCACGGCGTGTCGGATGTCGAGAAACAGGTACGCCCGTGTGTCAGTGTGCCAGTCACCGTATGTTCTCCTGCTCAACATTTTGCGATGGGTAGGTCATCTCGGATGTCATAGTCCACAGGTCTGGAGCGAGCTTCGACATGGCGAGTCGGCAATAGTTTGCAATACATCCTATCTATTCTCTCGCTTCCAGTTCCTTCTTCCCGTTATGCTCTCATATCTGGACTTCTCCTGTAGCGACTCGGAGGGCAACCGAGATGAAGCGCTTTTCATTGATCTGTCGACATGAAGGTATCTCAATGTTGGGCTTCAAACCAACGTCACTTCAATGTCGCTCCGCTGCCATGTTCCTCACGCGACGATGGCACAAAACAGGGATATTCGGTGTGTCATTCCGAGTCTCCGACTGCACGACGGAGCGCGGCTGTCTCGGCAAGCGCCGGCCGCGGCTCGCTCGGCAAATTCGCAACCAGTGTTGCTTAGTACCTGGCGCTCATAGTCCACTCGTCCATCTCGGTGCAGCGATCCCCTTTGGATTGTCTGTGCTATTGGTACCATGCGTTTTGTTTCCCTCTGTCTACCCGATACTGAGAACTCACGGTGGCGTCCTTGCTGTCACAACAGCGGCCCTCCTCGCCCTCATCAGCCCACCGTTCATCTCTGTATGCCGGTGCTTAGGCGCAGGTGTGTCCTGTTTCATGATCCGCAACGTGCTTGCTCCTATCTGTGATAATCGTTCACGCCGATATGTGTCCATCAGCGTCTACACGGAAGGCGGATTGCCTGTCCATCAAGCCACCTGCCGTAGAGAATACGGTCCAGCATCGCTTTTCCATTGGACTGTGGAGCCACCGGGTATACAAGCACAGCATACGTTGGACACGAGGCGAGCGCATCCCCGCCTCGATGACCAAATGCATCGTAGGGCGTGATGCGTATGGACTGAGCGTCCCGGTTTATACGCAATGCCAGGCGTGCCGATGTGGTCGATTGCTGGCAACTCCAGCCGAAACGGCCGCACAGCACTATAATCTGCATGGGGTATCGTCATCATTCCGTATGTCACACGTTCCTCTCTGAGGGCGCAATTGTTAACCTGCCGCCTTCAATCAGTGTTTGGTCTCCTATTGTACCGGGGGTCACGGTGATTCGTCTATATCTGATTCTCAGTCAAACTTGAACATTGGCCCACGTCCTGACCTTGTAAGATGTCGTCTTCGTCGTCGTCTGAGGGTAGTCTGCCGTCGCAGACAGATATCACTCGATTGTGAGTGTTCCCTACTACCACCGTCAACGTTGTATAACATGTGCCACACCAAGGATTGCGCCCGTCGTACGCGTCGCCATGATCTTGCCGCTTTAGAGGTCCACTCACATTTCGACAGTACGTCGGCATTCTTGCCAGCTGGTTGCTCTTTGGCGTGTGCGCTGTACAACTCTGTAGGTGGTTCGCCACAAATCAGTTATCCCCTCTCACGCCGTTGCTCTAGATGTGTACCATGTCACGCCGTACAACGATCGCATGCTTATCTGGGCCTCAGGTGAGTTTCCTCGCAAACGCATGCCATCCACTACTAATAGGTTTTCAAGTCTACGGGGTCTTCATCGTGGATATATTTCAGAGCATCGTGGGTTTCGACATGGGCTGGGGCATCATGGTCGCAGGCTGGGGGCAGTACCCGGCACTCATAACGATTGGGTGGGAGTTTGTGGCGATGCCGATTGTCTCGGGCGCAGGTGAGTGTTCGCCCCTTCTGATGACTCTGTGTGGCCGGCGCTGAGATACACTCTAGTTGGGGCATGGGTTCAGATTTTCTATGCTTGGCGAATCCACAAACTATCGCAGTGCAAGTGGCTGCCTGCCTTTATTGCTGTGGTACGTAGCGGTTTCACTGGTCTGTCTTCCATACTTGAACATCGATCCAGGTCGCTTTAGCCGGACTGTCGACTGCTCTTTCCATCACAATCGGGGTATGGCTTGCCGCCTGCCCTCCGAGAAGCTCATATTCATTGACATGCTGCAGGCGGCGCGGCTCACGGAGATAGTCGGACTGGACACTCTCGTACCGCGAATCAGCGTAAGTCCTCTTTTAGACTGATCCCGCTCATGTCTGAGCCTCACTTCGCAGACCTGGCTCAGCATCAGTGCGTTCGTCGACTCCGTATGTATCCTGATCCATATTATCTCTGAAATACGCTCATCAATATCATTCTGTCAGGTTATCACGGTCGCAATGGTGTACCTGGTGCGTTCGACATACTAGCATTGCACCGGGCATAAACTTACTCCTTGACAGCTCTACAGCAAGAAGAAGGGCACACTTTTCAAGCACAGCGAGCGCAAGATAAACCGACTCATCACCCTTTCCGTCGAGACTGGCCTCGCGTCAACAACCATCGCTATTTGTGACTTGGTCGCCTTTCTCTCCAACGAGAAGAGCAATTACCCCGCGGTCTTGTGAGTCTCCTAGCCGATTGTGTATCATACCATGAATCTAATCACTGTACGCGTCAGCACGCTCCTCATAAGCAAAGGTACGCAGAGTGCAGTTTAGTCAGTCTCTCGATCGACGCTTATCACTGGCAGTTTATAACATCGCCCTCCTGACGTCTCTTAACTCTCGTGAAGTGAGCCCGCAACATGCCCGCGGCGGCGGCGTCGCACTCATGAACCTGAGCTCGGAAGGGAGCGCTATTTCCTACCCCTCGCGCTCCTTGGCGACGTCGCCTACCAAAGTGCACATCTCCACGACGCAGGAGGTGTTTCGGCCTCGCGGCGTGCTGGATGTCGAGAAACAGGTACGCCTGCCTGTATGCCAGTCGGGCATCTGGCCTTCAGTACTCTTGCTCAAGTGTTGCGATGTTTAGGTCTTCCCCGAAGCCACGATGCCGCACCGGTCTGGAGCGAGCTTCGACTCGGAGATCATGGCCAGTAGGCAATAGTTTAGGGTCATGGTTGCAATTGTCATATTTATCATTATGAGTCGTCCGTCGTGCTCCATCTCAGTACGTCTACTATAGCACTTTTTATTGCAGCCTGAGTTATCGCTCTTGAACTTGTCTACCTCAAGACCAAGTGGCCGAAACATCGGCTGTCAATGTCCGTCGGATAAAAACGCTGACTGGATTTCTTCCCTTTTAGAGTCAGATCTATTTGGCCTCCGAGTAACCGAAGCGAAACAGCGCGTCGACTCTTGCACCGCGTCGTCCCCCCAGATGACCCCGTGAGAAAACTGTGAATGGGCGCATATATACACCTATATATACCTCTTGCGCCTCTTGTCTGCCGCGAGCCTTTTCTCCCTCCTCCCCATCTCCAGACTCCCGCGACGTGCCACTAGTACTGGCAGTACCCACAGAACGACTGTCTTCTGTGCCAAGGTCAGCCACGGAGACTCGCAGTACCCTATGGCATTCGCCGGGGCCTGCCGTCAAGAGTCACTGACCACGGCACAAAGTTCAAGGAGCCGACCGAGCCCAGGCTCTCATGTTGAAGCTCTGAAGTCGGCCAGAACGCGCCTTGGTGGCGGAACCATTTAAGGCCGAACGCGCCTCGGTACTGGCTCCCGCTGCGTGCCTGTCCACGGGCCACGGCCCCCCGTCGCGGAATACAGCGGCATGCTGTACTGTCCAGGTGGCAACGGCGGCATCGTGCAGGCGTGCGCTGGCTATCCACGAATCGCACCGAGCGGATAGGCGCAGATACGGGGGCGGCCGCTCGACCTTCGTCGTCCATCGCCAGAGGTTCGAAATGCTCCCATTGGAGCGGGCGATTGGGGCGGGCGGCGCTGATAGGCCCAGCACAGCGGTTCGTCTGATTCGACGCGATAGGACGGCTGCGACGAGTTGCGAGTTGCGAGGGGGACCGGGCAAGAGGATGTACGTGGGGGCGAGGAGGTGAAGGAGACTGGCGAGGGGAGTTGGCGGGGAGGCGAGGGCGACGGGGTCGCATCACGTGGGATCCGGGAACGGGCCGCGAGGTGGGAAGTTGGAACGCTAGTGTTGCGGGAAAAACCTCTGGCCAGTATCCCCCCGGTAAGGTACCGGTGGCGCTCCTAGCCGGGGAGGTATCAAACCGGTACCGTACCAGGGAAATAGTCACGTGATGTTTAGTTCCCACGCAGTAGCAGCTCGATTTTCGCGTACACACGAGGATTTGGAATGGTTTCAATGCATCAGATGAAGATTTAGCAGTGTATGTATCCATAGCCAAATTGCCAGAGCTTAGCCGTAGGTGCCCCGACCTGTACGAATTCGCTGCTGCCTGCTACACAAGTGTCATGATTTGTCAGCAGACGCGGCTTTTGCAAGGCTGCCGCAGCACTCGAGCGTACATTGTAACAACGCGTACAATACATACTGAAACCTCGGGAGGCTTATTGAAACAAGGCATCTGTGCTGAAATCATTGTCCTCTTCATCAGAATCTGGTATGCTCTCGTCCCTAGCCTGACCTGCACTGACTCCGACAGCAGGGTTCCGACGTGCAGGAAGCTGAGCTTCCTCCGCGAGGACATCAGATAAAATTGCAGACCTCAGGTTGATGTGAGGCATCTTGATGAAAGCATTGGCAGGTTCGTACGGTTCTGCCAGGTCTTCACCTTGAACGTCATTGTCGTCATTGTCGTCTTCTTCGTCCGACATCGGTGCGGGTGCGTTTTCTGAAGAGGGGAATACCTTCTTTTCGATGTTGTAGAACTTGACCGAAGGGAATTGATTAGTGTGCGCGCGCACCTGCTCGAATGGTTGGAACACTGTGTACTTCAATAAAGAACGGAGGTTGCTTACCTTGCTCTTAGACATGTGGTACTGTCGGACTTGAGTCATTGCAGACATGTTATGCACGGATAGCCGATTCCTATGCTTTGGAGTAAGCCATGTGAATGTAGAGCCAGTCCGTTCATCGGGCATGGAGTTGACTCGGACGGAATACAGTTTGATAGCGAGATGCTATTCATGACAGCATCAGTCGGCAGCGCTCGGTGAATCATACGGACACGAACACGTACCGGAAGGATGTGCACATTATCAGAGCCAACACGGCCCTTCCACCACTTAAGGACCGCCTGCGGAACCGTATCGTCGAGCGGATGATCGAATGGGAACTGGTGTCGAGCATAGGCTAGAGTTTCCCTGTGAAGTTGGGCTGTAAATGATTTCCCTTTTTTTGCCCACTTCAAGAATGCCTTCTTATGGCCATGAACGATCTCTTTCTCTCCGATGTTGGCTAAGAAGCGGACAACGGACTCGAAAATTGATGGATGCCGAACACCAATGAGTGTCACCTTCTCGCCTTCCGGTAGCCACAGGTCCGACGTGATAAGATCTGATTGATGCACACATAAGACAGCGACGAGATGCAAGCAAAAGAATGGCTCTAACCAGGGTTCAGATATGCTGCAGCAAGGTATGCATTATTAGCTATGTTGCCATCCAGAAAGAGTTGGCGATGTCGCGCATTGAGGATGCCGCGGATGGCGTTCGCGACCTCAGCGTCAAAATACAGCCTAGGATTTTGAAAGGCGTCCTCTGTTGCACGAATAACAGCATGCCAGAATATATAGACGTCGGCAGCAGTCGCCTCCAGAGCCTCCAGGCAGGCTAATGCCTTTGTTGCAGGCAAAGTGGCCGCGATGAACTGGGAGAGACCAGACTCGAACTTGAATGTCTGGTGATCATCCGGTGCAGGCTGAAAATACTCAGCAATTTCCTGCGAATGTTGTCAGCAAGTCATTTCGTCTAGTCGATCCATCAATTGTACCTCATAAAGTCCGTTAGGCGATTCACGGATGACTTTCTTGATCGCAGCTGAGGACCGATGGACAGAGCGAGCAGAGAGCGGGATTGTTGCGAATCTCGTCTTTCCGATAGCCTCCAGGCCGCGTCCTGTCTTTAGTTTTTCACGAGCTTTCTTGAGGGCTGCATGTCCAGCGTGCGAGGTATGAAATAATGTTATTGTCTGCCGCACCACACGGATGATCTGGTTGCGGATTAGATCTGATTAATGCTGGTAGTGTGGACGTTTGCGCACCGGTTTGAAAACATCAATGAGATTAATCTCAAGGATTGTGCGATTCAAGTGATGGCAAACATCCGCAAGATTGAGCGCAGTGGGCATGAGGGCCAGAATTGCAATGGAACGCGAGGCTCGCGTGTTACCCGTGCTATCACATGTCAGGCCGGAAAACCTGGACGGACCGATGGCATTGACAATCTGCGCGAAGTTGTTAGAAATTGCTGAAGTAGTTAAGTTCCAATGCCCACGCACCGGACTTGCGACATTCTCAACAATCCAAGGTGCAGTGTGCGACTCGGAAGTTGCCTCCCGTGTGTCCATCAAGTATACTTCACGGTCTGAGGTCGAGACGTGTACAGTCCAGTAGGACTCACGACCTGTCGAAGTTCCGCCGTCATAGGAGAGAGTGAGGTCTTCCTGACCTTGCAGATACTTGAGTTGCTCCCGGCGGACCCACGATGCTTCGTTTACGATGCCTTCATATTCGAGCTTGTCTCTGGTTGAAGGTGCATATGATGGTAAGGCAATCTCAAGCATCTCCTTCCACTCCGGGCGCGAGACGATATATGTTGGCAAACCCGCGACGCATATGAGTTTAAGAATGGCAAGGTCGAGCTTTCTGTGACGCTCGAGCTTCCCAAGCGCCTTTGCTTGCCGAAAGAACGCATGTGTCGCGGCGCCTGCATCTTGCTTCTCCCCATCTTGTCCAATTCCATCTTGAGCTCCTAGTTCCTTCGCAACCATCATGGATCCTTTCGAATTGGTGAGCTCCTGGACCTGCGCAGACAGTGCCTTTCCAGCTGAATGTATGTGCACTTTCTCCCGCAGCTCTGAGGACAGCTTGGGGCAGTCCTTTGCATGACGAACGACTCGGATCAACGCTCGATGTCGGAAAGTATGATGGCAAGGGTTATCAGGACCTCCGACACAGCGCCAGAGCAGCGTAGTTGGATTGTCGCGGCGATAGCAAGCCTCGGTGAGAGCGTCCATCAGAGGATCCGGCGGCCGTCCTCCCCGGCGCGCATCCTTCTTCGGCTGCACCCATTTGACAAGGTCACCAGGGTTAAGCTCAATCTCCATGTCGCTCCCATCTTCTTCCCCCATCTCGTTCACATACGGAGCTGCGCCGTCCGCAACTCCTTCGGCATCTGATTTCTGTTCATCGAGCTGCTGGTCTTGCAGTACCGGTGAACTACTAGGCTGCTTGTGCGTAGCGACTGTGTTTCCGCCCGAACGCTTTGCAACCTGTAAGCAAAGCTTCTGTTACTTACTGCTGTCGCGCGCTGACAACCTCTTTGGGCACTTACAGTTGACGTTCCAGCAATATGCAGATTCAACGGCGCCGGTTTGAAGACCTCGTCCCACTGCTGCTTGCTCCCCGCATTGCCGGAACTCTCCGCCGGTTCCTTTCCTTTCGAAGCGGCATTTTTCTTCGTGCGTTTGGCTGGCACGGTGAGTGGCGTGACATTGGTGGCTACACTCAGTCGCCTCTTAACGACGCCTTCTAGACTCAATAACTGCGGCTTCGTGAACGCCGATGTGTGCGCACTTGCCCGTATAAGCATGCCAGGCGCTAGCATATTGGACTTGTATTTGAGACTGTCCTGCACTGTCGGTGAGTCGAGTCCGCAAGTAAGTGAAGCTGAGCGCGCACTGACCATGTCACGTAGGTAACACATTATGTCAGCAAGGTGTCGAATGCGTTGCACGACACAGTCTGTATCCGAGAGGAGATGGATGTCGTCGGGGATGAGATGGTGAGCAAGAGAATTGTGGCTGAGGACAGAGCAGGAGAAGCTGTCGAGCTGTGGGGTGCATGGTAACACGTTGAGTGAAAGCGGCCCAGTCGCTCCGTGTTGTCCTAACCACCATTCTATCATCTCCAACAGCTCGCGGGGCGGCTTCCGTCCAAGAGAATCAGCATAGAAAGCCGTGTGTGGCTCTACGCTGATCGCAACGGACACCCAGTGATTTGTCTCGTGTACGGCTGCTGGCAAGAGCACATCCGCGCCATCGATCCGCACCCCGATCGTCATTCCAACCTCCTTGAGTGATCCATCTTGCAGCTGCGAGCCAGCCAATCGTAGGGGAGTGATGCCGCGCATTGATTGGTAAGATGTTCCGCTAGCATTGAGTCGTGCGCGGTTGCGGTACGTGTCAATGAGCTTGACTGATGCCGCACTCGGCAGTATACATGCCGGCTTGCCTTGTCTTTGCAGACGATGACCTAGCAGCATCCCCAGCTGATCCATATGCTCCGCCGCCAGCCAACGCCGACCACAGTACGATGTAAGCGTCTTTGGATCGACGCCCATCGTCGTTGGGAGGGGTACGTCCCATGGCCAGTCGTCGAGGAGTGCTGACGTGTCTGCAGCAAGGGACTTCACCTCGTCGTTGAGCAAGCCCTCGGTCCAAGTCTTCAACCACGCAGTGGCCAGAGAAAGGCGCGCCTTGGCAGCGAGTATGCGCCGGACCTCGTACCAGTAGGTGAGAACCCACATCGGGGTTTTGAGTGTTTGTTGAGTGACCGACTCTTGAACAGGATAGCCCAGGCAAGCATAGCCTGTCTCTAGGGCGGGGATGACGCGGTTTTGCAGGATTTCCAACACCTCGGTGTGCGGCGGCATCGGCCTAGAGAGCAGGACCATTGCATTTGCGGCCGTTATGAAGCTTTGGCCCTTCGAGAAGAGTGTGCTCTGCTGGAGCAGAGACGGCGCGTTCGCCTCCGGTGGGACAGGGAAATTTTGGATATCGGCATTGCGCAGGGCTGGTGTGGGTAGTAGGACATGTTTAATGTCGTCGGGAATGGGTATTCTTTTGAGGATATCACCCAGAGTTTGAAATGAGTCGATGTCGTGGATGACCTCGTCGTCCGCCATTTGACAGTTTTGAGGGTTGGCAAAATGTGCTAGGCCAGTGTCGAAGGTGAAGATTGCGCCCTCATTTAGTCACTCACTACGGAGTGTAAATGTCGATCACAGCAACGGGTCGATCATACACACGTTGCTGCATACAACACTCTTGCAACTATCCCATGCCGAGGCGGGATGTGTCTAATACCTCCTTAAACATCCGCGTAGCATTGCACAACCACCTTACGACTGCCGGCCATGTCTGCGTGCGAGGCTGCGAGCCTCATGGCTCATGGGCCGGCGCCGGGCGCCGGAGGGGCCGACACACATCACGTGCTGGAGGTATTGTACCGGGTATATTGGGGCCCAGGGCAGGGCAGGTATGGTACCGGTACTATACAGGTACATTACCGGGGAAAAACGTTTTCGGGGAAAAACTCAGGTTTTTCCCGCAACGCTATGGAACGCCGCACGCGGGAAGGGCATGTGATATGGGCGGGTTAAAGGCGACGGGGGCGGAATGAAGCAGCCAACAGCCCACGGCGTCGAGGGACACGCCTCGCCGTCGCCACCACCGCCTCCCCTTGCGCACTACCTCGTTCCGCCCGGTGTCCCGTAGGTCCCGCACGGGGCAGTTCGCCGGGACGGCTCGTGATACCTCAAGGCCTCGAATGCCGAATTGGGCCGTCGCATGTCGTGGCGCCGCCATTTAAACCCATTCCTCCACCTGCGTTTCAACATACTGCCCGCCCATCGTGCCATACACACCCGCACAGCAATCTCGAGCTGTCTTGTCCACCAAAAGGTGAGCAACATATCCCGTGTCCTTGCCAAATCGGTGCGGATCTTACCCCGCACATGTTTCTATATAAACTCCACCTCCTTTACCCCGCTTTTCCGTTTCCTTTGACACCTGCTCATCTCCCGCCCAGCCCATCCCCGACCCTCCTACACCACCCCCGCACGCAGACACCATGGTTTACACATCGATGACCCCCTACGTGACCCCGCACATCCTCCACAAGAACTACGCGCAGGCGTTCGACAATGAGAGCCTTTCCAACCGTGAGCCCGCACCCCCTGTTATCTCGCCCCGTTGCCGATGTGTTTGCTACAGTGATCGGCCGCGACCTCGAGTACTTCTCGCAGGCCGGCTTCGACATGGACAAGATCACGCTCAAGCGCAACGCCCCCGTCGCCTCACTCTACGAAGATGCGATCCGCAACGAGGGTGCCATCATCTCCTCTTCCGGCGCGCTCATCAACTTCTCGGGCAAGAAGACCGGCCGATCCCCGAAAGACAAGCGGATCGTGTACGAGGAGACGAGCAAGGACAACATCTGGTGGGGCAGCGTGAACATCAAGATGGACGAGCGTGAGTCACTCATCGATCTCGCGATGCGTGCCCGCCCCGCTCACGGCCCGCCGCAGACACGTTTGAGATCAATCGCGAACGCGCGATTGATTTCTTGAACACGCGCGACAATGTTTACGTCTTTGACGGCTACGCAGGGGTGCGTGCCCCGCTATTTCGTCCCGCGCTTCATCTCACACCCGCCTTGTGTCCAGTGGGATCCCAAGTACCGCATCAAGGTCCGGGTCATCTGTGCGCGGGCTTACCATGCCCTCTTCATGGTGCGTTTCCACTCGTGACCACTTTAGCACCCTAATCTGGAAACTCATTCCTTTGTGTGCAGAACAACATGCTTATCCGGCCCACAGAAGAGGAGCTCACAAATTTCGGCGAGCCGGATTTCATCATCTACAACGCAGGGCAGTTCCCGGCGAACCGCTTCACGAAGGGCATGAGCTCAACGACCTCCGTTGAGATCAACTTCAAGCGCATGGAGATGGTCATTCTCGGGACAGAGTACGCCGGCGAGATGAAGAAAGGCGTGTTTTCGGTCATGGTGAGCGGTTTTGTGCGCGCACGCCGGACGAGCTCTGACGTCATCGCAACAGCACTACCTGCAACCCGTCAAGTTCGGACAGCTCTCTCTGCACTCCTCATCAAACGTCGGCATCGAGAACGGCGACGTAACGCTCTTCTTCGGGCTGTCGGGCACGGGCAAGACGACGCTGTCCGCCGACCCGCGGCGGCTGCTCATCGGCGACGACGAGCACGTCTGGTCCGACACGGGCGTGTTCAACATCGAGGGCGGGTGCTACGCCAAGACGATCAACCTGTCCGCGGAGAAGGAGCCCGAGATCTTCAACGCGATCCGCTTCGGGAGCATCCTCGAGAACGTCGTGTACAACCCCGTGTCCCGCGTGCCCGACTACGACGACGTCGGCATCACGGAGAACACGCGCTGCGCGTACCCGATCGAGTTCATCCCGAACGCGCAGATCCCGTGTTCAGTCGACCGCCAGCCGAGCAACATCATCATGCTCACGTGCGACGCGTTCGGCGTGCTGCCGCCCGTCAGCAAGCTCACGCCCGAGCAGGCGAGCTACCACTTCCTCGCGGGGTACACCTCGTAAGTGCCTTCCCCGGCCGTTCGTGACCACCGCTCATCTCACGCGCTGTCGCAGGAAAACGCCCGGCACGGAAGACGGCGTGCTCGAGCCGATCCCGACGTTCTCGACATGCTACAGCGCGCCGTTCATCGTGCTGCCACCCGGGCGCTACGCGGAGATGCTCGCGGAGCGCATGGCGCGGCACAACGTGGACTGCTGGCTCATCAACACGGGCTGGACGGGCGGCAAGTACGGGCAGGGCAAGCGCTGCCCGCTCAAGTACACGCGCACGATCGTCGACGCGGTGCACTCGGGCGCGCTCGCGGCCGCCGAGTACGAGACGTTCGACACGTTCGGGCTGCAAATCCCCACCGCGCTCGAGGGCGTGCCGCGCGAGCTGCTCAACCCGAGCCTCGCGTGGCCGGACAAGGGCGCGTTCCAGCGCGAGGTGCGCAAGCTCGCGGGCATGTTCCAGAAGGCGTTTGCGCTGTACGAGCGTGATGTAGATGAGAAGGTTAGGTTGGCGGGCCCGCAGCTGTAAGGGGCGCCGGTGAGGTGACGGACGGACAAGTCTAGCAGTCTAGATGAGGTGTATTGTATGTCCTCTTGTTCTATTAGTGTTCTCTATCCCAGTATGTATGATCATTAGCATTGTTCCATGAGGTCGAAAGACGCATAAGTACTGTGTTTGCAACTCGCACATGTTCGGTGTGGGCCTGAGTTCAAACAGCGAGGCAGAGCGACCGCCGGCGCCTATCGTCATTCGGCTCGTCGGCCCCGGTCGGCCACTACCCCTCCTGAGTCCTCCTGAGTCCTCTCATCCGATGTCAGTTCCCGGGCTGTAAGGCTTCTTCACTTCCGTGGTCTTCAGAAGGGCGGCGATTATATATCTCCAGCCTAGTAGCAATGCAATGCAGCGTCAGACAGGATCGCCCGGCGGCGGCGGGGCGAGCGCGAGCTACTATCCCAGCTTGAATACTTAGCGTGGTGGACTCCCATCCAGTCCACCGTCCCCGCCGTTTCTTATTTGTCCTCACGGTGAGTCTCCTAAACGGAACTTCCCATCGTCAAACGTTTCCTCCGTTGTGCCTTGCGTTTTCTCAGATTTTAGATGGCGACACAGTGTCTTGCGTCGCCTGGCAGTCTTGAATTCTTTCCATATTCAGCAACGGCATTCTGAACCACTGGTCTCCTCTCTACTACTATAGCGTGTTCGCTGATCATGATGAAACTGCAGACGCGCAATTCATCGTCGCAACAGACCGACACGTCGGCGATCGGAGGCAGCGGCGAGACGGTGACTGGCTGATGAGATCGCCATCGAATGCGCTGGATGCGTGCCTCCCCGTGCTCTTTGTTCATGCGTACGCATCCTGTACATGGTAGGCATATGGTAACGTTTCGCTGACGACTTTGCAGACCGCTACACGCGCCAGTCAACAACGCCAACGACGCTCTGCACGCCCACGCTGACAACGTCAACCTGACCACGTCGACGGCCGCCGCGGACGACACCCAGAAGGCACCAAGATTGACGCGCTGTAGGTGGGCACGCACGGCAGGTGCGGAATTGCGAAGATGGGCCGCGGGGCCGATTTGGGACAGAGCCCGCGGGTCTGGGCGGGCTTGTATGCAGCGGTGCCGGCGTGGCGCCCGGTCCTGGCGGTGATCTCCTAGCAGTGCGCGGGCATCAGCTGCGCCAGCGATGCTGGGCGCGCCTGGGCCTGCGCTTTCGTGCCACCCACTTGTCACGCCTTTTGACGCCTACGTGTCTGATAGGCTTTCTCAGGGCTTCTCATTACGGGGTCGGTCTTGTTGTGACTTATGGCCGTGATCGTGCGCCTGCTGATGTCTCCCAAAGCTTCATGCTCTTCCGGGTCTATCATAGTGCGTTCTTTTCCTGCGGCTTACTTGTTCTCACAGCTCATCAATAAGTGAGCGACCGGAACGTGTACCTCTGCGGTTTCATCGTAAGCGGTCTTGCTACTCGATCATGCTCTAAGCTTATTCTTCCATCTTTGCAGGGAGTCTTTACATTGGCTCATACCGGTGAGTGCGTCACTACATCAATATCAATTTAGCCGTTTCTGACGTCTGCGGTGGTTACAGGAGCTGTCTTTGGCGAGTCTCGGATTTTGCAGTCGTTTTGGAGTTTCTCTCATGGTATTTCGGTTGACAGCGTACCCAATTACTCTGGTCTGTGGTCTCCGCCTCTTGCAGTGAAATTGACAGCGATGTCATCCAGACCACTTTGCTCGGATTGCCGTCGATCGCTGCGTATCCCTTTCTTCTATCTCTCCGCCTTAATGCAAAGTATATTTGTCGCTGAAATACGAACCCCCGAGCTTGCTTGAGGCCCGAAATCAACAGTCGAAAATTCGCCCGCTTCATCTATGCAACTATAGCCCACTGTTTGATATTCAGCGCTCTTGCTGCGGCGAACTTACGCACATGCATGCTCGCCTGCCGCCGAGGAAGGTCATCCTGAAGCATGAAGGTATCCGCCGTGCGCCGCAGTTCCCACGAAAAGCTACTCACATAGATGCATACACCCTAGGGTACTTTACGCCCGCCTTGCTCTGGGAGCAGGCGTGTTGAAAATCTGATCCGCGAAGTCGGCGTCGACAATTTCTGCCGGCGTGCAATTGCTCGAAGACCTCCTCGGCTGATGCACCCTGAGGTGTTCATACAAGCCAAAGTACAGTACTTACGAGTCGATGATAACAATATGACGCCGGTGATAACGTAGCACACCGTGCATGGTCGTAGCGGCATTCGATGTATACGCAATTACATGTTTGTTCAATCCCAGCTAGCTAGTCATTACGAGAAGGCGGTGGAAATCGATGCTGCTGGCTCGTCCTCTGAAACCCTTTCACTGCAGACCCGCGAAGCCTATGAACGTCTGAGCTTAATCTCAGCACATGGACCGGACGGGAAGGACGTACGGCTGAGGACTCCGTTCAAAAATCATCAGAGTAAATGTCTTGATCGGAAGACCTGCCCTCATCGGACGACCTGCCCTCATCGGACGACCTGCCCTCATCGGAAGCCCTTCGGGCCTCATCGGAATCCCTGCCCTCATCGGAAGCCCTGCCCTCATCGGCAGACTCGCCTTCATCGGCAGACTCGCCTTCACCGGAAGCCCCGCCGTCATTGGAAACCCCGGCAGGCGGGTCGACATCGGGTTCAGAGGGTTCACTTCGGGTTCGCAATACCCTTGAAGACCCCTGTGCCACTGCTGCTCTGGTTCCTTTTCGATTTCTGTCCTTGTATGGCGAAGGGTTTTGTGCCGGCGAAGACGAGTCTTCGTGGCCTGCAGCGACCGACATGTCGTACGCGTCGGATTCAGATCGCAACTTCATAGTTGCATTCAGGAGCGCTGCGGTGTCGGACTGTTCGAGCAATGAACTTAAGTGAGAACGCCGATATGCCAATAACGCAAGAGAGCGTACCACATCTGGTCGGATAATATCCGCCGGCGGTTGCATGTAGGACGGTTGGAAGGTACACTTTCCCTCAAGGACACCCATGACATCGTGCAGGGCTTGAAGAAAGAGTGGCGATAGCCGATCGTCTACGAGGACGCGCTCATTGTGGTAGAGTAGGGATGGCGGCCCGACGGGTGGGTAATTGTCTTGAGGGGAGATGTTACCTTGCTCTCTGTCCGCAGCGTCCTTCACCTTCGGGGGATCGGGTGCCCTTTCACCGTGCGCACGAAGCAGAAGGACCTGCACCCCTGCCTAACTGTGCAGTACCGGCACTATCCAGTCGTTTGCGCTTGTTCAGAGGGCGAGGAGGCGGAGTAGAAGGAGCAAGGGGCGTTTTGGAAGTTTTATCTTTATCTTTATCGGCCGAGGGCTGGGGGCGATCGAAGCGAAAAACGGAGAAAAATGTGGCAACAACCAGAATGGCATAAACGACGTCGCCGGAATGGTGACGGAACCCGAAGTCGGCCTGCTCCATGAGCTGAGGAACATACATCGAGATTGTGGCACCGGCAGCCTCCTGTGCTTTCTCCGACGTCCATGCGGCCTGAATGACAAGGGGCTTGGCTTCCATCCAGAATAAAAGCTGGGAGAGTTTAAAGAGAGGGTGGTCGACGCGATACTGGATATTGGTGATTGGCGCTCTCTCCTGCAAGTAAGTAAGAAGCATCGCCCAGTCGGGAATCCTGCGCGCACGAAGTCGAAACGGCCTCTTCGCCTTGTCGGCGTCGTCAATAAACACCGACTGCGGGTGGCATGAAACAGTCGCAGTTTCGTTGTACAGCCCCACGCGGGAGCAAAGATCCGTGAGGATACGGTTGTATGGCGCATAGAGGGCGGCTTCGACCTCGCGACGAGCAGAGGCGTTCTCGAAAAGGTTTTGGATCGCACGCTCAAATGAGCTAGCTGGAATATACAGGCACTGTTTCGGATGTCAGGACAACTTGAAATGTAATATGACACAGTACTGGCCTCTGGATCCTTGAAGATGCGCTCAAGCTCGGCAGCGGCGGCGTCCATGATGGTTGGGGGCGAAGAAGTGTCCATTTTGATCTGGGGATTTATATCTGTCGGCCTGCAGACTGTGGGCTCGAGCTCCCCAGTTCAGCTTCAGTCAAGATCGATAAGCAACATTCATTGTTCGTGAGGCTGCGATGCAAGCCAGTGCGATTGTCCAACAAAGAACGCGCGCGGCCAGGCCCGCCACGTGTCTAAACTCCGCCTCGCGTTGCGGCTCCTTCACCCGCCCATCATGTACGACTGGTCTCAACCTTCTTCTGCAACTTTGGATCCCAATCCTGAAGAGCTTCCACCCAACTTCTCTCTCCTCCCGGACGACGAAGACTATGAGAAGTACATGTACGAGCTCGCGGTCGACAATGATGGGCAGCCGATCCCAGACGGCTCGAGACCAGGCAGGTACAAGTACAGTGAGCGAGCGGAAGTCTGTCGCTATCAGGTCCGTCTTGTCCTTACTCTACTGCGCTGCTTTTCTCACGAGGCTGGGACACAGCACTTCACAGACATCACGGAGCACAGAATGCCCATAGCAACTCTCCCACCCGAATACGATGTCCACCACACGCACAAGCCCCTGCTTCTTCATTACGGCCTCGGCACGTCCGAAAAGCAGCTCGTCGCGTACGCGCGCCGCCACGGCCTCATCGCGCAGGAGCACCGCTCCTTCTATCTCGCGGCGGGGCTCGGGCTCGTCCCGGCGCTGCACCGCCTGAAAAAGGTCGCGAACGCCCGGCTGCGCATCCAATACCCTGAGGATCGCAAGCACACACTCATGATATCGCTATACTCCAACTACACGATGGACGACGAGCAGTACGAACCGCCCCATGAGAAGGCCGTTCTCGACATCCTACGCGAGGAGCTGCAGATTGAGGGGCAGCCTGCGATGTGGTTCTTTGACCGCCGGAATCCGTGGTATTGAACCGGTCGCTTCGGTGTGTGATCTTCCTATGCTCCGTTTCGTGAAACTGACGGACATGCCCTTCAGATACCTCTTCTACCATTTCGCCCACTGCTGTCGCATTTGCTATCTGTCGCTGTGTATACGTATTACCCTTCCCTCTGTCCCAATGCAAAGTATAATCGTTGTCGAAATGTCCGCATGCCACACACCCACCCTAAATACTCGGTGGAATATCCCCCGCCTCGCGCTCCTCCTTTGTATCGTGTAGCATTGCCAGCCATCGCGTACGATGGGCTCAAACAACCCCAGTCTGTTACTGTACAGTAATACTAGTAATCTGTGTCTGAGCCGGACAAAACGCGGCCACGTGACTACTTGTATAGTAGCAACTGAACTTGCGGCCACGGTTCTCCTCGCCCATCATGCGCGACTGGACTCAAGCCTCTTCCGCAATCTTGGATGTCGACCCCGAAAAGCACAAGCCCGACCTTTCTCTGCTACCGAAAGAGGGAGAAGGGAGTTCATATACGAGGTCACTGTCGATGGCGATGGGAAACCGATCCGAGGCAAGTACACTGAGCGAGCGGAAGCCTGCCGCTCACGGAGCACAGAATGCCCGTAGCAACTCTCCCACCTGAATGCGACGTCCACTATACGCACAAACCCCTACTTCTTCACTACGGCCTCGGCACGTCCGAGAAGCAGCTTGTTGCTTACGCGCGGCGCCACGGCCTCGTTGAGCAGGAGCACGACTCCTTCTACCTCGCCGCGGCGTCCACGCTCGTCCCCGCCTGGCATCGCCTGAAAAAGGTCGCGAACGCAGACCTCCACATCCGATACCCTGACGATCGCAATCACACCCTCGTTGTGTCCCTGTACTCTAACTACACGATTGACGAAGAGCAGTGCGAGCCGGAGGAGGAGGACGTTCTTGACATCGTGCGCAAGGAGCTGCAAATCGAGGGCCATCATAAGGTAAGATGTCCACTTCTTTTCTCGAAACGGCTGAACCTCACTATACGTAGCTTCCTTGATCGTAACGCCTCCGATACGAATCATGATTACCTGAGGGTAAGTCCCCTGCCTTTCCTTCGCACGACAAATATTAGCCTTGACGAACGGTCTATGTCTAAGGGCGCGGCCGTTTCTGGAGTGGCGCTCGCCACAATGAACAATACGGCGTTGGCTGTAACGCTGGCATATAATCTCCACAGAGGCCGATCAGGCGCGAAGCGGTGAGCATTAATTGAGAGCAGCTGCATGACAGATACTGAAATTTTTGCCGCGGACAGCACGGACACTATGCTCAATAAGCTTATCTTATATGCAGTTACGACGGGCATTGTGCCAAGGTCTGTTTTTCTAACGTGCTACTGCCTACCGCTGTACCCTGACGTTTTCCTTGTCAGCTTGAATTGCATCTTGACCCTGATCTTTGTAACTCCCCGCCCGATTTTGCCAGTTGTGTTTACTGATTTTTTTTTCGCCGGCAGTTCGTCGCTCTACCCCACTATTTCTGCTTTCAAATTTTCAACTTCATGATCTGCAAACGTGATTCCGGTCACGTCGTCCTTTGCAAGCCATGCATTTGTGAGCTGACTCACTCTCACAGTATACACGAACACCTTACTGGCTACGTACGCTCTCTTGTCGTCTATTAAGAATTTCAGTAGCGATGGCAGCTGAATGCACAGACTCAATGTACGGGCCTCGGTAAGATCTCTGGGGAATGGTAGTGTCCCCGAGTCTATTTCCTTTGCCACCCTTGGTATCGACCGCACCTCGGAAGGAAAGCCGAGCAGGTGCATCTGCCACGGTGGGATTGAGAGCGGGACGACCGCAGAGGCACACACGGAGAAAGTCGATATGGTGAGATTGACCTGCGCCATCTCCGTGTTGGATTACATGAACACAACTTGCAGGTTCAGAACGACGTCGAGCTGAAGGTTCCTGCTGGTGGTCCCAAGGTGAGTAACCTCATACATGGCACATGTACCCTTTCGTGACGAGTTCGCAATTTAGACGGGGCACAGTTTGTCCTTTGCAAACCCTACAGACTCTAACGCGTAGTCGTTTACGATCAGCTAGCTATGCTATCGATCGTTCAATCTTATATTTTGGGCTGTCGATGGGAAACTCGGAATGGAGGACGTGGAAATGAGCGATTAAGCACAGCACCCAGTGTGAAAATTTCAGAATAAGTCGGCTGCATCCTCGAAGTGATCACGTGCTACGATATCTCGCCGCATATTGAGGCGTTACGCGATATTGCTCTCCCCCTCCCCAGACGCCCCTCCATGCTCCTACCTGTGCGTGCTGTCATTGCAGCATCGCGTTCTGAAGACTTGAAGACAACCTATTGAGGAGGTTACTTCATGCGTGGCTCGCGGTGTGTAACCATGACACGTACCGACTTCGAGCATGGCTGAACCACTTTCAGACCCTCGCCTCTCGCCCAAACCACTTGTCGTGCAGCAATCGTTCACCACTTTGAACTCCATCGAATTCAACTTTAGTGAAAGACGTACGCACGCGTGCCCTACATGCCCAACCATGGACGACTCCGATGACTACTTCACCGACGATCTGATCCTCGACGAGCAAACCCTTGCCGCACTCGACGCGACAGAGAGCCAGTTTCTTACCTCGACTGCCGCTGCTCCCACTACTACTGCTCAGCATGCCCATCCCCGGCCTCCAGCCGCGCCTCCACCCGCCAAGCGTCAAAAGAACGATCAAGGATGGACCGCTCGCCCTCCCCCACGCATCACTGCGCCTCAGATCAACTCCAATGTAAACTCCCGTGGCCTTCAACCCGTACAAATGAAAGCGGGGTTTTCGTTGGACGACATGCCGGATATCACCATCCGGGGTGGCTTCTACGGCTTGCCGGGGCATGGGCATAGCCAGTCAGACCCGTCTGCGAGCCAGCAGTCAAGTGTACACCCCGGCCTTGCGGGTCCAGCGCAGCTCGAAGCTGAAGTCCAGCCCCCACATGCAGAGCCTCACCGCGCCCAGCCTGTGCCGCCTCCCGCACATCAACCTCTACCCCATCGTCCACGTCCACCAGATTCCTACCCCCCGCGCGCTGCCATCCCCACATCCGCCAACACCTTTCGTCCTGGACCCAGCCAAACTCGCCGAACGCTCACTCGAGCTATGAGCCAGAGCCAGAGCCAAAGTCAAAGCGTCAATGTCGAGAAGCGCCGCGCTCTGCAACGCGAGCCGTCGTTCCGCGCGAGCATTGCGGCTGCCGTGCGTGCAGAGGTCTCTGCGATTCGCGGGGAGTCACCTGTGCCAGCGCCCGCCCTACCAGCAGCGGTACGTTGTTTCTGCGTAATGAGCGCCTTCTCGGCTCACGTGTGCGCGTCGCAGGAGCCCCCGGTGCAGCAGCAGATACGTCAGTCGCCCATGATGGGTCAATTGCACGCGCAGCTTTTGAGGTCGACTGCGGTGCAGAAGCAAGGCTCGCGGGCACGCAGTGCGTCAATACCGATTTCTGCGCCGCCTCAGCCACCTCAGCCCCCGCCGCCTGTCGCGCAGGTGCAAATACAAGGCCCCACGTTTAACGTGCCAGAGTCAGTACAACCTCCTGTATCTGTGCAGGCGATCGCCAATCGGGAACAAGCCGACTCCTCGGCATTGGTCGATGAGGTCGCCTCGTTGCGGGAGCGACTCGACGCGGTGCGCGCCGCCCATGGTCTTCTCCGCTTACCAGCTTGGCTGACCTGTCGCGAGATCAGCTTCAGCGCGCAAACGAACAGACACAGGCGGCGCTCGCCCAGGCGGTGCGGGAGAAACAGGCGAAAGCGGGCGAGGCGGCAATCTTGCGGCACAACTTCGACAAGGTGCGTCCACTCGCGCTATCTTTCCATACACTCAGCTTTCGTGACACTATTGCCCAATCTTGATGCCCTTCTGCCAGTTATGTATTAATGCTGATCATTGACTTCAGGTAGCCGAAGAGCACCGCGTCGAGCACGCACGCCTGCTCGCCGCCAAAAACGCGCTTGAGGCTGCACAGGCTGATGCACAGCGGCAGCAGCAAGCAGAGCTGGAGCGCCTCCGCACGCAGCTTATCTTCAAGCAGCATGAGGTCGAGACGTCTGTCCGCAAGCCGCCACTGTCCGCGCGGCGGCCCGCAGGCTATGAGCACGCAACACCAGTGGGAATGCGCAGATGGGACGAGGGGCCTGGGCCGAGTACAATGCCCGTGAGCCCGCTGCGTATTGCCCAGCCGCCACGTAGCCCGCCCGCTCAGCATAGGTCCCGGCCCGGCGTGCCGCCTCCGCCACCGTATAGGTCCGCGAAGAAGCCAGCCGTGCTGCCCGGTTTTGTGAATGCGTTCACTTCAACGCAACCCATTGGCAAGAACAAACCCAAGGAGGCGGAGAGAGGGAAGGGAAAGGGAAAGGAGCGCGAAGTGCCGTTCTTCGGGCGAAGTCAATGGGAGATGGACCGCGAGGATGCAGGCATGCCGCCCCCCTCCCCGTCTCCGCCTAGCAGCCCGACACGGCCTCGAATATGGAAACCCAAGCCAATGGACTTGGACGTACCCATAGCCGATGTGAGCATGGATGTGGACATGTCTTCTGGTCGGGAAATGAGCGGTAGGGCAGTTGATGATGCAGAGGTGTACGAGGACGTCGAGCCTCCAGATTGGGTGCACCGGGTACGCATTCTTGTGGACCTTTCATCGCGCCTGCATACTGATAGTTGTAATTTGGAACAGCTGAAACAGATCGTCTTTACGCACTCGCTCCTGCCCACCCGTGCGAACACCTTCCAACTCCTTATGGCCGCCTCTTTTCCTAGCCCCAGCGCCGACACCGACGCCTATGCCCGCGCGTGCTCTAGCATCCTAGGTGTGCTCAGCATTTCCGCACCCTCGCTCACAAACGACTTCGAGAGCACGGCGCGCACAGTATGCGCCGCGCTCACTCACATGGCCTACCTCCTTCAAGCCCATTCACTGGTGCGTTCGCCAATTACCTTCCGTACACGTGAACACATTTGACGATTCGTCGTGCGTTGTGCAGACTGCTCCTCTTTCCGCATTGCTGAATCTACTCGCCACGCTAACTGTGTCCTTGCCGTATTTTGTAATATGCTTGATGACGCCGACGCATGACGCTGTGTCCAAATCCAAGCACATTATTCTGAGCACCATTGCCCACACCGTCGCGAAGCATCTGCATCCTGCAGATCCAGGCGAAGAATCAGGTCACCAGCACAGCGATCTTGCTCAGGAGCTATTTCATCTCTTGGATGTTCTAGCATGGTCAATTCCTCCGGAACTGGAATCTCAGTGCGTGGCGTTCTTGCACTGCAAAATGCTCGCACTAATTCCATTCGGCAAGGCTCGCGCCTTTGCCTCGTGCTGCCGGTGTGCTCTCGACGCTGACAAATCCCGCGCAGTCGACGAAATTCCTCCTCAAATCCATGTGCTCACTTTCGCTTTTGGCATGTCGTTAGTGATATTCCCTACGCGTGGAAAACAATCCCTGACAAAGTTCACACGTAGGGCCGGGCAACTTCCGCTCGCTGCTCGCATTTCCGCAAGGCACACTCGAGGACGAAGATGCCAGAGACTTCCGCAAGCTCCCGCAAATCGAAAACATGTGCGCATTGTTAATGGACAACGAGCGCATTGGCTCTGAAGTGAGCTACCTCTTGTCGTCCGATGTGATGAGATGGATACTCATACATGTCGAAGGCCAACGCGATGCGGGAGCACCTTCTTGTGACACTTGTGCAGCTAGCGCTGGCTCACGCAGACGGCATCACGATTCTCTCGGAGTCTGAGTCCCTTATCCCAACACTTGTCGTGTTTTTAATGCACCATAGCACCGTACTGTGGGAGGAGGACCCTGCCATCATGTCCTCACCTGTCCACATATCCGAGTACGTCCATATGTCCAATCCTTCTCCCCATTCACAAACCAGAGCTCTCGACAGGGTCATCCGTGCGTTAGCCCATGCGCTCCTTCTGCTACATTATCTCGTCTTCCACACCGACGCGCCGCTCAACCTGCGGCTGAAGCTGCAGCACGCGCCTCACCGGCCGTTCAATGGTCTGGGACATATGTTTGTGGTCGCGTTCGGCCGGCTGAGCTATGCGGATGCGCCGGAGCAGGTCGACAAGGACGGGAGGGTTAAGCTCGAGCAGCTGTCGGGTGTGTGACTCCTTGGCCTTTTGCTTCGTACCGCAAATGCTGATGATTCTCGGGTGGGCTGTAGAGCCGGCGCGTGATATCATGGAGCTCGTCATTGAAGGCCCAGAGAGCGAGAGCATATGGGCGGCTTTTCAGGACGCGTCGGACCCAGAGGACGATGGCTCGGAGGTCATCATGCTGGATGACGACTAGGCGTGCAAGATCGATTCTGATTCCTCAGCCAAGTCGATTTCGCTGGCACTCTCGACATCTAATTTCCGAGTCGCCATGAGGAATGCATATTTACGCAGAGGGCCGTTGCGCATCCATGACCTTCGTCTCATCTCGCAACTTGGATATTTATGCTCAAATTTAGCATGATCGAATATCCCGCAGGACCTTTTCGGCAGGCGGGTTAACGGGCGTCGCGAAAGGCGCGCCCTGGCTATGTACATGTCCACGCGGCCGGCTAGGGGCGAGGATGCACTCAAGGAGCGCGTACCTCAGCGCGATGGACATGTCGATCAGCGAAATATGCTGCTCGTGTCGCAGGTGCTCTGGAATTTGCATGTGGGCAGAATGAGGTAGCACGCACACATCCGTCTTGACCCTTCGCAATTTTATCAGTGGGACCATTTCAGTCCGGATATATGCGTTGTCGACAGCAGGATAGGATAGGATAGGATTAGATAACAACCCGCAAGGGTCCCATCGAGGAACATAGCAGGATTGTACATATGGAGGATGTTATTTCGCCAGTTGTGCTGGTGAGAGAGTTCACGCGCACGACGGAGGCGCGGCGCTGATCTAGGCCCCGACCTCATGATCCGTGATTGAACTAAGTAGCAGGGCCACATAGTGCCACGCACCCACCGTAAGCCAGTATCACTCTCCGGCCCGCGCACGAGGCTATGCCAGGGATTCGTTCACCAAATCGTGCACTATCGCGTGACTTTGCTCGTACGTCAACGCAACGTGCAGGAGCGTGCAGGTACAGAAATTGGCGGGATAATGCAGGGTCGCAGCGAGGTGGCTGCCGATCTTGGGAAGCGTCTGATAGCGTCTGATGCGCATGAGTGGACATGCCGCCGCAAAGCAGTTCAGGCCCAGGGGGAGCTCGTGCGAGAAAATGGACCCTGGGGCTGCGGCTCCGAGTCCAAAGACGAATACATCATAAAGGTGGACCTACAACAAGAAAAAATACAAATGGCCTGAAACCGTATCGGCGCGTAGGCAACGAAGGTATGGATCTAGGGATCGTGAAGGTGCGCATGGGGTTTTGAAGAGGAGGGGAAAGGCCCATAGTATATCTCACGACTGCACTGCGGGCATGAGAAGCTACGCAAGGGACTGCAGGGCAGTCATCCAGGGTGAGTGAACATCTTTGAGACCATAGACTAGTCGGGACCGACCGGCTGATGAACGAGCATCTCAAGTCGTTGCTTCCTCGTGTACGTGATCGGTGAACAACCCTTCATCGCGCGCTGGGAGAGTGGTATTAGACTCACTCGTGTGGCTGGATCATCGGTACTCACCCTTATTTTGAGCACCCTCGTGGACGTGGCCGGTAAATAGTATACCGTCAGTTTGCCGCGCTGTCAAATGACAACGATGTATGAGGCGATGTTCACGTCGTGTCGGTTCCGGTGGACACCATGAGAACGGCTTACCTTCGAGGCGTCGTGCCACTCCTTGACGAGCTGTTGCACGCAAAACGGTTGAGGGAAGTTTCGGAGATCCGAACATAGAAGACTGACCCTGGAGAGCGGAGGCTGGAGAACAGGTGAGCACGGGGTCGTATGACGCTATGAGAGACAACTGACCGTCGCTATCGATGGGTGCTCCGGAGACCGCCAGTACGAGCACTGAAAGGGCAGAGAGGAGGATAGAGGCACGCATGGCAGGAGAGCTAATAGCTGGCCAGAGGATGCAGGGGAGGATCAAGCTCGAGGAGACGAGGCTACTGTGGCCCGATGCTTAAATAGCCGATGTTAGTCCACTCTGCCCATTGTCACCCTAACATGCACATGCCGCGTGCTATACATTGATTCCCAAGATATGTGCGAAGATCACGACCGACCGTCCTTTCCAGTTCACTGGAAACTCTTCTGATTGTCCATCAGATCCATGGAGTCATCCCGCGGCCGGTGCGGGCAGACAAAACAAAATGCACCAGATGATGTGATTCGCTGAAGCAACTCGGTATTTTTTGTGGGATCACAAGCTGTCGTATGGATTGGGGCGAGGAAGATTGTATGTGTCCGTGTAGTCCAGGTGGTTCCGCACGACTGCTACCACGCTCGAGACCGTCCGCGCAGACAGCCCGAGAAATATCACATTCGCCGCTAGAAGCACGAGGATCGCGGCGATGAATACGCCGGGGAGCAACGGATGATCGCGCTCGGGGCGGTTATTAGGCTGTTTCTTGACGTTTTCATCCTGGCTGAGAGGCACGTAGTCAGACATGTTGTACCTGAGGAGATCCTGAGCTTAGTCGGTGATCGAAAGAGAACTGGATATCGCCCACCTCCTACAGCGCAGTGAATACGATGCAGACCAGAAGAGCGCGCCGCCACGAAGGTAATAAGTATGCAATCCACATGTCAACCCACGATCGCGATCGGAGGTAGGTTTCACCGACTTCGGATAAGAACACGAGCTGCAAGTCGAGGCTGCAAGCAGCAATGAGGTGTGCCGCCGAGATCAAATGGAACGCAGATCGGAGAGCAAGCCAATTGGAGTTCCAGCATTCCCATCAGGAGCCTCTCCGCGCAATTCTTCGGCTCGAGTGTGTTTGCGATACCGCCTAGATACCGCACCAGAAGGCCTTGAATGCGGTGACGTCGACCTCGAGGCGTTGTTTGGGGGACAATCATCCGAGCAGACTGGCTACGTGCAGTGCTCGTGTCTAGACAACGCGGCGCCGGCGGGAGTCCGACCTTCATAGAAGAGGGCGCCATGTGATGCCTGCCTTGATTTCTTTTGTCAAAGAAGAGAAGGCATTATTGCAGTGATGATTGTATGAGGATGCAGAGATTATTCGATGTCGCCAGCATGGAGGAACAAAGTGAGACCAAACAAGCGTGTGACATCACAACTCGGCTAAGTCGATTTTCGCACAGCGGTGACCGTGGCACGCGGCCTCCGTCTTGTCCTTGTCGTCCATCAAATAGATCAAACCTAACTGTCCACCATCTGGGATTTTGGACCTCTTACTACTGGCCACGACAAGGGAACGCAGTGGGAACGCGAGCACCCAGTGACCGGATCAGTGCGAAAGGCCAAACATCCTCCATCAATCGCGCAAAAGATCTCGGCCATTTGTACGGATGTCTCGAAAGCTCTAGCAGTGCTCTAGCCAGCCCGCGATCGATTGATTATTAGTTGCCGAGCCCCTCGGGGACTGAAAATCTAAATTCGGGGCCTGGCTGGTCTTATCTACCGGCGGTGGAGAGTTTGACTTTGACTACAGTACTGCCGCTGCGTCGCGGTCAATGCAGCCATTCTATGCTTGGTCTGTCCACGGGGAGAGGCCAGGCTGGCTCCATAGCTCGCTCGTCCACCTCTCTAGCCCACTCGCCGTCTATGTCTGTCTTCTCGCAGCAGTCGTCACAACGTTTCTGAATCTCGCCGTCACATTACACAACGTACAGCTCTTGAACGAGCTGCTGCCTCCCGCTCCAAAAGAGTACAGTGCGTCTGCACGCCCTCCCTTTGTATCTCTATCACTCACCTTCGCGCTTAGGTTATGCCGGGAGTGACCATCCTGCACAGCTCCCACTCGACCTTCCCGCTGTCGGTCTCGTACTCGAATACGGTGACCCGCACTTTTCATTGTGGGACGATGCCGAGTGGGGAACACTTTTCCCCGCTGAAGGTTTTACCGACCTCGGGCCTGCGCAGCAGCCGTACCTGCTGTCCATGATCCACCAGATGCACTGCCTCGACATCATCCGAGTCGGCTTCCTCACGAACCGGACCGGCGCCGCGCACCACGTCGAGCACTGCCTGCGCTACCTGCGGCAGATCGTCCTGTGCAAGGCGGACACGACGCTCGAGGAGACGGTGATGAAGGAGATCGACGGGCGGAATGAGACGGGGGGGAGCGGCGTGGGGATGGTGCATCGCTGCCGAGACTGGACCAAGGTCAGGCAGTATCTGCTCGACAATCCCAGTCATGTGTCGCGGGCGTGATGCGGTGCGCAACACAACACAGCGGTGACCGGTGATGGACGACGCGATGTAAGTACTGTATGTATCTAGGCATGTACACTAGAATTCTGGAGTGCCGCGACCACTGTGATCAGAGCAAAAGCTACTACTGATTTCGAACTCGAGGTTTTCTGGCGGTGGTAACTCGGTGCGACGGATATCATTTGAGAGCCGACATTGAATGGCCTATGTCAGGATGATCATTGGCAGGCACGGCGGCGACCCAGTCCATATACAAAAGAATAAGTTCAGGATGCAGCAAGGCGTAAGGCGTCAAAGTGGTGTACAATACAACAACTGTCTCCGCGTTAAATACGACTGTCTTCCCCACATCGCGCAGACCTACCCAAACTAAACCGACGCACGGACCGCGAACTCGCTGCCATGCATACTGCTGCCCTCGTCGCTCTTCACACCCTGCGTGCGGGAGAAGCTATCGCTCCGCATCGCCTTCAAGTCGATGTCGGCCGCAGGATTGGTGCTGCCGTCCGTGAAAGCAGTTGTCGAGTACCCGACCCGCAGCTGCGATGGTGGCTTCGAGTTCCAGGAGATGTTCGGGTCGCTGTAGCGGCCGGGTGTGTTCATCGTCGAGAGGCCCATCCCCACGCGAATCATGATGAGGGTAGGCGCGATGCCCTGATAGCAGGAGATAAAACCACACGTCAGATGACATACAAAAGTGAGATGGAGAAAATACTGCGCACATAAATTTGCACCGCAATTACGGCGAGGATGGCTTGCGAGGGAACCTCTTTCGTAAAGGTGGCGACTAAGATGGCCTGGACGAGGAGGTATAGCGCGCCGGACTCGATGATGATCTCCATGGCCTTGTGGCCCATTGCGGTCGTCGAGGAGGTCACACCCCACTCGCTCTGTGTGCGCGGCGTGAGGTACCATATGCGCCCGACGATCAGCGCCGTGACGATTACATTCGTGCAGAGCGGGAGAGTGTAACCGGCGATGCCGAGCGGTACCAGGTTCGAGGGGGCAACAGGAGCGGTCGGGCTGATCGCAAGCACCTCGTGAACGACGGCACAGATGCAGGCTGGTGGACGTAGGTCAGCGGCGGACATATGGGAGAAGAAAGTCGCGTACCAAGGCCACCTAGTGCGGTAAGGAAAGGAATGATGACAATGTAGATATTCTTCCCGTAGATGAGGTAGCAGCGGTAGAGGAGGATCGTGTCGCCGACGAGGTCGGCGATGGAGATGAGGAGGTCGGCTCCGAAGAGGGGGGATGTCTCATTGGCGTAGCCCTTTACAACGCCATTCCTGCCCTAGATATACGAAGAAAAATTAGCCAAGCCTTCAGAAACATGGAATGTAGCGACTCACGAGTGTGACGTAGAAATGATTGAATTCGATGGCGAAGTGGGTGGTACAGATGAGAAAAAGAAAGACACTGGCGACCATGATTGGGATGTTTGCTTCGCGCTTACGCCGCCCCCAGAAGATCAACGTCAACGCCACGATGAACAGGATACAGTACGCCCCTGGGGAAGCAATTCAATCAATGCCGCAATTCAGGAGACAAGCCTGACTAAACACTGACCGTACAATAGCGTCTCGCACGCGAAGCCAATCAAGGCTGCCATGTCATTGGAGAGCGGCATGGCTATCGCGAGGATGCGGAGAAGGCACGGAGGGGGTATGATCGTGCACGCAGCAACGTCGAGCTTTGTATGCGGATCACAGCGGGATCCTCATAACTGCTCTCTCGATCCAGCCTGCCGTCATGGGAAACTGCGAAATGATAAATAGTTGATGCAAGAAGATTGTGAGCTCTCATACAGAATGGGCTTGCAGCGATGTCTCGGTTGAACCCATCGTCCATGGGTCCGTCCTGAGGAAGTGGGGTAAGCGACATGATACGGTTAGATATCTCACTTCACCACGCGATCAGTCTCGCCAATCTGTGCAGGGATCTGTCGGCAGGGACGGAGACTGCGACACCGAGGAAACCGATCCTACCCCGAATCTGACCAACAGCCATCCCATCCCAAAGTTCAAGAGACTATGCAGAGCTTTGCAGAGACCTTCTTGACTTCTACCGGGGCAGTTTCAGTGGCGGACACTTCATACTCTCGGTACCAAGCCTACCTGCCCACGATACCCGAACCCCAGCGCCGGGCCTGCATCCACAAGACTGCAGGGTTCCGAGCTGCTTCCAGGTTCTTTCATCTTTGATCGGTGGCATTTCGGCCATCCCCTTGTCCCGTTCCGGAAATGCTTGTGGGCACTGCCGAATTACCGCGGCCCGTCCATATCGCTGTCTGTGGGTAAGGTCAGCAACGGAGACTACCTGGGACCTACCTCTGGTTGCCTCGAGGCCACTGGTCCGACGCCAGACACCAACCTTCTTGACTGCCACCCATGTCATTCTCACACGTCTTCGGCGCTTTGGTCGTTGCGTTCGTTCTCTGGAAAGTTGTGAAAAGGTCAACAGCGCCGAAGTCCCTGCTGGCCGACGTCGCAGGACCGGAGAAAGAGCATTGGTTGAAAGGTACGGCTGCGCCTTTGATCACGTGCACGCGCGTTGACGACCTTTGACGACCCTCAATCGCAACCTCGAAGGCAACTTTCATAGGATCTTCCAGGATGGACGAGACTACAATCTCAGCATGGCGGACCGCTATGGAGGGGTGGTGAAGGTGTACGGTCTTCTTGGGGTGAGCTAGTCTTCAATTCGCTTTGTGTTTTGTCTTACGCGGGACACAGCAAGAGCAACTCTACGTGTCGGATCCTCGCGCCCTCCACCACATCGTGGTGAAGGATCAGCACATATATGAGGAGACAGATATGTTTATCATGTATGCTTATGGTTGGGAATCATCATGTTCTTCGTCGGCTCATATTCAACTAGGGGAAACAAGATCATCTTCGGCGAAGGCTTGATCTCCACGCTTGGTATGCACATATGAGCTCTCTTCATCGAGCCTTGCTAATTGATACTATGAAGGCGAGCAGCACAAGAAGCAGCGCAAGATGCTCAACCCTGTTTTCTCGCTCGCAAATATGCGTGTTCTGCTCCCCATCATCCAACCCATTGCGGACAAGTTGCGAGACCTCTTGACATCCCAAGTCCAGGAGAGCGGGCGTAAGACCGATCCCATTACATTGTAAAATGGCTCATATGTCACCCTAGGGAGCAAAGAGATCGACGTACTGCCATGGATGACACGCGGGACGCTGGAGTACATCTCGCAGGCCGGCTTAGGTTATTCATTCAACGCTCTAGAGGCTTCCAAGTCTCATCCATACACAGAGGCCCTCAAGTCGCTAGCGTGCGTACGATTTCTTGGTCTCAACACGAGCAAGTCCTGACCTGCTCCCGCCACTTCAGTCCGACTGCCTTGGGCATCATCATGCTAAGACCGCTCGTGCCTGTCGCCATACGCAATTTCTCCTCACACTGGCGGAACAAGCTTATCGACTGGCTCCCTATCAAAGGCCTCAAGAAGATGCGTGAGATTGTCCAGGTCATGGACCGATCCAGCCGGCAGATATTCCAAGAGAAGAAAGACGCGCTGGATAAGAACGCAACGGACGCCGGTGAAACGCCTGTTGAAGGGGACGTCGGAGCACGTCTGCTCGGGAAGGATATCATGAGCATTCTCCGTCCGTTTTTGACTCTCTCTAATGCTTCACTGATGTACGACTGACTTCTTGACATAATTTCTAGTGAACGCGAACACAGCGTCCGATGACGCGGACAGACTTACGGAGGCTGAGATTCTCGGACAAATGAAGTGCGCCGCCACGAAATTGCACTGCTTTGTTTGATAGCTGACGGATTATGTCTCAGCACCATTATTTTTGCCGGCTTCGAGACCACCACAACCGCGATATGCCGTATCCTGTATATTATCGCTTCGAATCCCGAAGTACAGGCACGTCTGCGTAGCGAACTCAAGAAGGCACGGCTCGCGTACAAGGCCGCGCAGGGGCTCCCAGAGGAGCAGCGGTGGGAGGATGTGCAACTGCCGTACGACACACTGATGGCGCTTCCCTACTTGGACGCAGTTGTGCGAGAAACTCTGCGCGTGCATCCACCCACTTCTCTCCTCAGCCGCGTGTACGCATCGCTCTTCTCCGCGCGCTCTAGCCAGCTAACTGTTCCTGCAGCGCGCGGCAGTCAACCACGCTCCCTCTGCAGTACCCCGTGCGCGCTGCGTCGGGTGCACAGGTATCCTCCGTTGCAGTACCCGAGGGAACGACTGTGATCATCTCGATCCTCGCGGCGAACCACAACAAGGATGTATGGGGCGAGGATGCGTCCGTGTGGAAGCCGGAGCGCTGGCTCACGGCGTCGGGCGATCGCATACGATTTTCGCACGACCTCGACGGCGCGCTCGGAGAGAATCAGGAGTATGAGGGCGAGGGCACGCCGGGGAGCAAGACGGGCGTGAAGTACCCTGGCGTTTATGCGTCCATGTGAGTTGGGCTGGAATACCCATCGTGCCCGTGATGCCGACTGATTTCCTCACGCATCAGGATGACCTTCCTCGGCGGTGGGCGGGCATGCATGTGCGTTCTTCTGATTCCATAGCAGAAGCGTTTCAAGAACTAACATCGTATACAGTGGCTTCAAATTTGCCGAAATGGAGATAAGTAAGCGGTCGTCGTGCAGCCCCTTTGTCTTTACCTTCACGACTGATCCTTCGCGCAGAACAAGTCGTCACCGCACTAATATCGACACTCCACTTCTCACTGCCTTCCGAAGATAAGGAAATTTATTGGAAGATTAACGGGCTCCAGGTGCCCGTGGTACGCCCCCCTTCTGGAGACGGTGTAACTCCTGCGGTGCCGCTCGACGTGCGACTTGTCCGCGAGAGCGACTTCTGAGCTTTCATTGTACTCCTTCCTTTGTGCCGTATTCAGTCTTTTCAGACTTCCAGTCATCCGGAATCGATTTCGTAAGGTGCTTATCTTGAATTACTGCACTGTGCCGGACTGCATATCCTCGGGTTCCGACACTGCGTATCTTCGGATTGCTCGTTGCTACCCACCTCTTTCGACTCGCTCGAGAATGTTTCTCACCGACCAGTCTCACAGTCGCCACCTTGTGCGCGCATAGTCCATCCCTTCAGCGATTCGGTATGCGATACATAAATGAATAGAGAAATATGTATAAGTCGCAGCGCGAATCGCCGAGTCCCCGCGGTTCCCGCAGGCCGTCCATCGGCACATATTATGTTTGTATATTGAGAACAAGAAAAGGAACTTGTCGTGGTTGGGGCTGGGAGACAACGGAATGGCAACTCGGCCCGCTGTACCCGATGACCAGGACCCGCGGCGTACATACGCTGGGTGTAACGGTGGATGGAATATAGAGTAGCAGTGTTAGACCTCGTTCACAGTCATGCATTTGGCAGCCCAGCACCGAGACCGGCGCGAGAACGGAGCCTACGATAAAGTGTACCGAATACAAATAAGTGTCGACAAACAACCGCGTAACACGCACACCTAAACCTCTGCGGTGATCACAAATTCGCTGCCAAGCAGACTGCTGCTGCCCTCCTCCCCCTTTGGGCGCTGAATGCGGGAGAAGCTATTGTTTTTCAAGTTGATGCTGGCTGCGGCACCTGTGCTCCCGCCCGCAGTTGTCGAGTACGCAAACTCAAGCTGCGATGCTGGCTCCGCGCTCCGTGTGCTTGTGCCGGCGGTGGTATGGCCGGCTGTTGAGAGGCCCATCCCCACGCGGATCACGATGAGGGTCGGCGCGATGCCCTGAATAGCAGGTGTCATGGACATGTCAGACAACATCGAAATTGCCACAAAGAAAGCACTGCGCACGTAAATTTGCACCGCAATGACGGCCAGGATAGCTTGCGATGGGATCTCCATCGCAAACGTGGTAACCAGGATGGCCTGGACTACGAGGTACAGCGCGCCGGACTCGATGACTATCTCCATCGCCTTGTGGCCCATTGCGGTCGTCGAGGCGGGGACGTTCCGCTCATTCCCTGTATGCGGCGTGAGGAACCATATGCGCGCAGCGATGAGCGCCGTGACAATCGCGTTCGTGCAGAGCGGGAGCGCGTAACCGGCAATACCGAGCGGTACCAGATTCGTGGGGGCGACAGGGGAAGTGGGGTTGATCGCAAGTACCTCGTGGATAACGGCACAGACGCAGGCTGGTCAACGTAGGTCAGCGGAGGACGTCTATGAGAAGGCAATCGCGTACCGAGGCCGCCTAATGCAGTAATGAATGGAACAATGACGATGTAGAAGTTCTTCCCGTAGATCAGGTAGCAGCGGTAGAGGAGTATCATGTCGCCAACGAGGTCGGCCAGAGCGATGAGGAGGTCAGCTCCGACGAGCGGTGACGTCTCGTTGGCGTAGCCTTTCACAACACCATTTTTACCCTGAGATGATCGAAGACGATTTTGTTGAGCGTCTGAGCAAGAAAAAGTGAGCTACTTACGAGGGTGACATAGAAATGATTGAATTCGAGGGCGAAGTGGGTGGTACAGATGAGGAACAGAAAGACACTGGCGGCTGTAATTGGGAAGTTTGCCACGTGGTTTCTTCGCCGCCATAGTGTCAACCTCAACGCCACGATGAACAAGACGCAATACGCGCCTGTAGAGGCAAGCGGACGAACGTCAGTCAACGCCTTGAACGAAGGACTGCGTACCACTGACCATACAGCAGCGTTTCGCACGCAAAACCAATGAGGGCTGCCATGTCGTTGGAGAGTGCCATCTTTGCGTTGAAGACGCGGTGAAGACACGAAGAATTTAGTCCTTAGTGCAGCAGGATTGATATAACTCCTCGACGTGCTGTCGCCCCGAGGCCATCCTGCGAAAACGTAGATCAACGCCCACAGAGGATGCTTGTGGGCAAACGTACGGAATGTAGCTCATCGTGTCGTACCTTCGATCATACGTCCTTCGTGTTTGAGGGACATAAGAACTGATTACCGGATTATATCTAGGTAATCGGAAGCAAGAGCATGGCGGGCAACCCTCAAGGTATCCCTTCTTGTTCTTCGATTTCCGGCTACCGGGACCTGAGAGCTTCCCATGGGATTATAGGGGCAGAATTCGCTTGCCGAAGGTGGTCTACGTCAGCGCCCGCCCAGAGTCTTCTTGATTGTTGGTTGCTGCCATTCTGGCGGCCACAATCTGAACGAGTGACATTACGCGCGAGGGTTCCTCGGCGTGAGACCAGGCTACCGGATCAGACCACATGCCTCCGGAAGGACGTCGCGATGCGTACTTATCGGTTTCTCAGTGATTCTTGGGTGATTCTGCGGACTTCTACCCGGACGCAGGATGCGCCGAAGGAGATGAGTCAGATGGAACCAGGAAGATGATGACCACCGACAGGAGAAAGAAATCTCCCGTGGTGAACACGCCCGTAAGATGCATGAAGGCGCCACAAAGGCATCGTACGCCGCCAGCGCCTCGCAGGGGAACAGCGCCCAAGCAGCGCAGAGAGAACTCGCACCTGAAACATATCCGACGAGTCGCGGCACCCCTGGCCCATGACCGCCCGTCAGAGACGCACGAGGACGCCTCAGGGCACGCTGCACAATGTTAGACCGTGAGTCCAAGGCAGGCGACGGGGACGGCCGCAGGGTTGTGTGACCGCATAGTTGTACTGTCAGACGCGCTAAATAGGGACGTCGAGTTAGATGAACGAGGGAGTCGGCGCTGCGTGAACTGAATGTTTAATACTCATTCGCAGCAGCAGGTACCCTTCCCTCCTGCAGCATCTGTTCTCCTGAAGTGGGCGGTATGGTGGGCGTCAGCTTGCGGTAGTTGAGGTGCGCTGGAGATAGACGTCGGAGCATCGGGTATCAGTGTCTCTGGGCGCTTGAAGTGCACGCCAGCCACGGGCCGGTGCCCGGCCCGGTTCAAACTTCAACTTCGTGCCAGTGGTTGGCCATTTGATTCAGAACGACTATCTCCTGATACCATAAGGGAGACTAGCTTGGCCCTTCTTTCCTCAGGTGCACTCGTTCGATAAAAAACACCATACAGAGGCTCGCTGCAGCATCCCCGAAGTTGAATTCGTACGAACGCCTTGCCATTACGACAAATTACAGTCAAGCAGAAAGTATACAAATCAGAAACTATACGAATAAACTCAAAAGATCGTGGAAGTGATTGATATCACGTAATTCAGAAGTGGGGCTTCTCGCACTGAGATGTCGCGCAATTCTCAGTCGGATGCCTCCACATGGACGTTGTCGGTGTACAAACAATTGGGGCACTGGCGTGCTGCGAGACGAAATTTAGCCTCCTTCGTGCGTCAAAATCGTGCTGGTTTACCTTTTATCTTAGGCTCGTCGAACTCTTCCTCGTGCAGTTTGTGATCGGACAATATTTGGAGAGCTGTCAATTTGACGGTATGAGTCGCGGAACACGTTGATATCTCAGTAGATGATCACCTTGGAGGTGCGCAGCGCCGGGAAATGCCTCCTCACGCAGTTTCACAACTCCTCCTTGACGAGCTGTTATAGGACACGGATGAGCATTGCCTCGAAGATCCAGATGCGGAAGACTGACCCTGGAGAGCAGAGGCTGAAGAAGGTACACATCTTTGAGTACAGATTTGCATAACGCAGCATGAAAGAAATAACTGACTATCACCACCAATGGGGGTGCCGGCGACGCCCAAGACGAGCGCCGTAAGGACAGAGAGGATGATCGAGGAATGCATTGTCAAAGGGAAAGCAACTGGCGAGAGGTATACAGATGATAGCGCGGCGAAGTCAAATCGGAGAGCACTGAATGAAATTTGCGCCCAACACTTTTATAGCCAATGCTAGGGAAGCTTAGAAATCGTCACAGGTGTTTTCCGCGTCCGAGACGCTCACAGGCTTCCGAGAATGTGTGCGAAGATCAAGACTCACCGTCCTTGCCAGCCCACCAGAAACTGTTCTAATTGTTTATCAAATCGAGTGGAGCCACCCTTGCGACCGAGGCGGAGACAATATAGAGTTAGATGATGTGATTCGACTAGAGCCTCAGCTAGAGTATCTAGGGGATGATCACAAGCTGTCGTATGGATTGGGGCGAGGAAGATTATGTGTATCGGTGTAGTCCAGATGGTTCATCACAACTGCTACCACTCCCGACACCGCCTGCGCGGACAGCACAAGGGATATGACGTTCGCCGCTAGAAGCAAAAGGATGGCCGCGACGAACACGCCGTGAAGCAACGACGTATGCTCGCGCTCCTGACGGTTAACCTGTTCGGCGTGTTCGTTCTGGCTGATGGGTACGTAGTAGTCCGGCATGTCTGTCCTGCAGGGACTGTGAGCTCTAGCCTTGGTGGATCGAGGGGGGAAAATGAGGCTCACCTACAGCGCACAAAGAATGCAATGCTAGCAGAAGAGCGCCGCGACGAAGATAATATACGCAGCAGTCGAGGCGTCCCGACTTGTCACAGTGTCACGCCAGAAATCCCGCTGCCAGCAGCACCGAGCAACTAGTATGTCGACGAGATCAGCAGATTGGAAAGGGAAGTCAGAGCCAGCCATCTGGAGGTCCATGAGCATGGCGAGCATTCCCAACAGGCGTCTCTTCGTGCGTAATAATCTCCGTCTTGCCGGCCAGCGTATGATCGTTGTCGCACCGGACTAACGGAGCGTCTGTGGGTAGCTTGAGGTCAGCCACGGAGACGGTACGATCAACGTACCATGACCGCGCCAGGCATCCCGAGCGCTGTAGACACTTCAATGGACACAAAATCGTATGCCAGACAAACACCCTCGAGCATACGGAATCCTCTTTGAGAAGGCAGACCATCTGGGCGTCTTGTGCGTTGTAGTACTAGAAAATTCTAAGCTGCCGCGCGCAGGCCCGGCGCTCCCCGGCGGCGGCGCGGATGACGCCGTCGGCCCGTCGCGACTTGTTACATATTGTCAACGCGCGACGCGCGTGGCGCTACGTATCGATTGCCAGCCAGAACCTGATTGTTTTCAAACACGTTGAGCTGATGATATACCATCTGCACCACAGACTTCAACATCGAATTCAATCATTTCGATGACGTGCTCATAAGCATAAGTCATCATGTCATGAGTAGCTTGCGTTATCTTCGACAGTATCAAGTTCTCAAGTCCTCAGCGCATTTTACACTGGGCATGGGCTCTCGACGCGACACTTGCGTACAACTGCTACACCGTCGGGTCGGCGCAGTTGCGATGCTGGATATACGTCACGATTTGGCGGACGGTCACCGCGGTCGATAAGGACTGGAGCACTAGTTTCTCCCGCATCCAGCTGTCGAGGACAGCAGTCTGGATTCGTATGTATTAGTGTATCTGTCGTTTTCGACAGCCGTATGATACGAAAGGAGTGTACACCGAACACCGCAGTACTGTATACGTGCTTCATGCCCGCGACACATGACTGGGATTATCGAGCAGATACTGTCTGACCTTGGTCCAGTCTCGGCAGCGATGCACCACCCCCACGCCGCTCCCGCCCGTCTCGTTCTTCCCGTTGACCTCCTGCACCACCGTCTCCTCGAGCGTCGTGTCCGCCTTGCACAGCACGATCTGCCGCATGTAGCGCAGGCAGTGCTCGACGTGGTGCGCGGCGCCGGTGCGATTCCTCAGAAATCCGACGCGGATGACGTCGAGGCAGTGCATCTGGTGGATCATGGACAGCAGATACGGCTGCTGCCCGGGCCCGAGGTCGGTGAAGCCCTCAGCGGGGAAAAGTGTTCCCCACTCGGCGTCATCCCACAGGGAAAAGTGCGGGTCGCCGGACTCGAGGACGAGGCCGACAGCGGGTAGGTTGAGTGGTAGCTGAGCGGGATGGTCGCTCCCGGCATAGGCTAGGGAAGACGAAAAAAAAGATGACTGATCCATTCACGTTGAAAGGGCATGCGGACGTACTGTACTCTTTTGAAGCGGGAGGCAGCAGCCCGTTCAAGAGCTCTACATTGTGGGATGTGGCGGCGATATTGAGAAAGGTTGTGAAGATCGCGGCAAGGAGACACGCGTAGACGGCGAGTGGACTAGAGAGTTTGACAAGAGAGTTTCTGAGCCAACCAGTCCGCCGCCCATGAGCAGACCAAGTAAAGTACGACTGCATTGGCGACGATGCAGCAACAACCAACCTCCGTAGCCTTTAGAGGGGACGTGAGGCTCCGAGTTCGTGTTCTCATAGTTACCGAAGGTTTGGGCAGCAATGATACATCGTGGGTTGGACATTCTGTGCGCGAATGATCATCTGGGATAGTGGGAATCAGATGACGGTGAATGGATGTTCCAGAGCCATGGCAGGAAAGAAAAAGACGGACCCTCTCACATCCGATTCGGCATCAGTCCAGTGTTGGGTGAGTGTCTGAAGAGGTCCCGAGAAGACCATTGAAGAACTGCCGGTGATGGACGGCTTCCCGCGGACTCAGTAGATCTCAACACAGTGCAGGCGCATCATCACGAATGGAAGTGCTCGTAGCACAATTGCGCGCGCTAGCACTGCCTTTTGAGTCATGTTCCGCACGTGCCCCCTTGGGCACACGATGTTGGAAAGCGGGTTGGGACCCAAGATGTTGACCACCCACCATACATAAGGCAACGACCGTTGTCGAATTGATGCCACCAGAAGTGAAAAGCTTCCGAGCTCGTGCTCCCGGCGCTGCGGCTGCAGCGATGCTAATATTCATGCGGCACGAACTGTGGAAGGCCCTTCGGCGCCCAAACTATCAGAGCAAAACTAGAAGAGTCAAGGAATCGATAACGTACCGTGTAACGCTGCGCACACTTGCTAGCCTCTCGTCCAGCCCGGCTCCAATGTGCCGTACTGGAAGCGCGTTAACGTTACTGACGCGCCCATGGAGGATGACCACAAAAGGCTGCCACTTGCTCCTTCCCGTGCTTCGCGGCTGTTCGATGCCGCGGAGCGCCTTCGATGGAGACGAGCACGGGGCAGACACATTCGCGACTCTCTGATTCTCTCCTCTTCCCTCGGATCTGAAAAGATCCGTGAAGCAGGCGCTGGCTTTTAGCGAGGTGCATTGAGCACTGACGGTGTGCGATGCGAACGATCAGGCCTTCAGGATGGGCTATTCGAACTCAGTTAGCTCGTGCGTCCCCAAGTACTTATACGACAAGCGCCATATCACCTCCGAGTCAGTCAGTACTGACCTTCTTCTACCACCCATGCCATCCCTGCAAGTCGTCGGCGCGTTGATCATTGCATTGGTCCTCTGGAGGGTTGTGAAGAAGTCGACAGCGCCGAAGTCTCCGCTGGCCGACGTCGCAGGACCGGAGAAAGAGCACTGGTTGAAAGGTACGGTTGTGTCCTTAGTCACGTGCACTCGAGTCAGCATTGACGAAGCCGCCTTGGCAAACTTGAAGGCAACTTTCATAGGCTCTTCCAGGATGGGCGGGACTACAATCTCAGTATGGCTGATCGCTATGGGGGAGTGGTGAAGGTGTACGGTCTTCTTGGGGTGAGCCTGTCCTTGGTGTCGCCTTCTCTTTGTCTTACACCGCGCCACAGCTAGAGCAACTCTACGTGTCGGATCCTCGCGCCCTCCACCACATCGTGGTGAAGGAGCAGCACGTCTATGAAGAGACAGACATGTTCATAATGTATGTTTATGTTTCGGACCATCATGTTCTTCGTCGGCTCATCGTCAACTAGGGGAAACAAAATCATATTTGGCGAAGGCTTAATCTCCACGCTTGGTATGCATATGCGCCTCTCTTCGTCTAACCTTGCCTCATTTTGTCCTGTCATTATAGGGGAGCAGCACAAGAAGCAACGCAAAATGCTCAACCCTGTCTTCTCGCTCGCAAATATGCGTATTCTGCTCCCCATCATTCAACCCATCGCGGACAAGTTGCGAGACCTCTTGACATCGCAAGTCCAGGAGAGCGGTGGTAAGACCCATCCAATCTCATTGAAGAGAATGGCTCATATTTTATCCTAGAGAGCAAAGAAATAGACGTACATCCATGGATGACGCGCGGGACGCTCGAGTACATCTCGCAGGCCGGCTTAGGTTATTCGTTTAACGCTCTAGAGGCGACCGAGACTCATCTCTACACGGAGGCCCTTAAGTCGCTAGCGTGCGTACGAGATCTCGGTCTCAAACGCGAGCAATTCCTGACCTGTTCCCGCTACTTCAGCCCGACTACATTGGGCATCATCATGCTGCGACCGCTCGTACCTGTCGTCATACGCAACTTCTCCTTGCGCTGGCGGAACAAGCTCGTAGACTGGCTCCCTATCAAAGGCCTCAAGAAGTTGCGTGAAATTGTCCAGGTCATGGACCGATCCAGCCGGCGGATATTCCAAGAAAAGAAATACGCGTTGGGACAGAATGCAATGGACACCACTAGTGTCACGCTCGTTGAAGGTGACGTTGGGGCACGTCTTCTTGGGAAGGATATCATGAGCATTCTCCGTCCGTTTTCGACTCATGCTTCGCTGATCTACGACTGACTTCTTCTCTCTAATTTCCAGTGAACGCGAACACGGCGTCCGATGATGCGGAGAGACTTACAGAAGCTGAGATTCTCGGGCAGATGAAGTGCGCTGCGCCACAATCCTGCACTGCTCGATTTGATAGCTAACAGATTGTTTCTCAGCACCATTCTCTTTGCCGGTTTCGAGACCACCACAACAGCAATATGCCGCATTATGTATATCCTCGCTTCGAATCCCGAAGTACAGGCACGGCTACGTAGCGAACTCAGGAAGGCACGGCTCGCGTACAAGGCTGCGCAGGGGCTCCCAGAGGAGCAGCGATGGGAGGACGTGCACCTGCCGTACGACGCCCTGATGGCGCTTCCCTACTTGGACGCAGTTGTGCGAGAAACTCTGCGCGTACATCCGCCAACTTCTCTCCTCAGCCGCGTGTACGCGTCGCTCTTCTCTCCGCACGCACCAGCTAGCTAACTGTTCCCGCAGAGCGCGCGAGTCAACCATGCTCCCTTTGCAGTACCCCGTCCGCGCAGCGTCGGGTGCGCAGGTGTCCTCCGTTGCTGTACCCGAGGGAACGACTGTGATCATCTCGATCCTCGCGGCGAACCACAACAAGGATGTATGGGGCGAGGATGCGTCCGTGTGGAAGCCGGAGCGCTGGCTTACGGCGTCGGGCGAGCGCATACGATTTTCGCACGAGCTCGACGGTGCGCTCGGAGAGAATCAGGAGTTTGAGGGCGAGGGCACGCCGGGGAGCAAGACGGGCGTGAAGTACCCTGGCGTTTATGCGTCCATGTGAGTTGGCCTGGAATACCCATCGTGCCCGTGGAGCGAACTGATTTACTCGCGCATCAGGATGACCTTCCTCGGCGGTGGGCGGGCATGCATGTGCGTCGTTCTGATTCCATGAGTAGTAGAAGCGTTTCAAGAACTGACACCTTATACAGTGGCTTCAAATTCGCCGAAATGGAGATAAGTAAGCGGTCGTCGTGCAACCCTTTTGTCTTCGCCTTCACGACTGACCCTTTGCGCAGAACAAGTCGTCACCGCACTCATATCGACACTCCACTTCTCATTGCCTTCCGACGATAAGGAGATTTATTGGAAGATTAACGGGCTTCAGGTGCCCGTGGTACGCCCCCCTTCTGGAGACGGTGTAACTCCTGCGGTGCCGCTCGACGTGCGACTTGTTCGCGAGAGCGACTTCTGAGCTTTCATCTGTACTCATTCATCTTTAGCCGCTTGAGCGTGGTCCATTGTGCCGTATTCAGTCCTTTCGTACGGTGCTTATCTTCCCCGACTCCAGCTCCTAGGGGCTGTAGGTTCGGATCAAACCCCCCGCCTTACGGGTCTTGGTATGGGGGCTGAAGCGATTCGCGCCGTGGGATATTAGTTTTGGTGGCTGAGCTATCTGATTAGATGGACTCCTGCTCTTCGCATCTCTTCGTCCCGTTCGTCTCTTGCACTCTAGCGCACCAGACTACTCTGCCAACATCTTGCTCTATCGCTATCACTTTGGTCACCACGTCACTTCCTGCATCGCACATTTGCCTGTTTAGTTTGTATACCGCCGCGCGGTATTTTCTTTTGAGTTTTGTTTACAGCTGATCTACCAGACGACACGACTTCATCACAACATCAGCTATCTAGCAAAGTCGGGATCAGCGCACGCGGCACTGCTGCGATGAATTATTGCACTGTGCCGGACTGCATATCCTTGATCCAGCACGTCCCGTCACACTTTCAGCATATTATTTGCGAGCCATGAGCCGCCGGGAGCAGTTCCTGATCGTCCGATTCACTTGTCGCCGGGAGATCCGTTACCACTAGGTTCAGAAATTTGCTCATTCCGTCCACGAATATCGTTTCAAACCTTTCATCATTGCGACCTGCACGTCCGACCCGTTCGCTCACAATATTGTCGTAATTTCAGGAATAACATCGCTCACTCAAGTCATGGAGTTAACGGACCCCACTAACACTCAGTGTTACTAACAAAGTTGCCGGCCGCCGTCGCTAGGCTGGGACCACGTGCACTGGAATTTTGGTTCGCGGTGCCTTCCTTGACTACACATCCTTGCGCTCACAAGCGATGCAGCGCGGACCGGAATACGAGCGTTTTAAAAAGCGTCCCATAGTCGCTGCGTCTACCTAGCGAACATCCCGCCCAAAATGTCGCCGAACACCTCGGAGCCACTCCGGAAGACTCGCCTTTTTGCCTTGGCGTTCTGTCGGCTGGTCACCAACGTCACGGGCGGTTTCAGCGTACACGATTTGAGGAGGTGCGTACCTCAATGCTTCCGTACGGTATTACGGACCGTCGCGTCGCTGTTCTGACATGACTTAGGGAGAGCGCGACCAAGTCAGCCATGAAGCGCGATGCACATCCTGGTGTTACTCTGCAAATCGATACGACGAGTAAGCCGTGTGCCAGCTTTGACCCTCGCCCAAGGCCCACCACAACATGCCATCCTGGCCATCTCGATCCTCAGCAACATCGTCGCAGGCAACTGTGCCCAATTGATTATCCGCCCCAAGCCCTTCTACCGCATGTTCCGTCGCTGGGTGCGCGCTGACGGCCCCCCGCTGGCGACGCGCACCCTGCGCGCGCAAGCCGTCATCTTCGCCGTGTGCACGCAGGCGCTGCTCCCTCCACAGGCCGCGTACACCATCACCTTCGCTTCCAAGAGCCCCACCGCGAGGGCCTTCCAGGACGGCGTGCAGCTCCCGGACGTGTCGGAGCAGCCGTATCGGAAGCTTGGTTTCTGTGAGTCCTCCGTTGAATGCGTCTGCATTTGCGGCTCCTGATTGACGGGTCCGATCGGATGGTATGCAGTACTCTTGCAGCTCATCGTGCCGTGGGTCGGCGTGCTGTCGGCCGTCGTCGCCACCGTCGTGCTCTTCGTGGCCTCGCACCGGCGTGTGCGAGAGGGGCCGGGCGAAGGCTCAGTGGAACTCACCGCTTTGGTACAGTAGTCTCTGTATACGATTACTGCAATTGATTGATACCCCTGCATAGGACTACAATACCCGACTCAAAACAAATCTCTTCGACATGCCAGCATCCACAACCCCAACGTGTACGCACATTTCAACGACGTCGAGCCCCCTCTTTTGGCGCTGTCCTAAGGCCGTCGTTCGAGGTTGACTGTGTTCTTCCCGCTGGTTGGGATACCACTGCCAGTGGCGCTGGTCGTCTCGCTCTCGAAACCAATTGACCGCCTTGTGGCCTCCTTTGGATGTCATCGATACATATCTGGATTCCTACCCGAGCTGCCCGAGAGAACGCCGTCCGCGTGGGGAGAAGCGTCGAGTATGCAGATCGTCTGCCCGCGTTAGGCGGCGTGGGGGACGTCAATCGCCGCTCTCCCGGCATCGTGGACAGGTGCGCACTGTGCCAGCCGTTGCAAGCGCTTTGAGCGCCGCCAATCCCCCAGCGCGATATCGCCCTTTTCCTTCGCCCCTCATGCAGCCGGCCATCCTCCTTGCCGCCTCCCTGACCCTCGCTTACGTCGTCCATGTACTCCTCAATTTCCGCCGCGCGCTGCAGGAAGTTGGGCACTTCCCTGGCACCCGCTCGCTCCTGTCTCCCGTCTCCCTCGTTGGCAAGCTCATGCCGTACGTCAAGGGGGTCAACGCAATCCCCTTCAGAGCGATGGTGTATAGGTTCCAAGGTGCGCTAGTATGCGCATGCGGGTGTTTATGCCTTCTTACTTTCTTGCGTTCAGAGTTTCACAACTTTGGGTGGACCACATTTACCCATGTAACCGTCTGTCTTCGGACTTCCTCAGCTTTGTGTACTTAACTGGTGCTCGTGTCTTTTAGGTTAGCGCCTGGCCACGACCACATATCTTCATCTACATCGCCGACCCTGTCACAGCCAAGGTGCGCGCCCCTCAGAGTGTATGCACTCAACTCTCAACTTATCCTACGGCAGGAAGTGACCAGCCAACGCGCGCGCTTCCCCAAACCCGCACATTTCTATACGATCGTTACATGCCTCGGACCAAACATTATCTCCGCTGTCGGCGCACAATGGAAAAGGTACCGCAAGATCGCCACACCAGCCTTTTCGGAAGTGCGCAACGAAGTTACCGATCCCGATGGTTCAATGCTGACGCGGCTGAACAGAGAAACAACAAGCTCGTGTGGGATGAAACTGTTCTCGTCGTGCGCGGGCTGTTTACTACGCACTGGTGCGACGGCTTAGAAATTACGACCGACGACGTTACTGAGGTCACCATTGCGGTATGTCCACCACCTTCCCTCTCGTCCAGACCTCTCACATCAGCATGTAGATGGCAGTCCAAGTGATCAGCGCCGCCGCCATCGGCCGGCGCATCTCCTGGACCGACACTGAACACCCGCCCGCTGGGCATGCGCTCACGTTCAAGGACGCGCTGATCACGGCGTCGAGCAACGTCCTCCCTCGGATTGTCCTCCCGCGCTGGACAATGTGGCTTACGGCGCACCTTCGAAAGGTCCGCTGTGCGTTTGACGAGCTGGACGTCAGTCTTACCTCCTACGGCTCATCCCTCATATCTTCGCGCGTGACTGATTTGATGCCCCAGTCATACCTCGATGAAATGATTCAAGAACGGAAGAGCGCGCTGGCGGTAGGCGGCGCAGGGGATGAGAAGGGCGATTTGTTCAACAACCTCGTCGCCGCGTCTGTGGCTGAGGACGGTGACTCCATCTTGTCCGACAGAGAGCTGACCGGTGCGTTAATTGCATGTCTTGCCACGCGCCGTCTCTTTTCTTACAACCTACGGGTATGTGCGCACAGGCAACATGTTCGCGTTCCTGCTCGCTGGGCACGAGGTGCGTGCTGCGTCTCGTGTAGTTCGTTTGGACTGATGGAGCATACATCTTTCAGTCCTCTGCGCACACGTTGGCATTCTGTTTTGCCCAACTGGCTTTGCACCCGGACGTCCAGGAGCGCTTATATGCGGAAGTCAGCACTGTTGTTCCCAGTGGTAACCCAGTGAGTAATATGCGTGACGTCTTTGCCCTGAAGTACTCAACTACTGACAATCGTGCCTGGTGCCATCTAGACATATCACCAAATGTCGTCGCTGCCATATTGCTTGGCGTAAATTCCTTCTCTGACCCCCTTGTGAATCCCATCTGACACATCCAAGGCAGTGTTTTGTATGAGGCGCTCAGGCTGAGGTATGTCTCTTCACCACCACCTTCTACCGTCCTCTCATTGTCGCATGAAGTCCCGCAGTACGTCTGACCACACCCACATCTTGAACATTTGTTCATGTCCGCTTCTGCGCGCTTAGGCCGTTACTTTCCCCAAACAAAGCGCAGAAGACACCACCCTTCCCGTCACGCGTACCGACGGCACCGATGCGCGCGACAGGATTGTGGTGCCCAAAGGCGCAATCGTGAGCATCCACGTCGCGGGTCTACACACCAACCGTACGTATGTTCGCCTCACCGCTCTCGGCCTCGCCTGATCTGGATCGCTCACCAGCGATGTACTGGGACGACCCGCTGGCGTTCAAGCCGGAGCGTTTCCTCGGCGACTGGCCCCGCGACGCGTTCGTGCCGTTCAGCCAGGGCGCGCGCGCGTGCATCGGCCGCAAGTTCTTCGAGACCGAGGGCACGGCAGTGCTCGCGATGCTCGTCGCGCAGTACACCATCGCCATCAAGCCGGAGAGCAAATTTGCGCACGAGACAGCGGAGGCGCGCGCGGCGCGGGTCATGCGGGCGGTGCCGGGGGTGACGACGACGTAAGTCTTCATGCGAGTCGGATACTAGGGCAGATGGATCGATGGATGCTGACGGGGCGGGCTCTAGGCCGGTACGGGTGCCCCTCGTGTTTCGACGGAGGATATAGGGACCGGCGCGCAATAGGATGGTTGTGCGAGGCACGTCAACACGCCGTAGCCTAGGCCTGACACGTTTCAACCAGGGATAAATTGGGAGGATGATATAAAAGCGACAACACAGAGCGCAAGACAGCAATGCGAGAGAGACGGGCGCGATCTCTCTTAGTATGCAAGCTGCAAGCGATGCAAGGGAGCGCGAGGGGCGAGAATTGTCGACCGAGGATTTTGGATCGACGCTTGCTAGCCTCGCCTCACCGATGTGGGGGACGCGCTCATGGATGATGAGCGAGGGTGTCGACACCACAAAATGCTGACACCTACTTCTTCCCGTGCTCAGTGACTGTGAGTCCGATGTCGGAGCGCCTTCAGCTCACGATCCGCAATAATGATTTCTCCCTGACGAGCTACTTTGAATAGCCCAGCACATTGAGAGGGCATGCGGACGTACTGTACTCTTTTGTAGCGGGAGGCAGCAGCTTGTTCAAGAGCTGTACATTGTAGAGTGTGACGGCGAGGTTGAAAAAGGTTGCGTAGATTGCTGCGAGGAGACATGCGTAGACGGCGAGTGGATTGGAAAGTTTACTTCGAGAGTTTCTGAGCCAACCAGGGCGCTGCCCGTGAGCAGACGAAGTAGAGTATGATCGCATTGACGACGCAGTAACATCCAGCCTCCATAGCCTTCATGTAAGACACAATTGAGGCTCGGGATTCGCGTTCTCAGAGTTACGGAAGGTTTGGGCTTGGGCAAGAAGCATTAAACGGACGGCATCGTGGGTTTCAGGTTTCAAAGAGACGTATAGATATCTGTAATTTGTGCGCGATCGATGATCTGGGACAGTGGGAGCGAAGACTGCATTGCGGAAGGCCCTTCAACCCCCGAACTATCAGAGCAAAACTAGAGTATTCAAGAGATCGATAACGTACAGTTGAAAGGCCGCGCACGCTTGCCAGCCTCGTCTATCCCCGCACCGATGTGCCGCACTGGAAGCGCATTGGGGATGCGCTCATGGATGATTCGCGAGGGCGTCGACACTACAAAAGGCTGCCACTTGCTTCGTCCCGTGCTTCGTGACTGTTCCGATGTCACGGAGAGCCTTCAGTTCGATGCAATTCAGCATGGGGCAAACGCACACGCACCAGTGGCCTTCTGATCCCCTCCTCTTCTTCTAACTCCAACTGCAATGATCCGTGACGCGTGCGGTCGTGATGCGGTTGTTTGGAGAGCTGCGTTGAGGACTGACGGTGACCGATGTAAACGATCAGGCGTTCGGGGTACGAGGTATTCATCTGTTGAAGTCACTGGTCAGCTACGGAGACTAGCAGTAAGCTCGGGAGTCCCCAACCACTTAAACTTACTGATAGGACAGCGCCATATCACCTCGGCACTGGGCAAGTTCTTGTACCATCCATGCCGTCGCTGCAAGTCATCGGCGCATTGATCGTTGCTTTCATCCTCTGGAGAGTTGTGAAAAGGTCGACGTCCGTGCTGGCCGATGTCACAGGACCGGAGAAAGACTCAGAGAGCATTGGTTGAGAAGTTTCACGTGCACGCGCATTGCCCATAGTCTAAGGCAGACGACGGAGTTGTCGGGGACGTGTGAGCTCACTGTACTGTCGGACGGGGGCGCTGATCAGGGTAGAATTAGATGGGACGCTCGCTGCGTCTACGGCGCGTTGGATACTAACGCACCATTGTCAGCAGCAATATCCTTCCCTCCTCCGCGAGTCCATGAGTGGGCGGTAAGTATGGTGGGCGTCAGCTCGCGGTGCGCTGTGGAAATGGCCAACGGCGGTGCGAGCACTAAGTCGAAGGGTTCATCGTCGACTTGGGCCTGAGGGAAAGCACTCACCGGGCACCGGCCGCATAGTAGCCGCCCGGCGCCCGGCCCGCGATGGCCGGCCCCTTCGGATGGCAACTCAAGCTTCAGCGTCGTCGCGCAGCTTCCTTCCTTAGGATGAATCGTGCAAGGAAAATAACATAGAGGAAATGGCTGTAGTGACCGCAAAGTTGAATTTATTCGACGGTCTTACAACGGTACATAAACACGAAAGAACAGTCAGAAGTTCGACAGAGGCCAGCCACGAATTGTCACGAATGTCTGTAAACGGGTATACCACCGAGTACCACATTGTCGTGCTGCCAAATAATAATGTTACGTTAGTCTGAGTGGGCTTCACGCATTGAGGTGAATTTATTACCATCGAGGACCAATTCAAACATTTATCATTTGCCTTCGTGTTTCAAAATCGTAATTCCAGGTTCCATTTTACGTTGACTTCGGGTGCCGAAAGTACGGCCTTGAGGCCTGAGGCTCGTCGGACGCTACCTCGTGGATGTAGCCTATGAAAAAACTGCGTGCTGCGAGACGCGTATATCAGTCGCCTTCGTGTTTTAAAATTGTGCTTATCTACCTTCTACCTTCGGCTCGTCGGACGCTACCTCGTGGAGGTGGGATAGGAACACATCGCGTGCTGCGGGACGCGTAAGTATCGCTTGTGTGACGCAAATCATCCTTACATACCCTCAATTTGAGCTTCAGGTGATGCATCCTCCCGAGCTGTTACACGACACAATTGAGTACTGCCTCAAAGATCCAGATGCGGAAGACTGACCCTGGAGAGTAGATGCTAAAGGAGAGGTGAATATAATTTGCATCACGCAGTATGAAGAGATAGCTGACTATCGCCACCGATTGGGGTACCGGCGACGCGCAGGACGAGCGCCGTAAGGAGAGAGAGGATGAACGAGGGATGCATTCAATGGGCAAGCAACCGGCGAGAGGTAGACGGATGAGAACGCGACGAAGTCAAGCTGAAGAGCACTGTATCTTGCGCCCAACGCTTTTATAGCCAATGCCAGTTAAGCTTAGAAATCGTCCCTGGTGTTCTCCCCGCCCGAGATACCCCCGCCGCTTCCAGGTTTCCCAAGATGTGTGCGAAGATCACGATTGCCCGACCTTACCAAAACCGGGAAACTGTTCTTATTGTTTATGAGCTCCATTAGAGCCACCTTGCGAGCTAGGCGGAGAAAAGAAAAGTCGAGCCAGAAGATGTGATTCGACTGGAGCAGCTAAAGTATCTGGGGGTAATCACAAGCTGTCGTACGGATTGGGGCGAGGGAGATTGTATGTATCCGTGTAGTCCAGATGCTTTAGAACAACTGCTACCACTCCAGACACTGACTGCGCGGACAGCACGAGGGATATAACATTCGCCGCTAGAAGCAATAGGATGGCGGCAATGAACATACCGGGGAGCAGCGAAGTATCGTGGCGCTCCTGACGGTAAACCTGTTTCTCGGCATGTTCGTTCTGGCTGAGGGGCACGTAGTCGTCCGACATGTCTGTCCTGGAGGATTTGTGAGCTCTAGTCTTCGTAGATGGAGGGAAAAATGTCGCTCACCTACAGCGCAAAGGATGCAATGCTGGCAGAAGAGCGCAGCCATGAAGATGATATACGCAGTCGAGGCGCTCCCACTTGTCACCGTGTCACGCCATAAATCCCGCTGCCAGCAGCACAGAGCAACCAGCATGTCGACGAGATCAGACAAAGCGCAGAGTGGGAAAGGAAGTCAGAGCTAGCGATCTGGAGGTCCAAGCGCATGGCGAGCATGCCCAACAGACATCTCGTCATTGGTGCGAATCTTCGTCGTGCCCTGGTCGTGCCTGCGATGAAGCGGCCAGCGTGTGATCGTTGTCGTAGCGAAGGCCATCGGTGCGGACGTCCTGTGCGTTCGTTGATAAAGTCGTCGCATCGCAGTGACAACTTTGTGACACCTGTATTTGTCACTGCGCGCGTGACGCCTCCGAGTCCTCGACTCGCAAACACTCAAGTTTGTTGCCAACATCTACCCTCTGCTTTGCGCGTTACGCCCTCGAAGTTCAAACCTCTTCTGCTTATCTGTGACGTCCTTCAATCGGTAGCTTCGGCCACGCGGACAACTTGAAGGGCATCCTCGTCGCATCGATATCTATCTACACGACGAAGTGCGAGCATGCCACGCGTCAAGGACTTCTATCGGTTCGGTGCCAATATATGGGAAGCTCCCTAGTCTCCGTAGCTGAATTTGACAGAGATAGTCGATAAAGCTCCCGGAGTTCGCGAGGCTGCACTAGTTTTGGACCTTTGCTACGCCACGCCAAGAAATGTTTGCACGCTCGCGCTCGACGTCGGTTTGTTCGAATCGTAGCGTCGGAGAGAAAGGGCGCCTGCTGTCGGGCACTGACATGGTATTCGAGCGCCACCACGGGCTTGCTTCGCAGTGCGACATGATTTGCGGTGTGTGATCGTCCCTTGCCCCTACTCAAATCTTTCTTGTCTATGAGTGACTCGGACGGATTGCACCCGGTTTATCGTGTCTCGCTGATATGGGCGCTGCAGATGTGCTTCTATCCTTTTCCTTATCGCGCCACCGACCTCGACATCATTTCGACCCCCTGCTTGTGAGTAGCATCTTTTCATCCTCTGCTGTCAGCGCACACCGCATCGCGATTCCACCGAGTATGGGCTTTCGACGTGATCAATGCCTCGACTGCTACACCGTAAAGCGTCTCACCGTACGAGGATCGGCGAAGGTGCGATGCAGCCGCGGTCGATATCGACTCGAGCACTAGTCTTCTCAAGGGCCGCTCTAAGGTGTCGGGGACAGTTAGTCTAGATCTGTATGCATGACGATTCCTTGTAAGTATATCTGGTGAATTCAAAAACCGCATGATACAATATGAGGGTACACCGACCACCGCAGTACTGTATATGTGCTTCATGGCCGGGACACATGACTGGGATTATCGAGCAGATACTGCCTGACCTTGGTCCAGTCTCGGCATCGATGAACCATCCCCACGCCGCTCGCACCCGTCTCTTTCTTCCCGTTGATCTCCCCCACCAATGACTCCTCGAGCGTCGTGTCCGCATTGCACAGTACAATCTGCCGCATGAAGCGCAGGCAGTGCTCGACGTGATACGCGGCGCCGGTGCGATTCCTCAGAAAGCCGACGCGGAAGACGTCGAGGCAGTGCATCTGGTGGACCATGGAAAGCAGGTACGGCTGCTGCGCCGGCCCGAGGTCGGTGAAGCCCTGAGAGGGGAAAAGTGTTCCCCACTCGTCGTCATCCCACAGGGAGAAGTGCTCGTCGCCGTGCTCGATTACGAGACCGACCGCGGGGACGTTGAATGGCAGCTGAGCGGGATGGTCGCTCCCAATATAAGCTAGGCGCAAAGGTAAAGATGAGTGACCCGGGCACATTGAGAGGGCAAACGGACGTACTGTACTCTTTTGCAGCGGGAGGCAGCAGCCCGTTCAAGAGCTGTACGTTGTGGATTGTGACGGCGATATTAAGAAACGTGGTGAAGATCGCTGCGAGGAGACATGCGTAGACGGCGAGTGGACTAGAGAGTTTGACAAGAGAGTTTCTGAGCCAACCAGGCCGCTGCCCGTGAGCAGACCAAGTAGAGTATGACTGCATTGGCGGTGATGTAGCAACATCCAACCTCAATAGCCTTTAGATAAGAGTCAAGTCTCTGCGGGGTTCGGACTTCAGGTTCTCAGTTTGGGCGGCGACATGACTCATACGTTCACGGCATCGTGGGTTGGAGGTTTCGAAGCGCCGTACAGATAGCTGGATTTTATGCGCGATTAATCATCTGAGACAGTGGGAATCAGAGGAAGGTGAATGGACGTTCCAGAGCCGTGGTAGAAGACAGAACACGCACTTCTATCACATCCGATCATCGTGTGAGATGAAATGAGTGTTTGTAGAGGTCCCCTGGTGAAGACGGTTTTGCCCGCGGAAGAACGGCGGCGCATGAAGGCCGCCGCAGATAGCGCTGCCGGTGAAGTATGCCTTTGCGGGGACTCACTAGATCGCACACAGTGCGGGCGCTTCATGACTGTTCGCAGTACAATTTAGGACATTAGCACTGCCTATGAGTCAAGGTCCAGCATGTGAGCAGAAGCCACAAGGCAACGCCCGTTGTCGACTTGCTGCCACCAGAGAAAAATCTTTCCGTGCTCCGCTGCGGCTGCACAAGGGAAGATTACATGCGGCACGCACTGCGGAAGGCCCTTCAGCCCCCAAACTATCAGAGCAAAACTAGAAGGGTCAAGGGATCGATAACGTACCGTGTAACGGTGCGCACGCTTTCTCGCCTCGTCCAGCCCGGTACCAATGTGCCGTACTAGAAGCGCGTTGTGGACGGGCACATGGATGATAGGCGAGAGCGTCGACACCACAAAAGGCTGCCAGTTGCTTCTTCCCGTGTGTTCGATGTCGCGAAGCGCCTTCGGTGTTCAAGGGAGGGGCACGTACCGTATGTTCTACGCTCAGCTCAGAGCTCCCTGTTACCCAAAACCCTCTGGTCTTGGAGAACTAGCAGAACCTGTCACCGATTGACCAGCGAGCGGCGTCGGACGGCGGCGCCGTGTCGGTCAAGATTGAGTACTGCACAGCGGGCGTCTACGACAGCTGGTCTTAGCGCGGGGATAGCTAAGACATTATTGTGCAAAGACACACACCGAATTCACGGCGTACAGTCTACCATAGCTTGGAAGCGCTAGCACAACGCATGTTACCTATCCGTTTGCCTCGGAGGCATCGCTCGAGCGATGGGGTCGGAGGAATGCGTGCAGGGAGCGATGTCAGCTTCGGGGACGTCGAAGGACATGCCGGAGGGCGTGAGCGCGCGAGATGAGCTCGAGGAACTGTGAGGCAGAGACATTGAGGATGATAATGGCTGGTTGGAGAGGGTGTTGGGCTCACGCGGGCGTCGATGTGTAGCTTGTCGGCGGTGAGAGCGCGCTCGACTGCCTTCCCGCGGATAACAATAGAGCCCCTGTTGCAGTGTGAGGACGCTGCTCACAGAGTATAGTGCACAGAAACGTACGACATGCGAGATCCAGGCCTGTTTAGATGCCTTCGACTGTGTAGTATGTCACTCCAGACGCTCATAATCAGGTCCTTGTAGCCCCACTCCTGTGCAGTATCACGGACAGTCGGCCGCGAGTACCTTTCGGAGGAGGTTGTTCAGAAGCACGGATGCGTGCCGTTCACGCGATTGTAGCTGCGATGTACCAGCATAAGTAGAGATGCTGGGCCGCGACGGGCCAGCGCGAACACGTACGCGGTCATGAGATTCAAAATCCATGGATCAGACTCTTTGTTGGCGTGCAGCAGTTGCGACCAGTCGACGGAGTATAGTCGTTCTGGCTGTACGATACGCATTCAAGCGGACTGATAGATGGTATGGGATCAGCCTCAGACATATTTTGAAGATAACGGGAGCAGCTACGCACCGTATGGCATACCCCATACACATGGTCCGATCGAGTCCTAGTCCTCCTGCGCCTTCCACGTACGCTCTTTTCTGCTACAATGTACGGGTACTGTCCGAGCACCAGTCAGAGCTAGTGGAAACATCGGATGACAGCCGAAAAGACGTTGCTTTTGTTCGGGCTCGTCGTCCTATACGAGCAATCTAGGTCAGCATCCGTACGCCACCTCATATAGGGTGCTCACCGTTCGCCAACAAGCATCCCACCCATCAATTTAGACATCGGACGCCGGCATATCATCCCGTCGAGGTTTGCAGTGTGCACATCCAGGCGAGGTTGTCCCTTCCGAGTGGACGAGACGATCTCTGTTCTCTTGTCAGGCATCGATGTTTTTGAGGTGCGGATTGTGAAAGTGAAGCATGGTTCATAGACGGAATTTGTTGTATCAGGCGAACGCTCGTCGACGTGGGACGCGCGGCTGCGGATGTACCTCAGGGTCGTCCAGTACGCGTGGGAACATAGGATGTCTGGGCCTCTGCCACTACTTACCACCTCGAGCTCCAGTGTCGACGCCCACAACCTTGAAGCCCCCACTTAAGGGTTTGGGTATGAATTTTACTGTCACATCACCGCGAGTGACCTAGGCAGACTTACCAAAGTGCCCAGATTATCCTGACGATCTCGCAACCGGCGCACCGCCGCATCACATCTGCCTAAGCTCGTGAATCGAGAGCTCCCCTTGTCAGCAGTGCTTTCAGATTAGCAGCTACCATTTGCGTGAGTATTTACTCATTGTTACAGGACATTGGTACGCGCGGGGAACGATGCAAGAAACGCTGGCGACCAAATCTGCGGATAGTACCTGTCGACTGCGCGGTCCCAGAAGGAGCGCCGATCCATCCTGCTGCCGTAGGAGAAATTATGGGAGAGACGACGTATAGCGCACAGGGGCCACCCCCTTGGATGCTAGCTTGGACTGCAATCGATTACGATTCCCTGAGTTTACGAAGTTGAATCGTTTACTAGGGGGTTTTTCGAGGTCGTGCCTGCATCTATTCGGTCATGGTCGCCGGGTGCCGGTGTGATCTCCGGTTTGATTACCGGTGCCTTCCCGTCCGGCCGGCCCGACGCTGGCCCACACTGTGAGCCGTCACTCGCGCGTTCACTTCTACCTCGATTACCACTGTGTCCCCGCACTTCACCCTCAGTCCACTTACCCATTCTGCCGCCTCCACCACCTGCATGCCAAGGAGAAGAGTAGAGTGAATGAGAGGACGACAGGGCGACAGGGCGACAGGGCGTCAGGGTGACTCGAGCAAAGCACAGGTAAGTGTTGTCTCCGTGATCACCTCCCTTGCCGCCGCACCACCCTGCCCATACCGACTCTCCGCTGACGCGCAGGCTGGTCCAGCGCACATCGCCCTGCTGCACTCCATGGGCCCGCACTGGCGTTGCCATGCCAACACTGTCGCCCTCTCGCAATGCGTCCTGTCCTCGTCCTCACACTCTCGCTCTCGTCCATCCACGCCGGCACCCTCCTCGCACGCCGGCACCCGCGCACGCCGATTCTCATCGCCCGCAGCACACCCACGCCGTCGAGCCCGTCGTCACGCGCGCCACGGCACGCCGCTGCCTCTCGCCCCCCACGCCGCCCACGCTTCCTCCGTCCGCACTGCACGCCTCGCCTGCGAAACCCTCCCTCATCCACTACACCATCACCCCTCCTCCACGGAGCTAGCGTCTGAAGTTTCTGCGTAGGGAGCGTGATCTGTGGCCGTGACCGTGCCCCAAGAGACTGGCATGCGGCTTGTGTCACTACGGTCCTCAGATGCCCCGCCCGAGTTGTCAAATCTGCTTCCGCTGTCGCCCTTCAATCGAAGAGAACGTGCGCCCATCGAAGATATCTGGCCGCCATATGGGGACAAAGAAGGGAAACGAGGTGTCGATGTTCGTTCACGTTTTTTTTCGCCTGCGCAGTCGACTGCCGCACGTACACAATGATCTCACCCGCAATCCAGGAACCCCCGCCGTACTCATCGTTACCACTAATGCTCAGCCAGCATCGACGACGAGCGGATCGTCGTTTCCGGCTTCATCACAATCACCTTCCACATCGTCGCGTCCGCGTGCATCATCCAGCGAGGTCCCCGCGGGCCTGTCCCCGGCCAACTTCCTGCACATAAGCGAGCGGAATGGCGGTTTGAAGGGTTGCTACCTGCTCGACCTCAGGCTGCCCCGCCCACCCGAGGGTGCTTCTGCGGAGAACATCACGCTGGAATCACGCAACGGTACGGTCAGTGCGGAGGTGTGGGTCGCTAGATCGGAGGGCGCGCGCGCGCATGCGAGCGGCTCGAAGGCGGGCCGCGCGCGTCTGATGTCCTCCAGCCGCAACGGCGCTTTGTGGCCAACGTTGTACGTCCTTCTACATATTGTATTCTCGCACCAGTTGCTGAACGCCCGCTTCGCGCTATGCGCCCGCCTTCGGGACACCGCGCGCGCCTTACTCACCATCAACGTCAAGTCGCAGAACGGAGCGATGTCGCTCACTCTCCCGCGCGACTTCTGCGGCCAGCTGACGACACACACAGACAAGGGGCGCGTGTCGCTGTCGAAGGAGCTCGCTGCGCGCGCCGCCGTGCTCTCGACCGCGGACGGCACGCACACATACTTTCTCGGGCAGTGCCCGGCGAGCAATAGCTGGACGACTGGCGACGGGAACAGCTCTGGGGACAGTGTCGACGATGCAACGGTGTGGTCGTGTCCGTCTTTCTCGTGTGTTCTCGCCCTCGTCGGCTCTCGCACTCTCATTTTTTTGTATCAGTGCTACGTAGAATCATGTAATTATCTAGTAATGGAGTTGGTGCTTCGACGTCCTTGCAAGCCCCGCAATCTCTTGAAACCACTGCAGGCCCTTGACTCTGCAGGGTCTTACCGTGCCTGGTGCCGCTTATAACCCGTTGCCAGCGCTGGCAGGCAAACGAGCAACGCAAGGCTGGTGGTGGCTGGCAGCCGCTTACAAGCCCCTCTTAGGGATCTTATGGAGGGTTACAGCCATAAGGGCTTTAAGTTAAGTAATTGCAAGCGGGTCTGCCGGCTGATATTCGAGACCCGGATCTTGCGGCGCTGGGCCACCTTGTGAAGGTTATAACTGCCTACAACCGGCCATAATTTCCTTGCACATTTGCTGATGTAAGTGATCGAGCACAAGCAAAAGGCGGCGACGTACGCTCTCGTACGCTGTGATCATTGCCGCCATCCGGCTAAACCAGCTCCCGTTGAGCACGTCGGGGGTACTACCTGGTACTACAAGACGATGCTACAAGACGCATCATCAGTATTGTCGCCGCGGATACAGATTGAGCCTGAGAGATAAGGAATCGTACTGCCATGCTCAGCAATGGCTCTCTAAAAGCTAGTGGCTCTGCCGAACAGTGTTTTCAGCACGTTCAATCCCATTCGTCACAACTATCACCATTACTCACCGCCTGAGCCAGGACCGCCGGTTACACCCACAGAGATGTTTACATTGGCACCAGACTGAGCAGAGCCATGATTGGCATTTATGCCCACGGAGATGTTATTGTTGGCACCCTGCGGAGTGTGGAAAGGCAGCGTCGGCGCTGCAGACTGTTGCGGAGCTCCAGCTGGACTCCCGGCGGCGCCGTCGCGCAGAATATTCCGACTGTGCTCATCTTGAACAGCGTCCGACGCTATCTTCCCGACATATCAAGTGACAAATGAAATTGGTGATGCAGGATCCAAAGGCTAGAATACGTACCCGAACGGCGCATTTTGCCTTGTATGTTATATTCGCATATTCCCGGACTTGAAAGAATGTGCGTATACCGATATTGCCGGTCTCGAGCTTCGACCTCCTCTTGGTAATTCTGCTAGCTCATGAATAGCTGTCGGCGAAAAGAAGATGGATGCATACTCTTCAAAAATGAGTCCTAGTTTCTCACGTGTTTCTTTGGGCATTAGAGCCCCAAATTCATCTACTAATGCCTTTATTTCATTAGTGTGAGCGATCGCCTCCTTGAAGCGCTTCTTCGGCGACAATTTGTCCAGGGCTTTATCGAACAATCAAGCCAGAATCTTGGACATCAGTTTCTCTGCTTCGGGTGAGATCGCAGCCGCCATTTGGTGAGTCGACGAGATCGAGCAGAGTGGGAAGGGTAAAGCTGGGCAGCTAGTAGTGACGGGGAGATGGCAGATTGCTGAGGCAGGTACCGTGACAATGAGACGATTGACAGACGTGTGGTTTTATATGATGGAGCTGTGTGAGAATCCGGGAACTTTTCCCTGCGCTCCTGCGCACGAACGGCTCAGCCGCGACTGCGCCATTGTTCCCGAAGTATTAAGCAGAGCATAGAAATAGAGGCGCCTCTGTACTGATTGACTGGAGTGGACCGTGTCGTTCTCAGGGTCGGCGGCCGAAACTTTGGCACGCGTACGGCACTGGATACGGACACGCGCCGTTGTCTTCTCTATTGGCCCTCCCCTGCCCCCTCCCCCTTCCCTTCCGCTCCACTCCCCCTATACTCTACCATGACATCTAGACGCGAAAGGAAGGCAGCTGAACGCGCAAGGAAGGCTGCTGAAGCCGAAGAGTGCCGACTGCAGGACGAGCGTGCTACGGCATGGTTGAGCACCATTGACATGACTGACACCAGGTTAATGGAGGCAAACCCCGCACACCTTCCTAAATACGAGAGAAGCTGGCTTGAAAATCAGAAGGTAATAGAGGCGGCAGGATACAGGCTTCGTCCTCGTTATCGGGAGGGCTGGAAGCCTTCATGGACTCGGTGGAGGCTGCCGCAGAGCTGGTTCGAGGACGGCCAGTTCAACCCGGTGAGTCATCTACATGACAGTGGCGACAGCAACTGATTCTGCTAGACACCCACTGTCATGGACGCTACCCGTGTTGCAGACGGGAAGCAAGTCGTCCTCAAATTGGTGCCTGAGACATGTGTGTTCGAGGAGGAGATGGCAAAGCTGTTCTCTACTGAGCCGCATCGGCTGGTTCCCCAGAACCACTGCATTCCCCTCGAAGATACGCTCAAGCTCCCGGATAAGCCTATGCCAACGCTGGTATATCCTAGGATGCGCCCGTACAACGACCCGCGGTTTAGAACATTTGGAGAGGTCGTAGCTTTTATCCATCAGATATTTGAGGTAAGTCCTTACTCTCTCCTGCTAAATTGTGAGGACGCTCATCCGTCGGGCAGGGGATCGAATATATGCACAAGCTCCATATTGCGCACAAGTAATGCTCTTCGCCATGTGTAACAGAGCTGAGTGCTTATGATCGCATGCAGGGACTGTACTGGCCAGAATATCGTCTTTGACCCTAGCGGGATGTACCCAAACTCTTTCCACCCGATCAAGAAGAACCGTACCCTCAACTACCATTGGTATGCAAAGTCTTATACGCGCACTCAGCGTCCACCCCGCTACTACATTATCGATTTCGGCGCGACAAAATACTACGATCCTGCGAACGGCCCACCCTTGGACTTTGCCATCCGCGGCGGAGACAAGTCGGTTCCGGAATTCCGCAACTTTCCCAATGTACCCCCACAAAATCCCTTCCCGACGGATATCTACTACCTCGGAAACTTGCTACGCGAGGATTTCATGAAGGTGCGAGCGATACCAATGTTTTCAAATAAATGCATTTCTCACTGTCCAGGGCAGAAGTACTACGGCTTTGAGTTCCTCGAGCCTCTCGTTGCCGATATGGTGCAGGACGACCCGAGCTTGCGGCCGACGATCAGCGTTGTCGTGTCCAGGTTTGCTGAGATCACCGCCGCGCTCACAACTTGGACGCTACGCTCTCGCCTTGTCGGCAGGAAGGATTCTTTCATCTTCGGTCCGTTTAGGTGGATTCGTCACGTCTACCGCACGACAGGGTACATAATCACGCGTACCCCGGCTCTGGCTATGCCTCGAGATGAACCTGTCTCGCAAACGCAATAGTCCTCGGCGCTCTTGGCTCACATTTAACTGATACCCACCACTTACTGTCTTTACTGTTGTGCCCAGGTTTTCATCTCGCTCATTGAATATGTCTTCGAGTTTCACTAGGAAATCATTCCCTCTGTCGGCCAACGCACGTACGTGCGAATTTGTTCGAACGCGACAGTTGAAACGTCGCCCCGGCGCGTTTTCGGCGCGTCTCAGCTTGTCATGAGCCCGTTGCCACTCGGCGCCATCTTGGTGAACGCGGAGCCCCCTTTCCGTCTCCACAAGTAATCACCGCGCTTCTCTGGTTTCTCGCACTCGTTCTCTCTAGCTTGCTCCTTTGTCCCTAGAAGCGCCTCGAGGTGAACACGCTGACCGGATCCAGGGGGACCCTGCCGTGAACGTTTCAGCTTGCGGTGCCCGAGAACCTTGTACCGTTGCGCTGGCGGCTCTGAAGAATACCTGTGCGTGGCAGAAGCTCCTGACATCTTCGCTTGGAGCTAGTGCGCGTCCTTTCCGCCGCTCATACAACTTTTGCGGTGCACAGATTCCCAGCACGGTGGGTAAAATGCACAATGTCTACGTGCTGGACGCCCTCGTCTGACTTCCCATTGTCCGTCTTCAGACATATCATACATTCATCTCGGTGATCTTCTCATAGATAGGTAAAGGCCAATGATCGGGGACCTTGCGCAGCTTCTGGTAGCTGGCGAGCCGTGATGATCGCGCTACACAGGCGGCGGTCCCAATAGTAATGGCATCTACGTCGCCCTACTACGCACCCTTATTCTTCCATAATGAATGAACCGTGCCATCGTGAGCTGCCACGTCCCATGTTTTCGATTCAGTGTTACAGTCCGCCGATCGTTCTCATTCAGAGCTAGCAAACGGCGAGCTCGGCTGTTTCCAGCTTCCCGGTGATGTAGTTCACGCGACCTCATCCCGGCGCCCTGTGACAATTGTGCCACTCCAGCAGAAGTGGCCTCGAGCGGCCTGCGAGGTCATCTGCCGCACTGGCATAGGGTACGCGCCATACTCGCACGTTCATGTAATGTACACGGCCCTATCCTATCCTTTCCGCAACAATGCCGACCTCGATCATGGCATGTACCCCACACGCCACAAGCCGCATGCCAGTCTCTTGTTTCTCAAAACTGCCTGAAGAGAGACGATTATCAGCTGCTCCGTCCTCGCAAATTGTTGCATTGTGTGTATACAACGAGCGCCCCAGAGACATGGCGGCCAGGGCCGTATTCAAATGACCTCGCCTCCTGAAATTAAGCGAAACACCCCTACCGTCATTCCTTCTTGTCAAGCCTGGATCGCTTCGCCTGATACCGAAAATGCCTACCGCTGCCATGTTGACGGCCGCGCCGGACGAAGCTGCCTCCGAAGTGAGTGCTGCGAGGAGGCGCGCGCGGTTGGACAGTGTCGACGTAAGCGAGACCGGGCGCGAGAACGGGGATCACGACGAACGTACGCAGCACCGCGCCCTGTCTTGCAGTTTCGGATCTTGTGCCCTATGAGTACTACAATAATTCTCCTTTTAGCCATTGCAACACCGCCGCGCGCATGCCGTCGACGTGAGCACGGCGCTTTTGAAACCGAGGATACGATATGGGATACAAAGCTTCTTAAGACTTAACAATGAAGGTGAGTGATGGGCGACGTAGACATGATCAACGACGTACCGTCTTCCGTTATTCCTTGTTGTCAGAATACGGTGAGATTGTCTCGCCTCCGAGCGCCGAGATTATTTCTCAGCGAGCTAGGCCAAGGCCGCTTTCCGCCCGCCAGCTGTGACGACTTTTTCACTCCGCACAAATCTACGGCACGCGGAAATCCTACGTGTAGAAGGTAAGTAAACAAGGAGTCATAGAGAGACTGTAGATTTCACCATGCGACAGGTTGCCGCATATACGTCGCCAATGATATTTCCCATAGATGGGGCACGTCCCCTCATCGCCTGTTCTCCTGAACTCGACTGATGCCGACTGTGCCGACTGCGTCACCTAAATACCGGCTCCATCGCCATTGCCAGCACCACGACGGCACCACCTCCAGGATGCTTACCGTCGGCCGCCGCTCCTGCGGTCCTCGTCCATGCATCCTGCAAAATGTTCCGCGGGCCACGGAGGAGAACATTGGATGCAACAGACGCGACAGAAAAGGCGTTGAACGCCCTCAAGTTGAGTGTGCTCACCGATATCGCCGCCATGCCGTAGGTGCCCTGTGCCTTCGCGTCTACCCAGCCCTCCTCTAAGTCACCGTGCCGATTACGGGAGTACGCCTGGTGTTGCAAGATGTCATAACAGCATGACCGTAGCGTTCATGCAGTGCGATCTCTGATGAAGGCGCGTGAGGTATTTAGTGCGCGAGGCGGAGGTAAAATCTTGTCGTGCTCACCAGGATGACAGCAGATGGGTCGTAAAAAAGGCTTACAACGGCGGTCTGGTGTATTGACGAGTCATAGGAGGCGCTTGACTGTGGATATGTCGATCAGGCGAGGGCAAGAAGAGGTCGGCGCAGGAGCCTGGAGGGAAAAGCGGTCTTGCTCGGCATCTTTTGGTCGGCGCGCAGGCCAGGTGACGAGAATGCACTGTGATGAGTGTTACTTGCGTACTCCTTCAGCACTCCTGGGAGGACCTGGGTTGTACTTCGCATCGTGGAGGACAAGATGGATGCATAAGTCGACACTCGTAGAGTAGCGTCATTATCACAATGAAACCACGCACATTACTATTTCCCTCCCCCCATTCACCTCCTCCGACACGATTTTGAATGCCTTGCGTGCTCAAAGACTCTAGGGGAGTTGCTGGGGAGGGTAAGTAGGTGACTACTATGTAACGGCCGCGGCGGCACGTCGGTGATGGCTTCGGCGATTCCGGCAACGCGCCGCGCGCAACCAGCCTCTGATCCCTGCGTCTTTCTACCCTCTAAGTATGCCGTCCACGGCGGCGCATGAAGCCACCCACATTCAACTGAGCGCGCAGTAAAAGATGCTTTGCGCACGGCCCTCGTGTCCCTACCTCCAGCCGCGCTCGACCACCACCACCCTCATCGCTTCGCTCCGATGATCCGTGAAGCGGGCGGTGGTGATGCGGTGTTTGGCGAGCCGCGCTGAGCACTGACGGTGGTAACGAACGATCAGGCAGGCCTTCAGGGTGTGCTATAGTCACCGTTGCCGACCTTGCGCGGAAGACAATCGTTCCGCTGCTAGGGTATTCGCTCGGTCGAGGAGTATTCGTAGCTGGAGGAAACGCGCCCGGATTAAGTAATGCAGGCATGGCAAGATGACTAGTGTTGCGGGAAAAACCTCTGGCCAGTATCCCCCCGGTAAGGTACCGGTGGCGCTCCTAGCCGGGGAGGTATCAAACCGGTACCGTACCAGGGAAATAGTCACGTGATGTTTAGTTCCCACGCAGTAGCAGCTCGATTTTCGCGTACACACGAGGATTTGGAATGGTTTCAATGCATCAGATGAAGATTTAGCAGTGTATGTATCCATAGCCAAATTGCCAGAGCTTAGCCGTAGGTGCCCCGACCTGTACGAATTCGCTGCTGCCTGCTACACAAGTGTCATGATTTGTCAGCAGACGCGGCTTTTGCAAGGCTGCCGCAGCACTCGAGCGTACATTGTAACAACGCGTACAATACATACTGAAACCTCGGGAGGCTTATTGAAACAAGGCATCTGTGCTGAAATCATTGTCCTCTTCATCAGAATCTGGTATGCTCTCGTCCCTAGCCTGACCTGCACTGACTCCGACAGCAGGGTTCCGACGTGCAGGAAGCTGAGCTTCCTCCGCGAGGACATCAGATAAAATTGCAGACCTCAGGTTGATGTGAGGCATCTTGATGAAAGCATTGGCAGGTTCGTACGGTTCTGCCAGGTCTTCACCTTGAACGTCATTGTCGTCATTGTCGTCTTCTTCGTCCGACATCGGTGCGGGTGCGTTTTCTGAAGAGGGGAATACCTTCTTTTCGATGTTGTAGAACTTGACCGAAGGGAATTGATTAGTGTGCGCGCGCACCTGCTCGAATGGTTGGAACACTGTGTACTTCAATAAAGAACGGAGGTTGCTTACCTTGCTCTTAGACATGTGGTACTGTCGGACTTGAGTCATTGCAGACATGTTATGCACGGATAGCCGATTCCTATGCTTTGGAGTAAGCCATGTGAATGTAGAGCCAGTCCGTTCATCGGGCATGGAGTTGACTCGGACGGAATACAGTTTGATAGCGAGATGCTATTCATGACAGCATCAGTCGGCAGCGCTCGGTGAATCATACGGACACGAACACGTACCGGAAGGATGTGCACATTATCAGAGCCAACACGGCCCTTCCACCACTTAAGGACCGCCTGCGGAACCGTATCGTCGAGCGGATGATCGAATGGGAACTGGTGTCGAGCATAGGCTAGAGTTTCCCTGTGAAGTTGGGCTGTAAATGATTTCCCTTTTTTTGCCCACTTCAAGAATGCCTTCTTATGGCCATGAACGATCTCTTTCTCTCCGATGTTGGCTAAGAAGCGGACAACGGACTCGAAAATTGATGGATGCCGAACACCAATGAGTGTCACCTTCTCGCCTTCCGGTAGCCACAGGTCCGACGTGATAAGATCTGATTGATGCACACATAAGACAGCGACGAGATGCAAGCAAAAGAATGGCTCTAACCAGGGTTCAGATATGCTGCAGCAAGGTATGCATTATTAGCTATGTTGCCATCCAGAAAGAGTTGGCGATGTCGCGCATTGAGGATGCCGCGGATGGCGTTCGCGACCTCAGCGTCAAAATACAGCCTAGGATTTTGAAAGGCGTCCTCTGTTGCACGAATAACAGCATGCCAGAATATATAGACGTCGGCAGCAGTCGCCTCCAGAGCCTCCAGGCAGGCTAATGCCTTTGTTGCAGGCAAAGTGGCCGCGATGAACTGGGAGAGACCAGACTCGAACTTGAATGTCTGGTGATCATCCGGTGCAGGCTGAAAATACTCAGCAATTTCCTGCGAATGTTGTCAGCAAGTCATTTCGTCTAGTCGATCCATCAATTGTACCTCATAAAGTCCGTTAGGCGATTCACGGATGACTTTCTTGATCGCAGCTGAGGACCGATGGACAGAGCGAGCAGAGAGCGGGATTGTTGCGAATCTCGTCTTTCCGATAGCCTCCAGGCCGCGTCCTGTCTTTAGTTTTTCACGAGCTTTCTTGAGGGCTGCATGTCCAGCGTGCGAGGTATGAAATAATGTTATTGTCTGCCGCACCACACGGATGATCTGGTTGCGGATTAGATCTGATTAATGCTGGTAGTGTGGACGTTTGCGCACCGGTTTGAAAACATCAATGAGATTAATCTCAAGGATTGTGCGATTCAAGTGATGGCAAACATCCGCAAGATTGAGCGCAGTGGGCATGAGGGCCAGAATTGCAATGGAACGCGAGGCTCGCGTGTTACCCGTGCTATCACATGTCAGGCCGGAAAACCTGGACGGACCGATGGCATTGACAATCTGCGCGAAGTTGTTAGAAATTGCTGAAGTAGTTAAGTTCCAATGCCCACGCACCGGACTTGCGACATTCTCAACAATCCAAGGTGCAGTGTGCGACTCGGAAGTTGCCTCCCGTGTGTCCATCAAGTATACTTCACGGTCTGAGGTCGAGACGTGTACAGTCCAGTAGGACTCACGACCTGTCGAAGTTCCGCCGTCATAGGAGAGAGTGAGGTCTTCCTGACCTTGCAGATACTTGAGTTGCTCCCGGCGGACCCACGATGCTTCGTTTACGATGCCTTCATATTCGAGCTTGTCTCTGGTTGAAGGTGCATATGATGGTAAGGCAATCTCAAGCATCTCCTTCCACTCCGGGCGCGAGACGATATATGTTGGCAAACCCGCGACGCATATGAGTTTAAGAATGGCAAGGTCGAGCTTTCTGTGACGCTCGAGCTTCCCAAGCGCCTTTGCTTGCCGAAAGAACGCATGTGTCGCGGCGCCTGCATCTTGCTTCTCCCCATCTTGTCCAATTCCATCTTGAGCTCCTAGTTCCTTCGCAACCATCATGGATCCTTTCGAATTGGTGAGCTCCTGGACCTGCGCAGACAGTGCCTTTCCAGCTGAATGTATGTGCACTTTCTCCCGCAGCTCTGAGGACAGCTTGGGGCAGTCCTTTGCATGACGAACGACTCGGATCAACGCTCGATGTCGGAAAGTATGATGGCAAGGGTTATCAGGACCTCCGACACAGCGCCAGAGCAGCGTAGTTGGATTGTCGCGGCGATAGCAAGCCTCGGTGAGAGCGTCCATCAGAGGATCCGGCGGCCGTCCTCCCCGGCGCGCATCCTTCTTCGGCTGCACCCATTTGACAAGGTCACCAGGGTTAAGCTCAATCTCCATGTCGCTCCCATCTTCTTCCCCCATCTCGTTCACATACGGAGCTGCGCCGTCCGCAACTCCTTCGGCATCTGATTTCTGTTCATCGAGCTGCTGGTCTTGCAGTACCGGTGAACTACTAGGCTGCTTGTGCGTAGCGACTGTGTTTCCGCCCGAACGCTTTGCAACCTGTAAGCAAAGCTTCTGTTACTTACTGCTGTCGCGCGCTGACAACCTCTTTGGGCACTTACAGTTGACGTTCCAGCAATATGCAGATTCAACGGCGCCGGTTTGAAGACCTCGTCCCACTGCTGCTTGCTCCCCGCATTGCCGGAACTCTCCGCCGGTTCCTTTCCTTTCGAAGCGGCATTTTTCTTCGTGCGTTTGGCTGGCACGGTGAGTGGCGTGACATTGGTGGCTACACTCAGTCGCCTCTTAACGACGCCTTCTAGACTCAATAACTGCGGCTTCGTGAACGCCGATGTGTGCGCACTTGCCCGTATAAGCATGCCAGGCGCTAGCATATTGGACTTGTATTTGAGACTGTCCTGCACTGTCGGTGAGTCGAGTCCGCAAGTAAGTGAAGCTGAGCGCGCACTGACCATGTCACGTAGGTAACACATTATGTCAGCAAGGTGTCGAATGCGTTGCACGACACAGTCTGTATCCGAGAGGAGATGGATGTCGTCGGGGATGAGATGGTGAGCAAGAGAATTGTGGCTGAGGACAGAGCAGGAGAAGCTGTCGAGCTGTGGGGTGCATGGTAACACGTTGAGTGAAAGCGGCCCAGTCGCTCCGTGTTGTCCTAACCACCATTCTATCATCTCCAACAGCTCGCGGGGCGGCTTCCGTCCAAGAGAATCAGCATAGAAAGCCGTGTGTGGCTCTACGCTGATCGCAACGGACACCCAGTGATTTGTCTCGTGTACGGCTGCTGGCAAGAGCACATCCGCGCCATCGATCCGCACCCCGATCGTCATTCCAACCTCCTTGAGTGATCCATCTTGCAGCTGCGAGCCAGCCAATCGTAGGGGAGTGATGCCGCGCATTGATTGGTAAGATGTTCCGCTAGCATTGAGTCGTGCGCGGTTGCGGTACGTGTCAATGAGCTTGACTGATGCCGCACTCGGCAGTATACATGCCGGCTTGCCTTGTCTTTGCAGACGATGACCTAGCAGCATCCCCAGCTGATCCATATGCTCCGCCGCCAGCCAACGCCGACCACAGTACGATGTAAGCGTCTTTGGATCGACGCCCATCGTCGTTGGGAGGGGTACGTCCCATGGCCAGTCGTCGAGGAGTGCTGACGTGTCTGCAGCAAGGGACTTCACCTCGTCGTTGAGCAAGCCCTCGGTCCAAGTCTTCAACCACGCAGTGGCCAGAGAAAGGCGCGCCTTGGCAGCGAGTATGCGCCGGACCTCGTACCAGTAGGTGAGAACCCACATCGGGGTTTTGAGTGTTTGTTGAGTGACCGACTCTTGAACAGGATAGCCCAGGCAAGCATAGCCTGTCTCTAGGGCGGGGATGACGCGGTTTTGCAGGATTTCCAACACCTCGGTGTGCGGCGGCATCGGCCTAGAGAGCAGGACCATTGCATTTGCGGCCGTTATGAAGCTTTGGCCCTTCGAGAAGAGTGTGCTCTGCTGGAGCAGAGACGGCGCGTTCGCCTCCGGTGGGACAGGGAAATTTTGGATATCGGCATTGCGCAGGGCTGGTGTGGGTAGTAGGACATGTTTAATGTCGTCGGGAATGGGTATTCTTTTGAGGATATCACCCAGAGTTTGAAATGAGTCGATGTCGTGGATGACCTCGTCGTCCGCCATTTGACAGTTTTGAGGGTTGGCAAAATGTGCTAGGCCAGTGTCGAAGGTGAAGATTGCGCCCTCATTTAGTCACTCACTACGGAGTGTAAATGTCGATCACAGCAACGGGTCGATCATACACACGTTGCTGCATACAACACTCTTGCAACTATCCCATGCCGAGGCGGGATGTGTCTAATACCTCCTTAAACATCCGCGTAGCATTGCACAACCACCTTACGACTGCCGGCCATGTCTGCGTGCGAGGCTGCGAGCCTCATGGCTCATGGGCCGGCGCCGGGCGCCGGAGGGGCCGACACACATCACGTGCTGGAGGTATTGTACCGGGTATATTGGGGCCCAGGGCAGGGCAGGTATGGTACCGGTACTATACAGGTACATTACCGGGGAAAAACGTTTTCGGGGAAAAACTCAGGTTTTTCCCGCAACGCTAAAGATGACACTACTTAAGCGCTGGGGTACACGCCTTGCAGTCACGTGTGATCTCGACTGTGCGCTCATATCGACACTCCACTTCTCGCTGCCGTCCGGCAACAAGGAGATCTGCTGGAAGATCAACGGGCTCCAGGTGCCCGTGGTGCGTCCTCCATATGGAGATGGTACCATCAATCGGAGTGCTTCGTCATGGCCTGGTCTTGTGTGCATCGGTGGATCTACGAGCCAATTGCAGGCTAAGGCTAGTGACACGATCTCTCTGAGAAACTTCGCGAACGAGACGCGCACGGGTCAGGTTGTCGACTGAGGATTTGGGGCCTCAAGCAAGCTCGGAGGTTTGGATCTGAACGACTGCATTGAGGCAGAGAGGTAGAAGAGAGAATTACACAGCGATATATGATGAAAATGCGAGAAACAAGTGGGATATTTCCGAGAGTACTTGACACCATGATAACGCTGGTGATGAGGCCGTGGCGGCGCGTGTAGGCGACGAGCTGCTCTTCGGACGTGCCAAAGCCGTAATGGAATGGAAGTGGGTTGTGTGTGCGATTGACGTCGTATTCGGGAGCCAGGGCTACAATGGGCATTCTGTGCTCTGTGATATCCGTGAAAGCCTCGTTAGACAGCCATGAAAGGGATTGATAGAAGACGAGGCTGACCTGGAGGCGGCTGACCTCGGCGCGCTCACTATACTTGTATCTGCCTGATTTCGAGCCAGTTGTGATCGGCTGCCCATCGATGTCAACCGCGAGCGAGTACACGTAGTCTTTGTACTTTTCTGGGAGCAAAGAGAAGTCAGGGGGAGGTGATTTGGGGTCGGTAGCGACAACAGCAGAAGAGGGTTGAGACCAATCGAGCATGATGGGCGAAGACAACCGTCGCTTGGCTCGTTCAACATGGGCGCAATTACATTCACAAATGACTGTTACAGACCAGGAATATTCGAGCCCATTGTAGGATCGCTCGCAATGCTACACTGTATACAATGCAGGTGCGCGAGGCACTCGCGAGGCGCGCGGGTATTCGACCAAGTATTTAGGGTTGTGTGGCATGCAAACTCAGGCAGTGGGCGTCTCGACTACGATCATGCTTTGAATAATTGGGACGGAGATAGAAGAGAAGTATACACAGCGAGAGATACTCTGATAGCAATGCGAGAGAAGCGTGTGAGATGGTCACGGGGTATCTGAAGGACATAGGCAGTCAGCTTTACGAAACGAAGCAAGCGGAGGCTACACACCGTCGCGGCCTTATCCATTCCATGGGTTCCGGCGGTCAAAGAACCACAGCGCAGGCTGGCCCTCGATCTGCAGCTCCTTGCGCACGATGTCAAGAACGTCCTCCTCCTCCTCCGGCTCGTACTGCTCTTCGTCAATCGTGTAGTTGGAGTACAGGGACACCACGAGCGTGTGATTGCGATCGTCAGGGTATCGGATGTGGAGGTCTGCGTTCGCGACCCGTTTCAGGCGATGCCAGGCGGGGACGAGCGCGCACGCTGCGGCGAGGTAGAAGGAGTCGTGCTCCTGCTCAACGAGGCCATGGCGCCGCGCGTAAGCGACAAGCTGCTTCTCGGACGTGCCGAGGCCGTAGTGAAGAAGCAGGGGTTTGTGCGTATAGTGGATGTCGTATTCACGCGGGAGGGTTGCTATGGGCATTCTGTGCTCCGTGATGTCTGTGAAATACTATGTGCACGTCTTGTGAGAAAGCGATGAACGACGGTAAGGACAAGACTGACCTGGTAGCGGCAGGCTTTCGCTCGCTCAGTGTACTTGCCTCGGATCGGCTTCCCATCACCATCGACAGCGACCTCGTACATGAACTCCCTGTAGTCTCCCTCTTTCGGGAGCAGAGAAAGGTCGGGCTTGTGCTTTTCGGGGTCGACATCCAAGATTGCGGAAGAGGGTTGAGTCCAGTCGCGCATGATGGGCGAGTCGGAGGAGCTGGAGAACCGTTGCTTACTATACATTGAGTCACGTGGCCACGTCTTGTCCGGCTATTACTGGTTATTACAAGTAACAGACTGGTGTGTTCGTACGATGCAATGCTACACGATACAAAGGAGGAGCGCGAGGCGGGGATATTCCACCGAGGATTTAGGGTGGGTGGGTGGCATGCGGACATTTCGACTACTGTTATACTTTGCATTGGGACAGAGAGAAGGGGGATACGTATACACAGCGACAGATAGCAATGCGACAGAAGTGGGCAAAATGGTATGAAGAGGTATCTGAAGGGCGTGACCGTCAGTTTCACGAAACAGAGCATGGGGAAATCACACACCGAAGCGAACGGTTCAATACCACGGATTCCGGCGGTCAAAGAACCACATCGCAGGCTGCCCCTCAATCTACAGCTCCTGGCGTAGGATTTCGAGGACCTCTTCCTCATGGGGCGGTTCGTACTGCTCGTCGTCCATCGTGTAGTTGGAGTATAGTGATATCATGAGTGTGTGCTTGCGATCCTCAGGGTATTGGATGCGCAGCCGGGCGTTCGCGACCTTTTTCAGGCGGTGCAGCGCCGGGACGAGCCCGAGCCCCGCCGCGAGATACTTAGAAGGAGCGGTGCTCCTGCGCGATGAGGCCGTGGCGGCGCGCGTAGGCGACGAGCTGGTCTTCGGACGTGCCAAAGCCGTAATGGAATGGAAGTGGGTTGTGTGTGCGCTTGACGTCGTATTCGGGAGCCAGGGCTACAACATTCTGTGCTCTGTGATATCCGTGAAAGCCTCGTTAGACAGCCATGAAAGGAATTGAGAGAAGACGAGGCTGACCTGGAGGCGGCAGACCTCCGCGCGCTCACTATACTTCAACTTGTATCTGCCTGATTTCGAGCCGGTTGGGATCGGCTGCCCATCGTCGTCGACCGCGAACTAGTACACGTAGTCTTTGTACTTTTCTGGGAGCAAAGAGAAGTCAGGGGGAGGTGATTTGGGGTCGGTAGCGACAACAGCAGAAGAGGGTTGAGACCAGTCGAGCATGATGGGCGAAGACAACCGTCGCTTGGCTCGTTCAACATGGGCTCAATTACATTTACACATGACTGTTACAGACTAGGATGTTCGAGCCCATTGTAGGATCGCTCGCAATGCTACACTGTATACAATGCAGGTGCGCGAGGCACTCGCGAGGCGCGCGGGTATTCGACCAAGTATTTAGGGTTGTGTGGCATGCAAACTCAGGCAGTGGGCGTCTCGACTACGATCATGCTTTGAATAATTGGGACGGAGATAGAAGAGAAGTATACACAGCGAGAGATACTCTGATAGCAATGCGAGAGAAGCGTGTGAGATGGTCACGGGGTATCTGAAGGACATAGGCAGTCAGCTTTACGAAACGAAGCAAGCGGAGGCTACACACCGTCGCGGCCTTATCCATTCCATGGGTTCCGGCGGTCAAAGAACCACAGCGCAGGCTGGCCCTCGATCTGCAGCTCCTTGCGGACGATGTCAAGAACGTCCTCCTCCTCCTCCGGCTCGTACTGCTCTTCGTCAATCGTGTAGTTGGAGTACAGGGACACCACGAGCGTGTGATTGCGATCGTCAGGGTATCGGATGTGGAGGTCTGCGTTCGCGACCCGTTTCAGGCGATGCCAGGCGGGGAGGAGCGCGCGCGCAACGGCCAGATGGAAGGAACGATGCTCCTTCTCAACGAGGCCGTGGCGCCGCGCGTAAGCGACAAGCTGCTTCTCGGATGTGCCGAGGCCGTAGTGAAGAAGCAGGGGTTTGTGCGTATAGTGGATGTCGTATTCACGCGGGAGGGTTGCTATGGGCATTCTGTGCTCCGTGATGTCTGTGAAATACTATGTGCACGCCTTGTGAGAAAGCGATGAAGGACGGTAAGGACAAGACTGACCTGGTAGCGGCAGGCTTTCGCTCGCTCAGTGTACTTGCCTCGGATCGGCTTCCCATCACCATCGACAGCGACCTCGTACATGAACTCCCTGTAGTCTCCCTCTTTCGGGAGCAGAGAAAGGTCGGGCCTATGCTTTTCGGGGTCGGCATCCAAGATTGCGGAAGAGGGTTGAGTCCAGTCGCGCATGATGGGCGAGAAAGAACCGTGGCCGCTTGAACTCGTTTCAGTTGGCCGCTACTATACACTTAGTCACGTGGCCGCGCACATCTTACCGGTATTACAGACTGGTGTGTTCGAGCCCATCGTACGATGGCTGGCAATGCTACACGATACAAAGGAGGAGCGCGAGGCGCGGGTTATTCCACCGACTACGATTATACTTTGCATTGGGACGGAGATGAAGGGGGCTACGTATACACAGCGAGAGATAGCAATGCGAAAGAAGTGGGCGAAATGGTATGAAGAGGGATCTGAAGGGCATCACCGTCAGTTTCACGAAACGAAGCAAGCGGAGGCTACACACCGTAGCGGCCTTATCCATTCCATGGGTTCCGGCTGTCAAAGAACCACAGCGCAGGCTGGCCCTCGATCTGCAGCTCCTTGCGGACGATGTCAAGAACGTCCTCCTCCTCCTCCGGCTCGTACTGCTCTTCGTCAATCGTGTAGTTGGAGTACAGGGACACCACGAGCGTGTGATTGCGATCGTCAGGGTATCGGATGTGGAGGTCTGCGTTCGCGACCCGTTTCAGGCGATGCCAGGCGGGGACGAGCGCGCACGCTGCGGCGAGGTAGAAGGAGTCGTGCTCCTGCTCAACGAGGCCATGGCGCCGCGCGTAAGCGACAAGCTGCTTCTCGGACGTGCCGAGGCCGTAGTGAAGAAGCAGGGGTTTGTGCGTATAGTGGATGTCGTATTCACGCGGGAGGGTTGCTATGGGCATTCTGTGCTCCGTGATGTCTGTGAAATACTATGTGCACGCCTTGTGAGAAAGCGATGAAGGACGGTAAGGACAAGACTGACCTGGTAGCGGCAGGCTTTCGCTCGCTCAGTGTACTTGCCTCGGATCGGCTTCCCATCACCATCGACAGCGACCTCGTACATGAACTCCCTGTAGTCTCCCTCTTTCGGGAGCAGAGAAAGGTCGGGCTTGTGCTTTTCGGGGTCGACATCCAAGATTGCGGAAGAGGGTTGAGTCCAGTCGCGCATGATGGGCGAGAAAGAACCGTGGCCGCTTGGACTCGTTTCAGTTGGCCGCTACTATACACTTAGTCACGTGGGCCGCGTTTTGACCGGCTCAGACACATCTTACTGGTATTACAGACTGGTGTGTTCGAGCCCATCGTACGATGGCTGGCAATGCTACACGATACAAAGGAGGAGCGCGAGGCGCGGGTTATTCCACCGACTACGATTATACTTTGCATTGGGACGGAGATGAAGGGGGGTACGTATACACAGCGAGAGATAGCAATGCGAAAGAAGTGGGCGAAATGGTATGAAGAGGGATCTGAAGGGCATCACCGTCAGTTTCACAAAATGAAGCATGGTGAGGCTACACACCGAAGCGGCCTTATCCATTCCATGGGTTCCGGCTGTCAAAGAACCACAGCGCAGGCTGGCCCTCGATCTGCAGCTCCTTACGGACGATGTCAAGAACGTCCTCCTCCTCCTCCGGCTCGTACTGCTCTTCGTCAATCGTGTAGTTGGAGTACAGGGACACCACGAGGGTGTGATTGCGATCGTCAGGGTAGCGGATGTGGAGGTCTGCGTTCGCGACCCGTTTCAGGCGATGCCAGGCGGGGACGAGCGCGCACGCTGCGGCGAGGTAGAAGGAGTCGTGCTCCTGCTCAACGAGGCCATGGCGCCGCGCGTAAGCGACAAGCTGCTTCTCGGACGTGCCGAGGCCGTAATGAAGAAGCAGGGGTCTGTGCGTATAGTGGACGTCGCATTCAGGCGGGAGAGTTGCTACGGGCATTCTGTGCTCCGTGATGTCTGTGAAATACTATGTGCACGCCTTGTGAGAAAGCGATGAAGGACGGTAAGGACAAGACTGACCTGGTAGCGGCAGGCTTCCGCTCGCTCAGTGTACTTGCCTCGGATCGGTTTCCCATCACCATCGACAGCGACCTCGTACATGAACTCCCTGTAGTCTCCCTCTTTCGGGAGCAGAGAAAGGTCGGGCCTATGCTTTTCGGGGTCGGCATCCAAGGTTGCGGAAGAGGGTTGAGACCAGTCGCGCATGATGGGCACACTGGGTACACAGGCGTCGGTTCGACACGTCCGAGAGCGGACTCGTCGGTTGCTTGGTTGGCTTGCAGCGTCCACAGCAAGTCTCTCCGGCCCTCGCACAGCACCCGTGAGCTTAGAAATTTGTTTCCAAGAGCTGGCGCCTGAGGCTTGAGCTTATGTTGATGATGAGGTGGTGGCAGGAACGTTGAGGCGTAGTCGGAAGAGCGTGCGGCCGCCGCCGGCCCCGGCCCGGCACTCCGACATCCTGCCCAACTCGCCGCCTTCGTCTAGTTTGTCCTCCATGATGGCGTCTGCTCTCGCAATGTCGCAGCAAGTGGGTACGATTTACCATTGGTTTCTCCCCTACCACACGCATTTCCTCACGCATTCACAGCGCATAGTAGATATAGCTGCTCCTGGCATCTGGGTGGCTGGTGAAGGCACGGCGCACGCTGACTCAGATTATAGAGCATAGCCCAATGCCTCGCGAATGCAAGGCAATCATTGCAGGCCTGTCATATATCACACAACTTTGAGGCGCAAGCTCAGGCCCGCGCTATGTTCTACCGGCAGTCGAAATAGTCAAACACGCCCGCACATACGCCACGCCGGCCGCCGCACCTTCGCATGCATTTGACATTCGTGGCAGTGTCAGTCGAAGATAACATCAAGGCCGTCAACATGTACGCCGGAGGTGCGCCCATGACATATACGGAGGCTGTGATCGACATTGAGGGGTGAGAAGCACTGATAATACATACTGCTCGTCTCCGGGTCTTTACCTTCGGTCGCGGTGATCGCTGATGGACCCGTTCAGTCTATACAGAGCAGGTCAATGGAGAGCGCGGGATTTCGGGATTTTGAATGAAGATCAGCTTACTAGTAGTGAAGGCTTGGAGAGCCAGCCGAGAGCCAGAGGCGAATGCACATCATGGGAAGCTCTTCCATGACATTGACAGTCTGCTGTTGTATATCGATTTATGCGTCATCTGAGTAGCACCTCCGGCAGGTCGCGTTGTCGAGGAACGCATCAATGGCGCTCAACGACGTAGACTCGGAGTGAGAAGCATGCTTGAGAACTCTCCGGATCAGATATGCCACGCCATGCAACACTTGCCTTCATTGTCGGTGTGATAGACGGCGGGATCACTCCAGGTTGGCACACGCAGACGCCGTGGAAAACGTGAGAGCCTGAACGGGCCCGAGGACTCTAAGACCTGATACGCGGTATCAAGGAGTATACATTGGCACATGAGCTTTCACTTTGACCCAAGCCTCCTCAAGCGCCTGAGCAATCTCCTTGGGCAGTGGGCCTTTCGCGCTTTAGTAGACTTTCTTCAGCATTATTGCGTAGAGTCGATGGGAAGGTGCTTACTGGTTATCTAGGGCGGTTTCGAGCTGTGCGAGCTTGCTGCCCCCGTAAATCACGCCGACATCGGATTCACGCAGCTGGCTATGGTGCGCGATCCATCGTATGGCCATTTCAGTGAGCCCGACTCCGTGCTTGTCCTACAAATGTCCGACATGTCATGTCAGACCCATTCGGAAAGTCAAGGATGGCGCTTACCCCGAGTGCTTTGAGCTCGCGCAGGACAGGCACAGAGCGAGCATAGCGGCCCGAATAAAAAGCACTGGCCGGGCTCTTTGGATCGAAGCGGATGTTGTTGGCGAGACTCTGCTCTTTATCGAGGTGGAAGCCGGTAAGGAATCCTCCACTATCGTGAGATTGTCCTCAGTACCATGGGCTGAAGCAGGTAAAGGGGAAAGTGACTGACGCGAGAGGCGAGTACGCTGCAAAGCGGATGTCATATTTGCGAAGGCATGGGAAGAGCCTGCGACGGATGAGCAGTGACCTATGAAAGTGGAACGAGGACTGCGTACTCGACTTCGTTACTCCTGTCGAGGCAATTGTAAATGCCCTGGTATACAGTGGGAGCCACGTAGCCTTTGAGTCTCGCAATCGTAGCGATCTCTGCGACCTGTGTATTTTTCGAGGCACGTGGGCGAAATCCAAGAAGTCAAAGTTGTCTCTTACCTCCCAAGAATAGAAGTTGCTCAAACCAAAGCTCTCGCTACCGTAACGTTAGCAGGCAGACTGCGAACGATTGATCGAAACAGTCCACGCACAATACGCCCTGCTTGTGTAGTTCATCGATGGCACTTAGAGTTTCCTCGAACGGTGTGCTCCTGTCGGGTGTATGAAGATAGAGGGTCCTGATTTTGACGCCGTTGAGGGCATCGAGGGACAGCTGAACTTGCTCCTTGACCTTTGCGGCAACAAAATCTCCCGGCTGCTTCGGGAAAATCCTAGTAAAAGAACATGAAATAAGATTCCCTTGCAACGAGTGAAGTTATTACTTCGTGTCCACCCTGACTCCGTCGAGATTCAGCTTGGCCACGAGCTTCCGGTATCGGGTCAGGGTCTAATATCGGCCAATGTTCAAGTGCACCAACCTTTTCAGACGAGCCGCTGCCATAAATCCTGGCCGTGTCGATGCCGCTGTGTCCGTGTCTGACCAAGGTGTCGACAAATGGCTGAGCGGCCTCTACAGTGGTCACCCTGGTGAAAGCGCTTCCCTCCGTACCGATTGTAGCTGCACCCTGCGCAGTGAGCCCGCTGAGCATACCGAACCCGACGCGTGAGATGAAGAAACGCACGAAAAGGGCATGGACACCGGGAGCAGTAGACATTTCGAGTAGTAAACTCGGGATTGCGATATGGATTCGAGCGCAGAGCAGCGGTCACACGGCCCACACCAGGCGTGCTCCTTATATGAGCTGTTGTAGGCGGCCTTGTAGCACAGCGCTTTCGCCGTTATGCAATATAGATGATCATAGATGATCAAAACGTTTGTTGGCTTGATAATCCTTAGCGCCAACCTACATTTCGGCGTTAACGAGGGTCACACGATGAGTTATCGACTCGGCACGCACATGTGGGCCTTCGGCTGGTCAAATTCTGGCGACAGCAGTGAGATCTTGAGATTCGACATACTGTCAGTAATCTGTGGCGTCTACAGTAAGCAACTGTTCGCACCCATCTATTGAATTTGACGTAAGGTCTCCGCTTTCTTGCATCACAGTTCGGCACGCCATCGCGTCCCAGGACATTGCTCGGCACCTGCACACCAGGCTTCTGTGAGAATGCGGCCAATTTCAGTCGACGAGCCCGGGAAATATGGACAGCATACGGTAATTTGTGCTTGATCGACGGGCACCGCGCCGTGTATAAGGTGCGTGGTGAAAGCGGACACTGGGAACGTGGTCTGCGCTTCGCTTTCCCGAGACCGTAGTTCTCGACCTGAAATAGAGTGTTCGATGTGCGGCCCGGGGAGCTCAATCGCGTACCCACTGCGGCCGTGCATCCAGTGGTCTCACGATCATTGCGAGTTTGCTATGACAGCAAACATGCAAGGCGTATGAGAACGACCCAAACACTGGCCGGTGATAAACGCACGAAAGGTAATTCTCGCTTGGAGCGAGGACGACTCGGAGCGCGCGATGATGGCAGACACGGAATGCTGCGCGTTGCAAGTGGGTGAGGTACATGCTGTATGGAGAATTCGGACAACTCTCCAGTCTCCTCGCACAGCGCATGAGCGTCCAGCGGCACAGTTAGTGTCAACGAGCTGACAGTATGAGCGACTCAAGTCGGAGGTGAGCAGATTTTTGGCAAGCCCACGTGGTGCATCCGGCCCGCCGGCCCGCGCGGTCCTATTCTCATCATCTCCTCGACGGCCGGACGCTGCACTCAGTGCCAACATGGACGATTCCACGAGTGCTGTTACATCATGCCACACAGACCAAGCTCACAGAGCCACACTTAGTTATCTCTGCACGTTCCTCGCACCGTCGGAACGAGTTCATGACCGCGGTGCCATGCGAAGGCTGAGGCTCGCACCTCCAATTCCCAGTGGCAATCTATCTGCCAATATGTATGTAGAGGCTTCGCACTACACTCGCCAAGCTTCAGAGAATGGCACCCCGCGCCCACGCTCTCGTCCACCAGGCTAGCTCTCCGCGCACCGTCCAGCATCAGGAAACCCGGCAGCTGCTTGAGGCCCCTTGAGAGCGCCTCAAGAGCTCAAGCGCGGTCAAGGAGTAGGGTGTCTTGAGAGACGGCTCAAGCGCTTGAGTCATGCTCTCGAGCACCCTCAAGCAGGCTCAAGCGTTCGGCTCGCGACCGCTTCGTTTGCTCCCAAGCGATCTCAAGCACGCAGCCGATCTCAAGCACACAGCCGATCTCAAGCACACAGCCTTGTTATCATTGTTATCTTAGATAACTAATTTGTTTATTTCTTGCTGAAATTCACCTCGGGCTTATCATGGATACGCTAAACGAGCGCGAAACGAGTGCATATATTATGGGTACCACCGGCACACCACCGGGGACCCGAGAGTAAGGACCGAAGCTCGGAAAGGGAGTGGGGATGGTAGAAATGACAGGACGACGAAATTATCAACACCGAAATAAGCTACGAGGATGATAGGTTGATCACGATCATTAAAAGATTAGCTCGAAGGGAATGTCTGAACGGAACAATTAACCAGCCTGAGCTGCTGCAAGAAGGCCTGGAGGCGGCGTGATGAAGATGGGATTTCGCGTCGTTTGTTGCCGTCGTCATCACCATATATGGTTGTGGCCACGGCAACAAACGCCAGCGCACGGACCTTCGGGGGATTACGGCCATTGAGGTAGCGCACTTTCGAAAGTGCGCTACCTCGATGGCCGTAATCCCCCGAAGGTCCGTGCGCGAGCGTTTGTTGCCTATGGCCATATTTGGTCATGGCGACGGCAACATGTGAGTGTCAGGGGACAACGACGTAGCCATATGTATAGCCCTCACATACTACAGGGATATGAGTTTTTCCTGATGTACGTACACTCCTCATTATCATATGAGCTGCTATGAGCTGGCTCGAGAGCACTCAAGAGCACTCAAGAGGGCACAAATACGCGCTGTCAATGATGCGCTCTTGACGCGACTCTCGAGACACGCCAAGCGCTTGAGAGCTCTTGAGAGCGCTTGTCGTTCGTTACTTCTCTTGACCGCGCGGGCGGTTTTCCTGATGAGCGCCTGTCCACGAACAAGTGATGGCATAGTACATCGGCGCGCCAGAGTCCTCGCCGGTGCGTGAGGAAGAGGCCCGAGTCGCCGCGGAGGCAGAGAACACGGACGTCACCAGGCATCTTCGCTGATCACCGGCATGCACAGGCAACTAGGCCTTGCCTTGAGCAAGAAAGGGAACAAATCCGAACCCCTGAGCGTTCGCGGTCCAGCTGCGTCTGCGTAGGGCCGCGCGCGGCACCATGCACAAGCCACAGACATACGGTCCCAAAACGATGGGTACATCACCTACAAAAGGCCGGCCAGGTTTCCTTCCTCTCCGGGTGCTTGCCGACGTGTGTGTTGTCGAGGGATCAGAATCGCGATACGCTTTCCAGACACACAACTTGAGACACGGTATGGGACGAGATGAGATGAGACGGACTCATAGAGGTTAGTCAGGGTAGGTCCGCATGATGAACAGAACGGAAACGGAAAGGGCGGTGTCGTCCGCATATAGTCGGAGACCCTGGCCGGCGGAAATCCGTGGCTGTTCGCAGTGTCGTCAACGAGCTGGGCAGAGATACAATAAGGTCTAGGCACCCACCTCTATGCGCTCGACCAAGCCTGTCCCCGAGCATCATCACTCTGCGCATACATCCGTGGGACTGGCACGTCTATCACCGCGGTGGCCCTAGTAGCGATGCCGAGGACACATCAAGGTCGTTTACTTGGACACCGGGATGCACCCATGCTATAATCTCATAGGACGGAGGGCTATGATCGACAGCGAGGGGTGAGAAGGGCTAATACATACCGCCCCGGATCAGCGCGAAGTGTCTTGTCGTGTCTTGTCAGTGATGGAGCGTGGATCAAGACCAGTTGGCGGCGCCGGATGCTGGGTACGGAGGTACGGAGGACGTGAGATGCGGATGGGTTCGCCGGTGGATTGCGTGCGCATGGAGGGGTCGATGAAGGTCCCGGTCAGCTAAGAGTGGTGCACAGAGTGAGTGCAGCGCGCATGACAAGAGATTCCATTCACGCTGAGACTAATTTGAAGATAATAGCGGTACGTGTCAGGCCGCGTCGGGACGACGGATGAAGAGGAGGGGCGCACCTCATTGTCAAACATCCACCGACATCCACGGCATCTCACATGTCCAGCAGTTGCAACGGCCTAAGAAAGATTCGAACTACACTTGAACCTCTCGATACTGCGATAAATAAATATGGCATCGCTGGGCGCGGCCGAAACGCGTGCATGCGCTCTATGATGGCGGTCTGAATGGCCAGGCAACCGCCCGCAGCTCCCTCGGGGCCGCCGAACAGATGTGTCTGCGCAACTAATCCATCATGTAAGTATCATGGCAAGCAGTGTAGCATCAAGGCCGGTTGACGACGAGGGGCTGTTGTGGGACATACTCACCCGGATCTGATGTGCCACGCTACGAACCTTGTAAGCTTGTTGGTGTGATGAACAACGGGATCAGTGCAGGAAGCTCTGTGCTTTACTTGTGGAAGACGTGAGAGGCAGGAGGGCGCGTGGGTATTTGGTGGTGCCTGCGCACGGACCCGGTGGATGCCGCCGACGTACCTGCGTGCCACCTCCGAGGCTTCTGTCGATGGCAGCTTGGCCATCCGGCGTCATCGGACGAGGACCGCGGGGTGTGGGGCATGCAGATTCAGTACCAAATCCATTTTCTGTGGGTTAGCTGGGTGGATTTAGGCGAATGAACGGACCGATCGGCCCAGATCGGCCTTTCTCGAGGGCGATCGAGATCTGCGCGTCTTGGTCGGCAGGCCGGCATGGCCAAGTAGACGGCTCGATTTGGGTTTGTTCTTTCCTGGTGCGTTCACTTCTTGGTCCTGTTCGTCGCCAGCGCCGGGCCCCAACACAGCGCATACCGCCGGGCCACCGCCGGGGCTCTCCCACCGTCTCCTCCGGCCCTCCAGTCCATCGCAGTACGGCCCATGTGGAATGACCGCGCGATTGCCTGGGCAAGCCCCGCCGCGACGACGTACCTCCGAGACGCCGACACATCACAATGGAAGACCACTTGGCCACCACGTATCCTGTCGTCCTCTGCTCCTGCATCTGACTCTCGTCGACATCCCTACGCGCGGCGACCGACACTAGGACAACAAATGCATGCTGCGGCCGGCCGGCGGTGCGCGCGTGGGAAGGGCGTTCGCACCGATCCGCGCAAGCAGAAGACCTCCCCCGGCGCGCCCAAACCGTCGCCCCTTCCTTATTGGCTGCTCTGCTGTCGCCGCGCCCGCGTGTATATAACCTCCCCCCGCCCCGCCCCTCCCGTTGCCCTCTTCTTGTCTCCTACCTTACCCTGCCCGCCCATCTAACGACCCTGCCTGCTCTCGCTCTCTTGCCATCTTGCTAATTTAACATGCACGCGTTCCGCAAGGTATGTCGCGCCCGTTGCTCGCTCCCCGGGCACCGCACTCACTAGGCGCACGTCACAGTCAAAAGAGGGACAGACCGGGCAGCGCCTGCACTCGTCTTCGTCCCTGCCAAATCTATGGTGAGCCGCCCATCTCTTTCCTGTCCTTTTGCCTTTTCTATTTGGCGCGCCCGCCCTTGTTCTCGTTCCGTTGCCACCGCTCCACCGTTGCTCGCTTGTCGCCCCTCGACGTCGCTCGCTGTCAGCTTCCCCGTGTTTCCTGCCCATCTTTGATGGCGAAAACTTTTTATCCGTATTTCTCTCCCACCATTCTCTCCTCCCGCTTTGCGTGGCCCCTCCTTCTCCTCCTCCCACCTTCACTCTTGGTTGTTCGACTTCCCGACGATGCCCACCTTGCCCCGCCATTGCTGTCTTCTGGGCATCTCCCGCTCATCTTTTATGGCTGAAATTTTATATCCGTGGTTTCTCTTCATTTTATGCTTCGTTCCCCATTTCTCTGGCCTCTCATTCCACCTCTCTCCTGGCTCCTCGACGTCCCGACGATCCGCGCCGCTCCCACTCTCTGCTATCCTCTCGGTGATCTGCGTCGGCCTCAACTTTATATATGCGCTTTTCTCTTCGTCTCATTGTCCCTACCCCACATCGTGGCTCTCCTCCCTTCATCCTCTTTTTGACGCTCCGGCGATATGTTTTGCCCGCTCACACCCGTTTTCGGGTGTTTCCTGCCCGCATACATTTTATCCCCGTTATATCTATTGCGTCTTCGCAACCGTTCCACCGTTGCTTTCATTATGTCAACGCACGTCCTCGCACTCGCCACGCGTTTCCTTCGGTATCATTTCCGCGCGATCTCATGCCTTGCTCGACCTTTGAACGTCGCGCGCATTGCTGTTTTCGTCTACCTTTTCTCGTCTCTGCTTGCGCCGTCCCTGTTATTTTCTGCACGACTTCACCCATCCGTCGCCTTTCCTTTACTCTCTTCGACACCGAGGATTGCACCCATCCATCTTTGGCGTTGAGACTTTGACTTTCGTCTTTCGCCTCTAGATATTTTCTGCCATTCTCTCGCATCTCGACCTGGCCCAGTAATGCGTGGCTGCTTCATGTCCTGGCTCTCGAAAACTGCGTAGCTCCGTACTCGTCTTTCTGTCCTCGCTCTCGCCACTCGCCTCTATTCGCATATAATTTCCGATCCTTTACCTTGTCCATTGCATTCTTATTTCATCCTCTCCTTCCTTTTCCCCTCACCCGTTCTCTCCTAGCTCCACCGCACTTTCCCTCCATAATTTCGTCATGCGCCCTCGATCCCATCGCGCTGCATTCAATTTCCGCGCGTTGGTCACCCCTCTTTCGTCGTTTACGTCCTCGGTTTTCCATTTTCGTCCACCACCCTGTTTTCTATTGCCCCATCACTTCCTTCCTCCGTCCTCCATCCCCAAACTCGTCACCTCTGTCGGTTTCCCCCAACGCAGTCGCAGGATCTCCTCAGACCTTCCGCCCTATGTGTCTTCTGCGCCTTCCCTCGAGCTTTCGCGCACGCCTTCTTAGTTCCCGCGCCTTGTCTCTTTCTCGTTGCAGACTTTCCATTTTTCGTCACCACCCCGTTACCAATTTCCCTACTGACCACCCCAATTACGTGCAGGCTCCCGCGCTCTGTTGCGCCCACCCCTTCCGCGGCCCCCGCGCGCAGTCCCACCTCCAAACGCGCCCACCTCGGCCCGCTCGACCTCGCGCCGTCCAAGCTCTCTCCCGCCCAGTACCCTGCCTCCGCCGCCTCCCCGACGTCCCCGTCTCCCCGCCGCCCGCCTCTTCCTCTCCCCCTGACGCCCCCGCTGACACCCGCCTCGTCGCTCAATGACGGCACAAGCGCGGGCGGACACCCGGCCACGCCGACGGACCGCGGCGGCGACGACGAGTTTGAAGATGGCGAGGAGATGATATGCTGGCCGCGGCGGTGCGGGTACGGTGTGGACCCCGACGGCAGCGAGGATCGTACGCCGACGGAGCAACCACACACATACGCCGCCCGTGAGCCGGAGCCCGCCACCATCGCCGCGCCCCGCGCGATCACGCGGGCGCTGACGCGCGACGGGCCGCCGTCGCGCTTCCTGGTTGTCGCAGGCGTGCCGCGCACGCTCCCTCCCACCTCCCTCAAGCGCGCGTTCGGCGCATACGGCGACGCAAAGGGCATCCACGCGGGGTACCTCGCACGCCACGGGGCCGTCGTGCTCGCGTTCTACAGCCTGCGCGAGTGCGAGGGCGCGCGCCGGGCGATCTGTGCGCGCGACGCAGTCTTTGTGCAGGGCGAGCATCGTGTGTCCGTGCGCATGCGCGCTGGCTTCGTCAGCCTCGCCGAGGCAAAGGAGGTGAGCGGCAGCGCCCGTTGGACTTTTTGCCCTATGCTGATCGGATTGGGTTGCAGTTGACAGGGGACCCCTCGCCGGTCACAGAAATCGAGACCGACGCGGCGTTTTACATCCAAATCAAGGACCACGCTATGCAACCTGCGGCGGTGCAGCAGGTATTGCTCGCGTTCGGCCAGCTGCTGGCGTTTCGCGAGTGCGAGTGGGTGCCCATGGAGGGTCAGGTGCGCGCCTTTGTTTCATTTTTCACCGCCTCTCCCATCTTGTGTTTGTTTGCGTTTCATTTGCCTCCATCCACGGCGCCTCGCAGCTTTGTCTTCCACCCCTCGTATTTCATCTGTCTTGGGTGGCGTGCGCAACGACTCCATGATGCGATGATCATCAGATCAGGCGCGGGCGTTGTGCGTTGCGCTAATTCGACGTGCGAGTGCAACCTGCTGAGCCTCCGCCGCGCACGCATCAGTATGTGCATGGCCGTGGGTAGCTCGTGCGGATCTGGTTGGGTCGCGATGCAATCACGCGGGCGCCTAGTCCGTTCTTGTCTTCGCACTCCTTGTTGTTCTCAGGCATACAAATACGCTCTTCTCCCGTCTTGTCCTCGCTTTTACTCCCCTCGTTTTGCCTCGTGGACTGCGCGCTGATCATTCCTTTCGTTGGCAGTGGTTCTACGTCGAGTACTACGACGTGCGCGAAACGCAGCAGGCGTTCCGTGACCTGCACGACAAGCCGCACGTCCTGGGCACCCAGTTTTCGATCTACCCCGCCGACGCAGTCGAGCACCACGCCACGTCCTCTTTGTCCTCGCCGCCTTCGCCCTTGCATCCCACCTATCCGCAGCACAGCCAAGCCGACACGCAGTCGTACAACGCGGACGGGTCCCGCCCCTCGCTGTCGCACCGCCAGTCCAGCGACGCCTGCGTGCCGTTCCCCACCGCAGGCAGCGCCTCTCCCACGACCACGGACTTCCCGCTGGGCCCGCGCGGCCCGCGTCCGCGCAGTGCAAGTGCCGAGGCGGGCGACGGTGTCAAGGCCTTCGGCGAGGCGGGCAGCGGCGCGAGCGCACTCGAGGACCGCCTGCGCCGCCGCCTCGCGCCGCGCGACGACGCGGACGGGGAGCGCCAGCGCAGCGTGAGCTTCGACGCCGCGGAGCGCGAGTGCGTGTACGAGGTCCCCGGGGCGTATTCCGGCCACGCGGGGTACGAGTACGAGTACGATGCGTACGGCGCATACGGCCACGGCGGGCCCGCGGGCGCGGAGTACTTCATCCCGACGGCGCCGCCGAACACGTATGTCGCGGTGCCGCAGTACATCCTCCCGCGCCACGCACCCCTCGTGCACGCCGCGCCCTCGCGCCGGCGCGAGCACCACCACGCGGCGCACGGCCCGGCGGCGCGCGCGTACGCGCACGCGCACTACGCGTCGGCCGAGTCCGACCAGGCGCACCACTACTTCGCTGCGCCGCCAACGCTGCACCACACGCACACGGCGCCGCCCGCGCCGCCGCCGGAGAACAACCAGCTGAACCTGGCGCGCATCGCGAGCGGGGCGGACACGCGGACGACGGTGATGATCAAGAACATCCCGAACAAGATGAGCGACCGCGATCTGCTGGTGTTCATCGAGCGCGTTGTGCGCCGGCGTATCGACTTTTTCTACCTGCGCATGGACTTCCAGAATGGCTGCAATGTGGGGTACGCGTTTGTGAACTTTATGACGGTGAAGGATCTGCTGGTGTTTGCGAAGGCGCGGCTGGGGGTCAAGTGGTGAGTGTTGGGCTTCCCCGTTCGTGTGGTTGGGTGGGTCCTCATCGATTTGGCAGGAATATGTATTCGAGCGAAAAGGTGCTGCAGATGAGCTACGCGAACTACCAGTGCGTCTCTCATCTCTCTCGTCCACGCCTCAGACGGCGCACTGATCGCGCGCGTGTCGCAGAGGCAAAGAAGCGCTTGTGGAGAAGTTCAAAAACTCGGGGATCATGGACGAGCGCGAGGCGTGGCGCCCGAAGATCTTCTACTCGGACGGCCCGCAGCAGGGCCTGCCGGAGCCGTTCCCCGCGCCGACGCACCAGCGCCGCAAGGAGCGCAGCGCGCACAACCGCGGCGCGCTGTTCGTGCCCGGCGTCGCGCGCTGAGCGCCCCGCCGTGGACCGTATTTGTTGTGGACTCTGTTTCGTTTCTCGTTCCTGCTCTGTGTGCGTTTTAGATTCTGCTGTCCTGCTCTCGTTGCTGTGCCACCCTGACGATGCTAAATTATGCGTGCGCATATACTGTATATCCGGACTCACCCTCGCGCTGTCCATATCTTTTTCGTTCTCGTCATAGACTCGGACCCCGAACATCGTCCGCGCTTTCCTTTACCTCACGTCGTGCTCGTGCTCCCATCTGCTTCCGTTCTGTGTCTCCGCGTCGTCGCCACCACGTCTGTTTCATAACGCATCATCGGCCTACTATACCCTCCTGTAAATTACCGTACGCCCCGTCTGCCTGCTGCTGTGCTTCATTCATTTGCTCATACTCAGAGACTTTGCTGTCTGTTTACATATCGCGCTTTCTGTCATGAATACCTGCATAGTACATGCGTCCGTACATAAGAATATTCCGAATCAGAATTACCAGAATCAAGGCTATGTCGTCGTATGTGTATATCTGCGAGTCTGTTTGATCACACGGCTGTGCAGCGACGTGGAGACGGAAAGCAAAATGGACACGCGACAGGCCGCCAACATCAAATGCCCACGCACTTGATCAATTTACTTGCAGTTTCATTTTCCCGCCCTCGCGCGTCTTCGAAGTCCACCGTGTCGCGAAACTCGTGATCCTGCGGCCCATCACAGTCGACTACTAGGAGGCGGTGTTGGCAGTCAGAACTGCGACATCCGCACAGCCTGCCGTGGTGCGCAGATGACGTCGACGCTGCGGCGTGTCTCACGACCTGGCGGTGGGGGTCCTGCAACGTACGATGGTGAAGACATCCAGGCCAGGCCACAGAGTGCAGCGAGCACGCTGGACGCGGGCTACGACGTGTGGTGGAGGTGTGTGAGGCCCGCGGCGGTAAGTACGCGCACCGGCGTTGAAGGAAGAAACCCAAATCGAGCCGCGCACTTGGCCATGCCGGCTGCCGACAGATCTCGATCGCCCACTGGTCGAGACACAGCCGATCGGTCCGTTTGTTCATGACATGACACATAAAATGGATCTGAACCCCACACGTCCGGTGCTTGCCGACACGCACTGCATTGCAGCAGCCGGCGTCGATCACGCGCCCTTCTGCCCGTCGCCACAGCCTGCCGCCCAACAGTGTCCCTCTCCCACCCCTCGACCTCGACGTCGATTCCCATGGCCTCCGGCGTATATGCGGCCTTGACGCGTTCCTCGACAACGCGACCGACGTGTCGTGATCCTCAGATCCCACCGAATCTCACGGTCTGCATGGCCGGAAGGGCACCATCTGCGACTCATCAAGGACGGTACGTACCGATCCTCCTGACCGGGTTGCATTTGCTGAGATCATACTGGAATAGAGCTCGGGCGGTTCGGACACCATGGTCGGGCCAGAATAACTTCACGCCCTGCCGAATTGCCCTTCTGGATGTATGCGTGGACCAGGGGCATATCGCGCGCGGTTCGTTCATCTAAGTGTATACCCAATGAGGTGCGCCCTTCCTCCGTTGCGCTTCAAGATACAGCCTGACATGTACCGCGCCTTCTCTCAGCACCCACGTATATGCGTCCTGGGCGGCCGGTGATCCCTCCACCCAAAGCCACCAATTCAAGCTCGCCAGCCGCGCACCCCCACCAACGCGCGCAGTCCTAGCTCCGACGACGTACTCATCGGCAGGAAGGTCATGTCGCGTGGCCTGCGGAGGGCTATAAACGCGACGGCTCCTTTCGAGATCGACCGGGTCTGCCCGCGCGCAATACATCGAACCGTGCGCACGTCCCCTGGTACCGATCCACGCTCCGTCGCTGCCAAGACAGCACGCGACAAGACATGATTCGACACGTCTGGCTGATCCGGAGCGGTATGTGTTGGCAGTCCTTCTCACCCCTCGCTGTCGATCATGGGCGCACCCCGGTGTTCAAGTAAACGACCTCCTAGTCCCGGCGCGGTGATAGACGTGCCGGTCCCACGGATGTATGCGCAGCGCGATGATGGGCGGAGGCGCGGTGCTTCGCTAGAGGTGGGTGACGACGCCGCATGTAGCCTGGGCCCTGTCCTGTACCTCGTCCGCCCACCGGCCAGGGCGAAGCACCTTTCGGATGACCGGAAGATACTTCAGCGTTCTACTCCGCCGTCCTTGTCCGCGATTGTAAGGCGGACGTCACTTCCGTTCTGTTCATCATGCGGAGCTACTGGCCCCCGACCGATGCGCGTCTCGCTGAATGGCTCCAAACCAGTTCATGAGGAAGCGGTCACTGATATATGCTTGACATACGGAGTGTTCGAATTGTCAGTATCAGCATGTTACAATGGTGGTCTGCGCGCGCTGACGTCCAGCTGTAATAATGATGCATACTCCTCCTGTCGCTGAAATCAAATCTCAGAAATCGCTTCCGCGGACCAGTCGTACGTCGAGCGGCACTGTAGGCGTTATACCATCCCCATATGGAGGACGCACCACGGGCACCTGGAGCACGTTGATCTTCCAGTAAATTTCCTTGTGGCTCGGCAGCGAGAAGTGGAGTGTCGATATGAGCGCGGTGATGACTTGTTCTGCGCGAGGTCAGTTGTGGACGTCTAGAGACATCGCATGGCATAGCGTACTGATCTCCATCTCTGCAAATTTGAAGCCACTGTACAACGTTTTAGTTTTAAATTTCAAAGGCGCTCTTACAATGGGACGAATTTACGCACATGCATGCCCTCCCGCCGCCGAGGAAGGTCATCCTGATACACGAGGGAATCAGTCAGCATGACGGGCACCGCCGGCGTTCGAGTCCAACTCACATCGACGCATATACCCCAGGGTACTTCACACCCGTCTTTTCGCCCTCAAACTCCCGATTCTCACCCAGCGCGCCATCGAGGTCGTGCGAGAAACGCATCCGCTCGCCCGACGCCGTGAGCCACCGTTCCGGCTTCCACACCGACGCGTCCTCGCCCCACACGTTCTTGTTGTGGTTCGCCGCCAGGATCGACATGATCACCGTCGTGCCCGAAGGCACCGCGACGGAAGACACCATTTCGCCGGATGCAGCGCGCACGGGGTATTGCAGAGGGAGCGTGGTTGGCTGCCGCGTGCTGCAGGAACAATTAGCGGGCTGGAGCGCGCGGAGAGAAGGGGTGAGGCGTACACCCGATTAAGGAGGGACGTGGGCGGGTGCACGCGCAGCGTTTCCCGCACCACGGCGTCGAGGTAGGGAAGCGCCATCAAGGCGTCGTATGGCAGTTGCACGTCCTCCCATCGCTGCTCCTCTGGGAGCCCCTGTGCGGCCTTGTACGCGAGCCGTGCCTTCCGGAGTTCGCTCCGCAGACGTGTCTGCACTGCGGGATTCGAAGCGAGGATATACAGGATACGGCATATTGCGGTTGTGGTGGTCTCGAAGCCGGCAAAGAGAATGGTGCTGAGAGATAATCTGTCAGCCATCAAACAAAGTAGTGCAGTATTGTTGCAGCGCACTTCATTTGTCCGAGAATCTCTGCTTCCGAAAGTCTGTCCGCGTCATCGGACGCCGTGTTCGCTTTCACTGGTGATTGAAGAGGTCAGTCGTACATCAGTGTGAGGCATGAAAACGGACGGAGGATGCTCATGATATCCTTCCCGAGGAGACGAGCTCCAACGTCCCCTCCAACAAGTGTTTCATCGGCGTCCGTTGCGTTCTTGCCCAGCGCGTCTTTCTTCTCTTTGAATATCTGCCGGCTGGATCGGTCCATGACCTGGACAAGTTCACGCATCTTCTTGACACCTTTGATAGGGAGCCAGTCGATGAGCTTGTTCCGCCAGTGTAAGGAAAGGTTGCGTATGGCGACAGGTACGAGCGGTCGCAGCATGATGATGCTCAAGGCAGTCGGGCTGAAGTAGCGGGAGCAGAGGGAGCAGGTCAGGACGTGCTCGCGTTGAGACCAAGATATCGTACGCACGCTAGCGACTTGATGGCTTCCGTGTAGGGATGAGTCTTAGTAGCCTCTAGAGCGTTAAAAGAATAACCTAAGCCGGCCTGCGAGATATACTCGAGCGTCCCGCGCGTCATCCATGGCAGTACGTCGATCTCTTTGCTCTCTAGGATGAAATATGAGCCATTTTTCAATGGAATTCGATGTGTCCTACCACCGCTCTCCTGGACTTGTGATGACAAGAGCTCTCGCAACTTGTCCGCAATGGGTTGGATGATGGGGAGCAGAACACGCATATTCGCGAGCGAGAAGACCGGGTTGAGCATCTTGCGCTGCTTCTTGTGTTGCTCACCTATAAATAAAGAATAGAATCAGGCAATTATATCGAAGCAAGGGTCGTTTACATACCAAGCGTGGAGATCAAGCCTTCGCCGAAGATGATCTTGTTCCCCCTGATTGAAAATGAGACGACGAACGAGAGCCGTATGATTATCCGCATACATTATGAACATATCTGTCTCTTCATAGATGTGCTGCTCCTTCACTACGATGTGGTGGAGGGCGCGAGGATCCGACACGTAGAGTTGCTCTTGCTGTATCCTGTATAAGACGAAACACAAAGCGAATTGAAGACTGGCTCACCCCAAGAAGACCGTGTACCTTCGCCACCCCTCCATAGCGGTCCGCTATGCTGAGATTGTATTCTCGTCCATCCTGGACGATTCTATGAAAGTTGCCTTCAAGGTTGCGATTGAAGATCGTCAACGCGCGTGCACGTGATTGAAGGCGCACAGCCGTACCTTTCAACCAATGCTCTTTCTCCGGTCCTGCGACGTCGGCCAGCAGAGACTTCGGCGCTGTCAATCTTCTCACGACTCTCCAAAGGATGAACGCAGCGATCAATGCGCCGACGATTTGCAGGGACGGCATTGGGTGGTAGAAGAAGGCCACTGGCAGTATCGAGGTGATACGCTCAATTGTCCTGTTACATAGTAAGTATAAGTACTTGGGAACCCACAGTTGCACAGCCGCGCTAAGCACTGACGGTGAACGATGTGAAACAAGGAGGCCTTCGGGCTTCAGGGTGGGCTATTCAAAGTAGCTCGTCACGGAGAAATCATTATTGCGGATGGTGAGCTGAAGGCGCTCCGACACGGACTCCCAGTCACTGAGCACGGGAAGAAGTAGGTGTCAGCATTTTGTGGTGTCGACACCCTCGCTCATCATCCATGAGCGCGTCCCCCACATCGGTGAGGCGAGGCTAGCAAGCGTCGATCCAAAATTCTCGGTCGACAATTCTCGCCCCTCGCGCTCCCTTGCATCGCTTGCAGCTTGCATACTAAGAGAGATCGCGCCCGTCTCTCTCGCATTGCTGTCTTACGCTCTGTGTTGTCGCTTTTATATCATCCTCCATATTTATCCCTGGTTGAAACGTGTCAGGCCTAGGCTACGGCGTGTTGACGTGCCTCGCACAACCATCCTATTGCGCGCCGGTCCCTATATCCTCCGTCGAAACACGAGGGGCACCCGTACCGGCCTAGAGCCCGCCCCGTCAGCATCCATCGATCCATCTGCCCTAGTATCCGACTCGCATGAAGACTTACGTCGTCGTCACCCCCGGCACCGCCCGCATGACCCGCGCCGCGCGCGCCTCCGCTGTCTCGTGCGCAAATTTGCTCTCCGGCTTGATGGCGATGGTGTACTGCGCGACGAGCATCGCGAGCACCGCCGTGCCCTCAGTCTCAAAGAACTTTCGGCCAATGCACGCGCGCGCGCCCTGGCTGAACGGCACGAACGCGTCACGGGGCCAGTCGCCGAGGAAACGCTCCGGCTTGAACGCCAGCGGGTCGTCCCAGTACATCGCTGGTGAGCGATCCAGATCAGGCGAGGCCGAGAGCGGTGAGGCGAACATGCGTACGATTGGTGTGTAGACCCGCGACGTGGATGCTCACTATTGCGCCTTTGGGCACGACAATCCTGTCGCGCGCATCGGTGCCGTCGGCACGCGTGATGGGAAGGGAGGTGTCTTCTGCGCTTTGTTTGGGGAAAGTAACGGCCTAAGCGCGCAGAAGCGGACATGAACGAATGTTCAAGATGTGGGTGTGGTCAGACGTACTGCGGGACTTCATGCGACTATGAGAGGACGGTAGAAGGTGGCGGTGAAGAGACATACCTCAGCCTGAGCGTCTCATACAAAACACTGCTTTGGATGTGTCAGATGGGATTCACAAGGGGGTCAGAGAAGGAATTTACGCCAAGCAATATGGCAGCGACGACATTTGGTGATATGACTAGATGGCACCAGGCACGATTGTCAGTAGTTGAGTACTTCAGGGCAAAGACGTCACGCATATTACTCACTGGGTTACCACTGGGAAGAACAGTGCTGACTTCCGCATATAAGCGCTCCTGGACGTCCGGGTGCAAAGCCAGTTGGGCAAAACAGAATGCCAACGTGTGCGCAGAGGACTGAAAGATGTATGCTCCATCAGTCCAAACGAGCTACACGAGACGCAGCACGCACCTCGTGCCCAGCGAGCAGGAACGCGAACATGTTGCCTGTGCGCACATACCCGTAGGTTGTAAGAAAAGAGACGGCGCGTGGCAAGACATGCAATTAACGCACCGGTCAGCTCTCTGTCGCACAAGATGGAGTCACCGTCCTCGGCCACAGACGCGGCGACGAGGTTGTTGAACAAATCGCCCTTGTCATCCCCTGCGCCGCCTACCGCCAGCGCGCTCTTCCGTTCTTGAATCATTTCATCGAGGTATGACTGGGGCATCAAATCAGTCACGCGCGAAGATATGAGGGATGAGCCGTAGGAGGTAAGACTGACGTCCAGCTCGTCAAACGCACAGCGGACCTTTCGAAGGTGCGCCGTAAGCCACATTGTCCAGCGCGGGAGGACAATCCGAGGGAGGACGTTGCTCGACGCCGTGACCAGCGCGTCCTTGAAAGTGAGCGCATGCCCAGCGGGAGTATGTTCAGCGTCGGTCCAGGAGATGCGCCGGCCGATGGCGGCGGCGCTGATCACTTGGACTGCCATCTACATGCTGATGTGAGGGGTCTGGACGAGGGAAGATGGTGGACATACCGCAATGGTGACCTCAGTAACGTCGTCGGTCGTAATTTCTAAGCCGTCGCACCAGTGCGTAGTAAACAGCCCGCGCACGACGAGAACAGTTTCATCCCACACGAGCTTGTTGTTTTTCTGTTCAGCCGCGTCAGCATTGTACCCATCGGGATCGGTAACTTCGTTGCGCACTTCCGAAAAGGCCGGTGTGGCGATCTTGCGGTACCTTCTCCATTGTGCGCCGACAGCGGAGATAATGTTTGGTCCGAGGCATGTAACGATCGTATAGAAATGCGCGGGTTTGGGGAAGCGCGTGCGTTGGTTGGTCACTTCCTGCCGTAGGATAAGTTGAGAATTGAGCGCATACACTCTGAGGACCGCGCACCTTGATTGTGACAGGGTCGGCGATGTAGATAAAGATTTGTGGTCGTGGCCAGGCGCTAACCTGAAAGACTCGAGCAACTGTTAAGTACACATAGCTGAGGAAGTCCGAAGACAGACGGTTACATGGGTAAATGCGGTCCACCCAAAGTCGTGAAACTCTGAATGCAAGAAAGTAAGAACGCATCAACACCCGCTTGCGCATCCTAGCGCACCTTCGAACCTATACACCATCGCTCTAAAGGAGATCGCGTTGACTCCCTTGACGTACGGCATGAGCTTGCCAACGATGGAGACAGGAGACAGAAGCGAGCGGGTGCCAGGGAAGTGCCCAACTTCCTGCAGCGCGCGTCGGAAATTGAGGAGTACATGGACGACGTAAGCGAGGGTCAGGGAGGCGGCAAGGAGGATGGCCGGCTGCATGAGGGGCGAAGGCAAAGGGCGATATCGCGCTGGGGGATTGGCGACGTTCAAGGCGCTTGCAACGGCTGGCATGCGCACCTGTCCACGATGCCTGGAGAGCGGCGATTGACCCCACGCCGCCTAACGTGGGCAGACGATCTGCATACTCGACGCTTCTCCCCACGCGGACGGCGTTCTCTCGGGCAGCACGGGCAGCATTGACGGCTTTCCACAGTGAGCAGGAATCCAATTATGCCTCGACGACATCAAAAGGAGGCCGCAAGACGGTCAATTGGTTTCGAGAGCGAAACGACCAGCGCCACTGGCAGTGATATCCCAACCAGTGGGAAGAACGCAGTCAAGAACGATAGTCTTAGGACAGCGCCAAAAGAGGGACCTCGACGTCGTTGAAATGTGCGCACACGTTGTGGTTGTGGAATGATTTGAGCGATGTTATTCCTGAAATTACGACAATATTGCCGGCTGTTGCCGGGTGCTGGGCGTCTATGCGGTGTGCCTGCTGCGACGTGAGACGCTCACTTGAGTGCTTTCATCCAAGTCGACGACTCTGCCCAACACTCGAAGCTTCACCCTTGCTCGCACCGCCGTTGGCCATTTCCCAGCGCACCGCAGCCACCGCAAGCTGACGCCCATACTTGCCGCCCACTAATGAGTCACGGACTGGCGGAGGGAAGGATATCTGCTGGCATTGGTACGTATCCAACGCTCAGTAGACGCAGCGAGCGTCCCCATCCCACTCGACGTACCTGCTGAGCGCTACCATCCGACAGTACAATGCGCTCATACGTCCCCGCCAATCCCGTCGTAAGTCTAAGTACTTGGGGACTCACGAGCTTACTCCTAGTCTCCGTAGCTGACCAGTGACTTGAACAGATCAATAGCTCAAGCTCCGAGCACCTGATCGTTCACATTGCTCACCGTCGGTCCTCAGCGTGGCTCGCCAAACAACCGCATCACCACCGCACGCTTTACGGATCATTGCAGTTGGAGTTAGAAGAAGAGGAGGGGATCAGAAGGCCACTGGTGCGTGTGCGTTTGCCCCATGCTCATTTCCATCGAATTGAAGGCGCTCCGCGACATCGGAACAGCCACGAAGCACGGGAAGATTCAAATGGTAGCCTTTGTGGTGTCGACGCCCTCGCGAATTACCCATGAGCGCATCTAAGCGTGCGCGGCCTTACAACGGTACGTTATCGATCTCTTGCATACGCTAGTCTCGCTCTGATAGTTCGGGGGCTGGAGAGCCTTCCGCAGTGCCGCATGCCTTCGCTCCCACTGTCCCAGATGATCAATCGCGCACAAATTCCAGATATCTCTACGGCGCTTTGAAACCTCCAACCCACGATGCCGTCTATGAATCATTGTTGCATTCGCCAAAACCTTTGGTAACTCTGAGAACACGACTTCTGAGCCCCGCGGAGGCTTGGGTCTTATATAAAGACTACGGAGGTTGGATGTTGCTGCGTCGCCAATGCGGTCATACTCTACTTGGTCTGCTCACGGGCAGCGGCCTGGTTGGTTCAGGAACTCTCTTGTCAAACTCTCTAATCCACTCGCCGTCTACGCCTGTCTCCTCGCAGCAATCTACACAACCTTTTTCAACCTCGCCGTCACACTCCACAACGTACAGCTCTTGAACAAGCTGCTGCCTCCCGCTCCAAAAGAGTACAGTACGTCTGTACGCCCTCCCTCTGTATCTGTATCCCTCACCTTCGCGCCTAGGTTATGCCGGGAGTGACCATCCTGCACAGCTCCCACTCGACCTGTTGGTCTCGTACTCGAGTACAGTGACCTGCACTTTACATTGTGGGACGATGCCGAGTGGGGAACACTTTTCCCCGCTGAAGGTTTTACCGACCTCGGGCCTGCGCAGCAGCCGTACCTGCTGTCCATGATCCACCAGATGCACTGCCTCGACATCATCCGAGTCGGCTTCCTCACGAACCGGACCGGCGCCGCGCACCACGTCGAGAACTGCCTGCGCTACTTGCGGCAGATCGTGCTGTGCAATGCGGACACGACGCTCGAGGAGACAGTGGTGCAGGAGATCAAGGGACGGAGATCAAGGGACGGGAGCGGCGTGGGGATGGTGCATCGCTGCCGGGACTGGACGAAGGTCAGACAGTATCTGCTCGATAATCCTAGTCATGTGTCGCGGGCATGAAGCACATATACAGTACTGCGGTGGTCGGTGTACCCTCGTTTCGTATCATACGGTTGTTGAAAACAACAGATACACTAATGCATTGCGTACATACGAATCCAGACTGCGTCTGTCTTCGACAGCTGGATGCGGGAGAAACTAGTGCTTGAGTTGATATCGACTACGATGCCTACCCGCGAAATCATGTCGACGTGACACTTCCAGCATCGCACCTGCGCCGACCCGACGGTGTAACCGTTGTGGCATTTATCACGTCAAGAGCCCATGCCCCAGTCGAATCACGATGGGGTGTCGTCGCGATGCGCTGATAATTCGATGTTGAAGTGGCTGGCGCAGATGGTACAGATGATCTGCAGCGCGCTTGCGCCGCCGCCCGCCCGCCAGGATGTCAGCTGGGCACAATTAGAATGCGTCCGAGGACAAGATGTGAGGGGCAAGGGACGATCATCGGCGATTCACACACTCCAGATTACTTATGCCGCACTACGGAAGCGAAGCCCGCGGTGGCTCTCAGACGACACGATTCGAACAAAATGGTGTTGAGCACACGCAAAATTTTCTTGGCATGAGACCAGCGTACCAGAGGTTCAAAACCTGGCGTGCTCGTTCGTCTTGTAGATAGATGGACGTCACGGTCCTTCAAGTTGTCAAAGCCACTGACCTCCACTGACGAAGGACATCACACAGACAGACAGAAGAAGCTTGAGCTTCGAGGGCGGAGCACACAGCAATCCATTGACGGGGCTTCCTACATTCCATTAAATCAGAGGATAGACAGATCGGATGTTTGGCAACAGATTTTGCGAGTCGAGCGCCGGCAGACCGTCGTCACACGCGTAGTCACAATTATCAGGTGTAACACTGTCACGACGGCGTCGCCGTGCACTGCGGCTTACGATTTTCACAAGACGCCCCGACGGTCTGCCTTCTCGGAGAGCATCATGGATGGCCGAGGGTCACTCGTACGATATGGTGGACAAGAACTCACCTTGCTCAGATGCCTGGCGCGGTCGTGGTACGTTGATCGTACCGTCTCTCGGAGCGGCGTCCGTGGCTGACCTTTGATACTACCACAGACGCTCCTTGGGTGCGAGTCGCGCGACAAAGATTACACGCTGGCCGCTAGGAAAGACGAAGATTCGCACGAATGAAGAGGTGCCTACTTAGTGGGAATGCTCGCCATGCTCATGGACCTCCAGATGTCGGCTCGGACTTCCCTTTCCAGTCTGCGCTTTATCTCATCTCGGCGATATGCTAGTTGCTCTGTGCTGCTGACAGCGGAATCCGTGGCGTGACACGGTGATAAGTGGGAGCGCCTCGACTGGGTATATCATCTTCATGGCTGCGCTCTCCTGCCAACATTGCTTTCTTTGTGCGCTGTAGGTGAGCGTCGTTTCTTCCCCTCCATCCACCAAGACTAGAGCTCACAATTCTTCCAGGACAGACATGTCGGACGACTACGTGCCCCTCAGCCAGAACGAACACGCCGAGAAACAGGTTTACCGCGATGATACTTCGCTGCTCCCCGGCATGCTCATTGCTGCCATCCTGTTGCTTCTAGCGGCGAACGTCGTATCCCTCGTGCTGTCCGCGCAGACAGTGTCTGTAGTGGTCGCAGTTGTTCTGAAGCATCTGGACTACACGGATACATACAATCTCCCTCTCCCCAATCCGTACGACAGCTTGTGATCACCCCCGGATACTTTAGCTGCTCCAGTTGAATCACATCTTCTGGCTCGAATTTTTTCTCCGCCTCGCTCGCAAGGTAGCTCTAGTCGAGCTGATAAACAATCAGAACAGTCTCGCGCCTTCTGGTAAGGACGGGAAGTCATGATCTTCGCACGCATCTTGGGAAACCTGGACGCGGCGTGAGTATCTATCTCGGAAGCGGAGAACACCTGGGACGATTTCTAAGCTTCTCTGGCATTGGCTATAAAAGCGTTCGGCGCAAGATACAGCGCTCTTCAGCTTGACTTTGTCGCGTTCTTCCGTCTACCTCTCGCCAGTCGTTTTCCCATTGAATGCATCCCTCGTTCATCTTCTCTCTCCTTACGGCGCTCGTCCTGCGCGTCGCCGGTACCCCAATCGGTGGCGATAGTCAGTTATCTCTTCATACTGCGTGATGCAAATTATATTCACCTCTTCTTCAGCCTCTGCTCTCCAGGGTGAGTCTCCGCATCTGGATCTTTGAGGCAGTACTCAATTGTGTTGTGTAACAGCTCGGGAGGAGGCATCACCTGAAGCTCAAATTGAGGGTACATAAGGATGATTTACGTCACACAAGCGAAACTTACACGTCCCGCGTCCCACAGCACGCGCTCTGTTCACAGGCTACATCCACGAGGTAGCGTCCGACCAGCCTCAGGTAGAAGGTTAATAAGCACGATTTTGACATATGAATGCGACTGATATACGCGTCTCGCAGCACGCAGTCTTTTCACAGGCTACATCCACGAGGTAGCGTCCGAAGAGCCTCGGATAGAAGGTAAATAAGCACGATTTTGACACACGAATGCGACTGAGAATTGGTCCTCGATGGTTATAAATTCACCGCAATGCGCGAAGCCCACTCAGACTAACGTGACAGTATTACCTGCCGTCGACAGCCTTGACTGTTCTTTCGTGTTCATATACCGTTGTAAGAGAGTCAAATAAATAGAACTTCTGCGGCTTCTACAAACATTTTCTCTATGTTATTTCTCTCGCACGAGTGGTCCTAGGGAAGGAAGCTGCGCGACGACGGCTAAGCATCCGAAGGGGCCGGCCACCGCGGGCCGGGTGCCGGCGGCTATGACCGCTCCGAGCCGGTCTGAGTGCTTTCCTCCAAGTCGACGACTCTGCCCAATACTCGATGCTTCACCCTTTCTCGCACCGCCATGGGCCATTTCCCAGCGCACCGCAGCCACCGCAAGCTGACGCCCATACTTGCCGCCCACTAATGAGTCACGGACTGGCGGAGGGAAGGATATCTGCTGGCATTGGTACGTATCCAACGCTCAGTAGACGCAGCGAGCGTCCCCATCTAACTCGACGCACCTGCTCAGCGCCCCCGTCCGACAGTACACTGCGCTCACACGTGCACGCCATCCGAGTCCCCGTCGTTCTGCCTCTAGTAGATCACGGTCTATACTAGCGCTCCAACAAGCGTGCGACGTGTACTGAGGCGCCTTCGCGCGTCTCTGACGGGCGGTCGTGGGGTGCTGTGAGACTTCACAAGTGGGTGCGAACAATGAGATCTTGCGAACGCGCTAATCATCCTTCGCAGGCAGTGCCAGTCCGGCGCTTTGTACCTCGTCTTCTGGTCATCCTGGTCACCACGTTTACGATGGAAATGTCAAGCTATCCTTGCCACCATTGTGGTGCAAATATATGTGCGCATTGTTTTCTTTGTGGCGATTCTCATGGTTTGACGTGTGCATGACGCCTGCGAATCAGGGCATCGCACCGACCCGCGTGGGGATGGGCCTCTCGACAGCCGACCGTACCACCGCAGCCATTAGCATGTGGAACACGAAGCCAGCATCGCAGCTTGAGATTGCGAACTCGTACACCGACAGGAGCACAGGATGGCTGCGGCCACGTGACTAAAGGCCGCACAGAACGGTTCTCCTCCGAGTCTTCGTACGACTGGTCTCAACCATCTTCTGCAATCTCGGATCCCCATCCCGTACTGCCTCCACTCCACCTTTCTCTGCTCCCGGAAAGCTACAAGAAGTATGAGCTCGCGGTCGACGACAACGGGCAGCCGATCCCAGGCAAGTACAGTGACTCGGAGCGAGCGGAAGTCTGCCGCTACCAGGTCAGCCCCATCCGCATTCTATTCCAACACTCTCACGAGCATATGCCATAGTAGTCCATAGAGCACAGAATACCCATAGCAAGTCTTTCACCCGAATACGACGTCCACCACACGCACAAACCCCTGCTTCTGCATGACGGCCTCGACACGTCCGAAGAGCAGCTCGTCGCTTACGCGCAGCGCTACGACCTCATCGCGCAGGAGCACCGGTCCTTCTACCTCGCTTTGGCGCGCGCGCTCATCCCGGCGCTGCGCTGCCTGAAAAAGGGTTCTCCGACCGCAGAAACCGATGGTGTCACGACACGGTGACTCTGGTCTGTCTTTTCCGCTTGACCACTTACAGTGAGCTTGACGGCAACAACGTCCAGATCCCGTGCCCTTTTGACTGCTGGAACCCGTGAATTGGACAAGGCTGTTGCGGTGTGTGACCTTCCCTATGCTCGTTTCGTGAAACTGACGGCGATGCCAGATGCCTTCACCCACTCCCTCGCATTGCCTGCTATCGCTGTATAATCCTCTCCTCCACCTCTCCGCCTGAATGCAAATCATATTGACATCGGCCAGCAGGGACTTCGGTTTCCACAACTCTCCGGTGGACGAACGCAACGATCAATGTGCCGACGACTTGCAGCGACGGGTAGTAGAAGAAGCCCAGTACTGAGGTGATATGGCGCTGTGCTGTCAGTAGGTTCAAGTGCTTGGGACGCACGAGCCTACTGATAGTCAGACGGCTGCTGGTTGCCACGCGTCCGCCCCGTGCTCATGTTCCACGATCTGAAGGCGCTCCGCGACATCGGAACAGCCACGAAGCACGGAAAGAAGCAAGTGACAGCTTTTTGCCGCAGTGTAGTGTCGACGCCCTCGTTAACGCTGTCACGACGGCGTTGCCAGGGCCCGGGCCTGCGCCGCAGTGCGCGCGGCTGCGGCCTACGACTTTCACAAGAAGCCCAGAGACGCCCCGACGGCCTGCCTTCTCATAGAGCATTTCATGGCCGGCGAAGGTCACTTATACGATACGGTGGCCAATAGTATACCTCGCTCAGATGCCTGGCGCGGTCGTGGTACGTTGATCGTACCGTCTCCGTGGCAGACCTTTGATACTACCCACAGACGCTCCGTTGGCAACGATTACACACTGGCCGCTCCATTACAAAGGCAAGACGAAGATCGGTACGAATGAAGAGGGGCCTGGTGGGAATGCTCGCCTTGTACTCATGTGTCTCCAGATGGCTGGCCCTGGATTTCCTTCCAACCTGCGCTTTATTTGATCTCGTCGATCAGCTGGGTGCCGCTGGCAGCGGAATTTATGGGGTGATATGGTGACAAGTGGTAATCTCGCGACTGCGTATAGTATCTTCGTGGCGGCGCTCATCTGCTAGCATTGCATTCTTTGTGCGCTGTACTAGGTGAATGCCATTTTTCTCTCGATATAGCAAGGCTAGAGCTCACATTTCTTTCATGACAGACATGTCGGACTACTAAGTGCCCCTCATCCAGAACGAACATGCCGTCACCCGTCAGGAGCGGGATGACACGTCGTTGCTCCCCGGCGTGTTCATCGCTGCCATCCTTTTGCTTCTAGAGGCGAACGTCTGCTGTCTACGCAGACAGTGTCGGGTGTGGTAGCAGTTGTGCTGAGCCATCTGGACTACACAGATACATACAGTCTTCCTCGCCCCAATCTGTACGACAGCTTGTGATCACCCTTCAGATACTGTAGCTGCTCCAGTCGAATCACATCATCTCGTTGGATTCTTCTCCGCCTTGTTCGCAAGGTGGCTCTACTCGATCTGATAAACAATCAGAACAGTTTCCCGGTGGGCTGGCGTGGACTGCTCTTTCGCACACATCTTGAGAAAACTGAACACGGCGTAAGCATCTCGAACGCCAGAAAATTTTCAAGCTCATCTTGCATGGGCTATAAAAGCTTTGGGCTCAATGCTTTCCAGCTTGACTTCTCCACGTTCTCATCTGTATACCTCTCGCCAGTTGCTTGCCTTTTGACAATGCATTCCTCTGTCATCCTCTATGTCCTCACGGCGGTCGTCCAGGGCGTCGCCGGCACCCCCATCGGTGGTGATAGTCAGTCATCTCTTTCATACTGCGTTATGCAGATTTTTACTCACCTTGTTGTACCTTCTTCAGCCTCTGCGCTCCAGGGTTAGTCTTCCGCATCGATGATCACTTATCAAGACGTCGACGTGAACCGCGACTCATATCGTCGAATTAACAGCTCGTCAAAACGACGTCCACGAGATAGCAGCACCTGAAGCTCAGATTGAGGGTAAATAAGGACGATCTAGGTCACACACGCGGAACTTACACCTCTCTCAGCACGCCAAGAAGATTGCGATTACTGTTTGTTCGACCACCGCGTCCATATGAAGGCGGCATCCGACTGAGAATTGAACCTCGATGGTGAATTCATGTCGATGCAGCCCGCATTGAAGCCCCACTCAGATTTACGTGATGTTATGTATGATATGGCAGCGCGGCGAAGTGGTCTCGGTCGACTCTCCATACATCTACATATTTATGGCTGGCTGTTAAGCATTCACAGTGCCTTCAGCAATCTTTGTTTTCAGCTTCATGTGCTTTCTGCTTGATTGTACTTTTGTGACCCACTGTTTGTTGTGGGGCCTTCAAAAAAATTGAACTTCCGGGATGCTAAAACGTGCCTCTCTGTGTTTGCTTTCTCGCATGAGTGGACCTGGAGAAGGACTGTGGGGCCAGTGTGGGCGGCCAAGGCTCGACTCAGAGTTGCCTCCGGGGCCGGGAACCGGGCGGCTACAACCGGAGTTCTTGCCCGGCGCCGTGCCCAAGGCGTGCCTGGCCAATGCCTGCTCGCCGCCGCGACGTTCAAAGTACTCAGACTGTCCCGCAAAGTCGACGATGTATAATACCCGAAGCTTCATCTTCCTCACGTTGCCGCTGCCTACTCACCAGTGCACCTCAACTACCGCAAGCTGACGCCCATGAGTCACAAATGCTGGAGGAGGGAACACTACCTGCTGCCGATGCTGCTGCCAGTGCGTAATCAACGTTTCGTGCACGCCGCCAGCCTCTTCATCTCATTCAGCTTCCCTACTCAGCACCCCCGTCTGCACCGCCCCGGTCGCCTCCCGATTGACACTCAAGATAATGCGGCGCGCCAACAGAGGGCGTCTCTACCAGGCGGTCCTGGGGTGCCCGCGATACAGTAGTACGTGTGTGAACATTGAGATCTCGAGTCAAGACCGCACTAATCATCGTCCGCAGGCAGTGCCGTGCGTCTGTGGCGCAGCGGATCTTTGGTCAGCACGGGAACTCTCTTCCTTCTGTCGTCGTCAAGTTCCGGACAATACAGGGACAGGAACGTGGTCTTAGATGGCATCCTGGTCTCATGTCGAGAAACACCTTGCACTCTCGCACGCAATGTCACTCGTTTAGATTGTGGCCGTCAGATTGGCTACAACCAAAAATCAAGAAAGACTTTGGACAATCGAAGAACAGGAAGTGATCCGCTGCCAGGCTAGGACACGATATCTGATGATGTTGCTTCCCAAACATAACCTGCGGTGTGTAATCGATCCCTTCGTCCCTCAAAGTACGTTTGCGAAGGACGTATGATCAAAGGTCGACATGGCGCAGATCAAGAGCGACATGCAATATCGCCGCGAACTCTTCTTCTGTACATTTGCCCACAAATATCTCCAGCTCAATTGGGCGCTCAGTCGCAGTTTCCCATGACGGCCTGGGAGCGACAGCACGCCGGTGGCAGTAATATGGATCCCGCTGCACCCTAAACCAAGCCAACGCGATATCATCGTGCAATTGAATTTATTCGTATGTACTGGAGGCCTGAGATCCGAGGCGTCGGCCCACTCAGGGGATCTCGGCCACGCACTCGATCTCCACGAGGGCGCCGAACGGCAGATACGCCACTCCGACACACGTCCTTGCTGGCATCTTGCCCGCTTCGAAGAACTGCAGAGCGTGACGTCGACGTGGCACCCCGTCAGAAGTGGCTCACACATGGAGTAAGACCATTTGCTTACCGTGATGTAGCCTTCGTTCATGGCCTTGAAGTCCCGTTCCATGTCGCGCAGATAGACGTTGGCCTTGACAATGTTGCTAAGGTCAGAGCCCGCGGCTTTCAGGACGATGGACATGTTCTCAAGCGCCGCTCGCTGATATTGATAGATAGATCAGAAGGAGTTTGACAAAGTGCGATTTACGAATACTGACAGTCTGAGCAATAACGCCACCCTCGACGATCTTAAAGTCTTTGTCGCACCCTATGTTTCCGGATACGTATACATGTCCTCGCGAGATAACGGCCTGGGCTAGGTGGTGCGTCAGTCACAGAAATGGATGCAGAAAGCGCGGCATTACAGAACACAGGCAGTGCGGGGACGGCGTCCGTAGTGTGAACAACGGTTGGCATGCTTGTTTATGGGCGCGAGGCTGGAGGTGGGCTGTATCTTTGGCTAGGGTGATCGAGCACTTAAGCAGGCACATGCAAGCGGGCGCCCTCTGCCCTGGCCACGGGGACGTCAACTGCGCAACCATATCTTCAGTCGGTACTACGAGCGCACCGTCCTCCGAATGTATTCGTTGATAAGCGCCAATTCCGCCGACCCACTCTGCAAGCCCATCAGGGATTCGGGGATGGAGAATGGAGCCCGAGGCCATCTGGGCGGCAGATGCTACGTTGGGCGGATCTTCTTTATTGAGCGCCCTTCATCAGAAGACCTAGAAGTATGGGATGTTAGCACCACGGTCCGGTTCTGTGTTCCGAGCCGCTCGAACGATTCTCGCCTCGAGATGGGTCCATTCAGAGTATGGCGCGCGGTGTGAGCTTGAGGAAGATGGACAGCGCGGCCGAGCATCTGCGCATTGTGAACGGCACCATTCAAAACCTCTACCACTGAACCCGAGCGATTGAGAGTGGCCGTAACTCAGTCCAACGTCAGCCGCATCTATGGTCCGCAAGCTCAGAACTCGATACCCGTGAGCGGGAGATCGTAGAAGGGCGGCTCGCCCGGCAGCAATGACTGCTGACGACAGCGACAGCGTGCATTACAGCCTCGACACGGCTGCCGGGGAAGAGGAATGGAGGTCAGCGCTGCCGCGCGGGAAGGAGCGATATTCCTCACAAACGGTTCCACATCCGGCATGAAGGCCTTCCGCGTCGCGATGTTCCACCAGCTGGAGTGCCTCGACGTCAATCGTCAGGAGCTCGTGCAGCGGCGCGACGAGCCAGCGAGACTGGTAGCAACGTCGTGCCTGAACTACCTTAGGCAGTCGATCAGTGCGGCAGTGCCATGCGGATTTACATTTGGAGATGGTCCGCAGCAAGTATGTGGGGCGGGTTGTTCGACCATACGCCACCCGCACGGACTACGTTGACTGAAATGCAGTGTGGAGAGCCGCAGAGCAGAACTACGACACAATCAGGAAACAGAACGTGTGGCCTCCAGAGGAAGATTGGTGTACACACCCCGAGGGCAACCATACAACGATCTCTCATAATTACTGTGGCCTTGAGGTAAGTCGCTTTTTTACCACAGGAAGTACAGGAGGATAGGATGCAGGCATACCGTGACGTATACGGTGACGGTCACAGCAAACTTCAGAATCAGTAGCCAGCGGCAGTTCCCGCTGTTGCCGACAAGCCGGTTGTCGCTCGCTCGAGAGTCGACACTCGGCTCATCTTCCTCCCCCCTTGGCTTAGATCCTTACTCTCGAACTCGCACTTACCGTTGGCCTTGCTCAGCTTAGTCTCGTGAGTAGCCATGCGAGCTTACAAACTGCTCCGCCCTTGGTAGGATAGGATTAGGGTTGCCATCCGATGCTGTTGGAAACAAAAGTAATGTCCCAGTCGTTTTTGACTGACGACTGAAAACACTCGATCACTTGTTCGGGTGGTTACAGCTGCTCGCACTGCTCAAGCGCTCTCGCTTCTCACTATGCTTCGACTGGCTGCCGCTGTGAGTCTCACTTACGCCGGTACATTTACTTCCGCTACGCTCATGTCTAACATCTGAACGATACAAATTCCTCCTCGGCTTGCACCGCCATTCAAACCACTCTTGCTTCTATCTACCCACCATCTCCATATAATTGCAACTTATATCCACTATACCCAACATGCGCCGCGATAGCCACCCTGTCCTGTCTTCGCTCGATGTGCCGACGCGACCCAGCCTCGATCGCAATGAAACGGTCAAACCCCTGCGCGTACAAACTCCTGCGCTCTCATTGTCCATCCCTGAGCGTGACGACGAAGTCGCCTCTCTTTTCGACTCCACCCCGTACCAGCCTCTGACTCCCACCCAAGCGCAGATATCACTGCTGCAGCGCATTCCCGTTTCACCCGCCTCCGCCGCGCTCAAATCTCAGTGCACCCTCCACACGCTCAGGGGCCCGTTCTCACCCCAGCTCAGTGAGATTGACGACGGACTGTTCATATCCGACCTCTACACCTCCCAGCAGCGCCGCACGCTCAAGACGTACGGCATCACGCACGTCGTCGGCGCGATGGAGGATCCGACAAACTGCCGCTACGGCCTCGTGCACGCCAACTTCGTGCGCATCCGCGACTCGGGCCGCGCAAACCTCTACGACGAGCTTGAGGACATGGCGAAGTGGATCGACTCTGCGATACAAACTGGCGGCCGCGTGCTCGTGCACAGCTGTTATGGCGTGAGCAGGAGCGCCGCGCTGGTCGCGGCGTACCTCATCATGGCGAAAAAGATGACCGCAGATCAGGCGCTGGCGTTTGTGCGGGCAGGCAGGCCTGTCGCGCAGCCGAACGAGGGCTTTGTGTATCAGCTGCGAGTCTTCCAGCGCGAGCAGGAGTGCAGAAGACGTCGTGCTCCCTATATCTCTTTCTGATAGATGACGATGCTGGGAAAGTACATAACCGTAGCATCAATAGTACTTACCCATCCAACATATTTAATGCACTTCATCGTCTAGTTGAACTTTTTTCTCGCCGCCCACCCGTGACGGACGCCTGCGGGATGGATGTGACATTGTGTGACAGCCGCTTTCGCCTCCGTTCATTGTGTCGAGTCGAGCTCTCATCGGAGGACTCACCGCCATATTGATGTCCACTTAACGGAATACCAGCGCACCTCTCACAATGGAGGGACACCCGAAGGACGACGAAGAGCGAGCGCGCCGTCTAAAGCGCGTTCAGCTCAAGGATCTCAATGTCAAGCACGCCGGCGAAGGTACGCCTCACAAACGATTTTTTCAAGCAGTCGTTCCGATTTCCTTCAGAGCCGGACAAGTCGCTTGATTCATCGCTGAAGCGCCACACCGCTCTCATCAAGCGTATACGGCAGTCCATCGGGCTCGACAACCACGACCAGATCCTGAAGGACATAGAAACGCTCACGCTTGGGAAGTACATCGAGGAAATCGCCGGCGCTGTGCCCGAGGGCATTCTGCGCTGCAAACTGGAGAAGGATGTGTGGAGCGCGGCCGAGGTGCGCACGCACCGCTCTCGTATCCGCCCCTTGCGATTAACGTGCATATACCCAGGTCGCGTCCGCGCTGCACCGTCGCTTTCCAAAGACCTTTACGCCAGCCCTCTTGACAGCGCTAGGTGCTGCGCTGACGCCGCCGCAGCGTGCGGCACTGGCTGCGATGGCCCCGGAGCAGCGCGAGAAGGAGGAGGCCGCGCGGGTAGCGCGCCAGCGCCCGATGCTGCGCGTGTGCTCGGAGCTTGCGCTGGTCGGCGTCATACGCAGTAGTCCAGGCAAGAGCGGCGGGGAATGGATAATGAAGGCTTTGCGCGACTTGGTACGATGTCTCCTTCGGTCCCCGTGCGTGACGGCGCTAATGCCATCCTCTGATAGCTCTCGAATGACCCATCGCTCTCCTCACTACCACTCCTTACAACCTTCCTGAAGTCCTATGCACGGCCATTTCTGGGCCTCACGCCGCCGGTTTCCTCGAAGCAGATCCCTGCGGCGTCAGAGGCAGGCACGCTCTCGGCTGCGACTACCGAGCGAGAGAATGCCGCCTTTCCTCCCCTGGTCTCTGATGAGGAAGAGTTGGTCGAGCGTGACATCCAGGAACGCTTCAAGAAGATGTGCGAAGGATACTTTGACAATGTCGCGAAAAAGCTGGTCATAGAGCACAGGGTGCGTCGCCAGACCTATTTTCGTTGGTCAGACGGCTTATAACCGCCTACACAGCGCCTTCAAGAACAAGACCAGCGGAACCACGAGGCATACATCCGCTCTGGCGAGATATTTGAGGACAGGCAGCAGGCATACGAGAAGATGACGAAGAGCTACGAGAAACTTCTGTCCAGCTGTCAGACGTGAGTCCGACGACCCATATATGCACCTTTCACCTTGCTAAAATATTCTCCCAGTCTTTCTGAGCTCATATACTTACCTATGCCGTCTCTCCCTACCTCGTCACAGAATACGTCTTCTATCCAGATCGGCGCGAACAGCGGCGCGTCCCTTCTCGATGACACCGACGATGCGCTCGTTGTGGGCGGGAAGTGGGAGGACGAGGAGGAGCGTCGATTCTTCGAGGACATACAGGATCTGCGCGAGGTTGTGCCGAAGAGCATTCTCGGCGTAGAGGAAAACAGCGAGGAGAAGACAGATGAGGCAGACGAAGAGGAACGGAAGCGGGTGGAGCAGGAAGAGGTGCGCAAGCTTGAGGAGGAGCTGGCGGGCTTGAGCGTTGCGGACGATGGTAGTGCAGTGCGACTCAACGGGGTCAAGAAGAGTGATTTAGACGGCGAGGACGACGAGGATGACGGGTGAGTGCCACAGCATTCTGTGGGCAGTCATTTCATGGAAGGCTCAACTCTTTGGCTTAGCGCTGCAACTCCGACGCCCAGCACGCCTAAGGAGTCGTCGCGCCCCACCACGCCGACTATGGCGCCTCAGGGCCCATCTCAACTTCTCACTGCGCTGCTTACCCGATTACCGGACTGCACCAACCGGTCTCTTATCGATCAAGCGGCTGTTGAATTCGCCTTCCTCAACTCCAAAGCTGCGCGGAAAAGATTAGTCAAGGTACATCCCACTTTCCATCTACGTCCTTTGGTGTTTACTTACAACGTCCGCCTAGTTCCTTACGCAGATACCGAAGAACCGGTCGGACTTGCTCCCCCATTATTCGAGGTTCGTGGCGACGCTCAACAAGTATATGCCCGACATTGGAACAGAGCTCGTGGCCGCTGTGAGTGATACAGTACCGTCATGCGGGCGTGGCTAATTGCCGCGGTAGCTGGATGAGGAGTTTCGATATCTGCAGAGGAAGAAGAATGTTGTGAAGGAGCTGGCTGACACCCGGTTGAGAGTGAGTTCTTGGATCCTCAATTTGCTATGAGATGCTGACCGAATACTCGTCACAGAATATCACGTTTTTGTCGAACCTTACGAAGTTCAATGTCATCCCACCGCATCTCATCTTGCACATGTTTAAAGTGTGCCTGGATGATTTCTCCGGATCGAATGTCGACAATCTGGCGTTACTATTAGAGGGATGTGGGCGCTTTTTATTGAGGAACGACGAGACCAAACAGCGCTTCGGCACAATGGTAGGTCCGAACCTACAAGCACGGACATAACTGATTTCCGCGCTCAGCTGGAATTGATGAAACGCAAGCAAAGCATGCAACATTTCGACCAGCGGCAGATCCTCATGCTTGAGAACGCATACTACCAGGCATGTGATCTGGCTTTCCATAAACTCGTACCTAACATTCCGAGGATCGAAGGCAAACCCTCCAGAACGCGCGCCCCGTCAAGAGAAGGAGCGCACGCCAATCGAGCTATTTATCCGGCATCTTATATACGACACACTTTCCAAGAAGACCATCGACAAGGTGCTCAAGCTCCTGCGCAAGCTCGACTGGGATGACGCCGTGACTGTGCGCATCCTGCACAAGGTCTTCACGAAGCCGTACAAGCTGCGGTACAGTAGTGTGTCGCTGCTCGCGATGCTTGCGTACGACCTGCAGCGTTACCACCCGGAGTTTGCCATCGCGGTCGTCGACCAGGTGCTCGAGGACGTGCGGCGCGGGCTCGAGCAGAATGTGTACAGCGCGAACCAGCGGCGTGTCGCAACGATCAAGTATCTGGGCGAGCTATATATATACCGCCTGATAAGCTCGGGGTTGATCTTTGATACGTTGTGGTCGCTTGTGACGTTTGGCCATCGTAAGTGTCTTTCTGGCTGCGCTGGTCCTGGGAGCTGACCAGGTTCTGTTTGTGTTTGTGTCGTAGCGAAGGGCCACCCGCTGCCGCAGTACCCGTGCACAGTCGATATGCCGGACGACTTCTTCCGTGTGCGTCTCGTGTGCGTGTTGCTCGACACGTGTGGGATGTGCTTCGACCGCGGCTCGCAGAAGAAGAAACTGGACAGTTTCCTCGTCTTTTTCCAGGTGCGTTTTGGCTACTGCCCGCCGAAGAGACTCGAAGAACTGAAAACGGGCTGCGCCGCTTTGTCAGTATTACATCTTGTGCAAGGAGCCGATCCCGATGGACGCAGAATTTATGGTCACGGACTCGCTGGAGGTCGGTCAAAATGCATAGCAATTGAGTCGCCCTAAATAATCATCCCAACATATAGGCACTCAAACCAAAGCTATTGATGTTCAAGAGTCTTGAAGAAGCTGCTTCTGCTGTTGACGAAATGTTTGCCGCTGCTGCGCAAGCCACGGGCTGTGAGTTGCCGTCTCTGTTGGGGATCGAACTAGAACTGACAAACGGGTTGGCGCAGTGCTGGCCGGCGAAGACAGTGGTGACGACAGCGGAGACGAGGCCGACCGTTCTGGGAAGCAAGAGGAGGAAGAGGAAGAGGGCGTCGCAGCAGAACCTCAGAGTCCCGTCAGTCTGCCTTTTGTCCTTTGCGTTACCCCACTCAACTCTTTTACCAGACTGACGACCGGAGCGCGTCACCCGAGCCCACTGTTCTCGTCAAACAGCAGGAAAATATGGGCCCTTCCGAAGAGGCCGACGCCGAATTTGCCAAGGAGCTTGCGAAGCTCGTCACGGACACCTCGACCGAGTCACGCAAGGTCGACAAGCGCACCGCCCAGGCACTCTGGGAGTCTGCTGTCCTGCCCCCGAATATGCGCAAGAAGCGCGCCGGCGTTGACGAGGATGACACTGTTTCAGGCGCGGGATCCGCAGCAGCCCCGGGCGTCATGAAGTTCACGATGCTCACAAAGAAGGGAAACAAGCAGCAGGTAAGTACTCCTTCTTCGTGGCATGAATATGCTGCTGACTAGTGTTGTGTGTATGCAGGTCCGACAGCTCGCGATACCGGCAGAATCGGCGTTGGCAGTGCAGACGCGCTCGGCGCAGATGCAGGACAAGGTTGAGCAGCAACACTTGAAACGCCTCGTGCTCGATTACGAACAGCGCGAGGAGGCCGAGGAGCTGAGAGGTTCGCTTGTCTTTCGTCATTTATGTTTTATTCACCGCTCATCTTGCCACGTAGCTCTGGAGACCAAGAGCCGCCCCGTCAAGATTCGCCTTGCTGGCTAACACCCGCCCCCGCTGGTGTCAATCCACTGAACTTGCCAACTAGCGCTACTGCCTGCTTCCACCTTCCCTCATGGTACAGTAGACCGTTTCTTCCCGCACCTCGTAGGCTGGGTGTTCCGGCCAAGGGTCTGCTGCTCCGCCGAGCGGCGCTCGCGCCCGCCGCGCTCGGGCGGCGTACATGTCCTCAATGTCCTCGCGGGCACCGCAGGACCGGCTGCGCATGTCGGCCGCATCCTGCCGCTGCGTGCTGGCGCCAGCTGAGTCTGCTTTGTATCCTTTCGATTATTATCTTGTCGTTTCTGTATCGTTATTGTGTTGTGTATAGTTTAGATGTCCCGGACAGTTGCAAAGCCTGTCGACCGAGACCAATATTAACACCGACCGCATCTGACCGCCACGACGTCGAGAGCCTTTCGCCTGTGAAGCATCATCGGTCTCCTGCAGTTGCAGGAAAATATCGTTCTACTAAACTGCTTTGATATCACACTTTCGATCACTTCTACGTTCCATATTCTCCAGAAACATCACAAGGCCGACGTGTAAGTGATGACTGGGTTCGGGTTCCAGTCAGGGTACAGCCCCCCGTTATCGGGCGTCCCCACGACTCCCTCACCATTGGCCCACGACTTATGCAAGAATGCGCCAAAATCGTGCGGGTTTGCCTTGAGGCGTGCCTCCAGGTCCGCATCGGAGTGGTACGTGACCTGCAGCTTCTTGCCCGTCTTCGCCTCATATTCCTGGAAGATCTGGTTGAACGACTGGTGCAGATGGGGTGTCAGAATGCGCACGCTACAAGGGTGATACGAGGCGCAGATATACCTTGCGATCCCCCTCAAGGCGGACAATGGGCAGATTGGTCAACTTCTCAGCAGGAAGCGACGTGAGGATGTATCCCAGGAAGCGGGCGATGTCCGGGATTGACGTGAACGTGATGGGCGCGTTGCCGTCCCCGCCGACGCCGACCTTCCCGCTCTTGATATCTAACTCAACGAACCTGTAATCCCAGATTTATCAGCCTCCCTCACATCATTCCTCAAACAAATTAGAACTCACGGGACCCAGACCCAGTCCGCGAACGGGCCGTTGAACACGAGGATAGTCGGCAGCCCGATATCCCTGAACTTCTGGTGGAGATCGCCCTTGCCAGCGAGCAGTCCCTTTGCGCCCACCGTCGGATTCCCAAACTCGGACGGTATGAACAGCTTCACCCCCGCCGCCTTTGCCACCTCCGCGATCGTCACCTGTGCGGGCTGCCCGGCGGCATTGAGAGTCGAGATGATCACATCGACGCCCGCGAGCGCCTTCGCGAGTGCGGCGCGATCGTCGTACTCGAGCCCGACGACCTCCGCGCCCTTGGCGGCGTACTTCTCCGTCGTGGCGGGTTGGGAGGTCTGTGCGTGTGGTCAGGACCTGTGTCGGCAGGGTGGGTGGGTGAAGGAGTGCTCACCGGGCGCGTGAAGACGAGCACGCGGTTGACGCTTCCCTTCGCTTTCAAGTCAAGGAAGTGATTGATGATGATACTGCCTACGTTGCCCGTGCCGACAACGACGAAGTTCTTGAAGCCTGACATGTTTGATAGTTCGTTTCGGTGGAAGTAGACGAGGGTGAGGGTGCTTGTTGCATCCTGCTTGCTAGTATAATGAGCTGCTATTTATCTAGATCTAGATGGCAATCAAGCCTGAGAGTCTTGAATGACGCTTTCTAATCTTCTTCGGCCACCGCAAGTCTTTGACTAATGGCATCAACGAGCATGGTGCTCACTGTCAACGGCGGCTGGCTGGCTCCGTTGCGGCTGGCGGCGATGCGGTGGATACAGCCATGTGCGTGGGCGTGAATTGATGACGAATTGATCCCGGTCGACGTTACATAGACCGTAGCATAGCGCGCTGCTGACTCTAGCCTTGCGTAAGTAAACACACCTGTGGCAACACATATCACTTTGCACGGGTATCATGGCAATATCATGGAAGACGACAACGTATATTGAAATGGTTAATCACGCACTTACCACGCTTTGTGCTCGGAGCGTAGACCGGTTCGATCTGTCTGACCTCAACATCGTCGTCACTACGGACTGGTTACGAGTCTACTCGGAGCGAACTCAGAACTGAAGCTTCGTCCGACTCGGAGTGCACCGTGTGGTTCGCAGTAGTATATGTAGCAAGAGAAAGACGACGCCATGGACTATGACACAATGGAGAGGCAAGGGTTGTATCCCTGGTCGTATATCGGTTAGTACACGCGCCTGTCATAAGCTCTTACGGTGATTAGGCCGCGCGAGAGCTGGGTTCGACTCCCAGCCAGGGAGACAAAGCCAGAAATCATTTTTGGATGCTTTATCGACCGCAGTCCGCCAGCTTCCATCAACCTTTGTACCATGATGGTTTCGAAATTCCCAAGGGTGAACATGTATGATCCACCGCGCCTGTACATGTTGCCCACAGTGCGCAGGCTTCCGGGCATGACGAGCTTCTGTATCTCGAATCTCAAGTCAACAATTTGGACTGAGTAAGTCGCGTGAATTGCTATGGTAGCGTACGACTTCCGGAAAGCTTATAAGCCATCCGCTGGAGGAAATAAAGGGATGCAGATCATAGGTTCTACAAAATATGATTGATCTAACAATGCGGGCCACTCTCTCCCGCCGCCTTGCCACGCGTAGTTATTACGGACGAGTCAACACGAGCTACGAGCACACGGCCGTGTCGCGTCAACTCTTCGCGGTACTTATTTCGGGTAGGCGTCATTACATTGAATCCAAGAAACACCATCGACGTCGGAGAAGGCGAGGAACCGCAGCCAAATCGACATCTAGACAGGAAGTCGCAAGCGGTAGGGGTAGAATGTAACTGGATTTAGACAGGTCAATCGTGTGTCGCAGACAAGAGAGCTATGTACACACCTCGGCGGCCCGCCGTAAGGGCCTGCGCCCTACAATGCAGACAATGCAGGATGCGGCGCCAGCGATCTTCTAGACGTGTTTCTTGAGCCCGGCGAGCGATGTGTCGTAAATTGTTTGATCATGGTTGCGTATGCGTTTGATGGTAGCAGGGAGGCATTACACGCGAGAGTCGAGAGGCACCGGACGGGGTAGATGCCTGGATCAAGAAAGCGTACCTTCGCCGGCGCGACAACTACTGTGGATTGCGATGGTAGGTCGCGCGCGCACATACACAGGCGACAAATGAATGACGGGGTGCGCTAGTAGTAGGAAGGGTGTGAGCATGTGAGGACGGGATATACGACAGTGGGACTAGGAGGGAAACAAAATCGACGCACCCCTGGTGGAAGCAAAACCTCGGACATTAAGCAGTGATCAACAACAGTCGCCCGGGGCCGTTGTGGCAGTTCATGATGTCTGTGTTGAAGCAGGGGTGGCAGGGGAGAAGCAGCCAGTTGGCGAGTCAGACGCGGGAAACAAGAGGAAACAAGCGAGGGATACCGGCCGGCGCTTATGTATACTGCCGCTTGACGGACAACCTTCACCATACGCACAAGGCTATATCGCATCTACTTCAGCAAGTACGCTCGATTCCCTCGCGAGATTCATGACAGCTGGCACGACCTACTGGCGTAGGACGACGCTGTGGAGAACCGGCTTCGGTCGTCAACGAGGATGGAGCCACTTGTTCACGCCGACCTGGGCGATCACAATAAGAACAATATGTTTCGGATAATACAAGGAACTACAGAGTAAGCGCCGTGATGACCGTGGCAGACGCAGTGAGTGACCGCCGACTTATTTGAAAAGGAGACAACCGGATCCTGACTTCGCCACACAAGTTAGCTCGGACCACGCACAATGGCAAACGACCAAGACCCTCGGTACCTGTCCTCGATGCATTTCAAGATTCCAAAAAACCCTCCGCATCGTTTGTTGTCATGCCATATTTGAGGCCCCCGGATGATCCGAGATTTCGGTTTCTTGGGGAAGTCCTTAATTTCGGAGAGCAAATCCTCGAGGTGAGTGATTCATTGGAGCTCAAGCCTCGTCTCTGAAGCATCCCCGCGCGAAGGGCTTGGCATATATGCATGAGCAGGTTGTCGCGCACAGGGACTGTGTGTTCAAGAACATGGGAATGGATAGCAGGATCATGTATCCCGATGGCTTTCATCCTATTTGGCAGGATTGGACGCCTACCGTGTCTGGGCACGCGAGGCGGTTGCCCCGCTTGGATGTAGGGCCGAGGCATTACTTTTTTGACTTCGGCATTTCCTCCTACTTTCCGCCTGGCACGCCGAGGACGTTGGTCACTGGGAATTTCGGGCGGGACCGACAAGTCCCTGTCGAAGGATGACTAGCGTCGTAGGGACGTGAGTCGTAGGGACTGAGGCAGAGGGCCGGAGGCTGTGTGGCCGAAGTCTTACTTAGATCCTGGGGCGGAGCACAAGCCCCTTTAACCTTGCTTGCTCCGCACCAGGTATGATCTCTATTTCATTGTATTCTCATGTCTCGAGTATCTAATTAACCTTGCTTGCTCCGCACCAGTCTGTCGATTAATAGGTTATGGGCCCTGTTGCGACTTAAAGCCCCAACAGAAATCGACTTTGCAACAACTCTTGACATACAGATCTCCCAGCCGTCGTATCGCCTGTTTCCACCTCATTCGATCCCATTCCCCCATATCCCTCCTTTGTCTACGTCTTCTCAGTTCACAGCACACATGTCGAGCAATCAGAACAATTCGACAGACAAGGAGACGACGGACTGGAAGAAGATCTCACTTACTCCTATCAAAGAGGAGGAAGACGGCTCGAACAACTACAGCGAGTTCAAGCAGAAGTCTATTCTTGATCTCGACGCTGCTGGGTACTGGCCTTATGTCGACGGACAGGACTACAGGCCTCCTGCCATTCCGGTGCTCCGTTCGAGTCAGGTGGTCGACGGTGTAGATGCCGCTGGTGCGCCCGCTAGTATCTCAATCCCAGGCAACGAGGACGAAGTCAATGCCGCCAAGAAGAAAGCTGAGAGCTGGTTCCGTGCCGACAAGAAGGCTCTAGCTGTCATTGTCCGTGCCGTTCCCAGCGACAAGCTCTACGTTGTCCGTGGATGCACCTCTGCTCATGACGCCTGGATCGCGCTCAAGAATGAGTACGAACCAGCGAATGCACTCACTGCGATTAGCATCAAACAACAGATCATTGCGAACCAGTGCGGCATTCATGACGATCCGGTTCTGTGGCGACAGATCATGGTTCAGCTGCACCAGAAGCTTCGCGAGGCCGATCCCCTCATGATGCCGGACACGGAGTTTGCCAAGCATCTCGTCACTCTCATGACCGAGGCCGACAACTGGCGCTACTGTCGTGATTCTCTTCGGGAGAAGGTTCGGCAGGGCGATGCAATGAATCGCCCGGTGACGTCTGCTGCTGTTCTCCAGCGCATCAAGCAGGAGGAAGTTGAGCAGAAGATCGCTCCATCCGTCGTGTCGATCAATGCGCTCGTTGCAAAAGGCAAAGCCCGGGTCAGCCATGACCGCGGTGAAGCGGTCCCTGGAGCTTATGCTGCTGGAGGTTCCAGCAATTCAGGTGATCGCCGTGCTGACAGGAGTGCGCAACGCAACAACAGACGTCCCGCTCCCTACAATGCGCAGCAACGCTCAAACGTGCGCGTCATCTGCGAGAACACGCATTGCGAGATGCCGGTGGGTCACAGCAAGTCCGACTGTTTTTCTTACGGTGGAGGGAAGGCCGGACAGTACCCAGAGATCTACAAAGGTAGACGTGACATCCATCTTGCGCCGGAGGCTCGCGTTGCTGCACGCCGAAAGCAGGCTCTGGAACGCCATGCTAAGACTGGATCTAATGCTGGGGTGCGCTTTGCTGGCTTAGCCGACTGCACTCAGGATGGCGATGAAGAGGTCGAGGACGTCGTCGGAGGTTTGGGCGATGGTTTTGCGTTTATGTTGGCTTTGCCAGAAGACGACGATCTGGATGACGAAATTCACCTCGATGAAGAGATCCGCGTCAATGCGATTGCTCTCAATGTCCATGCAGATCAGGACGACTCGGTGAACCATGATACCGGGGCGTCTCGTCACATCTTCCACAACGCCGACATCTTCCATGAGTACACCACATTTGACTCCCCACTTGACGTCCATGGTTTCGGAACCAGTCTATGCGCCCAAGCGGTCGGAAAAGGGAAGATTGTCATGCAGGCCACGTATGATGGTACCCCGCGGACTTTTTCCATTTCCAATGTGCTGCACATTCCGTCTGCGCGGTGCAACCTCATATCTGGGTCGCGGCTCGACCGCAAGGGCGTCAATACACAAACTGGCAAAGGTAGAATTGTCTACCTGAATGCGGCTGACGTGCCGTTCGCTACAGGCGGAATTGTTCGTGACCTCTACAAAATGGACGTCGCCGTTATGAAGCCAACGGACTCGACAGTTCCGTCCGCGGATGTGATCGCGGCTTTGACTCCATCCGTGACGTCGCTTTTTGGCCCGAGCGCTGACAGCGAGGAAACAAAGCGTCTGGGTTTTTCCATCGTCTAATGGGCCACATCGACGTTAAAGGGCTTGAGCGCTCCACCACTGGACTTCCCATCGACGACATTCGTGTCCAGCACTGCCGCATCTGCGCTCTCGCCAATATCAAGCGGCTCAAATTTCCCAGAAAAGCTTCTCATCGTGCCGATCATCCCCTCTTCCGAATTCACTGTGACGTCTGCGGCCCACTTCCTGTTGGCTATGGCGGCTTCACGTATTTCATCACCTTCATCGATGATGCGTGTCGCTGGATCACAATTTTCTTTCTCAAAGTCAAATCTGATGCGCTAAAGTGCTTCCATGAATTTCGCGTTGCTGCCGAGAAGTATCTTGGCTATCCTGTTCTATTCCTGCGTGTCGACAACGCTCCGGAGTTGGTCTCTGGCAAATTTGCCAACTACTGCCGAGAGCATGGCATCACTTATGAGCGTACTGTTCCCGACGCTCATCAACAAAATGGTGTGTCGGAGCGCGCTAACCAGATCATCGAGTCCATGACTCGTGCAATGCTCGTTGACTCCGGTTTGACGTTCTGGTTCTGGCCTCTTGCTGCACAGGCAGCAGTGCATATCAAAAATCGTGTGCCTCATGCCTCCCTTCCATCTGGCGTCACACCTTTTGAAGGCTGGTTCAAGCGCAAACCTGATCTCTCTCATCTTCGTCCGTTTGGCGCTTTGGTCACTGCCAGAAAAACTGACTCGACCACCGCCATGAAACTTACTCCGCGCGGAGAGGAAGGCCGATTCGTTGGCTATGCGCGCGACTCCAAGGGATACTTGGTCTGGTTTCCCTCTGCTCGAGTGATTCGGTCACGACGCGATGTGGAATTCCATGGCTTCCCTGATTTCCTACCTTCTCCTCCACTTTCAGACATTTTGTGGGATGACATTCCCATGGATTTGGAGCCACGCTTCCATGATGCACATCGCCGTGTCATTTTGGAACCGCCGGTGCCCACTCCCGCCATCGAGCGTAACTCCGCCATCGAGCGTAATCCCGCCATTGAGCGTAACCCCGCCATCGAGCGTAATCCCGCCTTTGAGCGTATTGAGTACGTGCTAGTCACGACTCCGGTCTTTGAACCTATCTCACCTGTTTTATCAGGCCGTCCATTGAGACTACTTTGCCCCGCCATCGAGCGAATTCTGAGCGTGATGGTGATGGCGATGTCGAGATGGAACCGGTTGATGACCGCCCTCTTGCGCAGCGTCGGTCGCCTCGCCTCAAACGTGTCCCTGCACATTACCTTGTCAACGCGGCCCAGGATGAAGGGGGGGAGAACAATCTCTTACGCACCATCCTGGAGTCCGTTGACGGAGAGCTTGAAGTTGAATGCGATGAGTCCGACTTTGCAGGACTTGCACAGGCCTTCATCCAGGCAGAAGTTGCCTTTGTGAGCGCCGCTCTCACAGATCCTATCGATGACCCAACCGAGAAAGATCCCAAAAACATTCAAGAGGCAAAATCCTCGACGTATTGGACCTATTGGCTTGCTGCCATCTACGAGGAATTGGAGTCGCTCAAAGCGAAAGGCGTATACGACGAAATCTCCGAGCTCCCACCAGGTCGAAAAGCTGTAGAGTCCAAGTGGGTCTTGCATATCAAACGCGACCGTGACGGCCTTATTTCACGATTCAAGGCGCGTCTGGTTGCCAAAGGATTTACACAAATTCCTGGTCAAGACTTTCATTATACTTTTGCACCGGTCGCTCGATGGGAGTCCATTCGTCTGCTCCTTACTCTGGTTGCCAAGCACAACATGGTTCTTCGCCAGGTAGATGTCAAAACGGCCTTTCTGAATGGCCCGCTGGACGAAGAGATATATATGCGAAAGCCATCGATCCTCGGCGAAGGATTTTGGCGTTTGCTGAAGGGACTCTATGGCTTGAAACAAGCTGGCAGACAATGGTATCTGGAGCTCAATCTCATGCTCGAGGCTATCGGGTTCACCAGGACCAAGTCGGACTGGAGCGTGTACAAACGTGTCCAAGGTGACGAACACTCGGTAATCACCACAAGCGTCGACGATATGCTGATTGCGTCGAGCTCGACAGTGGAGTCTGACGCTGTGGTTGCCGCTCTGGCATCTCGATTTGAGATCACAGATAACGGTGAACCCAAGCTCCACCTTGGTTGTTCGATTAATCGAGATCAGGCTCGAGGAACTCTTCGGCTGGATCAAAAATCTTACATCGAGTCAATCCTCCGGGAATTTGGGTATGAGAACTGCAACTCTGTCTCCACTCCCATGGATCCCGGCGTGCGGCTACTACCAGCGACTGCTGAGGAAGCCGGACGTTCCAAGGATTTTCCTTACCCTGCAATCGTCGGCAAATGCATGTATCTGTCAACCTGCACGCGCCCGGATATTGCGTACGCTGTGCGGGAACTTGCCAGATTCATGTCTAACTATGGATCAACACACGTCGCAGCCGCAAAGCACCTTCTACGCTATCTGAAGGGAACTGTCACACACGGCATCACTCTTGGAGGATCCAACAGCCCGCATGTGATGTTCAAGGCACTGACTGATTCGGACTGGGGCATGGGAGACACGCGGAAGTCCGTCTCAGGCTTCATCATCCTCATGGATGAGTCGCCGTTGTCCTGGAGCTCAAAACAACAGGCTGTAGTTGCTCTCTCATCATGCGAGGCTGAGTATTTGGCCACAACACATTGCGCACGCGATGTTCTTTGGTTCAGAAATCTTTTCTCCGAGCTTGGATACCCACAGATCCAGCCAACCACAATGTTCTGCGACAACCAAGGAACCGTCGCATGCACTCATGATCCTCACACACATTCAAGAATGAAGCATATCTCCATTCGCGAACACTTCATCCGAGACTGCGTCATGAAGCGACTTATCGACGTCGTGCATGTCTCTAACAAAGAGAACACTGCAGATCTTTTCACCAAGCCTCTCCATCGTGTTCTTCATGCTCGCTGGGTGCAGATGTTGCGGCTGGACGCTAGTCAAGGGGGGGTGTCGAAGGATGACTAGCGTCGTAGGGACGTGAGTCGTAGGGACTGAGGCAGAGGGCCGGAGGCTGTGTGGCCGAAGTCTTACTTAGATCCTGGGGCGGAGCACAAGCCCCTTTAACCTTGCTTGCTCCGCACCAGGTATGATCTCTATTTCATTGTATTCTCATGTCTCGAGTATCTAATTAACCTTGCTTGCTCCGCACCAGTCTGTCGATTAATAGTCCCCGAGTTGTCGAAGGACGTACCCTCCGAACCCTTCGAAGTTGACATCTTCATTATCGGGAATGCCTTGCGCCAGGAATTATACGGTGTGGGTGTATCTCTGAGGTTCCGCCTGTCGCCCTGCTGACCTCGCGTTAACTAGCTGTACTCCATTGTTGGCTTCTTGTCGCCGTTCATCGACCAAATGACGCGCTCGGAACCATCCGCGCGGCCCACCGCTGAACAAATGCTTCGTGAGTGGCGAGCGATGGGCCGCCGCTTCAACGCAGCAGAGAGGCACTGGCGTCTAAGGCGGCGAGGGGAGTGGCTCATCTACACATCGGTAGCAAGTGCGGTGCATGTGGTCAAGATAGGTGGGCATTTGGTGAAGTGGGTGAGCGGCAAGCGGTATAAGGGGTATTAGGGCGATATGGGCGCATGGCTGAGTACCTTCGGGGTATGTGCAACGATCTACTTATACGCGCCCTGTTACCTGATTGCATTGAGCCGCTCTCCACACATCATCCCAGTTAACGCAGTCCGTGTAGAACACCAAACTCACTGTGAACATCCCTAAATGTGAATCCGCATGCATTGGATCGATCGCCGGCAAAATGTAGCACTCTCCGACACCGGAGTCTCTGGGTCGTCACGACATTGCACTGCAGTATCTCCCGACGAACGACATCGAAATACTCGAGCTGGTGGAACATCGTGATTATACTGTGGCGCTGGCTGCTGTGACTCCTTTCCCGCTCGCTGACTTCCATTCATCTGCTCCGACGACCGCGTCGAGACTAGGGTGTTGGGCTGGCTTTGCTTGGGAGGTCATTAGGCTGGCTTGGCGCAGCCCTTCTACGACCGACGTGGAAGCCGTCCTCAACGGCGGGTCGTGACGGCCTCCGGCGATCGTGCCCTATCGAGCGTGTCTATCTGATGTGCTTCTCGCTGTCAGGTGCCGGCGCTCACCCATGCGCGGCGACGTTGCAGTGACCGGCTGCACTGCATGGATATGAGTAAAGCATCTCCGGTATTTTCTCAGCCTACCGAGCTCGTTTTACGAGGTCTTCATGATGCGTGAGTGTTACGTCGTCCATCTGTCTTCCCGCGATCGCTGCATGCCACGCTCAGAATAGACTCACACAGCATGTTGATGGGATACGTAGCGCCTCGAAACTCAGAAACTGTAAGTAGTGCCAGTCGATGTTATCAAGGTCTTCTGATTGAGGATGCAGAGTTTACAACGGTATTACCACCGTCTATACGTGATGGGTGTGACCGGATGGGCGGCTGGCGCTCATCAACCAATGACAGCATCCCGAGGACGGTGAGCATCTCACAACCTGTGTCACACTAGCGATACAAGCTGAATTTGGCTGCGCAGTTGACGTCGCCGCCGGCATGGCTTCTAACAGCCGAGTGGGTCACTCGTTGTCTCGAAAGCGCCACCTCCATCTTCATCCCACTCGTCGTTCGCATACGACCACGTGGCCACGCTGCCTTTGTTATGCAACGGGTGCGTCTTCTCGCTTCCTTTCGATGGCATGATGAGAGATACTTTCCCCGAGATGTGCCCATACACTTGACGTACTTCTTCCTCACAGGTCAAGAATTCGCGGACTGGCACTTCTGCGCTTCACACCGATCGTGCCTGCAAACACAGACTCATCATATCACCCCTTGCCCTCTGGAGCATGCTGCATTCCCCGACGTAATTTCGACCCGGCGGAAGGAAAATTGGCGCGGATAGCTCATGTGGCAGTGGGAATGAGAGCTTGAGACCATCTGAGGTGACGAAAGGTCGAGAAAAGTGGAACTTAAGCTTCGCGATACGACAGTGAGTGGAGCAGCCTGTACTGCCAAATTCTACGGACGCCACTCGAAATGATGATACCGGCGGTGCTGGGAATGCGATAAGTGGAGATGTCAAGACGTTGGGGGTGCAATAGGGAAACATGCACACCACGATTGTCCAGCGATTCATTGAGCCGCCTGTGAGCTGAAGATACTGGACAGCTGCCAGTGCCTACAGGTGTATAGTTATCGGTAAAGTGCCTTTGGACCGTATAGTATATATACGTGTTGTTGACCGCCGGTAGAACTCAGGTTGAAAAACTGGTCAACTCATGGTGCTCAGCGCAGCGGCACAATGCCAAAAGGCCGACTCGAAATTGAATGCACCGCGAAATTGGGAAGATCGCATACTGGCAGGTCTGAAGTCGACGAGGATAGGTGATGTCTACAGCGATAGCGCACCGAATCATCGCTGCAGAGACTGCTGTTTCTGGACTGAGACTCAGACAGCGGCCTCCGTCACACCTGGCGCTGATTGCGAGACATCCTGATCTCAACAGATGCCAAAATCTCGTTGTCTCAGAGAGCCTTGTCGTATCCTGAGCCGTGAGTGAGATGTTCGCTTTCCACCCTGACTGGGTTTCGCGGGTATAGTTTGTCTGATCTGGATAGACACGACCAACAGATGCGAAGCGACTAGCAGCGCTTCCATCATAGCATCCAGGCCCAGGAGATGTGAAGAGGAGACGGAGAACACTTGAGCGCTGTGCGGAGAAACGATCATTATGTTGAGCGGCGTGGGAGTCGGCGGACCGAGGCTCCGGCGTAGTATGAATCCTACGTCGCCACCATGGTTGAACTCTCCTCCAACGAAGCTACGAAACGAATCGCTTTCATTTCCAGTCCAATCTTCTCGCGACGCCCAGCATCAACACCCACATGTCAGCACCTTCGAACGGTCTCGCATCTGACGGCGCGGCGTATGACAACACATGGACCACCAGGAAGCTCGGCGCGCTGCTGATCACCGCCGTTTTGAAGTCTCTATGTCATCTGATACACACACACGATGTAAAGGACCGTAAAGGACCCAAGAAGGAGAAGACTGCACGCTGAACATCTGGCATCTTTCCTGAGCGAACATGGACCCCAACGCCAACGTCAATCTCGACGCTAGCGCCGGTGTCGGAGAGAAGGCAGTGGTATTTTCCTCCAACTCGACCACACACGAATCCCTACCACTAGGAGTACTCCAACCTCAGATTCCCGATGGCGGCGCACAAGCATGGATGACTCTTATTGGCGCGTACGTATCTGAACACAACGGTTTACGGACATCCGACATTGACATTATATCCACCCAAGATACCTCGTCGTCTTCAGTGCATCTGGGTGGGTCTCTGGTCAAGTCATTTTGGCGCTCCAAAAACTTACCGACGCTCAGCTATATCAACAGCTTTGGTGTCTACGAAGGTTCTTCGCCGTGAGCGTGCCGTTTGTCGTGCAACTAACAGCCGATCCGTAGACTTCTACGTTCGCGAGTATCTCAGCTTGCACTCGTCGTCCTCCATTAGGTACAAGCTGTGTAGTCTGCAGGCGGCGGGCCGCAAACATTTTCACGCTGACGTTTTCTTTTGTAGCTGGATTGGAGGTGCTCAGACATGCTGCCTGTTCAGCGTCGGAATTTTTTCTGGCTATGCGATGGACGTCGGATACTTGTACGTTGTCCACACTGATCTCTTCTTTACTCGCTCACTCCTGGTCAGCCGACCATTAATGCTCGCAGGATCTATCCTATTCGTGTTTTGTTTGTTCATGATTTCCTTGTGCCAGCCTCAGCAATGGTACCAGGTTCGCAGGTCTCTCTTAGTTCAACGCTCGTGCTGTACTGACAGGATCCAAGCTCTTTCTTGCACAGGGACTAGGACTCGGTATCGCGATCGGATCCATCTACGTGCCCTCTCTGGGAATCCTAGCGCACCACTTTAAGCGACGGCGCTCGCTCGCTATGGGAATCGTAGCATCAGCGTCTTCCGTCGGTGGAGTTATCCACCCGATTATGCTCAACCAGCTGATTCACGGGCACGCCGGGTTCCACCAGGGTGTTCGCATCAGCGCCTTCTTTAACCTGGCGTTGCTGGGGGTCGCAAATCTCCTGATGTCTACGCGCCTGCCTCCACAAGGCAAGACGTTTGCTGGGCAATTTGCTCTCTGGAAACGCTTCTTTTCCGACGTGCCGTATGTCGTCGCGGTGGCCGGAACCTTTCTCATGATATCTGGCGTCTTTTTCCCGACGTTCTTCCTGCAATTGTTTTCCGTCTTGCATGGAATCAACAAGGACCTGTCATTCTACACGGTATGCTTTGGCATTTCTTTTCGAGGCTTATTCGCTAAGATCGGCTTGTAGATTGCAGTCCTCAATGCATCTAGTGCCTTTGGAAGGGTTGTCCCGACAATCATCGCCGACAGAGTTGGGGTCTTCAAGCTCATCGTCCCGTGCACGCTCATGTGCGGAGTGATCGTCTTTGCAATGATTGGCGTCACGGACGCTGTCGGCGCATACATGATCGCCATATTTTACGGATTCTTCTCTGGAGCTAGTTGAGTGCCTCTCGCATCATGATCGAACGCCACGGCAAATGACTGACGAGCCTTGCGAACCAGCAATTTCACTGGCGGGTCCTATGTTTGCGAATCTATCTACCGACGTGTCGGAAATTGGGTACGCCATAACTGTACATGAGCCATTCTGATCGCTGAAGCATTCCGGCAGAGCTCGCATTGGCGTTGCGTACGGAATTTCTGGTATGTTCTTCCTTCTTCCCTCACTGTCAGAACTCATGGAAACTCTGTATTTCTGAAAGGCCTCGGAAGTCTCCTCGGTACGCGTAATTCATTTTCCGCTCACAAGTGACGACCGTTGACGGGATACCTTAGGGCCTCCGGTGACCGGCGTCCTGCTGACCTCAAGGAATATCTGGATCAGACCAATTATATTCAGCGGGGTGAGTTCTTGCCTGGGACACGCTTCTTACATCTGACCATTGAGTGCTAGGTCGTCATGTGCGCTGGTGCCGCAGGGCTTGCAATTGCTGGATTGTTGTACGCAAGGGTCGAGCGTCATCGTCGTTGACTACGTGAGAGCTGGTGTTACGGAAGTCGTTGTCTTGTATCTATCGCCATCACTGCTGCTTCATGTTATAGATGTTAGTGTACGTTATGATTTGGAATCAGGATGCTGGCACTCAATTGTCCCCGGTCCCCTGTGATTGCGGCCATTGTGCCGCAGGAGAAGCTCCACGACACCGCGGACCGACGAGATCCCTAGGCCTCTCCGACGTTGTAAAGTTCCCTCAGCGCGCGCACGCAGAAGACGTCCATTGATGTCTGCCTAACCATCAGTGCTCTCACCAGCAGCATCATGCGCTCTGACCTTCCGCATCTAACTTCCATGTTCAGCGCTCTCCGCGTCGCCCAAGATGTATCCTTCCCCCGACCGAATCGCATGAACGCGACGTGGACAGAGGTGAAGACTCGGCCAGTCCGTTTAGTCTCCCTGAGGCAGAGTAGCTAGATTCAAACCTTCGCAAGCACAGGCTTGAGTTTGTGCCACATAACAGGGCACCCTCACAAGTTCAAGTTCAATAGGTGCTGGTGACCATAGTGTCCCGCGGGGATCGTACAATCCATCAGGCTGCATGTCGTGACGAACATACCCCAGGTTACGACACGAGTGGGTGTGACCGTGCCCTAGAAAGGACTCACCGTTCCCACCACCACCAGTAGTAGTACAGGTTGGCACAGCAGAGCCGCGGGTGCGCTCCGGCAGACAGAAAGCGGCCCGCCGGCGCTATTCTATCTCCGAAAGCCCCGCTGAAGACTCCGATCTCCCCCACCAGTTGGTTCACATGCATGTCAATTCCACAATCATACCACGCCGACGCACTCCAACAGCTGAGAACAAGAACAAGACCATCAGACATCCTAGTGCGCGCTCGTTGGACTCGCCGCAGGTTGTCCGAGCTGGACCCGTGATCACGCGTAAAAACGCGCTCATCCGAGAAGCCAAAGGTGAGCTCATTGATTATCAGAACTCTATGGTGAGCTGTGGATCATTTGTTTGAATATAGCGAGCCTCGACATGTGCCTGCAAACGTACAGTGCTTCACGACGAATCCGGGAATGATAGGCACGATGATGCTCGTGGCGTGGACCGCCGGTAGCCGTCTTGGCTGGTCTCAAGCCATCTGGTGCGCCATCTCTTCGTCCATAAGTATCCAAATTTTTGAACCCAAGGACGCTAGAATATCCGCAATGCCTGCCATCGGAATCGACAAAGTGACGCTGGTTTCGGTCTTTGTCGAATCCACTCTATATGGTGACGACCCCCGCTTAGTACATCGCTCCGATGTCAGCGTCGCCTAACTCAAAATTACAGGCATAATGCTTGTGCTCTCCTGTGTGGCGATCTATGTGCTCCTACGCCGGGGGAAACGAGCGCACAGCAACAAGCCGATGATTGTGGTATCAGTTGCCATGATAATCTTTGCCACCATTGTACGTCGTTTTCTAATGCTACGTCCCACGGTTTACTCAATCGTCTTGACCTCAAGCATATTGGCGCCGACCTGAAGAGGCTCCTCGTTGCTTTCCTTAGCGATGACAAGGCCCAGACCACTAAATCACTCTCTGAGGTCAACACCGTCAACTATGGAGTCAAGAGTGCGGCCTACTTTTTGCAGACTCTCATCGGAGATGGGTTCGTCGTGAGTCTGATTTTCCCTTTCGTTGAGTCACGAATAACGCATTTTGTCAGCTTTATAGGCTTTATGTGGTGTGGCAAGGCGATAAACGTGTATGCGTGCCGATTCTAGTTTGCTTCATTGCCAGCATTGGTGAGCCTCAGATGACGACGCAACTTCTTGCTCGTTACTTACGGGCCCATAGGTGTTGGGATTGGTACCCTGCGAGGATTCGCGCGAGCATCACCATCCTCCCCTGTGTTCATCACCCAGCTACACAACTGGATCGTGTCGTTCTTCTCGCTCACCCTCTTCACGAATTTCAGCTGTACTGGTCAGTTTGAGTAACCCAGATGCAGGTGACTGTGCTGACTTTCTATGTCTACCGTGCTGATAGCGCTCATCGCTGGTCGTATATGGTGGGTTCACCGCAAAACCGTTGCAATGGTACGCGGTCGCAGTATCATGCCGGCTGCAATGGTGGTCATCGAATCGGGAGCCATATATTCTGCTTGTCTCATCATTCTCATCGCCCTCTATTTGAGCGGCAGCTTCGCGCAGTATATCTTGTTGGATGCCGTACGTCCTTTTCTGACGTTAATGCTTTGATATCTCATCATTTTTCTTTCGACAGGTTACACAGGTCATTGTAGGCTCAGCAACATACTTTCCAATGCAGCGCACTGACGTCACTCCTAGGGCATCGTGTTCTCGCTCATCATTGTACGCGTGGGCCTCGGACTTACGAGCGAGATCACAGGACGAGGAGGAACTCTTTTTACGAACACAATGCAGAACAGCGGACCTTCGGGTGGCGCGTCACCGTCGTACAGGATGAAGCCGGTGGCAGTCAACATCGTTCGGGTCACTCAGGACGATGGCACTCACTCTGTCGACGGATCGCCTGGTGCGCTGAGGCACAAGCACGATTCGGACGACGGCGGTCAAGATGACTCGGTGAGTGTTCCGTTTCGCACCAGTGGCATTGCGTCTGACGTGCATAGTCGGCCCATGATATCGAAGGCGCCGCTGTTTAGCGTCGAACTCATTTCTGACTACCTACGCCTCGGAAACCTATGTCTGTGCTTCGGATATCAATGACAGTGCTTCCCGAATGCGAGAAGTGTGCGACGGGAGACAACGTACGGCGATTGTTCGCACATGAACACTGCGGGCGGACTGTCTTACATCCCTGCTGAAGAGCGAATCGCTTTCAACGACCGACTCACTCACTGACATCGTGTGATACTCACCATTGCTTCCTCGGTTCCATATAGACTCTGCTGTTGGCACCCTGATCTACTTAAACCACATTGGTTAACCAATGAGGACGCTACGAACTCAACGCGACGAAATTTTTCCAACCCATCAATCTTTCGCCCCGTCCAGCAACACCCTCTGAATCACCTCCTCCGTCTTCGTATCCAGCAACCGCGCTTTCTTCACCAGCCCCGCCCCTGCGCCCTCCCGCACGACGATGCTCTCCAACTCGTCATACACGATATGCGTCCCGCTTCCTGGATCTGCCGTGCGCCCCATGACAATGAGTCGCCGCGGAACGTACAGCGCGGCGAGCAGGCTGTCTCGCATCACGAGCTCGCCGAACCTCGGATTGCCGATTGCGTAGACATGCGCGTCGGGGACGGGCTCCGCGTCTGGTGTAGACTGGTATGTGCGGAGGAAGGTGGATGCGGAGAATTTGCTGAACAGGCTGGTCGAGGCAAGGTGAGTAGCAGTTGCTAGTCGTTGGCAAGGCCAAATTGTGACAGCCTCACAGGAAATTGAATCCCTCTCCGCCGATTGCGTCCAGCTGCTCGTCGATCTCCGCTTTGCTCTTCGCCTCCGTGAGGATGGGCCACACCTTGTCCTCCGACGTGCTCGCACGCACGACGCTGTCCAGCCGTGCAACCACCTCGGCTACCGGCAGATCGCTGGTCCACGTAGTGCGCCGCACGGGGATCGTTTCTGTGCTCTTCGACATACTTAGTATCCTCTCCGACTTCTGTGCTCAGCGCGATTGGGAACGCGTCGAGTGCCCTGCCTGGTAAGCGCTGGATGGTGTTTGGTACGCCGCAAACCCGCAGCTCTGAGGCATTATTATACCACGGCGGCTACTATATGGGCCCGGGCGCAGCATGAGTAATTAGTTTCTATTCGGCTTCGTGTCTCACCTGATCACAGCCCCTTCGTTTCACATCCACGTAGCTGCCCAGTGGACAACCGCTGCCGTACGAAGTCATCCAACGTCAAATGTCTCAGATTTCAGCCGCCGCTCCAAGTATGTCTTGGGTCGTATAAGTAACACGTCTCGGAGTCGCGCCGCCGGCGCAATATCATCCACTTGGGCTTGACTTATTCTCTGTGGCTGACCTTACCACAGAAGACAGTCGTTCTGTTCTGTAGGCTTGACTGGAACTTTGGCTTTCTATATATAGCTTATTATTTAAAATAATGACAATTAAAAGTAATCCTCCCGCTCATTATCAGGCCCGCCCAGTACTAGTGCCCCATGATCGTCTTTCTGCAAACCTTCCATTGAAGGCGCCCCTCCCTCTTCGCCGAATGGGAGCTGGTATTCCTCCGGTTCGGTCCGGGTCAGATATTCCTCAATCTGATCGTGGTTCACAGCCTCTAAGGCCGCGTTGACTTTCTCCAACTCTTCCACACGCCGGTTGGCCTGCTCCACCTTCTCGCGTTGGAGCGTCTCGAGGTCGTCAACGCGTGTCCGCAACTGTTCGAGCTGGCAAATTCGCGCCGCCTGGTCGCCTTGCGTATTGGTGAGCTGCCTGACGTCTTCATCGCGTTTTTTCAACGCTTGCTCGAGCTGGATGATATGCGCCACTTGCTGACGTTGCGTATATTCAAGCTGCTTGATAATTCGTTGGTGTTTCTGGAACTCATCCCAAAGCCGGTTCAACCACACCGCCTGGTCGCGTCGCGCGTCTTCAGATTGCTTGAGGTCCTCGTTGCATGCTTGAATATACGGAGCGACTACAGCGCGGCAGCGTAGCATGTTATTTTACAGCAGCGGTGGAGGATATGTTAATTGAGCGCACTTTTACCGATCAATTCGACCTTCCTATAGGGGACGTCCGGGCAGACTAACTGGTGAACAGCCCCTAAGTGGTCCCTTTCAGTCAAATCTTTAGCTGTCGGCTTCGAGGTGGTCGTCGGGGAAGACGCGACCGCAGAGGTCCGTGCGCCTCGCGAGGCCTTGCCCTCAGTGACGGGATCGTGGTTCCGGCGCCGTCTCTTCGGATGCTCCGGATTACCGAGGTCGGTTGACCGACTGCGCGAACGTTTTCGTTGCCTGGAGGCAGTTGTCGTCGGGGTTGCCGTAGGTACACGACGGCCAGACGGCGAACGCCCACGGCCCCCATACGTAGGATGCTGGCCAGCAGGTTCCGGTGAAACTGCAGTCTCTGGATACTCTGTAGCATATACTGAGAAATCTTGTGACACGCCACGTCCGTGTGATGAACGAGTCTGGGTTAAGGGAGAATATCGGTGACGAGCAGAGTGTGCAGGATCCTCCTGTGAGAATGGGGCTCCCGGATACCCAGCAGTATACACTGCAAGATTCTGTGGCCTACCATACGCCAGCGATGGGTGGGTCGGCGTCGAGAAAGTTACTGGAGTGTGGCGGGCAGTAGTATGCTGCAAGACAGGCAGCTCTAGAGCGTTCGTATGCCCGGCATAATCTTGTGGCACACCATGCGCCTGCGACCGCGTCAATTGAAGTTGAGTCGCGTTTGAATATGGGACCAGTGATGGAGACATGCGATTGAATTGTTGGGGATACGCCACATGAGCCGTTGTCTGGTTCACGGGTCTGCCGTTTGTGCTGAAGGCTGCGCATGAGCCACGGACGGACACCAGTGGCAGGAGCACATACTGAATAGGTTGTGGAGCCAGCCTCGATGGCCCAGCATGCGCGTGTGATGCGCCGGGAGGAGCTGCGACGCCGAGGCCAGAAACAGGGTAGGCGATCGGCACCTGGGCTAGCTGAATGTTGCTGTTGAAACCGTGTGCCCAGACCATGTCTTCTTCCTTGAAGGGTGGGCACGACATTGCGTGATAGAGGCTGGTGGAAGGATGTGGGGGAAGATGAGAGAGCAGTGTGTTCAGATGACAGGACACTTAAGTAGGAAATAACAAGCTCACGCGGCGTTGCCTACGAGTGCGTAGTTGACACGATACGTGTATTCAAGAGGGATTGTGCATGTAAGTACAAGCGTCGGGCACCGTTAGGTTCTTGTATTCTAGGCTGAATATAAGAAGACGCGGCAGATTTTGTAACTGATGCAAGTCGTACCTTGTTGTGTTCGACATGACAACCTGAACAACAAGTACGAGACGTTATTGATTCTTGTGCCATCTACTACTGAGCTGAATATTCATTGGGATGGCATGCGACCACATGGTATTGTTCGCAGACTCTAGCTGGTGCGATGTCGATCAGCGGTCCATGCGCGGGGGATGTTATACCATTTAGCATACGACAAGCTTGAAGTAAGCGATTGCCCGAGGGCCGAGACTCTGGTGGGATCGCGAAGCGCGCCAGACTCCAAGGTCAGAAGCTGATGGGCAATTCTATACCTGTGTCAATCACATCGGAACAATGGCAGATTCTCGCAAACGTACATTAAGATGCATCGATAGTTTGATGCCCAGAGAGAAGCAAGAAGCTGGAGAGCAAGTGATCCCCTTTCAATGCGCCGGGAAAGAGAGACACGAAGCCACAAAGGAGCCGACTTGCATAGCATAGGATCCGCCACAGCTACTCCAGTCGCGACTAGCAAGGCGCCGACTGATGCGCTCATTCGATCGTTGATCAGCGCATCGATCAGCAGAGCAGTCGGGTCCGCATGGCAACCGCCCGGACCAGCTGCTCAGAGAGCGTCAGAGGCAGAGACTATGCACTCCAAGGAATCTCCCCGACGAGGGAGAACGACGAATAACAGAACTAGATTTTCCTGGACAAAACATGACGTCCGTGGGCGTCGAAGAGGAGCAAGTTCAATGGAGGATGGCCTGTGCCAGCGTGGTCGCCGGCCGGATTCGGGAACTCAAGCGCTCAAGCGATGACATAACTACAGAACCTCCTCGCGGCGATGCCGATCCAGTGGCAACGGCTGTAGAAAGCGAGCAACCTTGAGATGTTGTACATATGTATACGTATGCCGGGTAGAAAGTGGGGGTATGTATGTAGAACGAGTCGGACTCGAACGTCTTGGGGCGTGGGAAATGTTACAGAGCTCGTGGCCTCCCGTGGCTCAATGGGCCCAACCGTTTCTCCACCGACCGCACAACGTCCGTCGGAGTCCCATACATATGCTCACCACCAACCGAACGCTGTGCCTTCTTTCATCTGTGGCGTCTCCTCGACCGACCTGCGACGCAGCATGCGCCCAGGCGTCCACTAAACCTTGTTATCGAACGTAGCCTGCGCTTCTCATGACCGAAGGGTTTGTTACTCCAAATCGCCTTATCTTGATTGGCGAATACGCTTCGTGCGAAGCCGCCCACCCTCTCGCAGGCTTCACTGCATCATCCGACCCAGAGATCCGGGGCCCGGGGCCCTGCGGGGGAACGAAGCATCACGGTGCGTGTGCATCAGCTATTAGTTTCGGCCATCTGACCAGCTAAGAAGCAGTGGGGTACTGCACCTAGGCCATCCGTATGCTGCCAAGAGCCCCCTGTGTGTTGAAGCTATAAGTAGATGATCTGCTTTCCTCCGAGTGGGGTAACGCTCGGGTCAGATAGCCACAGTATGAAGGTTACTTTCTCCATACCCGTATGGGCGGGCTGATCCATGTGGGCTCAGGTACGTCCGTACGTACGGCGTTACATCTGCGTGAAGTTAAAATTATCCCACAGACCTCCGTTTATAAGCTGTGTGCGCGCCCTGTTGCCCCGCGCTCGCCCTTCCGCCTCCGCGCATTCCCACCCAGCGCAGACGAACACGCACCACCATGCACCACCATCACATCCCCAGCACGCTCAAGCCCGCGGAGGTGGCTATCGCGTTGGTCGATGCGGCCGTCTACAAGCACAACACACGACTGGACATGACGTTCTTCAAAGCCGTACGTCTTCAGTTGACCGCGCTGGGAGAATGCTCATCGCGGGTTTCCGCAGTTCATGGCGGGCGCGATGCTGTCGTTTGGTGGACTTCTGTCTGAGGTGCTGCAAGGCGGCGCGGCGGGCCTGACTGCGTCGAACCCCGGCATCGTCAAGATCCTGGGCGGCTTTGTGTTCCCCGTGGGTTTGGTGATGTGCGTGCGCTGTGCTCTCTCCTATTCGTCTCAGACTCATACGTCCATTAGGATCGTGTTGCAAGGGCAGGAGCTTCTGACGAGCAATATGATGGTGCGGTCCTCACACGCGCCTTGCGAGACGCTGGAGGCGCTTACGCTTACGATAGACATTCCCAATGGCGCTCATTAAGCGCAGGATCCCGTGGTGGAGTCTCCCGCTGAATTGGCTAGTCGGTGCGTGTTGTTCAGTTCAGCTGGTTTTATTGTCTGAGCACCCGTGCAGTCACCTTCGGAAACCTGGTCGGGAGCCTCTTCTTCGCCGCGATCCTTGTCAAATGTGCGCTTCTCTCTCGTCACATTCGCCTCGCGGCCACCGCCTGACACCTGCCCGCAGACTCCGGAATCATTTCGACGGCACCCTATGATTCTTTCGTCAAGACATTTGCTATGTGCGTTACTTTGTGCATCATGTGCTTTCGGTCTCGCCCTAAAGCCGCGTTTCGGTCAGGCACAAGGCGCACGACCCGGAATGGCACCAGATTTTCCTGCGCGGGATCGGGTGCAACTGGCTAGTGAGTGTGGCGATATGGGTGCGTGCTTTCAGCGGTATCTGTGCACAGTAGTGGCTGAGCTGTTTGCAGCAAGCGACTGGTGCCCGTGAAACCGTGTCGAAGGTACGTCTTCGTGATCTACTATACTAGGCTGACCAGATGTTGACGCCAATTTCTAGATTTTTGCCATCTGGATTCCTATATGGGTTCGCCGATTTGCTTTCATACTTCAAGGCGCCTGTCTGACTTGCGACACAGATTTTCGTCGCGTGCGGTTATGACCATGGTGCGGATGATCATTTGCCCGGACGACTGTCGTATCAAATACTGACACCTTCACAGTGGTCGCTAATATGTTCTCTGTTCCCCTTGGCATCATGTTCCACGCCGATGTACGTCGACAGCCTCTCATGCTAACTACTCCCTGACCCTGCACCCGGCAGCTTACTACTGCGCAATACATTAAGAAGTACGTGTCGCGCGAATACCAGCCCAGGTCAATAGCTCACAGACGAGTTAGATCGCTCATCGCAGCGTACCTCGGAAATATCATTGGGGCACTTCTTGTCGCCCTGCCGGCGGTGTACTTTTACCTTGGTACCCACGAGGAGAGCGCCGACGCCCTAGAGCAGGCCGAGTCTGGTGAGGTCGTCGGGGGCTCGAGGGAAGCGGAACGCCCACGGACGTGAAGGAGTACCGGAAACGCGACGATTAGAGCTCTGCTTGCGCTTGCAGTAAGTTCCAATCTGTGAGTGATGTACGTTGTAGTTGTATCATAATGTCTATGATTGTTGTGACGGTTGTGATGCTTGGAGTTGAGGTGACCGCCAGATTTTAAAGGCGATATGTCCGAAGGTTGCCCAGATTGGTTGCTTAAAAATTACGTGGGGAGTGGATCGTGGAGCGGAACAAATCATTAAAGCAATATCCCATTATACATGGCACGGACTGGAGCAATGGTGGTATGTAGATTACAAACAAGATGCACAGTGGATGGGCAAGCAACCTAGGCGCGATGCGCAGCTGGCTTCGGGGGCGACAACCATACGGGTATCTGAGTGATCCCAAAGGATGCGACGCCAAGAACTGGATAGAAGAGGATCAGTAAACCGTCGGGAGACCAGGGTTGAAGGAACAACGCACGGTACCCCGAGATCTTCTCCCCAGGCGAATGGAAATACACGCTCGTCACCCAAAGTGAAAACACCCAAAGCACCACCAAGGCCACGTTCGCCGCCACGGCATACGTATGCGCACGGCTCCAAGAGCGCAGCTTGAGCGACTGGCGCAGCTGGTCCGCAGTAAACAGCACCGCCAGCGTCAGCAGGAATACGTGGCCGGACACGTCGTGCCCGCGCGTGAGCCGCGGGACGACGCGCCACGCCTCCGCACCTGGGTCCGCGAGGAATGGCAGCGGGAAGAGCTGCGGGTGCGTCGCGGGTGCAACGGCGGCGCCGGCGTCGCAGTACGCGTGCGGGACGGGCACGTAGGCGCCGCGTGAGCCGGGCAGGTGCAGCACGCACTCGCCGCCGGAGAGCGCGGTGAGGCGTGTGAGGAGGGGCGGGCCAAAAAACCAGGCGGCGAGCGCGGCCCAGCTTGCGGTTGCGAGGGCATACTGGGCGGCGCGGCGTGCGGAGGGCGCGGTGAAGAGGAGCGGGAGGAATGCGGCGGTGGTCCAGCCCCAGGCGCGTTTGAGGAAAATGGTGTTGAGAGGATTGCGCTTTGAGGCAAAATAGTGGGTAGCGGCGAGCGGGTGCGGTAGGGAGGTGAGGAGAGGGTCGGAGGTGTCGAGGAATGTTTCGTTGGAGATGGAATGTAGGGTGCCGAAGAGGACGGTGAGGGCGGTGACGAGGAAGATGGCAGTGCGAAGGTCGAGGAGGTCGACGGAGGGCATGCTGGGCTCAACGATGGTGGACGTTCAGAGACAAGCTCATGTCAAGTACCGAGTAGGTGCTGCCTGGTGCTGCGCGGCTTCTGACGTCATCCGAGCTACGTGCACGTGCACGGTCAATATTCGCTCAGACTCCTCGAGGAGTCCTCGACTAAGACTCGACAGCAGTATCTAGAGCTGAGCGCTGAGTACTGGTTCAAATAAGAGATTGCATGGCCACCAAAATCCCCACACACATAACTACTGCATCGGGAACGTGCCTAGTAAGCGCAACGGATAGTTTGCACCGTTCGTCACGCATAGCCTGTCCGTGAGCCATCGCTCCTGCTGTGCACTAACATTTCTTCCGCCGACGTCCGCAAGTGCGTTATCGATGGCAGCCAACGGGACGAACTGGACTGCGTCGGAGCTGTAGATGATATAGCCTCCGACAACGTGAGCGTTTTGTTGCTGGCGAGCACCTTTGAGTTAGCAACGCGCGGGCTAGCGAGAACGAGCATCGCGCACCGTTTGCCTTGCATTTACAACGGCGGTTGCCAGCAAATCCATCTGGTAACCGTTCGCATTACTTCGGGAGGGTCAATGGGGCTTCGCTCGGGCAGGAGAAGTAATGGCTCTCACTCATAGTACCAATTGACATGCGGCGCGTCCGTACTGTCAGGCTTCATTACTTTCGCCTGGATCAATACCTCTACAAGACGCTGTACGCCGTGGCCGTCAGTCTCCGCGTACTTGATCGAAAAGTCATATCCAAGCAGCGCTTCTTCGGCCTGCGTCGGGCAATACTGCAGAATCAAACCCATCAAACGGCCGTAGACTGGAGAAGGGTAAGCTGAGCCTACGCACGATTGCGGGCGCAGGGTTTGCAACGAAGCTTAGGAAGGTCACAAGCAAAGCGGTCATCGCGCGCTCGTCAGGGTCCTTGTCGAAGGTGTCAACATGCACGTAGACGAAGTGTCGGATCCAGTTGGCGATATGGTCCAGTTGATTTCCCAAGGTGCTCAGTGGTACAGCGGGATATGCGTTCATGATGTAAGGGCGCTGTTCTGAAGGTATAAGCATGTGGAATGTGTCAATTGATATTCGGCCTCACTTATTGTGGATACGTGGCGTGACTTGGGGGGGAGAGCGAGCACAAGAGACGACTTTCCCCTGGCTTTATATCTTGCATGCCCGCATGGGTCTAGAGCTTACATGAAGCATTGACGTGCCGGAGAATGTTCCTGTCCGCATGTAAGTGGCTTTCTCGTTCCTGGGCCTACATAGCAAAGCGTCGCTTGGGCGTATACCCGGTGAAGATGACAGAGAACCCGAGAAAACAGATGAAACCACGTCCAGTGACTACCGCCCGCAATTACGCCTGTGTAGCCATCAGAGCGGTTTAGAGCACCACGCGAGAGACAGAATCTCGTGCTTCAAGACAGGGAGGAGGAAGTGCGGACTTGGGGATAGGATTTGATGCAACCCGCAGGCCCGTTTCAACCCGGCAGGCTCGACTCGGCAGAGCTGAGTTGACACGCTTTTAGACTCCGACTAATTGCAGCACTTCGCAGCAGCCTCGCCGCTCCGGCGTCCGACCACTACAGTCTACCTTGCCTGCTTTCCTCCCCTTTCATACATCCTTCTCGAGCCCACATATTGTTCCAGATTTTTGAAGGCAAAACACCCAGCATAGCCTTTTGGCTCAGGCTTACTTGAACGACTCTGAGCTGATATCCGTACCGCGGTCTTTTTACAATCGCACGCGTACCGTCTCGTGTCACTATGGTAAGTCTACCACGCGTCAATTGAACTTTCACTTACCGGTATGATACTTCAAAGTCTAATCAAACGCCTCGTCGCAACAAACGCGCCCGTTCGCCCGATCTGCCGGCGTCATCGCCCATCGCGCGACCACCCGTCTCACGACGCGACTCTGAATCATCTCTACCACCCTCCTCACCTCCCGCACCATTCTCAGACACAGATGACAATCTGACCGACCCCGAAGCTGTCCAGGACATCAATGAAGGCGAGGATGATGAGGGAGAGGACCTGTTTGCCGAGGACATGGAAGAGTGCGTCGGCTCGCCACTACCCCCTTGCTTTGTCTGACATCTTGCGCACAGCGACTACGGGGAGAATGCGCAACTTGATCAGTACTCCGACACCGGACTGAATGACGAGGAAGACTTCGATGCGATGTCAGCCGCCCAGCGTCGTGCGGCAGAAGCCAAGCTGGCGCGCCGCGACCGGCTCGCACAAGGGGGACGGCGCGGGGCTCGAGCTCTCAACCGAAGCCACGCACCCTCCTTCTTTGACAGCGACGATGCTGATGTGGAGGGTGATGACGATGGCGGGCTGCTGTCTGGGATGAAGGCACGCACACGTCGGCAGTATGACGAGCGTCGCGACATTGACGACATGGATGGCATCGAGGATGTGCGTGTTGCTTTCTTGCAGGATGCATCTGTGATCTGACCTCGTCCGCAGGAAGTGCCACTCGAGCAACTCGGTGATGTGAAAGCCAAGTCTATCGTTGAATGGATCGCCAACGATCGCGTACGACGGTCCATTGTCAAGCACTTCCGACAATTCCTCATGACCTACGTTGATGACCATGGTTCGTCCGTGTATGGTCAGCGTATCAGAAATCTTGGTGAAAGTGAGCTACGGGCCTGCCTCTACCCAAAGTAAATACTCACATAGTGAAAATACAGACAACTCCGAATCTCTCGAGGTATCCTACATGCACTTGGCGCTGTCCAAGCCCATCCTCGCCTATTTCCTCACCAACTGCCCAACCGCCATGCTCGTTATCCTCGACGAGGTGGCTCTCAGCGCAATCGTCGTCTACTATCCCAACTACGAGCGGATCCACTCCGAGGTCCACGTACGCATTACGGACCTTCCTCTGGGATCGTCTCTCCGCGACCTCCGCCGGAGTAATCTCAATAACCTCGTGCGCGTATCTGGCGTCGTCACGAGGCGCAGCGGCGTGTTCCCGCAGTTGAAGTACGTGAAATTCGACTGCAAGAAGTGCGGCGCCGTCCTAGGGCCGTTTTACCAGGACGCGACGAAGGAGGTCAGGATCAGTTATTGCGCGAATTGCGAGAGCAAAGGGCCTTTTTCGGTCAATTCGGAGCAGGTGAGCAAGGGCTGCGGGTTTCTTCGTAACGAACTGACATCGTGGTTCCGCAGACGGTCTACCGCAACTATCAGAAAATGACGCTTCAAGAGTCTCCCGGAACCGTTCCTCCCGGTCGCCTGCCCCGCCATCGCGAGGTCATTTTACTGTGGGATTTAATTGACTCCGCCAAGCCTGGAGAAGAAGTCGTAAGTGATAGACGCAGTTCCTTATTAGCGTATGCTTATTCATCCGGTTTTCAGGAAGTGACAGGCATATATCGCAACAACTTCGACGCGTCGCTCAACGCGAAGAACGGCTTCCCCGTGTTCTCGACCGTCATCGAAGCGAACCACATAAACAAGAAGGAGGACCTCTTCGCCGCCTTCCGCCTCACGGAGGAGGACGAGAAGGAGATCCGTGCCCTGGCGCGAGACGACCGCATCCGCAAGCGCATTGTCAAGTCTATCGCGCCCTCCATCTACGGCCACGAGGATATCAAAACGGCCATCGCACTCTCCCTCTTCGGCGGCGAGTCGAAGAACATCAACCGAAAGTATCCCATCCGTGGCGACATCAACGTGCTTCTCCTCGGCGACCCGGGTACCGCGAAGTCACAGTTTCTCAAATACGTGGAGAAGACCGCCCACCGCTCCGTCTTCGCGACAGGGCAGGGCGCGTCGGCGGTCGGTCTGACTGCGAGCGTGCGCAAGGACCCCGTAACACGCGAGTGGACGCTCGAGGGCGGCGCGCTCGTGCTCGCCGACAAGGGGACGTGCCTAATCGATGAGTTCGACAAAATGAATGACGCAGACCGCACGTCGATCCACGAGGCGATGGAGCAGCAGAGCATTTCGATCGCCAAAGCGGGCATCGTCACCACGCTGCAGGCGCGCTGCGCGATCATTGCGGCGGCCAACCCGATCCGCGGGCGCTACAACCCAACGATCCCGTTCCAGCAGAACGTCGAGCTCACGGAGCCGATCTTGTCTCGGTTCGATGTGCTCTGCGTAGTGAAGGATGCGGTGGACCCTGTGCAGGACGAGTTGCTGGCGCGGTTTGTGGTGGGCAGCCACCTGCGGAGCCATCCCAAGTTCGAGGCGGCGAAGGATGAGATGGACGTGGGCACGACGCTCGACGCCGATGTAAGTCGCACTCTCTCCGCACGCTCGCCCAGCTAACGCCTCGCTACAGCTCATCCCGCAGGATCTGCTGCGCAAGTACATCATGTACGCGCGCGAGAAGGTGCACCCAAAGCTGTACGACCTCGACCAGGAGAAGCTCTCGCGGCTGTTCGCAGACCTCCGGCGAGAGTCGCTCGCAACGGGCTCGTTCCCGATCACCGTGCGCCATCTGGAGAGCATGATCCGCATGGCGGAGGCGAGCGCGAAGATGGCGTTGCGCGAGTACGTGCGCGCGGACGACATTGACATGTCGATCTCCGTCGCGGTGGAGAGCTTCGTGAATGCGCAGAAGACGTCGATCAAGAAGACGCTGCAGCGCGTGCGTGGCGTCCCGCTGGTTGCTGTCATGATGTGTACTAATGGGTGTGTGCAGGGCTTCCGCAAGTATCTGACGCAGGCGCGCGACCACGAGGAGCTGCTCGCGTTCCTCCTCGGCCAGATCGTCAAGGACAAGGCACGCTTCTTCCAGCTGCAGCGCCACCAGCAGCCCGAGCTTATCACGGTCAAAGTGTCGGAGCTCGACGAGCGGGTATGTCCTCGCATTGTCTTCCGCGCACACTGGTATGACTGTATTAATAATGTGTGTTGTTTGAAGGCGAAAGAGCACGATATCTTCGACACCTCACCCTTTATGCGCTCGAGGCTATTCTCGGCTAATGGCTACGTGCTCAAGGACCAAGTGATCGAAAAGCGGTTCAAAATGGACTAGTCTACCGATTTCTGTGCCGTGCTTCATTTCATGGTCCTGTAAAACTTGCGCGTGCTGAACTTCTTCGCTGTCCTGCATTGCTTTCTAATGTATAACACATGTATTATGATGCTGCGTCCGTATTACCCATACAAAATACAACAGCCCACGCTGTTCCACCATCCAAACGTTAGTCTAAGGTCCACTCCTTGCACACAGTGTTCAACCAGCGCATGTTGTCCGCGTCAGCCCCCCGATTACGCCCCTTCTCTTCGACAGCCAACGCCTCAAGCTTTCTCTGCGCGAGGACGCACGTCTCGCTCTTGTACCGCGCGCTCAGCCGGCGACGAATCGCTGCCTATCCCACACATTAGCCAACTCGGCACATCACAGAAGAGGAGGTTCCCACCTCCACGGGGATCGCCACGGCGTTGCTGTCGATGGGCGGACTCGGCCAGCGGGGCTCGCGCAGAGCAGGCATGCGGCCGAAGCTGTCGAGATGGAGCTGCCAGAGGCATTCCTGCCAGTCAGCCGAGCGCGCCTGCCCCGGGGCTGCGGTGAAGAAGCGCTCCGTGCACCACACAGGCGCATCGCGGGGCAGCAGCACCGACGACAGCGCAGGCCATAACGCCGCCGCCGGGGCGCTCGCAGCGGCTGGCGGGGCGCGCGGCCGGGAACGAGGAGGACGTTGGCCGTCGGCGCGAAGAGGCGCGCGAGGTTCAGGAAGGCGTTTGGCGTGTCCGACTTGGTCGCGGGGTCGAGATGGAGCACGTGCAGCGCCAGCAGCGACGTGTTGAACGCGGGCGCGCGGAGGAATGCGGAGAGCTTGCGAGGGAGGGGTGCGCGCGCAGGGCCTTTGGGACGGTGCGTTGTGACGAGAAGGGATATTGGTGCTGAAAGGACATCAGTAATGGGAAATATGCGACGATGAGAGGAAATAGTGCCTTTCCAGTGGGTGAGCCAGTGTGCGAGCCAGTCCATGTCGGTGTCGGATGCCCAGAGGCAGGCGGTGACGGCTTGCGAGTCGACGGTTGGCCGGTACACGTAGGGCTGGAAGGTGCGCGGTGAAGGATAGATTTCAGAGACTCTTGAGAGCCGCAGAGACATGGGAAGCGCATCCAGATAAGACGGCTTGATGTCAGCGGCGGTCCGGCCAGTCGTGCTGGGCACGAAGAAAACGCGGTAGAGCGACGCAGAGAGGAAAACTGAGCTGACAAAGTAGTATACGTAGAGCATCCAGCGCGCAGAACTCCTGCAGCTGCGCGTGTGCGCGTCGGGGGCGAAGGGTGGCAGGCTCAGGTTCGGGGCCTCGGAGAAGACGCCGCGGAGGAGGCGCAGGTAGGCTCTTGGCGGCGTAGGGTCGAGGGCGGTGTAGGCGTACTTTGGGTCTGAGTCGGAGGAGTGCTGGGGGGCGGGGCGGACACGCTGTTGGGTGTGCAGGACGGAGAGGTGGCTCTCGAAGCTCCCGGAGCCTGCGAGCGTCTCAGACGGCGGTTTCTTCAACGAAAGCGAGGGAGTTGAGGTGGACGCGTTCATGGCAGACTCGAAGGTAGCGACTTTCCGGGTGTCCAGGGTGAGCGAGACTGTGAGAGTGAGAGGAAGAGGCAAATGGCGCCCAGCGCGCCGCCGTCGCGGTGGAATACTCTGTGCGCTCGTCACTGCGGCGATTTTCGTTTGCACGTACGATATTATTATATTCAAACTCAAAATTCTCATTGACCACTGGTTTATAGGTATGTGACTATGGTGTTGGTATGCGATATCTTAGTATCTATGTATGCGCTTCTATGATGCTATGCGTGGTGTAAGACAAAACTAACTGATTATGATGTGCGCCTCTTTTTCGAGGGCTGCGAATTCTTGTTGAGAAGACCAGAACGCTTCACCGTGCCTGGACGAGCGCGCCCCCTCATAGGAATCCACTCGTGCTTATCTGGTACGATAAACTGTGGCTCCTGGGCAGGAGCGGGGGCGGGGGCGCGGGTCGGTGCGTGCGTGCGTGTCGAGGGCACGCCGGCACCCATAAGGAACACGCGCTCCTGGTGTTGCGCAATGGCCTCGGCGGCGCCAGGATGAGCCATGGAAACATGCACGACGTCCGCGCGAAATCCCAGCTGACGAAGTCTCCCGATTTGCTGATTGATGCGTAGCGCCTGCGAGAGTGCGGCGGCCTCGAGATTGTACCTCGCCTGAGCCTCCGTGAGGGCTTGATCGTGACACACGGCAGCAGGATCGAAGATGGGCGGCTTGGGCTGGCGAGTCGACGTCGTTGGCATTGCAGTGGGACAGGTAGAAGGGCCAGTTCTCGGTACGACGCGGTCGGGCCGGGGCAATGGAAGGGTGGATGACGAGTTGGGTGGAGTGCGCGAGGAATGTTCTGATAGATGGCCGCGAGAGACAGGAGGATGCGACGAGGGCTGGGCGGGATAAGGCGTGTAGTGATGAACGCTGCAAGACGGCGTCGCTCGTGTCACCCTGGCTTCAGAAGGAGGTTGGGGAGGCGCTACAAGGAACATCCCCGGGGAAGAGCCAATTCCGCAGGAGGGATGAGAGGTGCCGATGTAGACGCAGAGGTATCATTGCCCAGCAGAGTCCAGCTCTGATTGACAGAAGGGTGGTTGGTTGTGGCGGGCTCCCCCGAAGTGGCGCTCGTATTCTTCTGGTTGTATTCGTCGGCCATGGCTAAGAGTTGGGAAAAGGCGTTTTCGATGTATCTCTCTGCAAAGGATGATGGTGTTTCTGCGTTAGGTGTGAGATCAAAAAGCTCGAGGGAGGAAAGCGAGGATGCCATTTCGAGGGACATTTGGATATGAGCGATTGGGATGAGACTGAATGGATATTGGTTATAATTGGTGGTCGTGGTATAAAGTCAAGGGTGATGGGCTACAGGAGTTGTCGGAAAGGGGATTCTATACTGGCCTGAAGGCTTGCGGGTCGGCCTGGATATCCGACGCCGATGCGAGACTCGGCGCTTGAGGAGCGTGCAACTAATGCATTGCTTCGATACTTTCAGCGAAGCCAACAGCGTCTTGAAGTACACCGCAACTACTCGTCGCTTATCTAAAAGCGTGTCAAAGGCGCATGGCATTTAAGAGAACCTCCAGTAGATACGTATCGCCTACGACTAGGGCAAGCTGGAGCGAGACATGAGGCGATGGCGATGCGTGAGACACCGGCCTCGAAGATGATTGTTGGCCGCGGAGGCTGGTTGTCTGGCGAAGAGATGGCGCGAAGTCTTCGGAAGAAAGAAATACTGCCAGTCCGGGGTACAGAGGGGAAACCCTGGCTGGACAACGACAGTGGGTTCGGGGAACGGGGAGCTCGAGTGAGACCTTGAAGCGCATACGCAGATGATGTCTTCGAGGGTTCGATGACAACTTCAATGGATGAGCGCGGCCGTATTCTTGCCTAGAATGCTGATGGAAATCCGAGTTGGCTGCTGCTGGCCCGGGCTTGATGAATGGGAGTGCGGGTGGCTCTGCGACGAAGGCACCTGCCGTGTCCTGCGTGTTGCTGACCTAGCCAGAAAAAAAAAGACCTGCACCCAGACAGCTTGAGAAGGGATCATTGCGGAGTGTCCTCATCGTACTCACGATCTTCCCCTTCATGTATCCCAGATACTCAAGGTACCTAGGTTCGAATGGCCAGTCGGAATTGCGCATTGTGAGCCGAGGCTAACTCATTTGGCAAATTTGATACCTTTTATTTACTAGGAGTATCTCTAGCTTGAAGCTGAAGCTTGAAGAGGCTTGAGGTTTCCGAGTAGTCGCGACCAGGTCGCGACGTCGAGAGGACATTGAGAAGTCAGAGTGACGTACTCGGATCACATGATGTCCTGCATTGAGGCGACAGAAAATTGACGAAAAATATTGAGCTCCTCTTGAACCATCACTGAGCTCTCTTGCACACGGCTTTCTGGGGACTTGCTCCCGGTGGTATATGACTTTCGACAAATCTACGCGTGACGAGTACGTCCTGTCGGCTGCTGCCATGAGCGTCGCAATTGCTGACATCCAAATTTTCTAGCTACCTTGCCGACCTCGTTTTTTCGCTCCCAGTTCATTGAAAGCTGCCCTCCTGCTATGTTCGCTCGCCCCCTCCTCCGTGCCTCCTGCCTGTACCGGGGTTTTGCAACCCATGTCGGGTCACCGTCGACCGCGGTGCCGGCAGTTTTACACCTCAAGACTGGACAGTCCTTCGCTGGCCGTGCTTTCGGTGCTCCCCGTAGCATCTACGGCGAAACCGTTTTCTCGACGTCTATCACTTCATGTGAGTTGCACACTGTCCTAGACGACCATCGCCAGCTCATCGTCAACCAAAGACACCGAATCGATGACCGACCCTTCGTATCGCGGCCAGATCCTCGTGTTCACCACACCCCTCATCGGAAACTACGGCGTCCCGCACAACACCACGCCTCTCAACGCTCGCGAGGTTGGCGTCGTACTGGAGTCTTCGGGTATTCAATGTGCTGGCGTCGTCGTAGCCGACCTCGCCGAAAAATTCTCTCACTACACCGCCGTCGAGTCGCTCAGCGCGTGGTGTGCTCGGTACAACGTGCCTGGTATCACCGGCGTCGACACGCGCGCCATTACCCGTCTCCTGCGCGACCAGGGCACAACCCTGGGCCGCCTCGCTGTCGGCGACGACACCGCCGCCCCGCCGCCCGCTGCACACGAATATTGGGACCCCTCGCAGGAAAACCTCGTCGACCAGATCTCCACCAAGGCTCCCTACACGCTCAACCCCACAGGCGACGTCAAGATTGCGGTGCTCGACTTCGGGGCGAAGGCGAACATCTTGCGCGCGCTCGTGCGGCGCGGCGCGGCCGTCACGGTGCTGCCGTGGGACTACGACTTTGCGCAAGTGCGCGACGGATTCGACGGGCTGTTCCTCACCAACGGGCCCGGCGACCCGCAGCAGTGCTGGGTAGCGGCGAACAAGCTGCGCGCGACGATGGACGAGTGGCGCAAGCCGATCTTCGGAATTTGCATGGGGCACCAGATCATCGGGATGGCCGCCGGGCTCGACGCGTACCGAATGACGTTTGGGAACCGCGGACACAACCAGCCCGTGCTTGCGCTCGCGTCGTCGGGGTCGATCAAGGCGGGCAGGGTGTACGTTACCAGGTGTGTTCCTTTGACGCTGTTCTACGATGCGCGCGCTGAGGCCTGCGCAGCCAGAACCATCAGTACGCGTTGAAGTTGGAGGACCCGTTCCCGGAAGGTTGGGAGCCTTTCTTCATCAACTGCAATGACTCGTCGGTCGAAGGCATCAAGTCGACGCCTGATTCTGGCAAGCGCGTGTGGGGCGTGCAGTTCCACCCCGAGAGCGCCGGCGGGCCCCTCGACACCATCGAGGTGCGACCTTGTCTATTATATCCAAAGGGGAAAAAGCTGATGTGTGCACAGATGTTCACGGACTTCGTCGCAGAGTGCCGCGCGGAGAAGCTGAAGCTCGGGCTGCAGAAGAGCGACCCGATGGGTGCGGCCAAGACAGAGCCGCTTTTGAGAGAGGTGCCCGAGCCGATTGCGGTTGCGGCTTGAGAAGTGGGAGGTTTCGTTCGTTCGCTCGTTTGTCGTGCTGTGAAATTGTACCAGTATATACTTAGTATGTTCGGCCTGGTTCTTGTTCGGCCTGGTTCTTGTTGCGCTTGCTCCTTCAATTGAAATGTCACACTTTGTCTTTGGGTCACATTGCTCACTAGCATGATGTCGATGTTCGTCCTCAGTGGGACCACAGCGGAGTAGTACTTAGAGCCGAACAGTTCTGGGTACTTGGGGAGGGGCCCGGACCGCGGACCGATGGCATGCACGTGTAAATCGTATCTTATCAGATACCGCGCACCTGACAAACCATATATGCGAGCCCGAGCTCGCCCCCGAACGCCCGACCCCAACTCCTTAGCAGCCCCGACAGCGCAATACCTTACCGATGGCCTCCAATGGCACACAAACTTATTCATTATGGTCTCGGCGGCCAAAAATAAACGGAACAAACGGATCTCCCGATGATGCACTTACTTGATAGTGAGCCCGTCGTGACGACCTTGCCGTCACCACCTCAATATGCTCGTTATTCATGCGCATCTTGAATGACAGAGGCTAGGCTGTAGAGACAGTAGTATCCACCACTTCTCCGTACGCGGACAAGAATGCAGGTGCGGTAGTCCGAGTCAGCGTCCCCGGGCCCGGTAGTTCTTCACATCTGCTCCGATGGCTTGTCGCACCATTCTGTGCCGACACGAACATTCGGCGCCCGTTGTCAACTGCCATTAGGGGAGCTCAGAGTAGACCGTTTTCGTTTCCGTTTCGTTTTCAAACGCCTTTCGTTTTCGATTCGGCCCGCGGCATAAGTGACCCGATGTGTGACAATCGTGTGACTTTAGGTGACGCTCGCGTTGTGCGGCGTCTTCGTGTCTCACACACTCATTCCCTCGCGATACCTCCTTAATCTACACTCTCCTACTCTCTTAATGCCCCGGAAACGCGGCCGCTCGGACTCCGACCAGCCTGAGACAGCTCCGGGCAAGAAATCCCGTGAGGAGAACATCAGCTGGGGCACAAATAAGAAGCCAAATGAGCTGCTCCTGCAGCTCATCACGGAGCTCGAACAGCCGCAAAATCGCAAGGTTATGTTTGGTAACAAGCGTGGTGAGGTATGCAGGTGGCCCACGCATCATCTGGGCTTTGTTACTGACATCTTTCCAGAAGAAAAGCGGAGAAAGTAGGTCGCAGCGGGTCAGCGGCTTGCTCGCATCCTCTGGAAGGATGCTCCGGACTCGGATTTCGTCAGTCTGGGAGCAAAGGTGCTCGGGAAAATAAATCAGTATGTCCATACCCTTATTGGATGCCTCATACGTGCTCACAGGCTTGTGTAGGCTACGCATCACCTATCACTCCAAGGTTCGGCGCATTAAGTGCACGGGTGGAGGTGTCCTCACTGGGAATGAGGCCATCGTCGACACAGGTGATGCCGACGATGGTCCAGATGAGTATTTGGTCTGCTACATAGGGCCAGATGGCCCATCCGAGGATACCGATGCACGCCACAAGAATATCTGGCGTAAGTTCATTTTGTGATCTCCGATGAGCACGCTGGAGGCTAACACATCCTGTGCAGAGGAGATCGAGGCCGAGTTCGCTGTCTTCCCCCGAATTCACGCGATCCTTGCCACCCGCCCAATGAAAACCCGATCATCATCACGACTGGGGTTGGTCCGGACGGTCACCGCACAGTGCACTATCAGCCTCCCGACGACGCGCCACCTGTGCGGCAACCGCGCGAAGAGGACATAGACCCCGTCCTACGCGTTCACGATGGCCCGGCGCCTCTCGCGCAAGACTCTTCTGCGACCGCACCCGGCCCGGGATCGCCACCGCAGACGCCACACACTCCCAAAGAGAACCGCGTGCCGCCCTCGTCGCAAGCAAGTGCGAAGAAGACTCCCGCACACCTGTCGGAAGAGAAGCTGGAGAGCTTGAAGGGTCGCTTCAAGCCCACGTCACGCACCGGCATTCAAGACATACTGAAGGAGTCCATCGAGTAAGTAATACTAGTTGTTGGTAATGCACGTGGACTAATTCATGTGGCAGGCGTAGCTTTGCGGTGTCAAAGGAAGAGAACATCCGCAAAGCTGTCGACAGGCTGCGCGATGACATGAATAGTCTTCGCCAAGACGCTCGCGATCGCCACGACCGCCTCTTTCGTGAGCTGCAGATTGGCTTGTGGACGAACGATGAGTATCGCCGCAAGTCGGAAGCACTTGACGATGACCTTCAGCTGCAGCTTCAAGATCTCCGTGAAAATATATCGCGCCTTCAGAATCCTCCTCTGGTTGTCGCCGCCGCTACGCCCGCTCGTTCCATCTCACGCACGGGCTCTATGTCAACCGCTGCATCGACGCCTTCATCTCTGCCGCGCGCATCGACACCTCCGGATGATGAGCCCGAGAGCGAGATGACAAGCCAGAGAGAAAATAGTCCTCCCTGGGATGAGAGCCAGTTGGACAGAGATCTTGGACGAGGATCATCTGTGGTTCCAGACGAGTTGGAGCGAGGCTTAGTCTGATCATTTTGCTTTTGTCCTTTCTAACTGCAGCCTCTCATTTAATGCTACACAGTCCTTTCTTCTTTCTGATTATATCTCTCTTACTCTTTACAATCTCAGATTTAATCTTGTTCATTTATACAAGTCCTGCTCGTTGAGCGGCTACTATTTCTGCCACAAGGCCACGTCTCCTAGCCTCGCAATCATCATCCTCTGTGATATCATCATCTATAGGATCATCTGGCTCCCCCCTATCGTCCTCTTCCTGAGCACGTGAGTGCCAAGTCGCAAAGCTTGTCCCACTCGCCCATCCTTCGATGTCGAGCACTGCGTTGTGCAAGATGATGCAACATGAAATCCACCGACACGCTCGTATATGGTCCCGATTGTAACGGATATTGAGCCGTAAGCCACGAAGGGATTGCCATCGGCCCTTGAGTGCACCCATGGTGTGTTCAGAGCGAACGCGTAGGCGAGCTACGTGTTTGTCGAATAAGGCATTTGAGCGGTCTAACGACGCTGGTTTCTTGTGAACTGGGATGGTCCGCGAGCTGACAGGGTACGCAGAGTCACCCCATGCAAACTCGTCACCTCTGAAGAACCAGTCGGTATGCTTGACAGCTGCAGTATGCTCAAATGCAGATGCATCATGAGCAGAACCGGTCATGCCAAGCGAATAGTCAACGATTCGTAGATTCGACGGTGTATTGCCAATCTGTGTACAGATATGTCAGTCAGGAGCTATTAGAAGATATCCAGCATACCTGGACGTTGAACCCATAGTTGCACTTCCTTGTGTAGTACGCGTCACCGTCGAGGCCGGGCGACTGTACAGGACAACAATTGTCCCGTCGTACATCACCCATCCCTCCCTCCAGGTGGATCCCGTGAAACCAAGCTGCTCATCAATCCACCTTTTCTCGACCTCTTTCTCCTCCTCTGTTAGCGGCCGTACAAACATCCCATGCAAGGACATCAGCGCCTCCTGACATCTCTCCGTGTATAGCTCCACAGCGCCCTCTGAACAGCCCGCTGCACGGCTGATATCCTCGAGAGATGCGCCATTGCCATAGCGACCCATACGGTACAGGGTCACCGCTAATTGCGTTCGGATATCCTCCTGCGGGGTGTTCGAGTTGTTCTGGAATACGGGATGACCCTCGATGAGGCCAAGGATAGTGTCGAAGACGTGGGGAGACACGGAGCATGTTGATAAAGCGGTGGTGATGGGCAGGATCCTGTGCATACTCCCATGCAAGCTGGAGATTGCCGGCTTTAACGACGGGAGGACGGGGGTTGATGTAGCGGGAGGATAGGATGGTGTGAAGGATTGAGCTATCGCGTTGGAGCTGCTCCATCATAGCTGTGGCTGAAGATGGAGGCATGAGTGCCATCTGGATAGCCATATATGTGATGTATGCGTCGATAATCTCATCGTGGTAGGTAGCACGGGCCATGGCTGGTGGAAGAGCTCGAAAGCAATGGCGGCGGTGTCGCGCAGCGGCGTAGATTGAGTGACATTATGTAATATCACGCCGGGGCGCCGAATCGAAAACGAAAGGCGTTTGAAAACGAAACGGAAACGAAAACGGTCTACTCTGAGCTCCCCTATTGTTGCATTCTGGGACCTTGGCTGGTTCTGCGGCTTTTGGCGTGCGGGAAGTCCTTGAAATGAGGCGCTGGTGCCGGCAACCATGCTATGCCTTTTTGTTTCCTCTTGTTCTACACTGGTCCATTGCATTCCTGCCGGCCGCTCGACAAACCTTGCAGGCTCCGGGACCTCCACGGCGATCCCAATGTGTCTGTTCTCTCCGGATCGTTGGCGATGCGGTCACGGCGAAAGTGAAGCATCTCACGGTCATCCTTGTTACGGCTTCCCTGGCGGTACGTACGATGTTCTTCCAAGAAACGCTCAAAATGCACCCACGGCGAATTGCCATGCGAAATTTGCGGCCGAGCGTCAGCTTGGTATAGGGCCTTATATTTCACTGTTCCTACCTCGTTCCGCTGGCCGCGCGAGTGAACAAAAAAGATGCGTACAAGGTCCTGTCGCGTTGGTGAGAACACCCTTTGTCTTATTCCATGCAACGCCGTCGTTAATCATAATCCTTGTGAAAATCTCTCCGGAATGGAGATGAGCATATTTAAGCCGCATCGTTTGTGTGCCTATCGATGAACATCTTCCCATATCTCTAAACACCCTCATCTCCGCTGCACATTAAAGGCGCTCCCATCCTATTCCCATATATCATCCATCAAGATCAACGTGAGTAGATTTGATTTGCATATCGAGGCTGGCAGCTCAATCGGAACACAGATGGAAGGGCTCAAAGTCCGCTCCCTCGAAGTGACAATGGCCGGTGCTGCTATCCTGAACTCCGACCCCAACGCTGGCCTCGCGGTCTACCCACCACATGAGTTCGACAACATCCTAGGGCTTCTCAATGAGCTCCCCGCACCGTACCTCGAATCGCTTGCCCTCGACTGGAGGCGCGACCTTCCTGAGAGCATCTTCGCTCTTACCATCCCCGCTCGTCTCACGCGCCTGGTCCTCATCGGTGCATGTTCAACACCCCGCGCGAGCGTATTTCACGCCCCGTTGACGTACCTCGAGCTGCGCTCATGTCGCATCTGGGAGACGTACGATCAACTATTCGACTCGCTTTCCGCCCTTCCAGGATTACAGATCCTCGTCCTCGACGGCGCTGAGCCCTCCGATGTCAGCTGCCCGATGCGGGATGTGAATTCTGTCGATTTGCCGCATCTGCGCGTGCTGGAGTTGCAGGATTCATGGAGGGGCACGGAGTACATTCTGAAGACGTTGCGCGTACCCAACGACATCCAACTCACTCTCACCCTCCCACTCGACGGCACATCCGGGCCCACGCAATGGTCAAGGATGGCACACGTCCTCCGCAGCATCGTGCCACATGAAACCCTCCGGTTCAAGAAAGTCGTCATTGACCCCTATGTCGACTACAGCGGGACCGAAAGCGCCGGGTTTACATTCACCGCTTCCTCATCGCGTCTCCTGCAAGCTTCAGGGATGGAGTCCTCTCTTCCGCCACAGCTGCGGCTCAAGTTTCCATGGGCCGACGCGGACGAGGATCGACAACGTGACGAGGCGTGGCTTATTGCCCGCGTTCTGCAGGCCTTCTTTTCTGGCCCGAACAAGGCGGGGCTCATAATGCGCGTCGCACATCCGGCATTCCGTAGTGTCGAGGGATGGCGCGGCCTTCCAGGCGTCCTCAAGGGGGCGCAAAGGCTCCACGTATGCAGTGACGCTGCGTTGGGGCTCATTGCGTCGCTCCAGAAGCTGCCCTTTCTTTTCAAAGAGCTGCGTGCGCTTTGTATCGAAGGGGCGGACTTTTCCGGGTTTTTGTCCGACCGCGAGGGCACCACGCTTTTCACAGGCTTGGTGCAGCTCCTTCAGGCCAATCAAGGAGAGTTTGCACTTGATCAGCTGGTGATCGTCAATTGTGCGGTTGGCTCTGAGGCGGTAGACGCGTTGCGGCGTATGTTGGGCTCCGACAAGGTGCACTGGGACGTAGGAGACGGAGAGCATGTCGAGGACCTGATCTCGCAGCTGGGTGAATGGATGATTTGATAGTCTCATATGTATGTGCCACCAGACTCTGTACGATCTCCCTACATTTACTATTACCTTCTACTAAGTATGGCGCGCGATACAGCGTGACGGCCACTAGCCACTGGGCGACGGCAGGCGCATCGAATGACAGTTTGCATCTCTGTCGCCGTGCTCTCCATTCACGTTCTGACTGTTGCGTAACTTCGTGTTATAGAAGGGCCGCTCTCGGCGAGAGCGCAGAGGTCTCGGGAGCGAGACATATATATATATATATGGCAGGCAATAGATATCCGAGAAAATATTGCCATATTACATAATGGCTACGCACGCTTGTTCAAATTCATTAATTGCACCACCTGACTGTTGCGTAACTTCGTGTTATAGAAGGGCCGCTCTCGGCGAGAGCGCAGAGGTCTCGGGAGCGAGACATATATATATATATATATGGCAGGCAATAGATATCCGAGAAAATATTGCCATACTACATAATGGCTACGCACGCTTGTTCAAATTCATTAATTGCACCACCCGACAAGCTACAGTTACTTTACCCCATCCACTGCGCTACTCTACCAAAGGGCATCTTGAACAATTGCAGTTTTAGCACAAAAAACGGCCAATATACACGATGGATCAAGGGATCACTACGAAACGCGACCAGTACAAAGCCATCACCCTCGCCACAACCTAGCCGCTGGGCGCTGGGGCCGCAATACTGCGCGCTCATTACCCTTCACTAGCTTCACTGTTTATGTCTCCGGGCCACTTTCTGCCTGCTGCACACCGCGAGGTGATTTCATGCGTTCCTGTGCGCTCGACGTTCGTGTATAAATCCTGGGCCAGCCTGAGGTCGGGAGATACTCAACGTCGTCTTTGGTGCCCTACTACTAGCGTGGCTTCACCTCTGGCATTCACTTCATCATCGCAGAAGATACTGTCATTCGAATCAGCACAAGGGGAGCGTATCATTCACAAGCACTGGTGCGTGGTCATCACGTTTTCGCCTCTGCCGATGCTCACAACGCCTTCTAGCACTCGCCGCTGTAAACAGCATGAATTCAACAAAGCACACTGGCTGGTATACAACACCGATCGGCGGCCCTCAAACTCGCACCATTCACATCATCCTCGAGTCGATTAAATTTCATCCCAACCTCGAAGAGCATCTGGAAGAGATTCTGAACCGCGAGGACCTCCCCTTCGCCCACAGCATCGCTGTCTCCAGTGATTATTCCCAGCGCTTCGACCCCAAGACCCAGTTCGCTATGAACTCCATCGTATTAGCGCTCAAGGAGACACACCACCCACCCCTGCGCAAGTTCATATTCCATGGCCTCGACACACGGCTCTCGATCAACCTCTTCTCCGGGCAGATTGCGCCATACCTCACCATGCTCATGCTCTCGCATGTTTCGCTGGATACCGCGCGCTCCCCGTTGCTGCGCATGGGCTCACTGCTCATACTCAAGATCAGCCACTCGGTTGTGTGGAACAATTTGGCGGACATGTTTAGTGTTCTCGGGGCGCTGCCGTTGCTGGAGTGTCTTGATCTGCAGCACGTTCGCTTGCAGGAACTACCAAACGAGTACGTCGTGCCCAAACCCAAGCCGAACCTGGCTCGACTGCAGCGACTCACATTCGTCGATCATTCTGCTCGGAGCGCGACGTGGGTCCGTGATGTGCTCCTCGGCCTTGCGTTCCCTTCTACCGTGGAGTTGTACATCGAACATGACCTGCGCAATGATCCGGTTGATGGTGTTCCTCGGCAGCTCTCCTGGGCAGCGCCACGCGCAGTCCCTCGCCTGGTGGACTTCAGTACATTGACGATCTATCAGTATAAGGAGCTTAGGGATGACGTCAAGGTTCGACTCAATGATGGCTGTTCCATCGTTGCCAGCTCCGCAAGATGGACTGAAGCTGCGCAGGCCGATGGCTCTGACCCCTGGCTTCCCAAGCTCTTTTCGTACAGTCTCCCGCCCGCCCATATGACGCGCCTAGAGTCCGACCGCGACTTTTTCGCCATGTCTGCAGTCCAGTCACTGGCGAAATACTTCAACATGTTCACAAACCTCGTCATCAGACACCCAGCGTGGAGAAACCCTGCGTTCTGGGAGATCTGCTCCCGCCTGGACTGCTTCGTAGGAGTCGACACTATCGAAGTACACGGGCACGCGGCAGGGAGTGGGCTTGTCGAAGCGCTCCTCAGGAACCTCACAAGGAATCTCGCAAAGGGCGAATATATACTGTTCCCACATTTGCGCAGGATCGTCCTAGCGGACATGGACTTCAAAGCGCGCCTAGCGGATGGGTCCACGGAGCTGCTCGATGCACTGGTGCTTATCGTGCGGGGCAGAGTCCCGCCGCCGTCGGGAAGGCTGCCCTTCTTCATCGAGAGTATTGTATTCGGGCGCATGGGTGCGGTGGAGAAGGAAAGACTTCAGTTGGCGAGGAGTGCTGGACCCGTGGTCAACGTGGTGGTATATGAATGATGTGAAGCCGTGGTAAGTATCTCCCTACTTACACATTTCTATCTCGTTATGATACATAGCCTCCTGATGGGCAATTTTATTACGCGTGTAAATCATGAGCGCTTGAGCCTTAGTCAAGTTTCTGAAGTTTGCAAAGTTCGAGGACGTGGCGCGGCGCCGGGCTAGTCTCCGTTGCCGACCTTGCGCGGGGCGCCGGGCGCCGACCGGGCGCCATTCCTCAGCCTTGTTCCTCAATGTTTCCATCCGCTGCATGCATCGTTTCTAACGTTTCCTCTTGACCACGACTGCGATGAACTCTCTCAATCAAACGCGCAACGTTCGCAACAGTCGCTTTGTTCGCCAATTCGCGCCGAACCTCCTCGTCACCGCGCTACGTTTCGCATGGGTTGTGCTCATAATATGGGGCGAAATAGGCGTTTTCTTCTGGAGCCTGTCGGACTGCAGATGGCCTGACAAGTCCTTCGGTGCTGTGCGTCCCTTTCGTACCCCTTTGTTTGTGCGCGGAAACGCTGAGCTCGGGACAGATGGAGACAGGGGAGCAGCCGGCACACATTATGATGATCGCGGACGCACAGATCGCAGCGCCACATGCGAATGCACATACGTGGACCCAGTTCTTCCGCGACGTGTACACGCGCAAGTCGTGGGCTGCCGCGCGCCGTCTGCGCCCAACCGACGTTGTATTCCTCGGCGACATGCTCTCGTCAGGGGTGAGCATCGAGTCGGATGACGAGTGAGTGACCCCCTCCCTGTAATAGGACGGTAGAGCTGACCGTGCGCTGTGTCTGTGCGTTGTGGGAGCCCGTAGGTATGCGCTGTATGCTAGCAAGTTCAAGGGCCTCTTCCCGCTTGACCCCACAGTGAGGGTGCACTACATCCCCGGCAACGCCGATGTTGGGTGCGTGGTATCATGTGCAATTCATCTCCTCTCCTTACACACGCAATAGTTTGGGCATCGCGACGCAATTCGCGAATCCCATCCGGCAACGCTACGAACGCCATTTCGGGGCCGTCAACCAGCACGCATCCCTCGCAAACCACACCCTCGTCCTGCTCGACGCGCCAGGCATTGTCGATGAGGATTACTTGCGCGCGGGGCAAGGCGTTTCGTTCGAGGATTGGACTCCTGTGCAGGGAGGAACGGTGGAGTTTGTGAAGGGACTGGCAGCAGGTACGTCGGGTCGCGTTATGGTCGCTTTCAATGGCACCCATCATTCATGCGGGCTTGGCAGATGGGCAGACGGAGCCGGTCGTGCTGTTCAGCCACATTCCGCTGCATCGCGCCGAGTCGAAGCAATGCGGGCCGCTGCGCGAACGAGGGACGATTCACCGCGGCGTCGGGCGCGGGTGGCAGAAGACGCTCGGCAAACACACGTCTGCATTCATCCTTGAGAATCTGCGTCCCACTATCATCTTCAGGTGCGTTTCCCTTGTCCTCTCAGTCGCAGGCTTTCTCACAGCGCATGTAGCGCGGACGACAAAGATTATTGTGACATTACTCACGTTCTCCCGCACACGTCACTGGACCCCTCTCGTGCAATCCATGAAGTAACGATCAAGTCATTTTCGCGCGTGCGACACATCCAACAGCCCGGACTCCACCTCCTCTCTCTGCTGCCGGTTCCCCCGCCTCCTCCCCGGACCATGCGTCTAACCTGCTTTCGTCTGACAGACATGCGCACGCGCAATGCCTCTTCCCCTCTGCGTATGGGCCAGCTACGCGACTGTACCTTCCTGGTGCATGCCTCACATTATTCATCATCCTCATCGCGCACCAGCAACGGCTGCGCCGGCGCGAACAGATCCGACTCGAGACAGCGTCGCCCTTGCCGACGCCGCGCTCCTCACAGCTGAACCTCTCCGGGCTTGGGCCCGCACACGACGAGCCTCCCTCACCGTACTCCGCTTCGTCGGCGTATTCGTACTCGTACGCCTACGCCAACACGCCGCCTTCCCAACATGGCAAGGCGTACTTCGACTTGCCCGCAAGGAACGAGCAGAACCAGCGCGCGCCGAGCGGGAGCATGCAGGGGGCGGGCGGGCTGCGCACACCGGGCACGCCGTGGACCCCGTGGACGCCGCAGTCCGGGGGCGCACACACGCGCCCCGACCACGACGACGAGGATGGGGACGACGCAGACCACCCTGGCGAGCAGTACCTCTACCTCCCACGCGCCGGCTCGCCCGCGCAGCACATGCTCGATCGGCGCCACGCCCCGCACCTGCGCTCGCTTTCCACCACGTCGCCGCCGCCGTTCCTTCCCGCGCTGAACTCCGCGCCGACGTACGAGTGGTCGTACGCGTTTACGTTCCGTGGTCGTCGCCGCCGGTTCGCCTTGCGCCCGCCGCGGTGGGTTGCGAAGCGCCTGCGCGCTGTGCGGGAGAGCCGGCAGCGGCGGGCGTTTGGTGGGGAAGGAATGTGGGAGGGCGTGGGGAGGGATGTGGGGAGGGTGGTGGGCCCTGCGGCGGTTGTCTGGGTAGGCTTTGCCTGGTGGTTCTCTCGGTGAAGTGTCGCGTGCCAGTGTTGGAAGGTGACAAAAGCTGGGGAGGTTCCTGAGAGACATACAGTGTTACTTCCCATTATTTGACAGATATGTACCAGATATATAGCGACGCGATTTTGCCAATCTCGCGGATTTACAGGCTTACCGCGCAGACCAGGCGGACAGATGAGTCTGATGACGTTGAGCTCGCGAAGGTTGAATCTACAGGAGACTAGAATAGAGCCTAATAGAGCTCAAAAAGGCGATTAGACGCGCGTACGATAGCCTTGACATCGACCGTCGTCAGCACCGCGCTTCTACATATACTGACCCAGCCGGTCAGCCTCCACGATGAGCTTTTGGGAGAACACATTCACCGTGACGGGCACCGGGACACCGCCGCCAGAACCTGGACACCAACGGCGACAGAGCCTGAACGAGGAGGTGACTGAGGTTATGGGACAGCTTGGACGGTTTTGGGGAGGATTTAGGAAACAGGTGCGTCCTGGAGACATGCGTGCATAGCGTAGAGCCAGAATTAATGCTGGAATTCATATAGAGCCAGGATGCGCTGGAGGCCGCGCGCAAAGAGGTCGGCGAGATTGTAACGCAAGCACAGAAAGAGATCGAGAAGCTATCGTCAACATCCGAGACCTCTCCCTACCCTTCATCATCCAGAGACATCACAGACAGTGCTGACGACGCTACCTCGCCATCGACATCCGCCTCTGCGTCCACCTCTGCCTCCGTTGCCACCCTGCCCGAACACCCCGCATCTCCCTCCGCACCCACATCCACATCTCCCTCATCCTCCACGACGCTTTTCTCCCGCCTCCAGACACATCTCCCACCCGACCTCATCACGACGCTCCGCGACAACCTCCCCGAGACGATCCGCAACGCGCCCGAGCGCCTTGACCTCGCGCAGCTCCGCACGACGCTGCAGCATGTGCGCGTGCAGGACGCGACCGCGCGTGGCGAGGAACTATTCCGTGGCGCAGGCGAATTCCTGCGCGACGCCGTCCGCGTCGTCCCGCCCGATGCTGCTGCTGCTGCTGTTGCGGGCCCGTCGGGCAGCGGCACGCCGCTGTCGGGCGAGGAGACTCCACGCACAGAGGTGAAAGAAGCGGGCCCCGGTGCGGGCGCGGGTCCCACGGGAGAGGCGCGCGCGATCGCGACCAGGAAGGAGGCGTTGCTGCATGCCCTACGGACGAATGGCGACATCGTGAAGGTTGACCCGACTGACGAGAAGAACTCGGAGGCGCTGTTCCGGGCGTGGCAAGAAAGGGAAGTTCTAGCCAAGGAGGGTGGGATCGACGGACCCTCATTTGCGGAGAGGAAGCGAGCCGAGCTGGCGGAGGATGGCGGGGCCTTGGGGATTACCCTGGAGGGCTTAGGTGCGTTCGTTATTGTATTTGCGTTGTTTTGTTCTCTCATTATTCCCTGCATTTAGTCCCATCTGTGCTCACGGAGAGTCTATTTTGGACGCGGTACTTCTTCCGATTGTTTCAGATAGAACAGGACGAAGAAAGGCGCAAAGCACTGCTGCAAGGTATGTCATACAGGCAGTCGTCATCTCTTACGCATTTGCTAAGTGCGACGCTATTTTGAATCCCATCCATTTCCCAGGCTCCGCGGAGCAGGAAGAAGATTTTAGCTGGGAGGATGAGGATGAGGAGAGCTCATCGCCGACCGCCGCCACACACCCGCAGCGCGCGCCTTCCTCTGAGGCCGAGACCAAGACCGTCGACCCTGTACGTGCGCCACAACACCATCTGCGCGCGCCGTCGTCGCAGGCTGCGACCCCCGGCACGCTGAGCCCGTCGCAGAGCGAGGATAGCTACGACCTCGTGTCGTCTGGGCCGGCCAGCACGACGGGCGCCAAGCCGAAGGGCCAGGAAGAGGATGACGATGACGAGGATAGCGAGGGCGAGGAGGATGAGGAGGATGAGAGTGGGGATAGTGACTGGGAGTAGTTCGCTGCACGGCAGGCTAGGCTGCGGGGACTAGTGGGCTCCGATGTAGGACTATGACATGGAAGTACCCGCAACTGCAGCGTATTGCGTGGTGAACCGGTAAGACGGCTCGGAGGTCGGGTGTCACGTGTAATTGCCTGGACCCTAAGTCTCAGCTGTACACAGAAAGACAATTGTTCTGTCGTGGACCCCAGATTCAAATATCACGATCACGATCATGCCAAAGACACGGCGCGCATTCCATCTGGTGATCGTGCATGTATCATACAAGACAAAACACATGACGTCACCGACAGGTGTGGCGAGTGCGCCTTTGCTTCGCCCAGACCAGAATACTGTACAAGGACCCATCAGAATATTAGATCCTCGCTCAATTCATACTCAACGACAATAATGCAGGTCGTACGTAGCAAGCTGAAAGACGAGCGGTTGGCCGGAAAGCCGGCCCGGCTCGCATGCACGACCCGGGACGGCACCCACCACGTCGCATTCCACCACCACCACCACCATCCACTGGCAACCACGACTTTAACAACGTTTTCAACGTCAACGCCTCTGCAGCACGCATACAAATGCAACGTATCCTTACCGTGCCATGCGGACTTAAGTCAAGTACGTTCTTGATGGTCGCCGGCAGACCACGTACGAAGCGCTCGTGGCGACCTCCCGCTCGCGGCCTCCCTTCACAATAATCCCTTCACCCTTCCCTTCAAACTCCCATATACACTCCTCTATGGCTTTTAAAACAATCGACGCGGTCATACACAATGAGTAACTGCTGGCGGGCAGCGGGCGACCGCGCAGGCTTTGCGAGGGGCTTGCGAGGCATCACAACATCGACCTTTACCCGGAAGCCGTGCGTTGTTCAAACTCTTCAGTATAACTAACGAATCTCGCTGTTCTACGTGTCAGTCACGATCGGTGAGAACTGATGCACGGCTGTTGAGCCAGTGTACGTGGGCCGCAGCTGTGGCCCGCCGTGGTGGCAAAGTGCCGCCGCCCACGTCCCAGACGACTTTGTGGCCCGCCCGGTAGGATATAAACCGTCGATGCATCCGCCATTTGATCCCCACAAGCCTCGCCCGTATCATTTGCAGCCCGCATCTCCTCCCCGCCCTTCCGCTGCAGCGTATCCGCCCCCCGTGTCCCCACCGTCGCATTCTACACCATCCCGACCGCCTTTATCCCTCGCCCTTCCCTCCGTGACCCCGTCCTCCGCCGCCGCCATCCTCTCCATCCCATCTTCCCTGTGCCCGACCCCGTGCCCGTCTTGAGTGCGTCCGGCTGTTCCCTATTATCCTTCTTACCATCTGAATGCCCCGACAGCTCCTTCCCCCACCATCCAGCATGAGTGCCGGTCCGGCGCCTTCACCTATCCCTCCCATCGGGGATCCGAAGCTGGTGCTGAGTGTCCCTTGCTCGCCTGAGCAGGGAGACGATGCGTTGCTGTCAGCGCTGATGGAAAGCTGGCGGCAGTGCAATTCGAAAGACACACTTGTCATTCGGGAGGGCCAGTACGAGCTCTGGACACCGCATGCCGGCGAGTCGCTAGATTCTCCGCCACGGCGGTGTGTGGAGATTCATTGCTGGGCTAACATCGACTATGCATGGAGGTATCTGCCAGAGGACATGCTCACCGACGTTGTGATCTGTCGTGGAGCTGGTCCATTCCCAGTCAACAGGATGGACTTGGTCAAGCTGAAGGCACAGAAGCTCACAGCTCGTGACGGCTCGGGCTTAGATTCAAGTAAAGCATGGCAGGGTCTTTCCGAACAAATGGCGCTCTGTGGATGCATCGAGCTCTGCATTCACGGCACCTGTATCCCAGGAGCAGCTTCATACTTGTCGTCTGCTTCCTCACTTCCTCCTTTGTTTTCACTTCTAATGCAGTCTCTGAATATCTCTGCTCGTAATCGCTCAGTAGATCCGCCAGGGCAGAAAGTCGCAGAAGAGAGGCTGCGGTTTTTTTGCAGGGATTTTACTTCACCATCTAACATTATGCCAACATTAAAGTACGAATAGCACTGTCCTTTGATCTGTGCGATGCCTGGCCCCAAAATCCTCTTAGATCCGACTCGGAGCAGAATACTGTCGTGTTGCTTTCCAGATCTCTACTAGAAGGTAATGTAGGTGCTTGGGCATGTTACATAGTGTACGTAGAATCAGTTCAGTAACGTATGTCGTACACATTGTGAAAGGCAATTTGAAACGACAGCCTACGCATACTGTACCATTACGGAGAGAGGCTCGTGGGGGTCAGGCTGTGACCAAAATTTACACATGCTCGTTCGGCTTGAAGTGCTCGCAGGACCGCGGGACCTGTGACCGGTGACCCGAGCAAAAAATATGCTCGATCATGTGACGTGTTCATGGACGGAAACAGGCTGCGCAGCAGTGCGCTTGGGGCGGCAGTGGACTTCGGACAGTGGTGGGTATGCACTGTGTGTGCGCACGCTGCGGGCGATCGCCCTGGCCCACTGGCCCTCGTCAAGGGCCGTGAAGTACATGCAATCTATAGGCGAAAATGGGCGCCGGCGCCGCGGCGTGCGCGCAGACGCGTGCGGCGCCCGGCCCACCTTCTACGAGTCGCGACGGCGGGCTGCAGAGGCACGGCACGGTGAGAGAACGCGGCCCAAATGGCGGATGTTGAAAATGCTCAGGCCCGGGCTCTGAAGAAGCGGGCAAGCTCTGCGATGAGAATAAAGCCGCCTCAGGAGGAGTCACACTGCTTGTGTTCAAGACTCAGAGGCCAACATGTTCCTACTGGTAGAAAAGTAAAAAAAGGGCATCAAATATATTTCGTGGTCATGGTGCTCGCAACCCGCTGTGACCTGTGACCCTCAGTAAAAACGCGAAGTCAGCCGCCAGTCCTGTATGGAGGCGTAGGTCATCCTCTAGTCCAACAATGGGCCGAAATAGTCCGCTGCTGTCAGAACACCCTATATACGTAATGATCCGTTATATACGTTATATACATCATGATATGTACGGGTATGCAATCGGCTCGCTCAGCGGCAGCCTGCCACGCGTCGAGCCTGGCGGCGTAGTGCGCGCGCAGGCGGCGGCCAGCGACGGGGAACCAAGAGGTGGCGCTGTAGCACGTCTCAGCGGAGAAGGGAGAGGTCAAACGAAATTGTGACGCACAGGTGCTTTGAGTGCTTCAGATCAAGACCTGGACGTGTCGTTTAGAGGGCAGGGCGACCGCGCCTATGGCACAGTTGTGTGGCCTCGCGGGTGGGGAGCAGACTCGCTGTCTAGCGCGGGCTGAGCGCACGGTGCGTGGCGCAGGGCGCACTGTGGGCCTGAGACGTGGGTGGGTGATGGGTGGGGGATGGACTGGGTGCTGCAGACGTACGGCGAGTGGGATGAGCGCGTCGAGAGTCGAGAGAAGTGATTTCGCTGTCTAGTAGCAGGCTGAGCGCACGGTGCGTGGCGCAGGGCGTTGTGGGCCTGAGACATGGGTGGGTGTGTAGGGAGCAGTCGGGTGCGAGTTGAGGGGATCGCATCAGCACACCGGCGCTTGCGGCGCTGCGCCGGCAACGCGCGACGCGACTAAGTGCTCGCGGTCGCGGCGAACTCGAACTTCACGCTTTCATCGTCCAAACCCTGTGTCAGTCTTTTGTAGCATTCCATCCTCACAAATGCTGACGCCCTCGCATCAAGGCAATGTCGAACAACTACAATAATCAGTGGATTCAGGTCAATAATATCAACTACAACCAACCACTATTCCTCTACCCTGCGGTGGCCCTCGTCGTTGTACCAGCCCACGGCAACCTCCCCCCGCTCTACTACATGCCTCTGCCCCTGCAGACCGCATACCCGATCGTCTCCGGGCAAGGCTTCCACTACGAGGGAGGGATAGGGGACAGCGGCCGCGACGGCGCGTACGGCGGGACAGCACCGCGTTCGCGTCGCTTCGCGCGTCGCTCCGTGTGCACCAGAGTGCGTCGCTTCTTTGCCGCCATATTCTGTGCGCAGTCCACGGCATTGGGCCGCGGTGAGGCCGATAGCATGGGACTGGCAGATATTTGAGCGCGGGGCGAGGGGCTAGGTGGAAGACGGGGAGGTGTACATGGAGGAAAAGTTTCATGGAGGAGGTTTGGTTGAAAAGTCGCGTCGCGGCCAACGGGGAGGGGGCACTGATGAGCCATGTATTCGTGTCACTGTGATTCTGTTTCTTGATATGCACTTGTTTTGTTGCTCGCCACCCGCGCGCGAGCTCCAAGCTCGCTCGTGGAGGTAAGTATTCTGTCTCGCGAGAGGAAGGACCACGTCAAGGGAGATTTGACGTACCGCCCGCGCCGGACGCCCACGCGCCCTTTTCCCGCCTCGTCGTGCATCGCGCGTCCCGGCACGCGCAACAGCACGCGCACCGCGCTCGCCCTGCCGGGACAGCGCACGCCCTTCCTCCATGAGGTCCGCGGCTGGCGCGCGTCCGTTGCTGCACCAAGTCGACTCCGCCGCCCGGGCGTGGTCATCAAGTGCGGCAACTACTGGTCGGGCAGGGTCTTCGGGCCGCTGCGCCTCAAGGTCGTCGAGGTCAGCGGCGCCCCGGAGGAGGGCGAGCGCATGGTGAAACCCAGCGGCTCCTTTTCCCCCGTCATGAGCAAGCCCTCGCACCGCTCGCCGGCGGACGACACGATCCGGCGCGTGCTCGAGCTCACGCACACAGGCTACCCGTCGCTGCCCCCGCGGTGCGTCGTGCAGTACCTCGAGTGGCCGGACCTCAACGTGCCTGTCGATCCGCGCGGCGTGCTCAAGCTCATCCGCACGATTGAGCGCGAGACCGAGGTCAGCGAGGAGGCGCGCACTGGCGCGGGATCCGCAGTCCGGGCGGCGCCGTGCAGCGCACGAGCGACAAGGACTCGCCGAGCGGGACAGGCAGCAGCAGGAGCGGGACGACCAGCGCGCCGCTCGACGACGTTGTCATGAAGCACGCGCTCGGCGAGCACCCCGTGCTGCTGCACTGCTCGGTGGGCGTGGGCCAGGCAGGTTCGTCGCGGTCGACGCGGTGCTCAACGGCGTGCGCCGCGAGAGCCTGCTCAAGACGAAGGCCGCAGTGGCCACGGGCAATGCTGGTTCGCAGGAGTCCGGGTGCGACAGCGGCGCGCGCGCCAGCGGGGTCGTAGCGGGAACGACGCGAGGGGGAGCAGGACCAACAAGTACTGAGGCTGCAACGCACCTTGTGCTCTCACCCCCGGACGCCGCCATGGCGCCTCGCGGGCATGTACGCGACCGCGCCCTTCACGCTCACAAACTCGCGGACGCCGTGCACAGAGTTGGGCGCATGCCCCGGGAGCACGAGCACAATGCACGCAGCAGCCATGCCACCACCAACGCCGCAGAGAAGCGCAGAGAGACGGCCACGAGCTCCTGCATCAATAGCGGGGCATGCGGTTGCGTCTCGAGAACGTGCACCGAGGCGGACGAGACCAGCGCTGCTGCGGGAAGTTCTGGTCGCTGTAGGAGGGTGTTGAATGCGCGCAGAGAAAATCGTCTTGAACGTCCATGCGCGCAGCGAGCACCGCAGCAAGCCGTCTTCCTATGTAAGCACTGTAGCCGCCTCTCCAGATCACGGACTCACAGAGTGTAGCGGGCTATGTTATGCGCGGACTGCCAGATGGAAAATGCCAGCAGTTCTTGTTGAGTTTCGAGCCATGATACGCGATTACTTAAGCATAATGTTCGCACACTGCGGGCATTGTGGAGACAGACTCGTAATTCATACACACAGACCACAGGAATGGACGACGTATCAAATAGCTAATTACTACTGTCGCAATGTCTGTGAACGAGACTCGATGCCCTAGCCCTTCTCGCTTCGTACTTCGTGGATCGGTGGGCGGAGAAAATCATGTATGCGTGCGTAGCCATGATCAACACTGGCTGCGGACTCGGCGCGGTAGCGATTGGGAGGGCTGGAGGGCGTCGATTATCCTCCAGCTTCACTGTCCTCAGACTCTGCATATGTGCCTGTGGGTCGATGAGTATCGCGATGAGGGCCACGACGCGGGTCGACAGACTCTCTCTTCCGTTTCACGCGCACGGCAGTCGGCTCTGGCTTCTTCGGCTCTGGAATGGTCTCCGCAACAGCTATCGCTTCTTTGAGGCACTGAAGGAATTGCTCGTGCGTGATGGTGCTGGTGGAGATACGCTGATCTTTTGCGTTGTCCCACATGAAGCCGTGCAGTTTCGTCATGCTGGGTTTCATGAAGTGAAAGTAAGGCGTGTAGAAGTCGAGGAATTTATGGAATTTGGTGACGAGCTTGCCTTTCGCCTGGCTGCAGGTTAGGCGCGTCCCTGAGACCAATGGGCCCACCAGGTCATGCCAATCTTCATTGGCTTGGCCTGCCACGAACTTGTGTCCCGGCTCCGTGTAGGCGCAGCAGATATAGTTTATGTGCCAGTAAAATCGCTCGAGATCGTGGAGGGAGGTCTCAATGGTTTCCGGGTCGTCGGCCAGCTCGATTGGTAGCGACAGCATATTGGTCTGGGCGATGTCATTGTACGCGGGTCGTCAAGCATCACAATGAGAGAACTCACCGGTCGGGGAAGCTTCGCGAACTCTCTATTCGGCATATTGGAATAGATAGCCTGGTCGAAACTCGAGATCATACCGTGGCCGACCTGGACAGAGGGGCGACGCGGGAGAGGTCTCTCGAGAGCCTCTACGGCCGTCTCGAAGCCGATGTTCCTGAGGTTGATGTCGCGATGAAGAATGTGCGCCTTCTCGGTCAGGATTTTATGCGCTGAGACGTTGGTCAGTGAAAGATATGGCGCACTCAACTGATTTGTGCTTACCCTCGATGATATGTTTGAAAGCATGTAAGAGTTCGAGCTTCGTGGTAAAGTCACCGATCGGGAGGACGATCGTACTTGTCAGGAGCCGGCAGTGCTTCCGGTAGAAGCCCTCCTTCTTGTCCTCCCCGACGTTCTTGTCCTCTTCGTCGTTGTCCGCCTCGTCGCGCTGCGTGGACGTCCGGCGCCTCTTCGCATACGAATGCGATCCGTAGGCTGCGTCGTCTTCACTCGGCTTCTTCTTGTTGATCGGTATACCCTCCCGCGCATTGGCCTTCCTCTTCAATTCCTGGACGGTTTGTCGAGCGCCTGTTAGCTCCCTTTTCACCATCGCAACATCATCTTGACTCGGTGCAGAGCGACGCTTCGCCGCGAGCACGGCGTCGGACGGGTAATCGTCCAGAAGCACATCCTCTTCCTTCAAACCGCCCTGTTCCTGCAAACCGTCCTCTTCATCCTCCCCCTGAGGGCCGACGAGCAACGGTACTGCAACACCAGCCTTCTTGGCTGCTGCGAGAAATGATCCGGTGAGGAACGTACGAGTCGGATCGGGATAGGTGTCTGTGAGCGTGTAAGTCCTGCCATTCCTCTCGACGACGTATGCCCAGGGGGCCGGCCCGTGAAGAGAATACTCGTTGTAGAGCGTGTAACGGAATTTGTACCACTCGCCCCGGTACTTGACTTGGTCGATCTTGCCTTGTGGTGTCCACTTGACCGTCTCGTCGATACCCAAGTACCGATCTGGCGCGTAGATGAGGGTTAAGATGAGGCGAAGGATGCGAGGTACTGTGTTGGCGTATGTGAAGCGGACGCGGCCGTTGCGGTCGAAGATGTTATACTCGATGTAGTAGGGAGTGATCGCGACTGCGAGCACAAAGGATCGGCCAAGCTGAAGTTGAGTGACCACTTTCGCTTTGTGACACATCGTCTTCTCGATGCGATCTGGGACTTCTGCAGTCGTTGTGAGCTCCACAACGGCTGCGTTCTGCGACCAATCGAATCCGAATTCGACCTCGGGGAACGAGTCAATCGGTACCGTAGCAATATCTGGTTTTTGAACGTCGAGACCCTTCGGCGGGGAGGTACAGTACTTCGCCGACAATTTCCGTTTGGGTATCTAAAGGACGTTTCAGTAATATCCTGCACATAATGGAAATGCTACGCACCAGCTGCGGGAAGTCAATACCGACTCTTTTGAAGATAGCTTCGCAATGTATTTCGAATGCATCCTCAGTGAAGTTCCCGGCTGAAAGATGCACGTGGATGTCGCTATAGACTGTCTTCTCGATCTGCTGATATAAACCGGGTGGAAGTGTATCGACCCAAGCCGTGGCTTGCAGGTCGAGGCCCTCGCTCTTGATGGCCGGGAGCTCGGTCCTACTGAAGACATCGGCCATGGCTTCGTTTCCGTAGCGTTGGTTGTCAAGATGACCTTGATGACTCGCCACGTCACCGGAGTATTCTGAAGGCGAGGACTTGAGAGGCGTGATAACCCTCTGCCTCGGCACGTAGGGTCTTATATTCGGTGTGGCGACGGGGACGCTGTCCGTGCGGCGGTGCGCGGCAGTGGAACCAGCTTGCGAGACGTTCTCTGCGGCGGCGACGGCTGAGTTCTGCGCGACGGCAGCGGCGGGGAGGGGGAGTGGAGCGTATTCCTCTGAGAAGATGATCGAGTTCGACAGCTCGTGGGTGGATGATTCAGGGCTGCCGGGGCCCTGAGTATGCGCGTCCATTGTTGCGCGTACTCCTAGTAGATCAGCAACGTGAGATCAGTGGAGGTAGGCCCGATTCGGCTCCGGCGGCTTGCCGGCTTCCTAGCGCTTCCTTCTGTGCCTCGTGTCTCGCATCTATCCCCTTTCTGTGCCTCCCGTTTTGCCCCTCTGCGTATAACAACAAGACATTCATTCTACTTGGCAGAATACAAGAGCGGTTCTGACCAGCCTTGAGCGACTTGGAGCCTCTTGGACCAAGTCTGCAGGCATAGCTATTAGCCTGATGGGGCTGGGCGCTGATCATATGATACGCGCTGCGGTTCCGGCAGACCCGAGAAGCCCGCCGACAAGCGCTTGGCCGGCCGCGACGCGAAAGGGAGGCCAGCGTGCGTGATATTACATGTGGGGATGTCCGAAGCTATCTGGTAGAGCATGGTTTTGAGGTGCGAGTCAGCTGCTCGACGTATTGCAGGCATATTGCAGGCGTCGCATGTATGCCAAGTTATGTCATTGAGATATGTTACGGAAATACCGCCGAGCCATAATACAAGGGGACGTCCATAAGTACACATGTCCGAGCGGTCGGAATCCGTTTGCAGGCCTAATACTGAAGCGGCCTGAGAATTACTTAAGGCCCTGAGGACTTACATTCGCAGGCGACGCCGCAGATGCGCATTCCCTGGCCCCGTTTGTTCCCAGTACAGCACCTTGTGGGAACTATAAGTATTCATTTATATGCGGACGATGGGAGGGAATAACAAAATATACGAATCTTACACACAGCACAGTTCTCCTGCCAATGCGTGTGTTTTCTGGCGCTCTAAGGGAGTGACCTAGTGGGAGAGATATCAGTGTGAGCTCGGCGGAGACTTACTGCCCGTCGCCGTACACTTCCTGACGTGATCCGCCAGCCCAGCCAAACCGCCAAGAAGACGCCGCGGCGCCGCGGTGCTCCGGTGCTCCTGCACGCGCCGGTGGTCGTCCGGGAAAGCCACCCACGGGCCCGGGGCACCGCGCAGCTGGTCCGCCTGCGCAGCGGGGTCGCGGAGAAAATGGCCACCGAGGTAGTCGAGGTAGTGCACATACATACACGTGCGAGAGCGGAGCACAGCACGCATGTCGAGTACCGGCAAGAGATCTAGATAAGGGGTACGTCGGACTGAGCTGAGTGCATGCAATGTGATTGAGTGGCGCGTTCGAGGGTGCTGCGGTGCACGGGAGGGAGTGCAGTGAACGATGCGCAGATACGGTAGACAATCCAGCTAGTCCGGATGTGAGAGGTTGTGCTTTCCTTGTAGAGCGTGAGCCCGCCTGCACCGTCGGACTTTCTCCGCTCCCGTGGCCTTGAGCGCTGCCATGGTGCCATCGCGCAGCATCTAATGCTTCAAGACCTGCAGCACGGCGGTGTCAGGATGTACCTTGAAGCAGCAGCCTGCTAATGGCTCAAGCGCTCAATACCTGCACTGGCAGGGCATCTCGACAATGAACAGGCGAGGCCATGCGCCCGCGCGTTCCGGCTCTACATGCTGGCGGGCTGAACACATGGCCGCCATACACGGCCATTGACTGCGTGTGTGCTCGCCAGCAGCGCCGAGCGTCTCGAGTGGTGCGTGGATGGGCCAGACCCCGGCCGCCAGAGGACAACGGCGGCGCCATGTCGCCTGCGTTCCTGCCCACGCGCACAAGCCCGGCGTGAACGGGCCGCGCAAGCATGGGCAGGGCAAACGCGACGCGGGCTCACCATGGGTTGACTCGCGTTCGTGCGTCGTACGTGCACAGCGGTGCACTTGCGCCGAGAGGAGCAGGGGGGAGATGTGCACGGCGCGGTGTGTATAGGCCGCCGTGGGGACCGAGGAACGCTGCGAGGACAATGCGTGTATCGCGTCGCGGGCTGGCGAGTGGAGGCGTCGTGGGGAGTGCGCAGGGACAGGGCGTCGTGATATGCTCACCAATAGCAATACGCACTGCTGGAACAAAAGACGAGACAATGATGTTTGCCAGCTAAATGATAGGTACCAGCTGGGTGTGGCCGCCGCCTTCCTAATTCATATGTGGCTCTCGGCTTCTTCCGCGCACCTCCATCTGCTTCGCCCACTTCCGCGCAGCGGCGCTTTTGGACTAAAAAAGGGTGCCAGACTGAATCATGGTTGGGGAAAGTGGTAAATTTAATTGCAGATTTTCAACTCCTGTACATACTGGAAGGCAGATGAACCACTAAACTACATCCCCCTCCTCATCTACATCCCCCTCATCTCCCAAGTTGAGCTCATCCAAATTGAGTATGTGTAGTCCTGGGTGCTTTCTCAATATGTGAACTCTGCACTCAAACTCTACAGTACCAATTAGGTTCTGGATCAATTTCACTGGTAGAGCTTCAATAGCCCTTCCCCATTTTCCTTTCCACCTCTTCAAGTGCAGCTTACAGTCAATCAAAGGAATAAATACAACATATGCTTCAGAGGTTCCAACAACTTCATAATATGCCAATGCTTGTCCAAATACAGGGTCTTCTCTCTCATCTACTACAGCCTCAAAATGTTTACTTGATCGTGTAACCGGTTTTCCCAATGTTTCAAAGAGTTTAGAAGTCAATGTCTTTTTATTTGGAATTGAATACTTCGCCCATCGACAAAGCTCCAAATTGGTATCAATAGGGTGCTTTCGATATTTACAAATAGCACTCAAATGGGACCGAAACTCTGAGGTTTGATTTTTTCTCTCAGATTTTTTGATTGCCACTTCTTTGATAAATGTCTTCTTTTTAGTCTCTGGTTTTACATATGCCAATGAGGGCTCATACAGCAAGAGCACTCTCATAAGCTCCCTTTCCCAGATGATAGTAGCCATATTTGCAAATGGTGCCTTTTTGGACCGGATTTTGTGTCCCATTTCTCCTATAGCCCGTTCAACAGTTGCTTGGGATCCCAGTCTTATTGACCCATACCATTCAATATGAGTGGGGATATGGATCAGTTGAAAGATACAAAGTCTGCACCGAGAAACCTTTTCAGGATCCTCGCCAACATAAATTGTTTCATACTCTTCAAGAAAATCCTTTATCAGGGAGTGAAAAACCCTAAGTTCTGATGGTGAATGTGATCGAATAGCCATGGCAATATCTGCAATTTCTACAAACTTTGCAAAGTTTGATAACACAGTGGGATTAAAACCCAGCTCTGTACCTAGTGGAATGATGTACCAATGCAATAATGCCATCCACTCAAATATTTTATATTGACTTTGACGTTTTAAGAATGGATCCCGGATAGGCCCACAAAAACAAGGAGGAAGTGTACACATGGCTTCACTGACAAGTCTCCCTAATGTCTCAGCTTTATAAGTGCTAAGATGGCACATTTCTTCTGGAGCACTAAAAGTTGTCCACAGATCCCACAAATAGGCCATACAATTTTCATATATCAGATGAAACGGATCAAGGGGAAAAAATGATGGATGGAGAAAAGCAGGGCTAAACATGCAGAGCGGCATCCTGGATATCCCACTCATCTTGGTAACTTTGTTACTTGCAGTCTTGCTTTTAGCTTGATTTAATTTCTCAAGAGTCTCTCGATAATGAAGCTCAGTCCGCATAGGTAATTTGAGAAGATCATATTTTTTTGGTCGATCTGGATTATACCTCAGACTTTCTGGAGGAGAACATGGATAATACTGTGCCTTTGCCCCCTTTTTCAGGCTGCTTTGAGCACCCCGTATCATACTGAATCTGTCTCCAAATAATGCTGTATGTCCAGCCATGCCATTGAGCTTAGCAGAACCTAGCATATCACCAAGAACCATGCACAGATATGTTCGTTGAATATAATAATGTGAATCAATTACATCCCAAATCCAAGTCCCCTCTGAAAGCTGTGCCATTTGTCTGAACAGACCAAAAAGAAAAGATTCTATATGTCCAGGGGGTTGAGGTCCTGGTATTGCCAGGGGTATCACAATATTTTTGGTCTTATAGCGTAACTCAGCTGGGAAGTTGAGCAATTCTAGTATCAATACCCAGGTGTCTGATTGCTTCTTCATTGTGAGTTGTGCACCATCTGTTGACAGTGCTAATGCAATATCTCTTTGATCCTGAAACAATCCCTGTGCTTGGTAATGGTGTCTATGCACTGTTCCACTTGCAAAGTCTGAGAACCTTGAAGCTTCTGCTACTAGTTTCAAGGTTTCTTTCAAACATCGATCTCTACTCCGAATTAAATCAGAGGTGTCAGCATTTGCAAAAAGAGCTTGTATAGTGGCAATTAGGGGCAAAGACATCATTTGAGCACGTGGTTTTGGCTTTAAGGTAGCCTTTGACTGAGGCCTATATCGAGGCTGCCCACATATCTTCCCTTTCTTCTTATAAGGGCATGCAGTCAGTTGCTCAAATTCACCTGAGTATGCTATGCAACTGTTAGGACATATATCTATTTTGATAGGCTGCAGGCCAGTGATTTTAGTGGCCAATTTTCTGACACTGTACAGACTGATAATCTTTGTGTTGCTTTCCTCTTGGAGAACATGACCATGCTCTATGTAAGCCTGTACAGTGCCATTTGTCTTCTTCCAAGCTATCCAATGCTTTAATGATAGCCTTTCAGATGCTGTAAGAGGGATCTTGGTAGGAATGTCCACAGGGACAGGAGGGCATGTGTACCCATCAAGAAGTGTCTTTTTGATTTCAGCTGCTGAGTCTGGAAGCTGCCAGAAAAATTCTTCTTCTATGTCTGATGTACTTGATGATTCATCCTCTGAATCAGCATGATTTGTGATAGCTTCATCACTTGAATCAGTATCATCTGTAATTGCTTCATCAACATCCTCCCCACTTGATTCTTCAGCAATATCCAGAATATTGTTGTTAAGTTCATCAGGATCATCAAAATCATCATCTGGACTCCATGTGCCCTCATCAGGATTACCATGGGCTTTATCTTTGTCATCATTTAGACCAACCATAGGTTCATCCACATCATGAGATTCATTCACATCATGAGATTCATCCACATCATGAGATTCATCCACATCATGAGAGTGGTGGTCATTATCTTTTTCTTCCATTAGATGAGAAGCAATTGAATGCATAGATGGGGAGTTCCCAGCATCCCCAGCATCCACAGGCAAGATGTCTCTAGATGAATCCTCCTGGAATAAATGAGGATCTTCAAGGATCAAATACTGAGTAGTAGTCAGATAAGATAACCCTTAACTCACCTTGATCAATATGAGTATTTCTCTCTTGAGCCCTTTGACCTATGAAAATGTCAGAATTTTGGATTCAGAGGCACACAATAACAAACATGCCTGAAATCTGATCTAACACCCCCTGGCATCGATCTAGTCCGGCCTGGATGACATCAAGAAACTCCTGGGTATGGTCTTGGGGCCGTGAGATGATCTTCCGGTCATAAGCCATGTGCTTTTTGATTGTATTTACTTGAACAATGCTCTTGGGATGGCACTTTGAGCAGTAACAGTAGGGCATTGCGAATTGCGCGGGTAGGTGCTCGTGGAGGCGGTAGAAGAGAACGCGTGGAGGCAGTAGCTGAGAAAGCGAGGACGACGATCAGCGAATCGATTATCAGGCGCGTGCCGTCGGTCCGCGGGCCGCGCTCTCGTCGCTAGTACAGTTGAATTCTATACTATGCTATCCAGACTGTCCCATGTGAACAAATTCATCATACTACCTAGTCCACTTTCTGCTATACATTAAAAACGGTTTCAATGTCTGTCGCAAGCTCATCGTACTTCGAAAAGAGGGCCACAGATTCACGCCAACGCTCGTGTTTGCTGGCATCCATGGCAGCCCACCCATCCGGGTCCTGGTCCTGAAACTCCTGCTCCGTGCGATGTCCGTACGCGACCCTGCGAAACAACGCGCCCGCAGTGTACTGCGTGATGGATGCCCGTGTTTCGTCAAGCCCGATGGGAATGTTGCCGTGAGGAAATGCAGCGGACAGGATATGCATGACGGAGTGAGGGGGGAATTCGATTACAAGCTTCGCGCGGTGGAGGATAATTTGGCCGCCCGTTCTTGGGTTATACTCACCCAAGGACGCAATGCTGCACCAGCCATTAGGAAGGTTCGCGAAGTCGAGGTGGGTCTTGGTAAACGCCTGCGGGCCAAAGTTGAAAGTTGTGGCCGCGCGGATCGAGTTGTCGTATGGCAGTTCGAGGCTTGGGTCGTGGTCCAGTATCTCAGCGATATTGCTCTCAAAGTACTTATACATCTTCGGGGATCCGAGGGCGAAAGTTGCTTTCGAACCGTCGTAAGAGTCGTGTGAGTGGCGGAGCCTATGTTAGCTCACCGTTCATGAATCCTGAAATGCGGCGGGGCCCGCGCCGTCTAAGCAGCTTCTTGACTATCGGCCGATTGCTCTCGTGGAGCATCAGCTCGGCTGGCTCCTACATGAGGCATGGGTGAGCTCGTCTGCATACAGTCGGACAGAACTCACAGTTTGCCCTCCTCCATAAGAAATACCCGTTGATAGCGCAGGATAGTCACCGCGACGGTGATAACGCTGGTCCTTAGACAGCTTGAGATCTTCCTTGGCCTCGTCCATCGCGAGATATGTGTCAACGCAGTCGTCGTGCCACGTTAGATCTCCCACAGGCCGGCCGGCGAGGCTCCCAATAATGCGACCCTTCAAGTCGACGATGGCGTGGTGCGTCCTTGAGGGCTTTGAGCGCGCGGCATGCAGTTGATCGACTGCTGACTCACCTTCCGTTCCATGCAAAATAGCGATAATTTTGCGCCCTCAGCTTCGCCAACGTTCTCCGAATCACCAGCAGTAGCCCGCAGTCCCTCACGCCAATCCAACCGCCACTAGCGTGCGGTAGTTTCTCCGCAATCACTCGGACCGTAACCTTCTTGGGCTGAGAGTACTTCGATACAAGCTTGCTGCGAACCTTGTAAATGATCATGCGACGCCCAACCCTTGTCTGCTGGCGCAGGCGGTTACGGCGAACGATGTTGTGCCGTTGCCTGGCAGATTGTGTCTCGGCTTCGATGGCGGCGTGAACCTCGTCGACCTCGGCAGCATTAGATGAGCGCGTGGAATGGGAATGCACGAAGTTGTCGGCGGATGGGCTGTTTTGCAGTGGGGTGGTGTCTGCATCAGGGTTGTTGTCCTCGGCGCGTACAAATGCGTCGTGAATGAGTGCATCAAGATTGCAGCCATCGTCGACAACGATGACCGATTGGGGAAGGAGGGTCCCTGGGTCAAATTCGTATGGAGAAAAAACGCGTTTAGAACGCGTCTTATCTCTACTTAGCATTGAACTTGATGCGTGGGTTGGGGTTGGGGACGAACCGTTCGAGACATGCCGACGCAGTCGGAATGCGCGTGTCGCGACGCGTTTTCACGCGTTTAAGGACACTCGCAGGGGATATCTTAATTAAAATGTTAGCCTCAATCAATGAATGGCGCGGCACAGGTGCAAATGTATGTGCCCCGACGCGCCAAGCGGTCCCTGTCGGGCTCTCGTCAAGGCTAGCCAGGGAGTATTGTACGCAGAAAGCAACCTTCAGACGACTAGCAACCACAAACGCAGCAAGAGGACCCTGTCGGGTGCACTAGCAAGCTTTGTCCGGGAGTTATAGACGTGAAGGTGCCAAGGTAATGTAGTGTGGAGGAATATCGCCTGGACCCACCTTACTTTATCGCGACAATCTGGGAGAATTTGGATATGACGGGAGAGTGTTCAACGGGTGAGTAGGGCGGATATCTGGGATGATGCTGAAGGGACAGGTCGAACGATGGTGGGACACGGGGAACTTCATATAAGTGCCATAGGCGCGGGCAGCCACAGTCATGAGACGCCGGCCATGATTTCCGGCCACACCCTATGGAAATATCATTTAGCTGGCAAATATCATTGTCTCGCTGTCTTTTCTTCCAACAGGACTATTGGTGAGTATATACCGCGCCGCACTGCCTAGCCATAATGCGCGCATTGTCCTCGAAGCCCCCGCGGAGGCCGGCATATGCGACACCGCGCCGCGCACATCTCCCCCACTGCTCCTCTCGGCGCGAGCGCACGTCCGACGCACGAACGCGAGTTACAGTAACTCACCGCGTCGTGTTTGCCCTGCACGCTTGCGCGGCCCGTTCACGCCGGGCTCGCACTCTGGCGCATGGGCGAGCCGAGGTCAAATTCTCCTACTTCCCTCCACGTGTCGACACCTCGCACCCGCCCCGTTAACACCGCCTGCGTACCAGGGCCCGGCACATGCCCAAGCGTCAGCTCTGTGCGCCTCGGGACACAGCGCCCCAGCCCACAGACAATGCAGAGAGGATGGTCGCTACACAGCGCAAGAAACACAGGTGCGTTACACACCACCGCCTGCCAACCGTCAGCCGCACCTCCTCCGCCACAAGCTGTAGTTGTCGAGCCCAGCGCAGACGAGTTCTCGCGCCGCCTCACGATCAGCAGCTCCCCGCGAGCCGCCAAGCTTTACAATATAGAGACGGATGTCATTCCAATGCGCCGCACCGCCGAGCCCGAAGCCATGTCCCACTTGGCCCATGCCGTGGCAAAGCCCAAACCACAGTCGTCTCAACGACTATTCGACCACCAGCGAGACGACCTCGCACGCTTCTTCATGCAGGCGCGGAAACCAACCCCCACCCCGAAGTCATCCGGGGACTACTCCTCCACCTCGTCATACGCGCCGTCGACGAGTTCATCTAATTTCACCCTCACCTCGGACAGCACCACCGACTTTTCATCCTCCTCCTCTCTCTTCGACCGCAAACCACGCGATGAGTCAAAGACCAACGCATTCTCTGCCCAGCTCAAGAAGCTGTACCGCGACATATCGGCACTCGAAGCGAAGATCTTGCAGGATTCGGGCGAGGTGACGCCGGATGATAGCAGAGTCTTGCTGAAGGGAGGCAGTGGGAATGAAGATCCTGAGTCGCTGCGGTGGAAGAAGGCTGTGGAGGATCACAAATCGTGAGTCATCGCTGTCTCTGCTCTACGACTCGCTGACCCTCGGCCGATATAGACTCGCGGAGATGATGCACAATCTCCTCGCCATCTCGCTCGCTCCCAACGTCCCTGCATCATTAAGAAATATACCCGAGAAGTACAATATTGTCATTCGTCTGTGGACCCACGCATTCCATCGTCTCCTGGAGAACCTCCGCCACTCGTCGCTCGACTCGAAGATAGCGATGGAACATCTCCAAGATTTCATTTATTACGCGTACACCTTCTACACGGGGCTCCTCGAAGAAGAAACCCTCGTCAGTCTGAAGCCCGGATGGCTCGAGGCCCTCGGCGACCTCGCGCGCTATCGCATGGCGATCGCCTCCATGGTACCCTCCTCCGCCGGCCCCTTCTCATCCCTCACTGCCGCTGCTGTTTCCAGCAGCGCGCAGCGGTTGACTCCCACGTCGACCGCAGCGAACGCATCCGCTGCGATGAGCACAACAAGCAGCAGAAATCCCGCTGTTGTCGCGCGCATCGACGACTCGCCGAGTCTAAGCGTGGGCATCGCGGCGGCGAGGATGATGGAGCTCGAGCCGGAGAAGGAACGTTGGAGAACGATCGCCAAGCAATGGTACGCGGAATGCGTCGCGAACATGCCCGGCACAGGCAAACTGCATCACCATTTGGGCCTGCTTCGTCGCGAAGTCGAAGGCGAGGAGCTGCGTGCCGTGTACCATTTCGTCAAAAGGTCAGTTGTGCAGTCATGTGTCCGCGTGCATTTGCTAATTAAGGTTGTTTGCAGCATGATCGCCATCCGGCCATTCGAGACGTCACGCGAATCCGTGCTTTCCATCTGGTCACCCGCCGCGCAAGCTCGGCGCAGCGCTCCCGACGCCCGGACCGCAGATCTGTTCGTCCTGCTGCACGGCATGTTGTTCACGAACATCCAGCTGGACGACTTCGCGCCGACACTCGCGCGCTTCATGGAACGTCTTTCGACTGACGCTCCTGAGGCGCGCGAGTGGACCATGATGGCGGCCATCAACATCGGCGCGATGCTCGAGTACGGGCGTTCCACCGGCGTCCTGCGCCGGGCGGGCGTTGTCGGCGCAGGAGCCCCCGTTGCGCCGGCGAAGAAGCTTGCAAACAAAGGCATCGTGGAGGAGAAGATGGATGTCGACGAGGCGGAGCCGCGACGCAGCAACGACGGCCAGCGTACCGCTACGCACGCGTCGCCTGCGCTCTCCGACGCGCAGATGTCCACGGATCCCCCGCCCGTGTTCACCATGGCGCAGCAAATTGCCTTCACGATGCTCGCACACGCTCTCGAGCATCTCGATACCTTCGAGGACCAGAAGGTGCCTGGCTCCTACGTCACGGTAATGCTGACATTCCTGCCGACGGTCATGAAGAGTCCTCAAGGCTTAGCTGCCGTTGAGCGCCTCGTTCCCTGGGAGAGCCTTACGCGGCTCCTCATTCGCGTCCCACGCCGCGCCCTCAAAGACGTCGACACCGGCGAGAAGCTCACCGCGCACAACGCGCTCCCCGAGGATTGGGCAGTACGCGGCATGGCCTGGCCGGGCCGCGGACTGTACGAGCGTGGGTTTTGGGCATCGGGCGAGTCTCGCCAAAACGAGATGGAGATGCTCGACGAGCGCAACGAGACGGAGGCGGACGTGCAGATAGGCGACGACTCGGATGAGACGAAGGAGAAGGAGTCGCGCGAGACGCTGCGCTGGCGACGCGTGGCGTGGGCCGGGCGGCGGTTCACGATGATTGTTGATGGTTTCCGCGGTGGGACGAGGAGCGGCGGTGATGGACCGAGGGCGCGCTCGCTGAGAAGGTCCGGGTGTGGGCCCAGCTCGAGCGCGCATCCCGCGGCAGACAGACGAGGCGGGTGTTAATATTGCAGCAATATATTACAGACAGTGTTGTTTTCTTCGCAGGGCAGTAGGATATATATACAAACATGCACAGTAGAATCATCCGACTGATTTTAAGACCGCGAAGCACGCTTTTACGCCGCCTTACGAGGGCTGCGAGGAGATAGGCAACGCCGGACAGAGCGCGCAGGCTCCGCCTCTACGAGCGACTTCTCTTCATCATCTTCGCGGGAGCGCTTGTTGCGGGCGATGCCAAGTGAATTTCCGGCATCTGTGCCCGAGGCCTCTGCGTCATGCTGAGGTCCAGATCTGAATGATTGTAGTATGGTGAGGATGTCGCGACTCGGAGAAAATGTCTACTCACGACCTCGCCGTGAGCGGGCTCATGCCTATGTGCCTCGCGTCTGAGGGCGGGAACACAAAGTCACGGATCTTGATCCCCGCGGGGGGAGAGGGTTGGCGTGCCTCAAGCGCGGGCTGGGCTCCCGGCCTTCCCCAATCTTCGGGGTACCGGTACTCCCTAGCGTCCAAGTCGCCATCTTGATTTTTGTGGAAAAAAACAGTTTGGGTTCGGGCGATGCCACGCCGAGGAAGAGCCGTGTCAGTTGAGTGGCTATACGGATTAATATATGAGTAACCTGGTCAAAGAACTGAGCAGGAGCGAGACTACACGGATACGTACCTGACTTTACGGGGCGAAGGAGGTAGCGGTGGACTGTGAGAAGAATGTTTACATCGAGCACATATTTAGGATCAGAAAAAAGGCCCTACCTGTTGTTTTCACAGACCGGAGACAATTTCTCCGCCATGATTTCAGGGTCAACTGTGTTGCGAGCTACGAGTCGTAGCAAGAGGTCCGATCGCCCGGGCATAGCCGACGTGCGCTTAGGATGGGATAGGCGCTTGCAAGTTCGCCGCTCTCAGCGCTTGCAAGGTCGCCGCTCTCGTTCATCTTCTCGCCATCACCATGGCCGACTTTACTTGGGGCACGCCCTATAATCCCGGTATTATTGACGCACCTGGACTCTCCTTGGGCACATTTTCCGTCGAGAACCTCGACCTTCCCGAGTTATTGAAGAACCGACACGTCCGGCAACTCTACGAGTCTCAACAACGGCATTCAAATGAGCTCCTTCGCCTGACGGCCGAGCTGGCTCAACTGTCGGTACAACGGGGTTCGGATGTCGGCAGCGGTATTTATATTTGTGTTATCTTGATCACGGCAGCGTACTAAATGCCGCGTTCAGACTTGAGCCGCGGCAGCACTCCCCTCCGAGAATCCAACACTGGGGAGTAGTTTAGTGCACTATGTCCCTACAGTTGTAACAAGTGGGTGGTGTCATAGGCAGGCAGGATAGTGAAGTGCAAGTATAGGGCAGTATAGTGCACTATAGTGCATATATCAGTACTATAGTGTCCTTGGATGCACTATAGTAGTAGCATGACTGTAAGGACCATTGTATTTTTGCACCAATATAATGGGCTTTGAAAATGTTATAAATAATGGTGTAGATGCACAGGTGGAACTGCTATATAGAGGTAATTTGGCAGAATATATCTGTTTGATGGTAGAGAGCTGTAGGGCAATCACTGTCCAATGGATCCCATGGGTTTATGTACTATAGTGAATCAATAATATATTACAGAAATGCTGGGATATATGCACCTTCTCTCCATTCAAATGAGCTCTATAAATTCGGATGATATTACAGCATGTGGCTTAGTAGAGTGCATATGTGACCTGAATTTACCAGAATACAGGGGGTCATTTCTGAGGAGTTGTGCAGTGCACGCTGTATCAGATATTCATCTACTATAGTGATATTATACTCTTTAAGGCTTTCTTAATTTGTTATGGGATGACTGGACATTCATAAATCACGAAGAAAAAGGTGAGCATATGTACTACACATGCCACTGCTGTCTGAATTTATCATAATATTTAAGACTAATGGGAAGCCGCACCAATGCATATATACTTATACACTATAGTGTCATTTAGCTTGCTTCTATCCTCAAACTTTTTCAGCACTGAATAGCTCCTCAATACTTGGGGAAACAAATACCTAGATATTCCAGAGCACTATTACACCATGCCCCTTCCATCCCTGAAAGTTTTGTGTTCTTGCATGCAATTGGTATATAGTACCATACTTCTGATCCTTTGATACAGCCTAAATGATCTATATGTCCCTGTACCATCTATCCAAGCATATGTGTGAACTGAAATGATTATTTATTTTTCAATGAGCCATGATCCATGAAGCTTACTTGAGCACAAGCTCATCCTCTGTAAAAGAAATAGCCATTTATATCCATATGCCTGATCATAAACTGGATCACCCTGGGACAAGGATACCTCAGACATTACAGGCTATATGAGAGTGGAAGTACAGCACTTTCTGCCAACTCTAGATAGAATTCCCATATTTTGAGCATTGGGTGGGGCATGGTCTGTGAATACTCTATAATATCTGTGGATTATATTGACCAAGTACTGGAGAGCTATTGGACACATTATATGCTTTTGTGGCCAACCAATTAGATCACCACTATAGTGCACAAATCTATATGCCTTGGTGTGGCTCACCAATGGCTTCAGATATTATGATAAATTCAGACAGCAGTGGCATGTGTAGTACATATGCTCACCTTTTTCTTCGTGATTTATGAATGTCCAGTCATCCCATAACAAATTAAGAAAGCCTTAAAGAGTATAATATCACTATAGTAGATGATTATCTGATACAGCGTGCACTGCACAACTCCTCAGAAATGACCCCCTGTATTCTGGTAAATTCAGGTCACATATGCAATCTACTAAGCCACATGCTGTAATATCATCCGAATTTATAGAGCCCATTTGAATGGAGAGAAGGTGCATATATCCCAGCATTTCTGTAATATATTATTGATTCACTATAGTACATAAACCCATGGGATCCATTGGACAGTGATTGCCCTACAGCTCTCTACCATCAAACAGATATATTCTGCCAAATTACCTCTATATAGCAGTTCCACCTGTGCATCTACACCATTATTCATAACATTTTCAAAGCCCATTATATTGGTGCAAAAATACAATGGTCCTTACAGTCATGCTACTACTATAGTGCATCCAAGGACACTATAGTACTGATATATGCACTATAGTGCACTATACTGCCCTATACTTGCACTTCACTATCCTGCCTGCCTATAACACCACCCACTTGTTACAACTGTAGGGACATAGTGAATAAACTAAGCCCCACAGCCCCACTCGCATGGACAGCCTCCCTACGACCTCGTTGATGGACCGTATCACGAGTGGCGAGTCGACTACGACGACGACAAATGACACATTCCCAGGCGGAACTGCGACTGCGCCAGTCGTGGGTGAGGATGAACTCGAGGAGGTACAAGAGGACGTATACGGGCAGAATTACGAATTGACCGGGTTAGCGACTTTCACGCCCGCCGTCCTGCGGCCCAACGGGACGCCAGTTGTAGTCCCGCTCATCGACCCTATTCTGACGGGACGGGTACATTTACTGCCGCGCTCGATGATTCGCGCCGCGCTCTGGAGGGACAAGTCCAGTGAACCATGGCCACGCATCATCGCGTTCTTTCTGGGGAAGGGAATTCCTTTTTCATGGAGCTACCCAAAGGCGCTATTGCAGCAGCCATTGCCGGCAGTCCCTGCTGCATGGGTGTCCCTCGTTCAGGACAGCGCTGCGCCCTTCCAATGGTGGCGCTCTCAGGCTGACCCCTGGGAAGCATACCTAGCAACAGTCCGGGAACTACTGGTACAGCCGAACGCACGCCTCTTCCTACACATGGGCGGTCTGGCCTGGAGATTGGCTAAGGAGTTTGGTCCAGCGAGTCTGATGGAGGACGCGGCGAGAGGACCTTCCAGGCTCGTCACAGACTACGGCGTAGGGGTTCCTACTCGTTCGCCGGATGCTGGCATCAGCGACAAGGAACGACGAGTAGACCTGGACCGTTTGTTCGGAGTGAAAAGAGGACGAAGCCTATGGCCGAGACAAAAAGACTTTCTCGATTCCAGAGCGTGGAATGGCGAGTGGTCTTGGTCAAACGAAGTCTGGTTTTCCATCCGCCTCGCAGCGTTAGTGTCCGGAAGAAGCGTAGAACCAAGAACTCCGAGCCAATGGACGAAAGATCTCAGGAACGGGTTACGACCAGTGGACCGTCGTGAAACGTACGGCGCGGGGTCGGAGTTACACGCACAACACATGATCAACTCAGACCCTGACGTGGCGGCACTCGGCATCCTGGATTTTGTGTCGCTCCAACAGGCTTTCGAATGAGGTAAAGCATCCTACGTTGCGACTGGGGGGGCTTTGTGACGGCTGCCTGCGGGGCCTGGGATGAGAGAGAGAGTCCCAACGCAGGACGCTGGTAGATTAGTTGTAGCAGATTAGATAAGTCGGACTTTGAATTTCCCCTGTATGTATTTAAACGTTTCGAGCCGCATGGCAGGCACCATTCATAATACAACGTGTTTTCTTTTCTTTCTTTCGTCTCGTCTTCATCTCTCACTCTGAACGATATTCGCTGTCCGTAGCTGCTTGAGAGCTACGAAGACTCGACGACGCGACGACGCGACAAGTCACGCGCGTAGGTGCTTCGTGAGCGCTAGAAGGGCGCCCACAGGACCACACAACGCACGCGCTCGACTTGAGTCGTCGGCGCCTCGCCCGTCTCTCCCTTGAGTCCGTCAACAGGAGGAAACCTCCTACCGACGGCACTCCCGCTCGGGCTCCGTGCTCTAGAGCGTACTCTAGGATCTCCCCGTTCTCCATCCTTCCGACCTTAGGAGGACGTCAGTCTCGCGGGGATAACCCTGCATCGACTGGACTCACACCTTTGGATCCTCCTCTGACTCGTCGTCCCTTTCGTCCTACGTCCGAGCAGCGAGACTCACCCTCAAGAGGCGTCTCACCTTCCGGGAGTAGCGGGTCTGCATGAAATATTCGAGCGCTGTCTGGTCACTCCTTCCCACAACGAATCGGCGGAACAGCGCAAGTACTGCCTCCAGGAAGGTCCAATCGGCCTGCGGTCGGGATGGTGACTCAATCTCGTCATTGTACCATTTAGCAGCACGGTCTGTCAAGCATTGGCCCAACGCATCCAGTCGGAGGGAGTCGTACTGCGGGCCAACTGTCTGGCTCAGGCGAAGCCATCGTAGCAATGCACCCAGCCACACTTCGAATGTGATCAGGTCGTCCTTGCCATTGTATGATTCGGGCATGGTGAATTTCAAGCCTTTTATCTGAAATCCAACGCTTACGGCCTCGCTCACACGCGATAACACCATTTCACGAATGCGCTCGGCGGGGTCGAGCACGCCCAATGCCCCGGACTTGGGAGTCGTCTGAGTGGGCATAGGCTGCACCCGTGGCTTTTACGATTACTCTTAATCGTTTCTTTCTCCAACAGGTCAGGCCAAAATGCGAACACATTATAAGTCGCTTTAGGAAATAGATCCCACGGTCAAGTCGCGTCGTCCCAACTGCCTTTTTCAGTAATTCTTAGCTAAGCAGGTCCTGCCCTAAGCGTTGCAGGCTCTTTGCACTTCAAATAATACTAGTACTGCATGTAGTTTTGCTGTTGGCTCTAACTTCTTCAATCAGTCGAATGAAAGGAGCTTCCCGTGTTACAACTACTTTCAATTGTTTCTTTCTCTAACCAGTCAGGTCAAAAAGTGCACATCAGGAAAGTCACAAAAGGAAATAGATAGTTGCGTTGTCCCACCTGTCTAACTCAATAATTCTTAGGTAAGTAGCTTCTGCCTAATGTCTTTCCACATCTTTGCGCTTCAAAAGACGCTCGTGTCTGCGAGTATTTTATGTTTTCCAAGCTAACTAGCGCAGATATGCATATAATTCCAATTGTTCTATGATCAGAAAAAGAAGCTCCTGGATTTCTATTTTTGGTAAAAAGTTCCCACGGCTGGTGTAGAGAAGCATGACGTAGTTTTCGAGTGGTTGAGCCGGTTTACTACGTCATGCTTCTCTAACCCGGCTACTACAATACCCGGGCTGAATATCTATATTATTAAAAATGTGCAAAGGGGGGGAATTGAACCTACAACCCATTGCTTACACAATACAATATAAGAGCATTAACCATTAGACTACAGTGCAGTGGGTATAGTTAAGCTGTGTATAGTCTATATCAACATTATCTTGACTCTTGCTCTACAATACATTTTGCTCTTCTCATCACTTTCTTTTCCTTTCCCCAATACAATACATACATATTATATATCTGTAGAAAGGTAAAATTAATGTAAACACAATGGCCAGGATCCCAGAGTCTGGATCATTTGCAAAGTACGAGACATTTTTATATTGCTCACCTGTGTTCAGATCATTTGATTATGTGAGCAATATGCAAAGTGGTATGTTAATACACCTTGCTCCGCTGATATGCTTCGAACATAGTGATATGCCTCCTACGTGGGTGGCTACCATTTACACAATTCTGATGCACGTACTACTTCAATTCTGTGAGGGACCCTCCGGGCCCACTCGGTGTACTCCGCGGGGACCCTGCGGAGTCCCGCACGCCATGCACCCCGCGGGCTCAGGTGCACCCAGCCATTGCTGGAGCGGCTGGAGCTCGCGCGCAGCGCACGAGATGTCGCGAGGTCCTCGCGGGAGCTGACAGGCCAAACACCGTCCACGCTGCCGCCGCCTGCGCCCCGCGGGGACCCTGCGCACCCGCAAGGACCCTGCGTGCCATGCGTTGAGCGAACAACGAGCCGCGCTTTGGCGGCAGAGCGGGGCACGGCGACGCGAGCGGAATGTCCGGCATGGGCGTTGGCAGCGGTGAGCTCGGGCGCGAAGCAGTGCCCGGGATGCGCTTGTCAGAGACGAAAGTCTCGAGCATCGCGGTGGGAACACTGTCAGACTTGAGCGCGGAGAACTTGAACGTCAAGAAGCTGCGTGTTGGCGAGGAGTCTGCCAGGGGTCAGTAGAGGGTGTGGGGTGGGATGGGAGGCGGCGTACCTGGTTTTCGCCTCGAGAGACGGGTGCAGTCACCCTCCACGCAAATCTCTGCTCGTTGTCCCAATGTGCGCCCCTGCACATCGCCCTCGCCCTCCTTGCCCTCGCCCTCGTCGTATTCGCTGAGTGTTCCTACATGTCGTGCTCATCGTCTTTGTTGTGTTCACTGTGTGTCACCCTTGTCACACTGCGTGCCCATGTGTGTCGTCCTCGCTGCACAGCCAGGAGGCACCTGGTGTGGCGCCATACAAGACTGCACAAAAATCACGATTGTCAGGGGGGCATGAGGATGCGGAAGCGACTCAGGAGGGCGAGTGACGGAGGGAGAGAATCTGACAAACTGTAAGCTGTAGCCTCCTGTAGCCAAAGGCTGATTCCCATGACGGGCAATCAACAAACACACATGACCGTGTGACTGTGCGGCTCTGTTCAACGCAGCGAACTTGTACCACATGCCTCCACCTGCTGCCAACCCCTGCGCCTTCCCCCCACCCTCGCGCCTCCCCCTCACACTACCAGTGCCCAGCTCAGCTATGCAACAAATCGCCAACAACGAGGATGTTAAAGGCGCACGACGACAGGGTGCACGACCAAGACAACCGCCAGGGGCGTACAATGAGAGCAACAACGAGGAGCAGCGCACAGCAAGGGCGACGTGCAGGGGCGTAGAATGGCACGCAACACAGGCAAGGAGCAGGGGCAGACCACGACAGCGACAGGGTCATGCAGCGGCGAGGGGCACGGGCGACGACTGCAACGAGGGGTGGACGACAACAGCGCCGACGGGCGCATGGCGGCAGCGATAGGGTGCGCGCGCTGCGGGCGACGAGGGGCGTGCGCGTCGACCAGGCGGAGCACCAACGGCGGCCGCCAATGCCGTGGCGGGGTGTACCGCAGCACCCGAGCGGCGCGCAGACCGGGCGGTATCTGCCCAGTCCTGGCGCACAACGATGGCAACAAGGGGCACGGACGTGGACCAGGCGGGCCCGTTGATAGGCCGGGTGGGGCACACGATGACGGGGTCACGGCGCGCTACAAGGGCCACGGAGGCGCAGCAAGGGCAACAAGTAGGGGCGCGCTTTGAGGGACATGCGCGGGGTGCCAACGATGGCGGTGACAGCAGAGGCGGGCACTCGAGCGGCAGGCAGCCTGGGGCGGAGTCTGCCCGGTCCTGGCGGAGTCCCTCGGGAGAGCAATGGTGAGTGCCGCTCGACTCCTGCGGCGCGGGGTTCTGTTGGTTGCGCAGGGCCCCTACGTGGGCGGACGGCGGCTGCATCGACGGTGCCGCTGAGCCCCCGCCACACGCGGTCCTGGCGGCTCCCGCAAGGACCTCGCGGCGTTTCATGCTCTGCGCACGAGCTCCAGCCGCTCCAGCAATGACTGGGCGGGTCTGCGCCTGCGGGGTGCATGTGGGACTCCGCAGGGTTCCCGTGGAGTATACCAAGTGGGCCCGGAGGGTGCCCCACGGAACTGAAGTCTCTTGATGCACTGCGGCGCTTATGCAGCAGCTCCTATCTTCACCAGGTATCCCCAATGCTATCACTTTCACTCACCCACTCACACGACAGCTAGCTCTGTAGCTGTTTGCACAGTAGCTCCATGCAGTTTGCCTGACGCTCGCTCACACTGGCACATTATCAGATGGCGTTTGCTACAGTCTTGCAATATTTGCCCAAGGTCGCACCAACTTGCTATATATTTAGACAAGCTGGCACACACTCGCAGTCAATACGACAGCTTTGCCCTAGCATCCCTATGCAGTTGCATCACCTGTCCGCACGCAGCCAGCCACATTACCGCATGGCTCACCCAACTCACCCAAGCATCTAGAGCAGTCCACCAAATGCAATGCATAGCCCTTGAATCTTGGCCCTCTATCACCGCATCTGATTCAAGGATGCTATGCAGAAAATTGCAACACAATCATACAGCTGTCCTTGCAAGGACTACAAAGCATGGTGCACCCTCCTTAACTAGCATGTGGCCACGGGGAGGATTTGCCCCCTTGTTGAGTCCCTAGGTGTTGCCCGCCTTTATCATCCTGAAGGCAGACTTCACCACCCTCCCACAGGAGGTAAACAACTACAGTGTGCTCAATGCCAAAACTGTCCCAGACTCTTACCCCTTTCGTGTACTGAGAATATCCTCACTGATTCCACAAAGGGGAAGAAGATCTGGGGTAAGAAGGACATATCAAACTTGTTCTTCCAGACAAGACACGTGTTAACCCAAACAACATCTACCTTATGGCTGACACAACACCTTTGTTGATAATCTGTAATTCAGTCTATCTTCAAATCAAGAAGATACCTGCCCTCCTCCCTCCCAACGATTAAGAGTAATTGTACTGCCATGCGTGCACTGGCCATTTCACACCAAGTGCCGATATGACGCTATACGGGGACACACTTGTGTAGGGTTCTGCAATGCGGACATGTCGCTCTGTGGTCTTATCGACGTCCCGCTCGAACTGTCTGATATGATCGCGGACTTTGTTACGTTCAGGGGAGCTTGTCATCTCTCGTGCCACTGGCGTATCCGCCCTAGCAGTGGGTGTCGTTTTCTGTATCATCTCTGCCATACGGGCGCGGTGTACCTCAAGGTTGCGCCGTCCTTCCTCGGGCGTGCGGGTACCGTGAATAGCGTGGGTGCTATTCTGCGCTGCGTCGATGATGCTCGGCGGTGTACGCGGGCTCGAGGTTGTCGTATCCGGTACGCTCGGCGGCGTCACTACAATGTTCACCGCAGGACTCGGCGGGATCTGGCTGAGGTTTATTTCCTCTTCCTCCTGCTTAATCACCGGTGTCATTGCTGGTGGACCGTACTGGTTCACTATGGATCTGATGATACCGTCTATCTGGGCACGAACTACGGTAGCCGCCTGCACAGACTGTCGCGCCTGTTCGGCGACGACCGAAGCCGTCTTGACCTGCGACGCATGTGCGGCGACATGCATCTGGAGGTCGTCTAACATAGTGATCAGTCGGGGGTCCATGATCAGGGTACCCGGGTGCCCTTGATCATGGGCCAGTGCCCGCCCTTTGCCCTTGTCACCGCGTGACGTGGCAGTCGTCTCGTCGTCGGGCATGTCCAGCGTATCCTCGATGTCGGTGAGCGACGTCAAGGCGCTCCCGCCACCCAGGCCCATGTCTATCGACTGATTGGCTTGAGTGTGCGAGGGGCCGGGGTTCAGGCTGGGGCCCGGGGGCTCCACAACCACTGCCGGGACGAGCGCAGGCGTGTGCGGGTCCTCAACCGGCGATTCCTCCGGCTCAAGGTGAACGGGAGGAGGGGGGTTGCTCGGTTGCTTCGTGTTCCCGCCAGTACGGGGGGACACACGGTTCTTCTCAATGCGAGGCGCCATCGTATCACTACAGATGGCAGATTTCAGTAACTTTGAGTTAACTCGATAAACATACTTTGAGGCGTTCAAAAAACTGTAAGAACTAGTTATCTTGAGGTCTTGCTGTTCACTCTAAAAGAACGGAATCCACGTATATTGAGCGAACTCGGTGGATGCCGTAGGTGTAGGATGGATGTACAAGACAAGAAGATGCCTTCCCATAAAGGGAAGGCGCGACTACAACTACGGCTCGTGTAAACAATAACAAATAACGCCCGCAACGCGTGCCCGCATTACATTTGTCCACGGAGACCTCACCCTGACGCCGACACAGTGGGCTAAAAAACTGTGTAACGCCTTACGCCCAGCTGAACGACATGCACTAGACGGCGTAGGTTCGGAGGCACATGCAGAAGGCAGGATCAACGCAGACCCTGACATCGCCGCTCTGGGAATCCTCGACTTGGGCGCGCTGCATGCCGCTTGGGACAATACAAGTGAAGCTTCCTACGCCGAGACTGGGGGGGCTTTGTGACGGGAGAAGGGGGCCCAGAGGTCACGCGGGCAGAAGGACATCAGTCTCAACGCAGGATGCTAATAGATTACTGTACAATAGATTAGATTAGGTCGGAGTTCGAAGATCTGTAGGTATATAAGTCGTGTACTGACAGCAACGTACATCATCAATACAACGTGTTTCTTTTTCTTTTCCTCTCCTTGTCTCGCCGTCTCTTATTCTTCTCTTCTTCAAGTCTCCCGCAAGTAAAGTAGTTGCTAGACGACTACGAGAACTGACGACGCGACAACGCGACGAGTCACGAGCGCGTGAGGCTTCTTGAGCGCCATCAGTGCGCCCACAGAACCACACACGCGCGACACACTTGAGCCGTCGGCGCCTCGCCCATCTCTCTCTCGAGCCAGTCACCAGGAGGAAGCCTCCTAACGACTGAGCTCCCGCTCGGGCCTTGCGCCTACGGGCGTGATCACATCTCCTCGCCCTCCACTCCTTCCGTGCTACGGAGGAGGTCTGTCAACACGGGGAAGCCCCGTACCAACAGGACGACACACCTTTGGTTCCTTCCTGGGCTCGTCTCTCGCCCGTCCTACCCCGAATCTCGAGACTCACCTGCTAGAGGCGTGTTAACTCTCTTCTACCGGGAGTTGACTCTGGCATTCAAGACAGGATTGGTTGCCCAGGAGGTCAACGTCTCAAAGTTGGGACATAGGGTATTTGCACCTACGATGGGTGATATCCTTGATCATTGGTGAATTAGAACCCATACGGGTTATAGCCAAGGTTGACAACAGCATAGTAGCTCAGTGGTTAGAGCACTACGGGTGCATACGAATAGGGTCGCCGGTTCGATTCCAGCCTGTGCCGCTTTTCTGGGTATTATGTAATCCTGGTCTTACAGCGCGTGAGCTGTAAGATACAGGGAGCAATCTCATTACAGACGGGGTGTGTTTTCTGACTGTCTGTCCCCTAGGTTAAAGGGCGCTAAGCGTGTCAAGCACAGTGACAGTGACAACGACGCAGGGAGTGGGTCCGGCTGCGAGTTGGTGTCGTCTGATGAGTTCATCAACGTCGAGGAGTTTGAGAGAACCTTCGGGGGCCGATAGGCGACCGGCTGGTGTCTGTGGCATGGTCCGGCGTAGGTCTGTGCGTGCGGGTGGCTGTGTGTGCTAGCATCTGTGTGTCCTAGGTGTACCCTATGTTGTGTCTGGTGTGCTGATGTGATCACACTGCGGTCTGAATGTGAACACATTGTGGTTTGAAAGTGTACAGAGTGATGCCTGAATAAGGCCTGAGTAGTGTCTTATGATGTGCTTAGGGCATAGTGAGAGCTGGATGATGTCCAGGTCCTGTAAGGCATTATTATGACCCGGGTTAGTATGGGTTAACCTTAAGTTATGCTTAGCTTGATAAGGCCTTATAAGAGCTGATTGGTGACTTATAAGGAGGGAGGGGATTTCAAGATGGAATGACTTTGAGTGAATATCACCTTTGACATTACATATGAATCACAGCTGTGAATTAAATTTCACCCTAGAATCACATATGAATTGCACACAAGATAGATACAATAAGGCCGGGAGATATTCTGAAATGTACCGAAGGAATTGTCCTGCCATGCTCTGCAATGGCCCTTTAAAGACTAGTTGCTAACTGTGAACTATTCTTCTTTTGCCAGCCTGAACCATGGTTCCTGAATTGTTATGCCAGGACACATCTCATCTCTTGCCCCACTTTTTTAATCCTTCAACATTGATGAGCATATATATTAACCAGTATGACTTAAGATAACACCAAATCTCCCATCAGCATTGCATTCTGTAACACCCTCATACAGTGGGTCTACTCCGTACCTAGCCATTCCGAATCATATTAGTATACTCACACCCAATGTAATAAGAGCTTACTTTGGTCCACTTGTCTCTAACAATGTGAGGGATGTGTGATATTTTGAGGACCAAAGGGTATCAGAGGGACTGACTAGCTGGATGTGATGACTAAAGCTAATTGGATCCACCTCTATAGTACATTCATATTTGAGTTCCTGGGGCTGCTGTTCATCCAGGCCCGCAAAGGTAGAAGAAGTGGCACACTGTTGGCTACTGGCAATTGAGCAATCAAGCCAGTAAGTGTGTGTAGATAAAACCTCTGAAACTGAAATTACAATGTTAATAAAAGTGTCACTCATAGAAGACAGACAATACTTTTCATAGGGTGTAATTCAACCCCAACTGGCTCACAACCAGTCCAGATAGATTTGAATTCTGGTTCATTCATGAAGACATAACAGTGGTATTTCAAGAAAAGCAATCTTCGAGTAGTGCCAGAGGTTGGAGGTACAAAGTGGATGGCACTGCTGAATCTGATATTCCATGTCAGTATCAGGCGCTTTACAACATGCAAATAATAGTATAGTACCTTCCTTCCCTTCTTTCTCCCAGAAACCTCATCTGTTGGTCTGGCCCTTCTTGAAAAATTGGAGCATCCATGTCTTGTATATCAAAACAATTCTGGCTCCAAGTTAATACAACTCGGTGTCCATATTGAGCAGTGGGGTCCCGATCAAAGATGTTGAACAGCGGGAAGAAACAGGGATCAGTGTTTATAACATAGCCCACATCCCCCAGCTGTGATTTTGCTGGTAGTTTCATTAAAAATTCAAATGGATAGCTATGACCCATGGGAGTGGGTGGGTAGGGCACTGTCAATAAATAGCATGTCTTAGTTTAAACATTGTGAAAAGAAGGTAAGAACATACATGGATCACCCACAAGATGACTGCTAATTTTTTGACGAAGGAGACCTGGCATACAGTAGTACTGTCCACTAGGAGATTTGCACTGCAGCTAAATCATATATCAGCACTTTCTTTACATGAAGTTGGATAACAGCACTTACTGCAAAAAAAATACGAGCCTGAATGACTCTGAACAAGTTGCCATTCCAACTGTCTTTAGCCTTAGCATCAGGGATTCCCGGCCAGTACATCATTGCAGCTGGCTGCAGTTGGGACTGTTTAGATGATAATCCAACCACAACATTATCACTGTTGTCATCAACAACCAATGTGCTATTCTATATTTGAAATTCATATTAGCTGCATGAGTCATACTAAGTGGTAATAGACCTCACTTTAAGAAATAAGCAAAGTTGATCTTTGTCTAGAGACAGATGTTGTGCAATAAATAATGCAGCCGACTGTGTATTTTTAATATCTAGTATTATCAGGACATCAACGGGCACTCACCAACATATCAGTGGCCTAAGATATGTGTGAGTAATGAATCATTGGCACAGATACTAGAAAATAAGCGTACTGCTTGACAAAGCTTGCTCACACCAGGGTCCGTCTTCTCAGTTTGTGCAACACGATACATATATGAGGTATATTCAAGTGTCTGCACTGCAAGAAATCGATACACATCTAGAGGCAATTTGAAAAGATGCACTATACCATTTGATAGCAAGATGAATGGATTGGGTGTTTCTTCATCAGAGTATCCAACAAGCTGGGGGAGGTTTGCATGGCTAAGATGATGGACCATCAGGGACAAGGTGAGTTATAAATCAGAACAACATACAAGAGATTTTGCAAGATCTGCACTTCTTCTGCCCACTACAAATTTATGACCGATATCCCAGAGTCACTTTACACATCATTGTGGGCCAGCAGTGGACACACCAATTTCTTCTCTTTCTTGTCCAGCCCACGATATGTCTTCACCAGTACCTTCTGCCCATCCACAATTCCTTCTGTGGTACCCGAGAACCAGCCAAGTGCCTGATTGTTCATCCTCTCTAACTTGACTACAGATTGATGGTATCTGCGGAACTACAAAATGCACACCGGTCAGCACACCTATCCACAACTTACAGTAGGTTACATACCCCGTGGATGTCCTTTGACACAGAGGAGCCGTGGCTCTGGGTCGATAGCACAGCGTGCTGTATATCCAACAGTCGTTCCGATTGCATGTGTAGCGCATACTGCACTGCAACCATAGAGGTAAGCTACGGTCAAATTGTTAGAATTGGTGGTCTATCATAAACTCAACATGCTCACCTGAAACATTGCTTGCATATCCTGCAAACAGCGCTCATGGTCATCGAGAAGGCCAGAGAATTTCGACCCGCACAGAATTCGTCGGGCGACACTGGCGGAAGCAATCTGCTTCATGGCGTCTCGCAAGGAAAGTAGCACGCTGCAGAAATCAGTCACGAGAACATCAACATACATGCACGAACTTACTGCGAGAACTTGACAACACTTTCGAGCAATGCCGGAGGTGCGTCGTCCCATTTACCCTCCATTGCCTCCTTGAGCTCGTACAGAATCGTGAAAGCCCGCTGGGAAAGGCGGAAACAACGATCGCGATTGGCTTGGACGCACTGGATCACGGGTGACAGCTGAGCGCTAATTTATCAAGTTCAGCGCGACAGACACATACCGTGTATGCATCCAAGACGCTTATGAGAGCCGTCGCGGCAACCGACACCGCGGGGATGGGTACTAGAGTCGCGACCTGAGCGAACATGTGGGCCAGCGTTAACCCAGCATCGACTACGGGCGAATCGGCCGGGCGCGGGGTCCTCTGGACAGAGAACGATGTAGACGAGGCTCGTTGAACGATAGTTGTCGATCCACGTATAGCAAGACGCATGCTGGTAGTAGTGGATACGGTCGAGGACGATGTTGGTGTACGTGGGCGACGAGAAAAGAGATTGGCGGGGCTGTGGACCCTTGTGGACCCTTGTGGACGCATATGGGCGATAAGAATCAGCGCTCAGCCTTGCAGCATACCTGTATTCGTAGCCGAGCTTCTGCGATGCGATGAGATCAGGCGCCCGCTTCCCATGCCCCGTAGCTTCGCACGCATACCTAACGTCCTTCGCATTGAGTCTGTAGCAATACCTTTCAATTTCTGCTCTGCCCCGAGGTCGAGCAGGAGACCTTCGTGTTGAGTCGCCCGCGTTGAACGCCGCGGCGAGTCTTTGGCGAGTCTTTGGGCACGAGGCGCGTCGGCAAGACGCAGCCTTCGCCACCCGCCCTAGCTGCACAGCAGCGAGTTCAGCATGCTTTGAACGTCCCGGGTCGAGACGAGCGATTCATCGCGGTAGTCACCGTAATGTTCAGGCAGGAGAATGCGAGTCTGAATGCAAACAATGTCGTTGGTTCCGTGCATACAAAGAAGACTACCAGGACTACGAGCTTCGACCCATCTAGCTGGGACCTTGGGTGAAAGTGCTTAGTGAGGACAGCGACGAGTGATCGAGAGGGCGAGAACATACCGGTTTAAAGCCCGATTCAGCTCCATCGCCATCGTCGTCAACTTCTAGATGAACACGGCGACCTCGTCCTGCTTACGCGGGACAGTCAATCCTGCGCACGTTCTGTTGCCGGCGTTGGTGCAACTGCGATGAATGGCGCTGGGATTGCGAGCCGGTGCATCCTCTTGGCTGAGACTGCGCAGTCAGGTCGTCAGTACATCTCTGAATCGCGAGTAAACAGTCTTGCGCACCTCTGTAAGTGCGATCACTCGTCTGGCCTGTATTGATTAGCTTGAATCAAGCCAAGGGATCTTGGTCAGGCAGGGGGCGAGCATTAATGTGAGAGTGACAACCTGTGAGAGGAGTCGGTGAGTACATGGCCATAAGAGCGCCGGACAAACCTACCTATAGCTGCCTTAGAAGTGTTTGACTATTCTCCAGGCTCCTGACTGCTGGAGAGGCTCGTCAATATGTGAAGGGGTTTCAAAGAGGCAGTGACGAAGGCGTGCGGAATGCGTATGGCCCGGGAGAGCAGATACCGCTGTAGCGCGGACTCGGACTCTTTCGCGAGACGAATGAAAGCGAGTTATCGGGCAGGTTTTTGTGTCAAGCCCTTCGGGTGGGTGAGGAGCCGGTATACAAGATGCTCATGACGGTCGAAGGGAGCGAGATCTCTATGCCAATCGTCAGTGAGCGCAGAGACAAAGAAACGGAGGTCGACGCACCGCCAAACTTCTGCGCATCCAACACGCAAATCCTACTACCCGGGTCGTCTTCTACGACGTGAACCTTGAGGCTTTGAGCACGGTGGTACGGCTGCTCAGTTTTGCGCGTACTGGTAGCGCGTCGTCCGTGTCTGTCGACCGATTTTGCAAAGGTGAGTTTTATTGTTACAGCTATGGATGGAAGTACTTACCAACGATCCTCTGCGTCGAAACAAATAACATCGCGAGGTAGGCGCGCCAGAAGTCAGAGTTCAGTAGATGATGGCGGGTGTGTGTGAAGGTGACGACCGAGGTGCGCCCGCCGTGCGACTTGGTCGATCTATCTTGCTTCCGTCCACCATCATCCGCCGACATTCATGCCATCCCAGTCCACGATGCTCTCTCTCTCCGGGCGTTATTGACTCTCCCTCGTCCTCCAATATATGATCTGTCCGCTCTCATTCGCCGAGACCTTCGCGGGCAATTTCAATCAAGAGCCGCCGTGGACGTAGCAGCGCGACCACCGCCATAATCCGCCTTTTTGACACACTCATGACGCCATACCTGATGGTCTGTTAGCCTGGCAAGGCTTCTGCGCGGCTTCTTCCTGACCGACCGTTGTGAGTTGCGTGTCTTCCCTACATTGCTCTACTTCAACGTCTTCGTATTAGCGTCTGTCGACGTACCGCCGTGCTGTACCCTCCAATTCACGTCATCCCGCTGCCCGTGTGCTGTGTAGGGCCCCCCGCTCTACGCTTCATCCCAAACGTGGTGCGGCCTGTCAACGTCCCGTGCCCGCCTCTACCCATCTCTGCGCGCCCAACGGCCCAACCCCATTAGCTCGCAGAGATGCTCGCCTGGAATGTAGCCTTCAACTTTCCGTTCTTCTCTCTAACACTGCACCTGATAAGGATCGATATCTTCCGCCGAGGAACTACGCGCACACCTGTCCTCCCAGTCTCGCCTTCGCTCCGCACCCGCTCACGCCCACGCCCATCACCCCACCTCTCCTTGCGTGCGCCTTACCCCGACCTCGCAACTCCACCCCGACCTCGCAACTCTGCCCCCACGCGGACATATGGGACGCCTTCTGCCTCCTATGCGCGGCCCAAGTCAACGCTGCGAAACGTCGAGGCGCTACTGGGGATCGCGTGGCGACACGGGCGACTGCAAGCAGAGGAATATCGCGCGTGCGTTCGCGGAAAGGATGAGCGAGAAGCAGGGTGGGCGATGAACAGCGTAGTGGAGGTGATCGCGATGCAGCTTTCGATGCGCATCTGGTGATCTGGTTGCATGGACGTCAAGACGAGTGGGCAAATGAGATGTTCAGCGAGACACACGGCGGCTTGGTTTCAGCGATGGACTGAGGTGCGTTGGGACGACCGTTTCTCTTTCGGGCGACCAATATTTATGCCAACCACCTTGCAGTCTTGGATCATATTATGTATACGGTAAGTTTGTTGTACATGTGCCATCCAATCGTCCAATCTAAACGCAGGAGGGCAGGAAGAGACTGAGGACGTACGGATATTCGAGAGCTCGCGCGAGAAAGGAAGTTGACGCTTCGAGGATACGGCAGTGCGGGACTGTGACGCGGGGATGTACGTATGTATGATAACTGCAGTATTCAAGTTTCAACAAGGTACGACGCGGTGCCGCGATTGAAGTCGACCCCAGCGACGGATCCGCCCATGGTGAAGACGGCTACGCTCCTGTCGGACGCTGTCTAACAATATCGATGGGCCCAATTCCGTCGAGCTCGAAGTTATGGGACTATGATCAGAAGCAGCGACGTGCGTATGTATACATACTCGAGTGACAGACTGAGATAAGACTAGGACAGGCTGACTAGCGCGTGGTGCAAGTACTACTGCGTCTGGGAAATCACGACAGATTGAGCACGATGAAACCTGGCAATCGATGCGCTTGTCAGCGAGCGGCGTGCGCAAGGGAAGCCATAGACTCACGGCTCACGGGAGACGGAGACGGCGCATATATGCGTGGTGTTGGGGGCGATGCAGTCGCGCGGACATGCACGGACGGGACTGGGCCACAGGGCGACACGCATCTGGCTAGCGAGTGGGTGAGCGACTGGGCCGCCAGAGCAAACGCCCGCTGTCTCGGGGCCGTGTTGCAAGGAGTCGGGGCGACAGTACGTACCGTGATCCAAATGGGTGCGAAGGGAGGCTGACCGGTACAGTCCCCAGCACAGGACCTCGGGTCCAATGTCCGACGCCGGATATCCTCGGGGCATTCCATATGTCCAGAGTTTGCCCGTACCTGTGCAGGTCCGGGCATCCTCTGGGCATCCTCAGGGCTTTCCGCATGTCCAGAGGATGTCCGGAGCTGGTCAACAGGGCGCAGGTCAGGATCTGGTCCGGGCTTTGCTTGCTGTTCCTAATATTTTGGTCATTTTCGCTCGAATTATGCTCATGATGATTATGTAAATAGCGCATATATTCTCAATTTATTCTAGCTACATATTACAGGGCTACGACAAAGACTATATACACGACGCACCGGGCCCTCTATACAGCAATGCAAGTGCCCACCCTGTTGACCGACAGTTTAAGTGATGCACGAGCAAAGGACAGAGTGAGTGCTTACCAGCGGCTCGTGCGCAAGCGGACTTTGGTGGACTACAAAGGAGAAAGTGAGTTTGCGCAGTCTACGAGCCACTGTTACTCACCTTGGATGTCGCGCGCGGGTGCACATACACTGGAGCAAGCAGGAGTTAGCGGCCTTCGGAGACAACATTACTTGACACAGCACGTACCTCTCGAGTCTCGCAGTCCGAGGCAGATGATCGGTTGCGCGTTCTCGCTGAGACGAAGTGTCCAACATGAAGCTCCTGCTAGCTGATACGAGTCAACCATTCACTTTGAATGTATAGCGCGCGAGGGCAACGCGAGGGGGACTCGGGAGCGGTCGCGGGGGAGATGGGGGAAGCGGGGAAAGGAGCGAACGAGCTGAATGGGCGACGCACGACGTTATATATGCACCCCCATCCCCAGCTTTCGCACGGGGTCGGGAAGGCAACGCTTGGGGTGACGGCGGAGTAGGCGGGGTCACGACTTGGGGACGCGTCGCGCGTTGTTTGGCTATGTGTCGGACACCAAACAAAGGGCCCAGCTGCCCAGCTCCGGACACGTCGGGATCTCACCGCCAGCTCCGGACAGACCAGGGCCTTCCCAATTCCCTGACCTACCCGCCGCCGGACATTTGGGGCCGATGTGCTGTGCAGGTGTGGGACCGTGGTAGGAAGGCGGGGGCGCCGTACACCGAGGGTCCATAGGCCTCGCGGGCGTACTGCAAGGCAAGCGCGCCCACCAAGCTCACGCGCCGGCGAGAGCGGCCTGACCGCCGCTTGGACCGTGCTTCCTGAAGGGACGCCATCTTCGTGAGAGGAGGATCTGACAAGCGATCGGCGTGCACGGGTATATACCCTATTTGGCCTCGCTCACGAAGCCAAAGTCGCGTCGGCACTTACGCGGGCTCCGCGGAGCAGGAACAGGACTTCAGCTGGGAAGACGAGGACGAGAAGAGCTGCTCGCCGCCCGCCGTCGCACACTCACAGCACACACCCTCCTCTGAGGCCGAGACCAAGACCGCCAAATCTTTACGTGCGCCACAGCACCATCTGCGCGCACCGTCGTCGCAGGCTGCGACGCCGGGTGCGCTGAGCCCGTCGCAGAGCGAGGACAGCTACTGGCTGACCGTTGTGAGTTGCGTGTTCTTCCCTTCATTGCTCTACTCAACGTCTTCGTATGCAGCATCTTTCGACGCACCCCGGCCGCTGTGCCTCACTCGCGAAATCTACGTCATCTCGCTGCTCGTGCGCCCTGCGCAGGCCCCACCACTCCCCGCTTCGATCCACACGCCGTAGGGCTGTTGACAACCTCCGGCGCTCGACGGCACCTAACCCCATCCGCCAGGTAAGTGCCTATCGACTTCCCTGATCCTGTCTCTAAAAATTGCGCCTCTAGCATCGAAATCTTTTTGCTTAAGACCTTGCACGCAGCTGCCCCCGCGATTAACTTCCGCGCGCCGCCCTCGCCCCTTGCGTTGCGCATGCCGTACCGGCTCGGCAATTCTACGCCGAAGCGGACGTATGGGACGCCTTCCCGCTCCTCAGGCCTCAAAACGCGCGTTCGCGTCGGCAGCACCCCGATCACCGCACTTACTCGCCGGGTCGTCGAATGCGCACCAGAAGCCAAACGCCCCGCGAGGTGCGTCCCGGGATCGCGCGGCGCCGCCGAGCAACGTCTCGCTGGTGGCACTTCGCGTGCGTGCTCGCGGAAAGGATGGGCGAGGAGCTGAGTGGGCAATGAAGACGACGGCACGCGTCGATGTATGATTTCGGGCACGCCTAGTCGCATTGACGTCAAGCGCGAACAGCGCTCACTGGTAGAGTCCACAGGCCAGCGCTAAGCGTCTGTCGCGGGCGTACTGCAAGCAGTCGGGGTGACGCCCAGGACGAGCAGAACGTTCGAGCTGGGGCTCGCCGATACTTACAGGCACAATGACCACCAAGCTGAGCGTGCGGGACCATGCGCTGTCGAGGCGCGGGCGAGGAAGGGGCGCCATCTCCGTGAGAGGAGCATCTGACATAGACCGGTGACCGTTCTGCCTGACGACTTGAAAGGGTGGAGGGGCGTCGTCAGACAGACCGGTCGATCTGAGTTTAAAAACATAGGCAGTTCTGAGCAGCTCCGACGCACCTAATCGGGACGTAATAACGTGACTTCGGAAGATGCCTGGACACATCGAGCATGCTCAGAACCTCAATGCCAATGAATCAAATGACAAAAATATTATTTGAGTACCATGAAGCAGTCTTATTTATCATAGAGCTCTATCAGGGAAGTCAACAGTTAACGAGTCGAGTCGAAAGCTGAGTCGAGGCTTCCTTGCCGGTGTAGCGAGTCCAAGTAGGTCAATTAGGCACGCCAAAGTAATCCCTAAGTGACTCATGGGCGAGATTATATCTCAGGAAGATGTCATAATTGTCTGAAAGTCGAGAACGATACACGGAAGTCTATGCGACGGTCCTGTACGCGTTCTGGCATCTTCCGAAGTCACGTTATTGTCTCCCAAAAAGGAGCGTCGGCGCCACCTCAGAACTGCCTATGTATTCAAACTCAGATCTGCCAGTCTGTCTGGCGACACTTCTCCTCCCCATGCCCAAGTGTCGCCGAGACAGAGTGGTTACGAGTCTACATCTGACAAGCGATTGGCGAGCAGTACTAGCACACCGCACGCAGGCTCACGATGCCAAACAAAGCGGCGGCGTGTTCAGTGTGTGTTGCGGCATCGGAGATCGGGCGCGCTGATACGCTATCACCCGGGACGGACCCTAGCGGGGCGTGCGGCGAGTGCCTCACAGGGACAACAACCACCAACACTGCCTCCTATACGTCGCGCTTCAGTCCGGGTGACTAGTCTTGCTGAGGGGGGAAGGTGTTCGTGTCGCTGTTGCGCTTCGTGCCCTTCCCGCGGTCGTGCGGGGCCACCTCCTACCGCCTAAACACCAAACTAAACACTCACCTGCCTGGGGATGCCCTCTACGGGATCCTCCTCCGAGTGCTTCGCACCCGTGTGCGAAGCGTCCGCCTATGGGCCGTCGCACCCCCTCTTGCCTGTCCGCCTGCCTACCTGTTCCCACATCGGTGGGGTCCTTCCTTCCTAAGTCTGGTAGCGCCTCAGGCTACAGTTTCTGTGAGGTAAAGGGTGTGGGTGGCTTGCGCCGCCCACAGGTTGATTGGGTTGCTACGTCTCGCGCAGCTCCCTAAGTAGTGGCTCTACCTACGTCGCTAAGCCCTCCCGATCTAGCCCGTTCCGGTGATCCGTTCCGTCGCCAGTCCCGGTTGCTCCTGGGTCGCCGGACCACGTTCCCATCACCCCCGCTCCCGCGACCCTGCGCCTCGCATGCTGCTTCCCCGTCTCGCGACGTCTCGCTACATGCTTGCCCGCGGCCTGAACCTATCATTTCTCCCCCCAACTGAAACTGCAACTGTCCCCAGTTGCCAGGAACCGTGCGGAAGCGGCATATAAGGGCTCGCGACCTTTCGCGATAACGTCGCTTGTAGCATCCCTTTGCCGATTTCTGTCCCGCGATGTCCCTCCCCGCAGCGTCTGCCACCGCCGACAACCTCGACCTCCGCCTGTTGACGCAGGCCCCCTTCGCTGGTTTTGACCTTGGGGATGCCGAACGGGAGGTTGCGCTACGTCTAGAGTGGGCCGACAAAGTCAACCAGCTCGTGGTGCGTGCTGGTCCCCGACCGCGTCTTTTCCCGGCTTGGCTGATGATGAACTCAATTCCAGACCCTTTCTTCAATCCGCGCGTCCCGCAGCCTGCGCGATCTTGCCTTCCACTTCACCTCGCCGATCCTCGAGTTCATGGTGAAGCTCGTTCCAGCGTCCGCCCCTCTCGCCCAGCGCTTCGAGGGCACCCTCATGCGTACCCTCCCCGACTCAGCGCGCGCCAGCCCGCGGTGGTCCCAGATGTTCTCCCCTTTCCCTGCCGACGCTACCGACGCGGAACTCCACGTCTTGATCACCATCGTGGAGGCTGGGCTCTGGACCGTGTACTACTTCGGAGACGGTTCTGTCGAATCCTACCTCCATGAAATCACGGAGTTGCATGGCGCCTTCCCCACCCTGCGTCCTCAGGGGATGCAGAGCTGGCTCCTACGTGATTTCGACGCCCGGCCGTCCATGGGATGTTTGTTATTACCCGCGAAGACGCCGTGTGCCGCGCCCTGGCCTACCACGTCCGTGGTGCCTCCAGCTCCCCCCACTCTCGTGCCTACGCGGGCCGCCTCACCACGGGCGTGGTGTACTACCTATTGGGGGGCCTCGCGGAGGACTCGGTGGATATGTTACGGGACTTTACCACCATTTCCGAGGCCTTCGACACGTTTCGCGATATTTGGGCGGACTGGCCACTGGTGTTGGATCGCCTCGACATGCGCTGGGCCGCGATGGCAACCTGTATGGGCGGGATGCTGGACGCATGGGGATTAGGGTCCCGCCTCCTGGCCAACCTCCAGCCCGCAGACTTCCTGGTCCAGGATATCAGCGTGGCCTCGATTCGCGCCATCGAGCAGATCAGTTCTGCGCGCCTCTCGCACATCTCCTCCTCCCAAGCCATAGCTGAGATACCCCTAGGCTTCGATGCCATAGTCCATCCCTTGGACCAGCCGGGCCCTCTTCCCTTCCCCGCGCACCCCACGGTACCAGCGCCGACGGCCCCCTCCGCGTCTCCTACCTACGCCGGGGAGATACCGCCGCCCATCGCCAGCTCGGAAGAAGTCGAGGAGGGGGAGGTGATCGAGCTTCTGATGGAGCGCGAGGAATAGGTATATTCCCGGGCCAATGTCTGTAGAATGTTCCATAGCTATTGAAATGGAACCAGGAGCCATGTGCGGCTTCCCCCTGTCCCTGTGCCACGTTTCGCGATGCCTTGCGATAAGCTCCTGGGCCCATGCCGGAGGCTCCGTCTGGGTCGCGATCTGTCGCGATAACCCACGTTGGCCGGAACTCCGGCGAGACCCTCGTGTTTTGGTCTTCGCGCTGTATCGCGACGCCGCGATGGTGTGCCTCTTTCCCTACTCGCGCCGCCTATATGAGGGGGCTGCGACGATGGCCTTTTCCAAAAAAACCCTCAACGCCCCAGTCCGTCCGACTACCTCCTCCACATGCAGGCCGTCCTACTCCGCGCGTTTTCGCGTTTCCGGCTGTACCAGCTGTTGATACATCCGGTTGAGGTGCCCTTGCCTGGTGCCGACGCTTCCTCATTTCCCGCGGCCGCCGTTGCCTGGCTTCAGGAGATCTCCGACCTATTGGTGCGTCGTCCCGCGGCCCTCTTTTCCCTCATCCCGGCCTCGTACTGACGTTGTCTTCGCTTCTTCCCCCTTTTCAGCAGGACCATCGCGAGACGTCGCATTTTACCCTACCGGCCCTCGCGTCCATGACCGTCGTCTCGACGCTCTCCTACCTAGCGGAGCGCTTTCCCGAAACGTTCGAACAAACCGCCCCCATTCGCGCGAATATCGTAGGAAATATTCCGTTCGGAGGGGACAACGCCCCGGGGCAGCCACCCAGCGTCGCTCTGCTTCCTCACGTGGTCCATGTGGACTCCTTGGCCCACCTGGTGGAGCGCTCCGTTTGGTTGCTGTACCGTCACCAACTTCACGGCCGGGCAACTTTCGAGGTCAACTTGGCAGCGCTGTTCGGCCCCGAGTTTGCCCCCCGTCCCGACGGCCTTGCCACCCGTGTTGCCGAGTTATTCCTTCGCGACCTCGATCGTTTGAGTGACGACCTCGACCACGCCGACGGGCTGGTCGGGGCCCTCATGCTCCCCTTGAACCGCGCCGTGATCGGAATGACCCACCCCCGCGACATTGGCGTCCTCGACTTCCTTGCGGCCGCGAGTCCCTCGTTGCAGGCTGCCCATCGTGCGAACGTCCGTGAAGCCGCCGACTATCTCGTTCCCGGCCTCAAGTTGGTCGCGGAGCTTCGCGACTTCGTTTGGGCGGACCAATTGAACGCCAGCCACCTGCGCCACGCCGTCACTCGCCTCGAAGGCACCGCAGGAAAGCTGCTGTACGATGCCTGCGAAGTTGCCGCGGTCCTCGACCACCTCGCCGGTGCCGGTCCTATGCGCCGTATGCTTACCGCCCTTCCCTTCCCGCCGCTTACTCACCGAGTCATCCGCCGCGGCTCTATCGCGTTCTCGTGGGGGGTCCCCAACCTTGTTGAGGTCGTGGGCCCGAGGCCTCCTGATGCCCTGAGTCGACGGGCTGGTCGTAGGAATGGGGGTAACCGCGCCCGGACTCCCGCGCCCAATGGTGCGTCTGGGTCCGGTGCGCCCGCGTAGCGAGCGATTCCTGTAATTTGCCCAAGGCGCCCTTAGGGCCCAGTAATGCCATTCCGTTCCCTATCCCTTCTTCTTGACTCGCGCGCGAACGCTCGCTAAGCCGTGTGAAGGTAAGCGCCGCACCTGTCGCGGCCCGGCGGGCCCGCTCTGCTTCCACGTCGGAAGCAAAAACCCACACGCTGGCGCGGCGCCCCGTCTTAACGCGACGCGTTGCGCCTCGACCTCTCCGTCTCTCTCTTTCCTCCCCTCACCTCTCCCTATCTCCCCCCTTCCCTGGCCATGTCTGCGTTCTCCCGCCCTATCAACCTCAGGAAACGGCTGTCCGCCGTAGAAGCGCTCGTCGCCTCCCTCCCCACAGTCGACTCCGCCCACTACGGCGAGTTCGCCACGAACTGGGAGTCGGCCACGGTGAGTGCCCACGGCCTCTCGCTCCCGACGCTCTGCTGACCCTCCCTTGTGTCCAGTCCGCCTATGCTGAGGTGCTGGGGGAGGACCCCCCGCCGTCCGAGGTGCTGGACAGGATCGGGGCCGTGTCCGCCGTTGTCGACGCCTGGCCGTCCTCCGGCCCCTCCCCCACGCCGTCCTCACCCGCCATCCCCTACTCCACTCCCGTCGCCGCTCCCCTCTCCCGTCAGGCTGGCAAGCGGGCCCGCGCCGACAGTGCCCTCCCCGCGCCTTCTGTCCGCCCCCCGGTCTCCTCCACGCCTCACCGCGCCGCCGCCCGCGCTTCCCCGCCGCCCACCAAGCGCAACCGCGAGTCCGCCCCCTCCGAGGCTGACGCCGAGGCCGAGGTCGACGAGCTAGATGAGGCGGGGGACCCGCAGGAGCCCGTCGCGCAGCGCACCCGCGGCGCCACCAAACTCCCCGCCCCCCGATCAGTCCCCGCCGCCGCCAAGTCGAAGGGCAAGGGCAAAGCCGTCCGCAGTTCCAAGCGCCCTGCCAACGTCCCCTCCGGCTCCCTCGTGCCTCCGCCCGCCGCCACTGTCCCCTCTTCCGAGGCCGGCTCCCCCGCGCCCGCCGCCGACCCTTCCACCTCCGTCAAGGGCGCCAAGATCCCCGTCGCTGACACCTTCCCGGGCCGCCGCCTTCAGGTACGTCGCCCTTTTCTTGTCCGTCGTGTTGCGCCGCTCACACTCCGACCCTCAGGCTTCCGCCCCCTGCTACCGCTGCGCCACGATGGACTCCCACCCCACGTGCTTCTTCACGGACGTCAGCGGCCGCCAGTGCCATCGCTGCTTCGTGGGCCACCACAAGTGCGACGACGGTGTCCGCGGGACGCACTTCTACGTGGTGGGCAGCGACGGAGTCTCGCAGGATGTCGACCCTGCCGGCATCCATGTCCGTCCCCGGTCCTCCGCCTTCGACTGGGCCGACCACCCCGACCCTGCCGGCGCCGTCCCCATCCTCCGCTACGACTCCCCGCCGCAGCTTTTCCGGACCTACAACGCGCTCACGGAGGAGCTCAACACCATCAGCGTCAACTACGCGACGCTCGACGCCCGGGCCCGCGGCATCGTCGCTGAGCGGAACTGGGTCTGGCGGACCCTGCAGCAGCTCGGCGACCCCGCGTTCCCTGCGCCTGCCGGGGGCCTCATCTCGCCGCAGGTTGGCCCCTTCGATCCGCCGCGCCGCCTCCCATTCCCTGCTCCCTCCGCGTCGCGTGCCGCTTCTCCCGCGCCGGCCAGGCCTGCCTCGCGCCTCCCCCTCGCGCCGCCCTCGTCGGCTCTCATCGCCTCTTCCCTCCCGCTGCTTAGCGCCGCCGTCGTGGCTCCCCTCGGTCGCGCTTCTCGCCTTCCTTCCCCCGTGCCTCCGGTTGCTCCCGCTGCGCCCTTCTCGCCGCTCGCCTCTGCCGCTCCTCCCGCGTCGGACCCTGCCCCCGGCCCTACCATGCCTACCGCCGCCGCTCCCTCCTTCGAGGATGTCGGCACGCCGCCCTCCGCCGCGGCTGATGGTCCCGCTGACCCCGCGCCCGCCGCTTAGCCGCTTGCGAGCCTTCTTTAAAAGGAGTCGCCCCTGCTTCAACAGCAGAGGGCCTTGGTGCTTCGATGCGGGGGGCGTTCCTCGTGTCCTAGGTGGGGGTTTCGGCGTCTCGCTGTCGTGTTGTCCGCTCGTTATCGGTCTGTTCATAGTTGTTCGCTATCCGTCGCTACCTCTTTGCTGTGTACATAGAATTCGCTATCCTGCTATGTTGTGAATAGAGTCCATTGCTTGTGTCACAGTGTGAGCGTGTCCTATCGCGTTTCCGGCGCGACCTCAGCCTTGTTCCAGACCCTTGAAGCCTTAGTCGGTGCCTGCCCAGTCCGAGCTTCGCTAGCGCTCGCGACCTCGACTTATCGTCCTGACTCGTCTCCATCCGTACTTCCAGCTGTTCAGTCCTAAATACCACCGTCTAATCCTCCCCCCAACTGAAATATCGACTGTCCTCAGTCGCCGTAGTGCTGGGCGGTACTTTTTAGACGGTGATCTCGTCGTCCTTGTCATCGTCTTCCCTGGTGGGGTCGTCTGCTTCCTCTTCATGAATGGCATCGTGATCCTGCCTATCTTCATGAAGTAGCTCGTCCACCCTGGACTGTGGGACGTCCAGAAATTCGGGCAACTCTGGCAGCGCAATGTTCGTTCGCGCGAAGTAAGGCAGGACGCGAAACTCCGCGACCGGTCGGTCGAAGAGCGCACCGTGGAGGTCCGCAAGCACGTAAGGTCCTCCTTTCCGTCGGCCAATTACCACGAACGGTCCATCGTAGCGCGGAAGCATTTTTCGATCTAATGACTTCTCGTACCGCGTGAACCGTAGGAGGACCAAGTCGCCTCTCTTGAAATTGTAGTCGCGAATCGTCGCTTCGTGGTCACGTTCAAATTTTACCGCCGCGATACGTCGCGCTTCAAAGACTTTGTCGTGGATGGTCCTTAACTGGGCTTTTCTCTTTTGTAGGGCCATTGCCCTGCGCGCTATGAGGTCTGTGGAAGACAGTAGAGACTCGGGCGGAGGCATCAAGTATGAAGCCTCGATGATATCCAGCGGCATTAGCGGCTGCGTTCCTGTTACCGCGAAGTATGGCGAGCAGCCCATCCTCCGCCTGATCGTTATCCTGTCCGACCAGAATACCGAGTACGCGACCGTTGACCATTTTGCAGCATTTCCATCGGCTGCCTTGTAGAGCGCTTGACGTACGTCGAAGTGAGACCGCTCGACTATTCCGTTGGCTCGCGAATTATATCCCGATATTCGAATGTGCCGGACTCCATACTTATGCGACAGGGATTCCAAGGCCGACACGAACGGTGCGCCGTTGTCCGTGACCACTTCTCGCAGGGCGCCCCACCGGCACAAGACGTCTTCGAAAATCCATTTCGCGATGGCGTCCGCCGTCTCCGCCCTTAGCATTCTCCACTCTGGATAGTGGGTTACGGAGCAGCGTCCTTGCACGATGTATTTGAATCCGCCGCTTGCTGGCATATGCATGGTGTCTGCATACATCTTTGCGAAAAGGTTCGCCGGCGTTGCCACCGTTGGCGGTATCAGGCTGTGGCGAACTAGTCGGGTTTCGCAAATATGGCACGTTCTCACCCACCAGGCCACGTCTGCGTCCACGTATGGCCACCAGAAACGCTCCAACAGCATCATCCGCGTCGCGTAGACGCCTTTGTGTCCGACATCGTCATGAGCTGCTTTGAGGACCGCGATACGTCGGTCTCCTCCCAGCACGAGTTGGTGCCTGCCTTGGTGGTGCCTTTTGAAAAGGCGGTCCCCATCCTTGAAGAACTGGAGCGCGTATCGAGCGAAACGAGCGAACTGTTCGTCGGTCAAGTCCGCCGGCCGCGCCAGGGTCCCCAACCAGTCCCTGACTAGTTCCAGCCGCTTGTCAGCTTCATGAGCCTTGTCTGATCTGGGAACATCGCGATACGTCGCGTCCTGTACTGGTGCGGGTTGCATTTGGACCGTAGTTGCCCAGACGTCGGCCGGTTCATCGTGGGAGCGCCGGGCCTCCTCGCGACGTATCGCGTCCTGGCTTGAACCAGCCCCATGTTCATCTGGTATGCTTCCTGGCCCCGTCCATCCATCTTGCCGTCGCGAGGCTCTCTCTTGCGCTGTCTTCGGGACTACCATGTTTACGATATGTGCGAAACCATACACCGCATCAACCCAGTCGTCGAAGTCGTCTTCCTGTTCCAGAGCGTCTCCTGGTTGCCTACGCCTCCTGGATAGGCCGTCGGGCCCGTGGAAGAGTCCCGGCACATGCACTAGCTCAAAATGGAACATCAGGATGCCTATAATCCACCTGTTCATACTGGCCGATGGCTCGAGGTCAGGATTTTCCAGCATGCCTTTGATATACCTGGCGTCGACCTCAATGGTCAGGTTTCTCACCCCTATCAGGTAGACTTTAAGGGCCCGCAGGGCTCGAAAAAGACCATAGAGCTCCAGCTTGGGCTGCGAGAACCGCGCTTCGCGATCGTTTAGCGCGATGCTACCAAATCGAGAATATCGGCGTCTCTTCCTGTCTTGGGGAACGTTGGGGTCCGCCTGACTCAATAGGAAACCCACCGCGATGTACGAGGTGTCTACCGCTAGGATCACGGGGGCCTCCGACGTGTAATCAATCGGTAGGAGCGCTGGTGATGCGAGGACTGCCTCCTTGAGGTCCTCCATAGCTCGCGACTGTTCGGGTCCCCATTCGAACGGGACGTCCTTCCTCGTCAGGTGTGTCAAGGCATGGGCTCGGTGCGCAAAGTTACGGATAAAGATGCGCAGGACTCCGACTGTCCCCAAGAAAGCCCGTACGTCTGAGAGGTCCGTGCACGGCCCCCAATTGCGAATCTTCGCGACCTTTTCTTCGTCTGCCATCCTTCCTTGCGGTGTGCAGCGATGCCCTACCACGTAGAATTCTGGTACGCACAGCTGTGATTTCCATCCTGAGAACGTGCCATGACAGTAGCGCATTCGTTGGACTACCCTGTTAACGTTGTTAAAGTGTTCCCATACGAACCGCCTTATGCCGTTGTTGCCGGGGATCGTTTCGTATCCTCCGCCTTCCGTCCTGTAGTCCGAGTCCGGCCCCTTCAGGGGGACGTCGTCTATAAAAGGCACCGTAATATGCGGGATTTCCGGTTGGAGAATAAAGGTCACGTCGTCGTGGAAGATCGGGACGGAATTCGTCCACCCCATAGGCAGGGTCACCAGCCGTTTTGCGCCGTACGGCGTCTGGAAAGTCGTGAGGTCCCTTGAGGCTTCATCTAGTCTCCTTTCGTCATAGCCCACGTAGAGGTCCAGAATTCCCCCGCACGGCCGCCCCGCAAACTGCTCCGCCAAATGATCTGGGAAGGGGGGTACTCCTGAGTGCGCGATGGTCACCGCATTCAGGGGTTCCAGACTATGGACTATACGGAGGCTGGTCCCGTCCTTCTTAACCACACAGAACCACCTAGAGCGGTACGACGAGTTTGAGTCCTCGTAGACTCCCGCGGCGATCTTGGTCTTGATGAGCGCCATGACCTTGTCGTATATCCCTGGCGGAATCGGAATATTTCGCTGAACCCACGGCCGATGCGGAACTACTGGTATTGTGACGGGGGGGAAGAAGTCTTCTCGGAAGCGCCCCCGCTCCGAGTCGTCCCAGGCAAATGCCTCGTTTTGTGCGCACATAAACGCATGCATGAGCTTCCTTTCTTCCGGCCATAGGAAATCTCCGTCGTGGACTCGGTCAAATTGTTCGCGACGTTCCGCGGTGTACCTTCCCGTGGGTACGAAGTCCGGTGGCTTCTCTGGGAGCGGCGGCATATCCGCCAGGGGGTCCCCTCTGATCTCTCTGAGGATCCGGAAGTGCTCCGGCAGGTCCGTACGAATGGGCTTTACCTTGAGGTGTGCTGGCTTGTAACGCTTCTTCGTGGCCGCAAAGACTTCGCGCTGCATCGCGGTCGGCTGTAGCTCACCTCTGTCCGTTTCCTCCTCTCTTTCTCTCCCACTCTCGCCGTCTCCCCAGTCTGCCGCCGTCCAAATAAACGTCCCTGCTCTTGCTCGTTCCTCCTCTTCCTCTCCTTCTTCCGCTCGCTTCGCGAACACTCCCGCGTATTCCTCCGGTAGGTCGCACACTGACAAATAAGCTGACTGCACATCTTCGATTGTAGGCGAGGATTCGAGGTACACCAGGGATTCCATTCTAAGAGTATCAGGCTTATCGGGCTCGAACCCCACGACCAGCCCTACCTCCTCCTGGTCCTCCAACAAATCCTCTAGTCGCGAAAACCCTCCACCCCCTGCTTCTGGGTTCGCGAGATGCGCTTGCGGCCGCGTGGAATAGTGGGGATTGACGCCATGACTCCCGTGTTTGGGTCCGTGATCGTGATTGTCTGCCTCTCGTCTGCAAAGTTTTGCACGGTACTTCCCGTGAGAACGTCAAAGGGCCTCCCCAGGAGCATGTCGTACGCCGGGTTGCGGATGATATGCACCTGTACGTATAGCGTTATACCCCCAATCTTCATCGGGACGTTTCTAGCCAGGCCTAGCGACCTATCGCGACTTTTGTTGGCCGATATCATATCCAGGCGAACGTTCGGATCGTAATGCAGCCCGAGGTAATGGCATACGTCCTCGGACATGGAAATAATCTGCGACCCGGGATCCACGACTGCCTCGATGTGCGCTTGGTTGTCGACTAGTGGCAAGATCGAACGGAGGGCCAGCGATTCCTTGGCGACTTCCAACGGCTCAGGGTCTGGTTCCCCTTCTCCTGCTTCTCCTAGATCTCCCATCAGAACCTCCACAATGACTTCTCCTACACGCGTCCCCTCGGGCAACTCCGTTGGCTGGTGTCCCAGGGCTTGCAGAAAGGTTTCGGGCATATGGTCCGCGAATCCCCTCACCACCTTCTCGTCCTCTCCTTCCCCTTCGTCCTGGTCAAAGTCGAACGGAAAGAGCTCTGGTTCGCTTTCCACCATCGCCTGGACTACTGGTACTCTTGCCTCGTTTGGGACCCGCTTAGGGGTCACCACGTTGCGAACTTGAGCGCGTACTTCCGGGGCAATGGACATGAGCTCCCTCTGTGTCAAGGTGACCTCCGCATTCATGGCCCTCTCATAAACCTTACTTGCTATTACGGGGTCGCGGACCGGGGCGACCTTATTGTATGCTGGGTCCGCCTTGCGCTGCCCCGCGCTTCGTTGGTAACTTGCCGGCCCTATGTACGTCGCGTCGGGCACCTTCGCGAAAGGGTGGATCGGAGGTGTTAACGGCTCCTCACCCGCTGTGGTGTCTTCGTCGGCCTGCCTTTGTTTGTCTGCGCTATCCCCAGTCTCCCCTGGTCGGTCGACGGCCTCCGGCTCGAAGGAAACCTGCTTCTTGGCTTGCGTAAACGGCTTCCTCTTCGGAATGACCACCTCTGGAACTCGTCGCGATCTTTCGCGCTCGCCAGGCAGCAGCCCTATTGCCTGGGGAAACTCGCCCGCGTCCAGTGCGGCCTGCCGGCGTTCCTTCTGAGCTTGCCTTTCCGCTCGGGCCGTCAGGAGCACTGCCATCTCCTGCTGGAGCTCCGTCATTCTGTCTTCGTCGGTCAATTGCGGCGTCAGTTGGATTAGGCCGGCGACCGTCTGCACTTTGGCCGGCACTGGCTCGTAGTCCATCGTCGTCAGCATCATGGCTTCTGACTGTCCGTGTTGATTCCCGGCGTAGTACGCATCCACACGCTGCTTCAGCGGGCCTTCTCCTAGCGGGATAAGTCCTCCACCCTTCAGAACGACCCGGTTGTTGTGGTCCCTAGATACGCGACCCGTCGCGATGTAGTCCTGGACCACCATACATTCCCTGACGAAGTGCCCCGTTTGGCCGCAGAAAAGGCATCCTGACGGCCCTCCCTGTCCGCCTTGATTTCCTTGCGTGGCGCGCGGCTGTTGAGTTCCCGAGGTACCCCCATAGCCCCTCTGACCTCCGCCGTTCCCCTGGTTGACGAGCATCCGCGCGAACTGTTCGGCAACCGCGGCTTTGATTGCTTCTTGAAACTGTTCTATTTTGATTACAGGCTCCGTCGTTGCAACCGCCACTGCCGGTCCTGCGCTGACCGCTGGTACGATTTACGATTACTCTTAATCGTTTCTTTCTTCAACCAAGTCAGGCCAAAACGTGAACACATTATAAGTCGCTTTAGGAAATAGATCCCACGGTCAAGTCGCGTCATTCCAACTGCCTTTTTCAGTAATTCTTAGCTAAGCAGGTCCTGCCGCACCTTGCAGGATCCTCACACTTCAACTATAGCACTAGCATGGTTCTCATGACGAGTACTCTTCATTATGATTCCTCCTAATCATTTATTTCCTTCATCAGTCAGGCAAAATGCATGCATTAGAAAGATTGCTCTAGGAGATATGTCCCAAAGCTTGGACTAAAGTCAAGTCGTGTCATCCCACCTGCCTAATTCTGTAATTCTTAGCTAAGTAGCTACTGCCTGCCCTGTGATTTACACACCTTTGCACTGCAAAAGACACTCGTGTCTGCGAGTATTTTGCATTTTCCAAGCTAATTAGCATTGATATACACATGATACCAATTGTTCTCAAGTCAGAAGAGAAGGCCTTCTAACTTCCCTTTTTGGTAACATGTTCCCACGGGGTGACAATGGTGAGGTTGGCAATTGGGAGGGCTCTAGTTGCTAACTACCATGCATTATATATACCAGAAGTGTTGAAAGGATGTTGATCATGTGAATAGCCAATAATATAATTCCTCAACAAGCGTGGGAAAATGACGCAGTTGAATCAGGCAGACTGGGATTTTTGCCGGTCAATGAGTCATTGCTTACTAATCCCGGGGATAAAGTACCCGGTTACCCGGCAATTGAGCAATTTTTAGCTAAGTAGCTCCTGCCCAATGCTTTTCAACACCTTCTCACTTCCAAAGACACTCATGTCTGCAAGTATTTTGTGTTTTGCAAGCTAACCAGCAACAATATGAACATGATTTCAATTGTTCTCGAGTCAGCAAACAATACTGCACAGTTTCCATTTTAGGTAAAACTTTCCCACGGGTAGGCCAAACACGCACCATGACGCATCAACCGGCACTTTCGACTGTGTGCATATTTAAACGCGTCATGGTGCACAAACCCGGCTACTACAATACCCGGGCTGAATATTTATATTAATAAAAAGTCGCACAGAGGGGGAATTGAACCTACAACCTCTTGGCTTTATATATCAACCAATAGTATTCACCACTACACTACAAGGCCATTTAGCTTTCACCGGACTTCAGGCCCTAAAACCAGCAGCGGGAATTCGTAGGATAGAGTGTATATCTGTATATATCAGATGAATATCAGCCGGGTCCCCAAATGTCCTCTCCCTTCCCGCGAATGTCCTGCGTACGGTGCACATGACCTGTCGCGTCGCTCAGATCCGGCCACTTCGATGACGTGTGCTCGTGCAGGGTCCCCAACATCTGCATCTCTCAGGCGTATTTTGGCTGCATTCGGCAAGGTAAAAATCACATGCGGGAGTGCGCGGAGCAAATTCTGTGAAGTCGTGCGCTGGCACGTTCACTCCCGACCACCACCACTGAGCTCTGCCCTCCATCCGCTGGTACTAGTGACTTGAGGCTGACGCGGCCCTGCTGAGCTTCTCTGGCTCTTTGGCTGTGCTTTGATCTGGCGCTGGGTGCTGACTTTGCTTGGATGCGTGGCGCCGGTTCACGGGGGATAGACAAGCAGGGCTCGAATTCAGGTGCGTAGCGACCGTCCTCTGTGACAGTGACTCAACTCTGCTGTGACAGTGGCGACAACGCCGACGCGCAGCTCCTCCTCCCGGACCACGACAACGACGCACGACGAACGCCGCAAGCAACAGTGCATGACGTCCGAGCTTGGCATGGTGCGCCAATGTCTCATTTCTCAGGTGCCGTTAGCTCACTCGCGATTCCAATACACCGACAACGACCTCAGCACCAATGCGCTCTGGACACCAGAGTACGTCGCTGCGCATCGTCTGCATAATGCATCGACTGACCGGCGCAGCTCACAGTCGATTTCTGCGCAGCAGAGGTGTGCGTGGCCTACGCGCTCTCCCCCGAGTCACCCTCGGATGACAGAAGCAGAGACGGCGACAAAACGCTGCTGCGCGACGCGACGCACCGCATACTCGCGCGGCAGCAAGGGTGCGCATTCAGCGAGGCACGGCGGGTACGGCAGAGGCGTTCTGGCGCTGCGCCATCGACGTGCCATCCTACTCCACTCGCGCTCAGCAAACAACCATACCTCGCCTTCTCCTCGGACGCGCCGGCTTCGATGGGAAGAATGAATGGGATGGGAGAAAAAGATGCGTACCCATTGCTCGTGCCCTTTCTGATCTCAGATAGTAATGCCATTGTGACAGCGAAGACAACGACAACGACACGTCTCTGCTCCCGGGCCGACTGCACATCCCCCGCAACAAGATTCCTCCTGTCGCAACCACGCACGCTGGACCCGCTTCGTCATCGACAAGACACGCATCGGGGTGCGCAGCATTGCAATAGGAACATCGGCGCTCGCACATCGTGTACCCGACCGCTTTCGGCGCTCTCGCAGTCATGCGAGGGCACAAGGCGCAGCAAAGGCACGTAAGTAGAATGCGGGCCATCGATGCGCGCACGCTGACAAGGTACGCATCTTGGCTTGTGTGCGGCCATCTTACTCACTGTTGGCCAGTACTCACCGCAACGGTGCCGACGAAGACTGTGCGGACACCTCACCGGGACAACAATTCCGCTAAATGAGGACGCGCGCGCGGCTACAGCACCGACAGTATCACTTCCGAAGAGGGCGACGGCAATAGCGACGATGGCGCGGACGACATGCGCGCAATTACGAGGCCATGGACGACGCTACCGACTCAGAGAACGGGTGCGCGAGCGGGGTTCGTCAAGACCGAGCGCAGAAAGCGCACATGTGGGCTGTAGATACGCAATTCTCCGTTATGTTCTGGTTCCATCTCGTCGTATACGCGTCACTGTACTGCCCCGGAATGCCTGTTAATAATTTCAGCAATATATCGATTTTTTACGAATATCTGGAGCTATTCCGAGCCGCGGGGGAGGAGGAGCAGGGGCCGCCGGGCGGCACCGGCCCTTGCCGAGCCCGATATATGCATCTGATGTACTTAAGAAGGTCAGACATTCCGAAGAATGTCTGGAACATGTCAGATGCTGATGTACGTCGTATATACTTGGGATGTATGCCATATCTTACGAACATCCGAAGCTGACATTAGACCCCAAAGTCCGGTGTTTATAGGATATGTGCAGTAGTTGTTGACCTTCTATCTTCTCCTGCCCTACAAGACAGTTTGCTCTTTGCATCAATTTCTTTCCCCTTCTTTGGTACTTTGGGACAATATATATATATATAAAGCTACAATGATTGTGATTTGAAAAATGGAGGAGAATCACTGAAAAAAAAAGAGTTCAGAGGTCCTCGACCTGTGGGCTCCGGCGCCACCAGGTGCCGTGGCTTCGCTCTTGACTCCAACGCTTACACATCGCCGCTGCTTCCCACAACATGTGGCGCGTCGTCGCTGCTTCCCACAACATGTGGCGCGTCGTCGCTGTTGTGCTGACGTGCCACGCGACATCGACAACGTGTATCTCAGCTTCTACTGCGCCTGTGGAGGCGGTTCTGGGCTCAATCGAGATATCCTATCATGACTGATTCACATATACATGCAATTCTATGGTGCTACTGTGGATAGAAATTACATACATGTGAAAATGAAATATAACTCTTTTGCCATGAAATACAGCATCAGATAAAACTCTTGGGCATCATAGAAATACATGACATCCAAGCCCTCGATTGAGCCCGGAACCGCCTCCATAGGCGTAGTGGAAGCCAAGACACACATTGTCGACGTCGTGTGGTGCGTCAGCACAATGGTGACGACGCTGATACACCTTGCTCCATGCTGCGAGGCAATCATTACAGAATTTTCACACTTTCATCAAGTCGACAGACACACAATTCCGAAGATCGCAGCATCGCACAGCAGTGCTCCGACCACCCGATTAGTTCTTCCGACTGCTCGCAAGATTGGACTCTTGCAGAGCAGTCACGCAATCGGAATCATACCTTGGACACCATACTCGCGCCAGCAACACCGTTGCACACAGCACACGCAGTCATCCAACCACTTGCTCATTGTTCCAACTGCCGCCACACGACCTCAAGCATAGCATCTCCCACAGCTGTCATAACGCACCGGAATTCCATCAGACATTTTGATTCTTGGGATCGTTGTTTCAGCACGTGCGCCACATCTCTCCGACGTCTCTGCGACTTCCGAGTACCCCCACAGTTGCGCCATTGTCCTCCAACCATTGTCCAGCTCAGTGCTCAAGTTCGCGCTACATATATTCGATCCCGATTGTTCTGCGGTCGGACCAGCCCTCCGATTATCCCTCCACCGCTCTGACCATTGCACACGCAATACCAGAGCATTCTTCCGACCGTTTGACGAGTCGCAAAATCGCAACACTTACCTGCAGCCCCCTCACACATCGGAGTGTATTCTACCACTCGCCAGCCACACCTCCATTGTCTCCTTTTCTAGTCGTAATGTCTTGTTCGACTCTGTAGGATGTCTCTCCCGCACTCCTTGATAGCGCAGATTGTTTTTCATGTGCTTGCACTGTCCTCCTGATAAGCGCTGATCACTTGCTCTACATTGTTCTATACAGCCTCTTGACTCTCCTCCATTGTCTGTACCATGTGCAACTTGCACACCATCGTTTGCTTTTGTTCCGACCATTTTCCTTTATTCCGACTTCATTCTTGATCGGACTTGTACTGCAGCAGTTGAAACATATAAATAGCGGTCGCATCCATACTGCAATACAGATTCGGTTCCCCCCCATGGTTCAGATCTCATTTGGAGCACAGCATCTCCGTCTCTATTGTATAGTTAGCTCGAGGCAAGCTCTGTCACCTTTGCCTTTGCCTTTGTCTTCGTCGTCGTCTCACGCACTCAGCTCATTGTTCTCCTCCCTCTCATCTTATTCCATCATCATTGCATCCGCTGTTGCCCTCGCACTTCATCGCTCCGAGTGTCTTGTGACATCGGAGATCACAATTGTGTTCCGCTCGTCCCGCAGCGATCGCAACATGAATTGGTGTACTTGCACCACTCATCCCTATCTTCCGCCCATCGCCCCCGCTCCTCTAACCATCCACACGGTTCTGTGTCATTGCCTGCATGACTCATCGTTGCTCCTACCGTCTTGGGACATGAGAGATCCCAGCCTCGCTTCCATTTGTCCTGTCGCGGTTGCACCCTCGATCACACTTACTCCCACCACTCGATCCGACATTCCGACCTGTGCCTCTACTCATCCGACCGTTCGCATGATCGCAACAGTTCAGCGTTGTTGCCCGCACCCCTCGTTGTTGTTTCGATCACCTCGCAACGCCGTCGCGCATCACGCATTAGAGCCACACTCTGCACACCTTTGTCGACGGTTGTACGCACCGCGTCCAGTTTCTCACAGTCACTCGCACCATGTGTCCTCACCTCTGGACCCTCGTCGGCACAGTTCTCCGACCGTTTGTGCACTCTGATCCACCTTTCCGACCGCACACACCTCCTGCGCACCACGTCGGAGACACGCATCCGATCATCTTCGGGACCCTGACACCCACTTGCACACACACATCATCACGGTACCCTCCTCAGCGCTCTAGGTATCTGGTATCACACACATTTACCACCCTACTACCTGTGGGTGCCCATCAACACGTCACATGTTGTGGGAAGCAGCAGCGAGAGTGCGGCGGCTATATGTAAGTGTCAGAGTCAAGAGCGGAGCCGCGGCACCCGGTGGCGCCACAGCCAACGGGTCGAGGACCTTTGAACTCTTTTTGTTCAGTGATTCTCATCCATTTTGCAAATCACAATAATGCAAACACAATATATAGAGTTGAGAAAACATAGCCAATACATCTCTACCATCTGTGTCCAGATCATCTTAATGGTTACAAGTGCTCACTCTTTGTAGGATATCATATATATAATACATGATAGGGCTAAGCAATAGGTTGATACGCCTTGTTACATGCTGCCAGGTGATCATTGGGGAATTTTTGCCCTTTTGTCAAGTCGACAGCCACGTAATAATTTCGGAAATTGAGGTGTTTCACAGCAACAGCAGCGTTCAGACCATTCAAGTAGTCTTTCCGAATGTTTGCAAGGTAGGAGCCAGAGTTCTCACCATTGCAGTCTTGCAAAACATTTCATGATCAAAAGTGCACCTTGGACAGCACCCTTGAACCATCAACCCAGTGGCACGACCTGCACATAGTTGTCCAACCTGCTCTCATCATTCCAATGGCCACCACGCAACCTCAAGCACAACATCTCCCACAGCTGTCACAACTCGTCAGAATGCCATCAGACATGTTTACTGTTGAGATTGTCATCAGAATGTGTGCACAATGCCACTCCAGTTACTGTGACATCTGTATTCCTCTGCAGTCGCACCATTGTCCACCTCAGTTCTTGTACTCGCACTGCATCATTCTGATCCTGATTGTTTTGTATTTTCATTAGCGTCCCGATTATTGTCTCAGGAATCTGACCACCATTCCGGAGCATTCTTACCGGAAGAATGATCACAATGTCACAACATTGCAACACTCACCTCCGACCACCTTGTGCATCGGAGCATGCAGGACGTTGAGCTACCACCCAATGATAGAGACAATCCCCAAGCCTAAACTGTCAGCAATTTTGCTTGGGTATATTTAATGGCCAAGCCCCTCTCCCCCCTGCCCCCTAAATGATTAAGAGTAATTGTACTGCCATGCTTGCGCTGGCCATTTCCCACCAAGTGAGGGAGTGCCCCTCAGCTCGTACTCTCCTGCCTCTAGCACGTCGGCCATGGGGTACGGTGTTTCTTTATCGTGGTCCGGCAATTTGATCTGCAGTCTCGTCGCCACCCTGTTCATGAGGCTGTCCTGGAAAGCGCGAAGGAACGCGATATCGCGCTCACGGGTCGAGATCCTGCTTTTCTTAACCAGGAAGTCGGTGATCGCGAAGAACTGCCGATAGAATTCGCTGAGCTCGCCGCCGGACGCAATGCCCAGACGGTACCGACTGCCTACGAGCGCGTCCATGTCCGCGATGGTATACTTGCGGTCCTCATCGGCTCCCGGGTACAGTTTAACAATGGCGTCCTGAAAGTCTTGGTAGGTCTTGGTGGGATCCTTAAACTCCGGCCTCGCTTCCCACTCCTCAGCCGTCGCGACGTCTAGGTAACGCACTGCATGGCCCTTCTTCGCCGTATCATCCGCTAGTTGAGCCCGGGCAAAGAGATGGTTCAGCTCGTCGAAGTAACGCGGTAACTCGCGGGCCTTCTGATTGAAAGACGGTGCGTTGCGGTCCCCGCGGGTAGGCATTGCGACTGGCGCGACGTTGGGCTGAGGCGGTATTGCCTGTTGTCCGCCGCCTCCCCCTCCTCCACCGCCTCCGCCTCCGCCGCCGCCTCCTCCACCCGTTCCTGTTCCTTGTTGCTGTGTACTCATTCCTGACTGTGTTGGCGACTTTGGGTTGCTGGGGTTCGAACGGCTTGATGGAGCTTCTTGGGGATTGTTGCTAGCTTCCGCGACGTTTCGCGAAGTCCTATCTTGTAAGGAAACGGCCCGTCCCCATCCCGGACTGACCCGTTCGTTCCTCGAGCATTCCCCTTCCGGATCATGCCGTGTGTGATGGTCGCTATCGCCACCATCAGAATTCAGAAGCAAACCTTCTAGTCCCTCGATCGTGACGCGATCCCCTCCTGTGATCAGTGTTGTAGTTAGTGGGAGAAGCCACTCGGCGACTCCCGAACATACTAGATTAGATTACTAAGTACAGTAGATAAGCGAATTCCTAGTCATAGGAATATTCCAGTAGTCTTGTACTTAGGTATAAAGGCTCGCGTTCAGGAGCCGGAATAAATCAATCTTATTCTCTATTTTACTCGCTCTCTACTTGTTTATTCTACAGGTTATGGGCCCTGCCCTTAACTGATCACATACAGTCACTATCTACCAGCCCTATCTATCACCCCCGAAATCTTCCCACCCATGTCAGACAACACGTACGGCAGCGGCACGTACAACACAGTCCGGATCGATGCCTTGCGGGGCACCGAGAATTACGCTGTATGGCGTATGAAGATCGAAGATCTACTTACCAATGCGGACCTGTGGGATTATGTCGACGGGACGGCGAAGAAACCTGCCGCGGCAGCGACAGGAGCGGATGCCAAAGTGCAAGAAGCCGCTGACGAGAAGATCAGGGTCTGGACAAAGAAGAGTCGACAGGCGCTGTCGGCAATTCGGCTGCGGGTCGCAGACCCGCTGCTGGTATACGTTCGGGACGAGAAAGAAGCCGCCGCCGCGTGGAGCATACTCGAGGAGTTGTACCAGCCGAAAGGAACGCTGGGGCTCGTACTCGCGAGGCGAAATTTCTTCAGAGCCGAATGCGCGGAAGGCGCAGACGTCGAGGAGCACATCAGGAAGATGCGCGGACTGCAGAGCGATCTGCACTCACTGGGACATCAGATCTCAGACGAAGATTTCGGCATGGCGTTGCTGACGTCGTTGCCAGAGTCTTGGGACCCTTACATACGGTCAATAGATCGCACAGCCCTCGGGAAATCCGGCACAGTCATATCTCGTATTCTCGAAGAAACCAAGCGCCAAAAGGAGAAAGCCGAGAAGCCATCATCTGACACGGCGCTTGCGGCCTACAAAGGAAAGAAGAAGTTCGACACACGCAATATTACATGCTACGCGTGCGGGAAAAAAGGGCACATGAAAGCAGACTGCCGCTCGAGCAAACGTGACAACGGGACGGGCAGGCAGAACGGCGGAGGGGGGAACACAGCGCAGGCAAACACGGCGCAGGAAGCGCCGAAGAAAGAAGAATACGCCTTCGCATCAGAGAACTCGCTTACCAATCGCGCCGGACCGCCGCTCTGGCTCGCCGACTCGGCAGCCACGTCACACATCGTGCGAGAGCGCTCGCATTTTTCCTCTTACAGAGATACGCCCGGGGACATTGTTCGGGGCGTAGGGAATCACTCCATCGCGGCCCTTGGCCGCGGTGACGTGCCAGTCACTTTTCAAGTTGAAGGAAAGTCAGTGCAGGGCGTCTTGCGGGACGCGATACACGCACCACTCGCTGTAGCAAACCTGGTCTCGATCCCACGCATCACCGAAAACAGTATGCAGGTGACGTTCGAAAACGATTACCTAATGATCCGAACGCGCGCGGGAACGAATATCGCTAAAGGGAGAAAAGTCGGTCGTATGTACATCATGGACCTGAAGCCCGGCTCGGGCGCTTTTCCCGAAATGGCGCTGGTATCCGGCAATGCCCGAAGTTGGGACTCCTGGCACAGAATCTTCGGCCACCTCAATATGGGTTCGATAAAAATGCTAAAATCGAAAAATATGGTGGAGGGGATGAATGTCGACGAAGGGAGCGCGCCGGAAGAGCAATGCACAGCGTGCATCCAGGCTAAACAGCATGTCACACCATTTCCAAAAGAATCTGATACGAAGATCGCGGAGATCGGTGACCTCACCGTTTCAGACTTATGGGGACCGGCCCGAACGCGCGGAATCCGAGGCGAATTCTATTACGTGTCATTCACAGACGGAAAGTCGCGCCGCTCGATGGTTCATTTTCTCAAAGGGAAAACTGGCGTACTCGAAAAGCTGAAGTACTACAAGAGCTACATCGAGACGCAGGCGGGACGCAAGATGAAGCGTTTTCGCATCGACAATGGGCGCGAGTATCTCAACGAGGGAATTTTGAAATTCCTCTTAGAGAACGGCATCAAATTGGAACTCACGGCACCCCACTCTTCCGCACAGAATGGAATTGCGGAACGACTCAACCGAACGTTGGTTGAGCACGCGCGCGCAATGCTATTGGCGCACGATTTACCCAAGTACCTATGGCCCGAAGCAGTAGCCTACGCAACGTACCTGAAAAACCGGTCTCCCACGCGCGCCTTACCCGATGGGAAAACACCCGATGAGATCTTCTGGGGGAAGAAACCGGACGTATCGTTGTTACGAGAATTCGGCACGCGTTGCTGGGTACTGCAGCAGGATGGGCAGCAAGGAAAATTGGAATCAAAGTCGCGCGACATGTTATTTGTCGGCCTCTCGGACAATTCGCGTGCCTGGAGGTACTACAACCCACAAACCCGGCAAGTTCAAACTTCAAGAAATATTATATTTGAAGAAGAAAAAACTATCACTATGGGCACTGGGGAAGAACACATACTCGAGGCCCCTGCGCGGCTCGAGGGGGAGAAAGACGCAGAGGCAGGAAAAAGCGAGCCGACTGCGGGGCAAGGGGGAGAAAGGGGAAAAACGGCGCCGCCGGCCGAAGCGCCCAAAGCGCCGACACCTTCGAAATTTCCGACGCCCCGAGCACCGAGCACGCGGATCGCGCAACACGCACCAACTAACTTTCGCCTGCTGAATAATCCAGCAGCACGCGGACCACGCGAATGGAAACATCACGTACCCACGGACCAGGCGCCCGTTGCAGTTGACAAAGCCGCAGAGGAAGAAGAGGACGAGCACGAGGAATATGTGCTCATGACGGGATCACTAGTAAACGACGATCCCGTGGATATCAAAGAAGCAATGACGCGGCCTGATTGGCCAAAATGGAAAGAAGCGATCGAACGGGAACTCGGACAGCTGGAAAAGCTAGGCACTTACGTCAAAGTCGAGCTTCCTGCAGATCGCGATCCAGTTGGCTGCAAATGGGTGCTACGTACGAAACGCGACACGGATGGCAACATAATAAAATACAAAGCACGTCTGGTCGCACAGGGGTTCTCACAGATACCGGGAATCGATTTCTTCGAAACATATTCCCCTGTGGTACGACTGGAGACTTTGCGAATGCTATTCGCGATCGGCGCCAAATATGATCTCGAGATTCACGTTGTTGACGTCGTCGGCGCTTATCTAAACGGCGAGCTCAAAGAAGAAATCTATATGAAACAGCCGCCGGGATACGACGACGGGACGGGACGAGTACTGCAGCTACTCAAATCTATTTACGGGCTCAAGCAAGCTGGCCGAGTCTGGAACGATCTACTCGACGCAATTTTTGCGGAGCTAGGGTTCACTCGACTGTTCTCGGACCAGTGTGTATACATCAGACAGCAAGGCAACGATCTGTGGATCGCGGCAGTGCATGTTGATGATATGCCAATTCTAGCAACAGGCACGGAAGCTATGCGCACCATCAAAGAAGAGCTCAAATCGAAATTCGAGATCTCAGATCTCGGCGAGATCCGACAAGTCGTCGGGCTCGAAGTCATTCGAGATCGCAAGCAAGGCACACTGAAGATATCACAGAAATCATTCATTCGGCGCATACTCGAGCGCTTCGGGATGCCCAACGCGACACCAGTCGCAACACCTCTGGACCACAACGTGAAGCTCACGAAGGTTACGGAGATAGCGGAGACATCATTCCGATCCAATTATCAATCGGCGATCGGATCTCTCATGTATCCTGCAATCGGCACTCGCCCTGACATTGCATTCGCAGTGCAATTCCTTAGTCAATTCAATTCTAATCCGGGTCCCGAGCACTGGACAGCAGTCAAGCGCGTCATGCGCTACCTCAAAGGGACGGAGGACTTGGGAATCGTGTACGGCGGAGAAACCACGGAGAAGCAAGGCATAGTTACCAGCCTCGAGGCTTACTCGGATGCCGATTGGGGAGGAAATTTGGATGACAGGAGGTCAACTTCCGGTTACGTCTTCAAGATCGCGGGAGGCCCGATCTCTTGGAGTTCGAAGAAGCAACCGACAGTTGCCATATCCAGTATGGAAGCAGAGTACATGGCCCTGAGCCATGCGGCACGCGAAACGATCTGGATTCGCAGATTCCTCAGGGAATTAGGCGCGCCCATGGACGAGCCGACGCAAATCAACGTCGATAACCAGGGCACCATCAAATTTTCGCAGAATCAGACTTTTCACGCCCGGAGCAAGCATATCGACATCCGGCATCATTTCATTCGAGACTGTATTACTTCTAACGAAGTGTCAGTTGAATACTGCGCGACCCTCGACAATCTCGCAGACGTATTCACAAAAGCACTACCTAAGCCGCATCACCAGGAACTTGTTCAGCACTTGGGAATGCGGTAATCGGGAGTCGAGGGGGAGTGTTGTAGTTAGTGGGAGAAGCCACTCGGCGACTCCCGAACATACTAGATTAGATTACTAAGTACAGTAGATAAGCGAATTCCTAGTCATAGGAATATTCCAGTAGTCTTGTACTTAGGTATAAAGGCTCGCGTTCAGGAGCCGGAATAAATCAATCTTATTCTCTATTTTACTCGCTCTCTACTTGTTTATTCTACAATCAGGGACCTAGGGTCCTCTCCGGCGCGTCGGATCTCCCTACTGAGGGTCGGTCCATGCGGATCCTCTTCTTCTGATGGCAGACTTGATAGCGATGAGACTTCCCCCTGTTCGTCTTGTGGTTCCTCGATTTCTGCCTCTATGGCCGCCTGTCGCGACGTATTGCGAGCGTCCGCCCTCGTGGTCCTCTGCGGCTGTGTTCGCGTTGGGAGGTGGGCTATCTTGGGTTTCGGCGCCATGTTGATCAGCGACCGGGTGCCGTCTACGAGGCTGATTTTAAAGCTCGAACACGATCGTCATCACCATACCCCTCGCGGTGGGCTCCAAAATGATACGCTATCACCCGGGACGGACCCTAGCGGGGCGTGCGGCGAGTGCCTCACAGGGACAACAACCACCAACACTGCCTCCTATACGTCGCGCTTCAGTCCGGGTGACTAGTCTTGCTGAGGGGGGAAGGTGTTCGTGTCGCTGTTGCGCTTCGTGCCCTTCCCGCGGTCGTGCGGGGCCACCTCCTACCGCCTAAACACCAAACTAAACACTCACCTGCCTGGGGATGCCCTCTACGGGATCCTCCTCCGAGTGCTTCGCACCCGTGTGCGAAGCGTCCGCCTATGGGCCGTCGCACCCCCTCTTGCCTGTCCGCCTGCCTACCTGTTCCCACATCGGTGGGGTCCTTCCTTCCTAAGTCTGGTAGCGCCTCAGGCTACAGTTTCTGTGAGGTAAAGGGTGTGGGTGGCTTGCGCCGCCCACAGGTTGATTGGGTTGCTACGTCTCGCGCAGCTCCCTAAGTAGTGGCTCTACCTACGTCGCTAAGCCCTCCCGATCTAGCCCGTTCCGGTGATCCGTTCCGTCGCCAGTCCCGGTTGCTCCTGGGTCGCCGGACCACGTTCCCATCACCCCCGCTCCCGCGACCCTGCGCCTCGCATGCTGCTTCCCCGTCTCGCGACGTCTCGCTACACGCTTGCCCGCGGCCTGAACCTATCAGCGCGACCCACGGCGATCGGCGTCTACGTCACCGACAATTGTGGCGCGCGTCAGACAACCAGATGCCCCCACTTGGTAAGTAATACCCACCGCCAGGAGACAAGCGGCCGCGCGGGAAACCGGTCGGATCGGACCTGTAGCTCGTCACCACGCTCCGCGCCAACCTCCCCCCATACGATCCGCAACATGTACGCGCCTCGACTTCGCGCTGCTCCGCACGACGGCCGCAGCACGCGTGGGGGTCCGCAGGGCACTTCGTGCACGGTTCCCGTGCGTCATCTGCTACCGCTCGATGCTGGCACCCCGCTGGCGACGCGCGAGCAGGATCGGCATGCGAAGGAGGGAGGGTTGGCGGCCTCGCGCCCGCGAGGAGCGTCGCGCGCACCCCGACATTGCGCTGCTCCACACTCCGCCGCGTACGTGCTCGTCTGCGGTGCAGATGACTTCTTGCACGACGCCGTACGCTGTTGTCTGGCGAGGACAACTCGTGCGCGGACGTGAGGATGGAGGCGGCGCGCGCCGTCCAGAGAGGCGCGCGCGGAGAAGGGAATAATTTGGGCGCACCGTTCAAGGCTAGGCACAAGATGGACGGACGGCACAGTATCCGAAGGAGGGGGGCCGGCCCGTGTCCGCGACGGGGGGCTGGTTGAGGATCACAAGGTCTGGAAGGCGGCGCGTGAGGTACGTCCGTTCTTGTCTCCGCATTCTGGCCACCTTTGATTCATTTGCTACTCCAGATCCATCATTTTGCGCATGTCCTGGACGCGCTTTGTCAGATGGAGGTGTACATGGGGAGTGCAGGGATCTCCTGCAAGGTACCTCGCAGTCCCGAGTGCGGCTGCTCGCCGACTGTCGACCGACGATAGCCTACCCGTGAACAGTGCGAAGTCGGGCGCACTGTCATCCTTGCAGGCCGCAATGCCCTACACGCTGCGATCGGCGATGGTGGGGAGTGGGTGCACAAGTCACACGAGATGTTGGTTGTCAGCGTCAGAGCACAGCCCGCGATAGCGCGGCGTGTGCACATATGCTCACCGTCCTCATGTACGTGCAACTGTCTTGAGACGCCTCTGATAGGTGAGTCTCGAGATTCGGGCGTAGGACGGGCGAGAGACGAGCCCAGGGAGGAACCAAAGGTGTGTTGTCCTGTCGGTACGGGGCTTCCCCGTGTTGACAGACCTCCTCCGTAGCACGGAAGGAGTGGAGGGCGAGGAGATGTGATCACGCCCGTAGGCGCAAGGCCCGAGCGGGAGCTCAGTCGTTAGGAGGCTTCCTCCTGGTGACTGGCTCGAGAGAGAGAAGGGCGAGGCGCCGACGGCCCAAGTGCGTCGCGCGTGTGTGGTTCTGTGGGCGCGCTGTTGGCGCTTGAGAAGCCTCACGCGCTCGTGACTCGTCGCGTCGTCGATTCTCGTAGTCGACTAGCAACTACTTTACCTGAGGGAGACTTGAAGAGAATTGAGGAAGGCGAAGAGACGAGAAAAAGAGAAAGAAAAAGAAACACGTTGTATTGATGATGCACGATGCTGTCAGTACACGACTTATATACTTACAGACATCTTCAAACTCCGACTAATCTAATCTATTGTACAGTAATCTAATAGCGTCCTGCGTCGAGACTAATGACCTTCTGCCCGCGTTACCTCCGGGCCTCTTTCTCCCGTCACAAAGCCCCCCCAGTCTCGGCGTTGGAAGCTTCGCTCGAATTGTCCCAAGAGGCCTGCAGCGCACCCAAGTTGAGGATTCCTAGGGCTGCGATGTCGGGGTCTGCGTTGATCTGGCCTTCTGCATGTGCTTCCGAGCCTACACCGTCCAGTGCACGTCGTTCAGCTGGGCGCAAGGCATTACGCAGTTCCTTAGCCCACTGTGTCGGCGTGAGGGTGAAGTCTTGCTTCGCCGCGGAGAGATTGTTCAGACGTGTGGTGAACCAGACTTCGTTGGACCATGACCATTCTCCGTTCCATGCGCGACTGTCCAAGAAGTCCTTCTGTCTCGGCCAAAGGCTTCGTCCGCTCTTTCCTCCATACAGCCGATCTACCTCCGATGGGGCCGTGCGGTCGAAGCAGCTAGGAACTGGAGTGGTGGTCGCGTCGCCAATGCCATACTCCGTTACTAGCTGCGAAGGCCCCGTACCCGCATCCTCCAACAGGCTAGGAGGCCCAAATTGAAGGGCGAGTCTCCAAGAAATGCCACCCGCTTGCAGGAACATGCGCGCGTTAGGCTGCGTCATGAGGTCACGCACAGTCGCGAGATAAGCGTCCCAGATGTTGGCACGTGCCTCCCACCAACGAACCTGGGTGAGACTGACATGTGCGTACGCCGCCCAACTGTCTGGCAGGGGGGAAAGTGGCTGCGGTAAACGACTCCTTGGGTAGCTCCATCGGAAGGAAATGCCTTTGCTAAGCATAAAGGCAATCACGTCTGGCCACGGTGCATTGCAGGCGTCCCGCCACATCGCTACTCGCAGTTTTGAGCGTGACAGCAAGTGGATGTGCCCAGTAAGGATGGGAGTGGTGGGCGGGATGGACAACGGAGTCTCCGAAGGACGTAAGATAGCCGCTGAGAACGTAGCGACCCCATGCAGCGGTGAAGATGGCCCGTACACTTCCGTATTAACAGTGACAGGCTGCTCCTCTAAGCTGACGTTGGCCGGAGCGGGGGAAACAGGCTCGGTGTCCATGGCCGTCGACCGATCGCCGCGCGTCTCGGATATTCTGTCCATCAGTGAAGTCGTGGGCACTGTATCCAACCGTGACAACAAAGATGCGGGCTTAACCAAAATTCCTTGGGACATGCGAGCGAGCAACGTTGGAACTTTTGGAGTGTCAAATTCTCTCGCTACACTCTCAACCATTGATGTGGGACCCGTCAGACGATCAAGAAGAGATCGAGCGCTCGATCCACCCTCGAGAGAGCTGTCCTCTCGAGGTCTTTTACGTCCGCGTGCCTCGATGGGCGTGGTTGGTGCTCGGGAGGATGAAGAAGAGCTATCCTTCTTCGCAGAACCGGACTGTCCAGTTCTGTCCTCCATAACCACGTCCGATGAGGCACGTTGCGACGAACTTTCTCCAGGCCGGTGATGGAGAGTTTGGAGAGAGACACGAATGGCGGTTTGAACATCGGCCTCTTCCTGATGCAGCTGATGCTCGACATCCGCGTCGCTTTCGCGGACTGGGGATGATGGGTCGACGTGTGCTCTCTGCTTCCCTTTCCCGGATGGCGATGAGGCGCGCGGCTCGGCAGTTGAAGGGGTTGGAGGATCGGCCGGTGGCCTCATGGGACCGATGTTCTTCCCGTATATAGACTCGATGAAATCGTCTTCTTCATCCTGGTCATAGGCGGGAAGCGGGAGCATCTCCCATTCGCCCGGCAGCTCCTTGGTCGCACGGAAGTCGGTTATGTCGACGAACACGGTACCGTCCCCAGGTTCGGGATGGTTCAACCGAACCGCACATCCCATGTACTCGCCATCCTTCACGTGCTTGGCTGCGATGTACCGCCTCGTGGAGGGGTCGTCCGAATCCATCTGTTCGTGCCAGCGACGGACTTCACTGACTTTTCGAATACGGTCTTTGCGGAGCAGTTCGTTTGTCCTATGCTTCAAGTTCTCGGCGTTTTTCTCCCACTTGTGCAAGCGTTTGTCTTGTGCGCGTGTTACCGCTACGATTTCTCGCGCACCTAGATTGCGAGGGTTGAGCACTGCCAACTCCGGTTTCTCCAACCCGAAGTGCCACAGATACCGAGGGTTCGCGCCATGAAGGTAGAGTTCTTGAACATTCGGCCAGGTGATTCGAGGGAGATGAAAGTCTATGAGGGTGCCCACGCGCTCTCCTGAAAGCCAAATGATGATCGTATTGGTCCAACCAGCTACAGGGAGGGGAATTGCTTCCCAGCCATGACCCGCATGAGTTGCGAGAAATACCACGAAAGCCATCCACTCGTGCATAGAACGACGAATGATCGAGAGTTGTTTCTTGAGGTCGCCTTTAACCGCTGGCTCTCGGGTCATGGCAGGGATACGTAGTGGTGCCGCATCGTAACCCAAGTACTTCTGCATGGCCTCTCCGATCTGCATCATATGGCCTGTGTACTCCGTTAACCACGATAAGGCTTTCGGAGCGCATTGATACCGGTTGTTGCCGACACGTACGAAGCCGTTCCCGTCCGCTTGATTGTTATACACCCACTCGTCGTTGGTGCTATCGTTGGGCAGCGGGCGATAAGCCAGCCAAGGTCGTTTGTAATCCCACCATTCGATGGGAATGTCTGGACCGTCCGATCAATAACGAAATGGGGGAGTCGCGTGTAAAGGAGTTCGTGAAGGTAAGGGCACCGGCGAGCGTCCGCACGGCGTTGGATCCATTCTGAATCCCACCCATTGAACTCCTGGGACTGAAGACGTGTAGATTTTGGCGAGATATCCTCCGGACGTCACTATGCTGTATGGCTTGACCGATTCATCGTAAACTGCCTTGGGGTCTCCGGCGCGCCGTCGACGCGCAATGTCTCGCAGTTTCCCTGCCGGTGGGGGCGTGGGAGCGGCTTCCGCTCCCCAACCATGCGATGGTTGTGCCCACGATGACATTTGCGTTTGACGGGGTAGAGGCGAGGTGATGGTTCAAGACAAAGAAGAGGGACCTGAGTCGTCCGTTCTCCGTCTAAGCGCGCCTCGAGGCGGTGGCGCCCGGCGGGGTCACGTGCTGCAGTCGCGTCGCGTAGAATAAGTAAGATAGAATTAAAAGGCGATGCTCTTAGCAATGAATAGTACATCAAGAAATAAAATCAGAAGAAATCATATACATGGAGGCGATCCTGCTTCATCGTTTAGCAGGACCTGCCAAGCCCGCGTCCCGTCGGTAAGAGAATAATCGTTGGGGTGCGTTCCGTAAATCCGTGGCGGTTGCCCATGAGTCGTATAGCGGCGAATACCCCTCCCAACGAATGAGGTAGAGCATCTGCTTCCTGCGCTTATCGTAACGATGACCGACAATCTTATCGACAGGATATTCTTCAGAAGCTGGCTTGTCTGAACGGGTGTCTGGCAACACAGTGCGATGCCCGAATTCGGGATCTGATGGTCTGTACAGACGCAAATGTTCGAGATTAAGGACATTGGAGCCAGGGTAATTGTCGGGAAGTCGGAGACGATAGACTTTGGGGTTAATACGCTCCTGAACTTCGAATGGACCAACTGCACGCTGTACTAGCTTGCTCCCTTCCCCTTTACTTTCCAACCATTCCAAAGAATGAGGATTCACCAGGACTTGGTCTCCGACCTTGAATTCTAACTCTCGTCTACCCTTGTTGTAGGATTCGCTCTGTTTCAACTGAGCTCGCGCGAGAGCCATCCTCGCGCTTTCCCTATGGTATTGCATCAGTCGCACGAAATCATCGGATTGGTCATTCAATAACGCGTCCTGCGGAGCGGCTTCCGCTCCTTCTGCCTGCGCAAAATCTAAGCTGGATTTGGGTTGGAACCCATAGAGTACGAAATGAGGGCTCATCCCCGTGGACGAATGGGGGAGATTATTATAAGCGTGTTCAAGCAGCGGCAACCATTCGGCCCAACTTGTCTTGTCCGTAGCGACATAGGCGCGTAGCATGATCTCCAGCTTCTGATTTACGATTTCAGTCTGTCCATTGTGCTGAGGATGATGCGAGGATGATAGAGACATTCTAGTTTTGAGCGCTTTCGACACCCCTTTCCAGAAGTCAGAAGTCCACCTAGGATCACGATCGGAAACTATGTTATCGGGCACGCCGAACCTGCAGATGACATGATTGACAAAAAGCTTCGCGAATCCTTCAGCTGTTAGGCCAGTCGTAGTAGGAATAAACTGCGCATGTTTTGACATCCGATCGACTGTAACCAGGACAGCATTGAACTCTAGTGACCAAGGTAGGCCAGTCACTAAATCCAGCGATACAGATTCGTAGGGGCGTCGCGGAACTGGATTCGGAATCAAACGACCGAACTTAGTAAAGTTCCTGTGCTTGATTTTCTGGCACACATCGCAGGTGTCACAGAACCTTTGTACGTCTTTCTTCATTGAAGGCCAAAAGAATTTTCCGCTCATGAGCTGCCATAGTTTCTCTGCGCCGGCATGAGCCGATTCGAATGGAGATTCATGAGCTTGAAGGAGCAGACTGGCTCGCAGGGATTTGGGAACACAAAGCCGGGGTTGGAAATCCGCGTCTCTAAAGTATAGCAGTCCTTTCTCGTCCTTGAAATATCGCTGTCCCGCATCCCAAGAATCCGGAGAAGTGCTAGTACTTTCCCATCTCTGCTTGAAAGCGGCATCCGCTTTATATCCTTGCAGAAAGGATTGCAGATAACTCTTATCCATGTGGACATGAATAGTAGGAGGGGGATTTGCGGCTTCCCAGGCTCGCTGCTTGTCGTACAGATCGGTATGCTCTGACAGGTCAGACGCCCTGATCTCTCCTGTGTCAGCTTCCGACGATGGCTCCCCCGAGATGTAGTCCTTCGTTGCGCGTTCCGAGTCTAGGTTCTTACTAGCCGTCTTGTAGGAACGGGTCGTAACTTGGAAACAATGATGTGGCGGATTAGACAAGCCGTCATTCCAGTCCGTTAATACCAATTGTACGGACTTCTCTAATTCTCCTACGGAGTTGCCCTTCAGAGGAGACTCGGACAACTTGACGAGCGTTAGAGCGGGTGAGTCTTCGTCGTTAGGAGTTACATACCTGGGCACGCCTTCGAGCAAGCGAGAGATGGGATCTACATTGGAGTGTACCCTACCCGGACGATGAATGATCTCAAGGCCCGGAGCGTAAGCCGAGAAGACAGTTCCCCAAGCTCCCAGTCGTCGATTATTGTTTTCATACGTCTTTGCCCATTGAAGAGCCGCGTGATCAGTGACGAGTAAGATACGTTCGCCTTCGATGAACGGCTGGAATTTTACGAGCCCTTCTTTAGCAGCTAGAGCCTCCCTCTCCGTTGCAGAATAATTCCTTTCCGCTGGCTTGAAAGTTCGACTCCAATATCCTACTACCCTTTCGACTTGTACGGTCGTATCCTCGAAAGAGCTTCCCCAGGAACTCTCGTAAACACAGTCAATAATCTTGCTCGATAAAGTGGTCGTGAGCTTGGGAACCGGCTTCCCCGACTCGTATGCCCGACGGACACGCTCATAAGTCCTCGTTCCTTTCAGATCTTTCAAGGCCATTATTTGCACTTGTTGCAAAGTAACTCCTAGACCGTCTCCGGAAGCATCCGTATACAACCGATAGGGCTTCCCCATCTCCGGATGCGCCAGTACCGGAGCACGAGATAGAGCTTTCTTGATCTCTTCGAAGGCTCTTTCGTGTTCGGCACGCCAATTCCACGCAGCTCCCTTCCGGGTCAGCGAGAATAGAGGAGTTGCAAGTGTAGCATAGTGTGGTATGAATGCTGAAAAATACACTGCCATCCCCAGGAACGTGCGTAATTCGGCCACCTTAGTAGGCCTCGGCATCTTCAAGATGGCTTCCACCTTTTGTTTGTGCGTCGACAAACCTAACCGAGAGACTTTGTGTCCGAGTAGAATGATGGAACTATAGAAAAGATGACATTTCTTCGGAGATAATGTAATTCCTGATTTCTCAATGGCTCCGAGTACTTTGTCCAAATGTTCAATGTGTTCTTCATAGCTCCTCGAATAAACCACTATGTCGTCTATGTAGACCAGGCAAAACAACCAGAGGTACGGGGACAAGATCTCTTGCATGACGCGTTGGAAGATCGAAGGGCCGTTGCGTAGCCCGAAGGGCATCCTCAAAAACTGGAAGAGCCCTTTGTGAGTGCGAAAGGCAGTTTTCTCTACATCCTCCGGGGCCATCTCTAACTGAGTGAATCCGGCTAGAGCGTCCAGAGATGACAAGACTTGAGATCCTGAGAGTGAAGAAAGAATCTCAGACTGGCGTGGAATAGGAAATTCGTCTGGGACAGTGACTGCGTTGAGCTTCCGGTAGTCTACACAAAATCTTGGCTTGTTATTTCGGTAGACGATGACGACCGGAGCGCTCCAAGGGCTAACGGACGGTTCAATGACCCCTTGCTCAAACCACACATTAAGTTGCTCTTCAATAACCATTCGCTTGGCCGGAGAGCTCCCGTACATGGGCACGGCTATAGGCACTTGTCCGTCCTCGGTACGAATGTGTACCCTCGATTGGTGCTTTCCCAATCTTCCATCAAATCCAAATGCTCGTTGTCTGCGTCGCAGCATTTCCCAAGCTCGTTCTCTCAGCTCCTCCGGAAGCTGCCCTACATCGAGGAGCTCTTCCATGTCTTGAGATGGCCATATGGTTGGATCAGGCACTTCAGCAGTTTTGGGCCCCCAAATCTCCTCTTCCTGAGGTTCTGGCTCGACGGCTTCCGTCGGCCTTTCGGGAGCAACCCTGACTTCCGCATCTCTTACTTCAGATTGCAAGTTTAAGTTCGCGTGTACTAACTGCTTGAGGACGCTTGCGTGATTTGCTAAAGCTTCTAAATTCTCGACACTCCCGGGGGCATCCAGGAATTTTAGCAGGGTCGACCAGATGTCCTACGACTTCTCCTTTCCGCAGCATCTTAGGGTGCGCTGACGTATTCGCTACCGGGATGTACGGAGACGATTGGTTCAGAAGAGTATTGGGAACTACGAAGACGGGAGCTTTGGAAGAAGCTACCATAGATTTCTCTACCATCCAAGTGCGCTCGTCCGTGAAACTAGCGGAGACTTGTACACGCTTCACTGAATGTGGGGGAATTTTGACGTCACTAGATACCCGCACGCTTCGTGGACCTTCCGCGTCCTTTCTCAAGACTCTGTGCTTCGCCTTGTTCCGACGATGAGCTTTGGCGAGAATAAAGCGTGCTAGTGGAGCCCCCAGTACCCTTTTCGCTATCCGAGCTTCCTTCCCATTTGACTTTTGAACTCTTTCAGCTAGAACCTCGTATTTCCGTCCTTCGAAATATACTCGAGTTCCTAATTCCAAGTTTCGTTCAACAGCCAACTCATAAGCTTGGTGGAAGTCCTCTCCTAATAGAATGGGCACCGACATGTTCGATACCACGTACGCCTCGACTTCTAGTTGGAGTTCTCTTCCGTCGACCGTGTGCACGAAAATGGGTAACATCACATATCCATGTAAGGAAGCCTCCTTGGCTGTCAATTGCACGAGCTTCAACTTCAACCCCTGCCTCAGGGCAGGCGGATTAACTAGTTGATCATAAGTCGATTTGGAGAGGAGAGAGATATCTGCGCATGAATCTAGTCGTAAATCGCGCAAGGGTCCAGAGGGAATCATGATTCGTCCTCTCATGGACACTACTGACACGCCTACGGCTGACATTCCGGGGATAGAAGTGCGCTTCCTCTTCAATTTAATGGTCTCCAGCTCCGGAGTCTCCGCCTGCAACGCTTCAACCTCTTCCATCAGACCCCCGTCTCTGGGACTGGATCCTCCGTTCTGTCGTAGCTGAACATAATACTTGTCTTCGATCTCTTCCACTGAAGTAGAAGGCCTCCGCACAACATTCTCGAGGCTTCCTCGAACGTGTGCCGTCAGCACTTCTCTCCTCGTCGGAGCTTCTTGTTTGTCCTCGTTACCTCGTTCACTAGAGTCACTTCCTCTAGTCTCGTGTTCGGTTTCCGAACACGCACGCTCACGAGCAACGATATAAGCAGAAGAAATCGCTTCCATTAGGTAAGACTCATACAAAGTATTATACATGAGCTCATCCTCGGGGGTCCTATCCGTTTCTAACCCTGCACTCAACAAGTTGACCTCTCTCTTTTTCGCATAAGTCGGCCAATGAGGACACTCTTTATCCCAATGGTGCTTACTTCCGCACAGCTTGCACAGCGAGGGAGGTGGCTTTATCAGAGACTTTGTCCCGTCAGCCTTGGGAAACGGATAACCTCCTTTCGGAGGAGCTCTCTGCCGCTTGACTAGCGTGGCGAAGACCTGCGCGGTTACCGCAGGGTCAACTTCGTCCGGAGCGTTAAGATTTTCCTCATCGTCTTCATTTATTATCGGAAAATCGACTTCTTCGGCTTCCTCTCCGTTGCCCGACGCGAGATGTACAGAAGCTTGCCCTCTATTGGGGCGGCTGCGAAACGTTCTGGGGCGAAATGGTCTGGCGTTTTCCTCACGAATAGCTTGCCGAATCAGCTGCGGTATCTCATCTTTAGACACTAGGTCACTAGTACTGCGGGAGGCGGCGATTAGAGCGAGAGCATTGTCTTGGGCTCGCTGCGTAAGATCATCTGTACTCTGCGGCAATGGAACGTTGAGCGTAGTCATCCAACTAGAGGGTACGTTGCGAATAACGATTTGAGCTTCTTCAGGACCTCCCAAGTCCGTGTTCAAAAGAGCTCGCGCGTACATGATACGGTGTTGAAGGTAGTCTTCTGGCATTTCCCGTTCGTGGCCCTTTTGTCGGAAGAACATTTCCGTAAATTCCATGTTTCGCTCTAGCTGCCACTGCCGGCCCAAGAATACGGACTTGAGTCCATTGAGCCAATTCAGATGATTGGTCATCATATAGGCCTTCATGCGCCTAGACACCTGAATCCACCACTTCTTTACCCGTGAATTGTCGGTCAATTGGGTCCATAGCCAACGTCCCATAGCCGCGGGCAAGGAGTCATTCATCATAGCGAGTTCTTGGACGTCTGCGAAGTACGCTATAGCCGTGAGCTTATTTCCGTCCCAGCTCGGCAAATGATCAGGTCGTAATTCCTCCTTCAGTCGTGGACCCATTTTTGGATTGCCTTGCGGGAATCCGTACCATTGCCAGGGTAAACCCCAACCAGGAGGCGGTCCTCCACCTCCGCCGGGTGGTCCTCCACCTCCGCCGGGCGGTCCTCCACCTCCTGGCGGTCCGTAAGGTCCACCCGGAGGCATTCCTCCGGGCATTCCTGGGTATCCCCCAGGCGGACCTCCACCTCCCGGTGGTCCATAATATCCTCCTCCTCCTCCTGGCATCCCAGGAAACCCGCCGGGCGGCCCTCCGCCCGGAAATCCTGGTGGTCCACCTGAAGGTCCATTTCCCGATCCTCCTCCTCCGAAGGGAGGCCAATTCGGAGGTCCTCCTCCAGGTGCGCCTCCGCTCGGTTGTCCCGCTGAGGGATTATAAGCCGGAAGGTTTCTTGAAGGTTCTTCGGGAAGAGGATCAGGTTTTGAAAGAGAGTTATTTACACCTAAATCCCGCCGAGAGGTAAAGGGGAAACTACTGCCCCACGGTGGAGTGTGATTCCGTCCGTCAGAATGTATGGGCGAGTTACGGGGCCATTCTCCTTTGATTAGAGGAAGAGAAGTCGAAGGGCCAGGATGGGTGTGCTCTCCGTTGTCTTTAGCGAGTCGTTTATCCCAGGGCACTCGCTCATCGAAATTGACCGTACGTTCGGCTCGTGTGACATGGTCAGCGGGGTCAACTCTTGTCGTCCCTCGTAGGTGCGGCGGAGTCTGACAATCCAGATTTGCTATGGGTTGAGTTTCTACTCCCATGGCCGCTAAGGAGAACGCGGGTTGCGCGGAATGTTTAGAGTATAAGTCCCTTCTATATGGCATGGCCAAAATGTTCCCGTTGTCCGCGTATCCCTCAGGAGCGAGATATGTAGCCACTTCTCTAGAGGAAGTCCCTGTCTCCAGAGTCGTGCGCGCGTGTGTTTCTTCTGCGACGTTCCGGACCCCAGTAGGGAGAGGATCCGATCCTGGGATGTCTCCAGGAAGTCCTAGCCCTTGCGTAACATCGCTTTGAGCGATGATTGGCTGAGCGACCGTGCGCAGCGGGGTGTACGGTAAGACTTGCGACACATACAAAGACGATGGTTTGTTGACTTGCTCAAAGAATTCTCCGGCTTTGCAAAACAGAGGGTGTTCTGCTCCTTGAAGGTATAAGGGTGCAGGTAGAGAAGAGCGAGGTCTTCCGGCAGCTCCTACAGCGAAACTTTCGTATCTAGTAGGTTCTTCCTCCATCGTATCCTCCGTCATTCTTCCTTTTCCTTTACCCTTATTTCCCTGATCTGAGGCTTCCTCAGACACGCCTCGTACACGAGGTGGGGTCGTAAGAGTAACTTGACGAGGAGAAGGAGCCAGAGTTCTAGGAGGTGGCTCGGATTCCGCGGCTATGACTTCGTCGAGAAAATTGTCTGGAAGAGGCCATAATTCATGAGGTAAGGCCTGCGCATTCGTCTGTAGCAGTTCCAGGATGAACTGGTCTATGCGTCCACGCAGAGCCGGCCGTTGCAAGTATTCCTTAAGAGCGTTGAGAGTATTGCTCCCGTCGATCCGTTTCGTTTCTGACCGAGAGGTGGTCGCCGGGGAAGCGATCCTGACTGAACCCACGATTTCCTCACGCGCCTTTTCTATGTGTCGAACCGCCAGAGAAAGTTGCTGAGCGAGAATTTCCCAAGCTAAGTCGAGTTCGTTCAATGTACGGGTCCCCCGTAGAGCGACTATGAGATGATTGTCGTAATCAATAACGTAGCTAGGTCTGGGGGGATCCAGTAACGCGTAGAGTTGGGCGAGTAAATCCTGTAGATCCGATATTACACCAATAGCCGGCCACAGCGCGTTAGACTTCAGAGAATATTGCTCTGACCCTACGGGCAACAAGGGTCCGTCTCTCAAGATGTATTTATTCGACAGTGGGGCTCCAATCAAGGCTTCGACGCGTGATTCCAGCGACGGTTCGTAGTCATCGGGAGGCGTCCTGAATCTAGCGTAGATACCTTCTGCGATCTCAGCTCGAGAAGCACTGTCCAAGTCGGCATCTTCAGCGTGCGGCGCAGGCGGGGGTCGAGACTGAGGTTTCACCTCTCCTGTTCGTCTAGGAGTGAAAGAGTAATCCAAAGTTGCAGCTCTGGACGGAGTCTGCATGTAACTTTGGTCTGGCAGCGGCATGCTGCCCTTGAAAATTGATTCCACTGAACCGGTCTTCGTGTCCTACGGATTCCGGATGTGTCCACCTTTGAGACGCCTCTGATAGGTGAGTCTCGAGATTCGGGCGTAGGACGGGCGAGAGACGAGCCCAGGGAGGAACCAAAGGTGTGTTGTCCTGTCGGTACGGGGCTTCCCCGTGTTGACAGACCTCCTCCGTAGCACGGAAGGAGTGGAGGGCGAGGAGATGTGATCACGCCCGTAGGCGCAAGGCCCGAGCGGGAGCTCAGTCGTTAGGAGGCTTCCTCCTGGTGACTGGCTCGAGAGAGAGAAGGGCGAGGCGCCGACGGCCCAAGTGCGTCGCGCGTGTGTGGTTCTGTGGGCGCGCTGTTGGCGCTTGAGAAGCCTCACGCGCTCGTGACTCGTCGCGTCGTCGCGTCGTCGATTCTCGTAGTCGACTAGCAACTACTTTACCTGAGGGAGACTTGAAGAGAATTGAGGAAGGCGAAGAGACGAGAAAAAGAGAAAGAAAAAGAAACACGTTGTATTGATGATGCACGATGCTGTCAGTACACGACTTATATACTTACAGACATCTTCAAACTCCGACTAATCTAATCTATTGTACAGTAATCTAATAGCGTCCTGCGTCGAGACTAATGACCTTCTGCCCGCGTTACCTCCGGGCCTCTTTCTCCCGTCACATGTCTCACTTACCCTCAAAACCACAGCAAACTCCACAAAATTGTATATAAGCATATATCAATTTAATATATGCCTTCCTTGAACAGTGACTTCATCACCGGAAAACTGACAACTCAACCGGGCCCGGTGCTGCAAATATGTTTTCACTTTTGCTGATGCAATCTTCTCTACCCTCTATGGTGCTTGATTCTTGGTCCTCCGGTGTAATGCTATCTTCATCCTCTGGTGTAATGATGATAGTGATATCATCTTTACTAGGCATCTCGACAGGTCTAAGGAAAGGTCTGCCGCCCATAGCAATATGAGCAAATGCAATGGTAAAAGCCAATTGACTTACCGAGGACCTTTTGTCTCCACCAAGGTGAGTGATATGTGATATATTGAACACCACAGGGCATCAGATGGGAAAACTAGCAGGGTATCAAGCCCGCTTGTAGCTGGGTCCACTGTGACAACAAGGCTGAACTCCAGCTCTTGACATCCATACTCTGAGTTTCCACCAGTTTGATCTGTTGAGCAATCAAGCCAGTACAGGTACTCATTGCTGATGCTGGAAACTATATAGATCACAGCTTGTTGAGTAAAGATCTGAAATCAAAATATATCACCTCACCTTGAGTTGGACCTGAAATTAAGTCAACATTGCCAAGATTTGAGTAGCGATGTTGCCACAACATGGTGTCCTCATTATAGACGAAATTCTTGATACCAGATCTATAGCCCAAGCAAAGGAGCCTTCTGGAACCAGCACCACGTGGAGGTGTGATAGAGATTGGGAAGGAGAATCTAGTATAAGACATCATCAGCCTTTCAAACCAAAATTTCAACTCTTCAATCAGGTTTACTTACCTGTATTCTTCAAAGCAGATCAATGATTGTCCAACCCCTTGCTCAAATATAGGAGAGGTGTTGTTGAAGTCAAGAGCATTTCTACTCAATGTCATATCCAGATGGACAAGATATATTGCATTGGGGTGTTCATCAAGATAATTGCCCATTCTGTGAAACCGAGGAGGGCTGGTGGTTGTGAAGTAACCAATATCCCCTAGTTGAAAATCAGATGGAAAATTTTGTATGAACTCATTGGGTGTTTCAATGAAAAACAAGGCATAAAGTGCATCTGGGTCAAGTCCATATTCTGAAATAAAGGTTACTTAGAATAATGTTTGTATACAAAAGGTTTGATTCAAACCTTCACAATAACTTAACATTACTTCCACATGCATGCTGGATGCACCAGACATATATTGATAATCTCCTGTCCTAGTGTTGCTCTGCAGCTAGATTTTTGGTTAGTCAAAATGCTCTTGTCAGTAGTAAGTGGAAACTGACAACTTCAATAATATATGTTTTGATGATATTATAAAGTTCTGATATCCATGAGTCATGCAGCCTTGAAGGCAGCCTCCTCACGGGATGTAGAACAGATCCTTCATGTTTGGATGGCAAGCCAACAACAAGTTTGTTTCCATTAACTGTGAAGGTGCTATTCTGAATATGATCGTGATTAGCGCTTCAATGCATGTTTTCCAACAGAGATGATTTACTCGGATAAACAGGCAAAGTTGATCATTATTCAATGCCAGAGTATCTTGGATAAACGAAGCAGCAGACTGCATGCTGTCAGACTCTGGAATTAGAGATGATTCATATAGATGCCACTTACATAGACACTTTGGGCCTGTATAAATATCTTCAGTAAGTCACTCCTGAAACCATATCAAAAACATACTGCATTGATGACTTTGCCCATGGCAACTATCGGCTCCTCAATTTGAGCAGAGTTGTTGATGTATGATGTGTATTCACATGCTTCAACTGTGAAGAGCAAGGTTAGCATATCTTTGAGGAAGTCAGATTGACAAAGGTGTCACCATTTTTGAGCAGGACAAAGGGAACTGGTGAGTTTTCCTCAGAGTATCCTGCCAATTGGGGCAGGTTTGCATGCCTTCACTTTAGTCAGGAAAATAGATCACTAAAAGATCTTGAATCTGCGCACATAAATCTCTGCAGAATTTTTACTTCTTCTGCCCATTGCTGCTAAGTTTGCCTGAACGTTGGTAAGAGAGACAGCTGGATGGAGGCCGCAAAATACCTTGGCTGCTGCACTGTTGTATATCTTGACTAAGACCTTCTGTCCCTCGACAAGACCCTCTGTTGTATCAGATAACCAACCGCTTGTCCGATGATGCATTTTCTGCATCAGAACATCTGATTGATGATATCTGCGGAACTAGATGACGGTCAGTGCATAGAGCGCACACTATTATGAAAGGACACATACCCCAAAGGCATCCTTCGATACCGAGGCCTGATTATTCCGGGCAGAAAGAGCAACTTGCTGCATATCCGACAGCTGCGCTGACTGCAGGTGGAGCGCATACCGTACAGCGACCATTGAGGTAAGCTATAGTTTCATTGTCAGGGCAATCTAATGACGTCCAATTCGGATAACAGTCTCACCTGGAAGGACACCTTCGTGTCCTGCAAACGGCGCTCGTGGTCATCGAGAAGATCTGAGAATTTCGACCCGGACAGAATGCGCCGGGCGAAGCTGGCGCCAGCAATCTGCTCCATGATATCGCGCATAGAGACAAGCATACTACGGGCAGTCAGCCCCTAGAATACTGACAGCAGCGTGCGGACGTACAGCTCGAACTTAGTGATGCTATCGAGCAACTCTTGAGGCGCATCGTCCCACTTGTCTTCCATTGCTCCCTCGAGCTCGCACAGGATCGCGGCAGCGCGTTGCGCGAGACGGAGACAGCGATCGCGATGGGTTTGGACGCGCTGGATCACGGGTGGCATTGAGCACTAGTTCGCGGGTGCGGACGTGACGAACACGTACCGTGTATGCGTCCAAGACGCTTATGAGAGCCGTCGCGGCGGCCGACACTGCGGGAATCGGCACGACAGTCGTGACCTGCGCGATCAGGCTCGTCAGCGACACCGCGGCGTCCAGCACGGGCGATGCGGCAGGGCGCCGAATCCTCTGGACGGAGAACGTTGTAGTTGAGCCTTGCTGAGCGATAGCAGTCGATCCACGTATAGAAAGTGGCATGTTGGTAGTGGAAGCTGTTCGGAGACGATGTTTGTGTGAAGCAGGTGGCTGGTGGGCGTAGAGAAGAGGAAGCAGGCGGGGTGGCGTGGATGGGGACCCGGCGCAAATCCCTTTGTGGACGCTTATGGCGATGGCTTGAGCGGCACGGGTACGCGGGGCGAGGCCACTTCTGCCCACCTGTGCATTAGCCGCCGGCGCCCGTTGCATTGTGACGAAAAGCGTACATGTCGGGAAATGTTGTATGTCTGGAAGTCGTCGAGTACAGCCTGCGAGACCTCAGCTCAGGCAGCACAGCGGTAATTTTCGGACATTTGCTTTGACGTCTGAATTTCAAGACTAGAGTAAAGTGAGGTGGAAGGTGCAGGAAATGTCGTTGTCGCAATTCGTACAAAGAACAACCAAATAAAGTTACACACGTCTTGTTATCAAGACGCGCATGAGAAATCGAACGGCGGTCTAAGGGCAACGACCTACCATTCTCATGGATGACCGTAGTCGCATCGGCCTCGTGCATCGCCCTGCTCTACTGCCCGTCCCACTCTCATCCACTCGCAACACGCGCATCCTGCGCATTCTTCGCCAACGGGACCAGTGTTTCGGTGTCGCGTTTCGGTATCAAGCGAGATCGTGCCGTACTTGAGGTCTTGCCCAGCCGGCCGGAGAGCCCTGCCTTCACGCGACTTGCTAGTGATTCGACCTTCAAATGGGGGTCTTGGAGCGAGCAGTGATACGAGAGTGGCAACCTGCGCGGGGAGTCAGTGAGTACATGGCTGAAAATGACAGGCGCAGCAACTTACCTATAAACCGCTCAAGCATCGATTGTTGTGATGCCTCGCAACGAAACCCAGAGGACCGCGTGTTCATTTGGGATCGGCCATGCGTGAGGATACGCGCAGGGTGGCGAGATGATCTTCAGGAAAATCGCGAAGAGATAATCGGGGAGGGCTCAAGCTCGCGGAGTAGTTTAACCGTCGAAGGGAGTGAAAATTCTATGCAAGTTGTCAGTGAGCGCAGAGTCAAGCGCATCCAACACACCAATATTACTCGGCAGATCGTCATCTCCTAGGTGTTCATGTCGATGTCTTGAGGAGGTGGTACGGCTGCCCAGCGTTGCTTGAAGCAGCGCTTGTCGACAGACATAGCGGGAAGGTAAGTCTGATTGAATCAGGCATATGACTAGATGAACGTACCAGCTATCTCATACGTGCCGAGACTGATGCCATTGTGACGCAGGCTGGCCAGAAGTCAGATTCCAGTAGATAATTGCGGACGTGAACGTGAAGACCAAGTTGCGACCGTGCGACTTGGTCGATCCGAGATCTTATGTACCTCCGTCCACCATCCGCCAACCATGGCAGCACCTTCGACGATGCTCTCACTCTGTTGGCGTTGTCCAATCTTTTATTGCACGTCGCACTTCAAAATTCCGGCTGTCTGCTCTCATACACCGAGACCTTCGCGGGCAGATTCAATCGAGCCTGAGAGCCGCCGCGCACCCCCGCCATGATTCGCATACGAACGTCCTGACAGCCCCGTGGCCCATGGAGGCAACTGCGGAGTGCCATCACCCCGCAAGAGTCTGCGTGCTGACTGACCATCGTGAGTCTGTGAGTTTGTCGGCTATCTTGCCCTCTCTCACTGTCTTGGTATGTAGCACCTCGCCGTGTTCTATCGTCCCATGTTGACGTCGCTCGTACGTCTTCCCGGTGTCTACCCGCCCCCTGCGACGACCGCGTCATCTTGTTGTCGATTCACACGTGGTGCGGCCTGGCAACTTCCCTCCGTGCCGCCCGCCTCTATGTACCTGCCTCTGCACGCTCAACGGCGGCCAACCCCATCGGCTCGCAAAATGACCCGCCTGGTATGTTGCTATCGACTTTCTGTCATTCTCTCTCTAACACTGCACCACAAGGATCGACATGCTCCAGTGGATACTACACACACGCCCAATTCTACCCCGACCTTGCAACTGCCCCGATGCGGACCTATGGGACGCCTTCCTACCTCCCCAACCCGCGGTTCGCTCTGGCAGGCCATCGATGGGACCACGGGCAAGACGAGACGGCTGCGCTCGTGTAGGACGTTACATACTTCGAGGATGCGGGGCATATATGCACTGCGTGAGCCAGCGAGCGATGGTCTAGGTTTTATCGCTGGCGTACTGCAAGGAGTTGGAGCGACAAAACTCTAGCACAAATGCGGGTGCACGCGAAGGGCAGAACAAGCTCTGGGACCGAGGTGTCGATGAGCGCTTGAGCTGTCGACACGCCGGCGATATTGGACTGTCTGCATGCCCGCCGAGCTTGGACTGTGGTTCAGAAAGGCGCCTTCTTCAACGCGATTCGAAAGGATCTGACAAGTACTTGCCGCCTCGCCACCGACAGCCACGCCTGCGTCCACCTCGGCCTCCGTTGCCACCTTCCCCGAACCACGATGCCCGCTCACGCAGCTCAGCCTGTCGCATACGCAGCTCAGCTTTCCGGCCTCCTCTGGCTGCATAGTAGCTATCCTCCGATTTGTGCATCTTGATCTATTTCCTATCCATGTATGCCACATTCTCTTTGTCGCAATCCATCTTGCCTCTCTCGGTCATGCGCTCGGGCTGGCTTGACCACGTTGTGCTGACGGGTGAATTCTGCGGTTATGGATTGTATACATATGTACACGCCGACCCTGCCTCACGATTCCGCACCCTCGAGGCACGTAGCGTCCGGCATGAGCACGTCCCTAATAGTCCTGGTACCTGTCGTTTGCGTCAACTAACGTCGTGGTGAGCCCCCGCGACCGTGCGTTCGTACATCCTCTATCTTCCTGTTATCTTCCTGTTCAGAGCAAGTCATTGGGCTGCATTGCTACATGAAGAGTAAACCATACCATAACATCAGCATGTTGTGGCTCATACCGGCGCGGCATGTGTCTGCTCATTGCCTTCAAAAACATAATCTTCGACGGTTGTCTGTGTACCCTGTGCGCAGTGCGCACAGTATTCAACACCGGCTGCAAGGTGGCTAACATCAATATCGGTCGCCCGAAAGGACACAAACATCACGACGCACCTGTGTGAAACGTCTAGACCAGCGCACCGGAGCGCTTCGACGCAGCCCGTGCCGTCGCCTCCACCGTGCTGCATCGCCCAATCTGCTCCTCGCCCACCATAATCGTGACGCACGCGCGAATTACTCCAGCTCGGTGTCGCCGCGCGATCCGGGTGGATGCGCAACCCTCTTGCGTTTACCGTTTGAGGACCCGGCAAATTAGCGTGGTGGTCAAGGCCCTGCCGGGCGAATTGCGCGCTGCGAGGTCGGCGTAGTGTTGCGAAGCCGGATCGAGTACGGGGAGAGGGGTGCGACTGGGAGATGGGCGTGCGTGTTCCCAACTTACGGTGTAGTGTTAGAGAGGGAAGTACAGAAAGTCGATAGGCACATACCTTACGTGCTGCTCAGCGTGTTGATGGAGTTCCTTCACCCTCAAACGCGCAGAGGCAGGTAGAGGCGGCGCGGAGGGTATGGCTCGCAGCGGGGAATGGTGGAGGCATCGCAGGACGCACGAGCAGCGGGAAGCGCACGGATGACGTCGATGAACATGCGCTGCAAACAAAGACGGTGAGGTAGAGCAAGGCAGCCGGGGAAGACACGACTCACGATGGCATGAGCAGATCAAGCAGATGCTCCTGTGCGGGTACCAGGACAGTGTCGATGGTCGAGCGCAGTTGCTAGGGTGCTGTCAGGATGAATTCGAAGGCGAATCATGGCCAGCTGCTGGCGGCTCGCGGTTGTTGCTCGATTGAAACTACCTCGAAGGTGGACAGACGGAACTTTGAGGAGCTACAGAAGTCAGATGAGTCACTCTGCCAACGGAGCTGAACGCATAACACGAGGCGGTTGTCCTGCGGATGGTGGATGAAGCAAGAGGATCGGTTTGATTCGGCGACCAGGTCGCACGGGTGACGGCACGGTCGCACCTTCGTGACAGAGCCCACAACCGACTACACATCTACCGGACTCTGTCTTCTGGTACACGTCTGTTAGGATGGGATCGGTCTCGGCCCAGAACATCAGTGGTAAGTCCATCCATCCATAGCCTGTTACAGTGGATCTTACCTTCGCACCTTCGCGCGATACGCCGATATCTGTCGACAGACAAGCACTGCTTCAAACACGACGCACAACGACAGGCAGCCGTACCACCTCCCCAAGACATCGAGATTAACAACTTGGAGATGATGATCCGCTGAGTAGGTCGGTGTGTCGGATGCGCAGAACTTGGGGTGCGTCGTTCTCCCGGTTTTGACTCTGCGCTCACTGACGACTTGCATAGATTTTCACTCCCTTCGACGTTTGAACGACCCCGCGAGCTTGAGACCGAGCTCTCCCCGATTCATTGTTTGCAATTTTCCTGAAGATCGTCTTGCCATTCGGCAACGCGTGTGTATCCTCGCAAAGTTGCCGAAGCCACATGCATACGCTGTGATCCCTCGCAACGAAACTAGAGGACCGCAATTGAGCATTGAGCGGATGTAGGTGGGCTGCTATGCCTGTCGCTTTCGAACCCTTCTGAAGATCGGTTCACTGGCGACTCGCGTGAAGACAGGGCTCTGCGGCAGGCTGGGCAAGACTTACCGCGCGATCTCGCTTGGCACGGAAACACTGGTCCCGTCGACGAAGAATCGCGTGTTGCGGGTGGACGAGAGTGGTTCGGGCAACGGTATAGCAGGGCGTTGCACAAGGCCGATGGGACGAGTGCATCGTGGAACATTCATAAGCATGGTACGTCGTTGCCCTTGTACCGCCTTTCGCTTTCTAATGTTCGTCTTGACAACAAGACGTGTAACCTTACTCAATCGCTCTTTGTACGCACTGCGACAACGATAGAATGCGCGTTCCACCTCACTTCGCTCCTCCTTGCGCACACGCTTGTCACAAGCCGCAGCCCCTCGAAGCAAATGTGCGAAAACCACCGCTGTGCTGCCAGAGCCGAGGCTTCGCAGGTCGTACGCGACCTCAGGGCAAGCATTTCCCGGCACGTACGCTTTTCGTCACAATGCGACGGGCGCCTGCGGCTAATGGACAGGTACGCGCATGCTAAGCGCTGATGCCTTGTAAGTTGTCGCCCATAAGCGTCCACAAGGGCCCATATGTCGCCCATACGCATCCACAAGTCCCCATAAGTCCCCATCCCCGCATCCTCGCCTGCTTCCTCTTCTCTGCGCCCACCAGCTACCTACACAAAACATTGTCCCCGAACAGCTCCCACTACCCCATGCCTCTCTCTATACGCGGTTCGACTGCTATCGCTCAGCAAGCCTCAGCTACGACGTTCTCCGTGCAGAGGATCCGACGCCCTGCCGCGTCGCCCGTGCTGGACGCCGCGGTGTCGCTGACGAGCCTGATCGCGCAGGTCGCGACGCTGGCGCCGATTCCTGCAGTGTCGGCCGCCGCGACGGCTCTCATAAGCGTCTTGGACGCATACACGGTACGTCTTCGACACGTCCGAACCCGTGGACTAGCGCTCAGTCGTCACCCGTGGTCCAGCGCGTCCAAGCCCATCGCGATCGCTGTCTCCGTCTCGCGCAGCGCGCTGTCTCGGTCCTGTGCGAGCTCGAGGGAACAATGGAAGACAAGTGGGACGATGCGCCTCAAGAGTTGCTCGATAGCATCGCTAAGTTCGAGCTGTACGTCTGCGCACTGCTGTCAGTGTTCTCCGGACTGACTGTCTGTAGTATGCTCCTTTCTATGCGCGATACCATGGAGCAGATTGCTGGCGCCAGCTTCGCCCGGCGCCTTTTGTCCGGGTCGAAATTCTCAGAGCTCCTCGATGACCACGAGCGCCGTTTGCAGGATACGCAGGTGTCCTTCCAGGTGAGACTGATGACTGAATTGGATGTCTTCAGATTGCGCTAATTATGAAACTGCAGCTTACCTCAATGGTTGCTGTACGGTATGCGCTCCACCTGCAGTCGGCGCAGCTGTCGGATATACGGCAAGTTGTCCTTTCTACTCAGAATAATTATGTCTCGGTATCAAAGGATGCCTTGGGGGTATGTGTCCTTTTGTAATAGTGTGCTCTCTGTGCTGACCGTCATCTAGTTCCGCAGATATCATCAATCTGATGTTCTGATGCAGAAAATGCACCATCAGACAAGTGGTTGGTTATCTGGTACAGCAGAAGGCCTTGTCGAGGGACAGAAGGTCTTAGTAAAGACATATAACAGTACAGCAGCCAAGGTATTTTCAAGCCTAATCTGGATGTTATCTCTTTCTAATTTGTGTGTGAATTTAGAAGCAATGGGCAGAAGAAGTGAAAATTCTGCAGAGATTCATGTGTGCAGATTCCAAATCTCATCTTGATATAATCCTGATCCAATTGAAGGCATGCAAACCTGCCCCAATTAGCTGGATACTCTGATGAGGATGCACCAATTCCTTTCATCTTGCTTAGAAATGGTGAGATTCTATCAATCTGACTTTCCCAAAGATATGCTAATATTGCTTTTCACAGTTGAAGCATATGACTACGCATCATACATATATGACTCTGCTCAAGCTGAGGAGCTGTGTTTTGTCATAAAGAAGGCTGGCTTTGTGGTATGTTACTTGATGTTATTGCACAAGACTTTCATGTAGTGACTTGATAAATTTGTGCAGAATTCAAGTGTCTATGTCAGTGGTGTTTATGGCCATCATCTCCAATCCCAGAGTCTAAAAGCATGCAGCCTGCTGCTTCATTCATTAAGAATACCTTGGCATTGAATGATGATCAACTTTGCCTGTTCCTTCTGGTAAAACAATCTCTATGTTTAAACATGTTCTTGAAGTTCTAACACATGACAATCAGAATAGCACTTTCACTATGAATGGCAACAAACTTGTTATTGGCTTGCCATCAAAACAAGAAGGAGCCATGTTACTTCCAGTGATCGCGGGATCTACATTGTATGGCATTGTCCAAAAATGTATGATTGGAGCTGTAAGTTGCCACTAAGAGCCTGAGCACTTTTACTCACCAAATTTATAGCTTCAGAGTAAAACTAGAACAGGAAGTTATCAATATCTGTCTGAAGAATCCATCTATCATATTGGGTTCTGGGCATCGGCTTACTTAGAAGGTATGGTCAAACTCTTTGTACACACATCTTCTAAGTATTTATTGTTATTTCAGAGCATCTAGTTAAGGCTTCAACTCGCACAAAAGACGTCGACATCCTTTTGCCACCTGAAGATCTCATACTGGAGTTCCCATCGGACTACAAAGTAGCAGATGTTGGTTATTTCACAACCTCAAGCCCTTCTCAATTTTGCATAATTGGCAATCATCTTGAAAAATACCCCGATGCCATATATGATGTTAGGGCATCCATGTCATTGAGTGAAAATGCTCTTGACTGGAACAACATTGCCTCTCCTATATTTGAGCGAGGGTACAGTCAAGATTTGTACTGCTTTGACTCATTGAAATACAAGTCAGTGAATCTGATTGAAAAGTTCAACTTTTGTATGACAGGCTGATGACTTCTTACCATAGATATTCCTGCCAAATATCTATCACACCTCCACATGGTGCTGGTTCCAGAAGGCTTCTGACCCTGTTCTGTTTGTGTCGTCTCAAAAAATTTTCCACTGATAGTTGTATGTGGATAAACCACTGCTCAAACCTGGGCATTGATGCCATTCCAAGTCAAGGTGACTTCATATCTCTCACTCCCAGATCTTTACTCAACAAGTTGGTGTCTCTAGTTTCCATGATGTTCAGCACACCTTGGTACTGGCTTGATTGCTCAACAAGTCAAATTGGCAGAAACTCTGAGTCTGGATGCAGACAGCAATTTGAAGAGCTGGAGTTCAAGCTTGTTGTCACAGTAGACCCAGCAACAAGCAGGATGAACGCCCAGCTAGTTCTCCCATCTGATGCCCTGTGGTGTGGAATATATAACATGTCACTCACCTTGGTGGAAGAGTCAAATCCTGCGTAAGTTGCTCCCTAGTTGGTTTCTAACATTGCATCCACTCATGTTATTATGGGTGGTAGATATGAACTTGTACAACTTGAGATCCCATGGCCCATTATCAATATCATTCCACCAGAGGAAGATATCATTCCACAAGAGAATGAAGAAACATGGACTGAGGAAATAGGAGGGAGGCAGATGACATTTACATCATTTACTACAGGCCCCGACACTCAGACGACCATGCCATTGGCTATAGATTGTTATTGACTACAACATCCATAGATGCCTGCAGGATGTCACCTAATAATAGTACTGCGCCCGGTTCAGTTGGTCCATATCTCGGGTAGAAGGCGCTGTTCAGATTGAAGCTGTAAGTATACATGCAGGGTAGCCCGCAAGGACGGCAGCGCGCTCGACCCCGAGGAGCGCCATGCACTGTGCACGTGTAGATTGACACCGGTTTGTGAACAGCTGTGAACTCATCTTCTGCGTGTTCTGCAGAGCCTATGGGAAGCGAAGCGGGCGATGCGGTCAGTATCGGGGTGAAGACACGATGAGCGGGACTGCGAGTCTTGCACTCCCTATAAACTACTGCTGGATGTGAAAAAGGGCATCCTTGGGGCGTCCAGGACATATCCCAGGTGAGCAATCGTGGAGCTGAAGAGGCAAATCAGAGACCAGGACGCGGACATAACAATGGACGTATCTAGAGCATCCTACGTCACCTTCCAACTGCTCGTTATCCTGAACCAGCACCGCCACTTTCCTCGCCGCGAAGGCGGGCCTCCAACCCTCCCTCCTTCGCATGCCGTTCCTACTGATGCCAGTTAGATGGCTCATTCGAGATCTTCTCGTGTTGGCTCAACGTCACGACATCGGCATTCGTCTGCAGCGCGCGTCCTTCTCCGATGCGATCGTGGCCGCCTCTCCAGGACCCTCCCCCGCCGCAAGTCCGTGCGTGGGGCCTCCTCGTGCAAAGGGCCCGTGGTGCCAGCACCATCCGGCGCAATGAAGAGTCGTGCGAGGCAAATGAGTCGGCAAGTGCATGGTGCTCGGGGAGGGGCCGGCGGCGGAGGCAAATGTGGACGCAGCAGAGGCGTATGTCGAGCGAGGTGACGCTGTCAGTCACCGTCTCTGGCGTCCAAGTGGCGTCTCTGGATGTCGAAGCGGAGGAGGAGGTGGGCACGGAGGCGGACGATAGCGCCTGCGATACATATCCAGCGGATGCGACCTGCAGCGCATGATCTTATCCCTATAAAACACAATAGAAAGAAACCGACAGCGGACGCAAGTCTCTGGGACGCACCTGATGTCCCGGAACCTCATCAGATACGCCTAAGGCCTCCGCCGCCACCTCGATGAGGCTCTATTGCCGTTTGGCGTCAGGGCTGCCGTGGCACTTTGGATGTCAATATCGCCCGGAAGTTCATCATAGGGTCAGTCTGAGTATGCAGAGGCAACATGCTGAGGCGATGAGGTTGGATACGAGAAATGGATTTTTGTGCGCAAGGCCCCGAGACGCGGTACCTACTTGTTTGGCTTGCCAAACAAAGAGGCCTCCAACGCCACCTATAGCGCTCAGCATGGTCACAGCCTGCAGTCGATATCCGTTAACAAGCACATAGACTTTTCCTCCGTCCTCCCATTGAGACGCAAGGGCTGCCCAGACGGCTGGCTGTGCAGAGCACTGAGGCGCTTACATCGGAGCCAAACGCATCGTGCCTACTGTCACCGCATATCGCATACGAACTCGAAGCGCCGTGGATGTCTGGCCCAGGCAACAGGCTGTTTCTCTGTACGTGCTCTGCAGCCTGAACACTTCCCTACTCCGCGCACACTCGCGGAGCGCGGTGACGATGTCCTACGACGGATACCGGGCGAAATGCACATCGAGCGATGAAAGGGACCAGAAACGCACATCGGTCCGTCTGACGAGTGAGCAGAGCATGGGGTTGACGGTGCGTGCTTTCGTGTGGAACTAATGGATGGCAGGCTGACGACGTGCGCAGCTCACAGCGGAGGCGGGATTCGTCAGCATAGTGTCGGTACTACTACTGGTGCTCGTCACGGTGCTCTTCGCGCTCATCGCAGTGTGTGCTTTTCCCTGCAGTGTAGTCTACTGTAAACTGACAATGCGCTCTAGCGGAATGTGATGCTCTACCGACGAGCATGGGCTCCGGGGACGTGGGGCCTGCTGCGGGAGCCCATAGATACCTACATGGTGTGTAGTACATTCCCACTTCTCCGCAGCTCAACCAACAACTCCGCTCTCCGCAGCTTGCGCTATACATCTTCGATCTCATCCAAGCACTGGGCGGCGTGTTCGACGTGAAGTGGATCCACTGGAGCTTGGTGCACACCGGCCTGTTCTGCACCGCGCAGGGCGTTCTGCAGCAGCTGGGCGAGGTCGGCGTCGCGCTCGTGCGACTCTTCCGCGCGTCCACGCGGAGCCTCGCACACATCACCATGGTAGGTCCGCGCCGCCCTCCTACATCATCTGAGTGAGGACTCACTTAAAGCGCCGGCAGGTTGGGCTCGTCTCGCTCGTGATTTTTGACGTGCTACGGGCACTAGCGGCGGCGGTGGTGTCCGACACGTAGCGGACGTACGACGAAGGCTGTGCAGGCGTGCACGGCCTTTGTGTGACAAGTTCGCATCCGAGTCCATGGTATTGTCGTACACGTAATAATATCAGGGAAAACGCAGGCTACGGATCGTGCATCGAACTGCACAGCACCTGCGAGAGTCGCAGCGAGACAAGTCGCTGCTGGTGCACTCCTTTGGTTGTATCAGGCCACTAGCAGGGCGTCCGCCGCTATGATTCGCCTTCGAACATCCTGGCAACACTACGCCCATTGCCTCAGCTTCGCCCTACTATTGACGCCTTTTTTTCTTTTTTTTTGGGGGACGAGCGCGTATACACCCATCTGGACTATGGGACTCCGTGCATGATTGACGCTTTCTGGTACTGTACCCGCGCAGGCGCTTCTGCTTGCTGGTCGACCATTGCGAGTTCCGGGCCTTTGCCGGCTAGCTCGCTCTAATTCAAATTACCTCACCTCACCGCCTTTGTATGACTAGTAGGTAGCATAGCAGCTGTCATTGACGCACCGCTGTGCTCTACACTCTCAGGGTAACGTTCTCGTGTGTATCTTCCGCTACTCGTGGGCCTTACTACGTCCCCATCGTTCTCCGTTACATATGAGCCATCCGGCTGTCGAGCCCCTCCGCGCCTGCCTCTCCGCGCCCGACGGTGCGCAACCTCCATCAACTCGCAGATCGGCCCGCCTGGTATGGACCTTCGACTTCTTTTCCTCCCTTTACAACAGCTGCACCTGTAGGATTGATATATCTTTTTTTCCGCATTTGATCCTCGCACACTCGCGCTCATGGACCCTTTCCTTCCCTGCACGCGCCGTAATGTGCCCTGCAACGAATGGCAGAAGCTTGAACTCGTGATCAACATCATGACAGGATGCGTCTATCTGCCGAGCATTCAGTTATTCGCGACGGTCGAATATCCAATGTCCACCCATGCTCGCATCCTGTACCCATACTGTATCGTTATCCACAGGAGCCTTTGATATCTATCGTTATTATCCAAATCAACAAGCGTAAGGAAAGAAGCGTACCCAGCTCCGAGCCATGCAAAAGCGGCAGACATCGCATTCGTGGGGAACACGCCGATACCGTGTATCGACGGGAGGACTCCTGCGCAGGCGAGGGCAGTGATCGCTCCTCGCAGGGCACTATTACGAGTGAGCAGACTGCGCGCGGGCGATGAAGGGAGAAAACGAGACGTACTTGGTCACGGACACTATTTCCGCACTACGGGAGTGCATGATATCGACATAGTACGCCGAACAGGGTGTCAGGGTCAAGTCTACCTATATACAGAGGTCAATGGGCAAGAACAAAGCCAAAGAAGAAAGGCGCACCCCAAGGCCGTTCAGGAACAAGCATATCATGACCAGCACAGCTCCTACCCTCGCCTCGACAAACTGCATCACCGCACCCGCGAGGAGCACTGACAATGGGACAAGCAACAGCGCGCTGGCAAAGGCGGCGCGCAGGCGGTCTTCGGGTACCCAGGCACCGCCTCGCCGCTTGCGCCATGATACAACGACGTGGTCGGAGATACGCCCGGCAAGGGGAGCACCAACTGTGCGCGGTGAGCGGTGAGTGGTAGAGAAGCAGGTGATGGTGAAAGACGCACTGATGTTGCCCAGTCCGGAAGGGAGGAACATGGCGCCGATGATGGCTTCGTTGCGAATGTTATAGCGCTCTCCCTGGACCGTGTGTGAGAAATTAGTAAACACACTGTCACCGTACAGACGAACGCCTTACAATGGTGTAGGATAGAGGAACTAGCAGCACTAGAAGATTGTCAGAACAGATGCGATACGACAGCACGTCTGCCTCACTGAAGTTCGTAATCAAAGTTGACGCTCCTAACATACACTATCCGACCTTCATGAGACATATAATCGAGAATATCAATGACTGGGCAACGCACCACCGCTACGACGTTCGGACTCTTCAGCAGGCCGATGGGCTTGAACGGGTTCAACCACACCCACCGCCACCCCTGCTTAGTATCAATATATATGTCAATCCCCCGCGCACCAGGCTGGCTCGTCTCGGGCATGAATGCGAACATCAGCGCGAACATCAGCACGCCCCCTGTGCCAAGCGCGAGCTGCATAATGCGCCACGACGCGTAGTGCGCGGCTGCACCCCCTGCGAACGGCGCGAGGGCAGGGCCGAGCAAACACGCCTGTTATTCGCAAAGCACATAAATCAGGCACCCAGTAAGAAATACGGGATGGGAACTCACCGCGAAAAATACCCCCATTGCAGAGCCACGCTCCTCAAGCTTATATATGTCGCCAATCGCACCTGCCCCGACGGACAACCCGCCGCCGGCACCAAACGCTTGCAGAACGCGCCAGAGCATCAGCTCCGGCACGCTTCGAGAGCAGGCGACGCCCAGTGACGCTAAAGCCAGAATTGGGAGGGATACGAGGTATATTGGCCGTCGCCCGTCTGTCGAAGTGACGACGTGAGGAAGGACTCGGAAAGGGAGAAAATATAATGAAGCGCACAGAAGCCTGAATATGTGGCCCATGTCATCGTGCCAACAGAGCCTGAGAGTAGAGACAAGCTCACGGCTAGGCTTAATCGAGAGTCAGGGTGCAGATAGACAAGTCAAGCAAGAGTGTGGGCGCGTACTTGATTACGGGGCCTGTGGAATCAAAGTCCTTTGCGATCTGAGGTATAGAGGGCACAAAGGACCCGGCCGTAAACACTGGCTCACGATCAGTCCAACTGCGTAAGTATGGCAGAAAAATGATGCGTACTAGGAACCAATCCCGCTCCAGACACCAGCGCGACGATCGCCCTCTTTCGGCCGAGCGAGAATCGCCTGTAGACTGCTTCATGAAGTTGAGCTTGTACATCGAGGTCAGCGAGTTCGGCGTCTTCAGTAGAAGACAGAAGCTCATAATCCATGGCGGAAGATAGAGTCAAAGGGTGGTAAGGCAGTTCAAGCTTGTCTCCCTGAGGCTGAGGTGACATCTTCAAAATCTTCGCATGCTCAGGACAAGAGGCTGCGTCTAAGTAGTCTCCCCATGAGGCGGAGTAGACAAATTGAGCTCAGGATCATCTGTCTGAATTAGTATTCTAGAAGGTCAGCCATCATTGCCATCAGAGACGAGCCCCAGCGGCGGTCTTGAGCTGTAAGCCTGTCTTAGCTGAGAGGCCGCCAAAAGCGCAAAGAGCGCAAGGCCCACGGTACCGGTGTCTCAAAGACACCGAGCGCACCCGGGGTCGCTTGCGTCATTAAAGCTTTAGACGAGGACGTACGCGCGTACGATTGAAATCCCGGCGAGACGGCTTCAATATGTGCGCTCTCGAGCTCGAGGGTTGTCGCGTGCGGTGTATACTGTCGAGTTGTAGCCCGTGATACCGCCAGCAGCAGCTAAGTATGACGATAAGTTGGGTGACAGAGGCTTTTCTGGTTCAAGTCACAGCGGAGTAGTTGCAGTCGGTGGGCCTCGAGACTGAGTGTGAGATGGTAAATCGCGTGAAACCACGGGGAAGCGGATGACAGTGATCCGGCACCGGCGCGGCACGGCCGTGAGTTATATGGGCCGGGTGCCCCATAAACCCGGAGCCCCATACACTTACGGCACCCTGACTTTGATGGAGGATACGTAGGGCGACGTTCGCCGATTGCCAATATTTCAAAGCTTTCCCTATCCCACCTTACCGGAGGCTTTTCAACGCGTGGCTCGAGGTGGCTGGCCGCTACGCGTCTCTGTCCTCGTCGACGACTTGCTCTGTCTGCCGCCTGCATTCTGCTGCCGTGTCGCTCAATCTCTCCGAATGCAGCACGGGCAGCATCCTATCCCATCTCGATCACCATTCAGTAGCCAGGTTGCTCCGGTCGATTGGCCTACACGACCCTGCACGACAATCAACTCTCCCTATCATCTGCTGGCTTCGGATTATATTGGTCGTCTGCTGAACTGACTGTGGGAGACGACGCTGACATGGTGAGTACACGGTGCCGTCTCAACTTGTATGGCGCTGACGAGCAGCTGCACCAGCATTGTTGGGCACAGCCCGTGCGGGATCCCCCAAGGACAAAGCATCACGGCCACATCCTCTGCAATGTGGGCGCGGCCACGCGGTGGATATGCTGTATACATAACATAACGACTGAGTTCTGGGCCAAGGTCAGCCACGGAGTTTACGGGTGCAGTGACCTCCGCCCGGTCCTCGCGGGTTCCCCTCACAGAGCTCGAGAGCCCACGCCGGGGACTTAATCCGCCGTGACCGGGTGCGCGCGTCGAAGAACTCCGCAGCCATCGGTACAACAGGGTACAACCTGTTATAGCGAGCATCGCCGATCGGTTTGGGGGTGTAACTGAAGACGTACGTCCAGATCAAGGGCACCACGGTACCCCGCGCGCAGCTTTGATATCTGAGACTCACTGAGAGGCTGATCGAAAGCCGACCTCGGAGATACTCTGTGGTTAGTCCATCTAGTCAGGCCCATTAAAAGGACTGTGCCCACGCATCCGCTGGCCCAGCTCTGCCTTCTGTAATTCTCGCAACCATATCTGCCATGGTCGTGCCTACTGCCCTCAGTCCTCTCGCCGCCAAACTCCCCAAGGACTTCCTCTGGGGCTTCGCTACAGGTGCGTCGCCGTGTTGCACCCACGTCATCTCTCTGCCAACACCCCACCGCAGCGGCCTTCCAAATCGAGGGCTCGACAGATGTCGACGGACGCGGCAAGTCAATCTGGGACGACTTCTCTCGGCAGCCGGGCAAGACGCGCGACGGCGGGAACGGCGATGTCGCGACCGACTCCTACAAGCTCTGGAAGGAGGACATTGCGCTCCTCAAGTCGTACGGCGTCACGTCCTACCGCTTTTCCATCGCGTGGGCGCGTATCATCCCCCTCGGGGGGCGGAACGACCCTGTCAACCCGAAGGGCATTGAGCACTACTCCAATTTTATTGACGCACTGCTAGCGGCGGGCATCGTCCCGTTCGTGGTGAGTGGATCCCGTGACGAGCGTGTACTCTCAATCCTTACATGTCCGTCAGACTCTGTATCACTGGGACCTCCCGCAGGCGCTTTACGACCGATACGGCGGGTGGTTGAACCGAGAGATTGTTGAGGACTACACAAATTATGCCAAAGTACGTTGCGAAATCCATTCGGCACTCGTCTTCTAACAGCCTCCTGCAGGTCTGCTTCCGCGCTTTTGGCGACCGCGTCAAGCACTGGTGCGTGTTTCCGCATATCCGTGTATCCGTGTATCCCGACGCATACCCACCGCCCTGGTCCATTAGGCTCACAATGAATGAACCGTGGTGTGTGGCGATACTTGGGCACGGACGTGGTGTGTTCGCGCCCGGTCGATCAAGTGACCGCAACCGCTCTCCCGAAGGCGATTCTTCGACGGAACCCTGGATGTACGTCCTCTCCTATAGATGTTAAAAGTCGGAAACTAAGTGGGCATATTTGTGCGATCTGCAGTGTTGGACACAACTTAATCTTGTCCCACGCGTACGCGGTGAAGGCGTACCGCGAGGAGTTCCAGCCATCGCAGCGCGGCATCGTCAGCATCGCACTGAACGGAGACTGGGCGATGCCGTATGAAGACACCCCCGCAAGTGCGTTTGCTTTGTGCCGCACTGTTTCTGTCCCCGCACCCCGCTAACGCACGTTATTCACATTCAGATGTCGAAGCCGCACAGCACGCCCTTGACGTCTTCATTGGTGAGCTTCCTGCTTCTACGCCTTCTTAGCTGCATAGCGGCGCTGCCGCGGCGCTATAAAGCTGCACGGACCTGTAATTATCTCTGCTGACAACTCCGGCATTGCGCTCTTTCCATCAATTTCTGCATTTTAGGCTGGTATGCGGTGCGTGGCTGTCTTTTTGGTTTGCGGTTTCTTGTACTGATGAAGTTGTCCCGCGCAGGATCCTGTCTATCTCGGGCATTACCCTGAGTTTATGCGAGAAATGCTCGGCGAACGACTCCCTGTGTTTACCACGGAGGAACTAGCCGTCGTGAAGGGTTCGGCTGACTTCTACGCCATGAACACTTACACGACAAATCTGTGCAGTGCGTAGTTCGCTTTGACTTCACGTCTCAGTGCTTGTTGACGCGCTGTTTTTTATGACGTTTAGAGGCCGGCGGTAGTGACGAGTTCCGCGGGCGTGTCGAGTACACCTTCACGCGACCTGATGGCACGCAACTAGGCACAGAATGTAATGTGATGGCTGTCGTGATGATCTCCTACTAAAACTGACGCTACTCTCGTGGATTTTCCAGCGCATTGCTTCTGGTTGCAGACCTGTACGTCGCTTCCGCTCTCCTACATTATCGCAGCGCATGAAGGCTGATATGCATTCGCTTTCCGCCCAGACCCGCCAGGTTTCCGTCAAGTGAGCGCTCCACTGTTGTTCCCGACGACCTGCCATCTGACTGATTGCCCCTTAGTTGCTGAACTATGCGTACAAGGTATGCATGCGTCTGGATAAATTTCGACGAGTTTGTCATGATTGACCGTTCGCTGTTTCGCAGCGGTACCGCCTGCCCATATAGTGCGTGTTCGTTCGACGGACGCCTGTCCGGCCGAGTACTGATCCGATGACCCGCGCGCAGTGTCACGGAGACCGGTTTTGCGGTGAAGGACGAGAACAGTCTGACGATGGAAGAAGCCTTACATGACCACGATCGTGTCGAATACTTTCGCGGAATGTCGGCCGCCGCCGTTGCCGCCATCGTAGAGGATGGTGTCGACGTCCGGGCGTTCTTCCCGTGGAGTAAGTTATTTCTCACCGATATTTAATATCAACTGAGTCACTCCCCCTCCTTCCTCTCCAGGTCTTCTCGACAACTTCGAATGGTGAGGACAATGTCAAATGCGTAGCTCTTCAATGGCAATGCTAACAGAATGCTGTAGGGCTGACGGCTACAGTACGCGGTTCGGCGCGACCTACGTCGACTTTGCGACGCAAAAACGGTATCCAAAGGATTCGGCGAAGTTCCTGGCAAAGGTGGCTCGCAAGACCTTGCTCCACGATCTATTTCTGACGGGTCTTCCTTTGCGACGACAGTTCTTCAAGGATAATATTGCGTCCGACCTGTCATAACCCCGCGACCCACCGAACTTGCAGTCGGACCTCGACTGCATGTGCAGTGGGTTGATCCCCCGTCTGCGTGGGTTGCAATTGACGGCATGGCCCTGCTTTGCGTGCGAATGACGCGCCGCCAGTATGGGACCGCGAGTGGCGTGCTCCAGCCAAGCAATTGTACGATAGCCATTGATAAGCGTATGACTCTGATATATCGACTGTGTGAACGTATACATATGAGACATATGAGCGTCGCCTGGGAGAAAGGGCAGCTGCGCCGCATGGGTGAGCCGAGTGGAAGAAGCGGGAGTTGTAAGCGAGCAATAACGTCGTGCTCTAGATGTACGCGAGCCTGTTGTTGATTCATATTGATTGAATGCCTGGTAGGCGGTTACGGTCACGGTCAGTGACCTGCGGCAGAATGAAGGAAATATTGTCAATACTCACCCAGACAGAAAGTACATGGACACATACCTCAATTTTCAGGTTCTTCATTCACCTCTGTATCCCATATGCGTACTGTTTCATCCTCCGAGCCCGACGCAACGAGCTTACCATCAGGCGAATATACCGACCAAACCCAACTCGTGTGACCAGTCAATATGCCCACCACCGTTTTCCCCGTCTGGGCATCCCAGATACGGACGGTCCTGTCGAACGAGCCAGAGACAACACGCTTGCCATCGTGCGAGAATGCGACAGACAAAACATAACCTGTGTGCCCCGTAAATGGCCCTGCTACCTCCTTCCCTGTCTGGGATGCCCAGACGGGGGAGACGGTAGCAGGGCCGTTCACGGAGCACACGGATGATGTTCAGTCTGTCGCGTTCTCCCCTTCGGATGGCACGCGCGTCGTCTCGGGCTCGTACGACAAGACAATTCGCATCTGGGATGTCCAGACACGAATCGTGTTGTCGTTCGAGCCTGAGACGACGCGCGCGCCATCGGGGGAAAACACGACGGACAGAACAGAGCTAGTGTGCTTCGTGAACGGCCCTGCCACCGTTTCCCCCATCTGGACATCCCATACTCGGACTGTCGTATCCACTGAGCCCGAGACGACGCGCATGCCATCGGGGGAGAAGGCAACGGACCGGACCCAATGCGTGTGCCCCGTGAATGGCCCTGCCACCTTCTCCCCTGTGCCGGTATCCCAGATAGAAATTGTCTGGTCGGCCGATCCTGAAACAACGCGTGTGCCACTGGGGGAGAAGGGCTGTACCTTCTCAATCATGCCTGCGATGACACGAACTTGATATGCTCCCTGGGAGAAGCTGTCTTGGAGGTCAGCGTACAAAATCGGGACAACCCACCGCGAACCAGATACCAAATAAATATATCTTGTCGCCATCTTGATAGTTCTCCGACAGCCACTGATATGCATTGAGGACATTTTTCTTGAAGCTCCTTTACGGAGAGTTAGCCATGAGAAGTGGCTAGACAGACCATTGAACATACCATGCGAACATCATATCACCCTTGTGTTTCGCGGCCTGCTTCCAGCGAAAAAAAAAACAATTCGCGTCCTCGGACACGTAAGTGCCGATACCGCTATCGTAGTATGTGAGCTGATCGTCATCCTTGATGAGGCTCTTATACAGCTCAACGACGTTCGTGTTCTGCAGACGCGTAAGGCGGGTGAGAAGGAGAGAAGAACAAGAGCACACCTTTTCGCTGAACTGGTTGGATGTGCCGTTGATGCACACGACAAGATTCCTGCCAGGCCCACCTTTCGGATGTGGGGAGCACTTGCAAGACCCGCTTGTTCCTACTCCGTGGGCCTCGGGACGATCCCCGTACCTGGCGGAAGTGGATGATCCTGTCGATGTTCAGGCTTTTCTTCGCAGGAGGGATGCAGGAACGAGGGGCAGACCGCACAACATGTGTATGAGCTGCAGTGCAGCAGACGCTGTCGAGGATGTATGGAAGACGCGAAATTCAAGCCGCCTGACTTCCGCGTGCGGCGGTGAGAAGGCTTTGCAAGTAGGCCTCATGAGGGGATTCAGTTCGCGGAATGCATTATGCGTGTGAACTGACACGGAAATAATGCATTCGGCCTGTGATTTGACCCAGTGACTCTTGAGCGCACAATGCATTGGTCGTGCCAGATGCGTTGGTCGTGCCAAATGCATTGGTCGTGCACAATGCAGGAGGCGTTGGACGGACGAGTCATCAAAATAATACAACAAGCGGGAATCAAACCAAGAGTGCGAGAGGCATGAATCTCATATTCTACAGTTAAGTATAACCACTTCGTCACAGAGCATATGCCACTCTGTAGAGCATATAGAATATACCCAGTATTTACGGTCCGTAGACGACAATTTCTCGAAAATTGTCTAAGTTGTGCATGCTATCACCTGATCTGCCTGTTGCTGCACCAGCAGGTCTAGCACAGCTACAAAGTATTCTATGTTGGATTTATGTTGATGGAGCCTTCTTTGTCAGCAGATAGCTGCTGCAAAGAACGGAAGCCGGGTTCACGATGATAGCAATGGTTTAGTGAACTGAGGAGAACATATGTACATATACTGCCCTTATCTAGGGTGAAATAAAGTCCTTGTAGTTAAGTGGTTACGCATACATATTTGGTATTGTCTTGTTTGCAAAGACTCGGGGTTCGACTCCCAATCTTGCTGACATTTTGTCATAACATAATGCATTGTGCAACGGACCAGATGCATTGCTCGCCAATGCATTGCGCTGCCCAATGCATTTGGAGCGAAGACATGTCGTAAAAGGGCTTGTGTGAATTGACACGTCATAATGCATTATATTCGTGTCAATTCACAGGTGCAATGCATTGCGCGAACTGAATATCTACGCCTCATGCCAGCCCTCGCAGGTGGGAAGACGGAAGACGGAAGACGGAGCCGGCCCGGCCACCATCACCATCACGGTCACGGTCACCCAGTCACGTCCTGCCTTTGTCACATTCCCGGCCATGGCCGCAGCCTCTTCGAAGACAACACTTTATGTGCAGAACACCCATGGCTTATTTATAGCCCACATTTAATGGCACGACCCAGTTTGGGGCCGCGCCATGCCTTGCATGGTAGCACATCTTCGCGGTCAACACCCGCTACCCGCATCTAAGCCCCCAATAGTACAATCACGAGAAGTCGCTGTGCTCTCGCTTACTTTGGTACCGTACAGGACGACCAAGCCATAGTCTCCCAAGGTAGGTAGGTCGCGGCGCCCAACTGCTTCAGAAGGACTCACAGAGTCATCGCACAGCCTGTCAAGTTGCGTCGATGCACTCTTTCTCGATGAACCTCACCTGAAACGGGTTCTCTTACTACAACCCTGACTTTTCGCTCTTCGCGCGTTGGGACATCGGCCAGCGAGGCATGTCAACCAGAAAGGCGCAGGGAGCAAGTTCCCATGCCCCGCCATATTTTTCGGGCCTCAGGGCATCGCGGTACGTTGTCGCGTAATTGCTTTCTTGACATTCACCGTGGTGCACGCAGCAGCGTTGTAGCCCTATCGAACCCTGCACTATCACAACACGAGACATTGCATTGCCAATCGCTTCTAGCACCCCCAGCGACTATCGAAACAACCCTAGAGACCTACTCTTCAGTCTAGCACTCCCGTCGACCCGTACCACCAGCCTGCCAAGAACTCACCACTGCGCTGTTTATAATTTACTAACAATTCTTCGGATTTATCGTGCAGCAGTTGGCACGCTGTACCAATGTGAGGTTACGATTCCTATGAATCGTTGCTTATGTCATCTACATCCAGCTTTTTTTCGACCCATGCAACGACAGTCTGTGTCGCCTTTTTTGGAAATTCACTCCCACGCTTTGTCCACTCGCGCTTTCAGCTCCCTCACCAGCCTCACGTCTACTCGGGATGATACACTCACTGTACACATATTGTTGCCTATAAAGCATTCCACACACACAGTAATATTACTAGGATTGAGCGTATAGAACAGCAGAGCGTATAGAACAGCACGATTGCTAGCAAGAGATGATGACGTCATTCCGGCTATTAAATTGCATTTAAAACCCGAAATGATGTCATTGCTCTTGAGCTCAAACCGCAGGGCAAAGATGTCAAATAAAGTAGTCTCTAATACGTATTCTTCCAATTTGAGAAGATTATTGAACCCCGTATTGCACCTGGAATCGTACTGCCGCGCTATGCGTCGGCCCACTCCCAGCAAGTCCTCAATGGGCCCACTGTCGCATGGGGTGACTGAACACCATGGCACAGGTCAGCTCTGTAGGAGACGCGGCCTTGGAGACGTACTGTTGGGCACGACACTGGCGCGAACGGCACTGAGCTGGAGGGCCAGCATGACGATGGACCAGGACAAGATGCGGGCGTTCATGTTGGTGGATTATGCTGATGGGTTGGAGGGTGGTGAGTCTGGGGGGTCACAATGGATATTTATACGCCGTGCTCTGGCCAGGCGTTGCGTTACTCATCTTACCCGCAGTGCTCTCCGTGTCGGACTAGTCCACATGGACGATTGTACTGCATCAACCACTGCGTGTTTCGCAAACATCTGGGCCGTTGTTCCGGGGATGCAACACAAGCATTATCCCAGTCGGGCCATGAAGTCGCGCACACTTTGTGTGTGCCGAGGCAGCCGGTGAGATCAACTTCCATTCGCTAGTGCTGCTTTATTTGATGCTGGATGTCCTCAGGGTATGGCGGCGCGTGTGGCACTTCTTCGTGATGATAAGTTGATCTATGTCCAGTTGCTCAGTCTTGCCTTGCGCATCAGCTTCGCAGTACACGGTTGGCCCCAATGCTAGAATGGTGTCCGGTGTGTCATCCAAACTTATTAGTGCGGTGCGTTGGTTCTCGGCCTCATTTGAGGAACTGGTACCCGGGCCATTGACCTGGCCAGTCTTCGGTTACCACAAAGATCAGGTCGTCAGCCTACTCCACGCTACAAGGAAACCGATCTACAAACCTACCAATGCGCACCGCTGAGCTCGTGACATCTTGATGAGGAACACAGGATGACTTGTTGAGTCCCGGTGTCCATGTGTCTTCCGTGAGAATGTCTACATCCCCTCACACAAGATTCCAACAGAGGCCTTTGCTGGGGAGCCATGCCATGGGAACGCATTCAACCTACATAATTCATAATCATCAGTTATCAACATGAAGCTCGAAACCTCGGGGTTATACGCGTGCCGCAGCAAGTTTCTGTTGAAGGCGGGACGCGGTCTGACGGTTGCGGCACGGACTCTGACCAGGCGGCATCCTGCGGCGGCTACCGGCCAGACTACTGCCGTTCGGATGGGCAAAAGCCAGAGTCACTCATAGGTCAACTCTCAGCCTGAGCCTCGCCATACTGTACTTACTCGCTGTCTGAACAACACCAGTATCGCGCCTGACGGTTTGGCTTCGGTGCGTTGCTCTCCAAGCTTTACGATTCCTTTGAATCATTGCTTATGTCATCTACATCCAGCATTTTTCTGACCCATGCAACGACAGTCTGTGTCGCCTTTTTTGGAAATTCACTCCCACGCTTTGTTCACTCGCGCTTTCAGCCCCCTCACTGGCTTCAAAGGATGATACACTGTACACATGTATTGTTGCCTATGAAACATTACTGAGACCATACAATGCGCACAGTGATCATATTGCCAGGATTGAACATCAAACGGTGCACAGTCAGTAGGAAAACACAATGACATCATTCCGGGTATTAAAGTGTATTTAAAAGCCGAAATGATGTCATCGCATTGAGCTCAAGTGTTGGTGACAAATATTGTTTAGCATCTAGCAGTGCTGCCCTGGACCACAGGCCATCACCAGGTGCCACCCAACAATGTGCAGTGCCGTCCACCAGTGCAGCTACGCGCGCCCTGCATGGCGTGATACCTGCCACCGCACCCCCCAACCGAACCCCAACCTGCTCTCGGTGCATGCCACCCCTAGCGTGTCACCCACGTTGCCTGTCATCACCATGTATCCATATCTTATGACAATACTCACACAGCGCTAGCACACCTTCAGCAACATCAGTACTCTGCTCACTCTGACACTCTTGCACTGCAGACAACATCCACACATTAAGCAACACCCCAACTGGGCTGTTATCTATATGCCTCGTAAGTGCATTTCCTCGTGTGTAGGTACATGTTGTTATCACCATAGCAACAGTGTGACTTATGACATCACTCCGGTAACTAACCGACAGTTTAGTGACCGGAGTGACGTCATATTTGTTGGGGAAATTGGGTCCACATGATCTACAAGAAGAGGGTGCAACGCACTCGAAGCACGACGAGAGAGGTAAAAGGCTGATAACAGTGTACACTAAGAGCCAGCTACATGTATACAACATAAGGTTTGTGCGAACTGTATAGTACCCGGAAGTTGCCGACATGGCCTTGAGCTTGCTCACGTGATATATCCAACAATATTTTCCTTGCCCACCTCCACAGTGTGTCCTATACATCTGCCGTGCCCGCAATTCTGGAGGTAGCAGGTTGTCGAGTGCTGTGGGTCATTGCTCATACTTACTGGATTCAACTCGGACTCTCATGTTGACATGTGTTTGGTCCATTTGGAGCGTATTCAATGTGGAATCGTATTGCCGTGCTAAGCATCGGCCCACTCCCAGCAAGTCAAATTTTTTCAGGCTTGAAGTCTCATCCAGTGTCAAGGCCACAGAGCTTAATCGCTGTCTGACAGGCCGCAGACGTCAGTCAAGATATTTAAGGCGTATATTGAGACCGTCACACTTCGTATGTATACCATCCTTGGCCGTATGACAAGCACGAGCTCATAGTCCATCCCATCCCGCAGGCGGCGTGTACTGTTTACCCCAGTGGCTATCAAGTGGCTATTATTCCGGTTGAGCCACTCAAGACAGTCAAACACAGTCCATCGTACCACATCGACCGCCTTTTTTTTCTCATTTATGTGAGTACGATCCCGTCGCCCAACTTTTCATCAGCCAGCCACGTTTGTGATCTGGCGTAGCTCATCATCTGTCTTATCGCAGAGCCTTCGGATGACGACATGCTTGACGTCGAAGCCCTCGTTGTTGAATGGGTGTACCGCTCCTCACAAAGCGGCAAAATCGACTCCAAAACCTTGAAAGCGTGCTCCTTGGTCTGTAAAGCCTGGACTCCCATCGCGCAGCGACTGCTCTTTTGCCGAATTCCCGATTTCTTTACAATGACGACGGTGTTGACGTCATAGGCAGTGTTTCAATTTTCAAACTTGTGCAAAGCATCCAGGGCAATTTTCGCTTAGGGACCTATGTCACCTCGGTGCGCATCTTTATGAAGTCCGGTGAAGACGAGTGGGACCTCGATGTTCCCTCACCAAACGAGAAAGGAATTGCGCTCCTCACATTGTGCCCCAATGTCACCAGTATCGCGTTCTGTGACCCCATGTGCTCGGACCCGTGGCAGGCTGAGGTGGAAAGGCGGTTGCGGGCCCGGGGCAATCAACCTCCGACCCCTGCAAATCGAGGCGTACGGGCAGGCCTATCTCGTTGCACGTATGCTCACCGTCTTCCCGAGCGTCCGGTCAATCAAAGCACACGTCGAAGACTGCGACAACCCTCATGACGATCTTGGGCCGCCTATGATCTTGCCTTGTAATGTGTTCCTGTCGTGGGACTGGGAATTGGCGGAGAACGTGACGTGGATGCTTTCGCCATGGATAAAGGACGATGCCCGTCGCAGTATCACTCTGAATGGTCCGTGGTGGTCTCACCTAACAGGGCCCGCACGCTCAGCCGCATCCGACGTGCCGCTTCCCTCACCCCCACCCCCCATCCTTGCTTTGTTTTCACACGTGGAAGAACTGGTGTTCAGTGAGCTGCCCGAGGTGCCCACGTCTCTCCCAACGAGTGTCCGCCATATTTTCGTCCACCTCGACAGAAACCCCGGACCCGGAGGATCTCAGGCTGTCGAGCATCTCTTACTGGCTATCTCAGCACTGCCGCACCTGCGCCTGTTAACGGCGAGCTCCGCGTGGCCTACCGAATACCTGAAGATTGTGAGAGATTGGAGTCGCAGGCGTTTCGAATTCATCGTGTACTCCCGCCCTACGGAATTTCAGGTATGCCCCTTGACGTGCTGCGTCTCCTGGTCGCTGACTTTCGTGCAGCGTCCGCAAGACGTCGACTGGATATGGTGTGTTCCGTGTCTTTCTCGTTTGGCTGACGAAGTCCAGAGGACATGTGTTGGATGTCCTGCGCAAGCCCTCCGTATCTCATATCAGCCTCGCAACCACTGTATTTGCAAGCAATGTCTAGACCCAATTTATGTCTCACCGACCTCCTGTTCTCCAGCGATCCTCCAGCGTACGCAGACTTGCTTGATCACGATGGTCTGGCCACTAGAATTTCTGGTTTTCGTGCCATAGTCCCGATGGTTTTAGGCCAGAAGCCGGCCTACCAAGGTTGCCTCAAGCTGACCCCCTAGTGGTCTTCTGCCTATCGTCATCTCCAGGTCCAGCTATGAGGGTGTCGGCGATATGGCACAATGTCGGACGAAGATAAAATCTATGCAGGAAGCACGTAAGCCAGTCTACAGACAATCTGTTTCTGTGCTTTCTTGGACTCCTCGTAGACGACCGCTTCATGATGTCGGCATCTTTCCTACAATGCGAACAAGTGACAGTGGGCCACATTTCTCTGTGCCTTGATCACCTTCTCCGGAGCTTTGTTGCCTGCTGTGACTTCACTGTATCAGAAAAAAAATTCTGATATAGTCACGCTCGTCTCCGGGGTTGCGTTTATGTACATGGAGAGGGCCATCCGTGTTGTGCGTACGAGAGGCCGTCCGAGAAGTTCTTCCATTCACTTTGATTACTCCATAAAGGTCGCCGTCTGCTCCAATACCGAGTCGCAAAAGCGCCTGCCTCTACGGCACAGCATGTCGGGTTCATTCAAGCTTCCTTCATGAAAAATTGTGAGCTGGAGTTCATTGGCTGTGGAGGCTTTCTTATAGTGTCTTATCTCACCCTGTGCTGGTACAGCGTCAAGACAAGCACCGCTTCGGCCTCACAGCCGTGGCCAGGCGCCATACCCATATGCAACCGCACTGGCCTCCAGACTCTAGTAGCCAGCTCCCATATTCAATCAATCAACAGCACGCACATTGACTGCGTTCCTTCTGCCAACGTCTTTCCCAGGATCCGGCTCCCAAGAACCCCGCGATCTAAGTAATACCCACATGTCAGGCGACATCTCGACACCCTGTCAAACTTAGATATAGGAGCCGTGACGTCTGCCACACAGCTATACGAGATGCATCGCTGCCAAATACGCCATCGCGCTTCGATTTCCTACGCACAGTCAGCTTGCCAGTCAGCTTATCTTTGTCTCTTCGCGCGCTGGAACCGTCGGCCTCTCTGCGGAACACACCTGTGTGCTGAAACACGGCCGTGAGGACGCGGTCACCAACGGGCGCCCCGAACGCCACCATTTTCCGTACTTGGTCAAGCTGGCCACCACGGTCAGGTACTGCTCCGCACAATCAGAGCAGCGAAGTCGCCACTGACGCGGCGCCTAGTCTGCGGGACAGCTGCCGAGTGTGGTTTGTGCGATCGCCGGATGCAATCTCAGGCGCAGGCTCACACTTACCGCATCCCATTGTCTGGACTCTGGAGCAAGTCTGAGATCGGGATAACACTGGGATTTTCTGCACTTTGGTCGCTCGATACAGGGAATCGGGAGCATTAATGTGATGGGCACGGCCATTCTAGATACAAACGGACACTCTACTTAGCTCACGGACTCTGGTTTCGTACGACAGACTCGCATCATTACGGTACACGTGCTCATCCCGACTTAGCTATGTACATTTGCCTCCGTTGGTCCGTGCGCCCGTATTACTCCGTCGCTCGCCGCTCCTGTACCTTTCCCTCGTCGAGTCAACGCCAGTGACTTCCTCTGTTCATTCTCGCGTCCCCTTCGCTCGAAACACTCGCCCCGTTACAGTTTGACTTGACCATCAACTCGAATCCCTCCCTCTCGACCTTACTCGCTCGATAAACCCTTATCTCTCGCTTCTCGAAGCCTCGGTAAACTCCCTCATCAACTTCTCGAACTCACCTTCTATTTCCAAGCGTCTACTTGCTAACATGTCAGGCCTCGACGAGAACCCGTGGCCCGCAGATGCTGGTAGCGTCCCGCAGGGTCAGCAACCGACTCAGGATGCTTCCCAGAACCCTGCATCTGCTCAAGACGTCAACGCACTTGCTCAGCTCCTCATAGGACTCGGCCGTCAAGTCCAGAATGCCGAAGTGAACCAGGAGCGTATGAGACAAGTCCTCGAAGCGCTCACCACTCGAATTAGCGACCCGGCGCCCGCCAACTCCGGTCGCGACGCCCGCGACACTAGCGGCGCTCCCCACGGTGTCGCTCGTTTCAAGGAACCCCGCGTCTTTTCGGGCAAAGCCGTAGATGTCGAGCCTTTCATCAAGGAAATTGGAGCGGCCGTTCAACTCTCTCGCGCGTCGTTGCCCACTGACTTCGACAGGGCTCTGTACATGCAGACCTACCTCGCGGACGGCTCGGCCAAGAGCTGGTACAACTCCGTCGAGGAGGTCTCGCCCGACCTTCTGCGCGATTTCGACGGCCTCATAGACAACTTCCGCAGTCACTTTGGTGACAGCGACGTCGTCGGCACGGCGCTGCGCAAGATTGAAGCGCTGCGTCAGACGGGCGCCGCTGCTGCGTATGCGTCTCGTTTCCGTGAACTACTGATCCATCTTGACCTTTCAGAAGCTACGAAGATTCAAATGTTCTACAGAGGTCTCAAGGACGAGGTCAAGGACCTTCTCGTCGGTCTCCACGAGCCGACCGTATTCAATGAGTACGTCGCACTCTCGATCATGGCCGACAACCGCGTCCATCGCCGCGCCCTGGAGAAGAAGCAAGACTCGGGCAAAGGCAAGGGCAAGCAAACACCCATAGCAACCGCACGCCCGTCGCAGTCTGCCTCGTCTTCGAACGCTTCACCCGCGTCTTCGTCGAACGCTCCGGTCCCCATGGAGATTGACGCTACCAAGACGCCTCGTGCGCCTCTCACTCAAGAAGAGAAGGATCGCCGCCGCCGCGAAGGCCTCTGTCTTTACTGCGGCCTGGGTAAGCACCTCATTTCCAATTGTCCTAACATGTCCGAGCGCGCGAAGAAGAATTACGCAGCGCGCGCTCCTGCATCCTCGTCGTCGGGAAAAGCCTAGCCGGCTGCTCCTTTGTCCCTGGGCATCCGGCAGACGACGGGACACGTCCTGCGGCCTCGATTGCCGCGTCGGAGCCCACACATGTGCGCGCTACGGACGGCGCGTATATGTTTGCGCATCGTAATGCGCCCACATTCCTTTTCTCCTCGTCCGCACCCACGCTTAATTCTCCAGACCACTTCTTTATTTCGGTCACGCTTTCTTTCCCTAACCGTTCTCCTCTTCACACGTACGCGCTTGTGGACAGCGGCGCGACGACGTCGTGTATTTCGGAACGCTTTGCGGCGCGTCACTCTCTTTCACGACGTCTCAAGGATGTTCCGGTTCCCATCACGGCGGTTGACGACCGCCCAATTGCTTCTGGCCTGATCACCCAGGATGTAGTTGCTAACCTTTCGGTGGGAGCTCATTCCGAGTTCATTGCTTTGGCCGTTGTTGCGGTCGGTTATCCCATTATTTTAGGTCTCGATTGGCTTCGCCGCCACAATCCCAACATCGACTGGGTTGACTCCAATCTCACCCTCGACTGTTGCGGACTCACTCGCTCGCATCCCGTCACGATTTCAGCACGAGGCTCCGGTCTCGCCCCTCGACTCGTCCATCCCTCGCTCAACTCGACTACGTCCGTTGGCATAGGCTTTGGTCTTACCGGCGCGACCTCGTTCGCCTCCTCGACAATTCGCAACACCACCACGTCTTTGCCGGCACATTCGACACCCAGCGTGGACCGCGCGTCCTCGCCTCCTCGGCCCTCGTACCTTTCGTCACTCGTCCAGTTGAATGGCTTCGGTCGCTCTACTCCTTCGCTCACCCCTACGCCAAATATTCGCACCATTTCCCCTCGTAAATTCGCCAAGGCTGCGCGTTCGCACCCGGACGACGTATGTCTCTTTCGCTTCCTGCCGACCGATTCGCCCGCGTTCATTGCGGCCACCTCGGCGCCCGACTCGCTACTCGACGACCTCGATGCCGACACTCCCGACACATCGTCCACTCCTCTCGACGATCTTTCGCAGCACGTACCACCCAAGTACTCAGAGTACGCATCCACCGTCTTCTCACCCTCCGAGTTCGACAAGCTGCCTCCGCACCGATCGTTCGACGTCGACATCGAGCTCGAAGAAGGGAAGGAACCACCCTTCGGCCCACTCTATCGACTCACCCCAGACGAACGCAACGCGCTCGCCGAATACGTCAACACCAACCTTGCTCGCGGTCACATCCGCAGCTCGACATCGTCGGCCGGCGCACCCGTTCTGTTCATACGCAAGAAGACGGGCAACCTCCGCCTCTGCGTCGACTATAGGGGTCTCAATGCGATTACCAAGAAGAATCGCTACCCTGTACCACTCGTTCACGACCTCCTCGATCGTGTACAGGGCTGCAAGGTTTTTACTCTCATTGATCTCGTCTCTGCTTACTCGCATCTTCGCATTAAGGAGGGCGACGAGTGGAAGACCGCATTCCGCACGCCCCTCGGACTCTTCGAGCACCTCGTCGTGCCCTATGGACTTACTAATGCACCCGCTGCGTTTCAGGCATTTATTCAGGACGTCCTGCGCGACCTACTCGACGTCGTGTGTGTCGTCTATCTCGACGATATACTCATCTTTTCGAGGACACCAGAAGAACACGACAAGCACGTTCGACTCGTCCTCGACCGTCTACGCGACGCTCACCTCTGCGTCAATCCCGCTAAATGCGAGTGGGACAAATCGGAGGTCGAGTATCTCGGGTACATCGTCGGCGCTGAAGGCGTCAAGATGAACCCAAAGAAGATTGCGACCATTACGGAGTGGCCTGAACCGTCCACAGTGAAGGAACTCCAATCATTCCTCGGGTTTGCTAACTTCTATCGTCGTTTCATCGACGGCTACGCTCGTATTTCTGCCCCGCTTGTTGCGCTGACCAAGAAGGACATCACGTTCAGTTTTTCAGATGCTGCGCGCGCCGCGTTCGAACACCTCAAGCGTGCGTTCACATCCTACCCCGTCTTGCGTCATTACAACCCGCTCGCGCCGTGCACGCTCAGCACCGACGCATCCGACTTCGCCATCTCCGGCGTTTGTCAACAACCGGGTGACGATGGCGAACTCCATCCCATCGCTTACAAATTCACGCCCGCGGAGATCAACTACGAGATCCACGACAAGGAACTCCTCGCAGTTGTCGACTCGTTCCGCGACATGCGCGCGTGGCTGCTCGGTTCGCCTTTCCCTATTTCCGTCATCTCTGATCACAAAAACCTCGAGTATTTCATGACCTCGAAGGTTCTCAACCGCCGACAGGCGCGTTGGGCTATGTTTTTGGCTGACTTTGACTTTCGGTTGACCTGGGGTCCCGGGAAGTCGAACGTTGCGGACCCCCCGTCGCGACGTGCTGACTTCGTCCCTAGAAAGGGAGATGACACCCTCCTGGTGCAGAATCGGACAATACTCACAGCTAAACATACAGAGCTTCTTTTTCCTTCACAGATTCCATCCACACCTCCCGCTGCGACGACCAGCGCGCTCACCACGCTCGCTATCGACAGCTCGGCGCTTCTCGAACGCTTCAAGATCGCGTTCCGCGACGACGTCGAATGGCGCGAAGCGCTCGTTCAAGGCAACTCGGACTTCACCGCCGAGGGTGGACTCGTGTTCCACAAAGGAAAACTCTTCGTTCCTCGACCATTACGCGCTGATATTCTTCGTGCTCGGCACGACTCGCCATTCGCAGGTCATCCTGGACGCACACGCACGCTCGGGCTCGTCTCACGAGATTACTCGTGGCCCGGTATCCACACCTTCGTGCGTCGCTACGTCGAGGCATGCGACACGTGCGCACGTATCAAGACGCCACGTCACAAGCCTTACGGCCTTCTCCAGCCGCTCGACATCCCGTCGCGCCCCTGGCGAGCAATCACTATGGATTTCATCGTTAAGCTTCCTATTTCTCATGGTTATGATTCCATCTGGTTGTTTGTGATCGTCTCACGCGCTACGCGCATTTCATTCCTTGCAACGAGACGATCGACGCACCCGGTTTGGCTTGGTTGTTCCTCGACAGAATATTTCGGTACCACGGTCTTCCTGATTCCATTGTTTCTGACCGTGGTGCGATATTTGTTTCACGGTTTTGGACTGAACTTCTCTCGCTTTTGAAGATTGAGTCGAGCACGTCGACGGCGTATCACCCGCAGACTGACGGTCTGACGGAACGCACGAATCAGACGCTCGAGACGTACTTACGTGCATACTGTTCTTACCAACAGGACGATTGGGTCGATTATCTCCCTCTGGGAGAATTCGCCTTCAACAATCTGGAGAACAGCTCGACACACCAGACTCCCTACTTCGCCAACTTCGCCTACCATCCCACCTTCGAGCCCCAACTCACCGAGCGTTCCAGCGTCCCCGCTGCGGACGAACTCACGACCCGACTCGCTATCATCCACGACGAATTACGCGCCGAACTGCAGTTCGCGCAAGACAAGCAGTCGAAGTACTACAACCAGAAGGCGCTCGCTGCTCCGCAGTTCCAGCCCGACCAGCTCGTCTGGCTCCTGCGCCGCAATATCAAGACGACGCGTCCCTCTCTCAAACTCGACCATCGTCGTCTCGGCCCGTATCCCGTCATCCGCAGAATCGGTTCCTCTTCCTATCACCTCCGCCTCCCATCCTACCTCTCTCGCCTTCATCCTGTCTTCCATGTCTCGCTCCTTGAACCCTACCAAGATCCTTCCATTTTCCATCCTCATTCCTCGCCCGCTCCTTTCGAACTCGACGAAGATCCTGCGCTACAAGTCCAGTCCATCCACGACTCGCGCAAAGTTGGTCATCGCTACGAATACCTCGTCCGCTGGAAGTCGCTTCCCGAGTCAGAGAACTCGTGGATTCCCCTCTCCGACATTCCCACTACCCAGAACGAGTTAATCGACCGCTTCCATCGTCGAAATCCCCGCGCTCCTCGTCCCCATTCCACCGTCCTCGATAAACACTTTACTGTACATGATTCCGAACCCGTTGACTCGTCTTTTTCTGCTCCACAGGTCCCGCTGCCCTCCGCGTCGCCGCCGTCGTCCTCCGCACCACCCGCCGCTCCGTTGCCGTCCGCTCGTCCCGTCGTACCCACTGCCGCTCCTCGCCCACCGTCCCCGCCGGTCGTACGACAGAGATTGAGATCTGTGTACGAACCTGCTCCGCAGACTACGACGCGCTCACGTCGTGTGTCCAAGCCGGCCGAAAGGCTGAACCTCTGAGCAGCCCCATCGTCCGTGACCCTAGAAAGGGAGATGATGTGATGGGCACGGCCATTCTAGATACAAACGGACACTCTACTTAGCTCACGGACTCTGGTTTCGTACGACAGACTCGCATCATTACGGTACACGTGCTCATCCCGACTTAGCTATGTACATTTGCCTCCGTTGGTCCGTGCGCCCGTATTACTCCGTCGCTCGCCGCTCCTGTACCTTTCCCTCGTCGAGTCAACGCCAGTGACTTCCTCTGTTCATTCTCGCGTCCCCTTCGCTCGAAACACTCGCCCCGTTACAATTAAACCTGGGAACGGTACCTGGAATTATGAGGCAGATGGGAGGTGACAGGAAGGCGTGCATACCTTTACTCCACTAGGATTCATTGTACGCGGTATGCCGATTGTTCGAAGTGGACTTGGTCATTAGTTCTGAAGCTCATATGCGGCCACGGGCTTGGGCATGGCGCTGACGAGTGAGTACGCCATGTGTCAATATTGTCACGAACCGTCATTGGTCTTCACCGCAGCGGGTAGCTGTTGGGTAGCTATAAAATATTCGCGAACGGTCAGTCGCAGTTGCCAGCGATGCTCTTGTGAACCGCCGTGCCGCTATGCGGACGTGGCCTCGCGCTTCATCAGGAACGCCTTCTTGACCCCTTCATCAACTCCCAGATCGACCACGAGTTCGGACTGAGTTCGGAGACAAGCCTGGAAAGACATCGCAGAAGTAAAGTTATAGTCATAACAACCCAGGAACAAGAGAGAAAGCCGTCTGACAGAGCGAAGATGCGACGAAGACAGCAACGCTGGCTCGAAGTCAGTTCCGTCGTCAAGGAGGTTGCCCTCACGTGATCTTGCCCCACCAGCAACGTCAGACTCACTCAAGTCAAGACTCTCGCTTCGGTACAAGTCGTCGCTGTCTTCCTCTCGAGCAATGCAGAACGCTTGTCATCCCGAACTTGACTGATACGTGCGCTCACCAGACGGCTGGGACACCAGATGCAAATGCGGTTCGTCGCGGCTCCTCCAATTCCATTCCCAACAATTAGGTATAGGCACACTTCGACTTCACCCTGCATGCCCTGGCGTCTTTACTTATCCCCGCCACACCATTGCTCTGTACCTCTCTGTACTCGAAATAAAGTGATAACGAAAACATTCCAAGTGTCCAGTAAGTGTCCTCGCATTTTAACTTCTCCGAGATGTCACGCTGATTGTATGTGTCCCTTCAGGGTGGTCCGTCCACGTCCCCTGGTGCCTCAGTGACCCTCATCTCCTGCCCCGTGGCCCCCTCGCAGCTTCCGTTCGTGGTGTGAAGAACGCGCTGCATCTCTATCTATATGCGCCTGCCTCTCCTTCGCGCACATACATCGGGGCACCTAAGTGCCGCTCCGCCTCGACGACGGCTCTTCGTCTCCCAAGGCGAACACCAAGATCTCGACAGCTGACCCGACGTCCCATCTACCATTCAACCCGACAGCCCCCGCGCAACCCTATCGCACTGCCCCGCCCGCCCGGCCCGCAGAAACTCAACGGCGAAGCCGCCCGATACTATTTGTGCCCGCCTCCTCCATCGCGCGGCATTTTGTGGCGCAATTGCGGCTGTCAACCGTCTCCTTCGCGGACACCCTCCTCGTCGACCTGAAACGGGGTGCGGGAAGCACGTCTCGCGGGGCACGGTGCACGGCGTCCCGCGCGCCACCGCTGCCGTACCGCGCACTGCAGATTGGCACGACGCATCGGTGGCACCTGGCGCGCGAGGGCGCCCCTAGCGCGGGTCGCACACAACGCAAATGCGCGCGCGCGATCTACGCGAGCGAATGCAATCGCGATCTCAGCCAGTGCGTGCCGCCGCTTGCAGTCCTGTGCCACGCCGCGCCGTGCGTACGTACGGCTGCAGCGCGCCCGCCCTGTGTCGTACACGGTACGTGCGCCTCTACTGTCATTGGCTGCGCGCAGAGCTTGGCGTCATCCCGCGCAGGCGCGACGCTCGCCCCGGGGGCGAGACCCTCGGGCGGGCGAGTCTGCTCAGCACTGTCAACCAGCTTAGCTGTGCCCGAATTGGACTGGGCCCGTGAAAACCCTGCTCGGGCTAAGCGTGCCCGCAAAAGGCTTAACTCGCGGAAGTGAACGATGCCCCTCGCTTTACGAGACCCTACGATACTCTGCCAAGCGCGCCGGCTATCGACTGTTGATCCTGCTATCCCCTGACGCGCTGCTCCCCGCCCCGCATGACGTGACCCTGCTTAATCTATCCTGTCCTGCGAGCTCCTGTACAGTACTCAGATCTCGCAGGCAGCGCTCCTGTGTGGCCGGTGTTTGTCCTAGACTTCGGGTGTCGGTGCTGAGGCGGAGCCGCCGACATTATGGAGATACTGAGACCTGCTCGCACCCTGCGATCCGCCCACCCGCGCCGTGCACCATCGCCCACGCAGACAGCCAATATCTCGCCAGGACGACGCCCGATTCGCTTCGATTCGAGGCACGTTCCCACCCCGGTGCGCAGGGCATCACGGGCGGCACATGCCACGCCATTCATTCCTTCATGCATCCATCCATTCATTCACGCACGCTTCTCAGGGTGGCCGCGACGCGCTGAGAAGAAGGCCGGGCGAACTCTAACGGCGGGCGGGTGCGATGGGGACGGGCGCGGTGGCAACGTCCGCTGCGTCGACGTCTCGCGGCTGCAGAGCGTGAGTGCGCGCGCACCCGCCTCGGCGAGCCCTCGCCGCCTGCGTCGGACAGGATGCAACGGAATAGGAAGGTCGTTGGGATGGCTGGACTGGAGAGGGAATATTGGCAAGCCGAGGACTTACGAGCATCGGTCGAGTTATGCAGAGGGGCGGCGGACCAGCCCAGTCTCCGCGCCTCGAACTTCCTCCTACCCGCCGAGCCCGAGACACGTCGAGGGGTATAGAATCGCGATTTGCAGCGGGAATTACTATGTACACGCGAGGTGCATCTATGCTCTATACTAGCCTGTGTACCGGGACCACTTGAACAAAATCAGCATCACGTACAACCAACCGGCACCACACCCACCGCAGATTCCAGAAGCGAAGCGAGAGCAAGCGGGACCTGCGACGGATATAGTAGAATATGGTATGCGGCGCACTGGAGAAGACACGGAACGGACAGAACGAAACAAGACGAAGCGAAATGAAAGTGGAGAGTGGGATGGGCGATAACATTACGCTGGGCGGTCCGTGGGTACGGTAGGAGGCGGCGGGCTATTCGGATGCATTCGAAGGAAAGAACAGAGAAAGGAAGGCGGCGAGCGCGACGGTCGCGCGGAGGCAAATGAGAATAGTAACGGGTACGGACGGGGGACCGGCGTGCTGGCGGGTGGGGTGTAGCATGTAGCAGTGTATACACAGGGGATGCAGCGACAGGAGGCCCGGGGTCGACAATGACATGTACACGGGGACGAAAATCGGCGTTGTATGCAAACACATCGAAAAGCAGAGACTATTAGAATAAACGCAACGCGAGACACAATATGGAACGAACAAATGACCAAGGCCTAAATACGCGTAAGATAGTGGGGGCGATTTGAGTTGAAATCGAGCGAATGAGTGGGTGAGTTTGTTTGGTTGAGCGAGTGAGGATAGCAGGGCCAGCAGGCAAAACACGACAGCGCGGCGCACAACAGCAGCAGCACAGCAGGACAACACCGGGACGACATCGACAGAGGCCGGCGCGCACGCTCAGCCCGGGTGGTAGCGCATCACGGGGTACCCGTCCGGCGGATACGAGTCGCCGTCGCCATACGTGGGGTAGCCCGCCTGCGCGTGCTGCTGCGGGGGCGGCGCATACAGCTCCAGCTCCGTGGCGAACCCCGGACCGTCGTGTGGGTGCGCTGAGTATGACGGCGCGCCGTACTCAAAGCCCATGTGGGGCGGCGACGGCTGGTCCATGTCGGGAAACTTGAAGGTGGGGTTGCCGCCCGCGGACGGCGGCGGCGCAGACGGCGGAGCGTACTGCTGGTCCTGCACGTGCTGCTGCAAAGTCAGTCAGCGCGGGCCACGACATGCCCGAGGACGCGGACGCACCGAATCTGGCGAGCCGCTGTGGCTGTGGGAGAGCGCAAGCGCCAACTCGCTCGAGGACGGGTACGCCGGCGTGGGTGCGGCCGAGTCGCGCTCGCGCTCGCGGTCGTCAAGTGTGGACGTCGGCGACGGATACGTCAGAGTGCCGTGCTCGGACACCGCGTAGTCGCTCCCTGGGCCGTCTGCACGGTGGTACTCTTCGACGCGCAGACCCGAGAGCATGTCCGAGGTGGACGTGCTGCCCAGCACACGCGTCAGCGCCCGTGTCACGCGCATATAGTCAGGGAAAGCACATACCAGGAGCCGCGGCGCCCATCGCCGTCCTCGCTCGTCACGTCAGAGAAGTACGGGCCTGTGCCCGCGCTCGCACTGGTGTCGCTGTACCCCAGCGACGCAATGGATCCCTCTGAACGACGGTACGCCATGTTGATGACAGGCACGCCGTGCGCCTGGATGTCAGCGTCCCACGGGCCCTCGACACCAAGCGATTTGCGCGCGGGGAACTCGTAGCCGTTGTCCAGAACGACGCTGTCTGCGGCGGGAGGCATGCCGAACGAGTAGCCTGACTCGGGGAGCGGGCCGCCCGTGTTGAACGGGTCTGGGTTCGCCCACACGACGCCGCCGTCGAGCTGCTGGAGGGTCTGTGACATCTCGGGGAACACGTAGGCGGGGAGCGGCGGGGGCATCGGGCGGGAGTTGTAAAGGGCGGCGGGGACACTCGCGCGGTGGGCGAGGTTGGGACGGCGGGTGGGGAAGGGGGCAAAGCGGCCCTCGGAGTTGGACGCGCGGACGGGGCCTGAGGCGCGGCGGGGCGGGTGGTGCATGGGAGGGACGGCGGGGAGGCGGTGGACGGATGCGGTGGTGTGGCTGGAGGGCGGCGGCGACGGTGCGCTGAAGGCGGTGGCGAAGGGGACGAGGGGGACGGCGGGGAGCGACGAGCGACGCATGTCGTAGGCGGCCGGGGAGGCGTCGGGCGGCGACGGGTGCTGGGGCAGCTGGAGGTGCAGGTGCGCGGTGCCGGCGTCGGCGTCGGCGGGCGGCGCGGGCTCTGCGTCGGGCGACGGCTCGGCGGGCTGGTCGGGGTGCGGGCGGGGGTGTTGGCGGTGTCGGCGGGGGTGTCGGCGCTGTCCGGGGACGGCTCGGCGGGGGCGGGGCCACCATCGCCGGGCTTGGTGGCGTTGCCTTTTTTCTCCTTTGCCCTCCTGCCGCACAATGAGCACAAACAGACGGCGCAGGCAGCGCACTTACCGGTTTTGGAACCAGACCTGCAACGTCGCCGTCGCCGCCGTCAGCGCGCCGGGCAGTCACACAGCAGCACACAACGCACCTGCACCTCCCGCGCAGACATGCCCAGCTCCTCCGCGAGGCTCTTCCTCAGCGCCCCGTTCGGCTTCTTGTCGTCGACAAACACGGCCTCGAGGCGCCGCAGCTGCGGCGGGGACGTGCGCTTGCGCGTCTTGATCGTGTTGGGCACGTAGTTGTAGAACATCTTCGTGTCGACCTTGGCGGGGTCGACGCCGTGGGGGATGAGCTGGGGGATGTACGAGCGGTTCGCGTGGGGGCCCGCGTCGGGGACAGGCGAGGACGCTCTGCGCGGGGCGGGGTTGCGCGTGTGGCCGAGGGGCATGGGCGGGCTGTCGAGCGCGAGGGGCTGGGGCGGACGGATGGGTGGTGGGGGGAGGAGGAGAGCGTGGGCGTGCGGGTGGGCGCGGTGTGCGGCTGGCGCAGGGGCGGATGTGAATGTGGCAGTGGCAGTGGCCGCGGGGGCAGTGATGGGGTCCGGGAGAAAGGAGGCCTGCTGCATCGCGGGATTTGATTATATAAATAAAAGAAAGGCAGGCGCGATAAGGCGGCGGGATTATGTGAGTTGCTCGAGGAGTATACAGAAGCTCGCGGGGCGGCAACGCAACAGCCACTCGGTCGGCGTCTGAGCTCCCGTGCGCGAAAATCGCAGTGGCTCGGATCTGATTCAGGGACACCGAGGAACGCGCCCGTCTGTTCGCCGCTGCTGCTGCTGCTGCTCAAGGAAATGCGGGCGGGACGTGTGGGCGACGGCGACGGCGACGGGGGCAGGTGGTGGTAAGAGCAAGAAGGACGTGGACGGGCACATCGCGGCGCTGCATGGAGATCCTCGTCTTCCCCATCATCGGAACAACCGCCCTCGACGACACGATCAACACCCTTCGACTCCCAGCCTCGTCGCACCCGTCGTCTTCCCCGCCCGTCGTCCCCGTCTTCTTGCTCACCTGCTCGCCCGTCGCCGTGCGACTGGGCGACGGGCAGCGAGCGCCCTCTGACCCGTCTCCCGCATCTGCGCGGCTCGCTCAGCTGACTCGTATCCGACAGTTCCCATCAGGCCCCGCTTCTCATCATATATTCGCATAAAACAAGCTAATTCAAAACCAGAAAGCTAACTGACATGTACGTAGTGCAAGTGCGAGTGCGAGTGCATGGTATGGTGTATGTATGGCCGAGCCCTATCCAAAAACAAACAATACATAAAACCAAATCTGTGCGCGAGCCAGTCGAATCCAACGTCTCCGGCGCGCACGACGTGGGTAAGTAGGGGAATGGCAGTATGTGCAGACATTAACATAGAGTATACAAGATGAGATTGCAGATTGAGGTGGAGGCGGGGCAAGCGCGACTGATCGTCGGCGGGGGGCACGACGATGATGAGTTCCAGCGCAACGACGAACAAACAAGAAAGGCGCAAACCAACGAGCAGCGGACAGCAATTAAAAGCGATCATCAGCACCGCACGGACGCATATCGCCGAGGGCGCACATCACGCGCCCTCGTCCATCGCGTCGCGCGCGAGAATCTCCTCCAAGAACCCGTCGCCCGCCCGCGCGAGCGGCGACGCCGCGAACGCGCCGCCCCCGCGCATGCGCTCCATGGCCCTGCGCGCCCGCGCGACGACGGGGTCCGCCCACACGCCGCGCGCATCGACGCGAGCAGCTGGGTCCGCACGCATCATCGCGCGGATGAGCCGCACGAGCTCGGGGCTCGTGTCGTCCGGCATCTCCACCTGCGACAGATCGTCCTGGCGGAGCCGGTGCCACGGCGCACCCCTACAGCATAGCAACCATCGCCGAGCGCCCACGGATGCAGATTCGCCGCGCCGTGCCGATTGGTGCGACGGGGGACGACGACGGAGGGAAAGGGGGGGAGAAGCAAGGGGGAGGTGATGGTCAGCTATTGGCTGGTGCATCAAGCAGCTGGGATACGCACTGGTCAGGCACGACGATATTCGACGCCGTTTCGAGCATTGTGATCCCTAGACTGCACCCGCGATGTCAGCTCCGACGCATCCTGCCACGCCGCCGAGCACGGCTCACCTGAACATGTCTGCTGCCTTGCCGTACCGACCCTGCAGGACCTCAGGGGCGAGGTAGAGCTTGTCGCCCTCACGCTCAAAGCCGTCGGGCGCGAGTGCCGCACGCGGCCACAGGGACGCCATTCCGAAATCGCCGATCTTGAACCGTCCCTCGCTCGTGATGAACACGTTCGCCGGCTTGAGGTCCAGGTGGATGACCCCAGCGTCGTGGATGAAATGTAGGCCCTATCCCAATAATTAGTAACGCGTGCGCAATTAGGGTGGCGGGAAGCACAAGTGCCGACACCCGAGTCGCCCCCGTATCAAGGCGCAGATGTGGAGGTACGTACGTTGCTTAAATCAGCGAGGATCTTCCACACCCTGGCTTCATCGAGGACGGGGAACGCACGCCCATACTCCCACAGGAAGTGCGCGAAATTGCCCAGCTCGCACATCTCCGTCTGGATATACAGCGCCTCGTCCTGCTCCCAGCTGTCGACGTAGGCAAGGACGTTGGGGTGACGTGCCGGGCCGGCCCGTGCCGACAAGTGCTGCAGCACCTCGACTTCCTCGCGCAAGCGCAGTCTGTCAATCGCAATTAGCACCGATTTGGGAGTGCGGCAGGAACACATCAGAGCAGGATGATGCGCGCAGAATAATGCTGCAACGCGACGACGACACAGAAGGGAAGAACGCCGGCGATAGTCGGGCTTCGAGTCACATCATCACTCCCCCAAACGCCAAACGGACGTATCTCGGCATCCCGCTCGACAAACACGCCCAGCGCAATACAAACATAACAGGAGACACAGACGTACCGATGGCGCACACCCTCGAACCGCTTCGATTTCTTGACTGCGGCGACGTCCTCGCGATCCTTGCGGCGCACCTTCATCACCTTCCCAAACTCGCCGCTGCCCACCTCTCCGATCTCCACAAATTCGCGCTCGAATTTGCCAGGCCGCGTGTCCTCGGATGGCACGAGCACGCTCAGCGACGGGCGCGGGCGCACCTGCTTAAACGCGCTGCCAGCCGCCGCAGGCTTGAGCGGCTGTAGCGCATGCGGGCCAGAGATGTGGAGCTGCCGCGACGCGGTGGGCGACACGGGCGTGATCGAGGCACTCGACGAGCCAGACGCGGTGCGGTTGGGCGAGAGGTGGCTCGGAATGGACGTCTTCAGCGGCGACAGGTGTGACGGAATCCGCGGCGGTGGCAGCTGCCAGCCTGTCGCATAAAAGTCATCAGTAAACACACACATACACCTAATAGCAGTCTCAGAGACGCGAATTATTACTTACCAAGAGTCCCTCTACTCGCCGTTGGCGTTGCGGGGTAGCTCTCGCCGCTCCCGCTCCCGCTCGCGACCGAAATAGCACCGCTGCTGCTGCGCCTGAGCAGCCAGCTGGCACGGCCTACGCTCGGGCGTCCGAGACCAATGCTCTGATACTCGGTCTTGTTTTTGCGGTCACTCGGGCTCGCCTCCTCGTCCGTATCCCCGTCCCTGTCCTCGGCCTTCGTTGTGCCCTTACGCCCCAGCATGGGGAACGCCGCAGGCAGACTCTTTCGCGGCGCCTTCTTCTTCGGAGCCTTCCCCTTCCCATCCTTCGCCTCCTTCGTCTCCTCCTCACCAAAGTCAAACCCAACTTTGCTCGCCACCGCGCTCTGCCACGGCCGCGGCCCGACGAACGCCACCTTGACGCGCTTCTGCGGCGTTCCCGGCGGCCGCCGTTGCCCCTCCGCCGCGCTCTGGGCATGCATGAGCGTCTTGATGATGAACGCATCCACATCATTGTCGGCGAGCGAGTCGGACGACGAGAGCGATGTCGGGAAGCCCGGCCAGCCGGAGCTAGAGGAGGGACCGAGCAGCGGCGTGACGAGCTCGGGGTCGCTGCCGAGCGTGCTCACACTCGTCGACGCGCGAGGCATGGCATCGAGCACCGAGCCGGACCGGCCGAGTCCACGACCCATGTTCACTGGCGGCTTCGCACCGAACAGCGAGGGCCCCAGGCCGATGCCGCTGTCGTCGTCTTCGGACAGCACCACGCCCGAGTCGCGCGGCTTGTACTTCTTCTCCAGCTTCGCGATGCCACCGAGCATCTTGCTGCGCGGCGAGGGCGTGCTCTCAATGAGGCTCATCGAAAACGACGTGTTTGGAGGGGCGCCCCACCCGAAGCTGTCGTCTGCATCCATTTCGGCGCCGAGGCCCTCGTCTGGCTGGCGGAAGCTCTGGTTGAAGCTCGAGCTGCCGAAGAAGAGGTCTTCCTCGTCCTCGTCCATAGAGAGCACGTCCACCGGCATCGGAGCAAAATCGCTGTCCGCATCCTCGTCAGAGATCTCGCCCATAGGAAAGACCTCGTCGTCCGTGCCGCGTGGCATGGACAAAGGCGACGAGTCCTGTACCGGAGAAGCCCAGGAGTCACCTGACATGGGGCCCGCGTAGCTGTGCCGTGTAGCCATCTGTGGACGGCCGAGCAGGCCCTGTGGACGGAGCATCGATGTCGGCGGCGAGTTGAGCATGAGGCTCTGTCGTGATCGCACGGGGGTGCTCGAGCGAGGAATGGGCGGTCCGAAGAAGAGCGTTGCGCTACCCGAGCTCTCAACGCGTCGGCTGAGCGGCCGGGTGCGCTGCGAGATGGACTGCGTGCGCGAGCGGAGAACGGACGAGTTGGTGTTCGTGCTTTCTGCTCGGCTCCGGCGCGAGGAGGCGGACACGTTGCTTGCGTAGGTCGTGCGCTGCCGCGGTCGAGGCGAGGCCATGGGGGACAAGGGCGACGTTGGGCTGTGTGCTCCCGCAGTCGGAAATGCGACCGGAAATGCGACCAGTGACGGTGCGTCCGCTGGAGCAGACGCATTTGCGAGTCTCTGCTATGTAGTCAGTACATGTACGAGCAGTTGAAGACAATTGCAACTCACCTGAGTAAGGCCGTTGGCACTCTCGATGAGCTCCAAGCTCACTGGTCTGCTCTTTGCGCGCCTTTTCGTAATGTGTCCTCCAGGTGAAACGCCGACCGCCTCTTCTTCCTCCCCTTCCCTCGCATCCCCGAGCACCACCGCCTCCGTACCATCCTGCCCGATGCTCAGCTGTCCGACACCCAGCAATCCCTCCGCTCCAACCTTCGCTTGCATTGCGCGGAATTTCGGCGCCGGCAGCGGTGCGAGTCGATCAAAGCTACCGTTGCCGCTCGCCTTTGCGACGCTGAGCGGAGTCACCGTCGTCCGCTTCCGGTAGGGCATCGTGACGGGCAGCGCAGTGGGCTTACGCTTTGTGCCGGATGGCCCTGCCGGCATCGCGGGCGTCTGGGTCTGGGCCTGCGGAGCGACTGAGCTGTGGAGCGAAATGGGGCGCGAGAGTGTTTGGCGCACCGAAGAGGTAGGGTGTGGGTTGTCTGGTGGCCGTGTGCGGGCTAGAGAAGGCTTGATGGGCGTACGCAGCGCAGATGTCGATGGGATCAAAGATGGCGGCGGAGGGGGCATCGGTGCATGGTCTGAACGTCGTGGGCGACTCTGTTGACCGCGTGGTGGCATCTTGACACGCGCTGGGGTCGAGGAGGATGCAGATGAAAGAAAAAGGCCGTCGTCGTCGTCGTCTAGCGCTCGTGAGGGTTGTTTCGCTTTCGCAGCCTTGCGCATGTCATACGTTCTAAATGGCGGCGAAAGCGAGTAGGGAGCAGCACTGGCGAGTCGTGGAGGTGTCAGATGGGCAGAATGTGGACGGCAGGAGGGCGAGATGCTCGGTTCGCGGGCACGCCTTGCGTACGGCGTAGAGGTGGGAGTCGAGAGCATCGTCGCATGTGTTATGGTCGTCGATGTCGTCGTCGTCGTCGAGGGCGACGGTGTCAAGAAGGATAAATACGAGATGGTGGCGTGGAAAGAGAGACAAAGGGTAGGGAGGCAGCAAGAGGAGGGCCGGGTTTTGGGATGAATGGCCGCCTCGTGTCATTTGGGTGAGCGCTTTTGGGTCTGACCGTGGGAAGCAGTTCAACATGGTCACATGACCGCGTTGGTATTTTTCTCCCTGACTCGTCCCCAACGTAACCTCCCTCTCGCTTGACCCTGACGAGGACCTCGTGCAACGACGACGTCCAGCGGAGACCGCTCCAGACTGTCTCGGCCGCCGCCGTTTTCCGCTATCGTTCTGCGCTCTATCGAACGGCAGGCGCACACAAATACTCAATCTCGTGTCTGGGAACTTCTGGCTCCTGGCCAGCAGTGGCAATGTCAGTCTCTCTGCAGCTCGGATACCGTCTGGATGGGGGTCATTCGGGCGACGACGACTGCCGCCATCTGCATCGCAACCATTGCCGCGACAGCCGACGGCGTCGCGCGACGGCAGTTCTACGTTCATTGTTGACTATTGCCAGCCCTCTAAGGTCAAACATTATCCCTCACGCGACGGAGATTCGCGTTGGACTGGAGAAGCTTTGTGCTATGCGACCGGCTTCCTGGACATGGGCGGTATGGCGGAAGCGCTTCTGTTTTGACTGCAATATCCGCCTACATCCGAATTATGGATCCAATGTCACTGTGGGTCCCGCCGATTCGGATGCGCAAGCTTCGTGGCAACCATTGTCTATGCTGGTACCTGTTCCTGATGACTGGATATCGCACACTGCCTTCATTGTCTCCTACTCGTCACACTTATGCACACGAATTGTCCGCTCAACTAGCTCAAACGTCATGCCATTTGCACCGCTCCTTTCGCGGAGATCAGCGAGACGACATCACGCTTGGAGTCGCATGCGGCAGGCTGATCCCCATAGCCTGTGCATCGACCAGTTTCCGCAAGTCTTTTGCCAATGATCGTACTGCGTGCTGTCACTTCTTTTGTTCTCTCCGCCTCTAGCCCACAATATTGTCTAACTCTGTTATCGACTCAATGTCAGCCGATTTCTGTGTATGTAATACAGACAGAATGCAAGAAATTTTCCGACGTATAGCGATGCTGAGCGATGACCAACGTCTGTCGCATATCAATCACTTACTGACCACAAGAAATGCCGCCGCTCCGCGTGCTCTTGCGACCAAACGGCGCCAAGCCCCATAATCTGGTTGATGTACGATCTAGACAGTCGTCAGCCAAACACGAACACATCGCGAGAAGACATGACATACCAGATCCAGTCAAAGTCCTGTGGACGCTACATGAGAGTTAGCGAGCAGAAAGCGACAGCACGGTCAAGGGCGTACCTGGAAATACGTAGGGTCGGGGTATACGATAAACTCAAAATGCCGCCAGATGCTGCCAATCCTCAGAATCTCCTGATCCTTTTTAGGCAACGCGGAGGTCGCAGTGACCAGGCGCACCCGCGGAAGGGCTGCGAGCACGGGCACAAATGATTCGGCAGATCCTCCAGGTTCGATGCCTTCTTCGACAAGGAAGCCCACATGCTATCAGGGAGAGACGTCGGCACCTCGTGCAGCAAACTGAACACCATGTCTTCCAAGGTTGCAAACAAGGCAAGGATGGGGGGTGGGGGCAGCCGCCCTCGGATTGATAAGGAGCGGATACGTCCGACCATGCGTGCCTTGTCGGCAAATAGCTGGACAAAGGGCGGATGGGACCACCGAGGAATGTTAACTGTGATGCTCCGAACGGCGTCATCTTTGTTCAACGGGGAAAGCATCCACGTCATTCTGTGTCGTACCACGACATAACCACATGGCGATCTTATCAAGCGCTTACTGATGTTATCTATAAGCGTAGTCCAGTAGATTCCGGAGTCACCTTGTCTTGACTCGAGAATTCCAACACCAGGGTCCGGACAGACCACCGTAGGTCAGCGTCAAGGAAAGTCTCTAAGAGCTGGGCTACAGTAGGAATCTTGTCGGTGGAGTGCACAAAGACGTCGTAGGTGATCTTCATTGTGTTCAAACGTAGCGAATCCTTCGCGTGACTCGGAGGGTCGCAAGTCGCGATGAATCTGAACCGCTGCCATGTCGTTTTGGAGTCAAGTAGCTCAATAGAAAGCTTGGTTATGTCGAAAGGATTTGACACTTGGATCTTCGGATATTTCAGCCCGGCCGTCGGGTTGTCACGCCAAAAGCGCACGAAATGCAAATTGGCGACAGCAAGGGGATACAGAACAGAACGACTGTCTTCTGTGGTAAGGTCAGCCACGGAGACTAGGGATAGGGTAAGGCAGTCGCGCCAACGACGATCAAGTGCTCGAGAGAAGTGAACTGCATCGTGGCGACATCGTCCGGCGGAGTCGAATTCGCCGGGTATATCAATATTAATGTCTTCAAGTTGGGCAGGGTCGATGCCAGTTCGAGGACGTCTGTGACTTGGTTCATATCGGCATTCTCGTATATGCGTACTCCGTCCGTCCTACAAACGTCGGCGACCCCGCTTGAAAGTGGCCAATCATTGTCAGCGAGGTGAAAGGCGGAGGCTTCCAGGATAGAGCCACGTAGCACGAGGGTGTGACTGAAATCGCGGCAATAGGGCCTGGTCAATGCCTCAAATTTGGGAAAGGTTCTCGAAAGGGTGGCGGAGAAAATCAAGCCTTGAACTGCATTGCCAGGCGCAGAGTCCATTTATCTGAGCGCAGAAGTATCAATACGAGGACATCGCGTCAGAAGGTTTGGGTAATACCGTGAAGAGTGGCAAAAAGTAGCAGAAAGTGCGTGGCAACAGCGAGGATGTGCGCCTATCGACTGTGGTAGCTAGCACCTTTTATACTGTACTGCATCAGTGATAGCCGCCTGCGGCCACGAAGGGCCACGATCACTGACGTTCGCCGTTTATTGCGAGTGGTAGTCGGGCATTTTCCGGCCACGCCATTGTTTCAATTGGGGCTTGTACGCCGCCGTCGCCGCCGCAACATGTTCAGGCACTGCACGAAGATAACACAAGGGATATAGTTGCCCGCAATTCCCGGCCGGAACCGTGTTGTCCCATTCGCATCGTGGTCATCGTCAAGTTTGACTGTGAATGTCACCTCAGGTCCGCCCAACCATCTTCTCGAGGTCATAGCCTGATGCCAGCTGGAACTCTGCTGCGCCCGAACTCATCATCACGCCACCCTTCCTCACAAGCTTCCCTTGCTTGCGCACTGCCTCCCTCATTCTCCTCTCCGCCTCCGCCTCATCCTCACTGCCATCGTCGTCGTCGGGACGACGCCCCTTCGTGCCGGCGCGGGGCTTCACCTTCGAAGTAGGCACCGCGCCGGTATCCTTGTCTGCCCTGACCTTCGTCTTGGCCTTTGTCTTGTCCTTAGCTTTCGAAGACGCAGAATGCGATTTCAGTGAACTGGGTGCCTCGCGGAGCGCAAACGCTTTGGCCAGATGTCCGATGTGCAGGTGGCGTATGTGGAAGAGGTGCTTCTCGTCCGACGGATGCGTTGCGTACGCGCGCATGTGCGAGGCAAACGCTTTTCGTGCGAGTTCGGCGTTCTACAACGTGAAGAACGGTTATAAACGTACGAACGACACAGTTCGCAGCGGGCACATACCTCCTTGCCCTGCAGGCACCAGCGCTCGAACGCCAGCTGCACGTCCGTCGCGCGCTCCTCATATTCACCTCCTTTCCCACCAAATCCGCTCCTCAGAACGTCATTCACGTCCACGCCCTGCAGCCGAATCGCTTTGTCCCCTTCCGTCTCGGCCACCGGCTCCGCGCCTTCCACCTTCCCGAGCATCTTCCCTTCGACCCATTTTACCCACGCGGCCTCGCTCGGCGCGACGATACTCCACGCCTCGCCACCTTTGCCCGCGCGCGCCGTACGGCCGACGCGGTGCACGTACTCGGTCGCGCCGCCCTCCGTCGGGAGGTCGTACTGCACAACGGCGCGCACGAGCGGGAGGTCGAGGCCGCGCGACGCGACGGATGTGCAGAGCAGGATTGACGCGGTGGGCACGCTCGCGGCCTTAGGCACAGCGGAGAAGGCGCGCAAGGAGGAGAGGCGGGTGGCGAGCGGGAGGGAGCCGTGGAGCCGGAAGATGGACGCGTTCGGGAGTAGTTGGGACTTGACTTCGACCTTGTCCGTTCCTATGGCGGCGGGTTTGTCTTTGCCGTCGGCGTCTGAGCTGGCCTCGTCCGAGTCTGATGCGGCGTCGCCGTCGCCTCCGTCCATCGCCGAGCCGCCGAGAAGGCCCCAATGAAAGTCGACGGAGTCTGTGCAGCTGAGGAAAACGATGATCTTCGAGCTGCGCTTGCTAGGGGCCTGAGACAGAAGAGACCGAAGTAATGCGACCAGAGTTACTAGGCGCAGCTTCAACGGCACGACCACGAACTTCTGGGAGAGTTGCGATGGCGGTGTGAACTTCTCGTTCGCGGCGGGCACGGCGAGCGTCCCGTCAGCAAGGATAGCAGCGGGCAGATCGGCCTCCGTCGCCTTGATCATAATGGGCTCGCGCAGCGTCGTGCCCGCCAGCACCTGCACATCGTCCCGCATGGTTGCCGAGCACAGAACTGTCCTCCGGCGCACCTCCCAGTCCCACCCGCCGACCTCGATACTGTGCCCCTCCCGCACAGCCTGCATCGCGAGCTTGCGGCGCCCATCGAGCCCCGCGAGTATGCCCTTGACGGTGTCCGCAAAGCCGAGCTCCATCAACCTGTCCGCCTCGTCGAGCACGAGCCAGCGGCACTTCCCCACGTTGAACGAGGACGTGTTCTGCAGGTGGTCGAGCAACCGACCCGGCGTCGAAACGAGGATCGGCACGCCCTTGCGCAGGCGCGCCTTTTCGTGCGTGCGTGTCGCGCCACCGGTGAGCAGGCCGGGAACAAGCCAGCGCGTGAGACGCCCAGAGGCAGTCCCATCTTCCGCGTCCACATCCGCGTCCTCGGGGGTCTCGTCGTGCGGACGGAGGCGCAGCTTTAGTAGGTGCTCCAGGACATCGTAGATTTGTTTTGCCAGCTCGCGTGTTGGCGCAATGATGACGGCAAGCGTGCCAATGGAGCGGTCGATGTAGGATTGCGAGCTCAAGGGAAGGAGGTCTTGGATGATAGGGAGGAGGTAGGAGAGCGTTTTTCCTGAGCCGGTCTGGGACTGTATAAATGCATCTCGCGATGAGCTGGGGTCACTGGGCGTAAGAAGGGCGGGGAGCGCTGCGCGTTGGATTGAAGTCGGCTTGAGAATGTTCATTTTGGTGTTCAGATGCGCGGTGATGAGGGGATCCAAGCCCAAGCCCGCAAAAGTGGACGAGTCGGTGAGCGGCGCATTGCTCGGTTTTGCGAGCTTTGAGGGGGTAGATGATGGCGCAGACTTCTCGATCTTCGGGTTGTAGGAGAACAGCGATGAGATGACTTGGGTGTGTAGGCGGGGTTTGGGTTGCGCAGATGGTTGTGGTACAGACCGTGGTTGAGCGTCGGTGCGAGGCCGTTTTGCGGGTCGTTCGGCGGGTGTTGCGGGATCGCGAGAGTTCGAGCCAGGCTCTGAATGCCGCACTTTGCGCTTCTCTACTCGTTTCGCCTTCAACCTGTGCACGGTCGTTGTAGAACAGAATGCCAGGAGGACATGCTACGCACCTGTCTGTCCATCTTCCGCCTTTCTTGCCAGCTCCAGCGCGTGATGTCGACGCCGTGTCATCGATAAGATTCAGAACGAGGCCGTCGTCGTCCATTGTTCGGTTATGGCAGAAAATCTGCAGAAAATGCAAAAGCAGAGCAAGGTCTCCGGAAAACCGTAAATGGCAGGTCTCCTTCCCGATCGGGGGACACCGAGGCTCTCTCGCATTTGTCATCCGGACAATATTCTGCGTCGAGGAGTCGCTCGCGCTCACAACCGCTTCTGCTCATGCCGTTCGGCGAGATCGTTGTCGGTGCACCAGGAAGTGGCAAGTCAACCTACTGCTATGGCAAACACCAGCTCTTCTCCGCACTCAACCGGCCCATTGCCATCGTCAATCTCGACCCGGCCAACGACAACATCCCGTACCCGTGCGCCGTCGACGTCTCCGAACTTATCACCCTCTCCGCCGTTATGGAGGAGCACAGCTTAGGGCCGAACGGCGGCATGCTGTACTGCATGGAGTATCTCGAAGCCAACTACGACTGGCTGGAGGAAAGGCTGGCCGCGTTGGGAAAGGACGCCTACGTGCTCTTTGACCTGCCTGGCCAGGTCGAGCTAAGCACGAACCACCACAGCCTGAAGAACATCGTGCAGAAGCTGGGAAAGAGCGGGTTTCGGGTACGCAAGCCTGCATCTCATCCGTGTGGACTGATCGTCAGCTCGTCCAGCTAGCCGCCGTGCATCTCTGCGACGCCCACTACGTAACAGACGCTTCGAAATATATCTCAATCCTACTTCTCTCGCTCCGCGCGATGCTACATTTGGAGCTGCCGCACGTCAACGTGCTCTCCAAGGTTGATCTTATCAAGCAATACGGGGACCTCGGTATGGGCGTCTACATCCCGGTACTAGTACCTGCTCATCGGCGCTGCAAAGACTTCAATCTGGACTTCTATACCGAAGTGCAGGATCTTTCATATCTCGAAAATTCCCTTTCGTCCGCCACACCCCGTTTCGCCGCATTGAACATGGCAATCTGCGAACTCATCGAGGACTTTGGGCTAGTTGGGTTCGAAACCCTAGCAGTGGAGGCACGTTCGTGTCACACCTAGTACTTCACACATTCATTTTGACTCCTACAACCAGGATAAACACTCCATGCTGAATCTCACGCGCGTGATCGACCGCGCAACGGGCTACGTCTTCGTTCCGCCCGCCGACGCGGCAGCGCCCGCTGGAGCAGCGAACGACCAGAATGCACCGAGCAGCCAGCGCCCGAACACTTACGGCCTGTTCTCCAGCGCGGCAGGCGCGCTGTCGGGCACGCGTAGCGACGTGCGTGACGTCCAGGAACGGTGGGTGGACTCGCGCGAAGACTGGGATGCGTTTGAGCGGAAGCAATGGAGGGAGGAAGGCGAGGCGGTGCGGAGAGAGGCGGAAACAGCGAAGCAGAAGAGTAAGATACGGGAGAGGAAGGGCCCATGAACAGGGCTTCACGTTTCGACGGGTAAAAGGTGCCGTTACTCAGGTTTGGTGCGTTTCGTCAGCTGGTATCGGCCCGATGGCAGTCAGTTGATATAGACTCGCTGAACCAGCCCAGTGGCCGAACACTACGTCGTTGCCAGGAGAATCGTGATGCCAGCACTTTTGACCACTCCTTAGGGGCTATGACAAGATGTTGAATCTTGATAGGTTGCACAAAGCGTACCACGACATGGCCCCAGAAAAATCTACCCTTCTAGGATATCTCGAGCGAGTTCTCTAGAAACATAGTTTGGGTGTGGCATGTTGACTATGCGGCGGTCTGGAAAGCTTCTGACGTACATCCGAAACTGGAACCGTACGATAAAGAATACTTGACATGCCTGGCTCTGGCACGCGGGTTTCGTCAGGCGAAACCAGGCGATGGCCTCGCTTTTAGCCCTCGTTGTTACTGGGCCGATTAAACTTGATCGATGATCATGAAAGCTTAATACCTAGAGCGTATACGTATGATAGCAAGCCAAAATCGGTATCGTCGGGCGAAGCCGGGCGGCGTAGCTCTCGTTTTCTGCCTTCGTTTTTGCTGGAAAGCAGGTTCATGAATGGTTTAAAGTCTATAAGAGCGTATACGTATACTTCCTCTGCGAACCCAAAATCAAATTACAGCGTCTGCCCTCGTTCTCTCTCCGTGTCACACCTAGTACTTCACACGTTCATTTTGACTCTTACGACCAGGATAAACACTCCATGCTGAATCTCACGCGCGTGATAGACCGCACAACGGGCTATGTCTTCGTGCGGCCCGCGGACGCAGCAGCGCCCGCTGGATTAGCGAACGATTTGAATGCGCCGAGCAGCCAGCGCCCGAACATTTACGGCCCGTTCTCCAGCGCTGCAGGCGCGCTCGCGGGCACACGCAGCGACGTGCGTGACGTCCAGGAACGGTGGGTGGACTCGCGCGAGAACTGGAGATGCATTTGAGCGGAAGCAATGGAGGGAGGACGGCGAGGCGGTGCGGAGAGAGGCGGAAGCGGCGACGCAGAAGAGTAAGGTGAAGCGCCCATAACTACTAACGACTCTGAAGCGGTATCAGTCACAGTGCCCGCCTGTACCAACCCAAACACCAAAACCCGCACTGAGATCCACGGCCCCATACTTCCACCCACTGGATTGTCAAGGCTCGAGATGTCGCCCTTGTCCGTGATCGACTTACTCCCCTTCGCGATGACTGTGGTCAGCATCCTCTCATGCGCCGCCGGAGTATTGAGGCTGCGTCCGTCCGTCCGGGTAGACAAGACTGCCGAGTTTCTCCTGGAAACCAGCAAACTTGTGGAGCTTCTCGAGAAGTCCCCGGGCGGAATCCCACCGCATAGCTTCGTCCTTCGCCTTGATTCGTACGTCGTGTGCTCTCTTGCATCCCGGTGCCACCGCTTACTTGAACCTTGTCGCGCAACAGCGTTAAGATTCGCTTCAACGTACTACGGAGCAAGAGCAAGCGCGCTCCTGGGATATACCGCCAGGCCCGCGCCGCCATCGGAGACGCGCTAACCTGGAAGCTTTTCCGTGTTCACTGGGAGATCGAAGGCTTGAGGCGTGATGTCCTGGTGAGTGTTAGTTCGCCGTGGATCTGTGCGACTGACAATTACCGGACATGTTGCTCGCAGTTCGTGCTCAACGGCATGGCGTCCGATGGCTTGGGGGACGTCGGCGGGTCGGATGCCCAGTCTGGAGAAGGTATCCGTGAAGGTGAGCTCAATGAATCCCAGATCGTACCCGGATGTTTGACGCATGGCATGCGTATAAGAAGGTCATGATACGAACTGACGAGACGGACGTCGACGATACTGTCCTTGCTGGGTACGGCGCCTGACCCCACATGCACCGTCCAGACGAGGCCGCCAAACCGTAGTTATCAAAGTAGCTTGTTATCTTTTGCTTGAGTTGTCGTATATCTTGTCTAGTTGATACCCCGACGGCCTTTAGTGGCCTCGGCATACTGTACTACCCACTGATGTTAGCGTGCATTCTTGTCCATACGCCGAGTTTATTGCTGAGTCTCAGCGAACCCACACCAGCATCAATCCAGCGGGTCCGGTTGTAGACATGGCCAACCACTAAGTTCAACGATCGTAGGCTGCACGATGTAGAGCAAAATCAAATTGGATTGCTGATCTCAACGGCATGTGCCGAGGGTGCCTCAGAGGATGCTGGAGAGGGCAATGTGGTCGATCGCTTGTTACTCCCTCGCAGATTGGCCATCATGGAGATCACCGACTGTCGATTCAAGTAAGTACGAGCATTAGGATACACAGAATGGTTCATAGAAGCTACAAGAAGAGTCAGAGACAGAGAAGATCGAGCATGAGCGCGTCTATCGTCGCTTTCCAGACGGCACGCAAAGGGTGGATCTCTCTAGTACAGCATGCTCCGGCGTGTCGTGCTCAATGCCCAGATCTTCGGCGAGAGCCACCGCGTCTTGTGGAGAGAGGGAATCCGCCACGAGCGCCCAGAAGCTATTGGAGAGCAGTTTTATATACAGGAAGTGAGCGATCAAGGCAAGGGCTAGGATAAGCTGACAAGAACAGCGGATGGGAGACGCACTTGAGGAAGACTTTCTTCCGGCGGACCCACTCGGCGCGCAATTTCAGCCAGTCAGTATCGAGAAGCGCGAGATCGGCAGCAGAGATCAGTGGGGTGCCGTTGCGCAGAGGAGTCAGGTGGGAGCTCAAAGCTGTCGCCTGATGCAAGGCTCCATCAGCGTGGGTTTCATTCAAAGGACGAATATATGCGCACCTTCGTCTCAGCATCAAATATTTGCGACGCGAGTGACTCATTCGTAGGGGTAGCCTTGATCTTCGCGAGTTCTGTGTGGTATCCAGATTCACAGAAATGGCAACTCAGCCGCGCAAGAAGGCTTAAGGGGCACAAGGGCAGGAAGGTTGGGAGCGCAACGCACCAGACGACAGCGTCTTAACCTCAGCAGCCAGCGCTTTGTTCGTCTCTTCTATCTCAGCGAGCTCAGTGGTGAGTGCCTTGATCTCCGAGTCGGGTAGCGCAGGTGCGTTGGCCTGGTTAGTTACGAAGAACGTGGTCTTGCCTGAGTGTATGCGCATCAGAATCCGCAACTTGCGCAGAGAGCCGAGCCTCAGTATCCCACGCGAGCGGGGGCGCACCATATGTCTTTTGGGTTACCGCGCCCTTCTCTGCAAGGGCGATAAGAATCTTCTGTGTCGCGGCCTTGGGTACAGCGCCTTTCAGGTTTGCCGAGACGTCCACAGCTCCGAAAGGGCGATTCATCTGCACAATGAAGGTCAGCGCACAGTATGATGGACATGACGAAGGACGTACGCGGGTGATGTAGTCAAGAATGCAGTCCTCGGCTGTGAGATGCATATGAGAGCGCGCCGAGATGAGTGACCGGATAAGAACGACTGACCGTCTTGTCCCTTGAGCACCTTGACGTCGGATTTCTCTTTCGGAGGCATGTCAGAGAGTAAGGCGTGCAGATGTGGGCAGGACGAAATCTGTAGTCTCGAGGCAACTGGATGAGACGAAGAGGTGTCATCGGCCATCGGGTACGTGACCGTCACCGCCGCGTTACACAGTTGATGGACGTGACTGCACGCGTTGTCACACACTACCACATTTTCCTTCCAACCGTTGGTGACCTTCCGCTGGCAGCAGCGTTTGCAGGATGCAGTCCGAGACTTAGTCAGATATCAGCACTCTCGCTCTTTCTACTGCTACCAGGGAGCTGGATGTGGCGGCAATATGTCTGTAAAATGGCTAAGGCGCATTCATCTTGCATTCATCCGAGTCGGTCGACGCCGATGATCCTAATTGCCGGCGTATCTGTGAGTCAATAAAAAATTTCAGGAGGCAATAAATACTCACAGTAACTTCAATGAACAGTATGGGGGTGGATTGAAGGGTTGACAAAGCCTTTTGCTAAGACCCATGGCTCAGACACTCCGACAGCGCTCGGCTATCGCCTTTGAGTGTTCCTCTCTGTGAATGTGACTGGGCTTCCTTGGATCAACTCACTTAGGGTGATGGAAAACGAAGCTACACAAACCTTACGGATGAGCTGGTCTGTGGACGTTCTCGTTTCGAAACGACTGCAGCTTCTCTCAACCCGCGACCTCCCGGCCGACGGGCATTCTGGCGTTGCTCTTGGCAAACCAAGACACCCTCGGGTCTCTCAGGCATGAAGGTAGTCTTTTTGAGCTCACAGGCGCGGGTGTCTAGCTTCCTGCTCAGCCGGGGTGGTTCGGAAGACGTTCGAACACCTCGTGGGGGACCGGTTGGTGTCCTCCGATCGCTCCCGGACGCTTCATCCAATCCCGTTGCGCGCGCTGCTAAGGCTGCGAATATCGGTCCATTGAGGTCTGAGAAGCACCCATAGATCGTAGCACCAAGTGCCGTCAGTCTCTCATGGATGTTTGGTATGTAAATGCCGTTTGCCGGTCAGTGCGCCATGATTTTGTTGTGCACGCAGCAGACTCATCATTCTTCCTCAGTTTCAACCATTGGTCAAATTTTCTTAATATCTGCTCCGTCAACCCGGCCCTATCACCTAGGACAGAAGACCCCAAGAGAACTTCGGAATCACTGCGTAGTCTTCCTGCATCGCCAAGACATCCAAACTTTGATTCGGCGCTGACCTGCTTCGCGGCGCGCGCAGGGAATACACGAGCGCCAGGTTCTTGCGGGGCTCCTTGTTCCGTCTGACGTCGTGAGCACATGAGGTCAAGTAAGTCCCGCCCTGCCTGAATGCCGAGCTCCTGCCGGTCTGTGCTCGGGTGTGGTCGCGAACCTCGGAGGGATGCGCGCATCGGACGATGGCCGAGCTGACAGAGCTCGACGATGGCGTACAAGTGCGGCGATGCGGACGCCGCACTGTCGCGGAACAACCGGAAGGAGCGCGGGTCGAACAGGATTAAGGTGCGCCCTCCTTCGCACGTGATGGGAGCCAATAGGCGGGGCGCAATGGAACCGCTGAAGTTGGAGAACGCGTCTCTCACCCCTAAATATGCGACCGCCTGACGTTGTTCGGGCTACTCACGAGTCCTGCGAAATGCGGTCACCTGTTATCCAGGCGCCAGAACGTATAAGACGCAGGTACTTACCCACTTAGACCCCAGCTGTCGCTTTTCTAAACGCATAACAACGATCATGAAGGTGAGCTCGCCATGGTTGGCGTCGCGGGCACAGCGCGCTCACTATCACTCTCTTAGGTCCTCGCTATCCTCTACGACGGTGGTGTTGCTGCAGAGCAGGAGCCACGCTTGTTGGGAACAGTGGAGAACCAGGTGTGTCTCCTAAGTATATTGCGACGTCGACGTGCTTCTCACTAGTCAAAACAGCTTGGTATACGCAAATTCCTAGAGGAGCAAGGCCACGAGTTTGTAGTAAGACTTCTTGTCCTGTGTACCGGTCGTCATGTTTGACACTGCTCCCGGCTTCAGGTGTCCAGCTCGAAGGAGGGCGCTGATAGCGTATTTCAAAAAGAAATCAAGGACGTCAGTGATGCGGTTTTTCCACCCCTCATATGCTCACCTTATCAAAGGCCGAGGTCCTGATCACGACTCCATTCCACCCTGGCTACCTCACCCGCGAGATCGTCGAGTCGGTGCGCATGCGCCTTCTTACCCTTTCCCGGCCGGCTGATGAGTTTTGCAGGCACCAAAACTCAAGCTGTGCATCACCGCTGGTGTCGGCTCCGACCATATCGACCTGAACGCTGCGGTGGACCACAAGATCCAAGTCCTTGAGGTGAGCCACATGTGTCACCATGAGGACAAAACGATGACGTCATTCGCCAGGTGTCCGGCTCTAATGTTGTGTCCGTCGCCGAGCACGTCGTGATGTCCATCCTTCTGCTCGTCCGCAACTTCGTCCCTGCTCATGAGGTGCGTGCTCGTCTGAGAGAGTATTTTTTGTGGCTCATCTGTCTTTAGATGATCGAGCGCGGTGATTGGCAAGTATCTCAGATCGCCCGCCACGCGTTCGATCTCGAGAATAAGGTTGTTGGCACCATTGGCGCCGGCCGCATCGGGTACCGTGTCCTTCAACGTCTGGTGCCATTTGACTGCAAGGAGCTGCTGTACTACGATTACGCTGCCCTCCCGGCCCGTCGGTCTCCCCGTCCTCACATGCAATTCAGTATCAGCTGATCCTTCTTCAGAGGCTGCCAAGGCCATCAACGCTCGTCGCGTGGAGGACCTGAAGGTTTGCCTCGCGCATATCGTCTTCGTAATTGGTCTGCAATCATTTTTATTCAGGATTTCGTGTCTCAATGCGATGTCGTCACGGTCAACTGCCCACTCCACGAAGGCACGCGCGGCCTCGTAAACTCGGAGCTTCTGAAGCACTTCAAGAAGGTATGCAAAGCTCCGCCTTGTATTCTCTCCACAGCCAACGACGATTTCGCAGGGCGCATGGCTTGTGAACACCGCGCGCGGTGCCATCTGCGACAAGGACGCCGTCGCTGAGGCGCTGAAGAGCGGGCAGCTGAGTGGGTACGCGGGTGACGTGTGGAACGTGCAGCCCGCGCCGCGCGACCATGTCTGGCGCACGATGAAGAACCCCCTCGGCGGTGGCAACGGTATGGTCCCGCACTACTCCGGCACGACGCTCGACGCGCAAGCGCGCTATGCGAATGGCGTGAAGAGTATCCTGGAGAACTACCTCAGCGGCAAGCCGCAGGAGCCTGGGAACGTCATCATCGGCGTGAGTGGGTACGAAACGAAAGCTTGTGAGTTCCCTCCTTCAATTTGGCGATCGCGGCGCTGATACTGCCACACAGACGGTCAGCGCTGAGGAATGTCGCTCGTGTAGTCTATCGATGCTCAGTGTGATTGTATATGTATAATATGGCAGTCTCCTTGCGAAAGTCGTGCTGATGAGAAGGAATGCTGGAGCGCCGTCGACACTCATGCCACTAAGTCGCTGTCCTTCTCATAATTTGAACAACCGAACCTCGAAGCGGTGGTGGGAAGGAGTCCGGGTTTCCGATTGAATCCTGAGATGTTCGTCCGGGGATAGTAGATAAGCGCCTGACTCAGCCTTCTCTTCGCGGGGGGGTTCGAGAGTCCGAACCTACGTTTTAATACGGAAATGGCAAGCGCAGTCGTCTGTTATCCCCGCTGAGGCCTCCTCGACGACGCCGCAGACCATGTCTGCAACACCGGGCCTTGTGTCGACCGTGCTAAACCTCCCTCGCCCTTCCAGCTCTTCCTGGAGGAGCGGGCGCGCTCTCACATCCAAGGCAGACCCGTCAAAGGCGACCGTAGATGCACAAGCGGAAGATATCGTCGATGGCGCGAGCGACTCAGAGGACCTCAAGCTCCCGCGAATGCGGTCGCTGGTCATTATGCTCTTGACGAACGTTTTGCTGCAGGTACCTGCGCTCTGAGATGGAGCTGTAACTTTTGTTTCCTGACAACCTGTACAGACTACCTTCTTCATTATCGTGTCTTCCGGCAGCAAATACGCTGAATTTCTTGGCGAGAGCGCGACGTTCTCCGGTCTCTTTATTGGTGTGCCCACCATCTTCTCTGGGCTCACCCGCCTACCTCTCGTCAAGTGGGATCGAGGTAATGTCTGCCATAGTGACTGTCGCCGGCCTCACGTAATGCACGCATTATGCAGGGACATACAAGGTTCCATTGCAAGTTGCCTGTGCGGCAGCCATCCTCGGCAACATCCTCCACGGGCTTGCCTACCGTGCGGCGGCCGGTCCTGGTCCGTGCCAAGTTCCTCTACCTCATTCTCATCGCCCGAATCGTCATGGGTGTAGCCTTCTCGAACCTCCTCTACACGAATCGCTATTGCACAGACGGGCGCCTCGTTGGCGTGCGCAGGCGGACCACGCTGGCAGGCTGGCTCGTCGTGGGCCAGAGCACCGGCTTCACAGTCGGGCCATTCGTCGGTGGTGTGTTGTATAGGATCGGCTTCGGCAACACCATTTTCAACGGTTACACGAGCCCCGGGTGGATCATGTCAGGGGTCTGGGTCGCCTTTGGCATTGCCGCGACGCTGTGTGGCTCGACGACGTGCCACCCGCTCCTGCTCGCGTCTCCGGTTCAAATAACATTACCCTCCAGGATACCACAGCACTCGCTTCTCCCAGACGGCCTGCTGAGCGCCGCTCTGAGGAAGGCATCATGGACGTGTCGCGGTCATCACCACCCCCGTCCTTACACGAGCCCGCACCCGTCTTCGAGCAAGACGGTGACCTCTCCCAGATCTCCTACCGCCAATGGGCCGTCATCGCGACGATGTGTTGGTTCGCCATGACGTGCTTCTTCGTGCTCGGCACGTGGGAGGCGAACACCCCGATCTTCACCGCCCACGCGTTCGGCTGGACGCCCTTCGCGGCAGGCAATCTCATCGCGCTCGGCGGCGTGTGCACGTTCCCGTTCATGTTAGCGAACGTGTTCTTCGCGCAGCGCGTACAGGACCGCCACATCCTCGCCGTGGGCCCCGTGCTCGGCCTCGCGGGCCTCCTCTCGATGCTGAGCATCGTCGCCATGGACCGCGTGCACCCACTGGCACATGGCATCTTCGCGTGCTGGTTCCTCGTCGCCCTCGGCTTCAACCTCGCGAGCACCGTCACGCTCAGCCTGCTATCAAAGCAGATGCCGCATCATTACAATCGGAAGATGAGCATGGCGATCCAGTACAGCAACTTCACGGGACGCGTCTTAGGCGCAGTTGTGGGGAGTTGCGGGCCTGTAGGTGGGTATGACACGCTACGCGGGACTGCAGATCGGGCTGCTGGGGTTTGGTGGGCTGATGTTCTTGACCATGTGGAGGGAACTGAATGCGAACAACGGTTAAGGAGGACGGCTTACTAGATTGGAACAGAACGAATAAGCACAACACGATTTTTTGCAACGACATACCCATACCAACCTAATGATCTTAACAGGCTTAGCCTAATATCATTCGAGCACATCCTAGACCGGCGTTTCACTGCTTGCCCCACCAGCCGCCCAACAGGCTACTCAAGCCACCCTTCGACGGTGCATTGGGTTCCGGCGTCGGCGCACGGATCTCCTCCTCCAACTTCGGCCGCGCCGACGGCCGCTTATCCGGCGCCGGCGCGATAGGCACAGCCCCTGGCTGCGCGACCTGCGGCTGCGGCTTATTGCCGGCTCGTTCCTGCAGGCGGTCCATGTCGAGCTGCACGTAATTCAGCGCAATGTCGAAGAACAGTGGCTTCTTGTACGCCGCTGTACGCGAACCACTCCGTCTTGAAGCGCAGCGCGTCGGCTGTGAGGTCGCTGTCGAGGTTATCGACGTCGGCGAGCGCGAGGAGGTAGAAGCCGGCCGTCGCCCGTGGCGATGAGGTCTGTGTCGATGATGGAGAGGACGGAGCGAGTTTCGCGTAAGTGGATCTGGCCGCGCTGGAGGAGGATGAGGGCTTCGCCATATTTCTTGATAGGAACGTAGGCGCGCGCAAGATACATGCACCTGTAGTCCGAAACGTTCAGCGGGATACAGAACTGAATCCACGCCACGGACCTTCTGCGCTAGTGAAAGATATCCAAGCATCGACAGCCGTTGCCAGATCAGGACTCTATTTTGTTCAAGCTCTGCAAGACAGTGTCGAGCAACTTGACCAGCGCAGGGAACAAACGGACGTCGACCTGCTCCTTCTGCGGCTTGGAGGGCTCTGCCGCGCCAGACAATTGCCCTTGTCGGAGTGCCGCTTATTCTGTGCGTGCTGCGAGGAGAGCAGCGTTGAGATGAGGAGCAAGTCTCTTGAATGTGGCGGGCCAGAAGGTGGTAGACGATAAAGATGTGAACGAAGGCAATGTCGCGCGCGCCGGCGACGAGTAGACGCAGCGCCGCTCAACTACATATACGGCGATTAGGTCTCACGGGCGACGAGATGGAGTCAAGGAACGTACCTGCTGCGCCTCTCTACAAGCTTGCGTGCAACTTCCTCAGCATCGCTGAGGGCAAGAAGGATGTTGTGATATGCCGCGACGCCCCTCTTCGACTTGCTCCCCTTCACTGCCTTGCCTTTTCTCTTCTGTTCTCCCGTCTTCGGCTGAGACGCCTCCGCGCTCTCATGTTTCAATTTCGCCTCGCCTTCCTGTGACTTCAGCAGAGCATCGACGAGCTCAGGATTGCGGACGGGGACCGGCTCGCGCTCCGAACGGCAGAGCGCCCAGCTTCTTCTTGGCCTGGTCCTTCCCGGCGCTCGCGCCCTCACCTCTTAGCTTCTGCACAAGTTGCTCGTAGCCGTCCACGAGCTGCGCACGGTGCTGGCCGGCGATTTCAGCGACAAATTGTCGACGTCATACCCCTTCTTGTTCCCCAGCTCGTGCGCGCAGTAGCGGATCTCGGGCCCCACCTCGTCAGCGAAGTACGTGGCCAGCGCCTGGTCCCTGCTAGTCTCGGCCTGGTTCGCGTGCTCGCCGAAGAAGGCTCTTCGCGACGCCGAGCTGGATGAGCGCGTCGTCGAACTCGTCGGGGTAGCGCAGGAACCGGCCGTTGAGGATGAAGGTGTATGCTGTGATCTCGAGCAAGCCCTGCGCGGGCAGGCGGACGGCGCTGTAGAGTATCTGGCAGTGGGAGAGGAGCTGTATCGCCCAGTGGACTACGCGGCGGAAGCGTCCGGTCGCGTTGTGTCGGACCGCGCTGGCCTTTTCGTCATTTTCGGGCTGCGAGGCGAGGGCGAGGAGCTCATGGGAGTAGGACCAGGCGCGCTGGGCCTCCAAGAGTGTCAGCTGGAGGCTGCGCGACCGATCAACACGTTCAAATGCCTGCCATCGTGCTGCAAACGCACTGTCTGTCCTGAATCTTGTCCAGCGGGGTCGGAGGCTGCTTCTTGAATTCACGACCTTTCCCATGCGTGAGCTTCAACGTGGAGCGCAATCGATGCGTCCTGTTGGCACAGTGCTTGCTGTAAACGATATCTCCGCCTAAGCAGCATCTTCGAATGTGGCAGAAACTCCGAGCGCACCGATAGCGTTCGAAGTCGTGGTATCTCAGGCCGTACAAGCTGCGCTGTTGCGAGCTGTAATGCTAGAATCCGATCGCTTATTGACGGTCCTGGGTGCGCGGATACATGCCACATACCTCAAAACGACGACATTGTCCTGGAAGAGTCGGCCATCTAAGACATTGCGGTGGAAGTGCTGCGGATATTTATGTGGTGGTGGACGCGAGAAAGCAAGTGAACGCCGGCGACGCGTCCCGATCTGGCTGCGCACTGCCTCCACAGTCGAGTGGCACACCAAGAAATACTGTGGAAATAACTGTAAAAAGACTGTACGTATTTGACGAGAAAAATCTTGGAAATACTGTAAAGTATTCATAAAGAAATACTTAACCCCGCGGCTGTGGGCCTTTGTCTGCCTTAGTGTTTCTTATGCAATACTTCAAATACCTCTCACAGTATCTCTGGTAATATACGTAGAATCCTTTTACCATAATTTCCACGGTATTTCTGATGAAATACCCGGCTGTGCAGGCAGTGGCGTGCATTCATGATTCACCCTGATTCACTCAGCAAGCTCCATTTCCCTTCGCGATCACCGTTGGTCACCGCTAACGAATTTACAGCCGCACCCATACTATGGCCGACGAGTTGCTCCCACCATCACTCCAGAATGTGATTGACCAGAAGTCGCTCAAGGGGATCTTTTGCGGCACTTGGCGAAACATTGAATATTTGTGCGCAATATATTCGAAACATCCAGTACGCTCATCCCTCTCGCTATCCCACTTGCCCTCTTATTCGCTTGTTCACTTTCCTATTCTCAAAGATCAGAGACAGAAAGACGAGATAAAAATTAGCACGCACTTGTTCCATTCCTACCGCGGTTATCATTCTTGTGGCTCCATGTTACGGGCCCACTTCATGAACTCCAACCAATGTGTTTTGAAATCGGGGTCGAAGTCGTGGCCCTGGCCGACTTCCGTAAGGATTGGAAACATGTCGGACTTGAAGCTCGGGACCTGGTCAGCTTCAGGTTCGTTCTTCGTCGGGTCGGGCTTATACCCCCTGGGGTGTACGTCACCGATGCCAGGGGTATTCTCTCGGTCGAAGTAGAGAAACCTGCACCAGTGACCTACGATGCACAGCCCCCATACACGTGGCAGTGAGCTGTGCTCGCAAAATGCGAACTGAACTTGCTGGACAACTTGAGGCATCATCTCAATGGCGCGAGACTCTGCCAAAATCTTCGCGATGCCTTTGTTGAATAGGCTGGCCTTCGTCCAAGGCTGGGGCTTGATTTCGACGATAGACACGAGGGCTCGGTCAGTCTGACCTCGCCGCCTGATGATGGCGAAGTCTGTCAAGCGGTGCTTGATGTCGTCCTCGGAGATTTGTCCACCATCGTCCGTCAGAGGCTTTGAACTTGTGGACGAGTTGAGATTGGAACGCGCATGATCCGCGGTGAATTTTGCAGACATGTCGTCGTCCTCGTAAATGCCACGAGCTTCGGGGTCGGTGCTTTCGGTCGGTTGCTTGCGTGATCCGCCCTCGTGGTACGAACGAATGCCTATCGGTGGACCCTTGTCGCTTACTATAGTCGCAGGTGAGTTCGTACACGGGTAAAACAAGAGCATCAAGAAATCAGAACGCACACACTACGCCCCATAAGTCATCTATGTCCATCCTACTAGTATCATCGTCATCCTCAGGCTCCGAGTCGGGACCGCCGGGTGACCCCGCACCACCGGAATTACTTTGCAGCGCGTGCTTTCGCGCATACAAAGGTGCTTGAGGAGCGACGTTGAAGGACTCCGTAGCCGTACGGTATAATCCTGTCAAGTATGAGAGGGCCAAGTTGTGGGCCTCGTACCAAGACTCCTCGCGTTCACTTTGGAGGGCATCTTCAAAGCACGTTGCCACATCGGCAGCAACGCCCACCCTGGTCAACCTGACCGTGTCATCCTGGGGCCACATAGCAGGTGCGTCTGGCTCTTCGTATTCCATAGGGATACTGTGAAAGGAGGATGGCTGATACTGACTGAGGGGCGAGGATGCGTGAGCCGAAGGCAAAGAGCCCTATGCGATATAAATACTTCTCTGGGAGACTCGTTTACCGTATTGTTCCCAATTCCGTGCAGGCCGGTGAGGTATAGTAATAGTAATACCAGCTTGAGGGAATGCGTGGTTATTATCATCTTGCATTGTTGGAAGATCCAGCCAGTCCCGAAGATTTGCCGGAGATGCGGCCACAAGCTATGACCTGTCTGCGTCTGTAAAGCGTCATTTCCGTGCTTTAGATTAAGACGTGTATTTCAGGATGATGACTGGAGTGAGGTAGACACGACACACCGTCTTCTGTGCAGGGTCGACGGTGTCGGCGGGCGGCAAAGTTGGGCAATTAGCCGGAGGTTACCGCGAATTGCACTATGATGACAGTTCGTCCTAGCCTTGCAGCTTGATGGCCAAGAGAACGCGGAACAATGGGAAACCAGAACAATGGGAAACCAGCGTACATGTATGTGGCCGGAACGGGCCGTGGGCGCTTAGCACGGCTATCATAAGACCTTGGACACGAACCTGTTCATTCGTTCAGTGCCCCCGCCATGAGCGACTCAGACTCTTCAACCTCCACCGTCGTTCCCACTCGCGAGCGCGGCGAGTTCCTCCCGCGGGAAGGCAAAAAGCTTGTGTACACGATTGAGGTGAGTAGCTGTGACTGCATGGGCCACTTGCCCGATGTACTGACAATCTCTCCTTGTCAGGATCGAGCGTTCTTCTTCGAGCACCAACAGCCATTGCGCCAGCTTCCTCACTACCTATATCCGCTGCCCAACTGCCCTTACCTCCCTCCTGTCCTCCATCTCGGCTGGCTATTCGACAACGATGCCATCATGCAGTACACGTTGCAGCACCTCCCGCATCTCGTCGTCCATACCTCGACTTCGGCTAGCATGTCGATGACACCAAACACTGACATGACACTCCTTAGTCCCGGCTGGACTTCGGGAGTCATGCAGCATCTCGGTTTGCCTCGGTTCTCGAAGAGCACGGCCGGCGTCGTGATAATCTCAGACATCCGGAATGGCAAGGGATTCCAGTTGGGATTTTCCCTTGGTACGAACCACAAAGGCGTCATCGCCGAGGAACACCGCTCCAAACTGCGCGACTTCTTTGCCCAGGGCCAGCCAGAGAAGTGGTTTTTGGACATCTGTGACTGGCAGTGGGTCCGCCGCGGAAGAGCTCGTCGAACAGGTTTGCAGTACCATGTTTCTTGCATTGCGCCGTTCACTAATACGCGTCTTCAGTTCTCAAACCGCGCATCGAAGAATCACGGGCGTGAACGACGCGCTCGTGACTCGACCGAACCCCAATACGCATCATTCGCTTTGTGTATTCTTATCGATTTGCATTATCCCCCCCGCCCTGTCGCTATGTTCTAGAAGTGTATCAAATAATTCTCATGAATGCCACTATACAGTCTGTGGTATATCCTGGGTTCAAGGCAGGTCATCGTTGCTGGGTCTTGACGGTGCATCATGGCACAGTTCATCCTCCTCAAGCATCTGTCGAGTTCTGGGGGCCTAGGTTCTCACTCGAAGAGCACTGACGTACTGTCATTCAGATCCACCATGGCGCTTGTGTTATGTGGTGGCAGTTCGAGAGAATGTTGCTTGTGGCTCACCTGGCTGTAGATGATCGAGCGCGGTGATTGGCAAGTATCTCAGATCGCCCGCAATGCGTTTGACCTCGAGAATAAGGTTGTTGGCACCATTGGCGCTGGCCGCATCGGGTACCGTGTCCTTCAACGCCTCGTGCCATTTGACTGCAAGGAGCTGTTGTACTACGATTACGCTGCTGCCCTCCCGGCCCGTCAGTCTCCCCATTCTCACATGCAATTCTGTATCAGCTGATGCTTCTTCAGAGGCTGCCAAGGCCATCAACGCTCGTCGCGTGGAGGATCTGAAGGTTTGTCTCGCGCATATCGTCTCCGTAATTGGTCTCAAATATCATCATTTAGGATCTCGTGTCTCAATGCGATGTCGTCACGGTCAACTGCCCACTTCACGAAGGCACGCGCGGCCTCGTAAACGCGGAGCTTCTGAAGCACTTCAAGAAGGTATGCAAACCTCCGCCTTGTATTCTCTCCACAGCTAACGACGATTTCGCAGGGCGCATGGCTTGTGAACACCGCGCGCGGTGCCATCTGCGACAAGGACGCCGGCGCTGAGGCGCTGAAGAGCGGGCAGCTGAGTGGGTACGCGGGTGACGTGTGGAACGTGCAGCCCGCGCCGCGCGACCATGTCTGGCGCACGATGAAGAACCCCCTCGGCGGTGGCAACGGTATGGTCCCGCACTACTCCGGCACGACGCTCGACGCGCAAGCGCGCTATGCGAATGGCGCGAAGAGTATCCTGGAGAACTACCTCAGCGGCAAGCCGCAGGAGCCTGGGAACGTCATCATCGGCGTGAGTGGGTACGAAACGAAAGCTTGTGAGTTCCCTCCTTCGGTTTGGCGATCGCGGCGCTGATACTGCAACGCAGACGGTCAGCGCTGAGGAATGTTGCTCGGGTAGTTTATCGATGCTCACTGTGATTGTATAAGTATGATATGGCATTCTGCTTGCGAAAGTCGCGTGCTGATGAAAAGAATTGTTGGAGCGCCGTCACTCATGCCACTAAGTCGCACCGTTCTTCTCATGATTTAGACAACCGAACCTCGAAGCGGTGGTGGGAAGGAGCTGGGTTTCCGATTGAATTCTGAGATGTTCGTCCGGGGATAGTAGATAAGCGCCTGACTCACCTCTGCAACTGCAAGGCCTTCTCTTCGCGCGCGCGTTCGCGGGGGGTTTGAGAGTCCGAACCTACGTTATATGAGGGAAATAGCAGGCGCAGTCATTTTTATCCCCGCTGAGGTCTCCTCGACGATGCCAGACCATGTCTGCAACACCGGGCATTGTGTCGACCGTGCTAAACCTCCCTCGCCCTTCCAGCTCTTCCTGGAGGAGCGGGCGCGCTCTCACATCCAAGGCAGACCCGTCAAAGGCGACCGTAGATGCACAAGCGGAAGATATCGTCGATGGCGCGAGCGACTCAGAGGACCTCAAGCTCCCGCGAATGCGGTCGCTGGTCATTATGCTCTTGACGAACGTTTTGCTGCAGGTACCTGCGCTATGAGATGGAGCTGTAACTTTTGTTTCCTGACAATCTGTACAGACTACCTTCTTCATTATCGTGTCTTCCGGCAGCAAATACGCTGAATTTCTTGGCGAGAGCGCGACGTTCTCCGGTCTCTTTATTGGTGTGCCCACCATCTTCTCTGGGCTCACCCGCCTACCTCTCGTCAAGTGGGATCGAGGTAATGTCTGCCATAGTGACTGTCGCCGGCCTCACGTAATGCACGCATTATGCAGGGACATACAAGGTTCCATTGCAAGTTGCCTGTGCGGCAGCCATCCTCGGCAACATCCTCCACGGGCTTGCCTACCGTGCGGCGGCCGGTCCTGGTCCGTGCCAAGTTCCTCTACCTCATTCTCATCGCCCGAATCGTCATGGGTGTAGCCTTCTCGAACCTCCTCTACACGAATCGCTATTGCACAGACGGGCGCCTCGTTGGCGTGCGCAGGCGGACCACGCTGGCAGGCTGGCTCGTCGTGGGCCAGAGCACCGGCTTCACAGTCGGGCCATTCGTCGGTGGTGTGTTGTATAGGATCGGCTTCGGCAACACCATTTTCAACGGTTACACGAGCCCCGGGTGGATCATGTCAGGGGTCTGGGTCGCCTTTGGCATTGCCGCGACGCTGTGTGGCTCGACGACGTGCCACCCGCTCCTGCTCGCGTCTCCGGTTCAAATAACATTACCCTCCAGGATACCACAGCACTCGCTTCTCCCAGACGGCCTGCTGAGCGCCGCTCTGAGGAAGGCATCATGGACGTGTCGCGGTCATCACCACCCCCGTCCTTACACGAGCCCGCACCCGTCTTCGAGCAAGACGGTGACCTCTCCCAGATCTCCTACCGCCAATGGGCCGTCATCGCGACGATGTGTTGGTTCGCCATGACGTGCTTCTTCGTGCTCGGCACGTGGGAGGCGAACACCCCGATCTTCACCGCCCACGCGTTCGGCTGGACGCCCTTCGCGGCAGGCAATCTCATCGCGCTCGGCGGCGTGTGCACGTTCCCGTTCATGTTAGCGAACGTGTTCTTCGCGCAGCGCGTACAGGACCGCCACATCCTCGCCGTGGGCTCCGCGCTCGGCCTCGCGGGCCTTCTCTCGATGCTGGGCATCGTCGCCATGGACCGCGTGCACCCACATAGCATCTTCGCGTGCTGGTTCCTCGTCGCCCTCGGCTTCAACCTCGCGAGCACCGTCACGCTCAGCCTGCTATCAAAGCAGATGCCGCATCATTACAATGGGAAGATGAGCATGGCGATCCAGTACAGCAACTTCACGGGACGCGTCTTAGGCGCAGTGTGGGGAGGTGCGGGGCTGCAGGTGGGTATGACACGCTACGCGGGACTGCAAATCGGGCTGCTGGGGGTTGGTGGGCTGATGTTCTTGACCATGTGGAGGGAGCTGAAGGCGAACAAGTATTGAGGAGGACGGCTTAGATTGGAACAGAACGAATGAGCATAACACGATTATTTTGCAACGACATACCCATACCAACCTATCTTAACAGGCACTCAAGCCACCCTTCGACGGCGCACTGGGTTCCGGCGTCGGCGCACGGATCTCCTCCTCCAACTTCGGCCGCGCCGACGACCGCTTATCCGCCGCCGGCGCGATAGGCACAGCCCTTGGCTGCGTGACCTGCGGCTGCGGCTTCTTGCCGGCGCGTTCCTGCAGGCGGTCCATGTCGAGCTGCACGTAATTTCAGCGCAATGTCGAAGAACACTGGCTTCTTGTACGCCTTGTTGTCCGCGCTTGACGAGCCGGCGCTGTACGCGAACCACTCCGTCTTGAAGCGCAGCGCGTCGGCTGTGAGGTCGCTGTCGAGGTTATCGACGTCGGCGAGCGCGAGGAGGTAGAAGCCGGGGTCGCCGGTGGCGATGAGGTCTGTGTCGATGGTGGAGAGGACGGAGCGAGTTTCGCGTAAGTGAATCTGGCCGCGCTGGAGGGGGATGAGGGCTTCGCCGAATTTCTTGATAGGAACGTAGGCGCGCGCAAGATACATGCACCTGTAGTCCGAAACGTTCAGCGGAAGACAGAACTGAATCCACGCCACGGACCTTCTGACGCTAGTGAAAGATATTTGAGCATCGACAGCCGTTGCCAGATCGGGACTCTATTTTGTTCAAGCTCTGCAAGACAGTGTCGAGCAACTTGACCAGCGCAGGGAACAAACGGACGTCGACCTGCTCCTTCTGCGGCTTGGAGGGCTCTGCCGCGCCAGACTTGCCCTTGGCGGAGTGCCGTTTGTTCTGTGCGTGCTGCGAGGAGAGCAGCGTTGAGATGAGGAGCAAGTCTCTTTGAATGCGGCGGGCCAGAAGGTGGTAGACGATAAAGATGTGAACGAAGGCACTGTCGCGCGCGCCGGCGAAGAGACTAGACGCAGCGCCGCTCAACTACATATACGGCGATTGGGTCTCTCGAGTCAAGGAACGTACCTGCTGCGCCTCTACAAGCTTGCGTGCAACTTCCTCAGCATCGCTGAGGGCAAGAGATGTTGTCATATGCCGCGACGCCCCTCTTCGACTTGCTCCCCTTCACTGCCTTGCCTTTTCTCTTCTGTTCTCCCGTCTTCGGCTGAGACGCCTCCGCGCTCTCATGTTTCAATTTCGCCTCGCCTTCCTGTGACTCCAGCAGAACATCGACGAGCTCAGGATTGCGGACGGGAACCGGCTCGCCCTCCCAACAGCAGAGTGCCCAGCTTTTTCTTGGCCTGGTCCTTCCCGGCGCTCGCGCCCTCGCCTCTCAGCTTCTGCACAAGTTGCTCGTAGCCGTCCACGAGCTGCGCGCGGTGCTGGCCGGCGACCTCGGCGACATTATTGTCGACGTCATACGCCTTCGTGTTCCCCAGCTCGTGCGCGCAGTAGCGGATCTCGGGGCCCACCTCGTCGGCGAAGTACGTGGCCCGCGCCTGTTTCCTGCTCGTCTCGGCCTGGTTCGCGAGCTCGTCGAGAAGGCTCTTCGCGACGCCGAGCTGGATCAGCGCGTCGTCGAACTCGTCGGGGTAGCGCAGGAACCGGCCGTTGAGGATGAGGGTTTATGCCGTGATCTCGAGCAAGCCCTGCGCGGGCCGGCGGCCGGCGCTGTAGAGTGTCCAGTGGCACTGGGAGAGGAGCCGTGTCGCCCAGTAGACTACGCGGCGGAAGCGTCCGGTCGCGTTGTGTCGGAGCGCGCTGGCCTTTTCGTCATTTTCGGGCTGCGAGGCGAGGGCGAGGAGCTCTTGGGAGTAGGACCAGGCGCGCTCGGCCTCCAGGAGCGTCAGCTGGAAGCTAGAAACTCCGAGCGCGCCGATAGTGTTCGAAGTCGTGGTATCTCAGGCCGTACAAGCTGCGCTGCTCATTTGCGAGCTGTAATGCTAAAATCCGATCGCTTATTAGGGGAGCTCAGAGTAGACCGTTTTCGTTTCCGTTTCGTTTTCAAACGCCTTTCGTTTTCGATTCGGCCCGCGGCATAAGTGACCCGATGTGTGACAATCGTGTGACTTTAGGTGACGCTCGCGTTGTGCGGCGTCTTCGTGTCTCACACACTCATTCCCTCGCGATACCTCCTTAATCTACACTCTCCTACTCTCTTAATGCCCCGGAAACGCGGCCGCTCGGACTCCGACCAGCCTGAGACAGCTCCGGGCAAGAAATCCCGTGAGGAGAACATCAGCTGGGGCACAAATAAGAAGCCAAATGAGCTGCTCCTGCAGCTCATCACGGAGCTCGAACAGCCGCAAAATCGCAAGGTTATGTTTGGTAACAAGCGTGGTGAGGTATGCAGGTGGCCCACGCATCATCTGGGCTTTGTTACTGACATCTTTCCAGAAGAAAAGCGGAGAAAGTAAGGTCGCAGCGGGTCAGCGGCTTGCTCGCATCCTCTGGAAGGATGCTCCGGACTCGGATTTCGTCAGTCTGGGAGCAAAGGTGCTCGGGAAAATAAATCAGTATGTCCATACCCTTATTGGATGCCTCATACGTGCTCACAGGCTTGTGTAGGCTACGCATCACCTATCACTCCAAGGTTCGGCGCATTAAGTGCACGGGTGGAGGTGTCCTCACTGGGAATGAGGCCATCGTCGACACAGGTGATGCCGACGATGGTCCAGATGAGTATTTGGTCTGCTACATAGGGCCAGATGGCCCATCCGAGGATACCGATGCACGCCACAAGAATATCTGGCGTAAGTTCATTTTGTGATCTCCGATGAGCACGCTGGAGGCTAACACATCCTGTGCAGAGGAGATCGAGGCCGAGTTCGCTGTCTTCCCCCGAATTCACGCGATCCTTGCCACCCGCCCAAATGAAAACCCGATCATCATCACGACTGGGGTTGGTCCGGACGGTCACCGCACAGTGCACTATCAGCCTCCCGACGACGCGCCACCTGTGCGGCAACCGCGCGAAGAGGACATAGACCCCGTCCTACGCGTTCACGATGGCCCGGCGCCTCTCGCGCAAGACTCTTCTGCGACCGCACCCGGCCCGGGATCGCCACCGCAGACGCCACACACTCCCAAAGAGAACCGCGTGCCGCCCTCGTCGCAAGCAAGTGCGAAGAAGACTCCCGCACACCTGTCGGAAGAGAAGCTGGAGAGCTTGAAGGGTCGCTTCAAGCCCACGTCACGCACCGGCATTCAAGACATACTGAAGGAGTCCATCGAGTAAGTAATACTAGTTGTTGGTAATGCACGTGGACTAATTCATGTGGCAGGCGTAGCTTTGCGGTGTCAAAGGAAGAGAACATCCGCAAAGCTGTCGACAGGCTGCGCGATGACATGAATAGTCTTCGCCAAGACGCTCGCGATCGCCACGACCGCCTCTTTCGTGAGCTGCAGATTGGCTTGTGGACGAACGATGAGTATCGCCGCAAGTCGGAAGCACTTGACGATGACCTTCAGCTGCAGCTTCAAGATCTCCGTGAAAATATATCGCGCCTTCAGAATCCTCCTCTGGTTGTCGCCGCCGCTACGCCCGCTCGTTCCATCTCACGCACGGGCTCTATGTCAACCGCTGCATCGACGCCTTCATCTCTGCCGCGCGCATCGACACCTCCGGATGATGAGCCCGAGAGCGAGATGACAAGCCAGAGAGAAAATAGTCCTCCCTGGGATGAGAGCCAGTTGGACAGAGATCTTGGACGAGGATCATCTGTGGTTCCAGACGAGTTGGAGCGAGGCTTAGTCTGATCATTTTGCTTTTGTCCTTTCTAACTGCAGCCTCTCATTTAATGCTACACAGTCCTTTCTTCTTTCTGATTATATCTCTCTTACTCTTTACAATCTCAGATTTAATCTTGTTCATTTATACAAGTCCTGCTCGTTGAGCGGCTACTATTTCTGCCACAAGGCCACGTCTCCTAGCCTCGCAATCATCATCCTCTGTGATATCATCATCTATAGGATCATCTGGCTCCCCCCTATCGTCCTCTTCCTGAGCACGTGAGTGCCAAGTCGCAAAGCTTGTCCCACTCGCCCATCCTTCGATGTCGAGCACTGCGTTGTGCAAGATGATGCAACATGAAATCCACCGACACGCTCGTATATGGTCCCGATTGTAACGGATATTGAGCCGTAAGCCACGAAGGGATTGCCATCGGCCCTTGAGTGCACCCATGGTGTGTTCAGAGCGAACGCGTAGGCGAGCTACGTGTTTGTCGAATAAGGCATTTGAGCGGTCTAACGACGCTGGTTTCTTGTGAACTGGGATGGTCCGCGAGCTGACAGGGTACGCAGAGTCACCCCATGCAAACTCGTCACCTCTGAAGAACCAGTCGGTATGCTTGACAGCTGCAGTATGCTCAAATGCAGATGCATCATGAGCAGAACCGGTCATGCCAAGCGAATAGTCAACGATTCGTAGATTCGACGGTGTATTGCCAATCTGTGTACAGATATGTCAGTCAGGAGCTATTAGAAGATATCCAGCATACCTGGACGTTGAACCCATAGTTGCACTTCCTTGTGTAGTACGCGTCACCGTCGAGGCCGGGGCGACTGTACAGGACAACAATTGTCCCGTCGTACATCACCCATCCCTCCCTCCAGGTGGATCCCGTGAAACCAAGCTGCTCATCAATCCACCTTTTCTCGACCTCTTTCTCCTCCTCTGTTAGCGGCCGTACAAACATCCCATGCAAGGACATCAGCGCCTCCTGACATCTCTCCGTGTATAGCTCCACAGCGCCCTCTGAACAGCCCGCTGCACGGCTGATATCCTCGAGAGATGCGCCATTGCCATAGCGACCCATACGGTACAGGGTCACCGCTAATTGCGTTCGGATATCCTCCTGCGGGGTTTCGAGTTGTTCTGGAATACGGGATGACCCTCGATGAGGCCAAGGATAGTGTCGAAGACGTGGGGAGAGACACGGAGCATGTTGATAAAGCGGTGGTGATGGGCAGGATCCTGTGCATACTCCCATGCAAGCTGGAGATTGCCGGCTTTAACGACGGGAGGACGGGGGTTGATGTAGCGGGAGGATAGGATGGTGTGAAGGATTGAGCTATCGCGTTGGAGCTGCTCCATCATAGCTGTGGCTGAAGATGGAGGCATGAGTGCCATCTGGATAGCCATATATGTGATGTATGCGTCGATAATCTCATCGTGGTAGGTAGCACGGGCCATGGCTGGTGGAAGAGCTCGAAAGCAATGGCGGCGGTGTCGCGCAGCGGCGTAGATTGAGTGACATTATGTAATATCACGCCGGGGCGCCGAATCGAAAACGAAAGGCGTTTGAAAACGAAACGGAAACGAAAACGGTCTACTCTGAGCTCCCCTATTAGGGGAGCTCAGAGTAGACCGTTTTCGTTTCCGTTTCGTTTTCAAACGCCTTTCGTTTTCGATTCGGCCCGCGGCATAAGTGACCCGATGTGTGACAATCGTGTGACTTTAGGTGACGCTCGCGTTGTGCGGCGTCTTCGTGTCTCACACACTCATTCCCTCGCGATACCTCCTTAATCTACACTCTCCTACTCTCTTAATGCCCCGGAAACGCGGCCGCTCGGACTCCGACCAGCCTGAGACAGCTCCGGGCAAGAAATCCCGTGAGGAGAACATCAGCTGGGGCACAAATAAGAAGCCAAATGAGCTGCTCCTGCAGCTCATCACGGAGCTCGAACAGCCGCAAAATCGCAAGGTTATGTTTGGTAACAAGCGTGGTGAGGTATGCAGGTGGCCCACGCATCATCTGGGCTTTGTTACTGACATCTTTCCAGAAGAAAAGCGGAGAAAGTAAGGTCGCAGCGGGTCAGCGGCTTGCTCGCATCCTCTGGAAGGATGCTCCGGACTCGGATTTCGTCAGTCTGGGAGCAAAGGTGCTCGGGAAAATAAATCAGTATGTCCATACCCTTATTGGATGCCTCATACGTGCTCACAGGCTTGTGTAGGCTACGCATCACCTATCACTCCAAGGTTCGGCGCATTAAGTGCACGGGTGGAGGTGTCCTCACTGGGAATGAGGCCATCGTCGACACAGGTGATGCCGACGATGGTCCAGATGAGTATTTGGTCTGCTACATAGGGCCAGATGGCCCATCCGAGGATACCGATGCACGCCACAAGAATATCTGGCGTAAGTTCATTTTGTGATCTCCGATGAGCACGCTGGAGGCTAACACATCCTGTGCAGAGGAGATCGAGGCCGAGTTCGCTGTCTTCCCCCGAATTCACGCGATCCTTGCCACCCGCCCAAATGAAAACCCGATCATCATCACGACTGGGGTTGGTCCGGACGGTCACCGCACAGTGCACTATCAGCCTCCCGACGACGCGCCACCTGTGCGGCAACCGCGCGAAGAGGACATAGACCCCGTCCTACGCGTTCACGATGGCCCGGCGCCTCTCGCGCAAGACTCTTCTGCGACCGCACCCGGCCCGGGATCGCCACCGCAGACGCCACACACTCCCAAAGAGAACCGCGTGCCGCCCTCGTCGCAAGCAAGTGCGAAGAAGACTCCCGCACACCTGTCGGAAGAGAAGCTGGAGAGCTTGAAGGGTCGCTTCAAGCCCACGTCACGCACCGGCATTCAAGACATACTGAAGGAGTCCATCGAGTAAGTAATACTAGTTGTTGGTAATGCACGTGGACTAATTCATGTGGCAGGCGTAGCTTTGCGGTGTCAAAGGAAGAGAACATCCGCAAAGCTGTCGACAGGCTGCGCGATGACATGAATAGTCTTCGCCAAGACGCTCGCGATCGCCACGACCGCCTCTTTCGTGAGCTGCAGATTGGCTTGTGGACGAACGATGAGTATCGCCGCAAGTCGGAAGCACTTGACGATGACCTTCAGCTGCAGCTTCAAGATCTCCGTGAAAATATATCGCGCCTTCAGAATCCTCCTCTGGTTGTCGCCGCCGCTACGCCCGCTCGTTCCATCTCACGCACGGGCTCTATGTCAACCGCTGCATCGACGCCTTCATCTCTGCCGCGCGCATCGACACCTCCGGATGATGAGCCCGAGAGCGAGATGACAAGCCAGAGAGAAAATAGTCCTCCCTGGGATGAGAGCCAGTTGGACAGAGATCTTGGACGAGGATCATCTGTGGTTCCAGACGAGTTGGAGCGAGGCTTAGTCTGATCATTTTGCTTTTGTCCTTTCTAACTGCAGCCTCTCATTTAATGCTACACAGTCCTTTCTTCTTTCTGATTATATCTCTCTTACTCTTTACAATCTCAGATTTAATCTTGTTCATTTATACAAGTCCTGCTCGTTGAGCGGCTACTATTTCTGCCACAAGGCCACGTCTCCTAGCCTCGCAATCATCATCCTCTGTGATATCATCATCTATAGGATCATCTGGCTCCCCCCTATCGTCCTCTTCCTGAGCACGTGAGTGCCAAGTCGCAAAGCTTGTCCCACTCGCCCATCCTTCGATGTCGAGCACTGCGTTGTGCAAGATGATGCAACATGAAATCCACCGACACGCTCGTATATGGTCCCGATTGTAACGGATATTGAGCCGTAAGCCACGAAGGGATTGCCATCGGCCCTTGAGTGCACCCATGGTGTGTTCAGAGCGAACGCGTAGGCGAGCTACGTGTTTGTCGAATAAGGCATTTGAGCGGTCTAACGACGCTGGTTTCTTGTGAACTGGGATGGTCCGCGAGCTGACAGGGTACGCAGAGTCACCCCATGCAAACTCGTCACCTCTGAAGAACCAGTCGGTATGCTTGACAGCTGCAGTATGCTCAAATGCAGATGCATCATGAGCAGAACCGGTCATGCCAAGCGAATAGTCAACGATTCGTAGATTCGACGGTGTATTGCCAATCTGTGTACAGATATGTCAGTCAGGAGCTATTAGAAGATATCCAGCATACCTGGACGTTGAACCCATAGTTGCACTTCCTTGTGTAGTACGCGTCACCGTCGAGGCCGGGGCGACTGTACAGGACAACAATTGTCCCGTCGTACATCACCCATCCCTCCCTCCAGGTGGATCCCGTGAAACCAAGCTGCTCATCAATCCACCTTTTCTCGACCTCTTTCTCCTCCTCTGTTAGCGGCCGTACAAACATCCCATGCAAGGACATCAGCGCCTCCTGACATCTCTCCGTGTATAGCTCCACAGCGCCCTCTGAACAGCCCGCTGCACGGCTGATATCCTCGAGAGATGCGCCATTGCCATAGCGACCCATACGGTACAGGGTCACCGCTAATTGCGTTCGGATATCCTCCTGCGGGGTGTTCGAGTTGTTCTGGAATACGGGATGACCCTCGATGAGGCCAAGGATAGTGTCGAAGACGTGGGGAGAGACACGGAGCATGTTGATAAAGCGGTGGTGATGGGCAGGATCCTGTGCATACTCCCATGCAAGCTGGAGATTGCCGGCTTTAACGACGGGAGGACGGGGGTTGATGTAGCGGGAGGATAGGATGGTGTGAAGGATTGAGCTATCGCGTTGGAGCTGCTCCATCATAGCTGTGGCTGAAGATGGAGGCATGAGTGCCATCTGGATAGCCATATATGTGATGTATGCGTCGATAATCTCATCGTGGTAGGTAGCACGGGCCATGGCTGGTGGAAGAGCTCGAAAGCAATGGCGGCGGTGTCGCGCAGCGGCGTAGATTGAGTGACATTATGTAATATCACGCCGGGGCGCCGAATCGAAAACGAAAGGCGTTTGAAAACGAAACGGAAACGAAAACGGTCTACTCTGAGCTCCCCTATTGACGGTTCTGGGTGCGTGGATACATGCCACATACCTCAAAACGACAACGTTGCCCTGGAAGAGTCGGCCATCTAAGAGATTGCGGTGGAAGTGCTGCGAATATGTGGTGGTGGACGCGAGAAAGCAAGCGACGCGTCCCGATCTGGCTGCGTCTGGCTGCGTGCATTCATAATTCACCGCGCTCGCTCAGCAAGCTCCATTTCCCTTCACCGGTCACCGCTAACGAATTTACAGCCGCACCCATACCATGGCCGACGAGTTGCTTCCACCAGCACAGAATGCGATTGACCAGAAGTCGCTCAAGTGGATCTTTTGCGGCACTTGGCGAAACATTGAACGCAATATATTCGAAACATCCAGTACACTCATCTCTCGCGCTATTCCACTTGCCCTCTTATTCGCTTGTTCGCCTTCCTATTATCAAAGATCAGAGACAGAAAGACGAAATAAAACATTAGCACGCACTCGTTCCATTCCTACCGCGGTTATCATTCCTGGAGCTCCATGCTACGGGCCCATCTCATGAACTTCAACCATTGTAATTTGAAACGGGGGTCGAAGTCGTGGCCTTGGCCGTCTTGCGTAAGGATTGGAAACATTTTGGACTTGGAGCTCGGTACCTGCTCAGCTTCAGGTTCGTTCTTCGTGGGGTCGGGCTTGTACCCCCTGGGGTGTACGTCGCCGAAAACAATGGTAGGGGTCTTCTCCCGGTCGAAGTAGAGAAATCTGCACCAATGGCCCACGATGCACAGCGCCCATACACGTGGCAGTGACCTGTCCTCGCAAAATGCGAATTGAACCTGCTGGACAACTTGAGGCATCATCTCAACGGCGCGAGACTCTGCCAAAAACCTCGCGGCGCCTTGGTTGAATATGCTGTCCTTCGTCCAAGGCTGGGGCTTGACTTCGACGACAGACACCAGGGCCCGGTCGTTTTCTCGCCGCCGGATGATGCCGAAGTCTGCCAGACGGTGCTTGATGTCGTCCTCGGAGATAAGTCCACCGTCGTCCGTTAGAGGCTTTGAACTTGTGGACGAGTTGAGATTGGAGCGCTCGCCCCCGGCCTCGCGTGCTGACGGATGCTCCCCGGTGAATCTGGCAGACATGTCCTCGTCCTCGTCGAAGCCTGCGCCACGAGCTTCGGAGTCGGTGGTTTCGGACAGTTGCCTGCGTGATCCACCCTCGTGGTACGAACGAATGTCTTTCCGTGCACCCTTCTCACTAACTATGTTTGCAGGTGAGCTCAAACCCGCCTAAACGAGATCATTAAGAAATCAGAACGCACACACTGCGTCCCATAAGTCGCCCATGTCCACTGTCTTATCATCGCCACCCTCAGGCCCGCCGGCTGACCCCGCACCATCGAAATCACTTCGCAATGCGTGCCTTCGCGCATACAACGGTGCTTGAGGAGCGACGTTGAATGACTCCGTAGCCGTACGGCACAATCCTGTCAAGTATGAGAGCGCCAAGTTGTGGGCCTCGTACCAAGACTCCTCGCGTTCACTTTGGAGGGCATCTTCAAAGCACGTTGCCACATCGGCAGCAACGTCCGTCCTGGTCAGTCTGACCGTGTCGTCCTGGGGCCACATAGCAAGTGCGTCTGGCTCTTGGTAGTCCATCGCAATAGGCTGTGAAAGGAGGATGGCTGACACTAAAGGGGGGCGAGGATGCGCTACCGAAGGCAAAGTGCCGCATGCGATATATAAATACATCTCCTGGAGACTCACTTGGTCGTATTGTTCTCAGTTCCGCGCAGGCCGGGGAGAAGCGCGGCTTGAGGGAATGCTTGGCTGTCCTCTTGCATTGTTCGAAGATACAGCCAGTCCCGGAGATTTGCCGGGGATGCGGACTCCGAGTCATCTGCGTCTGTAGAGCATCATTTCCGTGCTCTACGGTGAGACATATGCTTCAGAATGACGACTGGAGGGAGTTAGACACGACATACTGTAGGTCTGATTTCTGGGCAAGGTCGACAGTTTGGGACGGCGGCAAAGTTGGGCAATTAGCCTGACGTTACCAAGAGCTGCATTATGATGACTTCGTCCTGGCCTGGCAAAAAGAACGCGGAGAAACCAGAACCAGCTGAGCAGGCTGCAGAACAATGGGAAACCAGCGTGCCATGCGCGTGCCAATCCATGGCTGCGGAGTCTGTGGCCGGAGAGGGCCGTGGGCGCCTAATACGGCTATCATAAGACCGAGTTCTTCGACGCGCGAACTCGTTCAGGACCCCCCGCCATGAGCGACTCAGACTCTTCAACCTCCACTGTTTCTCCAACTCCTCGTGAGCGCGGTGAGTTCCTCCCGCGTGAAGGCAAAAAGCTTGTGTACACGATTGAGGTGAGTAGCTGTGACTGCATGTGCCACTTGCCCAATGTACTGACACTCTCCTTGTCAGGATCGAGCGTTCTTCTTCGAGCACCAACAGCCATTGCGCGAGCTCCCTTACTACCTATACCCGCTGCCCAACTGCCCTTACCTCCCTCCTGTCCTCCATCTCGGCTGGCTTTTCGACAACGACGCCATTATGCAGTACACGTTACAGCACATCCCGCATCTCGTCGTCCATACCTCGAGTGTCGACGACATATCGACACCGGACACGGATATGACACTACTTAGTCCCGGTTGGACTTCGGGAGTCATGCAGCATCTCGGTTTGCCTCGGTTCTCGAAGAGCACGGCCGGCGTCGTGATAATCTCAGACATCCGGAATGGCAAGGGATTCCAGTTGGGATTTTCCCTTGGTACGAACCACAAAGGCGTCATCGCAGAGGAACACCGCTCCAAACTGCGCGACTTCTTTGCACAGGGCCAGCCAGAGAAGTGGTTCTTGGACATCTGTGACTGGCAGTGGGTCCGCCGCGGTCGAGCTCGTCGAACAGGTTTGCAGTACCATGTTTCTTGCGTTGCGCCGTTCACTAATACGCGTCTTCAGTTCTCAAACCGCGCATTCAAGAATCACGGGCGTGAACGACGCGCTCGTGACTCGACCGAACCCCAATACGCATCATTCGCTTTGTGTATTCTTATCGATTTGCATTATCCCTCCCGCCCTGTCGCTATGTTCTAGAAGCGTACCAAATAATTCTCATGAATGCCACTATACAGTTTGTGGCATACCCTGGGTTCAAGGCAGGTCATCGTTGCTGGGTCTTGACGGTGCATCATGGCACAGTTCATCCTCCTCAAGCATCTGTCGAGTTCTAGGGGCCTAGGTTCTCACTCGAAGAGCACTGACGTATTGTCATTCAGAACCACCATGACGCTCGTGTTATGTGGTGGCAGTTCGAGAGAATGTTGCTTGTGGCTCACCTGGCTGTAGATGATCGAGCGCGGTGATTGGCAAGTATCTCAGATCGCCCGCAATGCGTTTGACCTCGAGAATAAGGTTGTTGGCACCATTGGCGCTGGCCGCATCGGGTACCGTGTCCTTCAACGCCTCGTGCCATTTGACTGCAAGGAGCTGTTGTACTACGATTACGCTGCTGCCCTCCCGGCCCGTCAGTCTCCCCGTCCTCACATGCAATTCAGTATCAGCTGACGCTTCTTCAGAGGCTACCAAGGCCATCAACGCTCGTAGCGTGGAGGACCTGAAGGTTTGTCTCGCGCATATCGTCTTCGTAATTGGTCTGCAATCATTTTTATTCAGGATTTCGTGTCTCAATGCGATGTCGTCACGGTCAACTGCCACTTCACGAAGGCACGCGCGGCCTCGTAAACGCGGAGCTTCTGAAGCACTTTAAGAAGGTATACAAACCTCCGCCTCGTATTCTCACCACAGCTAACACGATTTCGCAGGGCGCATGGCTTGTGAACACCGCGCGCGGTGCCATCTGCGACAAGGACGCCGTTGCCGAGGCTCTGAAGAGCGGGCAGCTGAGTGGGTACGCGGGTGACGTGTGGAACGTGCAGCCCGCGCCGCGCGACCATGTCTGGCGCACGATGAAGAACCCCCTCGGCGGCGGCAACGGTATGGTCCCGCACTACTCCGGCACGACGCTCGACGCGCAAGCGCGCTATGCGAATGGCGTGAAGAGTATCCTGGAGAACTACCTCAGCGGCAAGCCGCAGGAGCCTGGAAACGTCATCATCGGCGTGAGTGGGTACGAGACGAAAGTTTGTGAGTTCCCTCCTTCGATTTGGCGATTGCGGCGCTGATAATGCCACACAGACGACGGTCAGCGCTGAGGAATGTCGCTCGTGTAGTCTATCGATGCTGCATGTGATTGTATAAACAGTATTATGGCAAGATCGTTATTATGACAAGCTCGTTGTGAACGTCGTGTCCTAATGAAAAGGAAGATTGGAGCTTCGTGCCAGTAAGTCGCACTGAATGAAGGCCTTCTTAGGGTTAAGTAATGTTGGCAAAAAACGAATATTTGTGCGGAATATATTCGAAACATCCAGTCTCATACAGTACGCTCATCTCTCTGATTACGATCGTACTTTCTTTCGCCTTGTTCGCTTGCTCACTTGCCTATTTCCACAGATCAGAGAGATAAAGACGAAAGAAAATATTACGCACTTGTTCAGTGAACATCAATCCTGTAGCTCCATGCTACGAGCCCATTTCATGAACTCCAACCAATGTGTTTTGAAATCGGGGTGGAAGTCGTGGCCGTCTTCCGTAAGGATTGGAAACACGGCGGACTCGGAGCTCGGGACTTCGTCAGATTCAGGTTCGTTCTTCGCCGGGTCATGTTTATACCCCAGGCTGGGGTGTATGTCATCGAAAACAATGCCTGGGGTCTTCTCTCGGTCGAAGCAGAGAAACCTGCACCAGTGACCCACGAGGCACAGCGCCCATACACGTTGCCGTGAACTGTGCTCGCGAAATGCGAACTGAACCTGCTGGACAACTTGAGGCATCATCTCAGAGACGCGAGTCCGTGCCGCAAGCCTCTCGGCACCTGTTGAATAGGCTGTCCTTCGTCCAAGGCTGGGGCTTGACTTCGACGACAGACACGACGGCCCTAGTCTGATCTCGCCGCCTGATGATGACGAAGTCTGCCAGGCGGTGCTTGATGTCGTCCTCGGAGATATGTCCATCATCCGTCAAAGGCTTTGAACTTGTTGACGAGTTGAGATTGTTGCGCTCCTTCCCAGTCTCGCGTGCAGACGAACGCTCCGCGGTGAATCTGGCAGACATTTCCTCGTCCTCGTCGTAGCCTGTGCCACGAGCTTCGGAATCCGAGTCGGTGGTTTCGGCTAGTTGTTTGCGAGATCCGCCCTCGTGGTACGAGCGAATGCCTTTCTGTGCACCCTTGCCACTGACTATAGTCGCGAGTGAGTTCGTACATGCCTAAAACGAGCATTAAGAAATCAGAACGCACATACTGTGCCCCATATGTAAGTCATCTACGGCCATCCTCTCATCATCACCCTCGGGCCTGCCGGCTGACCCAGCACCATCAGAGTCACTTTGCCATGCGTGCCTTCGCGCAAACAAAGGTGCTGGAGGGGCAACGTTGAATGACTCCGTAGCCGTACGGTACAGTCCTGTCAAGTATGAGAGGGCCAAGTTGTGGGCCTCGTACCAAGACTCCTCGCGTTCACTTTGGAGGGCATCTTCAAAGCACGTTGCCACATCGGCAACAACGTCACGGTCCGCCCTGGTCAACCCGACCGTGTCATCCTGGGGCCACATAGCAGGTGCGTCTGGCTCTTCGTGTTCCATAGTGATAGTGTGAAAAGAGGATGGCTGATACTGACTGAAGTCTGAGGGGCGAGGATGCGTGAGCCGAGGCAAAGCGCCCCATGCGATATTAAATACTTCTCACGGCAACTCGTTTAGCGCATTGTTCCCAATTCCGCGCAGGCCGGTGAGGATTGCCACCTTGAGGAAATGTTAGTTCTTGCATTCTTGCATTGTTGGAAGATCCAGCTAGTCCCGGAGATTTGCCGGAGATGCGGTCACCCGTCTGCGTCTGAGTCCCTCAGAGTCATTTCCGTGCTTTCAACTGAGACGTATGCTTCAGAATGACGAATACAGCGAGGTGGACACGACATACTGTCTTCTGCGCAGAGTCACGCACGACTGGGACAGTGTCGGGCATCGGCAAAGTTTGTCAATCAGCCGAAGGTTACCGCGAACTGTATTATGATGACTTCGTCCTGGCCTTGCAGCTTTGCAGCTTGATGACCAAGAGAACACGGAACAATGGAAAGCAGAACTATGGGAAACCAGCGTATGTACAATGTACATGGCTGGGAAGTCTGTGGCCGGAACGGGCCGTGGGCGCTTAGCACGGCTATCATAACCTTGGACACGAACCTGGTTCGTTCGTTCAGTGCCCCCGCCATGAGCGACTCAGACTCTTCGACCTCCACCGTCGTTCCCACTCGCGAGCGCGGTGAGTTCCTCCCGCGGGAAGGCAAAAAGCTTGTGTACACGATCGAGGTGAGTAGCTGTGACTGCATGCGCCACTTGCCCAATGTACTGACACTCTCCTTGTCAGGATCGAGCGTTCTTTTTCGAGCACCAACAGCCGTTGCGCGAGCTCCCGTACTACCTATATCCGCTGCCCAACTGCCCTTACCTCCCCCCTGTCCTCCATCTCGGCTGGCTATTCGACAACGACGCCATCATGCAGTACACGTTGCAGCACCTCCCGCATCTCGTCGTCAATACCTCGACTTTTCCCGGCGTACCGATGACACCAGATACGGACATGACACTCCTCAGTCTCAGCTGGATTTCGGGAATCATGCAGCACCTCGGTTTGCCTCGGCTCTCCAAGAGCACGGCCGCTGTCGTGATGATCTCAGACATCCGGAATGGCAAGGGATTCCAGTTGGGGTTTTCCCTGGGTACAAATCACAAAGGCGTCATAGCCGAGGAACACCGTTCGAAATTGCGCGACTTCTTTGCCCAAGGCCAGCCAGAGAAGTGGTTCTTGGACTGGTGTGACTGGCAGTGGGTCCGTCGCGGTCGAGCTCGTCAAACAGGTTTGCAGTACCATGTTTATTCCATTGCGCCGTTCACTCATGCGCGTCTTCAGTTCTCAAACCGCGCATTCAAGAATCACGGGCGTGAACGACGCGCTCGTGACTCGACCGACCCCCGATACGCATCATTCGCTTTGTGTATTCTTATCGCTTTGCATCATCCCTCCCGCCCTGTCGCTATGTTCTAGAAGTGTATCAAATAATCCTCATGAATGCCAGTATACAGTTTGTGGCATACCCTGGGTTCAAGGCAGGTCATCGCTCGTCATGCGGTGTTGATTCAAGCGTCAAGGGCTGCCATCGCCTCCGTTTGCTCTGGTTTATGCTTTCCCCCCTCCGAGCCTCTCTTTCGCTTCACTGTACATGGCTTTGCTGCCTCGCCCCCGCCATTTCGCCCCAACTTCTGCAAGGGTTCGCATTTTTTCTGCATCGTGACTTCAAGAAGGACTTCGCACGCCGCGCGGTCAAATGCCGCGTCGCGGAGGCATTGAAGAGCGGGCAGCTGAGCGGTCCCGCACTAATGTGAATGGAGTGAAGTGTATGAGGTATGTCGGGGAATTACCTCAGCGGGAAGGCACAGCAGCCCTGGAACGTCATTATCGGCGCGAGGGGGTACGAGACGAAAGCTTGTGAGTCTCTTCCTCCTGTTCTGCGATCGAGGCACTGATATTGTTCAGCAGACATAGAGGAACGTCGCTCGTGCAATGGTATTGAATGTCAAGTTGTACGAGTAGTAGTATCATGGCCGTATCCAGATCAACGTGCGCCTAAGAGCGTTATGCAGGATAGTCGCCGCCTATCTCAGTATCTCCCTGAAGGGAGCTCTTTGAGCAGGAGCTTCGACGTCTGTCGTTACAGCAGGTTGTGCTTGGGGCTGTCGCACTGGCACAGCGCGAAGAAATGAAGCAAGGCTCAAAACAGTCTGATGAATAAACGCCGTTAACGCAAGGTCTTAGGTGGCGAGCACGCAGCGTGAGGGTACGCACTGCAAAGAGCAGGTAGGCTAAAGTGGGGAACGTGCCCACAAAATCTACTCGGACACAACGTCAGCATCCTAGTATTGTCCAGGAATTTGTCCTACGAACCAATGATTGCACCTAGATTGAAGGGACACGTAAGCCTTCACCCACTGTAATAGTACGTGCATTCATTGACGCACCAAATGCTGCTGGAGCACCAGGCATGGAAGAGCGGAGTGATGTGAATGCAAAAAGCGTTGCAATGGGCACCACCAATATCGCCGAGTCCGTCTTGTAGCCAAAGAGCACGGCCCTGATTGAGATGGCCACAAGCATGAGATCAATGATCCCTGAAGAGTCAAGACGAATGTCATTACTCAAAAAACGTGAACTACGCGGCAGGAACTCACACATCGCTATGATAATTGACATCACGTAGGCCTTGACAAGGACGCCCCTTGTGATACTCAGAGAAAATCCGGTGAGACCGTTCGCGATGTAATTGTCGATGTCGTCAGATGAGAGCGTCATTCCTGATACTTTGAAACCACTGAGTTGCAGCATGTTACTTCAAGCACCACCTGATGGCAAAGTATAATCACTCACAACGCGACACCCATCGTCAGGTCGATAGACAATGCCACATGTTTGTTCGTCCCGTTCTCTATGCCGAACATAAAAATTTCTGTGTAGTACCTGTCGGGATCCCCACCTTCAGCAGGCGACTACATAATCAGACCTATTGAGGCTCACAGATCGAATGGGTAATTCTCCACGGTTGATCTCAGATCGTAATCGGCGTTGAATATCAGCATCTGCGTGCGGAAAATCGCCTCGCTGGATGGGTAGATCTCCGACGCGCTGGCATTGAACTGGAAGATGGGCTGCATTGCCACGTTGTTCGATGCGACCACCGAAGGATCCGAGGGCATATTACCTCCTCCCGCGGGGAAGAGTAGATTTATGTATATAGCTTATTAGACAGGACGTTCTAAGTTTGGATGAGAGAGGTGCTCACGGATCGATGAAGATATTGACGGGAGCGCACTCCGCGAGACCTTCGGGACTCTTCGTCTCCATGGACGTCCAGTTGGTGGTGCACGTATCCGACAATACGACCCAATCTATGGTCAGCACGCGCCCAATAGGATCCGCGGCGACCAGCGCCAGCTCGAGACCCAGCGTTCGTCCCGGGAATCCTGCCGCGCGTGGCATGTTCGCGAGATCTGGAGTGCGCAGGAGTAGGCCGATCCATATCCCAGCGAATATGGTCACGTAGAAGAAGATGAGGCATGCGACGACCCAGCGCGAGCGGAACAGGCGCGCGATTAGGTTCCAGGCCGCGTGGGCACACGAGGATATGACACCTGGCCTCGGAGGAGCGCCGTGGCGTAGCGGGTGGGGGATTCGAGTGTTGAGGGGACGAAGGGGGAAGGTAGGGGTCATGCAAAGTGGGGTGACTGTTGACGGTTGGCCCGGGGTATGAGGAATGTTAGACTCCCAGACATGACTTGCGCTATACTTATTCGATGCCGCCACTGCTACTCATTCCGTTTGACAGTAGATCTAAACCGGAAGGTCGCACAGGGTTGCGTCACAGTCTGCGCATGGGCTGTGCAGATGGACCTGTGGCGTTCAACGCAAACACCTATCGAAGTGGACTCCGACTCTCTGAGCGTGATAAGGAGCATCTGTCGAGATCTAGGAGCCTAGGTTTTGAATCGAAGAGAACTGACGTACTGTCATTCAGAACCAACATGCATGCCGCTTCTGTTATGTGGTGGCACAGAGTGAAGTACATAGTCGAGTCCGCGCGGAAGGCAGAGGACGGTATGAGTCAGAGCGCTTAGGTCAGACCGAACACGATCACCTGCCGCAGCAGTTTGAAGACGTTATATGCTAGCTCATAGCGACGGAAGCACAGATGATGTAGTAGGAAAATAGCAAATATACAGATACAGACAATGAGTCACGTACACAGGACAACAGTAGCATTCATACATTTTATGGAAGAGAGCAGCCAGGACATGCAGGACATGCGAAAAGTAATTAAAAAAAAACAGATAACGATGAGCCCCAGCTTCGCGAGTCCGCCATAGCACATAAAGCCCCAGATCCCGCAGACCACGAGTAGAATCGTCCACCGCCGACCAGGCAAGTTGGGCCGCAAGCCCTGCCGACGATGGAGTTAAACAACCCGGAGTCTTCCCAGCGCGACGCTCCGTGCCCTCGTCAGTCTCTGCGGTACTAACCCAACCTCGCAAGCAGCCAAGATCAGCCCGTACAAAGACACCAGAGCGCACATTGCGTCCCGAAGGGTACCAATCAGCCTCCCAGCGCGACGCTCCGTTCCCTCGTCAGTCTCCGCGGTACTAACCCAGCCTCGCAAGCAGCCGAGATCAGCCCGTACGAAGACACCGGAGTGCACATCGCGCCCCGAAGAGTACCAATCAGCCTCACAGCGTGACGCTCCATGCCCTCGTCAGTCTCCGCGGTACTAACCCAGCCTCGCAAGCAGCCGAGATCAGCCCGTACGAAGACACCGGAGTGCACATCGCGCCCCGAAAGGTACCACCCATCAAAGATTCACCGCGGTGCTCAGGCAGCGCCCAGCCTACCTGAGTTCACCACCGATCTGCGAGAACAGCCTCAGCCCGCGACTGCTCGCCGCCCACGCGCGCATCACCATCAGTCCGGAAACGCCACCGGACAGAACACGCTGAGCATCCCACAGGCTCGTCAGCCGCCTTCCCAGCGCACCCCTTGCAGCCGCCGCCGCCGGTTTGCGCCAGGTCGGGAGACCGAGTCGCCTCCATATGACTCTCGTGCCTGCCTCAACGCCCGCAGTACGAGCTCCCGCCGCGAACCAGCTAAGCTCGCCCGTACGAAGGCGTCAGAAACGCACGGAGCCACAGCCCATATGCCCCCGTGCCCACCTGTCCCCTAGCCGTCTCACAACTACGCGGGCAGACACGAAGTCCAACCCATGCAGCGATCCACAGCCCGAAGAGCCTGCCCCTCCATGACCCCCGTCACGCCTTCACCGACCCTCGACGACGACTGATGCCAGACCAGTCACCGACCAGGATCTCAGGCGCACTGAGCCCGCCCTCCCCCACCCCGAGCGTGCGTCACCGTGGCATCACCCCAGACTAGCGTTGCCGCCAGCCCAGTCAACCACGGCGCCGAAGACCCGCGGCGCCATCCCCATGGCCCCCGCGCGCCGTCAGCCTCCGCACTTTCCAGCCCGGCTGCGGCACCAGCCAAACCAGTCCGCGCGTCAGCATGAGAGCGCGCTGAACCCCCCTTACATGCGCACCTCAACCTCAACCTCGTCCTTCAGCACTCCCTCCGGGGTTCCCTGACGCCCAGATCCAACCGGTCCGCGACACGGAGCCAGTCGCCTGAAGGCAGCCTAGAACCGACCCCAACCCCGCGCGTGGCCTGTCTCCTCCCCACCCCCCTCATCCGACCGTGCCGCGTCGCGGCTCAGTCAGACCAGGAGAACGCGTCCCAGATACCGAGGCCCTTGTTGCCCCGGCGTCCCTTGAGCGAAGAGGACTTAATGATGCGCTCGCAGGGCGCACGCCCGACGAGTGAGTGGCCGCTCCCGATGCCGGCCATGTTGACGAGCACGTTATCCGGGCGGACGGTCGACAGGGAGTCCACCTCGTCGTCTGAATCGCTCGCGTAGAGGCTATCGCTGTCTGTATCTGGAATCAGGGCAGGGAGTTGTCGGATGGTGGGTGCAGGCGACGGCTCTTCGTGGCGATATCGGGGTAGGAAAGACGGGAACATGCGGCGCACGGGCGGCCGCCGCATCGGGTACTTGGGGGCATCGGTGAGAGCGTCGAGGACCGCGTCGTCCGTCGGACGAATAGGGAAGCGGGCGGTCTCAGAGACGACACTCTTCCCAGCCCGCCGGGCTGCCTCATGGACGTCGAGGTGGCCGGTGACGTCGCTATCGGAGATCTTCACGACCTTCTTGGGTTGCAAGACTGATCGGGGGACGTGGACCGATCGCCCGTAGGTATCATAGGTCGGAAGTTCTGGGGAATCGATGACGACGCGGGGGACGGGAATCTGAACGACGGGCGCCGTCGTGCGCTGCTGGCGGTAGGAGAGCACTTCGTCTATCTCGAGTCGTCAGCTCCGAAAGAGAGGAAAGATGCGAGCGGCACTTACAGATGGCACGGCGACCCGCCCACTTCACACGGCTTCGAGCACTCTTCTGCGAAACCTGCAGATCTTGCAGGCCTATACGCAACCTAGTGCGCATGGCCTCGGAGTCGGGAAGGACCCAGGAAGGCTTCGGGGTGATGATTGACTGGCCGACAAGTGCAGGAGAAGCTGACGAGAACTGGGAAAGAGGGTTTGCGAGCATGATGAAATGTGTGTATGGTATAGTGATGATGGGGTGAAAAAGGAGAGCGGATGAAGAGAACGCACCCAGGTGGCCGATTCTTATGCAGCGTATACTAGACCGGCCTGCATTATGAAACCGCCTTGGGGTGCTTGATTGGCGCAATCGGACTCCAGTCTCTCGAGCCTATTTGTATCCTCACCCTGTAATTTTCAGCGCGCGAACGACAGTCAGTGGGTGTGGAACAATGCCACAAGCATTTAAGCAAATGAAGGGTCGGGATGGATGGGGGACGGCCTCCGAGCAAGTCGTCGGCCGGGTTTTCAAGTCGTGCCGGACAGTCAATTGACGACTAGCAGTTTCAAATTAGATTTCGGCAATGCCGTCCGCCTGGTGCGCTTTTGAACTGCCGCGACTAAAATACAAACGCGCATGAGTGGACGACGTGGTAGAGAACGTCTGAGACCGCGCACCTGCATAGCAACCTCCACGGCGACGGGCGCCCACCGCCAGACATAGCAGTCCAAGTCTCCAAGAACCACTTCTCCGGCGGGCCTTGGGCGAATGAGTCGCGCAATTTCGCACTGGAATGACGGTGGAGGTTAAAGAATCTGTGTCGCTCACTGCGGACGGACGTAAAGCTTCGAGCAGACCATGCCACGCCGCTATAAGTAGTCTGGACGACTCTCGATGATCAAAGGCAATGGTTACCAGGACGCGACAGACAGATCGGATAGACACTCTTGGAAAGGGTGAACCGGAGTCCACGTCAACGGTCAGATTGAAGAGTGGCGGAAGGGTATCATGCGCGGCCACGTTAGCGCGCGTCCTCAGGCTGTGCTCCTTTCTTCCTGCAACTATGCATATGTCCATCACACGTCCGAGCCTGCAAAGTTATCCTCTCAGATTCCTCTACATCGTGCATGTCGTCGGAAGCAACACTCCCAAGTGCAAATCTACTCATACTGTCCTTTGATATATGCCGACACGCATCGTCTATAACTCTGGGCCTGCTCCGCTGATTCAGTCCTTTTCTTCCTCGGCGACCGTGACGCTCTCTATGTTGTCCGCCCCTTGTTCATCGCATTTGCTCTCCGCTTCCTGCTCGTCCATCCCACCACCTCCAATTGCATCATGCTCCCAATCTGCTTCCGCGCACCCTCCTGCCATGTCCGACAAGGCCCCCTGCTTCACGAGTTTCATCAAACACGTCGTTCGCTTTCCATGCTTTAGGCGACTGCTCTGTTTCCCGCAAAAGCGGCATGCGTTGGAGTGCGTCTTTCGTTCGAAACGAGTGCTGGCTCGTGTCTTTCGCGATTTCGCGATGCTGAGCTCGCGCTGAGCTGCTCGGGAGAATTTTGGCGGCAGGGATGCGAGAGTGTCGGGCATGTCTGCGGAGGGAGTGGCTGGATAGGTTCGCGATGAGAACTGTGTGCGATGAGGAGGATGGAGAGGAGAGACATGGTCCGTCGTCTTTTATTGTGTCCTATTCCATATCTCTCTCTCAACCACACCTTTACAGCTGGTGGCTGCCACGCGTGAAGGTGTTGTGCGTTTGTTCTCCCTTTCACTCCCCGACGAGCATCAAACTCCGGTTACCCGCGAAAGGGTGACATGGTTCAAGTCTTTGTCTGTTTGTGTTCCTTTCTCATCGTATGTTTAGGACATCTTACCCTCGCAAGCCACAATGCGTTGAATGTACTGTCCGCGGCAGCTTTCCAAAAAAGGTCGAGCGCGCTGCATATGTGTTGCCTGAAATTGTCTTACTCATATCATATAATCATAGCATAGGCGGGTACTGTCGGTGTCGAATGTATACCTCCCCAACTTGCTCAATGGACGGACTCCGTTTCATAAGTAGAAGGCCTGGCACAGTGTCCTCTGCCGGCATCGTGGGGATGGGAGACTCTCGCTTGATGAGTGATATTTCGTTCAGATCGATCGAGGTCTGCGATGGCGATGGGTCCACCAATCTGGGACGTTTCCTGGAATACGAGTTGCGGACTTCTTCCACAAGGGCCCGCAGATTCTCCTCGAAGATGCGCGTCTCGTTTTCTAGGCTGTTCGGCCACACGGTCTGCGGCTGTGACGGTCCCGGTGCGAGGAGAGATGTTTGTGCTGGCACGGCCACAGCCCGTTTTCGCTTCTTCTCGATTTGTCTCTGCTCTTTCGCAGCCCCTTCTTCCGCAGCGATCACTGGTGTCCTTGGCGGTAGCGCCTGCTTGGTAGCCTTGGTAGCCTGCTTGGTAGCCTGCTTGGTAGCCTGCTCGGTAGCCTGCTTGGTAGCCTTCTTGGTAGCCTTGGTAGGCTGCGGCTGCGGGCCTGTCAAGGGAGACACAAATCTGTACTGAAAAGGCTGCTCCGGAGGTCGGTGTCGCGCAGGAGCCGAGCTGGGGCCCGTTTCTGGAGGTACAGAAACGGCCTCAACAGGTTTACAGGTCGGCGTCGAGTCTGCCTGCTCTCGCGCTGGCGTTGTGCTCCTTGCTTCGGGTTCGGGAGACGAGGATTCTATTCTTATCACATTCCCTGCGGTCCTCATCGTCAATTTCACTCGCTAAACCTCAGGCTGGGCGTCTCACTTCTCTTTTTCTTGAACTGTCCCTTCACTACGTCTGGCTCCGCCGCCTCGCGCTGCGCCGCCGTTCGAAGTTGGCGGATCGCCGGGGTTGTGCTGCAGTCACTGCTGCTTGCTTCGGGAGACGAGGATTCTATTCTTCTCACATTCTCTGCGGTCCTCATCGTCAGCTTCACTCGCTAAACCTCAGGCTGGGCGTCTCACTTCTTTTTTTCTTTATCTGTCCCTTCACTACGTCTCGCTCCGCCGCCTCGCGCTGCGCCGCCGTTTGTTTGTAGCTCACCGGGGCTGTGCTGCAGTCACTGCTGCTTGCTTCGGGAGACGAGGATCCTAGTCTTCTCGCAATCCCTGTAGTACCCATCGTCAGCTTCACTCACTAAACCTCAGACTGGGCGTCTCACTTCTTTTCTCCTCTACCTGTCCCTTCAATACGTCTGGCTCCGCCGTCTCGCGCTGCGCCGCCGCTCGTTTGCGGCTCGTCTTCATATCACCGTGCCTCTTCTGCCAGAAATCGCACTTTTTCTCGTGGCGTTGCAGCCCGTCGTGTCTCTTGTATTTCCTTGGGCAACCTGGGACGCAGGGGTGGACGCCGCCGCCGAGATGCTTGCTTAATATGTGCCTTCTCACGTCCTGCCACCGGTTGAGTCTCTGAGCACATTTCGCATTGTCGGTGGCGATTAGAGGGTGCAACCATTGGTGAATGTTGTGTTTTGAGCTGCGATAATGAATGGGGCGAAATTTAGGGGCTTGAAGCGTGCGGGGGGAGTAATGATGTCGCTGGAGCGTTGTTGTGTTACTGAGGCGATTTTTATAGGTGATCTGGTATGTGACGCCACACAAACAACAGTGCCGCTGGTGGCCTTACGGCCCAAGCGCTGGCGCTATTGTTTGCGACGATTCTCTCCCAATTGCGGCATAATAACCCCTTGCGACAACAGTCCTGTAGGGTAACTTGAAAGCGTTGTTTTCGCCGGTGCGATCAACCTGATATCCTTGTCTTCTCTGCAAGGTGACAAGCCCCCGCGACTGGGACTAGGCCATGAGTCACGCCTGCCCGCATGGTAGGCCTCAGGCTGAGAATGAAACGGCTTTAATTTCGAAATAACCTTGAGAGAATCCGCCTTTTCTCCTTCCACAAAATGGTAACAAAGACTTCGTCTATTCGCTGGGGCTTGCAGGCGCGCCACTTCTCATGATTGTATCGTAGTTTTTTTCGTATCCCCGCGTTCTTCTCGATCAGCCGCTGAGCTAGTCACTGTCACCCTCCGAGAATGCCTGTGGCCAAACCATATTGCCCCGCCGCCTGTCATTTGTCCGTGCGCCGATGCCACCGTGAATTAGAATGACGGTAGGGATAATTGCGCAGACCTCCACACCCGTGTCTCTGCTACCATGACCCCTCGGAGAGAGGGTAAGGAGGAGCTCTCGGGACGAAGTTGTGCCCGCCATCTGTTGCGCAAAGGATCAGTATAGTTGAGATATGGGCCTTTGCAGCCCGCAATGTCCACGTATGCGCTAGTTTGTTGCTTTGCTCCAGTCCAAGGACTTAGGTTGAACTAGTATGTCTCGCCAGGCATCCTTGATAATCAAGTGCTCAGACCATCTTCCTGTTAGTGCTCAAGCGCTCACATGCTTCCCCAAAATCCGACCCGCGCTTCGCCAGATCAACAGGGGCAAGTGAGTAGTCGTACCATTGCTACAGAACGTGAAAACTAGTACACAAAGCGATAGCGGGATAACATCAAACAAACGAGAGCAACGATGATTACTCCGATCGCGACTGTTCGATACTCACGTCACCTTAGCGGACGTGGACGTAATGTAGAAGTAGATACGCTCGCTGTCGAAATTGAGATCAGTGGCCCTCTTTCATTGCGAAAAGACGAATTGACGCACCTGCCACAAGGCGCCCGTCGGCGCGCCGCGGGGCCCACTGCCAGTGCATGCAGTCCAAGTACCACCGCAGCGGCTGGTCCTTCGCGATGGCTTCTTGCAGCCGCGCGTGGTACTTCTCCGGCACGATGCCGCGATGGTTCGTGCCTAGCGAAAGGCCGAATTTGGCCTTGCCTTTGCCGTCAGACATCACGACAACGCGGACCGCATCCTTCGGGAATCGTGGCAAGCCGAGATGCTTCATGAGCGCTTCCGCCCAGTTCACGCCACAGAATGTTCTCTCCGGACTGGGAGTCATTATTGGCTCGCTGAAGTCCTTCGTCGAGCACAAGATCATGTGCGGGAGGTTCAACTGAGTGTAGTGCATGACGGTGTCGTAGTCGAGCATCCACCCTAGGTGGAGAAGTGGGGGTCTAATGGGGGACTTGACGTTGTCCCACAGGTAGTGTGGGAGGTCGTTGAGAGGCTGTTGTTGCAAGAAAAAGAACTCGTGGTCCTGCGGCGAGAACTCAGCGCGGCGACGCGATGTTGCAAGCAAACAGACGCATCTCACGCGTGTAAATCAGGTCTCTTCTGCCATCTTGGGGAAGGAACAGGTGGGGAGGAATTTGGATAACAGTTGAGGCGGAAGAGTCGGAGTCGGAGTCGCTCATGACAGTAACGTGGAACCGAACGCCCTCGCTGCGACCCTTATATATGTACCCGAGGCTCGGTGTTCGCCGAACCCGTGCTATACCCTATGTAACATAAACGATGTGTCCGTCATCAGTGTTCCTACTTTTCGCCAGCTGGGACAAGTACAGTCGTATCACCAAATTCATTAGAAAGTGAAAACAAGTACACAGGATAGCGGGATAACAATGACAAGACGAGAGCAACGATGACAACATCCGACCGCGACTGTTGAGTACTCACGTCACCTTTTTGGACGTGGGCATGGGTGCAGAGGTGCATACTCTGGCTGTTAAAGAGTAGCTTTAGTGGTCCTCCTTCATTGCAAAAAGACGAAGCTACACACCTGGCACAAGGCGCCCGTTGGCGCGCCGCGGAGCCCACTGCCAGTGCAAGTAGTCCAAGTACCACCGCAGTGGTTGGTCCTTTGCGATGGCTTCTTGCAGCTGCGCGTGGTACTTCTCCGGCACGATGCCGCGGTGGTTCGTGCCTAGCGACAGACCGAACGCGGCCTTGCCTTTGCCGTCAGACATGGGGACCACACGAACCGCATCCTTCGGGAATCGTGGCAAGCCGAGATGCTTGAAAAGCGCTTCCGCCCAGCTCACACCACATAGTGTTCTGTACGGACTGGGGGTCGGCGGCTCGCTGCCCTTCGTCGTGCACAAAATCATGTGCGGGAGGTGTAGCTGGGTGTATTGCATGACGGCGTCGTAGTCAAGCATCCACCCTAGGTGGAGGACAGGGGGCGTGATGGGGGACTTGACGTTGTCCCACAGGTAGTGCGGGAGGACGCTGAGCGGCTGTTGTTGCAAGAAAAACAAGTCGTGATCCTGCGGCGGGACATCAGCGCGGCGCGATGTTGCTAGCAAACAGACGCACCTCACGCGTATAAATCAAGTCCCTTCTGCCATCTTGGGGAAGGAACAGGGCACCGTGTGGAGGATGTTGGACAACAGTTGAGGTGGAAGAGTCGGAGTCGGAGTCGCTCATGACAGTAAGTAACGCGGTGAACTGCGCCGGCGCGCCCAACTCTAGCGTTGCGGGAAAAACCTGAGTTTTTCCCCGAAAACGTTTTTCCCCGGTAATGTACCTGTATAGTACCGGTACCATACCTGCCCTGCCCTGGGCCCCAATATACCCGGTACAATACCTCCAGCACGTGATGTGTGTCGGCCCCTCCGGCGCCCGGCGCCGGCCCATGAGCCATGAGGCTCGCAGCCTCGCACGCAGACATGGCCGGCAGTCGTAAGGTGGTTGTGCAATGCTACGCGGATGTTTAAGGAGGTATTAGACACATCCCGCCTCGGCATGGGATAGTTGCAAGAGTGTTGTATGCAGCAACGTGTGTATGATCGACCCGTTGCTGTGATCGACATTTACACTCCGTAGTGAGTGACTAAATGAGGGCGCAATCTTCACCTTCGACACTGGCCTAGCACATTTTGCCAACCCTCAAAACTGTCAAATGGCGGACGACGAGGTCATCCACGACATCGACTCATTTCAAACTCTGGGTGATATCCTCAAAAGAATACCCATTCCCGACGACATTAAACATGTCCTACTACCCACACCAGCCCTGCGCAATGCCGATATCCAAAATTTCCCTGTCCCACCGGAGGCGAACGCGCCGTCTCTGCTCCAGCAGAGCACACTCTTCTCGAAGGGCCAAAGCTTCATAACGGCCGCAAATGCAATGGTCCTGCTCTCTAGGCCGATGCCGCCGCACACCGAGGTGTTGGAAATCCTGCAAAACCGCGTCATCCCCGCCCTAGAGACAGGCTATGCTTGCCTGGGCTATCCTGTTCAAGAGTCGGTCACTCAACAAACACTCAAAACCCCGATGTGGGTTCTCACCTACTGGTACGAGGTCCGGCGCATACTCGCTGCCAAGGCGCGCCTTTCTCTGGCCACTGCGTGGTTGAAGACTTGGACCGAGGGCTTGCTCAACGACGAGGTGAAGTCCCTTGCTGCAGACACGTCAGCACTCCTCGACGACTGGCCATGGGACGTACCCCTCCCAACGACGATGGGCGTCGATCCAAAGACGCTTACATCGTACTGTGGTCGGCGTTGGCTGGCGGCGGAGCATATGGATCAGCTGGGGATGCTGCTAGGTCATCGTCTGCAAAGACAAGGCAAGCCGGCATGTATACTGCCGAGTGCGGCATCAGTCAAGCTCATTGACACGTACCGCAACCGCGCACGACTCAATGCTAGCGGAACATCTTACCAATCAATGCGCGGCATCACTCCCCTACGATTGGCTGGCTCGCAGCTGCAAGATGGATCACTCAAGGAGGTTGGAATGACGATCGGGGTGCGGATCGATGGCGCGGATGTGCTCTTGCCAGCAGCCGTACACGAGACAAATCACTGGGTGTCCGTTGCGATCAGCGTAGAGCCACACACGGCTTTCTATGCTGATTCTCTTGGACGGAAGCCGCCCCGCGAGCTGTTGGAGATGATAGAATGGTGGTTAGGACAACACGGAGCGACTGGGCCGCTTTCACTCAACGTGTTACCATGCACCCCACAGCTCGACAGCTTCTCCTGCTCTGTCCTCAGCCACAATTCTCTTGCTCACCATCTCATCCCCGACGACATCCATCTCCTCTCGGATACAGACTGTGTCGTGCAACGCATTCGACACCTTGCTGACATAATGTGTTACCTACGTGACATGGTCAGTGCGCGCTCAGCTTCACTTACTTGCGGACTCGACTCACCGACAGTGCAGGACAGTCTCAAATACAAGTCCAATATGCTAGCGCCTGGCATGCTTATACGGGCAAGTGCGCACACATCGGCGTTCACGAAGCCGCAGTTATTGAGTCTAGAAGGCGTCGTTAAGAGGCGACTGAGTGTAGCCACCAATGTCACGCCACTCACCGTGCCAGCCAAACGCACGAAGAAAAATGCCGCTTCGAAAGGAAAGGAACCGGCGGAGAGTTCCGGCAATGCGGGGAGCAAGCAGCAGTGGGACGAGGTCTTCAAACCGGCGCCGTTGAATCTGCATATTGCTGGAACGTCAACTGTAAGTGCCCAAAGAGGTTGTCAGCGCGCGACAGCAGTAAGTAACAGAAGCTTTGCTTACAGGTTGCAAAGCGTTCGGGCGGAAACACAGTCGCTACGCACAAGCAGCCTAGTAGTTCACCGGTACTGCAAGACCAGCAGCTCGATGAACAGAAATCAGATGCCGAAGGAGTTGCGGACGGCGCAGCTCCGTATGTGAACGAGATGGGGGAAGAAGATGGGAGCGACATGGAGATTGAGCTTAACCCTGGTGACCTTGTCAAATGGGTGCAGCCGAAGAAGGATGCGCGCCGGGGAGGACGGCCGCCGGATCCTCTGATGGACGCTCTCACCGAGGCTTGCTATCGCCGCGACAATCCAACTACGCTGCTCTGGCGCTGTGTCGGAGGTCCTGATAACCCTTGCCATCATACTTTCCGACATCGAGCGTTGATCCGAGTCGTTCGTCATGCAAAGGACTGCCCCAAGCTGTCCTCAGAGCTGCGGGAGAAAGTGCACATACATTCAGCTGGAAAGGCACTGTCTGCGCAGGTCCAGGAGCTCACCAATTCGAAAGGATCCATGATGGTTGCGAAGGAACTAGGAGCTCAAGATGGAATTGGACAAGATGGGGAGAAGCAAGATGCAGGCGCCGCGACACATGCGTTCTTTCGGCAAGCAAAGGCGCTTGGGAAGCTCGAGCGTCACAGAAAGCTCGACCTTGCCATTCTTAAACTCATATGCGTCGCGGGTTTGCCAACATATATCGTCTCGCGCCCGGAGTGGAAGGAGATGCTTGAGATTGCCTTACCATCATATGCACCTTCAACCAGAGACAAGCTCGAATATGAAGGCATCGTAAACGAAGCATCGTGGGTCCGCCGGGAGCAACTCAAGTATCTGCAAGGTCAGGAAGACCTCACTCTCTCCTATGACGGCGGAACTTCGACAGGTCGTGAGTCCTACTGGACTGTACACGTCTCGACCTCAGACCGTGAAGTATACTTGATGGACACACGGGAGGCAACTTCCGAGTCGCACACTGCACCTTGGATTGTTGAGAATGTCGCAAGTCCGGTGCGTGGGCATTGGAACTTAACTACTTCAGCAATTTCTAACAACTTCGCGCAGATTGTCAATGCCATCGGTCCGTCCAGGTTTTCCGGCCTGACATGTGATAGCACGGGTAACACGCGAGCCTCGCGTTCCATTGCAATTCTGGCCCTCATGCCCACTGCGCTCAATCTTGCGGATGTTTGCCATCACTTGAATCGCACAATCCTTGAGATTAATCTCATTGATGTTTTCAAACCGGTGCGCAAACGTCCACACTACCAGCATTAATCAGATCTAATCCGCAACCAGATCATCCGTGTGGTGCGGCAGACAATAACATTATTTCATACCTCGCACGCTGGACATGCAGCCCTCAAGAAAGCTCGTGAAAAACTAAAGACAGGACGCGGCCTGGAGGCTATCGGAAAGACGAGATTCGCAACAATCCCGCTCTCTGCTCGCTCTGTCCATCGGTCCTCAGCTGCGATCAAGAAAGTCATCCGTGAATCGCCTAACGGACTTTATGAGGTACAATTGATGGATCGACTAGACGAAATGACTTGCTGACAACATTCGCAGGAAATTGCTGAGTATTTTCAGCCTGCACCGGATGATCACCAGACATTCAAGTTCGAGTCTGGTCTCTCCCAGTTCATCGCGGCCACTTTGCCTGCAACAAAGGCATTAGCCTGCCTGGAGGCTCTGGAGGCGACTGCTGCCGACGTCTATATATTCTGGCATGCTGTTATTCGTGCAACAGAGGACGCCTTTCAAAATCCTAGGCTGTATTTTGACGCTGAGGTCGCGAACGCCATCCGCGGCATCCTCAATGCGCGACATCGCCAACTCTTTCTGGATGGCAACATAGCTAATAATGCATACCTTGCTGCAGCATATCTGAACCCTGGTTAGAGCCATTCTTTTGCTTGCATCTCGTCGCTGTCTTATGTGTGCATCAATCAGATCTTATCACGTCGGACCTGTGGCTACCGGAAGGCGAGAAGGTGACACTCATTGGTGTTCGGCATCCATCAATTTTCGAGTCCGTTGTCCGCTTCTTAGCCAACATCGGAGAGAAAGAGATCGTTCATGGCCATAAGAAGGCATTCTTGAAGTGGGCAAAAAAAGGGAAATCATTTACAGCCCAACTTCACAGGGAAACTCTAGCCTATGCTCGACACCAGTTCCCATTCGATCATCCGCTCGACGATACGGTTCCGCAGGCGGTCCTTAAGTGGTGGAAGGGCCGTGTTGGCTCTGATAATGTGCACATCCTTCCGGTACGTGTTCGTGTCCGTATGATTCACCGAGCGCTGCCGACTGATGCTGTCATGAATAGCATCTCGCTATCAAACTGTATTCCGTCCGAGTCAACTCCATGCCCGATGAACGGACTGGCTCTACATTCACATGGCTTACTCCAAAGCATAGGAATCGGCTATCCGTGCATAACATGTCTGCAATGACTCAAGTCCGACAGTACCACATGTCTAAGAGCAAGGTAAGCAACCTCCGTTCTTTATTGAAGTACACAGTGTTCCAACCATTCGAGCAGGTGCGCGCGCACACTAATCAATTCCCTTCGGTCAAGTTCTACAACATCGAAAAGAAGGTATTCCCCTCTTCAGAAAACGCACCCGCACCGATGTCGGACGAAGAAGACGACAATGACGACAATGACGTTCAAGGTGAAGACCTGGCAGAACCGTACGAACCTGCCAATGCTTTCATCAAGATGCCTCACATCAACCTGAGGTCTGCAATTTTATCTGATGTCCTCGCGGAGGAAGCTCAGCTTCCTGCACGTCGGAACCCTGCTGTCGGAGTCAGTGCAGGTCAGGCTAGGGACGAGAGCATACCAGATTCTGATGAAGAGGACAATGATTTCAGCACAGATGCCTTGTTTCAATAAGCCTCCCGAGGTTTCAGTATGTATTGTACGCGTTGTTACAATGTACGCTCGAGTGCTGCGGCAGCCTTGCAAAAGCCGCGTCTGCTGACAAATCATGACACTTGTGTAGCAGGCAGCAGCGAATTCGTACAGGTCGGGGCACCTACGGCTAAGCTCTGGCAATTTGGCTATGGATACATACACTGCTAAATCTTCATCTGATGCATTGAAACCATTCCAAATCCTCGTGTGTACGCGAAAATCGAGCTGCTACTGCGTGGGAACTAAACATCACGTGACTATTTCCCTGGTACGGTACCGGTTTGATACCTCCCCGGCTAGGAGCGCCACCGGTACCTTACCGGGGGGATACTGGCCAGAGGTTTTTCCCGCAACACTACCCAACTCCGGCCGTGCGCTTGCTTGTCCTTCGCACGTGACCGCGGCACGAGTGCTTCAGTTACTCAGATCTCAGAGTCATAGCTGCGTACAAGCCCAAGCTGTAACGGGCCGAGTGTGAGAAGCAGAGGAGGTTCGAGAACAGAGCGGGTGCTCGTTGCTGGCGTTGACTCGACAAGGAGAAGTACATGAGCGAGAGGCGACTATGAGCGAGCCACGAACCAAACACACGTAAACATAAGAGTCTGCCGAGTCAAGTAAGTACGAGGCGAATAGAGAACGAGTCTGTTGGATACACAACACGCGCACGATGAGAACGAGTCCGTGAACGTACGTAGAATGTCCGTTGGTAAGTAAGTGACCATGCCCATGACATCATCCCCCTTTCTAGGGTCACGGACGAAGGGGCTGCTCAAAGACTTGGATCCAGCCTGACGGCCGGCTTGGACACGCGACCTGAGCGAGTCGTGGTCTGCAGCGCAGGTTCGTACACAGACCCTAAGTTCTGTCGTACGACCGGCGGGGACGGAGGGCGCGGAGCGGCAACGGGTACGGCGGGACGAGCGGACGACGCGGAGGGCAGCGGTGTGGACGGGAGCGGCGCGGAGGGCATCTGGGCAGAGGGAGGAACGAGCGGGTCAACGGCAACTGGATCGGAAGAAATAGGAATAGAGAATAATTTGTTAATGACAACGGCGTGGGGACGAGGCGCGCGAGGATGACGGCGGTGGAAGCGGTCGATGAGTTCGTTCTGGGTGGTAGGGATGTCGGACAAGGGAACCCACGAGTTTTCGGACTCGGGGAGCGACTTCCAGCGAACGAGGTACTCGAAACGATGACCAATCTTGCGACAGTCCTGGAGCGACTGAATTTGCAACGCGGCATCTTCGGCGAGTTCGAAAGGAGTCGGAGAGGAATGAGGATGGAAGTCGGAGGGGTCACGATACGGTTCAAGGAGTGAGACGTTGAATACGGGGTGAAGACGAGAGAGGTAGGAAGGGAGACGAAGGAGGTAAGCGGATGAGCCTATTTTGCGAATGATGGGGTACGGGCCGAGACGGCGATGATCGAGCTTGAGAGAAGGACGTGTAGTCTTGATATTGCGACGGAGTAGCCAGACGAGCTGGTCAGGCTTGAACTCCGGAGCAGGTAGCGACTTCTCGTTGTAGTACTTGGACTGCAAAGCTTGCGCGTGCAATAACTCGGCGCGCAATTCGGCATGGATGACGTCGAGACGAGTCGCGAGGTCGTCCGCAGCGGGAACGCTGGAACGCTCGGTGAGTTGCGGCTCGAAGGTGGGGTGGAAAGCGAAATTGGCGAAGAAGGGACTTTGGTGCGTGGAACTGTTCTCGAGGTTGTTGAAGGCGAACTCTCCCAGAGGGAGGTAGTCGACCCAATCGTCCTGTTGATAAGAACAATATGCACGTAAGTACGTCTCGAGCGTCTGATTCGTGCGCTCCGTCAGACCGTCAGTCTGCGGGTGATACGCCGTCGACGTCCGAGACTCAATCTTGAGCAGGGAAAGAAGCTCAGTCCAAAAACGCGAAATGAAAACAGAACCACGATCCGAAATGATAGAATCGGGAAGGCCATGGTAGCGGAAGATCCTGTCGAGGAACAACCAGGCCAACCCAGGCGCGTCGATCGTCTCGTTACAAGGAACGAAATGCGCGTAGCGCGTGAGACGATCGCACACGACCCAAATAGAATCGAAGCCATGAGAAAGAGGAAGCTTTACGATGAAGTCCATGGTGATTGCCTTCCACGGGCGTGAAGGAATGTCGAGCGGCTTGAGAAGCCCATACGGTTTGTGACGCGGCGTCTTGATACGCGCACAAGTATCGCATGCTTCAACGTAGCGACGCACGAAGGTCTGCATGCCGGGCCAGGAATAGTCTCGAGAGACCAACCCAAGCGTGCGAGTACGACCAGGGTGTCCTGTGGATGGAAGATCATGACGCGAGTGAAGAATGTCAGCACGTAGTGGTCGAGGGACAAAGAGTTTTCCTTTGTGGAACACAAGTCCACCCTCGGACGTGAAGTCCGAGTTGCCATGAACGAGCGCTTCGCGCCATTCGACATCTTCTCGAAACGCGTCTTTGAAGCGCTCGAGAAGCGTTGAACTGTCGATGGAGAGAGTGGTGAGGGCGCTGAGCGTCGTAGAGCTCGATGATGATGAAACCTGTGAAGGAAAAACTGTAACGGGCCGAGTGTGAGAAGCAGAGGAGGTTCGAGAACAGAGCGGGTGCTCGTTGCTGGCGTTGACTCGACAAGGAGAAGTACATGAGCGAGAGGCGACTATGAGCGAGCCACGAACCAAACACACGTAAACATAAGAGTCTGCCGAGTCAAGTAAGTACGAGGCGAATAGAGAACGAGTCTGTTGGATACACAACACGCGCACGATGAGAACGAGTCCGTGAACGTACGTAGAATGTCCGTTGGTAAGTAAGTGACCATGCCCATGACATCATCCCCCTTTCTAGGGTCACGGACGAAGGGGCTGCTCAAAGACTTGGATCCAGCCTGACGGCCGGCTTGGACACGCGACCTGAGCGAGTCGTGGTCTGCAGCGCAGGTTCGTACACAGACCCTAAGTTCTGTCGTACGACCGGCGGGGACGGAGGGCGCGGAGCGGCAACGGGTACGGCGGGACGAGCGGACGACGCGGAGGGCAGCGGTGTGGACGGGAGCGGCGCGGAGGGCATCTGGGCAGAGGGAGGAACGAGCGGGTCAACGGCAACTGGATCGGAAGAAATAGGAATAGAGAATAATTTGTTAATGACAACGGCGTGGGGACGAGGCGCGCGAGGATGACGGCGGTGGAAGCGGTCGATGAGTTCGTTCTGGGTGGTAGGGATGTCGGACAAGGGAACCCACGAGTTTTCGGACTCGGGGAGCGACTTCCAGCGAACGAGGTACTCGAAACGATGACCAATCTTGCGACAGTCCTGGAGCGACTGAATTTGCAACGCGGCATCTTCGGCGAGTTCGAAAGGAGTCGGAGAGGAATGAGGATGGAAGTCGGAGGGGTCACGATACGGTTCAAGGAGTGAGACGTTGAATACGGGGTGAAGACGAGAGAGGTAGGAAGGGAGACGAAGGAGGTAAGCGGATGAGCCTATTTTGCGAATGATGGGGTACGGGCCGAGACGGCGATGATCGAGCTTGAGAGAAGGACGTGTAGTCTTGATATTGCGACGGAGTAGCCAGACGAGCTGGTCAGGCTTGAACTCCGGAGCAGGTAGCGACTTCTCGTTGTAGTACTTGGACTGCAAAGCTTGCGCGTGCAATAACTCGGCGCGCAATTCGGCATGGATGACGTCGAGACGAGTCGCGAGGTCGTCCGCAGCGGGAACGCTGGAACGCTCGGTGAGTTGCGGCTCGAAGGTGGGGTGGAAAGCGAAATTGGCGAAGAAGGGACTTTGGTGCGTGGAACTGTTCTCGAGGTTGTTGAAGGCGAACTCTCCCAGAGGGAGGTAGTCGACCCAATCGTCCTGTTGATAAGAACAATATGCACGTAAGTACGTCTCGAGCGTCTGATTCGTGCGCTCCGTCAGACCGTCAGTCTGCGGGTGATACGCCGTCGACGTCCGAGACTCAATCTTGAGCAGGGAAAGAAGCTCAGTCCAAAAACGCGAAATGAAAACAGAACCACGATCCGAAATGATAGAATCGGGAAGGCCATGGTAGCGGAAGATCCTGTCGAGGAACAACCAGGCCAACCCAGGCGCGTCGATCGTCTCGTTACAAGGAACGAAATGCGCGTAGCGCGTGAGACGATCGCACACGACCCAAATAGAATCGAAGCCATGAGAAAGAGGAAGCTTTACGATGAAGTCCATGGTGATTGCCTTCCACGGGCGTGAAGGAATGTCGAGCGGCTTGAGAAGCCCATACGGTTTGTGACGCGGCGTCTTGATACGCGCACAAGTATCGCATGCTTCAACGTAGCGACGCACGAAGGTCTGCATGCCGGGCCAGGAATAGTCTCGAGAGACCAACCCAAGCGTGCGAGTACGACCAGGGTGTCCTGTGGATGGAAGATCATGACGCGAGTGAAGAATGTCAGCACGTAGTGGTCGAGGGACAAAGAGTTTTCCTTTGTGGAACACAAGTCCACCCTCGGACGTGAAGTCCGAGTTGCCATGAACGAGCGCTTCGCGCCATTCGACATCTTCTCGAAACGCGTCTTTGAAGCGCTCGAGAAGCGTTGAACTGTCGATGGAGAGAGTGGTGAGGGCGCTGAGCGTCGTAGAGCTCGATGATGATGAAACCTGTGAAGGAAAAAGATGTTCTGTGTGTTTAGCAGTGAGTATCGTCCGGTTCTGCACCAGGAGGGTGTCATCCCCCTTTTTAGGGACGAAGTCAGCTCGTCGCGATGGAGGATCCGCAACGTTCGACGATCCGGGACCCCAGGTCAACCGGAAGTCAAAATCAGACAGAAACATAGCCCAACGCGCCTGACGGCGGTTGAGAACCTTCGAGGACATGAAGTACTCGAGGTTCTTGTGATCAGAGATGACAGAAATAGGAAACGGCGAACCGAGTAGCCACGCCCGCATATCGCGAAACGAATCGACAATAGCGAGTAGTTCCTTGTCGTGGATCTCGTAATTGATTTCCGCCGGTGCAAGCTTGCGCGAGTAGTAGGCGATCGGATGAAGTTGACCTTCGTCGTCCGGCTGTTGACAGACGCCAGAGATGGCGAAGTCGGACGCGTCGGTGCTGAGCGTGCACGGCGCGAGCGGATTATAGTGGCGTAGCACTGGGTAGGACGTGAACGCACGCTTGAGGCGTTCGAATGCGTCGCGCGTAGCATCTGAAAATTCAAAGACGATGTTCTTCTTGGTCAGTGCGACAAGCGGAGTGGTGATGCGAGCATAACCGTCAACGAAACGACGGTAGAAGTTAGCAAAACCAAGGAAAGACTGAAGTTCCTTCACCGAACTGGGCACGGGCCAGTCGGTAATCGTCGCGAGCTTCTTGGGGTTCATCTTGACGCCTTCAGCGCCGACGATGTAGCCCAGATACTCCACCTCTGCCTTGTCCCACTCGCATTTCGCGGGGTTAACGCAGAGATGAGCGTCGCGAAGACGATCGAGAACGAGCGCAACGTGTTTGTCGTGCTCTTCTTGAGTTCTCGAGAAGATGAGTATGTCGTCGAGGTAGACGACACATACGATGTCGAGTAAGTCTCGTAGGACGTCCTGGATAAATGCCTGGAAAGACGCGGGTGCGTTAGTTAAACCATACGGCACGACGAGGTGCTCGAATAGTCCGAGGGGCGTGCGGAAAGCGGTCTTCCACTCGTCACCCTCCTTGATACGCAAATGAGAGTAAGCTGAAACGAGATCGATGAGCGTGAATACTTTGCAGCCCTGTACACGATCGAGCAGGTCGTGCACAAGCGGAACTGGGTAGCGGTTCTTCTTCGTGATCGCGTTGAGTCCGCGATAGTCGACGCAGAGGCGAAGGTTGCCCGTCTTCTTGCGGATGAATAGGACGGGTGCGCCAGCAGAGGATGTCGAGCTACGGATGTGCCCGCGCTCGAGATTGGTGTTGACGTACTCGGCTAGCGCTTCGCGTTCTTGAGGCGTGAGGCGGTATAGTGGACCGAATGGTGGATCTTTCCCCTCCTCGAGCTCGATGTCGACATCGAACGAACGATGCGCTGGGAGTTTGTCGAACTCGGAAGAGGAAAAGACGGTCGATGCCCACGGCATGTACTTGGCCGGGATATGCTGCGCGAGGTCGTCACCAGACGCAGCGGGTGGAGGGTCGGCATCGAGGTCGTCAAGAGGTGAGGATGTCGAACTGGTCGCCGAAATGAATGCGGGCGAACCAGTGGGGAGGAAACGAATGAGGCAGACATCATGCGGTTGCGCACGCGCGGCCTTAGCGAATTTGCGAGGTGAAATGGTGCGAATGTTGGGCGCAGGTGTGAGCGAGGGAGTAGAGCGACCGGAGCCATTCCACTGAACGAGGGACGAGAGTAGCGAGGGTCGAGGAGTCGAAGGACTTGGCGAGGATGCGCGATCCTGCCGTGGTGATGCATCGGGTGTCGGGCGGATTGTTGTTGAAGCGAACGCAGTCGCGCCAGTTAGACCGAAGCCTATGCCGACGGATGTAGTCGAGTTGAGCGAAGGACGAGTGAGTCGGGGCGCGAGACCGGAGCCTCTCGCAGAGATGGTGACTGGGTGTGTTCGAGCAAGTCCGCAACAATCGAGGGTGAGGTTGGAATCAACCCAATCGATGTTGGGATTGTGGCGTTGGAGCCAATCGAGACCTAAAATGACAGGATAGCCGACTGCGACAACAGCCAGCGCTATAAATTCAGAGTGAGCTCCCACCGAAAGGTTAGTGACTACATCCTGGGTGATCAGGCCAGAAGCAATCGGGCGATCGTCAACCGCCATGATGGGAACCGGAACGTCCTTGAGACGTCGCGAAAGAGAATGACGCGTCGCAAAGCGCTCCGAAATGCACGACGTCGTTGCGCCGCTGTCCACGAGCGCGTACGTGTGCAGAGGAGAACGGTTAGGAAAAGAGAGTGTGACAGACACAAAGAAATGGTCTGGTGAGTTAAGCATGGGCGCGGATGAAGCGAATATGAAGGACGGGTTAGAACGATACGCAGGCATGAACGTGTTGTCCGTTGCACGAACATGCGTGGGCTCCGGCGTGAAAGCCGTTGCTGAGAGACGTGTCCCATCGTCAGCCGGATGCCCTGGGACGTGGGAGCAGCCGGCTAGGCTTTTCCCGACGACGAGGACGCAGGAGCGCGCGAGGCAAAGTTCTTCTTCGCGCGCTCGGACATGTTAGGGCAGTTCGAAATGACATGATTACCTTGCCCGCAGTAGATGCACAGACCGTCGCGGCGGCGACGATCCTTCTCGGTTTGTGTGAGAGGGGCGCGGACCTTGGTCGCGTCGATCTCCATGGGTACAACCGACGAGTGCGAGGCGGGTGGTGCGGTCTGCGTCGTCGACGAGGACGCCTGACCGGAACGCGGAGTTGAAGGCTGTTGCTTAGCCTTGCCCTTGTCCTTGTCGTTAAAGGACGATTTGGTGCGATTCTTCTCGATGTTACGCTTGTGCACGCGGTTATCGAGCTCGGTCGCTTTCGCGACGTACCTGTCAAACTCAGTAGGAACAACAGGAACAGAGACGAAAAGGTCTTTGACTTCTTCCTTCAGACCCTCATAGAACTTCTGGATCTTCGTCGCTTCGGAGAAGTCAACGTAGACCAGTAGCTCTCGGAAACGAGACGCGTAGCTCGAGCACGAGCCAGTCTGCTTGAGTGCTTCGATCTTGCGTAGAGCCGTTCCGACGACGTCGCTGTCGCCGAAATTCTCTCGGAAATCGATGATGAGGTCGCGGAAGTCGTAGAGCAATTCCTCGTTGCTCTTCTTGATAGCCGTGAACCAGCTCTTGGCGGAGCCGTCGGCGAGGTACGACTGCAAATACAAAGCCCTGTGATAGTCAGTAGGGAGCGAGGCACGAGACAGCTCGACGGCCGCCTCGATCTCGTCAATGAACGGTTCGACGTCAGTCGCTTTACCCGTGAACACGCGTGGTTCCTTGAATCGAGCGACGCCACGAGGGACGTCGTCGAAATCGCGAGTACGGGTGGATTGCGCAGCCGCTGCAGGCTGCGGGGCGCTGTGAATACGTTCCGTAAGGGCCTCAAGAGCGGCGCCGATACGTCGCTGATTGTCGTCAGCGTATTGTACCTGTCGGCTGACGCCCTTGAGTGTCTCCAGCATCGCACTGAAGTCCTGCCAGGTCGGATTACTCGGAGGTACCTGTGGAGCAGTTTCAGCTGTCTCTTGAGCGGGTACCTGGTCCTGGGAGATGTTCCCAGTGGTGCTGGGCCAGGGATTTTCGTCGTAGCCTGCTGCGGACATATTAGCAGAAATGTATGAGAGAAATAGGGGCTAGTGTCGAGTGTTGAGATGTCGAGAAGAAGTTAAGAAGCAAAGGTAGGGTTTCGAGTGGGGTGGTCGAGTCAAACTGTAACGGGCCGAGTGTGAGAAGCAGAGGAGGTTCGAGAACAGAGCGGGTGCTCGTTGCTGGCGTTGACTCGACAAGGAGAAGTACATGAGCGAGAGGCGACTATGAGCGAGCCACGAACCAAACACACGTAAACATAAGAGTCTGCCGAGTCAAGTAAGTACGAGGCGAATAGAGAACGAGTCTGTTGGATACACAACACGCGCACGATGAGAACGAGTCCGTGAACGTACGTAGAATGTCCGTTGGTAAGTAAGTGACCATGCCCATGACACAAGCCACCATGTTATTGAGCGCCGGCCTCGTAGTCACAATCGCCTCAAACCCCCAGGAAAGGCGATATCACATAACTGATTCATCTCGTGGGCATTGAGCAATACACGACGTGAAGGTAGCGAAAGGACAATATGCAAAACGAATGGTACAGTTCCAGATCAACAGACACGCCGGCTTCTTCGAGGGTAGCGTGCACAGGCTCACGTCGTCCTGCTGGAACCGTGCTTAGATGCGCGGGTGGGAGCTTTCACTGACACAAAGCGTGAGTTGGTGGGACTTCGGTAACAAAGATGATACACACCTGCAGGCTGGATTCGACGGGGACGACGCTTCCACCGCCAGTCTATGCAATCTAAAAACCACATCTCCGACTGACCTTTCGCGAGAAGGTCGCGTATCTTGGCGCGGTGCTCCTCAGGAACGACACCGATGTGGTTGGTGCCCAAGGAGAACCCGAGGCCCCTCTTGCCATTCTTCGCGTCAGAGAGCGGCACCACCGAGACTGTCTTTCCGCACGATCGAGGCAACCCGTGGTGCGTCAGGATCGCCTTAGCCCAGCTTCGGTTGACGAGCGTCATGACGGTATCGGGTGTCATTGGTATCTCGGGGCTCTCTGACGTCCGAAAGACCAGTTTCGGAAGATTGCGTATAGTATATTCCATGATGGTGTCGGTGTCGAGAATCCAGCCCAAGTGAAGGACCGGAGGAATGTATGCGTGTTTGGAGTTGGGGAATAGATGGTCTGGTAGATTGCTCAGAGGTTGTTGATGCGTGAAGAAGAACGCGTGGTCCTGGCCGCCATAAGAGATAAAGTCAGCAGGAGGGTGAGGCGATAGTACTGGGGCATACCTCAGCATTGTACACTAGTCCCTTTCCCTCAGGCGGAGCGAACAACGCTCTGTAGCGGGGAGTAGGAGGGACGATAGTCGAAATTGAGGTATCTGAATCGCTCATGGTGGGTGGTTGAAGGCACGTCGCGTCGCGTCCCACTGTTCATACCCGTTACATAAACGATGTAGCCGTCATCAGTACTGCCTGTTCTTACGTGCTCCGTTTCGCCGGCCTGACACTGACAGAGAACTGGGACGAGTGTACAGTCGTAACACCACATTCATTTAGATAGTCAAAACAAGTACACGACCACAGCGCGATAACAATGACAAAACGAGAGCAACGATGACAATATCCGACCGCGACTGTGCAGTACTAGTACTCACGTCACCTTAGTGGGCGTGGGCGTGGGTGCCGAAGTGGATACTTTCGCTGTCGAAAATAAGCTTCATATGATCAGTGGCCCCCTTGCACTGCGAAAAGACGAATCTACGCACCTGCCACAAGGCGCGCGCCGCGGGGCCCACTGCCAGTGCATGCAGTCCAAGTACCACCGTAGCGGCTGATCCTTCGCGATGGCTTCTTGCAGCTGCGCGTGGAACTTCGCCGGCACGATGCCCCGGTGGTTCGTGCCAAGCGAAAACCCGAGTCCCTTCTTGCCTTTGCCGTCAGACATAGGGACAACGCAGACTGCATCCTTCGGGAATCGTGGCAAGCCGAGATGCTTCATGATCGCTGTTGCCCATCCCACACCACACAACGTCCTATACACATCGGGGGTGGCTGGGATATCGAAGTCGATCGTCGAGCACAAGATCTTGTCGGGGAGATAGAGCTGAGTGTACTGCATGGCGGCGTCGTGATCAAGCATCCACCCAAGATGGAGGACAGGGGGCGTGATGGAGCGCTTGGTGTCGTCCCACAGGTAGCGCGGGAGGTCGCTGAGAGGCTGTTGTTGCGAGAAAAAGAACGCGTGGTCCTGCGGCGAGAACTCAGCGCGGCGACGCGATGTTGCAAGCCAACAGACGCACCTCACGCGTGTAAATCAGGTCCCTTCTGCCATCTTGGGGAAGGAACAGGTGGGGAGGAATTTGGATAACAGTCGAGGCGGAAGAGTCGGAGTCGGAGTCGCTCATGACAGTAACGTGGAACCGAACTGCGACCCTTATATATGTACCCGAGGCTCGGTGTTCGCCGAACCCGTGCTACTTATACCCTATGTAACATAAACGATGTGGCCGTCATCAGTGTTCCTACTTGCTGCGTTAACGTTTCGCCAGCTGGGACAAGTACAGTCGTATCACCACATTCATTAGAAAGTGAAAACCAGTACACAGGATAGCGGGATAACAATGACAAGACGAGAGCAACGATGACAACATCCGACCGCGACTGTTGAGTACTCACGTCACCTTTTTGGACGTGGGCATGGGTGCAGAGGTGCATACTCTGGCTGTCAAAGAGTAGCTTCAGTGGTCCTCCTTCATTGCAAAAAGACGAAGCTACACACCTGGCACAAGGCGCCCGTTGGCGCGCCGCGGAGCCCACTGCCAGTGCAAGTAGTCCAAGTACCACCGCAGTGGTTGGTCCTTTGCGATGGCTTCTTGCAGCTGCGCGTGGTACTTCTCCGGCACGATGCCGCGGTGGTTCGTGCCTAGCGACAGACCGAACGCGGCCTTGCCTTCGCCGTCAGACATGGGGACGACACGAACCGCATCCTTCGGGAATCGTGGCAAGCCGAGATGCTTGAAAAGCGCTTCCGCCCAGCTCACACCACATAGTGTTCTGTACGGACTGGGGGTCGGCGGCTCGTTGCCCGTCGTCGTGCACAAAACCATGTGCGGGAGGTGTAGCTGGGTGTATTGCATGACGGCGTCGTCGTCAAGCATCCACCCTAGGTGGAGGACAGGGGGCGTGATGGGGGACTTGACGTTGTCCCAGAGGTAGTGCGGGAGGTCGCTGAGCGGCTGTTGTTGCAAGAAAAACAAGTCGTGGTCCTGCGGCGAGAAATCAGCGCGGCGACGCGATGTTGCAAGCAACACAGACGCAACCTCACGCGTGTAAATCAGGTCCCTTCTGCCATCTTGGGGAAGGAACAGGTGGGGAGGAATTTGCATAACAGTTGAGGCGGAAGAGTCGGAGTCGGAGTCGCTCATGACAGTAACGTGGAACCGAACGCCCTCGCGGCGACCCTTATATATGTACCGGAGACTGATAAGTATACCGCGGTGTTCGCCGAACCCGTGCTACTTATAACACCCTATGTAACATAAATGATGTGGCCGTCATCAGTTTTTATACTTGCTGCGTTAACGTTTCGCCAGCTGGGTTAAGTCCAGTCATAACAACACATTCATTAGAAAGAAAACAAGTACATAGGACAGCGAGATAACAATGACAAAACGAGAGCAACGATGACAATATCCGACCGCGACTGAGTACTAGTACTCACGTCACCTTAGTGGGCGTGGGCGCCGAAGTGGATACTTTCGCTGTCGAAGATAAGCTTCTTCAGTGGCCCCCTTTCACTGCGAAAAGACAAATCTACGCACCTGCCACAAGACGCCCGTCGGCGCGCCGCGGGGCCCACTGCCAGTGCATGCAGTCCAAGTACCACCGCAGCGGCTGATCCTTCGCGATAACTTCTTGCAGCTGCGCGTGGAACTTCGCCGGCACGATGCCCCGGTGGTTCGTGCCAAGCGAAAACCCGAGTCCCTTCTTGCCTTTGCCGTCAGACATAGGGACAACGCAGACTGCATCCTTCGGGAATCGTGGCAAGCCGAGATGCTTCATGATCGCTGTTGCCCATCCCACGCCACACAACGTCCTATACACATCGGGGGGGGCTGGGATATCGAAGTCGATCGTCGAGCACAAGATCTTCTCGGGGAGATAGAGCTGAGTGTACTGCATGGCGGCGTCGTGATCGAGCATCCACCCAAGATGGAGGACAGGGGGCGTGATGGAGCGCTTGGTGTCGTCCCACAGGTAGCGCGGGAGGTCGCTGAGAGGCTGTTGTTGCGAGAAAAAGAACGCGTGGTCCTGCGGCGAGAACTCAGCGCGGCGACGCGATGTTGCAAGCAGACAGACGCACCTCACGCGTGTAAATCAGGTCCCTTCTGCCATCTTGGGGAAAGAACAGGGCACCGTGGGGAGGATTTTGGATAACAGTTGAGGTGGAAGAGTCGGAGTCGGAGTCGCTCATGACAGTAAAGTGGAACCGAACTTCCTCGCGTCGACCCTTATATGTGTGCCGCTAAGCGCCCATTCCTCTACCTGCATTGTTTGGTAGGCCTACATAGCTGGCCGTTTCCACGCGCCCCGGTGCCAAGCATCGCATTCAAAACTTATCAGAATACTTCTACCATAGCAGAAACGGCTAGTGCTCTGTATTGTGCATGTTATCTAACATGCAGCATGCAACGAGCGAGATCGATGAGAGTTCACAATGTACAGACCGCTTACTCTGTATGGTCGAGACAATGGGTCCGCGGTTACAGGAGCATGGTTTCTCCGTCCGTTGCTTCGCGTGCGAAGACAATGCGATAGCCAAGCTGTTCGTCCGACGATATTTTAAGATGGAACCCACGAACCCAAACCAAGCTTGCCCTTGGCCCCCTCAGTTTTCAGCACTATTCCGTGACTCGATCTCATCCTTTGGCGACCCTCACCATGGCCTACAAGGACGATAACGCGTGGCAGGCAACATGGCCTGTGAACGACACTGTGACGACAACGAAGGCCGACGTCCTCGAGCAAGTGAGTTTGGCATTCGAAGACGCACTTCAAAGCGAGCGTGAGGAGTACTGGTACGAGGGACACTGCGTATCCCTCACGTACCTCACAGGACTCCATCGTGCTCCGGGTGGACACTTCAATGTGGCCCCCCAGACGCCTTTGTTTGCGCGCTCCCAGAGAGACGGGAAGTCGGCTGGACAATGGCAGAGCGCTCCGAATGCGTTTGACGATGGCGAGAGAAGCGCTGGCGGTGATCATGTAGTAGGCATGATGGTTGACGAAGAAGTTGCGGACCTGGACGTTGTCGGATGTCAGTCAATTCTCTGGCTCAATCATCATCTTTAAGGCTCACGTGTGTACGACAGTGAAAGCCCTCCGGCGTACCCGCAGCTTTCATCGCGACAAAGATGAACCCCATACCGAATTGTCTTTCCTCGATCTCAACGGCCAATCGGAGGACATCGATATGGCCGTTGAGCAATACCTTGTGGTGGCCGAGGAAGATGCGGTTTCGTCCTTGGACACAACATCAGACCCACTAAACAAGTCCACGAGTTCAAAGCCTCCGCGAAAGGAGAACGAGCTTTATGTCGACGAAGATTCCTTCCACCGCGTGACAGACTTCGCCATCGTAAGGCGACGACAGCAGCGTGTGGTAGTGTGCGTGGTAGAGATCAAGCCTCAAACCTGGACAGCGCTGACAGTGCTCGACGAAAATGAGGAGCGCGCCGCAGCTCTCAAACAAGTGGAGGCCATGATGCCCCAGGTCGTCCAGCAGGTGCAGTTTGCTTTTCACGAGCAACCCGCTCAAGAGTACATGTGGGCGCTGTGCATCGTCGGCCGCTGGTGCGCATTCCAGCAGTTCGAGAGGAAGAAGACCCCTCCCCTCGACCTAGACGATCTACACGCTAGAGGATACCGGCCGGCAATGCAGGCCCATGGCGAGTTCCAGCCTGAGGCCATCGACATCCCCGTCGCAGCGACGGGTGTTGTCCCGGTCCTCGCAGATAACAGTCAAGACTATCATCCGATGTTCAAGAGCGCGTGGTTGAAATTCATGACCTGGGCTTGTACCATGGAGCTTCGAGTCGGTGAATGAAGGGCATCAGAAAAGGCGCAAGAGGTAGGGGAGCTCAGTAATTCTGCAATGCGTTCGGTCATCCGCTAATCTTTCGCCAAGAGGGGAAGCGCAAGAGAGGCTGCACCGGATTGTGATGGATATTGCGCACGCAGCGATGTCTTTAAATATTTCTACAGTGTATCACCGTACCAATAGTTGACGTCTGAGTGTTGGTAGAAGATGAACGCGGCGTGGTCCTGCGAAAGCGCGACGATGTAGAACGCACTGGCAGTGAACGTGACAGACGCACCTCGCGCGTGTAGACAAGCTCTTTGCCATTTCCTGGGAGAAAAATAGTCTCCATAGCTTGGCCTTACGGTATCAGAAGATACTGTAGTCGTTCTGGATGTAGGGGAAAAAGGGCTTCGGCCGAACGCTTCGGAGGCGTGTTGGCCTTTGCCGGGATGTACTAGCGATGTACTATCATCATGTAGTGGTGACGGAGGCGTGTGTTATGTAAGCATATACAATAAGCGCCCACCTAGGCGTAGATCGACTATCATCTGTCAAAGTCAGCTACGGAGACTAGAGAGGCGAGCTTGCTTCGGCACTCTATAAGTCTCTAAGCCAAATTCTTGGACTCTCGAACTTTGCAAGCTTCGAAGTTCGTCACCGTCGACGATCGACGCCTCGGGGACTTCCCCGCCACGGCCACGTGCTGACAGCTCAGCGCGCCAGACTAAAAGTCTCTCAAATTGCGCTTCAACATGGCACGCGGCCCACTCACTACCAACTAGTTCAGTGGCCGTTTGATCGCGACAACGAGAGAGACGGCGTTGTGCATTCGATGGTGGATATCGTCGAGGGGCAGCAGGTGCGTGCTATATGGCCTCTGGGCGATACGTGCCCACAACACATAGTATATATCGCTCACAAGGCCTTCATGACAGCCTCGTCGGCATCTTCATCTTTACCATCGTTGGCTATACAGCCTTCGCGCCAGGGAACGGTAGCCGCAAGCAAAGTGTGCAAGACTGTCTCTCCTTTTGTGGACTCTGCCAATCTCCATCGCCATATCATTGCATTCTGCGGCCTGCAAACTGTACAGATGTATCTGCGTAGGCAGCAATGATATCGAACGCCAGCTTCTGCTCGCCGTGGGCAAGCCGGGATTGGCCGCCTTTCTTCACCACGGCCTTTTTACCTCGGCTCGCCGACGGCCTTTGTAACTCGGCTCGCCGTCGAGTTCCTATCCCCCAACCTTCATCTACTGCGATTCCAGTGTAACTGCATCAATATCCATTATGCCTCCCTGGGACCCCAAGAAGTTGCCGCTGCGCACCAAACGCGACATGTTCCGCAAGCCTCCTGCGGATGTGCGTCTTTGTCCCTTTCACGCAGACATTACATTTACACTCAGCGTACAGCTTGTCAAGTGCGCAAAGAGCGGCTCCTCACTTGCCCTCTTTCTCATCTCAAACAAAATCATAACGGTCCCCGAATACTTGCACGAAGAGCTGATTGGCGCCTATTGCTCTGTCCTCCAACATTTTGAGCCACCCGATCCGTGCCTCCTTACCGATGGCCTCGAGGGCGAGGTCGTGCAACGTGCTAGGTACTGTTTCATTGGACTGGCGGGGATGGACAGCGTTCATGACGCGCCGCTCGAGCCCATTATCGCTGCGTGGCACGGAATGTTCAAGTGGATGGTGTATCTTTCCGAGCTGTGTCGCGCGGAGGATCCCCAACATGTGATCCTCATGGTCATCATGAACATCGTCCACAAAGTCTGCATGCGCCCGGAAATCAGGCGTTGGATTGCCGCGACGCCCGGTATCCTCTCGCTCACTACGTCCATTTGGATGAACGAGGAACTGGTGCCCGAGCCCCCATCATCCATGATTACCCTCAACGTCATCGAATTGCTCAAAAGCCTACCCATCTCCGCCGTGGGCGAGGTCGTATCATCTGCAGGAAGGGCGGATGTCCTCGTCGACAGGCTGATCAGTTGCCTGCGAGCGGTAGTCAAGAAGCGCGCATCATGTATTGCCAACATCCACTGGTATTTGACACTCATGCAGGCGCTGGGAGGTCCACCGGAGTCTCCAGCGAGAAAGGCATTCCTGGAGCCCGGAGTTATGCGCGCGCTCACGAAGACGCTCGTGAAGGTGTCCGGCCTCGACATGAAACTCGATGCCAACGTTCGCACTGCAACGATTGACCTCGGCTTTGCTTTGGTCATCAATTTCATCGAGACAGGTACAGCCGTCGACCGCGTCCGACAATGCGTACATGACGGCGTCCTCGAGGCGATTGTCAACTCTGCCCCAGATCTGGATCCCTCTTCCATTGAGACGATGTCCGCATGGACGCTCATTGCGGACATCATCCCTCGCTATATCGTCTTCCGCTCGGTTACGGAAGCCGTCTGTGCGTCGCTGGCCAAGCTCCAAGACGTCAAATACCAACACAAAATGGCGCAGTCGCGGCATGTGCGGATGAAGGATGCGTGGGACAAGCTCTGCATCCGGGCGAACTGGCAAAGGAATTTGAAGGAGACCATTGAAAGGGATCTCTCGAATTTGTCCGCCAAATGTGACGCTGTAAGTTGTTGTAACTCGCAGTTTGCCATCGTCGCTCATGGTGATATTTTGGACAGTGCCAAAAGCTTGGTTCGAAGAAATCGATCCGTCGGTGTGCGGGTTGCCATTCCTCTGTATACTGCTCGAGAAAATGCCAAGAGATAGCTTGGGCAACTACGCACAGGGCCCAATGCGCTGAGGAACGCCATTGCAGTATGTTTCCATGCTCCTTCCCCGTACGGACCAAACTTCACTGAGTGACAGGACGTGGCAACGCTACCGGCTTCAGCAAGAGCGATGCGTGGCACCATAATGCCCTTGCTGTATACCACGCCCAAGAGGTCGTGCCTAACCTGCGAGCGACGGCCGCACGTAACTACCCCGACATCCCGCTGTACAAATTTTTCGTCTCCCTCGACTACACAGTGTGTCCGGAAGCGAAATATAGGCTGGTGGAACTTACCCCAGGGCTCAAAGATGACGAGCAGTGTGAAATTATGCGCACGATCACACTGCTCTGGGTGAAGACTCGACTGGGGGAATACACGGAGTCGACATTGCTCCAAATACCATCACTATGGACTCAAGACGAGTTGGGGGCAGACAAGGTGCGTAATTTATATGATACATCGACCGTACTGATTTTTTCGGGATTTACTAGAACGGTGGTGTAGTGAAAGAGGACCTTTTCGTTGTGCAACGAGTAGAGCGTACCCCTCTAGTATGTGATCAGACAAGCATCGAATCATGCACCTCTCTGAGCTCGTTTGCAGAAAAAATGATAGCTTCTCACCGTGCTAGGATTCCTCATGACTGGGTCCCAGACTACGCCGTTCGCATACAGTACTGGTGAACTGATTCAAGTTGACTAGCAGCGAAGTATAATGTGGGGACAAAATTTAGCTAATATTCTACTGTTAGTGGGGATATTCGTGACCCAACGTACCTATGCGAAGCCCACCAATTTCAGCGCGTCGTCATCTCCACCGCGCCATGCGAATGATCGTGTCCGATTGTCGCAAAGCCTAAGGCAAAAGTCAGCGGCTTGTGAAGCAATCGATTAGAGGAGCGGCAATATAAAACACGAAGATTTAACGCCGGATGCTGCCATACTGTACTGTACTATGTGCTGACTAGGTATTAAACGCGCGCGCGCCTGAATTCTCCTTCTGATTCAGAGCGCTCAGCGCGCCGGTGGAAAGCGGCCTGTCGAATGTGACACCACTAACACCGCAAAGGCGAGCGGCATCGAAGGATGACTTCCGGCGCATCTAAGTTCACGATGCCCTTTGCTGTTGCGCCGCGGCGTATGCAAGCGACCGCCGTCGGGGAGATGACTTGTCGTCGAAGCCCACATTCCCCACCTCCGATCGGGTAGGCTAAGCGACGATAATCAACAGAGGTTCTTGCCCACACACACACACGCAGACACACCTCATTCAAACGGCGGTGATTGGCATAACGGCGGTTGAGGTGGTCATGCACTCCGAGCCAGAGCTGCGACCTGCAGTCCCAGCGAGGGCAGGAGGCGCCGAGCGCGCCCAGCGGCCTGTGAGGCGCCAGAACGTCGACCAGCCTGCGGCGCCGACGTCCGGCACGTCCTCGTCGGTGGCCGGGACGGTTGAACGCTGTCGGCTGGCGAGGCGCACGAGCAGGCTCCCCACGACGGGCACGTTCGCGACCGTGAGCGAGATGCAGTCCTCGACGAGAGCGGCGATGACCTCGTTCTTGCCGCCGGAGGTGAGGATGAATGCTGCATGGACGAGCGAGACGACCGTCGTCGCGACTAGGACACCTGTCAGACAATGGTTTGTCGTCAGGATAGTACGGCAGACTTACTGCTCGTGGAAAATATGAACATAACGCGAAGTCGGAGTCGTCTGTCTTTGACGCCGTGGATAAGCCGCAGGGGCAGCGTGATGAGAAGAAAGTCTGCTATCACATCGGCTACAAGGGGTTAGTGAGTGGCTGCGGACTACGACGAGGAGCGAGACGCGCTCACAGACTAACTGGCAGATGGCCACCTGTTTTGTGAGCCGGCACTGGGGCAACGGAAGGGACTTCCACTCCGGATGCGGCTCGCAGACCCACAGGAGTTGGGCGACAAAGAACACGAGCGCCCCGACGAACACGCCCGCAAGCCACATGAGCTTGCGACGCGTTGATGGATCCGGGTCGAGCCGAATGATGGAGAACAGAATAGAGAGGCGCGCGGACCAAATTACGGTAGAGAAGGTGGACGCCATGAGATAGTAAGCTGCCACGAGGCTCGACTTTGACAGGTGGCCTGTGGATGGGCCCCCGATGCTGAGCGCACTGTAGGACTCGAGACGGAGGGTATGCTTACCTAGTCCCTCCGCGAACATGTAGGTCGCAACGACCTGTATCATGAGGCTGCGGAGTTGGCACATGAGCGCGAGACTCAGTGGATGAGTGGCAGGAGACGTACCTGATCATGGAGAAACATGCCCAGGCGTCGTCCCACCAGTACCGGTCTCGTCTGATCCACAAACGAGCAACCGTTAAACCTATGGCAACAGAGCCTGCGATGGACTCAGTCACTGGATAATAATGCAGACGCTCAGACGGCATTTTTCCCGAGTCAAATGGGGACGCACGTTCGGTTTGCAGGTCGCTATGGGAGTGCCGCATGAGGGCGGACGCCTGTGGGACACCCACGCGCCCGCGCAAGCAGGGGAATAAGTAGACAGGTCGTGCTGACTGTGTCGACGGAATCGCGCCCTTATATGCGCGAGCATTAAGCGCGGGTTACAGAGCGGCGTCTTCGAACGCGCCTTTCTAGGGGGAAATGTGGCGGGAATGCCGAGATGTTATTCGCGGTATCAGAGTTGGCAAGACGATTCGAATTCGGACAGGATGGGGAAGCCTACCGTCGGAGACGCTGCTCGAGAGGTCCCCGGCGTCGGCTCTGGGTGATGAGGGCAAGAGGACAGAGGCTAGAAAGTTTGGAAATGGAGGAATACCCATGGAAGCGATGGGCGATGTGAAACTTCAGGAAAGGGAAACGACACAAACTCTGTCACGGCGTCCACAAATGCAATATCAATACAGGCACGAGAGGCACGCGTGCGAGTCGCCTACGGCGTGGTCAAGTCGTGCACACCCGTGCTCAACGTTGTATGGGCACACAATTGGAGGGGCCTGGATACAAAGGCACCACTTGCGAGGCTAGCGAGCCGAGTAACCCGTGAAATATCGCTTCCCCGTTGAGATTGTCGTCGAGCGCAACTGACATCGTGGGCACGGACAGTCAGTCGCTGCCTGGTCGATCTGTCACAGGGAGCATTTATTTGAAGCTAATGAGTATAAGGAGAAGCATAGCACCATGGCCTAGAACTTACGAGATCATCGTGGGTGGTGGCGGGGGACCCGAGTGTTGGAATTTGTAAATTTAGTTCACCATGGACACGGAGTGAAGCTTGAAGCTTCAAAAGTTGAACTGCTTGGAATATGTATTGCTTCAGTTGTCGCAGAAGTTCAAGTTGGCACGACGTTGACGAGATGGCCGTCAAAAGCTCGCGGCAATAGGCGCTGATATGACCAGAGGGGGACAGATGTGTAGCAAATAGCAACCATTAGCCCGATCGTTATCCTGTCTCGGTGAGTTTTCTCATACGATTCGCATTTTTGACCTGCGTTGACATCGTCACCTACAGCGACGAGCTCAGCCTGCCCACCGACGACGGTGGCGACAAGTAATCCTGGCTTTCTCCTGCTCATCCATTGCCGCGCTCCCCTACGTTTCCCCCTACCTCGACCGGCCACTCGCCGCCGCGTGCCAGCTCACGCCGACCCAGCTCTACTCGCTCGCGTCCGCCGCCGCCGTCATCATTTTCTCCCTCGCCTACGCGCGTGCGCGCAGCCTCTTTGGCGGTGACGCCATGGCCTCCTCCTCCATCACCGTCAAATGGGGTCGTGAGCGGTACGCACTCCGTCTTCCCGCTCGGCGTCAGCTGACACGCCTCGCGCCCGCTATCCTATCCATCCATCCATTGATCCTGTTCATTCCTCTGCTCGCATCCTGGCCTGCGTGTCTTGATGTGGCGACACGTTGCCGCGTGTATCTTTCTTCTCTGGTGCTCCACGACACAGCCTGCAGATTCCACTGCCACCGCCGGACACGAAGCTCGCCGTCCTCCGTGCAACTCTCGCGGAACAGACGCACATCCCACCAGATGGCTTCAAGCTCATCTACGCCGGTGCCGTGATGAAGGACGATAACGCACCGCGTGAGTACCTCCGCCTGTTCGTTTCATCACTCGTCTTCGGATCTCGCGCTGGCGATGCCTTCACATTTCTTCGCGCATGAATGCCGCGTGTTCTCTGTCCGTCGTCATTCACGATCGCGTTCGACTCCACAAACTTTGTCTTTACGCTGCTCCGGATCCTCATCCGGGGCGGTGGCAACATTTTCTTCGCTGCCGTAACTTTTATCTCAATCTCTGCCCTTTCCTGTCCAATCGAAATCTCTGACGCCGCATCCCAGTATCCGCGTACAAGCTCCGTCCCAACACAACCATGGTCCTCCTCGACTCGTCCGCCCCCGCCGCGTCGCCTGCCCCAGCGCCAAAAGCGCCGCTCACAGAGGCATCCGCCATCTCCGCAATCAAAGCAGAGGTCGCCCGCGTCCGCGACACGCTCGAGCCCGGTGTCGACGCGCTCCTGCGTGACATCGCGCCTCCGCCTCCTCCAGCCTCCGCCGACCCGACCCCCAGTCCCGCGCCGACGGCAGCGGGGGTGACGCCCGCGCAGACGACGGAGCACACGCGGCTCGGCGAGCTGCTGCTGCAGGGACTGCTCCGGCTCGACGCGATCCCCGTCGAGAGTGCCTGGACGGACGCGCGGGCGGAGCGGAAGGGCGCGGTGCGCACCGTGCAGGGCGTGCTCGACCGGCTCGACGGCGCGTGGAGGGCAGCGAAGGCGCAGCGGTAGTCTGAGGTGATGACGCAGATAGAGGGATGGTGAGTATATGTTATGGGTCCCTGTGCGCTATAATATCGAGGCTGCTTATTTCTTGACGAGTGTCGCGGTGCACGTGGTGTACATCCTGTCGTAGCATACATAGTCGCCCAGATGGTAATACTAGCGCTATGCCGAGTGGAATGCTGGAGATTGGGTGCGTCAGAGGCCTCGTGTATCGCAGCCTGTGCGTACGGCAAGTGGAGAACGTTCAAAGGGCCCTGATAGGCAGTGCCCAAGCGCAGCGAGGCGATTCCGGGGTCTCTCCGTGCTGGCGCCGGGGTCCCTCGGAAAGGATGAAGTCATGCAGCTTTTAGTCGCCTTGAGCGAGCGATTCTTTCCTCAGCCCACCATGTCCGACCTCCTCTCTTCCACGCGTCCCCCGACCCGCACGCCTTCGTCGCAGCCGCGCTCGGTCGCCAGCCTCCTCGCCAGCAGGGGATCTGGCTCGACACCGATCCCTCCGTCGCTCCAGGCGAAGATGGCCGCGGTATGTCAAAGCACGCATGTGTCACGTCCGATAGCACCCCCTCACACATCGCGCAGATGGCGACTCGCGCGAGCCAGTCGCCAGGCATGCACGCGAGCGTCGATGTCACATCCGCCGCGTTCAAGCGCGCGACCCTCAACGACGCTGCACCGCGACAAACACCGTCCTCGTCCCGAGCCCCAGCTATGCCCGGGCGCAGGAACAAGCCAGGCTTCAAGCTTAGCGATATCACTGGCGAGCCCAGCTCGGGTGGTGCGGCGAATGCTGGGCTTGGCGCCGGTGCCCCTAGCCTCGAGGACGGGCCATCGCAATGGCAGCCGCGGCGCCCCTCGCCGACGGGAACGCCATTCTCCAATTTTGGCAAGATCGTGTAAGTTCCTCGTTCTCCGCAATGCACCAGAGTTGTGAACACCCTTTGGTGACGTGCAGAGATCCCTCGGGGGCGCTCAATTTCGGCGGCAAGGCGATCCTGCATTCCTCAGGTGTCGACTTTTCGAACGGCTCATCATTCGCGATCAACATGAACCAGCTGCAGCTCGAGGATGAGCTCGGCCGTGGCGCATACGGCACTGTTAAGCGCGTCTTACACAAACCGACAAACGTCTTGATGGCTATGAAGGTGCGTCTGCGTCATCGTCGGCAACGATCAGGCACCCAATTTGCCCCTAGGAAATTCGTCTAGAGTTAGATCAAACAAAGCTAAACGCCATCATCATGGAGCTCGACATCCTGCACCGGGCGGTCCACCCATCGATTGTCGAGTTCTACGGCGCGTTCTTCATCGAGTCGTGCGTGTACTACTGCATGGAGTACATGGATGCCGGAAGCCTAGACAAGCTTTATGGTGTTGGCGTACCCGAACCCGTCCTATCTCGGATCGTCGCGTGCATGGCCCGCGGCCTGAAGTTTCTCAAGGACGAGCTGCAGATCATTCACAGGGGTGCGTTATGAGCTCTGCACGCCCTGCTGACGCTGACCTGATGACATACTTTCAGACGTGAAGCCGACTAACGTACTGGTAAACAAGCGCGGCGAGATCAAGTTGTGCGACTTCGGGGTGTCTGGACAGCTCGAGAAGTCGTTGGCCAAGACAAACATTGGGTGCCAGAGCTACATGGCGCCGGAACGAATCAAGGGCGAATCGCAGAACGCGCTCAGCACGTACACTGTGTCGTCTGACGTGTGGTCACTAGGGCTCGCCACACTCGAGATCGCAGTCGGCCAATACCCGTATCCCCCGGAGACGTACCAAAACGTCTTTGCCCAATTGACCGCGATCGTTCACGGCGACCCGCCAGAACTGCCGGACTCGTACTCGCACACCGCGAAGGACTGGGTCAATCGGTGTCTCGTGAAGCGACCCGAGGGGCGGGCCAGTTACGCGCAACTTTTGGTCAGTAACTGCCCCGCGTCTCGCTTGTCCACAGATCAACACTCATGATATCTCCTCTACCTTCGCTCATAATAGGAACACCCTTTCTTACGCGGCGATCAAACGCGTCCGACAGACATGCGCGGCTGGGTCGTGCGTGCGCTGGCATGGCGGGAGGAGCAGCGACAGCTACAGGAACATTCGGGCGACGCTCCACGGCCCTCATGAATGAATGCCCTCTCCTCGCGCATCACTCACTATCTTATTGTGCGAACTATGTTATCCGGGCGACACTGCGTACATTCGCGTCGTGTCGCCGCCCGGTGTCCGGTCCAGCGTAGAGACGTTTCCCTCACATCACATCCCCATTGACTTTACCCAGTCTTTCCCTCACCCGACTACCACCGCCCCTCACGCCCCGGCACCTCTCCGCTCGCTCGCATGCAAACACATCTCACACATGCGTCGTCATCTGCTATCGCATACTTATACTATAATCATTCATTCGCACAAGGACTTCCGCGCACAAACACGAGTTACTCTGCCGCAGGAGGCTGCCCAGAGGGGAGGTCGGGGTTGGACTAGGGAGGGGGAGGGACGTCGGCACGAGCGGTGCGCGTGCCGGACACGCCATCCGCTTGCAAGGGCGGGTAATCGGCCTAGGGCGGGAGGGCAAATGTCTCAGGTGTCGCCATACAAACACGCGCGCGCCGCCTGGGACGGGGGCAGTGGGGGCGTAGGTGTCGGTGGGGGTTTGGTGTGCTGTCATTTATGTGCAATGTTATAGGGTGGATAGATGTTGGTGGGCAGGAATAGATCTAGATCTCTACTGCGTATCCTAGAGTGAATGTGCCTGTTCCTAGTGAATAGTTTCACTGTTCGATGTGAATTCCACACGAGAGAACCAGATATAGAGATCAATCCATCCTTCAGCGACGGACGAACGTACATGAGAGTGTTGAGACGACTGGCTCGGCCGACCAACAATATCAGCCTCAACGAATCGCGCTCCTTCCTCGTGGACCCGGCTGATTGTTTCGCGATAAATCTGTCGCGGGGTTAGTCTCCGTAGCTTGACCTTGTGGTATCAGAAGATATAGTCGTTCTGAATATAAGTCGCGGGGTTGTCTTACGGACCGCTTCAAGTTAATATCGTGGTGTCGTGGAGGACAGCGGCCCGCTCGGGCTCCTTCAAGTTCAAGTTCCCGCGCTACCGTGTAACTAGTAACTCAAGAGTCAGATGGAATCATTACGTTACACACAGATGCCATGTGCATTGGGTACATTCACTACACCGCGCCCTCACTTCATCCCATGCAGCCCGGTGCCCCCACTCGCCACCGACATCGTGATGCTCCTCCGGCTCGGCAGATCCCACCCGCCCTCCTCGTCCCCGCCCACGTGCCCCATCGCAATCCCTTCGCCCCCGCCCCCGCCCCCGATCTGCACCTGCATCTCCTCCACCGGCGGCGGCGGCTGCAGCAGCAGCAGCGTCGGGCGCGTGGTGAGCAGCAGCAGCACGTTCGCGAACCCGGACAGGTAGAACAACGAGATCGCGGTGAACGTCACGCCCGCGGGACATGGTGACCGTTGAACGCGCGGAAGCGCGCGACGCTAAGCGGGATGACGAGCACCGAGTACACCGCGGGTACGCGAGCATGCCGTACGCCCGCCGCGCGCCCGCGTCGTTCACGTCGCCCGCCGCGTGCAGGCGAAAGGCCCGGCCGTCGTGCGACAAGTTCCCGATGCTCCAGAGGAACAGCGGTACGTAGGCGAGCACCGAGGTAAAGAGCGTTGCCCACAGCCACAGGTACTCGCCCAGGATCTGGTCGACCTGGTGCTGCCGCCCGATCCAGCACCAGTACGGCGACGGCACGTCGTAGTGCTTGCTGATGCCCGGCCCGATGCTCGACCACAATATCACGAAGATCCAGATGACCGCGACGACCGCGCTCGCTGCGCGCCGGGAGTGTACGCCCTTGTGCCAGAAGACGACGATGAACGTGTGCACGGTGATCGCCTGCGGACGTGGTTAGTATGCGGTGCGCAGGAGGAGCAGGGAACAAAAACGCACGAGCGTCGTGAGGGCGACTCCGACCTCGCCCAGCTGCCCCAGGACGCCTTGCGCGGTGCAGAACGGACGGTGTGCACGAAGCTCCCGTGGATCCACTTCACGTCAACCGCGCCGGCCAGCGCTTGGATGAGATCAAAGATGAATAACGTTAGCTACGGAGAGCGGAGTTGTTAAGCTACGTGGGATACGGAGGATAGGATTGACTACGCACCATGTAGATATCTGTGGGCTCCCGCAGCAGGCTCCACGTCCCCGGAGCCCATGTTCGTCGGTAGAATATCACGTTCCGCTAGAGCGCATTGTCAGCTAGAGTAGACTGCGCCGCAGGGAAAAAGCACGCACTGCGATGAGCGCGAAGAGCACCAGTATCGACACCATACTGATGAATCCTGCCTCCGCCGTGACCTGCGCACGTCGTCAGCCTGCCATCCATTATGTAGATTCCACACGAAAGCACGCACCGTCATCCCGACGCTCTGCCCATTCGTCAGACGAACCGATGTGCATTTCTGGTCCCTATCATCGCTCGCTGTGCAGTTCGCCCGGTACCCGTGGTCGGACATCGTCACCGTGCTCGTGGTGCGAGTGTGCGCGGAGTCCGGTAGGAGAGTGTTCGAGCTGCGGAGCACGCACAGGGAAACAGGACGTTGAACGCGATATGAGCCTCAGAACCCCGCCGCTTATGACCAGCGGGAAGCCTTCGAAGGCAATACAAATAGTGGTTAGCGCTGTCGCATGGGCCAGATATCGACGGCGCGATATGTGGTGGCACTAGTACGTGGGCGCGAATCGGTCGGATGACCTGCCGCGCGCCGCCTCGAGGCCGACGTGAGCGCAGGGCTAGTGGTGGGCCACGACAGCGTCCAGGCAAACCCTATAATATCATGAATGGGAGGACGGAGGAATCAATAGGGAGCTTGTTGAATTCGAAGGAACATTTGATGTCGGCGACTGTGGCTGTGGCTGTGCTATCAAAGGGTGCACAGCCACTGCTCCCAGTCGAAGCTAAATGTTCCGTTCAGATAATTATTGAACGCACCTTGCTTCATGCCTCTTACATGCTTCCCCGGGACTTCTTGTCTTGCCTTTTTTTCCCTCTCCGCGTTATCCTCGTCGTCCCTTTTGCGCGCGGGATCGTGTCGACGTATGCACCACTTCGGCCAATGGTCAGACCGTGACGCCCGCGGCGCCCTGCGCATTGTCGTGTCCGCCATGCCAACCACTTCAATACCCCAAAGCTCCTACCATGCAATATCAGCAAGCTTCTGCATAAGTCCACTGGCAGCGCTCCGTCGGTTGATCGGCGAGTTTCTCCCACCGTTCTTGCGTTCCGTCAGAGGCGATGACGGACTAGTCTCCCTGGAACAAAACAGGTTGAAAGATTCAACCGGGGATCCAAACCTTCGCAGGCTCATGATCCAATAGGGGAGCTCAGAGTAGACCGTTTTCGTTTCCGTTTCGTTTTCAAACGCCTTTCGTTTTCGATTCGGCCCGCGGCATAAGTGACCCGATGTGTGACAATCGTGTGACTTTAGGTGACGCTCGCGTTGTGCGGCGTCTTCGTGTCTCACACACTCATTCCCTCGCGATACCTCCTTAATCTACACTCTCCTACTCTCTTAATGCCCCGGAAACGCGGCCGCTCGGACTCCGACCAGCCTGAGACAGCTCCGGGCAAGAAATCCCGTGAGGAGAACATCAGCTGGGGCACAAATAAGAAGCCAAATGAGCTGCTCCTGCAGCTCATCACGGAGCTCGAACAGCCGCAAAATCGCAAGGTTATGTTTGGTAACAAGCGTGGTGAGGTATGCAGGTGGCCCACGCATCATCTGGGCTTTGTTACTGACATCTTTCCAGAAGAAAAGCGGAGAAAGTAAGGTCGCAGCGGGTCAGCGGCTTGCTCGCATCCTCTGGAAGGATGCTCCGGACTCGGATTTCGTCAGTCTGGGAGCAAAGGTGCTCGGGAAAATAAATCAGTATGTCCATACCCTTATTGGATGCCTCATACGTGCTCACAGGCTTGTGTAGGCTACGCATCACCTATCACTCCAAGGTTCGGCGCATTAAGTGCACGGGTGGAGGTGTCCTCACTGGGAATGAGGCCATCGTCGACACAGGTGATGCCGACGATGGTCCAGATGAGTATTTGGTCTGCTACATAGGGCCAGATGGCCCATCCGAGGATACCGATGCACGCACAAGAATATCTGGCGTAAGTTCATTTTGTGATCTCCGATGAGCACGCTGGAGGCTAACACATCCTGTGCAGAGGAGATCGAGGCCGAGTTCGCTGTCTTCCCCCGAATTCACGCGATCCTTGCCACCCGCCCAAATGAAAACCCGATCATCATCACGACTGGGTTGGTCCGGACGGTCACCGCACAGTGCACTATCAGCCTCCCGACGACGCGCCACCTGTGCGGCAACCGCGCGAAGAGGACATAGACCCCGTCCTACGCGTTCACGATGGCCCGGCGCCTCTCGCGCAAGACTCTTCTGCGACCGCACCCGGCCCGGGATCGCCACCGCAGACGCCACACACTCCCAAAGAGAACCGCGTGCCGCCCTCGTCGCAAGCAAGTGCGAAGAAGACTCCCGCACACCTGTCGGAAGAGAAGCTGGAGAGCTTGAAGGGTCGCTTCAAGCCCACGTCACGCACCGGCATTCAAGACATACTGAAGGAGTCCATCGAGTAAGTAATACTAGTTGTTGGTAATGCACGTGGACTAATTCATGTGGCAGGCGTAGCTTTGCGGTGTCAAAGGAAGAGAACATCCGCAAAGCTGTCGACAGGCTGCGCGATGACATGAATAGTCTTCGCCAAGACGCTCGCGATCGCCACGACCGCCTCTTTCGTGAGCTGCAGATTGGCTTGTGGACGAACGATGAGTATCGCCGCAAGTCGGAAGCACTTGACGATGACCTTCAGCTGCAGCTTCAAGATCTCCGTGAAAATATATCGCGCCTTCAGATCCTCCTCTGGTTGTCGCCGCCGCTACGCCCGCTCGTTCCATCTCACGCACGGGCTCTATGTCAACCGCTGCATCGACGCCTTCATCTCTGCCGCGCGCATCGACACCTCCGGATGATGAGCCCGAGAGCGAGATGACAAGCCAGAGAGAAATAGTCCTCCCTGGGATGAGAGCCAGTTGGACAGAGATCTTGGACGAGGATCATCTGTGGTTCCAGACGAGTTGGAGCGAGGCTTAGTCTGATCATTTTGCTTTTGTCCTTTCTAACTGCAGCCTCTCATTTAATGCTACACAGTCCTTTCTTCTTTCTGATTATATCTCTCTTACTCTTTACAATCTCAGATTTAATCTTGTTCATTTATACAAGTCCTGCTCGTTGAGCGGCTACTATTTCTGCCACAAGGCCACGTCTCCTAGCCTCGCAATCATCATCCTCTGTGATATCATCATCTATAGGATCATCTGGCTCCCCCCTATCGTCCTCTTCCTGAGCACGTGAGTGCCAAGTCGCAAAGCTTGTCCCACTCGCCCATCCTTCGATGTCGAGCACTGCGTTGTGCAAGATGATGCAACATGAAATCCACCGACACGCTCGTATATGGTCCCGATTGTAACGGATATTGAGCCGTAAGCCACGAAGGGATTGCCATCGGCCCTTGAGTGCACCCATGGTGTGTTCAGAGCGAACGCGTAGGCGAGCTACGTGTTTGTCGAATAAGGCATTTGAGCGGTCTAACGACGCTGGTTTCTTGTGAACTGGGATGGTCCGCGAGCTGACAGGGTACGCAGAGTCACCCATGCAAACTCGTCACCTCTGAAGAACCAGTCGGTATGCTTGACAGCTGCAGTATGCTCAAATGCAGATGCATCATGAGCAGAACCGGTCATGCCAAGCGAATAGTCAACGATTCGTAGATTCGACGGTGTATTGCCAATCTGTGTACAGATATGTCAGTCAGGAGCTATTAGAAGATATCCAGCATACCTGGACGTTGAACCCATAGTTGCACTTCCTTGTGTAGTACGCGTCACCGTCGAGGCCGGGGCGACTGTACAGGACAACAATTGTCCCGTCGTACATCACCCATCCCTCCCTCCAGGTGGATCCCGTGAAACCAAGCTGCTCATCAATCCACCTTTTCTCGACCTCTTTCTCCTCCTCTGTTAGCGGCCGTACAAACATCCCATGCAAGGACATCAGCGCCTCCTGACATCTCTCCGTGTATAGCTCCACAGCGCCCTCTGAACAGCCCGCTGCACGGCTGATATCCTCGAGAGATGCGCCATTGCCATAGCGACCCATACGGTACAGGGTCACCGCTAATTGCGTTCGGATATCCTCCTGCGGGGTGTTCGAGTTGTTCTGGAATACGGGATGACCCTCGATGAGGCCAAGGATAGTGTCGAAGACGTGGGGAGAGACACGGAGCATGTTGATAAAGCGGTGGTGATGGGCAGGATCCTGTGCATACTCCCATGCAAGCTGGAGATTGCCGGCTTTAACGACGGGAGGACGGGGGTTGATGTAGCGGGAGGATAGGATGGTGTGAAGGATTGAGCTATCGCGTTGGAGCTGCTCCATCATAGCTGTGGCTGAAGATGGAGGCATGAGTGCCATCTGGATAGCCATATATGTGATGTATGCGTCGATAATCTCATCGTGGTAGGTAGCACGGGCCATGGCTGGTGGAAGAGCTCGAAAGCAATGGCGGCGGTGTCGCGCAGCGGCGTAGATTGAGTGACATTATGTAATATCACGCCGGGGCGCCGAATCGAAAACGAAAGGCGTTTGAAAACGAAACGGAAACGAAAACGGTCTACTCTGAGCTCCCCTATTAGGGGAGCTCAGAGTAGACCGTTTTCGTTTCCGTTTCGTTTTCAAACGCCTTTCGTTTTCGATTCGGCCCGCGGCATAAGTGACCCGATGTGTGACAATCGTGTGACTTTAGGTGACGCTCGCGTTGTGCGGCGTCTTCGTGTCTCACACACTCATTCCCTCGCGATACCTCCTTAATCTACACTCTCCTACTCTCTTAATGCCCCGGAAACGCGGCCGCTCGGACTCCGACCAGCCTGAGACAGCTCCGGCAAGAAATCCCGTGAGGAGAACATCAGCTGGGCACAAATAAGAAGCCAAATGAGCTGCTCCTGCAGCTCATCACGGAGCTCGAACAGCCGCAAAATCGCAAGGTTATGTTTGGTAACAAGCGTGGTGAGGTATGCAGGTGGCCCACGCATCATCTGGGCTTTGTTACTGACATCTTTCCAGAAGAAAAGCGGAGAAAGTAAGGTCGCAGCGGTCAGCGGCTTGCTCGCATCCTCTGGAAGGATGCTCCGGACTCGGATTTCGTCAGTCTGGGAGCAAAGGTGCTCGGGAAAATAAATCAGTATGTCCATACCCTTATTGGATGCCTCATACGTGCTCACAGGCTTGTGTAGGCTACGCATCACCTATCACTCCAAGGTTCGGCGCATTAAGTGCACGGGTGGAGGTGTCCTCACTGGGAATGAGGCCATCGTCGACACAGGTGATGCCGACGATGGTCCAGATGAGTATTTGGTCTGCTACATAGGGCCAGATGGCCCATCCGAGGATACCGATGCACGCCACAAGAATATCTGGCGTAAGTTCATTTTGTGATCTCCGATGAGCACGCTGGAGGCTAACACATCCTGTGCAGAGGAGATCGAGGCCGAGTTCGCTGTCTTCCCCCGAATTCACGCGATCCTTGCCACCCGCCCAAATGAAACCCGATCATCATCACGACTGGGGTTGGTCCGGACGGTCACCGCACAGTGCACTATCAGCCTCCCGACGACGCGCCACCTGTGCGGCAACCGCGCGAAGAGGACATAGACCCCGTCCTACGCGTTCACGATGGCCCGGCGCCTCTCGCGCAAGACTCTTCTGCGACCGCACCCGGCCGGGATCGCCACCGCAGACGCCACACACTCCCAAAGAGAACCGCGTGCCGCCCTCGTCGCAAGCAAGTGCGAAGAAGACTCCCGCACACCTGTCGGAAGAGAAGCTGGAGAGCTTGAAGGGTCGCTTCAAGCCCACGTCACGCACCGGCATTCAAGACATACTGAAGGAGTCCATCGAGTAAGTAATACTAGTTGTTGGTAATGCACGTGGACTAATTCATGTGGCAGGCGTAGCTTTGCGGTGTCAAAGGAAGAGAACATCCGCAAAGCTGTCGACAGGCTGCGCGATGACATGAATAGTCTTCGCCAAGACGCTCGCGATCGCCACGACCGCCTCTTTCGTGAGCTGCAGATTGGCTTGTGGACGAACGATGAGTATCGCCGCAAGTCGGAAGCACTTGACGATGACCTTCAGCTGCAGCTTCAAGATCTCCGTGAAAATATATCGCGCCTTCAGAATCCTCCTCTGGTTGTCGCCGCCGCTACGCCCGCTCGTTCCATCTCACGCACGGGCTCTATGTCAACCGCTGCATCGACGCCTTCATCTCTGCCGCGCGCATCGACACCTCCGGATGATGAGCCCGAGAGCGAGATGACAAGCCAGAGAGAAAATAGTCCTCCCTGGGATGAGAGCCAGTTGGACAGAGATCTTGGACGAGGATCATCTGTGGTTCCAGACGAGTTGGAGCGAGGCTTAGTCTGATCATTTTGCTTTTGTCCTTTCTAACTGCAGCCTCTCATTTAATGCTACACAGTCCTTTCTTCTTTCTGATTATATCTCTCTTACTCTTTACAATCTCAGATTTAATCTTGTTCATTTATACAAGTCCTGCTCGTTGAGCGGCTACTATTTCTGCCACAAGGCCACGTCTCCTAGCCTCGCAATCATCATCCTCTGTGATATCATCATCTATAGGATCATCTGGCTCCCCCCTATCGTCCTCTTCCTGAGCACGTGAGTGCCAAGTCGCAAAGCTTGTCCCACTCGCCCATCCTTCGATGTCGAGCACTGCGTTGTGCAAGATGATGCAACATGAAATCCACCGACACGCTCGTATATGGTCCCGATTGTAACGGATATTGAGCCGTAAGCCACGAAGGGATTGCCATCGGCCCTTGAGTGCACCCATGGTGTGTTCAGAGCGAACGCGTAGGCGAGCTACGTGTTTGTCGAATAAGGCATTTGAGCGGTCTAACGACGCTGGTTTCTTGTGAACTGGGATGGTCCGCGAGCTGACAGGGTACGCAGAGTCACCCCATGCAAACTCGTCACCTCTGAAGAACCAGTCGGTATGCTTGACAGCTGCAGTATGCTCAAATGCAGATGCATCATGAGCAGAACCGGTCATGCCAAGCGAATAGTCAACGATTCGTAGATTCGACGGTGTATTGCCAATCTGTGTACAGATATGTCAGTCAGGAGCTATTAGAAGATATCCAGCATACCTGGACGTTGAACCCATAGTTGCACTTCCTTGTGTAGTACGCGTCACCGTCGAGGCCGGGGCGACTGTACAGGACAACAATTGTCCCGTCGTACATCACCCATCCCTCCCTCCAGGTGGATCCCGTGAAACCAAGCTGCTCATCAATCCACCTTTTCTCGACCTCTTTCTCCTCCTCTGTTAGCGGCCGTACAAACATCCCATGCAAGGACATCAGCGCCTCCTGACATCTCTCCGTGTATAGCTCCACAGCGCCCTCTGAACAGCCCGCTGCACGGCTGATATCCTCGAGAGATGCGCCATTGCCATAGCGACCCATACGGTACAGGGTCACCGCTAATTGCGTTCGGATATCCTCCTGCGGGGTGTTCGAGTTGTTCTGGAATACGGGATGACCCTCGATGAGGCCAAGGATAGTGTCGAAGACGTGGGGAGAGACACGGAGCATGTTGATAAAGCGGTGGTGATGGGCAGGATCCTGTGCATACTCCCATGCAAGCTGGAGATTGCCGGCTTTAACGACGGGAGGACGGGGGTTGATGTAGCGGGAGGATAGGATGGTGTGAAGGATTGAGCTATCGCGTTGGAGCTGCTCCATCATAGCTGTGGCTGAAGATGGAGGCATGAGTGCCATCTGGATAGCCATATATGTGATGTATGCGTCGATAATCTCATCGTGGTAGGTAGCACGGGCCATGGCTGGTGGAAGAGCTCGAAAGCAATGGCGGCGGTGTCGCGCAGCGGCGTAGATTGAGTGACATTATGTAATATCACGCCGGGGCGCCGAATCGAAAACGAAAGGCGTTTGAAAACGAAACGGAAACGAAAACGGTCTACTCTGAGCTCCCCTAATGACGTCTTCCTCCGACGACCAACTCGCATTAGATCACCTGGTGGCCGACGCCTGCGGACGGCATTATGTACAACCAGAACTGCCTTCGGCTCTCTAGGTCTCTTGTAGGTCGACTCGGATGTCTGCCACTCCTTGTGCCAAACTTTTCCCATGTGCTTCCTAGTCCTGGGTCGCACTGGCAGCGGGAATGTTCCTGGTGTTCTTCATCTAGGCGCGCGGCGTCAATGTGGCGACTGAACGACGAGCCTCAGTCGGGCTCCCCATATTGTTCCTGGTCCCATCGTCTTGCCAACCACCAGACTGTGGATATCTTACCGCATTCCTGTTGACTTCCCGGGTGCAGATTCGCTTTGCTTGATGTTCGTGCATATTAAGACTCGGTTCCGTCGGCAGTCATCACTCTACTTGTACTCCTGCTTGAGCAGGCCCGTGGGTGTCATCTATGCTGCTCTCCCACGACGTAGTGAAAATTGAACGTGCGTCTCAGCTTTACTTGGAATGGATAGTCACCTCAGCGTCTGCGCATTTATCCAGTGACGGAGTCCATCGCAGGCTCTGTTGCCATAGGTTTGACGGTTACTCGCCTGTGGATCAGACGAGACAGACACTGGTGGGACGATGCCTGGGCATTTTTCTCCATGATCAGGTGCGTGTCCTGCCGGCAATTCACTGCGTCTCGTGCTCATATGCCTCCTCCCGAGTGGCAGCCTCATCATACAGGTTGTTGCAACCTTCATCTACGCGCAAGTACTGGGTAAGCCCACATCCCCTGCGAGCACTTCAACATGCTCAGCAGGACCTCTTCGACAGGCCACATGTTGGAGTCGAGCATGTACTATCTCATGGTATCGACCTCCTATTCCGTGAATTGGTCCGCGCGTATCTCCATCCTGGTTTCCATCATCCGGATCGACCCCGACCCGGACGCGCGACGCAAGCTCATGTGGCTCGTCGGCGTGTTCGTCGGGGTGCTCATATTCCTCGTAGCGCAGCTCCTGTGGGTCTGCGAGCCGCAGCCGGGGTGGAAGTCGCAGCTGCCGCCTCAGTGCCGGCTCACCAAACAGGTGGCCATTTGCCAGCTAGTCTGTGAGCGCGCCTCGTCCGTCTCTGATACCCCACAATCTGCTCACCATTCCCTGTATAGTTGACGTGATAGCAGACTTCCTGCTCATCACGCTTCCCCTGCGACTCATACGAGGCGTGAAAGACAGGCAACTCCGGCACCGCGTCATGTTCATTTTTTCCACGAGCAGTAAGCGCCTTCCTGTTCTCACCGCAAGAGCTCGTTTGACACGATCGCGCAGTTGCGACGACAATAGTATCGCTCACCCACGTGGCATTTATCCTCACATCCGGCGGCACGAAAGAGGGCATCACTGGGGTCGTCGAGGCGTGCGTCTCGCTGACGGTCGCGAATGTCCCCGTCGTAGGGACTGCGCTCACGCGCCTCGCTACGCGGCGCCTTCCGCCCGGGCCCGTTCCAACGGACATGCCGGACGTAAACGACATGAGCTGGTCGATGCTCTGGCGCTTCACCGGCCGCCGGACACGCTTTGAGCACACGGAAGGGCCGTCCGGCACTGCAGAACTCGGCGGTATAGATCCCTCAACGCCCTTTGAGATTATGTCTGTGTACATACGCGCCATCGCCGGGACAGCGTGCTGCGCAACTTGTCCCTACTGGGATGCGATATCTTCCCGCGATCCTTCGTGCGAATCGCCGCGAGCCGCCTTTGAATATGGATATTCCGCCCATAACACCTCCTCGGTGTCTCGCGTCCGTGCATAGCTCCCAGCGCTAGTACAGCGCTCTTGATCTGTCTCTCGACGATCTCTCACACGCACGCGTGCCTGTATTGATTGGACCATAACGCGGACTTGTCAAAGTTACGGACGCCATCGGATGACATCAACCGAACTGCCCGCACCTCTAGCTCTCTCCCCTCTTGTTTTGGCCCGCACTCTGGCCTGTTCTCGTGCACTTCATCATCTCACGTCGGACAGGCAGCAGGGCTTTCCTGGTGCTCTGCAACACTCGAAGTCTTGGAGTTGCAAGCACCAACAGCCACAAATGACGGCAAGCCTCAGACGGTAGGCTTCCCCCTCTTGTCCAATCGGCTTGCGAACTGCGACGTAGCAGATAGCTATCGTTATCAAGACCCCCGCTGAATCTCCAACAACAAGGCGCATCCGTAGACGCTCTGTCGTAAAATAATGAAGATATGCTTCGTCGGCGGCCAGTCAACATCCCTCCCAACCATTACACTCAACCCTTGCTTCAGCGGGCCGTGGTTACCCGTCAGGCATCCAGCTCATGTTGCCCTCCCACGGCGTGGTGAATATTTTACGTGCGTCTTGGCCTTACTTGAAATGTATAGTCATCTCAGCGTCTGCGCGTTTTTATAGTCGGTGCCGGGCGAAACCGTGGTGATCGATGCTAGAACAGCGGCCAGCTCTTCCAGCGCTGTCCCCTCTTCCAGCGCTAACCCTTCCCGCTCGCCACGCTCGCATCTTTCAAAGAAATTATCATCGTTTCCATTTTTACAGGGACGCTCTCGGATGTCAAGGTGAGTCATAGGATCGCTGAAAGGCGTTTTGCTCTAGTCGTGCACGCTCGTTGCCTGCGCACAGCGGCTCTTCCTCGCATCCCGTGGCCACTGAGAGCAAGCTAAAGTTCGGTCGTGTCGTTAGAAAGGAGGCCTCGCCGGTAAGTTCATCAGATCTACCTTTGACCTCTCTGACGTCCAGGTGATTGACATGTAGCTTCCGTCCATCCTAAATAAAATATCGGCCGTTCCTCCCCAACTCCCTCTTTATGCACCTGGCTCTTCGCTTCCCACCCGTTAGGCTACGTATCTTCCTGTCCTGCTGACGTTAGGACCGTGGCGACTTCAAGTTATCATAATTCTGTGTTGCTATGAATGACTCGACCATTTCCGCATCGCCATTGGCGCAGTCTAATGCGAGACAAGGTGACTGCTAAGTATGTGAGGCGGCGAAACTGTTGTTTTTTTGCTGATGATGTGTCAGTGAAATCAAAATTGTCCTATCACTCGCGACTTGAGAGAACGGTGCTCCTGAAAAAGAACTGTGAAAACACACTCCCCATCGCCGCTTGTCCCGCGCTCGTGCTCGAGCATACGCCACGTCACGTATCACCGGCCGCAGGAGCTGGCAATGTTGGTCATCGCAGCGGCGGGACCATAGATCTTCAGACACCGGTCGAGGACAGATTTGCCGGAGAGTCACGCAATGCCCGATACGCTCCCATGCGTTCGTGTCGGCACTTTTCCGCCCGCTCCATTGTCTATGTTCCTCAGACGCTGGCGTGAGCCGACTGGTGGTGGATGTCTTGCGACACGCGTGCGCTCTTGGTCAACCTAGAGGAGAGGGTCAGTTCAGTAGTGTGCTGCGGTAGGATTAAACGCGTAGAACTTTACGAACAGCGCTCGGACAGAGCGCTGCCGCCTCCGCGTTCCATGCTTCACCCGCCGCTATTATAATGATGCCAATGCGGTTGTAGGAAGGCCTGTTCTCCCTTCCGATGTTCTTCAGTTGCTGCGGACGGGCTGCTGAGCGGTGAGAATTTCACGAGCGATATGGACAAAATTTAGCACTAGTGTTTTCCCATCGATTTGGCTATAAATGTCTTGTTGGGAACGGAATTACGTGGGCAAAGCGAGCAAAAGCTGTATCCCGGGATCCCGAATGAACAGGCACAACTTGGGATTCCTCAGGAATATCCCTCAGGATCGATCATATCCCTCAGCATTTGTCGGGATCCCGAGTGCGTGAGTGACACTGGTCGGTCGAAGGTATCGCTTGTCCGATAGATGACTGATGAGATAACGCACTAGTCGGGATCTGAAGAATGAAAGAGTCCCGCGAGAGGTCAGTGTCTCGCCCTTGTCTTTCCTATCCTACCCCTCCGCATGATCCTCGTCATCCCATTTACGCGCGAAATCGTGTCGACTGGCGCCGTATGCGCCACTTCAGCCATCATGGTCAGAACCAAGGTTCGGTGACGTCGGCGTGCCAACCCCTTGTCCTACCACATTGCAATATCGGCAAGCTTCTGCGTAAGTCACCGTGTAAATACACTGGCAGCGCTCTCCGTCCGTTGGTCGACGAGATTCTCCCACCCCTCTTGCACGTTCCGTCAGGCGATGACGGACTAGTCTCCCTGAGGCATAGGTTGAAAGAAACCTATGTATTCAAACCTGCAGGGATCAAATGGCGACTAACAGGGACTAACTCGCACTGGTGGCCGACTCCTTGGGACGGCATTATGTACAACCAGGACCGCCTTAGGTCTCTTGTGGGTCGACGTCTCCCATTCCTTTCTGCCCACCTTTTGCCGGTAAAATATAATCTTGGCTCTGGCCTGTTTTCCGTGTGCTTTCTAGTCCTGCCAGGTCGCACTGGCGGCGGGAATGTCCTGGTGCTCTTCATCACTTGCAGTCAGTAGGCGCGCGCCGTCAATGTGGCGATGAAGAAACGTTGCTGATACAATTCGATCGCGATATTTGGAGGTACGGCGATGCGATAGGCGAACCTATGAAGGGCGCCGAGCCGGTCGGCTGGCCAACGGCTCAAAGTAGCTCGTAAATGGCGCATGCGCCAGGGCATTGTTCTCATGTGCTGTAGAGCGTAAAACCTCGCCTCACCAGCGCTAGGTGCGTGAGGAAGGACAGCAGGTGCTTGATGGAAAGGCTGTACGAGAGTAGTCCGAAATAAAAGCCCATGAGTTCAAAGGACAGTAAAGCGATAGAATAGAAATACACCTATAATAACACAGAGCTGACACGCTGACACCAATCACTTCTTCGACGTGCCAAAGCCGCTGAAGCCCATCATGTTCATCATATCCGCGCCTTGGCCGTCGACTTGCATCGCCGCGTCCTGCGCAACCTCCAAACGAAATTTGTCCTTCTCTGCCTTCTTCTGCGCCTTCTTCTCCTCGCGGGCGGCGTGCTCCTTCGCGCGAATCTCCGCTAGCCGCTGTTCAAAGTCAAATGCTTTCGCGGAGGACGCCTCCTTTGTCTTCTCGCGGAGGTATGCGATGCGCGCCCGGACCTGTGCAACTGTAGACCGCTCTATTCGCGTGGTCTGTCCGAGAGCGCGTAGATCTGTCAGCGAGGTCAGACAGTTCGGTTGACGACGGAGGCGCAGATAGCACCTACGTGCTCGCCCGTTTATGTGGTCCAGATAGCCAGTGGTGTCTTTGTATGTCCGGTCACAAGTGTCGCAGTGGAAGCCGGGCTGTCCTGGACCACGCCCTCCGGGTTTTGAACAACCATGGTCTTGTTCAGATTCTTGTCCAGCTCAAGATCGGTTTCTCGTTGCTTCATGAGCTCTGTGGGTTTAGGAAGGTCCTTTTTCTTTCCCTTCAGAGGTTTCTTCCCTGAACATGGACGTCAGAACGTTGCTTGGTGAGGAACATACAACACACCCTGCTTCATGCGCTCTTCGTTCTCCTTCATGCGCTCCCGTTCCTCGTCATCCTTCTTCTTAGCCCTTTCCGCGTACTCCTCCTTGTCCCATTTCCGCCTGAAGTCGGTGTCGGCGGCCTTGGCGCCGTACGCGCCTTGCTTGTCGGTCATTGTGGTCTGAAGCAAGCCTCGGTGGCGCACCGCTGGGCCGCGCTGCCCGCCCTGCCCGCGCATCATCGCATCCTCTCGTTAACCAAACACCACCATCACCGCCGTCGCTGTCCCCTCGATGCGACTATCCCGCCACGACCATGAACAATGAATCAGACGATCTCTCCTTCGTCGTAGCCTTCCCGCTCCCTTTCCGCGTACTCTTCCTCGCTGGCATCGGCATTTTGGGCTGGGCCGCCAATTTGCACGGGCTGCACCTCCTCGGTATTGACACCGTCAGTGCGCTCGACCTCCACCCTCATGACGATTACGATTTCCACCCGTCACTACCTCTCGATCGCAGGAACGGAGGACTCAAGCTTGTGTCCGACGCGTCCTTCCTCTACACGCCGGTGTACCGCACAACGTTTTCATACGGGGTGTGCTGTCTATCCGCATGGGCCGTATATCGCTATGCTACTCACGGCAGCTCACTTCTCGTTGATCCTTTCAAATTCATCCCTGCCATATGCGCTCTCGGTGTGCTGATGGTCCTTCTATGTCCCTATAATGTCTTTCAAAAGCGCGAACGCGATGCATTTCTCCTGTACGTTCCTTCTGCTACCCTCTTTTCCCTCTGCTAAGAAGCTGATGACTTCGCGTTGCAGAGCCATTCGTAGATGTCTCTTCTCGCCAATCAATCACCCAATATATTTTTCAGACGTGGTGTTAGCCGATATATTCACCTCGTACGCCAAGGTCCTCGGGGACGTCTGGCTCTCATTATGCATGCTGCTCCCTGGCGGGAGCCTTCTTTCCCTTCCGGAGCAGGATGGCTGGCAACGGTGGATTCTTCCCTCCTTAATGAGGTGCGCGCTCATCCCAGCTATCCTCTTTACATGACTGACAACCCTCGACCAGTTTCCCGTATTTGGTCCGCCTGCGCCAGTGCCTGATCGAGTACGGCTCCCCCACGAACACGAGCCGCCGCCCCCTCTTCAATGCGCTTAAATACGCGTCTTCGTTTCCTGTCATCTTTCTCTCGGCTGCGCAGCGTATCGTCGTACTAGACCTGGTGAAAGAGAAGGGCGAGCATGTCGCCAATGAGCCATGGCACGGGGAGCATGCGGTATTCCGCCTCTGGTGAGTGGTTTTTCATTAATTTGCGGACGGCGCTGAGCGTGAGACAGGCTGTTGTGCGCATTCATCAACTCCGTATATTCATTCTGGTGGGACGTGACCAATGATTGGGGTTTCGATCTACTGCGCTTCAACAGGCCACCGAAACCGCGTCCAAACTCTCTTCACCGCCCACTGGTCCTCCCTGCCTTGCACGACCGCTCGGAGTCTGTCACCACTTCAACTTCCCTTTCCAATAGCAATTCCGCTACACCCCTCTTCTCTCCCCGACACTCCTCTCGCCCCGCCTCCCCACCACGTGCCACCCAAGCTCGCCCGTACCCGTACGGCCTGCGCAGCACGCTTCTGTATCCATTGCCCTTCTACCCGCTCATCATCTTCCTTGACCTCGTACTGCGGCTGACATGGGGCATCAAACTCTCGAGCCACCTGCACGCGCACAGGCAAAGCGAGGGATCGTTCCTGATATTCTGGATCGAGGTTGCGGAGCTGCTCCGAAGATGGCTGTGGGTGTTCGTGCGCGTGGAATGGGAAGTTCTGAAGAGGGCGCAAGAGGCGGGCGAAGGGCGACAGTATAGTCTCAACTTTGACCAGGACGGCAATCCCGGTGCGTTCGAGGATTGATCGGCGAGTTGTGCTACTCTGAGCGAACGACGCTGTCGTGATGAATAAATTGGAACTTGCCGCGTATCCTTTCATGATAACTTATTATATCTGATCACCGCCTTGCTCAGAGCTCAGATTAGATTTTAGTCGCGCAGAGTAAGTATCTTGGTAATTCGGCGCGAACAGAACCCACAGCACTTCTCCTCGTAAGTTATGCGCAGTGTATTAATCCCTCGAATTATGGCACTGGAAGATCTAGAACCGACGCACCAGAGATTAGATTAGATTGGCACCAACGTTGGCGTTCGCAGCGAGATCGACGTATGTCTTCCGCGCCTCTGAATGCACTGCGGCATACGTTTGTGGCCGCCCTGTGCAAGTGCATGTTTGTAGATGGATAGTAGGAGAGTGGCACAGAGCCATGCAGTAAGCTGTTGCCGAATGATCAATCTAGGAATACCTGTGACTATAACCGGCCGACAATATGCTACCCAAGCTGGCAACTGATCTCACCTCGTCCATCTCCCAATGGACCGGTTCATGCAACAGTGCGCCTCAGCCCTTCTGCCAATACATACTCCATCCCTGCGCCGCGCGAAACGCCCTCCTTCACGCCTAGCCCTTTGCGCTCCAGGCCATCCAACACCCCACCCCACACGCTCTCCTCGACCGTCGGCCCGCAGACACCGCGCGCACGCACACCACTGTCAAGTATACGGAGTGCCGCGAATGCGACCGGGAGCCCCACGGTGCGTGCCATGGCGGACGCGTGCGCGTCACCGTACACTGTCAACGTGGACGTATGGACCTCTTCGGTGCGCTGAGGCGTGCGCGCGACGATCTCGTGGTGCAGGAGGACGAGGTCGCGTTCGTGACTCTGATAGCGCAGAGTATGCGCTAGGTGGAGAGCAAGCAGGTCGGCGGGTGGTAGAGGCAGGCTAGGGATAGGTAATGAGGCTGGTGACGGTCCTGCGGATAGGTGTGGAGGAACGAGAGCAAGCCACGCGAGCGCGTCGATCAAGGTGCCCAATTGCGAATCCGCGACAAGGCTGGCAAGCGCAGAACGGAACGACGCGGAATCTGATGGTACGGGCGTCCCGAGTCGCTGCTCGAGCGCAAGACGGGCGAACGACGTCCAACTGTCCAATTTGATGTTACGCTGGTCTTCTAGCAAGCCAATCGCTTTGAACGAGTGCATCAAAGCGGCAAAGCCGGGTACCTGCACCAGTGTAAATGAACAACGCAACGCTGCAGAAGTCAGCAAACGGCATACCTAAGCGTCCCCCGCAACATCGTCCGCAAAGATAACTTGTTTAGTGCGTAGGTGTCCACGTATGGCAGACTATCTCGATTGGCCAAGCCTTCCAACTTCAAAATATTCGACAATGGAACATCCGGGAAGTGATGCTGCAGGATGCTTTCTCCTGGGATCTGATGGTTCTACCCCACACAAGTGTCAGGTGGTGCTGGCACGGTATCAGTAAGTGTACTCACCTCCCCACCCAGACGGAAGCTCGCGCCCTCGCTCGCCGCCCTCAGTACGCCGCGCGGGCTCCAGCTGAACTTGTATCCCAGCGGGACGTCCGCGGCATCCGGTGCAGGCAGTCCGCCGCAGAACGAAGTGAAGCTCACGACGTCCTTGCCCTCTGCGCGCAGGCGCGACAGGAGAGCATGCGCGGAACAGTGGTCGATGCCCGGGTCCAGCCCTATTTCATTCAGGAGGAGAACGTCAGACGCTTGTGCTCTGAGGATCCATGAAGTAAATATACGCGCAAGCAGAGAAAACCAAGCACGTACTTGGAGTGCAAGGCATTCATTGCCGGTGATATATAGGACGCAGTGACCATATGCTTTCGATGCTGAATGCAATGCTCAGCCACACTTGGGTGGAAGGGCGCCGGGAGGAGGCTGTGGAAGCGGAAGACAAAGTTTAGCCTTGAGATGGACCCTGAGTCGCAAACGTACATACCTTATGACCACATCTGCCTGACCAATGAGCTCTGCAACACGAGCCTGGTCGCTCATATCAAGCAGCAGGGCGGATGCATTCGAGTGCGCCGCGACAAGATGCTCTGCTTCGGGTAGTGAATTACTCGCTGTAGACCCGCCGAATTCTCAGTGATGCGAGATTGTCCATAAATGCATTCACATACCCACAAGAACTTCGCAACCGCCCCTTGCAGCTAACTCGTCGACCGCCGGACCGGCGACCATCCCGCTTCCCAGCACCAGCACTCGCCTTTTCCTCGACCCCGCGCTACCCTCTCCCCCTCCCACCGGGCGATCACTCACGCGCCACGCCTGCACCTTCTCATTCAGCCATTCCAAGCCCTCCCGGACTTCGCCGCCTCGCGCAACGCTTGCCCTGCCAAGCGCCTCCCCGGTATCACCCTCTTCTTTGCCGCCACTGTACCCTCTGACGAGCTCCCTGACGTACCGCACGACCTTCCCGGAGAACGCATCGCTCGCATCGCGCGGGAGGCTCGCAGGGAGGATGTCGACTGCAACTACCGCGACGCCGTTCACGTTGTACGACGGGGAGTCGAGCGTCGTCGGTGCGGTAACGAACTCGAGGGCACCATCGTTGTCGCACGAGATGTCGCCGACAGCGGCGAGGCGCGGTGCGAGCGCGAGGTCAGCTGTCCTGAGGAGGCGCGGGAATCCCGGTTTCCAGCCGGCGCCATTAAGAAAGAGGGTGAGGTAGGGTGCGATCTGTGCAGAGAATGTTCAGCGTTCAGAAGGATGACTGGTATAGCATACACTCACCTTCGAGTGGAAGTCGGACTGGTGAGCCTGAGGATCCGCGTAGTACTGTGCACGGTCATACGCCTTGCCTTCTTTATGAGAGATATACGACTCTGGTAGGGCATGGACAACGTAGATCTTATGCAGGTCCGTGTCTATAGAGGCCCGTCAGCCTGGAGATTTGACATACGAGAAAACCACATACCCGGATTGCTCACGAGGGCTGGAAGACTTTCCGGTGCTACTTTCACAATTGGCAGTTCGGCGAGAATAGCCAGTATGCCTTGCGTCACGTTCCCATTCCTGGTGAACTGTTTCAGCGTCGATTTTCAGACAGCTTATGCCGCGGGCATACCCTGTAACTCCAAAGACAAACGGACCCAAACTCTTGGGAGTACCGTGTTCTACGATCTGACTGCCAATATACTGAAGCTGCACTCGATGGGAGTCGAGTGACGGGGATGAATGCGGTCTTGGCGTATACTGGCCTCTTGTTCAGTCAAGCATACTTCGTTGGCCTCATACGCCTAGCTCACCAAGAATGAAGATGCGACGCCTCGCTCCAATTGGTTATGAGCCATGGCTGCCAGAGCTTCCAAAGTCCCCGCAACTGCACACATCATTAGAAGACATCGCAGCTGAGAACAAACTAGACAGACCTCCGGCGTGCCATCCAAACGCGACTGTCCGCTTGCCCTCGGCGTCCGTCAGCAGCTCGTAGTCAATCAGCCGCGCCTCCAGGCCCGGCTGCCCGCCTACCAGCTCCGGACTGGCGGAAGCGTCTCCCTTCAAGAACCGCGAAAGCAGCGGCATGTTGTATTCCTGTCCCTTGATGGTGTGCGAGAACATCATGTGTGTCCGCGGAACAAGGGTATTCGGAACGAATGGTGACTGTACAGGGCTAGTATTGAGAGTGGGCAGCGGTGGCTCTTTGATGCCCAGGACGAGATGTGCGGGTTCGAGTGTTGGGTGAGCTTCGGCACCAGCCTGCGCTCGCTCGCATTCGTCCGAAGAGAACAAAATGACGAGGCATTATAGACGCACCTTGAGATACTCGTCCACTGGAAACACCCTCCGATCACACTCCTGCACCAGCACGCGTACATCGTCTCGGGCAATCAACTCGGCGACGGTGTCGGGCGTGAGCGGCGCGCGTCGCTCCCATACCCGCCCCGGATCCTCTCGTCGTATTCCAATCGTCACTTGCGCGTTCTTCGAGCTGTAAAGTCGATGTCCTTGCGCCAACCTGGACACGGTGAATGGGGCGCGGTGAAGGAGCGGCATGGCGGTCAAAGATAACGGGAAATCGTGAAAATTTCAGACAAAATCTGAGAGCAGAATGAAAGCACGACGTCGGGGGTGGTTGTCTGTGATGGTATGCCCCAGGTTGCTTGGCATGTGGGGAGGAAGATCCGGCCGACACTGACGCTTGTCCTGATGCTTGTCGCCTATGCGCGCCGCCGCCGCGCCCGCATTCAAATGTTCCCGCGCAACGGCCAACCACAACAATGCCACCTCGATGTTCATGGTGCGGTGTGGACTCAAAGTTGCTGCTTGGTGGTATGGACGACTGGGCCAGAGAGCGAATTGTACGGGTAAAGGCTACGAGCGACTAGCTAGCTTGGACTCGGAGCGCCTGATCAAGTGAGCTCCAGTTTCCCACAGCAGTGACTAGGTGACTGCGTAGCTCCTTTTGCCTTAACCACGTCTCTTTCAAGGTCCATACCTCAACGTTGGATGCGGCTGTGGTCTACTTAGTGGCAAGTGGTTTCTCGGTGCTATGTGAATGCAGCTGAACAATTCGTAGAATATAGAGCATATAGCTGTTGCCGCCGAGCCAGTTTGATTGGGCCAAACGTCCACACCGGCAGGTTTGCCATGCATCGATGTTTGCGGATATCGGAAATATTGGACGAGATTCTCGAGTGTCTGCTTGCGGACGCTAACAAAGGCTCGCTGGCTGCACTGGCGTGTACGAACAAGATGTTTCTCGAACCGGCTCTGAATATCTTGTGGGGCGATCTCAACGCATTTACCCCGCTCATATGTTGCCTTCCATGGGACTTGCGCGAGGCTTGGGGAATTAATGATCCTGTGGAGAAAGATTTTGACCAGTGGGTCTGGTATGGACCTGCAAATGAAATTCAGGTAAGCATACCAATATTGATGTTGATGCTGTGTGCGGACATGGTTGTTTACATGAGTGCATGATAGGACCTGACTCCGCCTCCGAGCCCAGACGTCTGGGAGCGCTTTGACTTCTACGCCGAGCGTGTGCGATCATTTCATTGGGACAACCGGGTCGGCAATGCAGCATATCAACTCTGCGAGCGTCATCGTCCCAGCGGACACGTATCCATGCCCAATCTTGTCCATCTCACTACGGCGATCCATCACTGGAACGATTTTACGAGTGCAGCCCACGCCCTAGGCCCCCGGTTGCGTACCCTCACCATCATATACAAGGCCAGCTTCATGGCCCTCCTGTCTTCCGGGGAATTCAGCCGGCGGTCTCGTCAAACTTTCGATGACATGCGCCTGCGGTGTCCTCTGATGGACACCGTATCCTTTCAGATTCGTGAGGAAGACAACGTGTTGGAATGGATGGGTCTTCATCGCCGCCCCGTAAACGGTGTGTCGGGAAGTGTTTGTGCACTCCCTCCCGTCCGCTCCTTTACCACGGCATTGCCCATTACGCTGCAGGCCGTTGCTGCGCTCGCGGGAATGCCATACCTGGAGCATGTCGACGTTGCATTGGACAATACCTGGACAAGCCTTCGACCTGGAGCATCGGCCCTCGAGCTACCACATCTACCGTTCGCGTCCCTCAAATCGCTTTCATTGTCCGTCGACCACTACCAGACGCTGGCGCCATCCACAGAGCGTCTACTTGCCATGTGCACCTCATGGCAACTTGAAGAGTTCTGTATTCGTTTTGGCGTCGACGGACCCGATGGCAGCTGCGCCGCAATTGCGGAGGAACTCCACCTCGTGCTAGCTTCGCTAGCAAAGGCTTCTCCCTGCAACTCCCTGCGCTCCCTCAAAGTTGCCTGTACATACCTCCCGGATCGAGCCCACGACCACATCTCCGTCCTGCCCGTTGACCCGAGCAAGTCCGTCACCCTTGCCAATCTCCTCCAGCCAGCCTATGTCTTCCGCAACCTGCGGCGTTTGCGTATTGACGTACCTGGTCTCCCGACCACGGTAGACGGCGGTCTAGTGGACGCCATCGCCATCGCGCTCCCGGAACTGAAGTGCCTAGATCTTCAAGGATTCCGCCACAGCTTCGAGTCAAACCCCTGCCGGGCCAATGACTCCCCTCACTAGCGCCTCAGTGATTGATGACGAGCTAGACGCCTGGCATCTCTCACACTGGTATAACGGAGGGAACGAAGCTCGCTCGCAAATACAATGTCGCAAGAGTACGTGCGCAGTATTTCCTGCTGCGCATACGATAGGATAGGATAGGTGTCTCGGGACTGCGCAGCAAGGTGACTCAGCACGCCGGATACCATAGGTCGATTAGCAACTGTCATCCGGCGCCGCGCACAGTTTGCTTCGAAGAGACTAACGCCATATCTATTTTTGTCGATTCCGAGTCGGATCCGGAGGTATGACTCGCAGTCATCACAACATGCTGCAAGAGTCACGACGAAACGTATAACTTCCGTATAAAGACCTGCCCGGTACCATCTATCGTGCATCACCTATCTGACCTACCATCCGAGTCACTGCTATGCCTCAAATGAGCTTCACCCCCATGCTTACGGGCATCTCTCAGACCAAGTCAAAGCCCACCGCCGACCCTGCCACGCCTACGCCCAAATCTAACCCTCTGCTTGCGATCTTCCGGGGCAATCGCGGGCAGGCTGGAGACTCTCGTGAGTGCTGGAACGTGGCCATGAATTATCTACTGACCTTCTGGTTCAGAGACTACTCTCGTGTCAAAGAACCCAGGCAAAGGTGACAGCAACACAAAGCCGTCGTAGAGCCTCGTAAGGATCGTATACCCGCCGGTTACCGTCCGCTGATCTTTTACCAGGCATCATCCTCATACGAGAGCGATAAAACCGCTTAGCAGTCGTACCGCTCCTCAGAGGTGAACTGGAGCGGATGCCACGGCGGCGAGGAAGAGAAGGGCAGTAGTGGCGGAGGCAGTGGAGAAGTCCATGGCAATGGGGGAGGCGTTTTCCTGCTCCACTTACTACGATACTTATCTTAGGCTCTCTGGCTCACATACCCATTGACACTTCACCGATTGGTCACCCAGAATCCCAGACGGAAGACGCAACTCGCTTACGATTGGTACATTACTCCACTTTCTCCATAATATCATATACGCTCTTCGACAGTACTACTAGTAGGTGTGATCCAAGAGCAAGCTAAGGACATGATACAAGTCTATCATAAACCTCAATGCCCGTACGCCTTTTTCAGCCGCTCCTTGACATATTCGCCTGCTGTGACCACCTCATAATGTCTCGGCCGTTCACTGCTCACGCAGCTCTCTATTGGCTGCAATTGGGAGGTTCACACGATGTTCTAAAGCCCGGACGGCGACGGTCGCGCACCTCAAGGAGGACCTCGTAGTCCGTTCCGAAGAACAGCGGGATGGAATATCGCCGTACACCGCTTCGGTTCACCGCGCGGTGCACGGTGGAGCGGAAGACATCGTCTAGAAGGCAATCAATGAAATCTGCGCTTTACCAAGTCTGGAAAGCGCGTACTTGTCCAGCGAGCGAATTGATCGCCAAGGCTAGCACAAACGGGAGAGTTGCTATCAGAAATATGATAGGCAAGTGCTGATATGGGCAACCGACTTGATGACCAGCGTGCCAGGGATTGGCGGCGCGTCGATCCATTTCTTGTCGGCATTGAGGACCTGCAGTGCTTGTATTTCTGGTTCCTGCCATAGGATTGTGAAGCACTGAGAAATGACCACACGTCACTGTCAGCAAGTGGAAACCGTCGAAACTTGATGGTGAGTACCTCGAAACTGTCACGCGAGGGTGAGTGAGCATACCAGCAAAGGACGAAGCGCTGCGGCTCACTCTGTGTGTGCACCAATGCCAATGACGCGGTCGTCAACGGTGCCTGTCTGGGGCGGGTAGTGCAGGGCCCGCATGATCGCGGCGGCATTTTTCGTCTGTGGGCAATCGATCGTATACAATGAATCGCGTAGCAAGGCAGGGAGGAATGCGCACCTTGTCGTCAAAGAAATTCGCCGGGAGATCAAGAGCCATGGCAAAGAGTGGGAACAGCTTCTTCCCGAGTGCAAAGGCAGCATGGCTATTGTCGTCGCAAGTCAGAGCGAGGTTCGCGATGAGGGGACAAGCGAAGAAACCGCACTAGTACGGGAGCATCGCCTCCCTGAAGCCCGGCGGGTCTGGCGGCCAGACGTTTCCGCCGGCCATGGCACCGTCGTGCAAACGCTCCTCGACACGTGCCTTGTCAATGGGTTCCCAGCCAAACTCGAAGCCCTCGTGCATATCGCCTGCATTAGCGGGGTCGTTGTTGCTCGAGAGGACGGCATTGTAGCCTTTGAAGTTGGGCGTCTTCTTGAGATCGAGCTAGCGCAAAGAGGACGTCACTGGCAGGCCATGTGAGTGAGCGTAACGCGTGCCTCGAGCTTGACGTCTTCTGGGAGGGAGAAGTAGGCTTTCATGGCGTCGAGGGCGGCAGAGATAGTGGATTCGGGGATGCCATGGTTCTTGACTGCACGAATGACTGAGTAACGCACGCACTGAGGCGATGGTGAACATATGCACCGTAGAAGAAACCGACGTGTATGCAGACATGGCGGATCTGGTCTGCGAGGGCGGCGATGAGGGTCGGGTCGGGGCTGGTAATGTTTGCCAAGTCACTGGCCCGGGAGAAGATGAGCGATGCTGCATGAGCAGAATGCAGCAAGACTACATTATGGGGACATCTCGAAAGGCGTTGTCTGCATTGTTTGCTGCCTCTACGAGGGACATGGTCGTAAGGGTCAAGATCTAAAGAGGCTAAGATACCGCACGTGCCGCTTCCAGTGTGTACTTGCGGCTCTCTTTGTGAAGACGCTGGATGTACCAGTATGAGCACGACGAGTCGAGCAAATCATCATGTATGTATTCGTGAGCCGTCCTAGGTATGTACAACCAACAATCCAACAACAGGGAATAAGAACATCATCTAAACAAGACTTCAACTACAAAAACAGACAGATCCATCGTAAATCAATTAATCACGTTAAGAAGTCGTGAGGTACGTAGGTAGCAATGCAGAAAGAGATAACGGGCGAGAGGTAAGAAAGAGGCAGATGGGTGTCGTGGAGGTAGCGCAGGTATTCCATCCAGGAAAACTGAGAAGAAATCGATGGAGACTAAGAGAAGAGAGAAGACCAACGCCGAGTCGTCCGTCCATCCAGGGTAGCTCAGCGGGTAGATGAGGAAGGGGATATCCAGGAGGTATATAGAGGGGAGGTGCAGATCCGATGTGGGTATGCATGTGTCGCGCGGGGTAGTAGCAGCAAGTCGGCTACTCCCAGTCGATGACGACGCCCCCTGGGCCGGCAGGGGCCACGCCGACCGGTCGCTCCGCCTCGCGGCGGAGATATCTCAGCGCACGCTTGTCGTCGCGCAGGAGCGTCTCGAGCTGCATCAAGCAAGAGCGATTGTGTTCCTGCGCAGCACACCCAGTCATCAGCACATTTCATCGACAACAGACAAGGGAATACTCACCTTGACCCACTCCTTCTCCTCGCGCGAGAGCATGCTCTCCTGAATCATTTTCGTTTGAATGGGCACACAGGTGAGGCGTTCGAAGCCTAGCCATACGTCGCCGTTGTACGCATGCTTAGTCTGTACCGCGGAACATTGTCGGCGTCAACATCCAGCACAGCACATGATAAAGACAGCGAAATGAGGCCTACCTGGACGTCACGCACGACGAGGACAGACTCGATGCGGATACCCCATCGCCCACTGTTATCTGTCGAAGGGAGGCGTAAGTGAAAAGCGGGAAGAATAACGACGTGACGACGCACAAAATCCCGGCTCGTTGGTGATGACGTTGCCCCGCACGAGTGGAATGTCGCTCGAGAACGAGTGCGGGCCCTCATGGACGCTGAGGAAAGAGCCGACACCGTGGCCAGTTCCATGCTACAGCCGCCAACCGTCAGCATGCACAATGCAGGCCACCGCGTCCAGAACGTACCAAGTAATTCAGCCCATCCTGCCACAGTGCTTTGCGAGCGAGAACATCCAGAGACTTGCCCCCCGTGCCCTTCGGGAATATGGCCGTGTCGATCGCGATCTACACCAGTCAAGCCTTGGTCAGATAATGCCCACGAACAGGGGGAAAGCACGTACATGGCCTTGCAGCACGCGCGTGTACGCCTCGGACTGCTCTGGGGATGGCCGTCCAAAATGCACCGTGCGCGTCGTGTCGCACGTGCCGTCGCGGTATTGCCCGCCGGAATCGTTCAAGTACGGCGTCTCCTTGTCGATAATCGCGCACTCGGTTTTGCGCGGCGAGTAATGTGGGAGCGCTGCACAAACCCAACCACTGTTTAGCGCACCTATAAATTGTCGAAAGCGGCAGTACGCACCGGCATTCGGGCCCGCCGCGGAAATCGCCTCGTATGCAGGACCCACGAAGTTCTTCGCCTTGGCGCGGAACTCCGAAAAGCGCCACGCGGCCTCCCACTCGCTCACCTGGAACCCTTTGCCCATCTTCTCGTCGAGCCAGGCAAGGAACTGCACGAAGCACGCGCCATCACGCAGGTAAGCGCGTTTGAGGCCCTGTATCTCGACCTCATTCTTCACGGCCTTCATCTCTTCGATGATTGGAGGCGCGATAGTGTATCGCAAGTGCGTGAGCATGAGCGAGATGGCGTAGGATGTCTGCGCGGTGATGAGGACCTAGCGCGGATGTCAGCATGGGTACACAGAACAAGGAGGAAGACGTACCTTGCCCTCGCCCCATTCTCGCCGCCGGAGGAACGTCCAGATGTCATTGTACTCGCGCACCTCTACGTTGAGGTTCGTTAGGTAGTCCCTGACGCTCGCCTCCTCAAGCTTCGCCGATTCAATGAACAACACAGCGCTGTCCAGCCCGATGTACAGGTACGCGTGGAAGACCGGGTTGTACGGGATGTCATCGCCGCGCAAATTCAATACGTAGGCTGGGCGCTAAATGTCAGCACGAACGAGAAAGCGGTAGATCGCTCTGGACGTACCTATGCATGTGAGGCTCGTGACGAGGGTGCCGACGTGCGTCTGCCCAGCCGTCGGCGGGCCCTTCGAGTACGATGGCATCGACGGCGCCTGGTTCTGTATCCATGCACGCACATGCGACAGCTTCTTCGCCGCGTCAGCACCTATCCGGAAACTCGTCAGCGCCGCCAGAACATAATGGAAGACAGACATACCAGTATACTCAATGGGCTGGAGATATACAGCCCGCCGGGAGCGCGCGGGGCGTTCCTTCCAGATGAGATCGACAAGGTTCTGCGACGGATACGAGAGCTTCGAGTTTTTGGGTTGCAGGAGGGTCTGCAGCTGCGACGCTTTCTCGTGAGAAATCATACGAGCGTCGATGCCGACCTTCGCATCCTTTGCCCGGTCCTGCACATGTACACGTCAGCCAAACACACGACTGCACTGGATGTGTAATACGCACCGAGAGCCAGTCAATCCAGTCGGTCGGACCCCCAGACGCCCCCGCCGCAATGAGCACCCACACGTTCTCGTCCAGCTCCTTCTTCGCCTGTAGCCAGTACCGCGAGTCAGTGACGAGGTAAGCAGCTGTCTTGGACACAATCGCCTGCCCCGCGGAGCCGGTGAACCTGAATAAAACAGATCAACATCATCAGATGGGTGTGATGGTGCGATGGAGGACTCACCCTGAAATCCAAGCGCGCCGCTTGTCATTCGCGGCGACGTACTCCGAGCCGTGAGCATCCTCGGAGGGAACGACACTACATACGGTGGTATGAGAAGCGAGTGAGGAATGAGAGGGGGCATACGCACTAGTAGTCCAGGCCGTCCTTCGCCATGAGCGCACGCAATTCCGTCAATCGCTGATATGTGTCCACCTCTTCCCTGATCGAATCTTGGTATGCATCCCTTCTCGCCATCGCGGATCCAGTGAGCGTGTTCACTGAGTCGCTCCCGGTGAGCGACGGCCGCTTCGAGCCCTGCGTGCCCCTGCTCGCGCCGGACATCTTGCTGCCGTGCGAGATTTTGCTGTTGCCGGACAGCTTGCTGCCCTGCGAAGTCTTACTGTCCTTGCTCTGAGACGAGCTCTTCGAGCGCTGCGAGACATGGCGCGTCGGCGGCTGCGACGGCGGCTGCTCGACGAATGAAGGCGGTTGCGGGTCGCGGGGGTACACGGGGAGGATAGTCGTCGCCGATGACGAACGTTGCGGCATGAAGGCCTCGCGCTCCTTCTCCTTCTCCTTTGTCCTGCCAAGCCCCCACCCGTAGCCCCAGCGGCTCTTGGTCGTCGGTGCGCGGGCGAGCTTCGACCCGGTGCGGTCGAGCTTGGGCAGCATCTTTGGGGCAGCATACGACTCGCTGTCCTCGGAGAAGGTCAGCTTCTCGGCGCGCGAGCCGAGGTCCGCGGCGGACTGGGCATCGGTGACGGTCGCGGTGGGGGAGTAGGAGGCAGAGCGTGCGAGCGGTGGGCGGGAGCCGCCCTCCCCCAGCGAATCGTAGAAGGATCCCTTGTCGGAGAAGAGCTCGGCTTGCTTGTTGCGCTTTGACTTGCGGAAGGATGGGAGGCAGAGAGGCGGGGGAGGCGGGGGCGGAGGAGGAGGAGGCGGAGACATGACGGGAGAGATAGAGATGGGGGGACGCTCCCGGGCTCTGTCGGTATGTAAGGGCACACGAGGCAATCGAGGGACGGGAAGAGCTCAGCTCAGCGACACCGCCGACACGGTAGCAATTTTTAGACGCCCGCTCACCCAGACGCTTTCGTAAGCAGCCGCTGGCACTGGCAGACCCTTGAACCTTCTGCAGCGCACCTTTATATAGCCTACACAGCTAGTACACACCACCTACGTAGGGCTTGCGCGTCCCGTTGCTCGAAAGCGACGTGGATGGGAGTCGACGTGTCCAACATTGACTGCGAGGCCAATGCCTCCGCACGTACTCTGGGAGTACTCATCGCGCCTCGAAGCAGCTCGAAGCATCCAGAAGCACAGCCGGAACAGCGCCGCCTCGCGGAACATACCAGCGCGATACGGCACCCTGCCTTCCGCGCACGGGCCATTCCCCAGTCGGACGCCCAGCCCCAGTTCCCCGCGCAGTTAGACCTTGTGGGCACCTGTATGGGGTATGCCCGGTCAAGATGTGCACTTGACCGGCAGGTGGACGTCGCGCGACGACTTCCGGCAGGGTGTCCCAGATGGCCCGATATAGCGTTCAATGAGGGCACGATGCACAGGGCCCGCGTATCCGATATGGCCACCACGAGATTACTTGTCGCGCGCACGGTTAAGCGTGGAAGTGCGTTGACATCGCGGACGATGACGATGGATCGCCCGGTACGAAAGCCAGTACTGGTCGCAATGCGCGTCATTACACGTCAACATAAGGACGTAGGTAGATGTGTGTATGAGTGCGTGGGTGCTTAGCTGTGGTCACAAGCGGCGAGCTATGAGCGACCCGTGATATGCTGCGGCATCCATACGTGGGGGAACGTGAAGGTCAAGTGTGACGAACGCCTCAAGCGGTACCCCGCGGCCTGGGCTGTGGAACCTCTATACTATAAGGAGAGATTACGGTCAGGTCCCGAATGGCAAGCACGAGGAATTCGAATAGACGGAACGCTTCAAACACGAGGCCACGACGTGGGGTAGAAATAGGTCCACGCACCGATGAACGAGTATAAGAGGTGATCGAGCCGCAGGTGGCAGGTACTAGCAGGGGCACCAAACCTGCTCGTGGTCGGATAAACGTACATCATCGTATCGATCTCAAGTACAAGCCCATATAAACTCTGTCTTCCGCGCAAGGTCGGCAACGGAGACTACATATAAACGTGGATCGCGTGCGACGTGGCTTGCGAAGGCGAAGAACAAGGGGTCGACGGAATTGACCATCTGACGGTCACTGGCTGACGCTGACGTTCAAAAATGTGTAATAAGAGAAGAAAGGCCACACACTTGATTTAAGAGCGCTGGACACCACAAGGTGCCATGAGCCCACGACCTCCGTCTCCCCGTATACACGCACATATACGGTGCCCAGGTGACTGGAACTGGGTAGGACATTGTCAATCCTGGATAGGTCATTGTTGTGAGCAGTCTTGCAGGTCTGGAAGCTCACCTTATGAGGTCGCGAAACACCTCCAGGCTCTGACACCGACTATGATGAGCCTACAGACACATGGGTTTTCTGTTTTAACCCACACTGAGCATCGAGCGCGCCGTTATGGACCCGCGCGAGGTGGCAAGGACGAGGAGAGCATTGAATCAGACGGCTGTGCAGATGGCGAGATGCAAGAAACGCTGGCCGACCGCGGCGGCAGCTAGACGCGCGTGGGAAGGGGGAAAAAGCCCGACACATCAAACAGTGGAACACCAGTCTCTACCGTCGACGACGTTGACAACGAGGACGCCATCCCGCTGAAGTTCAAGGACCGAGCACGATGGGCCGCCCACGCAGAATGCTGATGGCGCAGCTCACCGGGGTCGCCTGTGTGCTTTTTATAGCCAGCGCGCTCTACTTGTCCTCAGGGACCTCCTCCCACCTGCGCGACGCCTTCTCTGGCTTCTCCGCATCGCTCTTCTCCTCTTCTCCCCAGTCGTTGTCAGGCGTATGCTCCCCCGACGATTGGTCGAACGGGCAATGGACGCGCCGACCAGAGGACCTTTCAGATGCAACGTCACACGACACCGCTGAAGTCAAGGGCCCGGAGGACGCGATGCGGCTTGGCGGGTTCGAGGGCTGCGCGTCGAGCAGGGAGGTGTGGTGGCATATGGCCGTCGACAGGATGCCGGACTACAATCCATATCCAAATGTGACGAGGTACGACTGGACCCCTGCGTCGAAGGGCTGCGCGACGGGCGTTCGCCCGCTGGACGGCGCAGAGCTGGTACGCGAGCTCGTCGAGGACGGCGGGTGGTTCCTCATCGGCGGTGCGTGTCCTTTCCTGCGCTCCACGCACGCATATATGCTGACGCTCGCGCAGACTCGATCACGGAGAATCATTTCTTCTCGCTCTCCTGCGTGCTCTACCCGCATGTGCGGGCTACGCCGATTTACGATGCCCACTCCTCCTTCGACCGTGCCTGGCCGCAGAACCTCTACCTCAACCCCGCGTCCCCACTCATCTCCTCGCTCTCCCTCCCGGCCGGCTTCTCCATCGAGCAGACGCCGCTCGTCACCTTCCGGCGCATCGACCTTCTTCTCTCGCAATCGGACCTACGTGACCTTCACCGCGCCCATCATCCGGACACATACGCGCAGAATGCGAGCTTTGATCTGTTCAGCGACGAGCCGACGTGGTCCATGAGCCCGTCAGAGTACATGCCCATGTTCCTCGCGCCGCTGCCCGAGGCGCGCTACTCGACGCTCATCGCGAGCACCGCGGGGCACTGGACGACGACGCTCTTCGCCGGGTATCACAACTCGTCCGAGGAGGAGGTCGGCCATGGCGTGAAGGCCCTGCTGCCATTCTTTGGAGAAGCTATGGATAGCTGGGCGGGCGATGTACAGGCGGCCTTGGACGAGGAGAAGCGGCGCGCAGCGCGCGCGGCAAGTGCCAACGTATACGCGAAGGATGACGGGAATGACGAAGAGGTGGCTGCAGAACCGCAGAGGCAGGTAGTCGTCAGGGCTTATTTGCCCGGGCACGAGGACTGCCATCAGGAGAAGAGTCCGTGGACTGAGTGGAAGCCATACGTCTATGGATGGTTCAACTGGCCCTGGATCGGGGACATGAACGACATCATCAAGGTCCGTCCCTTTACTCCACCTCTGAGTAAGTGAACTGACACCACATTCAGAACCTCGTACGGGACAAGTCTGCCTTCCCTGACATTCACTTTCTCGGCATCGACGGGCCCGCACTGCTTCGTCCCGACGCGCACGCATCGGGCGACTGCCTGCACCTTGTTACAGGGTCTGGCGTCATCGAGGGCTGGACGCGCTACGTCTGGCACTTCATCTCGCGCGAACTCGGGCCCACATACACTTAGGCGCCTTTCGTTTCGGTTGCACTGGTGCGGCGAAGCAGGATACCATAGACATACCCAGCGCTGAACTCGGTCGCTCGGATGGCGAGTTCAACCGAGTTGGGTAATTGGACAGGATGGACATCGGACAGAACCGTAATCGGCAGGACAGGCCCCGGCCCGTCGGACAGGGCACTCAACTGCCCACGCTCACTTCGCACACTCTACAGTACCCACTTGCGATCCCTGCGCGTACATGTATACTGGAACTAATGGACCGGGACTAATAGAATCATATCCAGTGCCGACCTTACCAGGCAACTGCTACTGTTCCGATTCGTGCGCTGAATACCATACCCCGCCCACAGAACTATCTTATTCTAATATGCATGTAAGTAATTTACGTTGTGGGTATCTGACTGATGGATTATGTCTAGGACAGGGACGATTTGCCTGCCAGGATCCATAATATACTGTCAACCTCATTTTTTCGCAAATGCGGTGGACTTGTAAGGTGCGAGCTCCCAGCAACTGCGCCACAGAACAATCGTAATGAGAATCAGCGTCCTTCCGTTCAACGAGCAGGGAGCATGCCTGCGTACCTAGCGTATTGCTTCGCCATCATAGGCAGCACTTCCCATCCCTCGCGCGTCATTGGCGGCCAATACTGCGAATTTGCACGGTTGTGATGCGCGTGGATGAACCTGCGATTGCGAATAGCTCAGCTGCGGACAGAGTAATCCATAACATTGATGGGTACGCACGGCACGAGGAAAGTGATGTCGGACTGCGTGCACATCCACTCAATGATACCTATTCAAATCTCGTGAGCTTCTCCTTTCTTGACCCATGTGAGATCGACATACCCTTCAAGGCGGCGGCCATCTCATCTGCAGGTACGGCGTTGGCGACGACGCGCACATCGACCGAGGAGATCTGTACATCGACGTAGCCGCTCAGGTCAGGTCCGGACACTGTGAGCGTATACTTACCTGCGTTCCTAGCTTCCTCCGGAAATCATCGCCGAAGCTGAGCAGGGCGATGATGCGGGCGGGATCGTACCTCTGCGGCGTCTGGTAAAACGATCAGCCTCTGCGCCAAGCCGCGTCAATACATATCCCACCTTCGCATACGCGTTCACCGCGTCCTTGAGCCCTTTGACGCGGACCAACACGTCGCGCAGATCAGGCAGGCACCCCTGGCCGAGTATGTCGGCCAGCGCCTTGCCCTTCTGCATGCGCGCGCGGAAGAACCGCTCGTCCGCTGACAGGCGGTGAGAATTCAGCGATGGATGGGAAGAGGGGGGAGTACCTTTGACGTGCAGAGCGAGCACGTCGCATATGCCGGCGATGTATGTGAGGAAAGCTGGCAGGCGTGGGTCGCGGGCGTCCATGCGCGCGCGTTCGTGGATGTTATTCAGGCCCACCAGGAGCGTGTTCTGCCGAGAATCTCAGTATAGCACGACACGTGGTACCGAGGCGACAGAAGACCTGCCTTCATGAAAGACATGGTGTACGGCAGTGCGTGGCAGGGACTTGCCACAGGCACCGGCGCGGAGTTAATCTGGCTGTGTCGCGGAATAGATATCGCGCAGAACTTACTGCATGGCATCGAGGTCAAGCGGCGTCGTGGGGAGTAAAGCGAGCGGGTATGGCATCGTCAACGAGCGTTTGGAATATAGACTGTGTTAAAGGTGATGCTTGGTGGGGCACCCATGGTATGTATTTTATATGTTTAGACTGTGGCAGGCGAATCGCTGCGCCGTCGAATGAGTATCTTTGTGCTTTGAAGATGAAGGCAACAACGGGTTCAGTCCCGCGAAACGATATAGCAAGATGCGATAAAGAGGCTTTTGGGCCTGCTTTGTTGTCGTCAGCACGTTGCATGAAAGACGAAGGCTAAATTGGAAGATCCTACCTCGTCACCGCGTCACCTCTTCATGTGCCAATGACTCAGTCAACATACCAAGGCCCTGAAGCAGCCGACAGGATTGGAACAAATTGGTTGGCCGTGTATCGCAGACAAAGAGTCGAGAGCCAGCAAGTTGGCGGCGTTTCTCATACGAGGAGGGTCCGTTGTGACTGCAAGTCCTTGAATATTAGCCCTGTACTCAAGCATGTCATGTACATATGTAGGTGATTAAGTGACTTGATAGCGTATGGTTGACCGACGCAATCGTATACTTATGTCATAAGTTTTGTCCCGCGAGCACGTGAAGCGAGGAAGATCTGCTATCATGTCGATAGTACCAAAGAAGGATCGAGGAGACGCGCTCCCAGCGCCTTTAGAAGGTGGCGCACGCGTACAGAACGCTGGGAAGACGCCTGCCGCACGGCATAACCAGATATCAGGCGCCAAGTCCGAATACCGTGAGCCCCCGAGCACCAACCCCGGCACCGCGCAACCCTACTCTGTGTCGTCCTGTGCATGCCTCGACATGTCACTCATAGAACGCGCATGGTAGGGGTTATAACCGGCGCGGCGGACAGCCGCAGGGATGAGGTTCTGTGGGTCCGAAGCACGAATCCCGGGACTTGATATCGGCGGTGGAGGGAAGTAGGAGCCGCGGAACTCCGGCGAGTGGCTAGGACTGGTCGCTGCAGTGGCGACTGTCATGGCCGGGGGGGAATATGGATTTATCGAGGTGACGCCGTTCGGATTGTAGCCAGGGCTATACGCTGGCCGCGGCCGTGATCCAGAATTATTCGGACTATGGTGTGGAGTGTGCTGAGGCGTCGTCGCCGGGGACGACTTCGTCCGAGTTGACGGAGGTGGGGGAGCGGCAAATGTGTAGGCGGTGTTCGGCGGAATAGGTTTCTCGAATGGCGGTGAAGGAGTGGTCAACGGTTGCTGCAGAACGATTATCCGTCAGACAAAAAGCAGAGGGCTGAGCAATCGTTCACAATTTTACCTTTTCTCGAGGCCTTGAATTTTGGTGACTAGGCGGCGGTGGTGGGGGGAAGATGATAGGTGCTGGCGGCTCCTTGCTCGGAGGCGGAGATAGGGCGGAGGTTTCCGGACGAGGTAGTGTGTCTTCCGGGGCAGGTATCTCTGGGAGAGGAGAAGGTCGTTTGGTACGGTACCGTGCCTTTTCATCGGGATACAAGCTAGTCTCAGACTTGTTGAATCTCGGTATCGGCGGGAGAGGGGTGTGCGGAGAGCGCTCGTGGTATCCCGAAGACTAAGCTCGTGGGAGCTTTGTCAGTAGGGAATGAGCTCGATTTTGTGGCGACTCACCGATGTTTCCCTCGGCGTCGGCGGGACAACCTCCAGGCTCCTACGATCAGTAGTCGTCGTCGGGCTTGGTGCGGCATTGATCATGTCTCGGGAGATTACCAGAACACTGTCTCCCGTCGCCACACCGGGCTCCATCTCTTCCTCTTCTTCTACAAACCCTCGCTCGCTGGATCCCGATTCGGAGAACGGGTCCAGTGTCTGTCCAAAATTGTCGTGTCCATGACTGCCGTGGGATCCATGGTTGGGCCTTCTGGGTACACCGCGCCCCGCGACGATGGCAGACACGTCGAGCGTCAAGCCCGAGGACGACGCCAACGAGCTTTGCTGGGAATGACCGCCACCGGAAATCGGACCGACGTTCGCCTCGGCGGCCTTCCTCGATCGATGGCTTTGGATGTTGTCGAAAGCTGATACGCTTTCCTTATCAGACTTGTCGAGGTCGAAGTCGGCGGCCGGCTCTCGCGACTGGACGTGGACGGGGCGTCTCGCGAAAAGTGTTTGCACCGCGCGTACGAATGTTTGCAGCATCGATGCGGCCGAGCTCTGAATAGCTCCGCGGTTGCGCGTCGGCGGACGGTCTTGGGAATCCATGGTGGTAGTGCTGAACTTGGAGACCACGCGGTGCACGCGGTGGGTAGGGATCATGGGGGATGCTTCTGTATCGTCGGGCATTTGTCCAATTGTTTCGGCGTCTCCGTTGAGATCCCACCCCTGGGCGCGCCGTGCATGCCGGACCCGCCGCGCCCGCTTGCAAGACCATGAAATGTGCCCTTTCCGGCGCTGCCGTCGGTAGAGGAGATATGACGCGGAGGCGATGATGAGAAGCACGGGAACCAATATTACGAGGACAATTTGAGACGTCGGCCACCGGCGTGGCGCTAATTCACTGAGATCAGTTCATTCCAGTCAAGCGATTCAATAGAGCGTAAGGTACGCACCTCCTTTCAGCGCTGCTGCTAGGTCGAAGTTGTCCTCGGCAGTGAGATTCGCATAAGCCCAATCAGGGATATCAACAGTCGTCTTTCCATTGTCTGGATAGCCGAGCATCGGAGGAGTGCAGTTGGCTGACCAGGCATTGTACGGCTTGATTTGTTCCATTTCTTCTCGACACACGAGACATGCACTGGAAAGACTATAGAGGACCGTATTACTGTAAATCGGGAGTGTTGCCAGCGAATTCGGTGAGCTTCCCGGGTGAGCGCGATGCTATGAAATCGAAAGCTCACCAGCTGCACCTGCTGTTGGCTAGAGTGATGTCAGAAAGCAGGTGACATACTGATCTTTCGCTGCAACGCACCGCCTTGCTCCGGTCTTAGGGTTTCACTGCAGGGCTTCGTCAACTGCTTCGCAACATCGCAGGGCGAGGCTCCATGTTTGTTGGTGAGCTGGGTATGTTCAGTGGATTGCAAGGAATACTTAATACTTTCGAAGTCAGACTCACCGAAGAAAGCCCACGAGAGCATTCGGTAACCTGTGGGCGGATGTTAGCACATTCTACGAAGGCCTTGCACAAGGGGCGTACGTTCGACGAGCTTCTCACTGAGAGGCCACAGACGAGAGAGATAGACAAGAAGATGGAGTAACTTGGATGAATCACGAGCATGCCCTTCGCCACCAGTGGTTGGGTGGAAGATAGAGGTGACTGGAGGGATAGAAGAGCGGTTCACAGGTCCAATGGCCATCCATAGATAGGCGCTGGGAACGACGTCCCAAGATGATGATTCTGTCGTGGGTATCAAGAAGCAGTACTGGTCCGGTTACCCGACGTCCCTTCCGTTGCGCGCTCTTGATGGGCGGCGACACTTCGTCTATTCAGGACTACATTCGAGGCGCGGCCACACGGAGATCGCCCACACGCGGCGCTGATTCCTGGGGCATTGGCGCGGTCCTGCGTTTGGAGGCGCCGGACAGCGGCAGTGCTCGGTTGTCACCCCCTTGCAACTGCAAGTGTTCCTTCGAGACGTGTCAATATTCGTCAACATTCGCCTGTTGGCAAATACGACTGGTGAAAGCGTACCTTGCCTGAAGTCGTCCAAAGAACACAGAACAGGTCCCACATCGTCGACAGAGATCTGCTGTATCAGTCAGCGCCAATCTCTAGACAACCGTTGCCAACCCGAGATCAGAGGGCACTGACTGTCGCGTTTAGTGACAGAGACAGTTGGCGCAAATTTCAGATTGCCCTGACCCCGTTGTAGTTCTCCTTTCATCCAGGGCCATGGCGAGCGTAGCTACAGTTCGACGAACTGTCCTCGGCCAACGATGTAAGGCCAATTGTATGCTTCGCTGAAGCGACGTCACCCTTGCACGTCCGTGTGTAGGCGTGTTTGGACCAGCGGTGCATATATGATGCGCTGATTTCCTTGCCATTGGACAGACGTGATGCGCACACACAAGGTGAACGTAATGCTTTTCGGATGCAGAGCCCTGCCTTTGATGGGTCTGCGATATTCATGCTCGGAAGTACACAAGGTCATCTTGTGTACGGAAGGCCCCCATACTGATGCCCCAACAATTCCAGCGATGCGATGGACAAAAAGTAAGATCACTTACCTAGGAATACAAAGTTGCCTTTCAGAGTCAACCTCAGTCATACTCTACTGACTGGTCAAGGCGGACTGGATCATTCGGGCGTGTGCTCGTGGACACCTGTTGAACGGAAGTAGCGTTAGTGCGCGGTGTCTACGCGACGCGACGACCAACAAGGCCCAGTAGCAAAAAATCTCACCTGACGTATCATTTCACGTAGCGGAAGAATCAGAAGTTGCACGACGGGCCTCTTTTTTGGTCGCCTCAAGATTATATTGGACGTTCTTGCGATATTTCGTAGCCAGATCAGCGGCAGTCTTCACATACGCGTTTGCGTGCAGAATCTCCTGCAGGCATAACCTGGAATCTGGGCAAATGTAAGCACAAAGGTAGATGATCACGTACCTCGACGCAATGGTTGAGTTCCAGTATGAGCTCGGTACATTTGTCCTGGGAGCGACTCAGTGGTGAATAGGCAATCAATGGCGTTCACGTACCGCGTTCTTCACGATACGCTCTAACAGAATGGCTTGCCTTTCGGCATGTGGGTTCTCCATAGCGAAAACGTCCCCGCAAGGCGCGGCTCGTCGTCGGTGCGGTGAACAAGCGTGCCCGCGCGGCGCCTGAATCAAACGCCCGACGCGTCGCCGATTCAATGCCATTTCGCTGCCAGACGACGTTCACACAGCGCTGCCAGTGAGCGCTACTAGGATAGCGCTAACGCTGAATTGTCCACTCTGGTTCACTACTTCTCCATCGGCCTCTCCAAGCGTCTCAAGACAGTCGGAATGCGATAGCATCTTCCTTTCCCGACCGAACCTATCTATTTCGTTCGTAGGCTCTCAAGGCTCACATACAACAACCCCGCCCAAGCCTCATGGTCGCATCTTCCGACAGAAGACTGCTCTGGAATCCGAGGGGGGAGAACAAATTTCTAGTTGGGGGAAATGCTCAGATCACGTTGTATGAATGGTCACCGGAGGAGCCGGCCATTCGACATGTAACTTCTCTGCAGGACCTGCAGCTTATGAAGGTCCGCTATCCGTTTCGTCATATACATGTTGGGGAACTCACTTTCTATGTCTTCAGTCATTTGCATGGTCTCCAGATCCTACCATAAATGACCTGCTCGCAATCGGCCTGAGCAGCGGGCGCGTCGACCTCCTACGCCTGGAGTCAACGCGCTTCGGTCGGGACCATATCATGGCCGAGGACCTCACGTCTCTTTACCTTCAAAAGCCTCCCGAGCCGCGATATCCCTCGCTTTCTGCCCAGTCTCCCCACAATATCTTGCGTCAGGATTCGAGAAGACTCGAAACGATGCGAGCTTAATCATATGGGACGTGCACACGGCTACACCCAGCCTCTCTGTGCCTACACCCACCACTTCGACATCATCCTCATCTCATATAGTTGCGCCGCCTCCCTCTCCCGCGCGTCCTATTATCCCCTTACCCCCACCTTCACGTCCCCATCACCCCCTTCCCCGCACAGACGTCGGCACGCGTTCTGATCCTCGCATCTTACAAGCCCATGCACCGGGCGACTCCGTCCACTCGGTGACTTGGATGCCTCAGAGTGCCCAGCTCATAGCGGCGTGCGTTTCTCACCGATCGCTACGACTGTTCGATCTCCGAAGCTCTGCCCCCACCGCTGCCAACGTCCCAACCCGTGTACATACACTGGCAACTGATCCATCTGATCTTAATCGACTTGCCGCTGCCGGAGAAGGTGTGGTGACTATCTATGACACTCGCAAGCTGTCTGCTGCTCTTCTGTCCTTTACACCGCGTCAAGTAGTTTCAGATGGTGCTCGTTCACCAAATGCGTCCTTTGGAGTCAGCGAGCTCGAGTTTTCATCTGTTCGTCGTGGTCTCCTGGCGACTCTTGAAAAGGACTCATCCGTTGTGCGACTTTGGAATGTCCTTCAAACGGAAGCTGTTGATTCACAAACGACGACCGACCGACCGCGGTCTGGTGATGCGAACTCGAACCCTATTAAGACACCCAAGCTCTCTTGGTCAAATCCGACAAGTATGTTGCCTTGGACGGCGTCCACCGGTTCTCAGAAGAGCCAGAACCCGTCAAGTGAGCTGCCTACACCAGCACCTAGCGCTCCCTATAGCCTCGTGCTCTCCGATGCTCGGAAAAGTTAGTACCAATTTCAGCCCTGCACCAAATGGATTGAGCGAGGACTGATCAGGACCTCTCTCTTGTTAAGCCAAGCGATTCCGCCTGCCTATCGCTTCCTTTACGCTGATGCCCAGTTCGCGCTCAAATCCATTAACATCCTCCCTCATGGTCCTCTCCAAAGATGGCGACCTGGAAACTACGGGCGTACATGACACCCCCATGCATGCACCGTGGGGCTCGCGTGGCACGCTGGCTATCGCCGCCGGGACCACGTACCGCCTGTTTTCTGGCGTGCGTCCTGGTGACTCCCCACCTGATCCATGGTCTGTAGTCCCGTCCGTCATCGCGCCCTCATCGGCAAATACGGGTGCCGGCACGTCACCCGCGCGCCCGGAAGAAGTTCATCGAGGCCGCTCGCGAAACATGCCTGGTGGCCTGGTACCCAATTTCGGCCGCGGCGACGAGGACGGCTTCCCCGCCCTGAACTCCCCATCTGCGAAGCCCTCTCCGCGGGGCAAGCCTCTCCCGTTACCACCGATGGGACAGAAAGTCGGAGGATCATCAACGCCCTATCATAGTCTCCCTGCGTCACCGCGTTTCAGAAGCAACGAGCTCCCAGTGTCTGCTACCTTCGAGTCCGTTCAAGGGACACCATCTCCTGCGCCGGTGTCAAGACGTGTCTCTAGCGCCTTAGCAAAGCCCGCTCGAGAAAAGGAGCAATCTCGTGCTCGGAGCACAGGTCCTGGACGGGCGCGTCGCGCGGTGGATAGGATACAAGGCGTCGTCGATGATGACATTTCTATGGTTATGCGGCGTCGCGTAATCAGCGGGTATGGTCTGAGTAACGTGCGCACTATCCGTATTATATGAGCGTCGTCGCGCCGATCTGACGCCGACGCAGCCAACTCATAACGCCATGTTGTTGAACGATCTCCAGGAGGAACAACAAAACAAGTCTCTAGTGGAGACATGGCTTTGGATCGACCGTTCGTATCACAAATATATGTTCCGCTCAAGTACTGTCTAATACTTCGTTCTGCTCAGTCTCGCGCCGTATGCTCGGAGGCCCTGCCTCTCGCTTCAATGGATACAACTTTTCGAACCAAGGTCTCCTTGGTATATGGGAAGGTTTCCCCTCGAGCATCCTTAATCCCGCACCATCAGCGGTACCGTCTCCTACTCCCCGCGGATTATTGCTTGATCCGTCGACTGCAGTGGACGCCTCTCAAGACCTGTCTCGCTCACGCTCGCGACGTGGTCGCCCAAGGACAGAAGTCTTGACAGAATTTGCCTCTGCGATCTTGATGTTAGGTGCTTATCGTCAGTTGGATGTCGCTTTGGATGCTACGGGGTGGAAGCCTGGCGTTCCGACAGCTAAGCTTATTCAACGCCGCTTTGCTCTCCATCTGTGCGGATGGTATTCCAAGGACGAGGATGTCGCTGCTCAAATCGACTTGTGCGTATCTTGACTTAACCTGTACAGTCTTTGTAATCTAACCCCACGTCGACCGTAGGTGGGAGGGCGAGGAAAAACAATCACGGGCAGCGTGTTGGTTAGTCTTCTTGGGTCAACACAGCAAAGCTGTAGACCTTCTACTAAGAAGCAAAGGTCAGCAATCATTCGATGTCTCAGACCACTTTGCGAACGTATTGATGTGCTCCGCAGACGAATCCCACAACATGATGTCTGGCACTCTGGCAGCTCTGGCGCCCTCCAATACCGCTCGAGCACCCGAACTGCGCCAACACTATGAGCGCCTGATCACACGTCTCGATGATCCCTACTTCCGCGCTATGCTGACGTATCTCGCGCTTGGGGACTGGGCGGATGTTCTGGAGGAGGAGGCACTGCCGCTGCGGGAGCGTCTCGCTATCGCATTGCAGTTTCTAGAAGACGACGCGTTGACTGCGTATCTCCGCCGGGTGGCCGAAGATGCTAAGAAGCACGGCGTCGTCGAGGGCATCATCGTCACTGGGCTGACCAGTACGGGATTGGACGTTCTGCAAAGTTACGTGGACCGTAGTGGCGACGTACAGACGGCCGCCGTCCTGGGCGCCTATGTGTATCCGCATCAGGTGGTCGATGAACGTGTCAAACGCTGGCTCGCGGCGTACAGGGATCTGTTGGATGGCTGGAAACTCTTCCACCATCGCAGCCAATTTGATATTGACCGTGGGCAAATGCTGCAAGAGCTCGTGCAGTCAGGGGAGACCGGGCCCGTGCAGCTGGTGCAGCGGCAGATCCTGATCCGCTGTAACTATTGTAACAAGGTGATCAGCGCGCCACAGGAGATGACGGTCGCCCACAGAGTACGTTTCTCCTCTTGTCTTGTCCTCTCCGTAACAGATGTTGAACTGATCATCTTCCTATTAGGCAACAACGTGTCCCTTCTGCAATCGTCCTTTGCCCCGTTGCTCTGTTTGTTTGATGAACTTGAGCATCGTCCCTGACGCCGTGCGTGACGGACAGCTTGCACATCACAACGCAATGTTACAAGGTGGGCTTGTTGCGCACATCCTCGGTCAGGACATTGACGTGGCATGTTGACAGATACGATAGACGACGCCATCGTGTACTGTCAGACGTGTCGGCATGGCGGCCACGCCTCGCATATCCTGGAGTGGTTCTACGGGGAAGCAGGAAGCCGCTCGCATGGCGTCTGCGCGGTGGCAGACTGCGATCACCACTGCGCAGATGAGTTCTGATGTTCAATGCATCGTATTTGCGTTGCTAGCTTGTTGCATACCCCGCCTATCCTGCCAACTGTTGGACTACTTGCCATCGAGTGGAGTAGGGGATAATCCAGCGCTCAGCACCGACGTCGGTCGTCAAGCATCAGCATCCTCCAAGACACAACAGCGTGATGATGATCGTGATATAATGCAGCATCGTACAAGCACACCTCGTATAAGCACACCCAGAACGACAGGACAGCGCACATATCACCGGCGCTGCGTCTTTCCGCCCTTCCGCTTGCCCGAGAACAGATGCTTGGGCTAGAATGAAAAGTGGTGTTAATTGGCCTGCCATCTCCGCTGTGTGTGGGTAGTAGCCGTACCATTTTGACCTTGATCGCGCGGTCGGACTCGCCGGCCTTGGCGAGCATATTCCGTGGCCGCTGGCCGAGGTTGCGCAGTTTGACCGCTCTTGATGCTTGCTACGAAGGCAAACACTTCGTTCAGCAACGACAAGAGATGCATAGAGACGAAAAGACGCACCTCTGCATCGCGCATGCCCGCGAGCTGCCGATTGGTCCGCGGTGCCCGAACGTGGGCGGTCTTCGCGATGACGGCCCCCGAATTCACCTTGACCCGCTTGTTCGGCGTCTCCTCACCATCCACATCCATCCACTCAGCCTCGCCGCCCTCTTCCCCGTCCACGTCCATCTCCTCATCCTCATCTCCATCCTCGTCGCGCTTCCGCTTCCGCTCCGCCCCACGCATCTTCGCAATGACTATCGCGCGCTCCTGCACACGACTTGGGTCGAGGCCAGCTTTGGTGAGATCCGTCGTCAGGTCGGTGAGGGTGCGCAGGCCCGCCGTGCGCGGGAGGCGCGCCTTATTCTTCATCTTCTTTTTGCCTTGCGCGGAGAGTTTGTGGCCCAGAGCGACTGTCGCCTCCGCGGCTTCGCGCTCGTCATCCGAGTCGAACTACACAACGTGTGTCAGAGAGGCTGATTGGGAAACAGGGAAGATACGCACCATGTCCTCATCGTCATCGTAGAACCCTTCCGCCGCGAGCTTTTCCTCCTCCCGTTCGAGAGCTTCGAGCTTCTCTGCGATGTCGGGGTCGATGAAGTCCGCGATGTTCTTCCCGTCCATGATTTCCGGGATGATATCCTCTTTCCAATCCGGATTCGAGAGGAGGTAGTTCTCTGCGTACAGACAAAATCGTCAGCCATGGGCTCGAAAGGAATCTGGATGCGATTCTTACTTTTGAGGTTGATATTGTACACCCCCGCGCCGCCTTCCTCCAGCTCAATGTCGCGCTCCAGCTTTCTCCGCTCCGAATCCTCCTTGTCATACCTCTTCCTCTCCTTCACGACATCCGGGATGAACGGCTCCCGCACAACATCGTCACGCGCCTTCGGCTGCGCGACGTGTATCCTGTTGATCACGGTGTTGATCTTGCTTCCCTTGAGCTTCGCGTCTACCCGCTGGGCGAGAAGCAAGTCGCACGCCTGATTCTTCAGATCCATGACTCCTTCCTCGGAGTAGCAGGACACTTGTACACATAGAACGCCGTCGGCATTGATGATCTCCTGAACGAGCGCGCGGGTCTCCTCGGCGAGGTCCTCGAGGCGGGTCACGTCGATCTTGTTAATGACGAGCACTGTGGGCTTTCCGCCGAAGAGGGGCTTGATGGAATGGAAGAGTTTGCACTATTCAGCGGTGCTAGTCAGCGTAAGTCTCGAGGAGATAACGAGTGAACGCACCTGGGCTTCGACAGTGTAGCCACACTGCTCACTCAAATCCATGAAATACAGCACACAGCTCTTAAGATGCGCAAGCGCAGTGATACTCTGCATCTCGATTGTGTTCATGTCCTCCAGCGGGTGATCTAAAATCCCTGGGGTATCGATGACTTGCCATCGCAGATACTTGTAGTCCAGATGCCCAACGAAGAGCGATTTTGTCGTGAAGGCGTAGGGCTGTACGTCGACGTCCGCCCGCGTGACCTTGTTGATGAACGAGGACTTGCCGACATTCGGGTAGCCGCAGATGAGAAGTGTCCGTGTGTTCGGATCGATGGCGGGAAGGCGGGATATGTGCTGCCGGACCTGCTCGAGATATGCAAGCGGGTCTTTTTGCCGGCGCATGATCGTGGCCATGCTGAGAAAAAAAACGATGAGTAGTCTGCAAGACGATGATATTGGTGCGACGTACCGACCGAGTGCGGCTCTCTTCAGCTGCTTACACCGGTACAAGCTGTCTCCGAACTTGAGCAGGCGGACGTAGTCTTTTGCGACTTGGTCGATTAGGTGCCGGGCAGTCCGTAGTTGACCGAGCGCAAGTTTGTAGTGGTTCTTGTCGTACAGGACATTCATGAGCGATGAGAGGAAGGGATGCAAGTCCTGCATACAACACACGACTGTCAGCTCGGGATACTCGTGTATGGCAGGATCAACAGACGTCTAACATGGGGAATTCAGTGAGGATTGCGCCGAGCTTCTCGTCGAAGGTGTCCTGGGTGAATTTAACTTTGCGCATGTAGAAATTTCGTATGCGGCTGATTTTGAAGTTCTTGTGGATGACCTGCAACACATCTCAAGCGTTGAGTATGACTAGATGTGACTCGAGAAGACGTCCACGCACGGTAGGGGTTTTCCGCTGGGTCTTGGACAAGACGATGTCCAAGAAGTCGGCCGCCGTGGGCACCGGCGCGATCGCCTTGAGGCCGCTTGTCGACATGATGTTTCCAGTACTGCAAGGCCAAGGAAGTGTGCAGGATACGAAAGTTATCAGTGGGCAACGGGGTACGACTTTACGCAGCGAGGCTTGCAGTTTCCGATCTAAATTTTGGGACAGCGAGGTAAAAGGTTCTCACGGGCACATGACCGTGAAGACTCAGGTCAAGAGCGCTTGAAAGTACTAGTAGACTGACCGCGCCGCGAAGCTTCAGGTCGCCAACGAGTTTGCACCCCGGCCACAGCCATGCCGCATCGCCGAGTCCTCTTAAGATAGTGCGCGGAAGTATGCCTCGTTCAAGAAGCCGGGCGAATCGATCTGCGCGGACGTCAAGCATACAACATGCTTGAGCCCACCCTTCAATCCGTCTACCTCATCTGTCTACCTCAAGAAGACTGCCCTGTACGTCCTATCGCATAACATTCACACAGTACGAATGGCGGTTTACGGTTGGAGGCTTTGAGACATGCAGCAGTCCGTCGACGTCGCAGTTTGGTGCAGTAGACTGTCCAATTAAACTCCTACGCAACTTAGCGCGTCCACAATTCGAATTTTCTCGATGTCCCCGCTCGAGCGCCACCATATATTCCCATGTCGATTCTGCGGCCCTCCCCCATTCCAAAGCAACCTACTGCGTCCCGTACCTGCCGGGCGTGTCCTTGCCTTCAATCTGATCTCCCGCGCGCGGCTACTGCCGGGAGACTGCCCTTGCTCTTTTGCATTGAGGACTCTCCCAGTTACTGGCGGCACATACGTACAAAGATGAGAGTGATCACCTCTTCCACTCCCTTCAATACGTACGCGTCAAATATGAGACTATTGAAGCCATCCTCTGAACATCATGATTAAGATTTCATACCAGCTTTTGCTCTGGGGCGGCATCGTCCCGGACAGACGTGTCCCTGTGTCTGGAAGCGACAAGATGACCCGAGGTTTGATTACCATTGGACTATGAGCACCGACATCGACTACTTACTCTACTTGGGCGGTACCCTTCATAGTAACAGCACTCGCTTCCGCCAGGCGCCGCAGAAAAATTTCAATGTTCTCCATACGCTTTTCAAGCGAGAACAAGCGCTGCCCATTGGAGATCTCGAGGGAGAGCAGGCGCTGCTCGGTAGAGTTTTCGAGCGAGAGTAGGCGCTGCGCGGTGGATTTTTCGAGCGAGGTCAGGCGCTGCTCCATGGCGTCCTCAACAGAATCAGACTCTTTCGGAGCCTCCGGGGCCTGAGCGCGGACCAAGACATGGTCCTCCTTGTGCATTCCTGAAGCACGATCGACCATGGGGACACCTTTCGCGTTACATGCATTGCATATGTACAGGTCGTCTGAAAACACGCACCTGTCGTGAGTACGCATTTTTTGGAGAAGAGATCGTGCTTACCGGTGCATTTGCAACAATACCAGCACGGCAAAGTAATGGGTTCCTCACAGACACCACAAATAGGCGGTATGAATTCGGCATGCGAGCTTGTGTTGACGGTCGACAGACGTTTCGCAGTATAGATGGCATCCCCCATGGTGGAGGTGGTAGCGGCACCAGAGCGCTCTGCTGTAAGACTTTCCAGCTGCGCGGCTCTCTTAGTCGCAAGCGCCTTGCAGGCGCCCTCGATCTTCTCTAGTGCCGCGCGAGCTTGCCTGTGTACTCGTCCATATTGACGCCTAGACACGGACATATGCAGCATAAGAAGATGGTGGGTCGGCTCATGCGGTGCGTTCAGGTCGGGCCGCTGCTCGGTAGTAATACGTGCAGTCACGCACGCATCTGTGGCGCAGAGATCGACTGTGTCGAAGCTTTGGCCCGACTTGATGACGCAGTCGAGACAGATAATGCGGGGTCCACCAATATTGCCGTGGCAGGCGTCACAGTTCGCAGTGCTTCAAATTTGATTTGAGCGCACACTCAACAGTACTTGGTAATAACTCACCCGTGGACGGTCGTAGTGGCTTTTATTTTCAGGATACATGACCCGTAGAAGCATGCGTCGGCGGGCAGTATACGCTGAGCCACCATCGAAAGCGCTTCACCTTCCTGCTCATTGAGAGGAGTGCCGAAGTGCGCCCAGCGAATATAGAAGTTTATGAACAACTTCCTGTCGTCCCGGCGTTGCTGAAAGTACGACCATGACCATCGTTCGCGGCGAACCTCCTGACGCACTGCCTCTATCGCGAAGTTCCACAGAGAGCGGACTTTGGTGGCTGCGAGTGTTGCACTATCCGGATAGAAGACCATGTGACGAGGCGCTATCCTCTTGAAGACGAACTGTCCAAATCCAGCCTCTGGGTCGGCGTAGTAACTCCAGGGTCCTAGTGTTAAGGTACGAGTGCTGAGATCGTGCTGCCCATAAAAGTAGATTTTGTCGAATCTGGAACCAGTGAAAGTCCACTTGAGCGAAAGCTGAGCAATGCCGTGCTCGTCATTCATACAAGTCCCGACCACATGGAAGCGGCCACGGTTGCTCCAGCCGGTTGCCTTGACGTTGTTCTCGCCTTCCGCAGCCTCGATGACGAGGGTCATCATGGTGTCGCCTCCATAGATCTCACGTATGCCATCTCGCTCGTAGAAGTAGCCGCTCCAATTACCAAGACTATCCTTTTGGTAACTGAATGGCTGCAGAGGATACGCAAGGGTTGAAACACATACACATACTTCACAGGCGAAGTTATATGCGTGTCCTCAGGTATGCGTTCGATGGTTTCGATGGTCTCGCCGTCATATACCCAATTGTCGAGGGAGAGTTCGTCAAAGTACTCGTGCTGAAGGACATCTGCCGGCTTGATGGTTTGGTCCTCGGTGGCGTCGTTGTACGGCGTCACAGGGGGGTCAAGATCTTTGACATAGTTGGGATGCCATAAGTCCGTGTCCTTGTAGAAGTATTTGAGCTGCATCTTGGTCAGAGCGGCAAGATCCTGCAATAAGAATAAGGACGTACGGTGCCGTACGCGAAGTTCTTGAACTGCTTGTCCAAGTCTGATTTCTGCTGGATGAAGATGTCTGCAAGGTAATGAGGAGAATGAGAATCGATAGACAGGCAGGACAACACCGTTGACAGTAACTCACTCTTGAGGTCACGCACCCGGTGCAACAGGCATTCTCGAACGTTTATGATACTCACCCAGGCATCGGACAACTCTCGGGGTGAGATGACCTTCGTCCGCGCTATCCGCATGATTTCATAGTGACGCTTCATCAGTAGATAAAACACTGGAAAGACGAACTGGAAGTAAAACAAGTTCAGTCAAATCTCTCTGACAGCTTGATGTGTTTCACCTTCTCTATGCGCCCGACGCCAGTGACAAGTGCGAGAGTGTCCAAGCCGTCGATGTTGTAGTCAACCGCCTTCAAGTTCTCCGCCAAGCGAGCTTCCTCCGTTTCAATGTACTTCGTGAATCTGTCCTGGGGAAGCGACTCAGCCTCTTCGTTGACCATGCTTGCGGTCAGCGTGTGCACGATCCACCACACAGCGCGGAGATATTCAGCAACGGGTTGCCGGTTAGCGGGGAGCAGTTCCACAGAAAGACCCTCCATCTTGGCGAATATATCTTCAATCTTGCAGGCATAATCGATTATCGATACTTTCCAGCCTGCGAATTCGTTCAGGAATCGCACGTTCGACGATGCACAGATCAGTATCACGTACCGGCAGCCCAGAACGCCACCCAGTGAGCTAAACTGCGACAATGTGAAACCTCACGAGATTGGCCGTGATGGAAGAAAGAGACTTACGTCCAGTCGAGCGGACGACCGCTAGTGAATCGATTCATCTCGGCCACCGTAATGAAGCCTGATGCGTCGTCGTCAAACGCCTCCAGGATCGGCTGTACCCTCGACACGTCGATAAATTGAATCGCCCAGGCGTCAGGATTTTGATTTCCGACAAGCAAATTGACGCCGCGCACTGGCTGCACGTCCGTGATTTGTGACTCGACGTAGTAGTCACGCAGAGCGAGGACAAAGTGTCGAGCTTTGACGTTTCCGCGCCATCCCTTGAAGGTAGAGTAAACGAGGCGCGAGGTCAGTCAAAACCTGACATACCATGTCCTTCCAGATGCCGTGGATGGACTGCAAAAAAGCCTGAGATGAATGGACTTGATGGGCAGTAAGTACCACGTACTCGGTCCCGAATACGTTCATGAGCTCCACCCTTGACTTCCTTGATAATGCGGTCCGACGCGCGATCCACCACAAGGGCCAGCTCGTCTATGATCTGCCGTTTCTGCACCTCAAACTTGCGCGAGAACACAAGCATGTTTTGCTCGATCGCTGCGTCGGGCTCGACTGCTAACTCCTCTTTGAGCTCCTCGAGCGCGGCCATCTCAGTGCGGTGCCCGCCGGGGTTGGCACCGGACTTGACGAGAGTGTGCAGCTCGCGGAGGGCCTTGTCGTTGCTGCGGACAACCTTGATGCCGCCTCGCGCATCGACCATGTCGGAGAGCTCTTTCTGCTCTTTGCTCACAAGCTGCTGGAAAATCGCCATCATCGTGTCCATCCTGCGTCAGGAATTGCTTCAGAAGAATCGAGGAAACAGTTGATTGGTTACAAACTTTGCATTGAGCTTCTGTGTGGTCTCATCGACTCCGGCCAGGGTCACATTCGCCTTGTCGACACCCTGTGACGTGTGGATCGACAGAGCAAACTCAAATTCAGTGCGTCGCTTCGTGAACAAGGAAACGAAGGTGAGGAGCTTCGCATCCCATATCGGCCCCTGAAAGACCTTCGCGAGCAGTTTCTTTTTGGAGGATGTGTCGCAGGTGTTCGAACATGCCTTGATGTCGCCCGCGGTTTTCTGGACAAGCGCCCGCAGCCGATCTTCGATTGATTGTTGACCAGGGGGGATTACTTTGTCGTCCCGCATGTCCTGGAGTCTGATGCCCTCAATCAGCGCGGAGTCAACTTAGAACGAGAGAGTCGGAACGCACTGCAGGAGCACCGTCATCATGTCCTTCATCTCGACATACAATGCTATGATCTTCTTCTCGTTCTCGCGCCGCTTCAGCTCAAGCGTGTAGACCGTCTTGAACGCCATCACCGCCACTGATGCAAGCTTTAATTTAGAAGCAGGGAAGTCTAAGATAGACGCCATACCTCCAATGAAGGGGTGCAAGTCTGCGACAACATCGAGGGCATTCATGAGCACGGGCATCCCATCAATGAACATATTAATGCCGTCTTGTACGACCTCCGCAATGTGCGTCTCCTCAATGGCGGTGATCGCCGCGCTGACGACCGGCGTAACCGTCGACATCGCACTTGCGGTTTCCTGGAGTGCGTCTGCGTCGTCCACTATCAAAAAAGAGACAGCACTGTAAGTCTCGACATCATGATGATACCAGGACAACATGCACGCACTCACAGTGTCCAGCAGCCTCGACCCGCCCGGCCCATACTTCGACCCGTCCTTGACCAATTCCCAAGTCGTTGACAAAGTCGCGCTGAAGGCCCCGTTTTCCATACGCGAGTCCGGCGACGTCCCGTCGACCGGTTCTGGCGAGGGCATGGAGAGGCCGGTGATGGACTCCTCGGGCCCAGCAAACTTCGCGCTGATGTCCTCCGGCGAGGGCACAAGCACGGGCGTGAGGAAGCTCGGAGACGACGCATCCGCAGGCGGGACAAGCGGAGTTGTGACTGTCGCGCTGGACGCAGACACTTCTTGACTCGCCCCCGAGCTCCTCCTCCACGTGTGCTTCGACGAAGAGGCCGGAGCTGCAGGCGCAGTTTGGCTCCGTGTCGGCGCGTCACTCTTCCTCTCATCGTTAACCTCCGCATCGCCGGTGTCACCCACGGACCGCGCACGGCTCTTGTTGTTCGGATGGCTGATCTTGTGCAGAATGCGGGAGAACGACATGGCGGTTGATGCGGGAGAGCGATGTGAATATCTGGTTCTGCGCGCCTGCTGGCCCCGTTCTTTCAACGATCATCTGTCACAGCTATACGGAGAGACCAGCGCTAGCAGCATGCGAGAAGCGCCTCGGGAAAGTCCAAACCCTGGCAAGGTTTCGGTGAGACGAACGCACGTCCTCAATCAAGCTGGCTGTTCTCAGAACATACTTAGTTCAAGCCTAGGTAGGCATGGCCGGTGGGTTCAGGCTCGTGAGTTTGTCAGAAGGCGCTTGAAGGACGGTCCGCGAAGTCGCCAGTCAAAGCACGGTCAGAACAATATGCATGGTCGGTGAGTTGATTGAAGGTGGACAGAGGAAACGGTGTATGTAGCAAGTTGGTGCGAATTGAATGCAGTCGGGAGTTTGAACGACGTGGGAACTTTCACCCGACGCAAAATGATAATATATGGATCCTGGGTTCAGTCATGATGTACACGATGTATCGTAGCTTGTAACACTATAGTAAGGTCTACGACGTGGTAGGTGGTGGATTCTGGGATGACACTGGCAATATTACAATGACGGGGGCAGTACAGGACGTAACCAGGTTGGAGATGGACGATGTGCGCGGTAACCAAGTGAAGCAGTATTGTGCAGACTCAGAGCAAAGGCACAGGCAAGAGAAAGAGTATGAAGATCGTCCGTTCCCAGAGGAGATAGGAGGACTAGCGGTGAGAGCGGTTAGTCACAGCCTTCAACGGGAGTGTTCCACTTCCACCGGCCCTCCTCGTAGCCCTGCGCAGTGTCCTCTAGCATGATTTCGTTGCGCTTCTGCACGTACACGGTCTTGTCCGTGACCTTCTGGCGGAGCGTCGGGATCGTCTCAGCCTCGATCGGTGACTCTAGCAATTCTGACAAGTCCTCTACGGCCTTCTCCAAATCACTGAGAAGGTCGTGAGTACGGCGTATCAGCATACATCAACGACGGGCGCACCGTTGATTATCCTCGAACAGCTCCTTCTGGTTGCTCTTTTCCAGGTAGTAAGCCATGGCGTAGGTCCACTTGAGCGTCGTGCGACACTTTTCGACCTCGTCCACAGCTTTCTTCATGAACTGCACCTCGATCCAGGTGAGAGCAGTTGACAGCTGCATCTCCTCCATCTTCTTCTCGGTCTTCACGTAGAGCTCGACGGAGAGTTTGGCCGACTGCTCGTGGTTAGCCCAGCGATTGTAGTACTGTGCGGGTGATGCAATGTTGAGATGTTACGACGTTATGATGAAAAAACGTGTGACTCACGTGGAGGTAGCGCTCAAGGGAGGCCCTGCTGGCGGACTGCGCATCACGAGCTGAGACGCCAGTCTTGTCATCGTATCGATTGCAGGAGTACCACGCGGTGCCATGCTCCTGCCACGGGCCCATACACACCCAGCAAAACTCCCACTTGCACTTCTTGCAGGTCATGTGGCTGGCGTAACATCAGTATGGCACCCGCTGACCAAAGAAGATGTACTCACTTGCACCCGCCATTCTTTTCGATCGTGCTCTGGCATTTGCTGCACTCCTTGGTGTTAGTCTTGATCCAGTTGGCCGTTTCTGAGTCATCGCGGCATTTCTGCAGCCACATCTTGGCGACCGAGCATAGCACAGGGCGGTGGTCACCCTCAATAGGACAGCCGAAGCAGAATTTGTGCTTTGGGTCGGCGCCACAGGAGACCGTCGGGACGACTGTAGCGAGGGAGGAGCGCGAGGCAGCGTGACATGAGACAGCATGCGTGCAGGAAGGGTAAGGGCAGAATTTGAGGTTGCGGCTGCTCGCCACAAAGTTGCGGACGAGAAGCTCTTGGTAGCGCCCGGCAGTCTCCGCGTCTCCGTCCAGGACTTTGAGCACAAAGTTGTCCGGGGCAAGGACACTACAACCCTCGCCCATGCACGAGATGCGGTGCTCACCCTCCTCGCGAATCTTGCCCGTCGCATATGCCTTCCAGCAGCCTGTGCAGAACGCATGCCCGCATGAGAGCTCGGAGGTCTCGACCTGGGTGTCGTCGAAGCAGATAGGGCAAACGAAGGGCTGTGGAGCCGGGTCGACCTTCCTGTGCGTCTTGGAGGCAGACCTGGTCGATCGTCGCGGACGCTCGGGCCCGGGAGAGGATGCCTTGGATGCGGGAGAGACGCCTGCGGCCGCAGCGACGGCAGCAGAGTTATCCATGTACTTGTCGATAAGGCGATCCTTGTTCCAATCCATGTGTCGAAGCAGAAGGGCGGCTGCCGTGGCCTACCCATGAGCGCGTCAGGGACCGCATACAGTGTAAGAAAGACAGAGAGTGGCTCACATCGACTCCAAAGATGGCGCTGATGTTCTCGACGTCCACACGCATGAGATCCTCCACCTCGGCCTGGGTCAAGGGATCGTACTCTACTTCGTACGATTTCTTCTTTCCCTTGGAAATGACCTTGATGTCGTCTGTCTCAATGTCCATCTCCTCGTCCGAGGCTGTTGACGCTGAGGAGGCGCGCCAGGTGAGCACAAGGGGAGACAAGCAGCACGGACATACACTCACCATCCTCCGCGTCAAGCATCTCCTCATCGTCATCGTACTCCTCGTCAGAATAATCGTAGTCGGAGGACATGGTGGTTGCAGACAAAGTGGCGGTTATATGTCAGCGCGCACCGCCGTGCGTTAGCCGCAGGGCGACGAGGAGACGGCGACCCGGCCGGCGATCGGCCTGACCGAGTCACCTTTTCTGGCCACCAAGCGCCGTTGAGATTTACTGGATTGGATGCTGGGACGTTTGACTCGCTTTCCTAGATATCTTCCTCGTCATCGCACGGCCATCTGCTCTCATTCATTGGCTTTGAGGAACATCGCAAAAATGTCTACGGAGGCAGCGGGCGCACAAAAGGACCCTGTCACTGGCGAGATGATCTCCAAGCAGTGCGTCTCATCCTATCTCATCGTGTGCTCGGCCCTCAACGCATCGCATCTTCAGGGAGCTCAAGCGCCGCATAAAGCAGCGCGAAAAGGATGCGAGGAAGGCCGCTGCTGCCCCGAGTGCTGCAGCTGCGCCCAAGGCCCAGAGCGCCGCTGAGAAGGAGGACGAGCTTACCCCGAACGTGAGTGTTCTGCACACGCGCTTTACACGCATATGCATTCTCTAAAGTCAAGTGCACACTAACCCAATGTCACGCAGCAATATTTCGAGCTTCGCTCCCGGCAGATTCAAAAACTGCGGGAAACGCAAAACCCCAACCCGTACCCCCACAAGTTCGATGTTTCCAAGTCCCTAACTGCATACATCAAAGAGTACGGTCCAGAGGGAAATATCAAGCCTGGCGACAAGGTCGAAGGCGTTACGGAAGCATTGGCTGGTCGTATCCAGACCATCCGCGTCTCCAGCTCAAAGCTTCGGTTCTATGTCCTGCATAGTGAAGGCACCAAGGTGCAGATCATGGCTAACCTTCAGTGAGTCGGACGTCTTTCAGCGGGCCATGTAACTCATTGGCTACCTTAGGGACGCCAAGGACCCCGACTCGTTCGTCTCGAGCCACGAGATCTTCCGTCGCGGTGACATAGTCGGCGTTGTCGGCACACCTACCCGCACCAAGACGGGCGAGCTGTCCATCGCTTCATCCCAGATGGTTCTTCTCGCACCAAACCTTCATCAACTTCCTTCAGAGCACTTCGGGCTGAAGGACCAAGAGACGCGCTACCGCAAGCGCTACCTCGATCTCATCGTCTCAGACGAGACGCGCCGCATCTTCATTGCGCGCAGCCGCATCATCAATTACATTCGCCGCTTCTTCGACACGCTTGGATTCCTCGAAGTTGAAACGCCCATCACGAGCATGGTTGCCGGCGGCGCCACCGCGAAGCCGTTCGTCACACACCACAACGACCTGGATCTCGACCTCTATCTGCGCATCGCGCCGGAGCTCTATCTCAAGCAGCTTGTTGTAGGCGGTCTCGACCGCGTGTACGAGATTGGGCGCGTCTTCCGCAACGAGGGCATCGACCTCACGCACAACCCCGAGTTCACGATCTGCGAGTTCTATATGGCGTACGCGGACATGTACGACATCATGGACATCACGGAGGCGCTCGTGGAGGGCATAGTCAAGTCCCTCACTGGCGGCCAGACAACGCTCACGTACCATCCCGAGGGGAAGGGCGGGAAGGAGTACACGCTGGACTTCCAGAGGCCGTGGAAGCGGTATGACATGATCGAGACGCTAGAGGAGAAGCTAGGCGTCAAGTTCCCACCAGGGGATACTCTGCACACGGACGAGACGAACGTCTTCCTAAGGGAACTGTGCAAGAAGGTGGGATCAGCTCGTGTGTGCATTCTGTGGTCGTCCTGACAGTGTATATTCAGCACAACGTCGACTGCAGCGAGCCTCGGACAAATGCCCGCTTGTTGGACAAGGTGTGTAGATGTACTCTGCGCTCTTGGGCTCCACCATTCTGATGCAACATATCCAGCTTGTCGGCGAATACATCGAGCCTCTTTGCCTCTCCCCCTCATTCATTGGTGCGTCTCTCTGGTCTATGTTGTTTTCATAACATCACATAGTTACATATCGCTGCGTTTAGTCGGACACCCGCAAGTCATGTCCCCACTCGCCAAGTGGCACCGCTCGCGGCCTGGCCTGTGCGAGCGCTTCGAGGGTTTCATGTGCGGCAAGGAATTCTGCAACGCCTACACCGAGTTGAACGACCCATTCGAGCAACGCGCGCGCTTCGAAGAACAGGTGCGCGACCGGCAGAGGTGACCTCCTCCAGAGACGGAAACTAACCTCTCTGTAGGTGCGGCAGAAGGCACAGGGCGACGACGAGGCCCAGGACATTGACGAGACGTTCGTCGATGCGTGAGTCCGGCGTCATTTACTCCACGTCTCATATGAACTCACACTCTATACTAGCCTTGAACACGGTCTGCCCCCTACTGGCGGATGGGGGATCGGCATAGATCGCCTCGTCATGTTCTTGACAGACTCGACCAGTTAGTGTTGCTATTTCCTCCCGTGTAAGATCCTCATGCTTGATCTCCGCCACAGACATCAAGGAGGTGCTGCTCTTCCCAGCGATGAAGCCCATCGAGACGCCAGCGAACGTGCTTCAAGCCAACCCAAGTCCGGGTGGTCAGATCTGACCTTCATAAGGCAGTGGAGAACATGCGTATGAAGGAGGTAGCCATGTAAATGTTTTGAACGTACTATGAAGTGATAGAAGGAGAGAAGCAACATCATTCTTGATCGCTGCAGAGTGCTTCGCCACGCAAAACGATGCGAACCCTTTGGAAAGGGGCAATTCCATACGACTGCGGCGAAGCTCTTCGCGTTCCCGTCATGTCGGACCCATTGCGACAACATACAGTACTCCCTCGCCATCTCATCCTTCTTGGACTGTACCCTTCTGGGACCCGGTAGTTTGGCAGTCCAGGCCGTAATAAAGGATGCATTTCATTCACTCGAAACGCGCCCTAGGGGCCGTAACCTTGCTCCGATGCAGGATCGCTGAGGCTCGTGACTGAACTCGGTGTGGTGCTCGAGCGCGCAAGTAGAAGCAAATGTACGCAAACAAGACCATATACCATTGTGCGTGGAACACTTAATGACCGGGGAGAGACCTTGGCGAGCAGTGGCACTGGCAAGGGCCAGACCTTCGTTACCTACGCTGATGCATAGACTCCAGATTTGTGCCTTGTCGCTTTTGGTTTGACCGTCACCGGCGTGCTGAGACGAGGCCCAAGCCGTATCGACAAGAGTCTAGTTTCAGTACGGACGTTTGACGGACGTGGAAGATTTTGTTGCCAACGCTTGGCACCGGCGCTTGGCAGCTGGGGCAGTGAGCACATAAAGCCAGGCTGGCAACCAATACAAATTGCGCCCACTCTGCTCTCTACTCTCTGACGGTCAGTTCCTCTAAACACAGTGCAAGCAAGACCCGATTTTCTATCACCGCGACCGGCTTGAGTGTCTCAGGCGCTCTCCTCCACCCTGCAGCTGGGACTCTTGAACGTGTCGATCTCTCTGCTTTGTAGCTGCGGCAGGAAGTTCTACTGTATTTCTCGAACGCTTGGCTAAGCTTTGCTTTCTGCCAGTAGACGTTAGCGCTAATGTTGGCGACGAGCTCATCGTTATCAGCGGGCTATCTAATTTGGGATCAAATGCGGCCCCGCCGGTTCACCGAAATTATCTTCGATCGCCCACGCCCTCGCGTTTTCCTCCGGACGACCACCTACGACCTCCCTTTCCTGTGTCCGGGTGCTCCCTCCTGCCTCCCAGATGGCTGGCTACGCCGTGTCCGCTCTTTTCACCCTTGCCTCGGCCACCTATGTTCTGGCGCAGACGCCCACGATCGAGCCGACACCCCTGGCATCTCTGCACTTTAACTCCCCCGCAGACCTGGTGAGCGAGGACCGCTAGCAGTTTCAGAAGGCCCTGACGACCGTTTTCTCAGCCGTACCAGGTCGAACCCAACCCGGTCCTGCGCGGCTCTCAATTCGGCTACAACATCTGCAACTCTACCACGCAGAATCAGCAATCGCTCTGCCAGACAATGTACGTCAACCACCTCGACGGTACGTCCTCACTTTCCCCTGCGGTTCGCTCCAAGCCGCTGAACGCATGCGCCGGCAGACTTCTGTCTGTGGGCGCCGGATAAGCCCAACTCCACGATCGCGGACACGGAGGGCGAGGAGGTCGCGTGGTGCACGAGCAACAAATACGGCACACGGCAAATCCCCGCCGGCGCGCTCCAGGGCGTGCAATTGCTCACCGCGCCCGACTACACGCTCATCTCCGGCTTCATCGACCAGACGCAGGTCAACATCCAGGACGGCGACGAGGGCGGAGAGCTCGATCCCCACGGTCAGGACCTCGCGGGAAACCCCATGGGCGGCATCGTGTTCTCAAATGCCCTCAGCGGGAGCAACACGACGTACCTGCAGGTGCCCGAGTGGAATTTGTGCGCCTGTTCCCCTACACACTGCGCGCGGCTATGCTGACACCGACGCCGCGCAGGTTCATCGGTAGCGGCACGTTCTGCCTGAAGATCTGCCCCGACAGCGGGCCCGCGAAGAACTCGGCCGGGTTCTGCCGCAACACGCTCGACCGCCTCGGGTGCTTCTACAACTCTCCCGCGAACCCGGTGAACGGAACATTCGAGGCGTGCGACAGCGCGAACATGGACCTGCCCGGCGTGTACGTCGTCAACGGGCAGACGCTCACGTACACGCAGCCTGCCGAAACGGTCCCGATCGGCGCGCTCCCGTACACGCCCACCGTCCCTGCCTCGTCGAACTGCACGCCGTTCGCCTCGACGGCGCTGTACGCCGCGCTCGCGTCGGTCACCGGCGCGCCGCAGGGCAGCAGCACACCGGCGGCGTCGTCTTCTGCCGGGTCGTCGTCGTCCGGTGCGCCGAGCAGCGCACCAAGTTCGACTGGCAGCGGCGCGTCGACTAACAAGTCTTCGAGCTCGAGCGCCGCGAAGCCGACGACTACCCCTGTCAACGGTGCCAGTGCTTTTGGTGGCTCGCTCGCCGCGTCCATCGTTGGCGTCGTGTTTTCCGTTGCTTTCCTGGCGTAATATGTGGTTATTTTGAACGGACATGCACTTTTCAGGTTTCATAGGGACTTTACGGGTATTCAATATGGGTTTGTGGGCTGCAGGATATCCGTTGGACTACTAGTATCAGTTGACTATCAACTTTCCAGGTGTAGACTATTCTACTACTACATACCCTCGTTTTCAATGGATATTGGATGCTTCCATCGAGCTGATGCATGCAGTGCACTGGCACCGACGATCGATGATTGACCTTTCAATTTTCTGTGGCTTTGTCCCGGGGATCTACTGTAGTATTAGGCTCCGGGTGGCTGACCCAGTGGTTTCGTGATGCATTGCAATGAGGCGTACTCTCGTATGGTCCTAGAGGTTCCAGGTACATGACGACTACGTGCTTCCCGGGCCATCGCTAGATTTCTAACGAACGTGCTCGGTGCTCCCCGGGTAACACAAACGTGCCTACATTGTGCGACGGTCAGTGGATGGGATGCTGTGAGCTTGGCAATCGCCCAGCAGGAAGAAAATTGCACACGTCCCCGACCAGCGGGTCGGACGTGTGTACGTCCAGAGCGCCATGAGGCACGCCACTAAAAAGCGATACTGAGCATATGGCACGGGGCCTTACTTACATGGCGAGGGACTCTCATGTCGTGTGCGCAATGTGGCCTGGGAGAGCGCGGCGTACCGTGACAACCTCGATGACTATCTGCCAGCACCCCGGATCGTTCAAAAGTTCCGACACCGGCATCGACAGCGAGCTCTCCTTCTTTACCGAAATGCGTGTAATTTGCTCACCTTTCGCTGCGTCGCCTAGTAGTGTCCCTTCATAAGCTCCGATCAGGACTCTGTTCCCCACACACGACATGCAGACACCGTCGTCTACATCATGACTAGTAGGCCTTCGTGGAGGCCCCGCGATCGGTGGCCATGCGGCCCCTCGTCGCCCACGCTCTGTTCCTTCCCGACGTCGACGAGCTCCGACACACATGCTCTCATCCACGCGCAGCATTCGGTAGCAGCTCGGTTGATCGCGCTTCTGAATGGTCCCACTATCTTCTGTGCCAAGGTCAGCCACGGAGATCATCACTCCCATCACCTAGAGTCTGAACATCTTAGCAGATTCGTGGACTCCTTCCCCCTTCCGAGCTTGCTGCCATCATGCTGTACCTGCTGCCCTAACACGGACCTAAGCACGCTGTTACCGGGAAGCCTGCATCGTATAAAAGGCACCACCCTGCCGAACATGGCGACCTGTCTGAACACCCGCTCCCACCTATCCTCTTCTCCCAGAGATCGAGATGCTGCACGCCTTGTGTTTGCTCGGGCTCGTCCCGTTCGCCTCTGCGGGGATCTTCAACCGTCCATCAGCCCCGAAGGCCGCCACCTTCGCCGGCTCGACGTCGACGTTCGCCTTCCCCCCGCCGGACGTCACAGCGACCGTCCCGGACCCCAACTTCCCTGACGCTGCGGCCGTCGGGTTTCCCGGAGCTACCCCCAGTGCGTTGTCGCGTCGCCTGTGCTGTCTTCTTCTTGCTGACCGGTCCCCGCCCATATTAGCTGGTGACGAGGCGTTCGCCATCGAGACCGCGCCCGCGCTCGCCCCCTTCAAAAACACCGCGCCGATCGTGGCGCCCGACACGGCCGACCACAAGGGCGCGCAGTTCGACGTCATCAAAAACTGGGGTAACCTCGCCCCCATGCGCTCGGTCGATCCTGGCTTCTTCGGTCTCCCCGACGCGTCGCCCGTCGTCCCCAAGGGCTGCTCGATCAACCAGGTCCACATCCTTCACCGTCACGGCGCGCGCTACCCAACTTCCGGCTCTGCCCCGGCTGCCTTCGCTGGCAGGATTCACAATGCGACGGTCAATGGCACCGGGTTCACCGCGAGCGGGCCTTTGGAGTTCTTGAACAACTGGACGTTCAAGCTCGGTGCGGAGATTCTGACTCCCCTCGGACGCCATCAGCTGTATGTATCGTTTGACCTGATGTTTGCAGTTCGAATTTCCTGACGTTCGATAGATATGAGCTCGGTGCGAGTGCGCGCGTGCGATATGGCGACCTGCTAAAGGGCTTCTCCGATCTTCCTGTCTGGCGCACTACCTCGGAAGGTTTGTACATTTCTGCTCCCTGAACAGACATGTTTTGACGCTTTCCAACGTTCAGAGCGCATGGTCGATTCTGCGTCAGTATTCTCGTAATTGTCTTTTGCGATGTACAGGCTCATCGGAACGTCAGGCTGCAGTTTGCTGCTGGCTTCTTCGGCGTCCAGCAGTATCAGACGAGCTACCACCAACTTATCGAGGTTGAGGCGCCCGGCTTCAACACCACTCTCGCTTCGTACGACTTCTGTAACAACTCTAACAACGCCATTGCGTCGCTCGGATCTGTCAAGTCTACGCAGTGGGCGCTCAAGTACACCGTCCCAACCATCAAGCGTCTCTCGAACTTCATCAACGGCTACAACTTGACTGCCACGGACATCATCGCCATGCAGCAGTCGTGCGCATACGAGGTGCGCGGAAATGTCATCGGGGTCAGGAAGTAAGGTGCTGATCCTTTGCGCAGTCTGTCGCGCTGGGATTCTCCTCGTTCTGCAGCCTTTTCACTGAGGAGGAGTGGGAATCCTACGAGTACTTCAATGGTGCGTCCTAATGGTGCGCATCGGGAACCATCCTGACGTCAAGCTAGATCTGAGCTTCTGGTATGGCAACGGCCCCGGAAACCCGGCTGTAGCTGCGCAGGGTGTCGGGTACGTCCAGGAGTTCATTTCGCGCCTCACGAAGACGCGCATCTCGACCTTCGCGACGTCTGTCAACGAGAGCATCGTCACGGACGAGATCAAGTTCCCGCTCGACCAGCCTATCTTTGTCGACGCCAGCCACGACACCATCATCACTGCGAGTATGTCCCCTACGCCTGCTTTTCGCATCACGACACTGACACCTTGTGCTAGTTGCGGTCGCGCTTAACTTGACGAGCCTCGCCTCGTCCGGGCCCCTGCCGACCGATCACATCGCCAAACGTGTAAGTCCCGTGGTCGCGGCGCCGTTTTATCAGATAAGAAACTCACACTCCCTTCAGCAATGGGTCGTCAGCAACATCGCGCCATTCGGCACAAACCTGGTTGCGCAGGTGCTCTCGTGCCCGGCGTCGGACACGCCGACGCACGTCCGCTGGATCCTGAACGACGCCGTCGTCCCGCTGACGGGCGTGAAAGGCTGCAAGGCGGACAGGAACGGCCTGTGCCCGCTCGCGACGTACATCGCGGGCACCCAGGCGCGCATCGAGGAGATCGACTTCCAGTTCGACTGCTTTGGGAACTACACGACTCCGGACCCCGACACGATCACCGATGGGCGGTTCCCGCCGTCATTGAGGAACCACACGACGTGAGGGGGAGCACTGAGCGTGGGTGGAAGGTAGGAGCTCGCGGTATCTACGTGATAATTTGTGGAGGTGCTCGTAGACGCACTGCGCGGCTCGATGAGATCACATCTTATAATAACGGCCGCAGGGTATTAGCTGGCTCACACTGTTCTTCTAATCCTTTTCGACCGAGGGCAGACACTGCTCGTTGAAGGTCCCGACTCTTCGAGCGAGATCAGGAGCTGCTCAGTACAGAGTAGGCTCTGCTGGAGGGAGAGAAGCCGATGCTCGCTTCGGTTCTCGAGCGAGAGCGTGCGTTGATCGGTAGAGTTCTGGAGCGAGAGTAGGAGTTCCGCGGTGGAGTTCGTTCTCGGTGGGACATGAGTCCGGCAGAGCGTCCGACTCCGGCGCCTGAGCGTGAACCAGGAAGTGACCCTCCTTGTGCAGTCCTAAGCAATATTAACCTTGGGAACGCCCCTCGCGTCGCATGCATTACATATGTAGTTGAACTCGCATCGAGGCGTCGTGAGTACGGCGCTCGGCGTAAAAGCGTCGTGTTTACCAGTAGGCTGAGTGCATTTACAGCAATACCAGTCCCCTGCAGGCGATACAGTACACGTGATAAATGATGGATAGATACGCGCCGACCGATGGGTAAAGCGCGAATAGCAATTCCCTACCTAGACGGTCACTGTCGACATGAAGCTCATGGTCGCCTGGACTGTGCCTGCGGCGCTCACTTCAATCATGATCGTACTTCGGATAAGTCTCGAGACTGAACACGAAGACAAAGACCCACGAACCGACAGTGTCCAACAGCTTCGTCCCGCCCGGCTCATACTTGGGCCCGTCCTTGACCAGATTTGACAAAGTCACGCTCAAGGCGCCGTTCGCCGGGAGCGTTCCGTCCATCGGTTCGGGCGAGGGCATGGGTATGCCATGCGTGGGTGAACCGGTGATGAACACCTCGGGCCCAGCATTCGCGCTGATGTCCTCCGGCGAGGACACAAGTACGGGCGTGGGGAAACTCGGAGACGGCGGCACGGATGGGGTTGTGACTGACGTCCTCGACGCACTGGACGCTTTTCGACTCACTGTCAACTTCCTCCTCCACGTGTGCTTCGACGACAAGGCTGGAACTGCAGGCGCAGTCTGGGTTCGTGTCGGCGCGTCGCTCTTCCTCTCATCGTTGACCTCCGCATCGCTGGTGTCACCCACGGACCGCGCACGGCTCCTGTTGTTCGGATGGCTGATCTTGTGCAGAATGCGGGAGAGCGACATAAGTCAGGCCTAGTCTCTGGTACTAGTAGTAGGTTCAAGGTTGGTACGATGTTGGACCATCGGTCTGTGCCGGCGAGGACGATGGGCCTCGATCTGCCTCGATGGGCTCATTCAAAAAAGTTTTGCGCTGTTGTGCGCCGGCCGTTGCCGGCGCACGCCGTTTTTATCGTCAGCTTGTTGACGCTGGCACATCAGCAAAAGCCCCAGAATCTTATATTACATTATATGAGGTTATATTACTTCCCTTCAAATAGCGACGACTCCATTCTGGAAAAAGGACCAGCTCAACAGGTCCCAGTACTACACATGAGTTATACAGACAGTATGATTGTGTGTTTGTGAAAGAGATCGGGTGCATATACCCTGCTCAGACAGCAGTAATGGCCGCACCCGAATATCTTATCTAGCCTTATCTGAATGGCAATAGCAGTATAACTCAATATAAACACCATAATATTTCGTCACTTTTGCTGATGCAGCGGCTGGCAGAGGCGAAGCAGCAGAATTAATTTACAGGCTGGAGTTGTCTATTGCTAAGACAGACATTGAGGCGGTAACAATATAGGAGTATTTTCTGCAACCATTTAGGTCATGATATGTATGAGTCCGTTGTCAGATCCTAATTGGCGCACCGGCACCAGGATGACCGTGACTTGCACCTGGAGCTAGTGCCCATGCATTCGCAGCCGCGCCTTTCTTTCCTCTCTATCCACCACCATGGCGTCCAGTCGTCTTTTGCAAGACGTCCTCCGCCACTCTGCCGCAGAGTCTGTCGACAGGCGTGGCGCGACCGCCCCTGATAAGGATGATTCGGACGACGAGCTCGTCAACGTCGTGCGTCCATTGCCCGCTAACATCACATTGCTCACACATTCCTATTGACTAGGTGTCTCTTCCTGGTACCCCCGCACGCTCGCGCCCGGGATCGCGCCCTGCCTCACCGACCCGCGGCGCAGCAAGCCGACGCCTGCCAGGGCCCCTCCATCTCGCATCGACGAAGGCCTTAACGGATCCATTGAAAGCGTTCCCGACAGAAATATCCCAACGTATCTTTGGATACGTCAGCATCGGCGATCTCGCGCGTGCAGCCCGCGTCTCGCGCAAATGGCGGAAGAGCCAGACGCTCAACTATGGTATGTGGTTGTGTTCTGAGGGAGAGCGCACCGGTCGATAACGACGCGATTGTGCAGTGTGGTTCCAGCACTATAGAAAGGAGAGCTTTCACGACGATAGCTTGCCGCCAGGAAAGTGGTCGAAGAGAGAGTCGAAACAGAATTGGGTGCGTCCCTACACGTCTACGCGCCGTATTGTTTACCATTGACAACCCATCCCAGCCTTCCCTCTACGCGCAGTTCATCCAGAACCGCTCCCCGCCGCTCGGCCCCGTGAACCCAACGTCGCGCGGTTCAGGCTATAGCTCACCTGGTTCAGGCTACCAGACGCCACGCGAGGAACGCGAGGAACGCTGGCGGCTTGACGATGACGCTGCTGAGAAGCCGGGCAAGCTCGAGATGCGCGAGATGTACAAGGGGCTCGGTGGACGCAAGGCTAAGTCAAAGGGCAAGTGGGGTGCATCTACCGGCGAGGTGAGGGATAAAGGTGGCTGGGCAGATGCGGAATGGGACTAAGGATTTATCTGTATTATATCTATGTGTACTTGTTGTAAGATCTATGGATAGGCTGTCGGTTCACCGTTCGACGTACGGGTCATCGTCTCGCGACCAAGGACGTTTTCTCACGGGTACCAGAGGGGCCGCCAACCCGCGCGGTGAACTGGCGGTCAACATCGTCTCCCTCATCGCTGTCCTGTCTCCGTCGCATCTCGCTCGTGTTGTTCAGTAGCGATGAGTGCGAACAAGTATGCAAATCTCCCTGACATAGTCGGTGCTTCTGCATTCTCTCATTCTCCCGAGATCACTGACGAGCGCGTCTCAATCGCCAGGACACTGCGCCGGACGTATATGAGACAGAGGACGTTTTTCCCTCTTCCAGCGCCAACGTACGTATTCTACTTCATGCTCGGCCCAACTTTCAAATTGAGACGTTCGGCAGCAAGGCGATTCGAGCGACGAGGAGTCCGGCCTCCCGACGCGGTCGACACGGGCAGGCAAGAACGGGGACGTCGCGCCGGGGAAGGAGGAGCTCGACCACAGCCGCTTGATCAGTGCAGACGAGGCTAGCAAACGGTTTCGCAAAGCCGAGCGGAAACGTGCGTGTGCTGCCTTTGTCTCCACGCGTAACTAACCAGCGCACTCCCAGGACCCCCGGAGAGGTCAATTTACAAGCACCCGCGATCGCGCACGCCGTCGCCGACCCCCACGCACCCGCCCTCCCTCGCACTGCGCCTGCGCCTGCTTCAGAATGAGATTGCTACGCTCGAGTCCGACATGTCCGACCCGTCGAACCCTCTGCTGCAGAAGGACCGCGAGGAGGCGCACGTCGACCCGGGCGACCTAATCAAGGGCCTCGTCGACGTGAAAAGCCGACTCGAGAAGATCACATCGACTCGGGACCCGCGGACGCGTCTCGTGCAGGACGTTCTCCAGGATGGAACGGCGGAGGTCGGGGCAGAGGCGCCGTCAGAAGCAGAGCCTGCGGCGAAGAAGGAAATGAAGTCCACAGAGAAGGAGGAGAAGGGTGCAGATGGAGTGAAGCCCTTGGCAGAACTGGATCGGCGTGTCGGCGACGTCGAGAGGCTGGTTGGCTCGGCAAGCGCGTCTCTCGACGAGGTTAGTTGATCATGCAGATGCACAACGCGTACTAAACCGCTCGCCCGCAGACCGAGCCAATGCCACCCCCACTGCTCCCCCTTCTCACGCGCCTCAACACCCAGCTCACCGTCCTCACACAACCGCGCCACCTCGACAACATCTCGCGGCGCCTCAAGCTCCTCCTCACCGACCTCGACCGGCTCTCGTCTGCCAACCAGCAGCACCGACGCCAGCAGTCGACGCACGCCGACGGCACCGCGCCCGCCGCCGCGCCGTCCACGCTGCACGAGCAGCTCTCACCGGTCCTCACGCGCCTCGTGCCCGCGCTCCCACACATCCCGCACGTCCTCGCCCGCCTGCGCACGCTCGCCGCGCTGCACACGAGCGCGGCGGAGTTCCAGAGCGCGCTTGCCGCGCTCGAGGAGGAGCAGCGCCGCGCGCGCGAGACGCTCGCGGACCTCGGCAAGGCGGTGGACGGCGTCGAGGCGAGCCTAGAGGAGAACGCGAAGGTGGTCAAGGGGAATGTGGGCGGCCTAGATGAGCGCATTATGGACCTGGTGAAGCGGTTAGAGCAGGTGAGCGTTGCGTAGTGTAAGATGTGTGTATTTTTCCGCGTCCGTCGTATTCATACCCCAGGTCCTCTTCCATGTTCTCATCCCCTGCCCGTGGGCCAAATCCTTCTCAGGGATAGTGGACGCTGAACGCCCTTCACGAGCTCTGCAGAACTTGGCAGTACGCTTCCCTCTTCGAGCTTCTGAAACATCTGCAGTCAGTGGGCTAGCTTGATGCAGGAAGACCGCTTCGACTCGGTGAATGTATTCGCCTGCCGACGCATGCGCGACTCGCCGGGCTGTTTTGTAGCTGTTCGCGCCTTTCATGGACTTCAGTCTTTTGGTAATGGGCTGCGGCCGCTGATTGCAGGGTACCGGCCATCACCTAGGCCATGGCGTGCTACGCCACAATGGTGATCGAAGTTTAGTACGAGGAGTGCCTAGTGCCTGGCGATGTCCCTGGGCCTGCGATAGCCTGCGATGCGAGCGGAGCGTTCAGGCTTATACAGTAAGTATTTCCTCCTGTAATGGCCAAGTGATATCATCACCTGCTAACATGTGGCCCTTGTAGGTCCAGGTTCAACAGTCAGCTGGGATCCTCGCCAGACTGCCGCCAATTTTTCCGAGAAGGAATTGCCCGAGGCCCCATCGTATGCCATTGTGATATATCGCAGCAGGACACGGTGCACACCGCTACGTTCCCATGAAGGCCTCACCCACCGCGGCTCGGAATCACACGCCTGGAGAGGCTCGGCCAGTCTGCGATACGACATTTTTGTCGGGAAACTCGCCACTTGGCAAGCTCCGTCCCTGAGCCTGATCCACATCATATGCCGCACCAAAGGCTCTAGTCAGTAGCCGCGACCAAGCCACGACGATCTCCAAATACGCACGGCCGGAACTGATGGCGCTCACCGTACTGACTTATGACGCTTCGAGGTTTCCCAATTAAGTACGTGTCTGTTCTATCCTACGTATCCGGAAAAACGCCACGGTCTGCGCGCCCCATGGTACAATATAGATATGCCGTGGTCACCGGTCACTTATTACCATGCGCGGTGGTGAGACCGAGTCGGACATGATTTACTTCTGATATTCCCCACCGATGCTAGGTACAATCAAGCGATAAGCTACAGTAAGGGCTCCGTGGTCGGAGGACACGAAGATCATGGGTGATATAAATACCGCGCAACCTCACACGACGTGCCGCATCTATCCTTGATCCCAGCCATGAAATTCTCAACCGCTTTCTTCGCTCTTGTCCTTGCGACTGTTGTTTCTGCCGGACCGGTTGCAGAGCAGAGTGCGTAGTCCGGCAATTCGTGTATTTTTAGCAGCTAATGAGCTTGTTTCCGTATCTCAGAGCGCGTCTGGCCTCCTACGGGTCCCGACTGGAAGCGTACTGAGGGAATTCAGGCATGATTCGAGAGCTGGACAGCCACGTACCCATCCTATGAGTGATTCATCCATGGTGCGTGTTGCGTCTACTTTATGTGGTCCTCTCTTGTTGCTGATCAGTACTACTTCTGCGCTTCAGAACGTTCACTACACTGCCGTCGTTGCGAGCCCACTATGTGGAATTGTTTTGGAGTGATCATAAATTTGAGTGCTATTAGCAAGATCCTGCCTGCGTCCATCCCGCCGCCGTCTACGCCGTACAACGACGTCGCCCATGACGAACGTTTGAATCACGGACTGCTGGATGCCAGGTGCTCTATCCTGGCAGCAAGCACGGCGTGCCTCACGGCACCGATGTAAGGCCATTCGGGCCTCATGGAGCCAGCGATAGCGGGAGTCTGCGACTGTCTTTGGCAAGCTCCAGCGCGTGCTTGGATCGGAAGCTGGAGGCTTGATGCATGATGAGTAGACGGGAATACTAGCATAGTCGGCATTTGCCGGATATAAATTGCCACAAACAACGCGTAAACAACGCGCCGAGTCGATCTCCTTCTTCCTCGACTTCCATCTACTCCAAGTTCAACATCTTCATGCAGCTCTGCCTTGAAAGATTTTTTCCTATTAAACGGCTGTATCTCCTGTGACCTCTATGCCGCCAGGACTGGCCCGTCTGTAGAGCGCAGGGCTGCCAGTCAGTGTATGCAAGAACTTGAAAAATATCGCTTATGGCGGGCGCCCTCTGTGGCAAGTATGTGTTCTCTTAGTGACCGGCAGGCAGTTACGTTGTTGTGCTAAAGGTACGTGGACTTGGCTGATAAGTGATAATATCTGCGCCTGTGTTAAGCCGTTTCCCAGAAGAAGCCGTTGCCCAGATAAAGAATTCTGTGGAAAGCCGCAGTGGGCAAGGCCGCTGCGCCTCAAAGGGTCGCACGTGGCGTTCTGCTTATAAGTATTGGTCACTCGCGAGGTCGAATTGGCCTTTATCATCCCCACCCTTCACCATCGCTGCCACTCACTGGTCGACGATGGCCACCGAAACTCAACAATTGGATCCTTTCCTGGCCCATCTTGCCACCGTTCTCTCCATCTACGAGCTTGGTCCCTCGACCGCACCCGTACCACGCTACGATGGCCCATCTGATGGGCAGACAGAGCACATTCTCCGCGCCGTCGACGCCATGGCCCGCCGGATGTTTACCGCAGAGGAGACCGTCGCCAGCCTGAGGGCCTCGGATGACACCACCGACGCTGTCACCGACGCCAAGGCTTCCTCGACATCCAAAGGCGCCTCCTCCGGCTCCCCCTTCGTCGTCCCTTCTGGCCGTGTCGCCGGTGCGGCGTTTGAGAGCGACACGAGCGCCGCCGAGGAGCTCAAGTTGCTAAAAGCGCAGGTGCTAGACGTGTTGCGCGTCTGCAACGCGGTGGCGACTGGCGATCTCTCGCAAAAGATTACCGCTCCCGTCCAGGGCGTGGTTATGGTGCAACTAAAGGACGTCATCAACAAAATGGTGGACAGGTTGGCGGAGTTCGCGAAGGAGGTCACGCGTGTCAATCAGGAAGTCGGGACGGAAGGGTGAGTCGCACAGTTGCTTTCTTTGGCGGCGGGCTTCCATCTGACGCTTCCCCAGCAAACTTGGCGGCCAGGCGCTCGTCACGGATGTCGAGGGCACCTGGAAGGATATCACGGACGTCGTGAACAAACTCGTCGCCAACTTGACGATCCAGGTGCGGAGCATCGCGAGTGTGACCAAGGCTGTCGCGGCGGGCGACTTGTCGAAGGAGATTGACGTCGACGCCCGCGGTGAAATCCTGGACTTGAAGAATACGGTCAACGGCATGGTGGTGCAATTGCGTGTGCTAGCTGCGGAGGTTTCCAATGTCACATTGGAAGTCGGTTCTCAGGGTATATTTGGCGGTCAGGCGCACGTTCCGGACGTTGAGGGTGTATGGTTGGAGCTGACCCGAAACGTAGGCAGATGCGAAACTCTATCTTATCAAAGAACTGACGTCGACATCAGGTGAACCGGATGTGTTCGAACTTGACGGATCAAGTGCGGTCTGTTGCGGGGGTTACGACTGCCGTCGCCAAGGGTGATTTCACGCGCAAGATCGAGATACAAGTGGGAGGCGAGATGGCTACATTGAAGACCACTTTGAATACCATGGTGGACCAACTCAGCACGTTTGCGTCCGAAGTCACAAAAGTCACTTTGGAAGTCGGTACACAAGGCGTTTTCGGCGGCCAGGCGGCGGTAGCGGGAGTGCAGGGCACCTGGGCAGATTTGACGCGCAATGTCAATGTGAGGATTTCTCGCCAATTCATCACGTGCATCAATCCTTAAAGATGGTTCGTTTTGAAGAAAATGGCCCGCAATCTTACGGACCAGGTGCGGGATATCGGGGCGTCCACGAAGGCGGTTGCGTTGGGTGATTTCAGTCGGACGGTCGACGTCGACGTTCAGGGAGAGATGCTGGACTTAAAGATGACGGTGAACTCCATGGCGGCGCAGCTTTCCACGCTTGCCAACGAAGTGAAGCGTGTAACGCTTGAAGTCGGTACTGAGGGTATCCTCGGATGTCAGGTGACCGTGCCCGATGTTCAGGGAGTGTGGAAGGTGCGCGTTTCTATCCATTATTCATTCCCGCAAATATCTTACGCTGGATGCAGGTCCTGGCTGACCACGTGAACTTGATGGCCATGAACCTCACGAATCAAGTGCGCTCGATCGCCCAGGTCACCAAGTTCGTAGCAAGCGGAGATCTGACAAAGAAGATCGAGGTCGACGTGCGCGGCGAGATGCTCGATTTGAAGGAGACGGTCAACGGCATGACGGAGAGTCTGAGCGTGTTGGCGGACGAGGTGACCCGTGTCGTGAGGGAGGTCGGCACTGAGGGTCGTTTGGGTGGACAGGCGAATGTCGCTAACGTCGGCGGGACGTGGAAGGTACGTGGATGACCCGCGGTATTGACAAATATATCTAACAGCTGTGGCTGTAGGATTTGATCGACCATGTCAACACCATGACTACCAACGTGAGCTAAAACTGTTTGAAGACTAGTACGACCGCGCTAATATATGAGCATCCTAGTTGACGATTCAAGTGCGCACGATCGCCATAGCCACGGTACGTGGCGAAGCCTTATTTCTTTCTGCTGGCACTGACGTCGATTCTCGTTCAGACGGCCGTCGCGGCGGGAGATTTCACGCAGAAGGTCACCGGTGTATCAGTGCACGGCGAAATACTCGACCTCGTCAACAACATCAACGACATGATTGACCAACTCGGCTCCTTCGCGTCTGAGGTCAAGACGGTCGGCCGCGAGGTCGGCACGGTGGGATAGATGCGGCACGTCGTGTGAGGTTGCGCGGTGTTTATGTCTCCCATGATCTTCGTGTTCTCCAGACTCCGAACCGCGGCTTACCGTCTGCTACATATGGGGTGCTCACCAGTCGTGCCTTCACGATTGTGCATCAGCGACTGTTGGATGGATAAGATGGAGTGCTCACAAATTTCTTGTATCCCTGATCCCAGCCATGAAATTCTTGACTGCTTTCTTCGCTCTTGTCCTCTGCCGGCTCGGTTGCACTTGCAGAGTAGAAGATCAGCAATTTTAGCAGCTAATGAAACTTTTTTTGTGTGCGCTTGTCCTCCTACGGACCAACTGGAGACGTATAGAGGGAATTCAGGCGTGATTTGAGAGGTGGTGTATCTTGGGCTTACCTCAACGTCGGTATTTGCCGGATATTGCTGCAAACAACGCCGCGTAAACAACTTGAACGCGCCGAGTCGTCCGACTTGTGGCATCAGCTACTCACCGGGCTATCCCCACCAGCTGCTCCTTCGCCGTCGCTGCTACAGTCGACGATGGACACCGGAAGTCAGCAGTCGGATCCGTTTCTGGCGCATCTTGTTGCCAGCGCACGCGTATGATACATTGATCATGGTTACCAAAGCCAGTCGGTACTCATCGTTCTGTGGAGCGTCTGTCGAGGTGCCGAGCGCGGCGGACCTCCAGGGCGTGGTCGAGGAGCAGAGCGAGGTACTCGCAGACCTTGGTATGGCGGTGGGCGGCGTCGAGGCGAGCCTCAAGGAGAACACGAAGGTGGTGAAGGGGAATGTGGTTGGCCTGGATGAGCGCATTATGGAGCCGGTGAAGTGGTTAAAGCAGGTGAGCGTTGCGTAGAAGGCAGCACATTCTGTGTGTATATTTTCAATCACTTGTATTCATCAGAATCATACCCCAGGCCCTCCTCGTCCTCATCTCGTTCTCGCTGGCCAAAGCTGCATCGGACACTGAACGCTGCTCACTGGTTGTCATATCAATCAAAGACTTCTATCTTCTGGTTTTCCAGGGTGTTTACTGCCTCCAGGCACGGCCTACATGTGCGTTGCATTTACTGCCTCAAGGCACGGCCCATACATATCTGCATGTGCGTTGATCCAACCCCAGTCCAACCCCTCACACAAGCTTCAGAGAACCTGAGGGCCGAGGTTGTCATCTGTATCCTCGAACGTACGCTTTGACTCGGTGCATCACACTTGTCGCGCCTGTCCCCTGAGTTGGTCCGCATGGTCATCGGCGACGACTGCGAGCCGGCTCCACCGAGCGTAACCAGTCGTAATCCTCATCTGCTGGGTCTCGCTGGATAGCTCTCATGACTTCTCCGGGCGCCCGTCCGGGTACGCCGCCTTGCATTGACACACAGTATAATGACATGGCCAGCAGCTCCGTCATGTTACTCTCCGGGGGTTATTGCGGCAGCGCAGGCTCTCCACCGTTCACTTCCATCTTGACAAGACCTCACCGTGCGGCTCGGGATCATTTTATCACAGGCTCGGCCAGCAATCGGGCAGGGCCCTGACCCAAACGGACACCTTGCTGGTCCTACCAGGTGACCAGTGTCCGCAATTTTCTTAAACTTGCACGGCCGAAACTAAATGCCCACCACAGTGATGCTTCGACATCTCCTCAATACCTGTTTAAGTATCCAGAACAATGCCCAGCAGCTTCGTTCCATGGTACAATGCCCAGTAGTCACCACCTCCGTGTTTTGCCAAGCGCGTTACGATATTAGTTTGACGCTTATGAATTCGGAAGACACACTGTCTGATGGTAAGTTAAGACATGCACGACTTCTGACTTTCCCCCGCGTGGTACACTCAGGGACGGTCCGCGGTTGAAGGACACGAAAATGTGATATAAATACCGCGCAACCTCACACACCGCTCCGCATCCTGATCCTCAGCCATGAAATTCTCTACTGCCTTCTTCGCACTCGTCCTCGCGACTGTTGTCTCTGCGGGCCCGCTTGAAGAGAGTGCGTTCACAGCACTCCGTGTATTATTCGACAGCTAATCAGTGTTTTCACGTGTCTTAGAGCGCGTCGGCTCCGACTGGGAGCGTGGCGTGGGCACCGACGGGAAGCGTCTCGTGGGCACCAACTGGAAGCGTCTCGTGGGCAGCGACTGGAAGCGTCTCGTAGGCACCAACTGGAAGCGGGGGGAGGGAGTTCAGGAATGATTCGAGACGCGGTCCACGTATCCAGACTCTGGCTTGGTTTTTAGTCGTGCGTGTTGCGTTTGCTTCCTGGGTCTCTTTTCGCTGACTGCAGCTGGGTTTCCTCTTTTCAGACCATTCGCCGCATACGCCATCATCTCGAGCCCGCTATGTCGAGTTGTAGCTCACCATTTGCTTTATGTCGCATGGATAATTCAATTCCTTGAGAGTCACGAGCAAGCTATACCCCACTCGGCGGCCGCCGCTTGCGAAGGTTCGGTCGTGAGGATCTGATTACTGCACTGAGCAGTCCAGAGCTGTTTGTGACTTGCTTGGCTTGGCCATTGCTTCCAAACGGACATCAAGCAGCCCAAAGAGCTGTCCAGTCCAGGTCACGTACTTTCGTTAAAACCGCCGGCACCGAATATAGAAGACAGGGTATAGATATAGTGTCGCTCGCACTGTCGCGAGCATGTAGCAAGCGGACCTCAGCACTGGAGTGCAAACAAAGTGCAAATCACGAGACCCAGACTGTAGGACGAATCAGCATGCCGCATCGAGAAAGGATGCAACATATCCCAGAGACACGTACTTACAAGCGAGGGCAAAGACGAGGTATAGCGTCACCAGCATGAGGCCGTCCATGTAGTTCGACTTGCCATCCCTGCGAAAACGACGTTCAGCATGTCTACAGATACGACGGAAGGGAATCTAGCATGAGCTCACTGTATGAGCATGTTAACGAGAATGACCGAGGTGAAGAATGACACCGTCTCGAAGTTGTCGAAGAACAGTGTTAGATCATGTCCGGAACTGCGTGGCGTTATAATATCTAAATTCATGAAGGAGGCCCTGTACGTACACCCAGCCGATCGTGACAAGCAGCGGTACAACAAAGAGGGCGATCTGCTGAGAGGCCAAACGGAAGTGGATCAGCACAAAATATGAATGAACATGAACTTCGTGGGCGTACAATGGAGGAGCCGACGCATACGCCAATTGTGAGCTCCATTTTCCCCTTCATTGCCATGAAAACAGAGGTGGTGAACTCCGGCGCATTCCCCTACACCAGGTTCCTCGGGTGTTTCACGGGAAAGAAAGAGGATGGCATAACGTACCACGAGCGGAAGAAGAACGAGACCAATGAATGCCTTTGGTATGTTGTACCTCGTCGCAGTCTCTTCTATAGAAGCGACCACTGCCAATCTGCGTAAGGAATACGTCAAGCGAAAAGGAGGTTATGCAAGTACTCACGAATGTCGGCAATAAACGAGGTAACGACAGTAATCACAAGAAGGCTGCGGAGAATCGACTGTGAGCGCCCGCGCACAGGAGAAAAGCGACGCACGCAACGCCGGCAGCCACTACACTCATCTTAGCCTCCTCAGGCTCTTCTGGTTCAGTACCCTGAGCTTCAGCGTTCGTCCAGCCTGGCTCGTAAGAGAGGAAAGCCAGACTTGGCTGCGTCCTGAACAGGTCCGAATGCGTTTTCAGCTATTGAAGGCCATTCCATTCAGTCACACAGCACAAGATAGTTGCGATGAGCGGGCTACCTGGAAGAACAGATACGCAATGTACACGCATAATAGGAGGAGCGCCGCGCCGCGGGAGATGATGAGGAGGCCGGTGTGCTCGGGCTCGGCTGTAACCACAGAGATGTCGATTGGCTGGTTATGCGAGTTTCGGGCGCTGTGGTAGGCAGCGGGAACGACGATAGCTGATCGATGTCAGCCTTCTGAGCGCTCAATATAGCTACCGAAATCTCACTGATACACGCGAGCGTCATCAGCTAGACGCCGATGAGTCAGTGACCAGGGGAGCTTGGGTGCAAGATACGAGGAGGACCTACAGAGCCATTGCTGCGGAAGATGAGTGGTCTCAGACATGTACATAAAGTGATGTTGTAAACTGACGTACGTCTGGGCAGCCGCTACCCCGAATGCACTCTCGCGGTACTTCATACCCGCTGATTGAAGAAGGCATACAGAGGTTGATGCAGTCATTGAAAGACGATGCAATACATAAACTGACCTGCGATGAACGAGCATCCCAAGACAAGCAGTATCTTCGACAGAATAGAACCGATCATCTGCAGGAAAATTCGTGAACCTGACCGGGACGGCATGAGGAGATACAACTTACTGATGCCTGTACAATTCGAATTTGATTGTGCAGGAGCGCGGTGATCCCGACGATGATTTCAACCGCGTTTCCAAACGTCGCATTCAGGAGACCAGCGAGCGTCTGGCCGAGTGACAACGACATCTGCTCCGTTGCATCTCCGAGAAGCTAGTGGGATTTCCAACGCGTAGGTGAGCTATGTATCTGCGAAGAGTGGACAGCGGTACCGTGGCCAGCGGGATCAGTGCAATGCCGCTGAATGAGAACCGAAGAGCTGCGTCCCAATCGGCGGAGTCAGCAGCAAATGCCAGAGGGACGAGGACGAGAAGGAGGTAGCCCCATGAGCTCAGCATCCACTTGTATGACGCATACCAAGATGGCTCGCCCTCTGCCTGGACGAGCGTCGTGAGCCTGCGAGTGACTGAGCGATGCTGAGGACGGTGCGGGATTAGAGGTGTCGTTTCCGTTGTGACAGGCATGGCGTGGGGAGATGCGAATCAAGGTCAAGAGAGAAGATGAGAGTCCTAGGACAGCGAGAGCGGTTGCGCGGCTGTTGTGTGACAGAAGGCGCGGAAGGCAAGGGAAGGCGATGCTGCCCATATATGATGGGGAGACGGAATGGGATTCCGAGGCGCGAGGCTCCAAGGTAAAGACGTCGCAGCAGTCGCGAGAAACAGCGATAGAGCCTAGTGTTACTTTATGAAGCGCTGAAGAGCAGGCCTGACTTCAATCGCTGTGGTGGCAAGCGGCACAGAGAGGTTTGAGTTTCTCGCGTGCAGCCTAACATAGACAGTGGCACGTGCGGGCCGGGCCGCTGCCTTCAAAGTTCAAGTCGAAACAACATCCAACGTTCCCTCTTGCCATGTCCATGTTGCGCAGCGCTGCCTCCCAGCTCACGCCCGCCGACTTTTGATGGAAGCTCAGGCTTTTCGTTCCTACCGGTCAGGGCGCATCCACTGAAGTCGCCGCGCGAGTGAGCTCCGACGCCGCCTGGACGACGCTATCTGCGGCTTTTGCGCACAACCACGTGAAAGTGCTGTCATGCAACGCGAACCCCGAGCGCGCACCGTTCTCATCAACAAACTGATTCTGGAGGCGCGGTCATGGACCGCGATGAATAATTTGGTACGAAGAGATGCGACCGCCAAGCTTGGGGACACGTTGGCGAAGAGTGAGCTGAGCAAAGCGACCATGGTGCCGATCCCGTTAGGTGAGTTGCTTGGGCGGGATCCGGTCGTTATGTACTGACCGACGCGTGTTTCAGGCACTCTCGTGGCCGTCAGCAAGGACATCCCGGACAGTGTCTAAGTATACTAACATCATGGTGCGTCACCTGTGTTGCTCCGGCGTCTTGCGTGTGCAATTGCTCACCATGATAATGTAGTTAGGATTGACGGGCGATGGGACGGTGCCGCGCCGCTGAAATGCATGTGTAGCATGTGGCCTAGATGGGGGTCGCAAGCCACCGCTGTAGCGCTTGCAGTGTCATAGCAGAATACCCAGGTATGTCGGACTACAGACGAGTGTTGTATGAAGGGTATGTGCTGTGTAGAGTCACGCCCCGTGAAAGCAATTTAACCTATAGGGCCCTAGGTACTGTAGACAATATGTCCCGGTGCTCTAAATATTCGCAGTCCTATCAAATGCCTGGGTCAACGACCTGCTCAATGGTCAGGTAACTCATCCAGTACCTCCGCATCCCAGATGCGAATGGTTCCATCCCGTGAGCCCGACGTGACGAACTGACCATCCGGCGAGTAAGCAACAGACAAAACCCAGTTTGTGTGCCCCGTGAATGGCCCCAATATAGTATCCCCTGTACGGGCATCCCATATCCGAATTGTCTCGTCGTGCGAGCTGGAGACGACGTACTTGCCATTGGGGGAGAACACAACAGACTGTACCGACTCTGTGTGCTCGGTGAATGGCCCCGCCACCATCTGCCCAGTCTGCGCATCCCAGATTCGGATGGTGGCGTCGTCCGAGCCCGACACGACACGCTTGCCGTCGGGGGAGAATGCGACAGACTGAACACAATGTGTGTGTCCCGTTAAAGGCCCAGCCACCATCTCCCCCGTCTGGGAATCCCAGATTTGGATTGTCTCGTCGCTCGAGCCCGACGCGACGCGTGTGCCATCGGGGGAGAACGCGACAGACAGCACCCACCATGTGTGCACGAACGGCCCCGCTACCGTCTGCCCTGTCTGGACATCCCATATCCGAATTGTCTCATCCCACGACCCCGAGACGACGCGCTCGCCATCGGGGGAGAACGCGACAGACGATACCCAATGGGTGTGGCCCGTGAATGGCCCCGCCACCGACTCCCCCGTCTGCGCATCCCAGATCCGAATCGTTTGGTCACCCGAGCCCGAGGCGACGCACTTGCCATCGGGGGAGAATGCAACAGACTCGACACATTTCGTATGCCCCATGAAGGGCCCTGCCACCATCTCTCCCGCCTCGGCGTCCCAGATCCGGACCATCGTGTCGCGCCAGCCCGAGACGATGCGCTTGCCATCGGGAGAGAACGCCACCGAGTTGGCCTCGTCGATGCGCTTGCCATCGGGATAAAACGCCGCCGAGTCGGCCTCGTCCTTGCGTACGCGACATACCCGGATCTCTGAACACCACTTTAGGTCAGCAAATACACTAGCATAGGGAACAATGTCTGCATCACTCACGGCGGAACATTTTAACGAAGTCCTTGTAGACACTGGCGGCAGCGGGCGCGTGTGCTAGCACGGAAACAAGCTCCCGCGGCTGTGGTCCTGGGTATTCGATGGATGCAGGCGGCCGCGAGCCGGCGGCCGTGATTGCTGTCGCCAAGATGGTGATATTCTGGTGGCGCTGCGCGGAGTTGTCTTGGGAGTGCTCAAGCAGAAGAGCTCCGAATAATGCGTCTCCAGCGTTCGGCGCGGTCGCAAGCGAGACACGACCAGGTTCTACAAAAGATAGTCAGCCACACAGCTGCGGGTATGCCAAAGATGATCATCACTTGTAGAAGCCAAAGTTGTCAGGACGTCGCGGTGCGCCGAAGAAAGGTGTTTCCCCTCGTCAGTGTCGGCAACGAGCTGCGAGACCGTAATGACAGCAGAAGAATACGGATCCGGCTCGAGTGACCGAGGGTTTTCACCGTCCCAGGTAACATTGTCTGGTAGAGAAGCCAAGGGTGTATACCTCCCTTTTTTGACGCTCTCAAACACGGACTCTTGGATCATCTGGCCGTGTTTTACCTGACGGGAAGCCCCGAGATGAGGCCTATCTAGGTATGAGCGCTCGCGCTGATGGCGGTCAATACACAAGATGCGACGAACCTACGAGTCGTACTGTCATGATCTTTGTACGACAGTCGGCGAAAGGGAAGACAATCGAGGAGCTTGTAAAACCAGTGTACGGAGAGATTCGGCGCGAAGGATTGCCATTCTCCTCGCCGTGGTGACATTCGGAGGCCATGAGTGATGGCTTCGTATGACATCCAGCCAAAGCGATTGAGCCCGAGGTTATCAACATTACCGCCGCCACTATGAGACAGTCAGCACGGCACAAGGGACACGACTCCTCCTGTGCTTACATGTCGGAATGTGAGCCTACAAACCAGACCTCTTTGACGTCACCTTGTGCGTCGACCCCTATGGGCGGACCGTTGGCATACTCGGGCTGGTATTTCCATCGTTTCTCGTTGAGAGCAAGAGCATGCCGGTGGAAGCAGACATGCGTCATGCCCGTTGTCGTCTCCGGAGGGCTTGGGCCTCTGGCAAATCCGATCGAAGAGACAGTGTCCCTATAGTGCCAGAACATCAAAAATTGAGTGCACCGTGCATGTCAAAATTGACGCACCATGTCCCAACGAAGTGTACCCTTACGTCCGCTCGGGAAAGTGTTTGCTTAAAGCGATTGCAAAGAGCTTCCTCTTTCTTTATCGTCTTCGTATTTTTTCCCGGCTTTGTTTTCGACTGCGTTGGCGCCTTTTTGTCTGCTCGCTTTTGCCTTGATGTAGTTGAGACATACAGTTCGTATGCACTACGATGCGCGATGATCAGGAACGCAGCTCCGAGACCGTATTCGGGAGGACTTACAACGGAAATTGGTTGTTATTGTCCTTGTGCAAGAGGCCGACCTATTTGCGACAAGAGGGCACCGTCAACGTCCATCATCCTAAGCGAGTGGCAGCGGTATACTGTTTCTATCATGCCTGCGATCACACGGACCTGATAGGCTCCGCGAGAGAAGCCTATCGTAGTGGTGCGGTGAGCCGCCGAACAGAACAAAGTGAGATGCATGGCTCACCGAACAGGAAAATCTTGTCGCCTTCCTGATAATTCTCAGACAGCCATTGATAGGCACTGAGAACGATCCTCTTGAAATTCCTTGACGGACAAATTGAGAACAAGCGACAAGCTGGCAGGCTCCGTACGTACCATGCAATCGCCATATCAATCGTGTTGCTGGCGACTTGTATCCAGTAGCTTGGAGACCACTTTGAATCATTCACGTATGTTCCGATCCCGCTGTCGTAGTAGGTAAGCTGGTCGGCGTCCTTGTCGAGGCGACTGTACAGCTCGACGACATTTGCATTCTGCAGAGTGATACGTCAGAGCGGATATAGCCTATGATAAGACACAGACATGAGCACCTTTTCGCTGAACTGATTTGCCGTCCCGTCGATGCACACAACGAGGTTTCTTCCGCGCTGGCCCTTGGGATGCGTGGCGCACTTGCAATTCGCTTGCGTCCCCCGAGCACGTCCAGACGGTATCGGACCGCCGTGCGGAGTTTCTCCAGTTACTGTTGCTGGACGAGTCTCGAAGTCCGTGGGCGGATCGACAGGAGACGCAGGCCGGAGCGAGGGCTGACTGCTGGGTGCATCTCTCTGTTGCGGGCCAGGGGTGAAACGAAGTCGTCGTAGGGAGGAAAATATGCCCATTGGGATGGAGGATCACAAAGTGAACAAGAACGTAGCCGACATTGTTATGCCTTCGCACTCGGTCTATATGATGACAGATCGACTATCATCAGTCAAAAAGTCAGCTACTTAATCTCGGCGCCTCTGAGATGATGCACGATGACCATGACGCCCGCGGTACGTACCTCCGTATAGCGTGCCGATGTGATGTTGGATCGGCAGGGGCGTACGAGTGACTGCACCGCCTACGTGCCTGTGTTTGCCAGGGAGAGTGGCCAGGGGAAAGTTATCCAGCGTGTTGTCGGCCAAGGCCCTGTGGGAGACGAGGTACCAACAACCGTAGCTGTATTCATCGCCAGGGAGACGGGGAGTGTATGCCAGCAATATGCCAGCGTTGTTGGCGGCATGGCGCGCCGAGGGATGCCGAAGGAGAATGCCGCCCGCCAGCGCAGTAATTGTAAACTCCGACTCTTTGGACGGAGACTGCGATTCCCTTATACTCCACTCCACCCTCGTCGCCGACGACAACGTCGCCCGCCCCCTCTCGCCTTGTGCGACGTTCTCCGCTTTGTTTCTTCCTCGTCGCTAGACGTCGACCACCACTCTTTTGTTCCTCCCAGCCACACTATCCTCTACGCTGTCGCTGCGTACGTCGTAACCACCGGGGTCACACCGTCCGATGTTGTACCTTACCAAGGACAAGTTCCCAATATGTGAGTTCTCCATACCGCCGTATCTTGCAGTGCTCGTCATCGTTTTTCTGCTGTACAGTTGTCCCGTTCGGTGTCATTGGGTGAGTTGGCCTCTTTCCGGCGTCCGCAGCCCGCTAAGATGACGTTGCCGTCGCCAGCTTTTACCGCTACCTCTGGTACCTCATCCGTATTTCCGCATGGTCCGTATACCGCCCTGTACCCCTTCCAGAAAACCCGACCTACATCGCCTCCGAGGATGTCACGATCATTGTACCGACCATCGACGCCGGTGAGGAGTTCAAGGAAGCCGCCCACAGCTGGCTCGTCGGAAAGCCCAAGGAAATCATCATCATCACCGAGGAGAAGATGCGTGGACCCCTCCAGGACCTCGCCAACGCCGTCGACCCTGAGCGCATCCGCGTTTTGACAGTGCCCTTCGCCAACAAGCGCCTGCAGATGTCCCACGGCATTAAGAACACGACGACGGACATTATCGTGTTCGCCGACGACGACGCCATCTGGCCGCCGACGCTCCTCCCGTACACGCTCGCCTGCTTTGAAGACCAGAAGGTCGGCGGCGTGGGCACCTCGCAGCGCGTGCAGCCCGTGGGCAACCGGATGACGGTGTGGGAAGTGTTGGCCGCGTTCCGCCTCACCATCCGCAACATCGAGATCTCGTCGTCCACACACATAGACGGCGGCATCCCCTGTCTCTCGGGGCGCACGGCGGCGTACCGCACAGTCATTCTCAAAGATCCAGAGTTCCTCCACGGCTTCACGCACGACTACTGGCTCGGCAAATATCACCTCAACTCGGGCGACGATAAGTTCCTCACGCGGTGGATGGTCGCGCACGGTTGGAGCACCTACGTTCAATGTTGCAAGGAGGCCGAACTGCTGAGCACGATGAAGCCCAACTGGCGCTTCCTCAAGCAGGTTCTTCGATGGACAAGAAACACTTGGCGGTCAGATTTGCGGTCGCTATTTATGGAGCGCTTCATCTGGACTGCGCATCCATACGTGGCGTACACCATGGTATGCCGCGGTTTTCCTATGTCTGCTGTCGGCGCTGACGCACGTCTGTCATCAGGTAGACAAACTGTTCAATCCCTTCACCCTTCTCGCCGGCCCCGCACTGGTTGGCTATGTCGTTTACAAGAGTACGATTCCTGAGGATGAAGGTGGTTTCCACCTGCCCTGGTGGTGAGCGCTTTCGCCTACGTGTCACCGATTTGTCTGATTGCCTTTTCCAGGAACGTCATTGTATGCTACCTCGTTTGGCTGACTGCCACTCGTACCGCGAAGCTACTGCCGCATCTGTGGAATCGTCCGCAAGACGTGATCTACGTCCCCGCGTTCATTCTCTTCGGCTACTACTTCGCAGTGATGAAAATTTACGCACTTTTCACGCTGCACGAGGTGCGTCGATTCTTGCCTATGAAACTGGCGAGCTTTGATCACATCGATATCGCAGACTGGCTGGGGCACCCGTGCCGGTATCGGCGACCCTTCGGCTGCCAATGCTGCCTTGGAAGCGGCGGAGACCAAGGAACCGCCCCGGACGCCATACCACGACTTGCCATCACCATCGCCGCAATACCCGCAACGACCTGTAGAGATGCAGGTGGGGTACGCGCAGTGATGTTCTGCCAGGATGACGTGCTCGAGGAAGGTGAGAGCTGGGCGCCGCGAACTGTTACGATCTCCATACCACTATACCGCATGGCTGCTATTATCTACATCGATCTCCTATTGTCTCCATCTCCCATCCATCCCGCTTCCATACCGACACCGTCTGTATATCATCCACTGAGGACTACCCACGCACGCAGTTCTGTGGAGACACGAAAGGAGGAAAATACTTGCCGACGTATAATGTGTTGGTTGGCCACGGACTTGTCACAAAACCATCGGGCGCGTCTGCCATGGTGCGCCCACGAATCTTCTTTCACCCCCATCATTGCTGTTTGGGATACTTATCTCCTCCGCTATTCCCCATCCCCGTACACCACCAACCGCTTTGATTGTTCACTGTATACCCTAGGACCTTTTTCATCTTCTTCGTTGTCGGACACGTCCTACGTACGCTGCTGCTCGTGCCCTGGCCCTGTGACATTCTTCCTCTTCTGCGAGCGGGCGAGGGCTTGTGTTTTGTCTTGGCTTCTCAGTTGCGTGTACTGGACGGACGATGGCCGGTTGGATTCTTGCTACTGTCGATGCTTGCGATGCCATAGAACAGAATACGAATAATGCAATTGGCGGCGGGGCTGCCGATAGGGCTGCAGAGCGAGATACGACGCGCGGCCGCAATTTGACACGGAGGATGGCATCGGGTCACGCACCGTCACACAACTCACTTTCACGACAGAAATATTTTTAAAACTGCTTCGCACTCACGTATATATATGTGTAAATTTGGGTGGGTGGGTGGATCAACATGCGGCAAATTGACGTGTAATTTCCGCAAGTTTCCTGCTAATCGCCGTATTTGCCGCGGTGAAGAACACGGTAGAACGCTCTCGAAAGGGACCGAAAGAGGTGTATCAGGCAGTACAATCGATTCAGCCACCGCCGAAAAAAAATAGTATATCAGCGGCGTGCACGCCTCAACGTTGCCCGTAATCCTCGTGTGCCCTAGACCCCCTCTTTCTTTCTTTCTTTCCTCTCCCCCTGCTGCACATCCAGCGCCATGGCTGTCGTCGGGATCGATTTTGGTTCTCTTGCCAGCAAAGTACGTATGCGCTGGTGGCTCTGCATCTAGCTTGGCATGCGGGGCATATGTGCTTACTTGTGTTTTCAGATCGGTGTCGCAAGACACAGAGGCATCGACATCATCACGAACGAGGTCTCGAATCGTGCAACGCCGTGAGTAGCTCGTTTCTCTGCGCGTGCATCGGCCCTCGTCGCGCGCAGATCGGCGAAGAAACTCGGGGCTTACAAGGATTTCGATTTGCAGATCCCTCGTGTCATTCGGCCTAAAACAACGCTCCGTGGGCGAGTCCGCGAAGACACAGGAGATCTCGAACTTCCGCAACACCGTCGGCTCGCTGAAGCGTCTCATCGGGCGCACTGTCCAGGATGTCGAGGTGCAGGAGGTCGAGAAGAAGTTCACGTATGTGAATCTGGTGGATGTGAACGGCACCGTCGGCGCGCAGGTGAGCCCTGCCATCCCTCAAGATCTCCCCATCTTGTGTCTGACGATCTGTGTGAGGTGTCTTATCTAGGCGAGCAGGCGACGTTTTCCGCGACACAGCTGGTGGGGATGTACTTCGCCAAGCTGCGCGACATCGCGGCGAAGGAGCTAAAAAACAACGTGTCGGACGTCGTCATCGCTGTGCCCGGCTGGTATACCGACGTCCAGCGCCGCGCCATCCTCGAGGCTGCCACCATCGCCGGCCTGAATCCCCTCCGCCTCATCACTGATACCACCGCCGTTGCGTTCGGGTACGGCATCACCAAATCGGACCTGCCTGAACCCGAGAACCCGCGGCACGTAGTGTTCGTCGATGTCGGCCACTCAAGCTTGTCTGTCGCCGTCGTCGCGTTCTCGAAGGGTCAGCTGACCGTCAAGAGCACCGCATACGACCATCACCTCGGCGGGCGCGACATCGACTACGCGCTCGTGCAGCACTTCGCGGAGGAGTTCAAGGGCAAGTACAAGATCGACGTGCTCTCCAACCCCAAGGCGACGTTCCGCCTGTATGCCGCAGCAGAGAAAGCGAAGAAGATCCTTTCCGCGAACGCCGAGGCGCCGCTCTCCGTCGAGTCGATCATGAACGACGTCGACGCCTCGTCGCGGCTCACGCGCGAGCTGTACGAGGAGCTCATCGCTGGCGTGCTCGAGCGCATTCCGGCGCCCCTGCAGCAGGCGCTCGCCGAGTCGGGGCTGACGCTCGAGCAGATCGACGCGATCGAGCTCGTCGGCGGCTCGACGCGCGTGCCCGCCGTGCGCGCGAAGATCCAGTCCGTGTTCCCTGGCAAGCAGCTCTCGACGACGCTCAACCAGGACGAGGCGTGTGCGCGCGGCGCGACGTTCGCGTGCGCGACGCTCTCGCCCGTGTTCCGCGTGCGCGAGTTCGCGATGCACGATCTCACCGCGTACCCCGTCAAGATCCGCTGGGACCGCGTGCCGGGCGACGAGGATGAGGACACGGAGCTGGTTGTGTTCCCGAAGGGCAACGGCATCCCGTCGACCAAGGTGCTCACGTTCTACCGCAAGGCGCCGTTCGAGCTTGAGGCGGTATACGCGGATCCCGAGCACCTCCCAGGCTCGATCAACCCGTGGGTCGGCCGTGTCACTGCAAAGGACGTCGGCCCCTCGTCGTCGGGCGACTTCAGCACGGTGCGCGTGAAGACGCGCATCAACTTGCACGGCGTTCTCTCCTTCGAGTCGGTGTACACGGAGGAGCTGGAGGAGAAGGAGGAGATGCAGGTCGACGGGGATGCTTCTGCCGACGCGCCGAAGAAGAAGAAGGTCGTGAAGAAGAACCCTGTGTCATTCGTCACGGGGTACGCTGCCCTGGATCCGTCCATCGTGGAGAGGTACAAGGAGCAGGAGTTGAAGATGTATACCAACGACAAGCTCGTCCAAGATACCGAGGTGGGTTGCTTCGGTTCCATCATATACCTCTCCAGTGCTGATGCATGGTATCCCAGGACCGCAAAAATGCTCTCGAGGAGTATATCTACGACATGCGGGCGAAGCTCGACGAGCGCTACGCGCCATTCGTGCAGCCACAAGAGAAGGAGAAAATCCTCGCGGAGCTGGCCAAGAACGAGGACTGGCTGTACTCGGAGGACGGCGAGGATGCGAGCAAGTCCGCCTACGTCGAGCGGCTCGACGCCGCCAAGGCGCTCGGCGACCCCGTCTCGAACCGCTGGCGCGAGTTTGAGGAGCGTCCGCGTGCCGCCGCACAGCTGCGCGAGACGGTCAACAGTTACATCACACAGGCGACGTCCGGCGACGAGAAGCTCTCGCACATCGACGACAAGGACAAGCAGTCTATCGTCGAGAAGGGCGCGACGATCCAAAAGTGGCTCGAGGACCAGACCGTGCGGCAGTCCGAGCGGCCCAAGATCATCGACCCCGTGCTCACCGCCGCCGAGATTGAGAAGAAGCGCGAGGAGCTCATCTTCTTCGCGACACCGATCCTCACGCGCCCGAAGCCCAAGCCCCCGAAGGTCGAGGGCACGGAGACGCCCAAGAGCGGCCAGGAGACGCCAAACCCGCCGCCCAAGGCGGAGCCGGAGGCAGAGGGCCCGTCTGAGATGGATGTGGATTAGGTGCGCGTGTTGTACGGTGTATAATGAGCAAAGGCGATGTGTAGTGATATTAGTGTTAGTATTAGTCGAACATTTGTGTCAATGATAGAGCGGGTGATAGATTGCCTCCGAGGGATTCCACGAAGACATTGCGGCGTCATTCAATCATCGGCAAAGATCCCACATTGCCTGTCTGTGGTGTCTGCGAGGAACCCATCACCTTGCCATGCTGGTGTTGCTGTAAATGCACTGGTAAGCACAAAGCTTCTACGTAAAGTGCCGTACTCACGACGGTGGATGCCTCAAGACGATTTCTACATACGCAATGCATGCGACGCGAAGGGCTATCGAGAAATCCACCGAGCAACTCCGACTCTCGCTCCAGAACTCGACCGAGAAGCAAATGCTCGAACACCAACGAGCAGCGCCTACTACTCTCCCTCCAGCAGAGCTTGCTCTGTACTGAGCAGCGTCTGGTCTCGCTCGTGAACTCCAACGAGCAACGTCCGCTCTCTATCAAAAATGGTATGAAGGACATTGAAACTTTGCTACAGCGCCACGCCGACGTGAGTACTGTTACAATTGGCGGCACCTCCTAGGGAGAGTAGCCCGTGGTAGTTCACATTAACGTGTACATGTTTGGTTCCTCCATAGGAAGTCAGCAATATCGCTGACTTCACTGGGTGTTTTGCGTACACATCTTACACGTATATTGTTCACATTCCCTCTCGAGCCAGAATACACCCTGCGGCCCTCGGACCATGGCCACTATCGCCCAAATGTCAAAATATGATCTTACTGAGCCGCGGTGCATCTAATATAAATTATTTTGTAAATACCGAGCTCCGACCTATCCCGCTCAGTGGCCCCCTCACTTCGTGTGGTTCCTCAACGACGGCGGGAACCGCCCGTCAATGATCGTATCCGGGTCTGGGATCGTGTAGTTCCCGAAGCAGTCGAACTGGAAGTCAATCTCGTCGATGCGCGCCTGGGTGCCCTTAATGTACGTCGCGAGCGGGCACAGGCCGTTCTTGTCCGCCTTGCAGCCCTGGACGCCGGTCAGCGGGACGACGGCGTCGTTCAGGATCCAGCGGACGTGCGTCGGCGTGTCCGACGCCGGGCACGAGAGCACCTGCGCGACGAGGTTCGCCGCGAACGGTGCGATGTTGCTGATGACCCATTGCTGGCGGCGAGGCGGGAGGTGAGCGATCTGATCTGGGGTTGACACGGTCACGGGACTCACGCGTTTGGAGGGGATGTGATCGACTGGCAGGGGCCCCGACGACGCGAGGCTCGTCAGGTTGAGCGCGACCGCGACTGGCACAGGCGTCAGCTTCATAATGCGCTATGCAGACCAGAAAGACATACTGGCAGTGATGATGGTGTCGTGGCTCGCGTCGACGAAAATGGGCTGCTCGAGCGGGAACGTGATGTTGCTGGTGACGATGCTCTCGTTGACAGACGTCGCGAAGGTCGAGATGCGCGTCTTGGTGAGGCGCGAGATGAACTCCTGGACGTAGCCGACACCCTGCGCAGCGACGGCCGGGTTTCCGGGACCGTCACTGTACCAAAACGTCAGATCTAGCCCGGCGTCAGTATCCTTGTTGTTGGCCAGCATCGGGCAGGCTAGACGCACCGTTGAAGTATTCGTAGGCCTCCCACTCCTCCTCGGTGAAGACACTGCAGAACGAGGAAAAGCCGAGTGCGACAGACTACACGCAGAGTCAATACGTCCGCCCTCGACACGACGCAACGCGACGCACCTCATACGGGCATGACTGCTGCATGGCGATGATATCCGAGGCGGTCAGATTGTAGCCCTGGATGTACTTTGAGAGACGCTTGATAGTGGGGGCGGTGTACTTGAGCGCCCACTGCGCCGCCTTGTCGTATCCGAGGTCCGCAATGGCGTTGTTGGAGTTGTCACAGAAATCATACGAGGCGAGGGTGCTGTTGAAGCCGTCCGCTTCCACTTCGATGACCTGGTGGTAGCTAGTCTGGTAGCTCTGAACGCCGAAGAAGCCTGCGGCGAATTGCAGCCTGATTAGTTAGAGTCAGTGAGCCGCGGGACGCGACAGGCAGAGATAGGGCACTGACGCAGAGTCCACCATGCGTGCTGGGATTGGAGGAGAATTAGAGCACGTTTAGCTGGATGGCAGGCTGTCTAACCTTCTGAGGTAGTGCGCCAGACGGGAAGATCGGTGAAGCCCTTGAGCAGATCGCCATAGCGCACGCGCGAGTTCACACCGAGCTCATATCTATCAAACGTCATGAGTTGCAGCCTTGCACATAGCAGATTGAATACACGCACAATTGTTGGCGTCCGAGAGGCGTTAAGATCTCGGCACCGAGCTTGAACGTCCAAGTGTTCAAGAACTCCAGAGGTCCACTCGCCGAGAACCCAGTACCGTTGACCGTCGCATTGTGAATCCTGCCAGCGAAGGCAGCCGGGGCAGAGCCGCCGGTTGGGTAGCGCGCGCCGTGACGGTGAAGGATGTGAACCTGGTTGATCGAGCAGCCTTTGGGGACGACCGGCGATGCGTCAGGGAGACCGAAGAAGCCAGGGTCGACCGAGCGCATGGGTGCAAGGTTACCCCAGCTTTTGATGACATCAAACTGTGCGCCCTTGTGGTCGGCCGTGTCGGGCGCCACGATCGGCGCAGTGTTTTTGAAGGAGGCGAGCGCGGGCGCGGTCTCAATGGCGAACGCCTCGTCGCCAGCTAACACGCGCACGAATGGTCAGCGAAGGGACATGGCACAGGCGGCGCAAGGACGCACTGGGGGTGGGCCCGGCAAACCCGACGGCGGCCGCGTTGGGGAAGTTGGGGTCCGGGACGGTCGCAGTGACGTTCGGCGGAGGGAACGCGAACGTCGTGGTCGCGCCGGCGAAAGTGGAGGCCTTCGGGGCCGCCGCGCGGTTGAAGATCCCCGCAGAGGCAAACGGGACGAGCCCAAGGAGACACAAGACGTGCAGCATCTCGGTCTCTGGGGGAACAGGGAGGGGGGAAGAGGACGTTCGCTTCTGCAGCAGCGCTTTATATTAGTGGTCACACGAGCAAAAATCTTTGGCCCGGTGAACATGCGGTCATAGTAACTGACGGGTGTTATCGGCGTGATGGCAGCGCGGCAAAGGCCCACAGATCTGCAGACTCTTGCTGATGGGAGTGATGCAGGCCAGCGGAGCGCATCATGCGGTGCGACAGGGTGCAGCTCGCTGCCATTGGTGCCCACTGTGGAGGCTGTCCATCAGTGCGGCGATGTCCAGTGGCCAACGAGTTGCATGACTGGACGTGAAAGAGACATGTGCGTCGGTGCTGAGACTTGTGGACATCGACGTGGTGGCACGCGTGGACGTCGTGCAGCCGTGCGTGCCGCACCACCAGTTTTCAGGCTCCGGCGCTCCGAGCTCGGCTCCCCGTCTCTCCCTCTCCATGTGCAACGCTGAGCAAACAGCGAGGCGGCTTGGTTCAAATCTTCACCTCGCATAAGTACACGTCCACGGTGCCTCCATGGAAGCGACCGTCGCGGCCGGCACGATACAGCCGCGCAACGGGATCTAGGTGCTCATGTGCCACGCAGGAGGCCTCGGAACTGTGATGCTCTTCGGCGGGGGGATGGGGGGCTGGGGCACGGACATAGTAGCGCAGGGGATATGCTTACCAGACGCCGCGGGCCCAAACGCTGTTGAGTCCTTGCCTTCTGTCACCAATCACGAAAGTGACACCCACTCTACTCTGCCCACATCTGAGCTACTCAGGCTGCTTTCTTCTCTATGGCCGTAACTAACTGACTGATATATCAGTGGGGATGCAGCCTGAATGCCGAGCAATCCACTTCTGGTCGCACAGCACAAAATCCTCATAAGGCTTCAGCATCAAGCATATATAAGTACAAGAAATTAGACTGTTTACCTAGGCTTTATGAAGCTAAGTGACGAGCAAGCAAAGTACTGCTTCATAAAGACTGGGAGAACTCGGAGTGGCGTGGCACCCCGCTACGCTCGAAAAGGAAAACGTCAGGTGATGTTCTTCGTCACGTCCTCGCGACCAAATATGTGCAACGCCAAGCCCACAATTTACATAGCGCACTGGCAGGGCAAGACCACGAAGCGACTGGCGCACGGGCAAATAGCAGTAGGATCAGCAAAGAGTTAGCTAGCGCACGGGCAGGACTTAGGAGCCACTCGGACGAGGGAGTAGTGTAAGTCATGATGCCGAGCACTGCGGGCATCTTCAGAAGCAACTGGCTGCCAGTGACGAGAGTACTGGGACAAGGGAAGTTCAAGGGAAGCTACAGGATGAATGGCGAATTTTTGGATTCCAGTTGAGCGCAGTGGATATCATGACTGGCATAGTGGCAGTCTGGTGCAATAATCCCAGAATCCCAGCACGGGGGCCCCAGGGTGCCGGGCGCCGCCCGGCACGGAGGGGCCCTCTCTTTTACTCAGAAAAGAATATGCCTACATACAGCTAAAAATTCATTTAGTAGTAGCTACAGAACCCGTGTGAATGCACGGGCAAGAGCTAGTAATAATAACGGTTCGTGCACTAGTCGATTTGCTTCCGCATCTCGACTTCCAGCCGTGATTTCCTTCCTGATAGTCTCATGCTCATCTCGCCGCTATATGATTATGTACTCAGACGTGCTCGAAGCTCGTAGCTACACTCTTTCCCCATACTCTTCTTATTACCGGGCTGTGTCCGCCCAGCTGGCCGGTGCCCTTTTGTGTTGTTGATTTGAGTACAATCAGCCGCGGCTTTCACCATATGAAAAGAATCAATTGAACTGTCGCCTCCTTCGTTCTACCGTTGCGCACCAATCTTGCCCGCTTGCCCTGTCTTTCACCTGAGTGTTACTATTAGCGCGTCTGCCCAACCCAATGTGTAACTTATCAGATAGTGGATAGAATTGCCGCCCGACACATTCGAATTATGCAGTGCAGTGAGCCGGATTTCTAGATGATTACTACTGGACACCGACATCGACTACTCTAACGCAGTGCCGTTGAGATTAACCGTGATCAATTTCGCCAGGTTCTGTAGCAGGATTTCAATGTTCTCCAAACGATTTTCAAGCGAAAGCAGGCGCTGCCCGGTAGAGTTCTCGAGCGTGAGTAGGCGTTGCTCGATGGAGTGCTCGGTGGAACCCGAGTCTTTCACAGCGTCCGGGGCTTGAGCGCGAACCAGGAAGTGGTCCTCCTTGTGCACTCCGGAAGCACGATGGACTTTGGGAACGCCTTTCGCGTCGCACGCATTGCAGATGTACAAATCGTCTGCAAGACACGGCCCTTCGTAAGTACGCCGCTCTGGGTAGGATAGGTCATGCTTACCGGTGCATTTGCAGCAATACCAACATGGCAAAGTGATAGGGTCCTTGCAGGCACCGCAAATTGGCACTGTGGGCTCGGCATCGTGCCCTTTGCTGCTGACGATCGAGAGACGTCTCGATGCAGTAGAGGCACCACCTGTGGCCAGGGTGGTAGCAGCAGAAGGAACGTCTACCGTAGCCATATCCAGTTCCACCGCCGCAAGCGCCTTGCAGACAGCCTCGATCCTCTTCAGCGCCGCGCGAGCCTGCCGGTCCACTCGTCCATATTGGCGCGTAAGGACAGTGGTGTGGACCTTGAGAAGATGGTGGCTTGGCTCATGATGTGCCTCCAAGTCTGCTCGTCGCTCGGTAGTAACACGCGCACTCACGCACGCATCCTCAGCGCAGAGATCGATAGTATTGAAGTTTTTGTCCGACGTAATGACACAGTCAAGACATACAATGCGGGGGCCACCGATGCGACCGCCGCAACTATCACAGAATGCATTCCTGAAGTCGACCGGTGAGCACGCTGCAAACCCTCAGAATTAGGCCACTCACTCGTGGACGGCCGTCGTAGCTTTGATCTGCATGATCCGTGAACCGTAAAAGCAAGCGTCGGCGGGCAGGAGGCGCTGCGCCACCTTCGGGAGCAAGTCACGTTCCTCCTGATTAAGGGGAGTTCCGAAGTGCACCCATCGAATATAGGTGTCTATAAAGAACTTCCTATCGTCCCGGCGCTGCTGGAAGTACGACCATGACCATCGTTCACGGCGAATGTCCTGAAGAACGGCATTGATTGCGAAGCTCCACAAAGAGCGAGGTTTGTGGGCTGCTAGCGCAGCATTGTCTGGATAGAATACCATGTGCCGAGGCGCTATCCTCTTGAAGATTAACTCCACAGATTTAGGAGCGGCGTAGGACCCAGTCAGCGTGCGACTGGCGAGATCAAGGTGCCCGGAGAAGTAGATCTTCTTCCAGTAATGGCTATTGAATGTCCACCTCAGTGAAAGCTGAGGGACACCGTGGTCGTCATTTATACAAGTCCCGTTTACCTGGAAGCGGCCACGGTTGCTCCAGCCGACTGCCTTGACGTTGTGTTCGCCTTCCGCAGCCTCGAAGACGAGGGTCATCATAGAGTCTGCTCCGATCACGTCGCGTGCACCATCAAAGTAGAAATAGCCGTTCCAATGACCAAGACTATCTGATGGGTGAGACTGGCTGCACAGGATCCGCAAGGAAAGAGACATACACGTCCTTTACAGGCGAAGTCGTGTTCGTGCCGTCAGGCGTTCGCTCCGTAGTCTCGCCATCGTACACCCAATCATCGCACGATAGTTTGTCGGAATACCCGTGACTCGGGACATCTTCAGGCTTCATCATTTGGTCCTCTTCAGCGTCATTATACGGCGTCACAGCTGGGTCCAGAGCCTTGACATATTTGACGTTCCATAGGTCAGTGTCGCTGTAAAAATACTTCAACTGCATCGCGGCCAGAGCGGCGGTTCGCAGAAACAGGAGACAAAACGCACAACACCATATGCGAAGCTCTTGAACTGCTGGTCCGGATCTAGCTTTTGTTGGGTGAAGATGTCTGCGAGGAAATGTGAGTCAATTGACCAGCAGGGCAGAGCGCAACTCACTCTTGAGGTCACGCACCCGGAACTTCAGAGCCTCTTTGACGTAGAGTACGCTCTCCACGCCGTCAAACAGCTCCTGGGAGGAGATAACCTTCGTCCTCGCCACTCGCATGATTTCGTAGTGGCGCTTTATAAGCAGATAGAACACCGGAAACGCGAACTGGAAATGTCACGAGTTGAGCGAGGAGCACTCTGACAATTTTGTGAGATTTACCTTCTCAATGCGCCCGACGCCAGTAATAAGCGCGAGGGTGTCCAAGCCGTCAATGTTGTACTCCACTGCCTTCAAGTTCGCGGCCAAACGAGCTTCCTCCGACTCGATGTACTTTGTAAACTTGTCCCGGGGAAGCGACTCCGGCTCTTCGTTGACCATGGTTGCCGTCAGCGTGTGGACATGCTTCCACGCAAATCGGAAATAGTCATCAGCGGATTGCCGGTTTGCGGGGAGCAATTCCGCGTATACGCCCTCCATCTTGGCGAATAAATTTTCAATCTTGCGTGCATATTCGATGATCGACACTTTCCAGCCTGTGAGCTTGTTCAGTAGTTGCGCTGTTGACTTTGCACAGATCAGGTTCGCGTACCGGCTGCCCAGAACGCCACCCAATGAGCTAAACTGCGACGATGTGAGAATTTGCCAAAATGGGAGCAAGAGACTCACCTCCAGTCAAGCGGACGACCGCTGGTGAATCTGTTCATCTCGGCCACAGTGATGAATCCTGAGGCGTCATCATCAAAAGCCTCCAGGATCGGTTGCACCCTCGACACCTCGATGAATTTGATTGCCCAAGCGTCTGAGTGATGTCCGACTTGGACGCTCACGCCAGCGTGTACTGGCTGCGGCTCTGCACTCCGCGACTCAAGATAGTAGTCACGCAGAGCGAGAACGAAGTGACGAGCTTTCACGTTTCCGTGCCATCCCTAGAGTGTGGAGTCAGCAACGTTTCCGGTCAGTAGAAACCCCAGCGTACCATCTCCTTCCACAGTCTGTGAATAGACTAAGTATACGCAAGGGGTGCGGTGAATAATAAAGATGTACAGCAGTAAACGGACACTTACTCGGTCCCGAATACGCTCATGCGCACCAGCCTTGAATTCCTTGATAATGCGATCCGACGCGCGCTCTACCACAAGGATCATCTCATCTACAATCTGTCGCTTCTGCACCTCAAACTTGCGCGAGAACACAATCATGTTGTACTCAATCGCCGCGTCGGGCTCGATCGCCAACTCCTCCTTGAGTTCTTCGAACGCGGGCATCTCAACACCGAGCCGATGCCCGTCAGAGTTCGGACCGGTATTGAAGAGTGTGTGCAGCTCGCGGAGGGCCTTGTCGTTGCTACGCACGGCCATGATGCCCCCTTGCGCATCGACGAAGGCGGAGAGTTCCTTCTGCTCCTTGCTCACGAGCTGTTGAAACATTGCCATCATTGCGTCCATTCTGTGTCAGATTGTTGTTAGACAATGTAGTAATAAATATGAGGTCAATTACGGACTTTTCATTCATTTTCTTCGTGGCATTGTCAACTCCGTCCAGCTTCACGTTTGCCTTGTCGACACCCTGCGACATGTGAATTGACAGCGCAAACTCAAACTCAGTGCGTCGCTTCGTGAACAACGAGACAAAAGTGAGGAGCTTCGCATCCCACATCGGGCCCTGGAAGACCTTTGCGAGCAGCTTCTTTTTGGAGTATGTGTCGCAGATGTTCGAGCACGCCTTGATGTCGTCCGCAGTTTTCTGGACGAGCGCTTGCAGACGATCCTCAATCGGTTGCTGATCTGGTGCTAGTACTTTGTCGTCGTGCATGTCCCGGAGTCTGGCACCATCAATCAGCAGCCGCCAAGCTGAAATGAGTGAGTCGAACGCACTGCAGAAGCACGGCCATCATGTCTCTCATCTCGACATACAAAGCTATGACCTTACTCTCATTTTCCCGCCGCTTCAGTTCGAGCGTGTACACCGTCTTGAATGCCATGACCACCACTGATGCGAGCTCAATTAATGCGGGCAAAATGCGCAGTATAATGGGCGCCGTACCTCCAATGAAAGGGTGCAGGCTTGCGACCGCGTCAAGCGCATTCATGAGCACGGGCATTCCCTCAAAGAAATTGTTCATGCCGTCCTGGACGACCTCTGCGATGTGCGTCTCCTCGATGGCGCTGACAACCTGTTCGACGACGGGCAACACCGTCGATATGTCACTGGTCTGCAGTGCACCTGCAGCGTCCACTTCAAGCGTGGCAGCGTTGTGAGTCGAGGAAAGAAGCTCATTGCACAATGTACGCACCAACAGTATCCAACAACCTTGTCCCGACCGGCGCATACTTTGACCCGTCCTTGACCTGATCCCAAGACGCAGTCAAGACATCGTTTGCTAGAGGCGGTGGCGATGTCCCGTTTGGTTCTGACGAGGGCACAGGCGGGATGAAAGTGTCGGTCGGGGGCACTGCGCTAGTGGGCGAGGACGTGCCCGACGCAGACGCCTTCTGACTCAACCCCAACCTCCGCCTCCACGAGTACTTCGGCGGCGACGGGATTGTAAGGGCACTCTGGTTTCGTGTTGGCGCACCGTACTGCTTCTTCCCATCCCCCTCCTCCGTGTCGCTGACGTTGTCCGCAGACCGCGCTCGGCTCTTGATATTCGGATGATGGCTGACCTCCTGCAGCGCGCGGGAGAGCGGCATGGTGATTGATGCGCAAGAGCAATGTGTCTATAAGGCACGAGGACTTCCGGTCGCAAGGAGCAACTGAGTAGTGCGCGCTCATCGCTTTCAAAGCAACAGCGCCTACGCCTGTGCTCAAAAGCCGGTGAGACTGTGTCCTACGACACTTGTGCTCGTAGACTCGGAGGGCCGACACCGCAAGAAGGTGCGCCTAAAGAGGAGTCAGGGAGTCGGACTGCGCCGTCGTGGACATGGATGCGGTGCGGAAGGAGGTGCATGCCATTGCCATCGGATGTCCACATAGTGTCCACATGCTTAGCTGATGAGCAGATCATGGAGTCACCGCGAGGCGCCCGCGGTCGCTCTTCACATGGGAAACTGAGCCTCTATCCATGATATGGTCTTAGTCTTTGAGAATGGGGTATTGGAAAGGTTGAGTACAGGGAGGACGGTGCAGATTACACGATGAGGGGACTGTTCAACTTCTGACTAGAGCGAGCCCCGTTGAGTAATCGATAGGTGCACCAAAATCACCCGGCTTGTCGGAGGAAAGGGGCGTTTTGCGCGACCATGTATGTAACAAGAGTGGAAACCAGTCCGTACTGACGACGACAATGTGTGAGAAGGTCCAAGGAGGTAGAATCGTCGTATTGCTGGCAGTCAGTTGGCATGCAGGTGGCTTCACAAGTATTTCTCGCATCGGCTATGATAGCGAGCAGATTGCTTGAAGTCATATAGCGAGCTCACATCAAAATATTCCGAGAGATAGGTAGAACGCATATATCATATGTGCGCAAACGAGGATGAGCAGAGCCAAGATCGCGTAACTACTGCCGGTAGTCCCGGGCCGACTCCCGCCGGTCTTGCCACAGCGAGGTCTTGCCAGCGGCTCGCGACGCAGAGCGTGACTTGTGGGATGGAATTATTCGTAGTACTTAGTACAGATGCTGACTTAAATCTATGAGAAAATTACACCATGCTGAGACTGCGAAGCCCTATTTCGTTGTACCAGCTCCCCTAGTTCTTGCTTACGTGCCGGCCGGGAAGTCCGTCGACGCAAACACGTCCTTCCACTCGTCAATTCGCTGCACCGTTTCCCCGCACACCTCGCGCGTCACGTACATCGTGTCGCTCCCGAGGTGCAGCACGGGCGGGAGCGGGCGACCCGCCGCAGCGCCCTCGCCGCGCACGAAGTCGACGACGAGCGCGACGAGCTTCTTGGGGTCTCCGGGCTGCCTTCCGTTCGCCCCTACGCAACGCCGTCAGCATGGGGAAGGAGATATGATGGAAGGAGAGGGGCGTACCGGTGAAGAGCGCGTCAGTGGCCGCGGTCACCTCCTTGTAGTCCTCGATGCGCGAGATGTATGGGGCGACTTGGCCCTCGGCGAGGAAGGCGGTGCGGAAGAAGCCCGGCTCGACGCAGATGCTGCGCAGTCCGAGCGGGGAGATCTCGTGGTTGAGCGCCTCAGAGATCGCTGAACACGCCCACTGTCAGCGCAAGGAAAATGACGAAGAGTCGTGGGACGTACAGCGGTTGACGGCCTTCGTGGCGGCGTACAAGCCGCAGCTGGCGACGGTGCTGTAGCGAAAGAAAAATGTGGGATAGATTGAGCGAAAAGCTGGGTGAAGGACGTACCGCCAGCCTGCAATAGAACCGAGCCAGATGACAGTGCCGGTGCGACGAGCGCGCATGTACGGCAAGAATGCGCGTGCGACGTTAAGCCCGCCAAACACGTTAGTGCTGCAGACGAGATGATGTCAGGAAGAACGTCCCCGTGAAAGGTCGCGGCTTACTTGAACTGATCGTATGTTTCTTCGGGACTGTATGTGCACTTCAGAAGAGCAATTGATTTCGATGACATGAGATACATACGTGTTCTCCTCAACAGCGCCAACGAGCGCATACCCGGCGTTGTTCACCAGCACATCAACGTGCCCGTGCAGCGCGATCGCCTTCTTCGCGACCTCGTGCAACGTGTCGAGAGGCGCAGTCACGTCCAGCTCAAGCACGTCGGCACCCGCGGCCTTGAGGTCATCGAGCCGGGCGAGGGATCGAGTGCGGCCAGTCGCGATGACTTTATCGCCACGCTTGAGCGCCGCGAGTGTCAGATCACGGCCGATACCTGAGCTGTTAAATACGGGCGTTCAATGGAATATGATATGAGAGCGATTGACAGGCAAACGTACGAGCAGCCTGTGATGAGCCAGACGAGTTGACCAGTCATATTTGCTATTAGAAGCTGAAGTTTCTGGGAGGACTTTGAGTGCAGAGAGGAGGATAGCGTTTATCGACGCATACACACCACTATTTATACAGATGGGACGAAGGCTCCCGGGAGTCCCGGCTGCTTCAACTTGATTCTTCAACGGACGCATAGCGCGTTGGTGACATAGCAGGATAGCATGAGACAACATGTCTCACATCTATAATATTGGTACCCAGCTGCGGGCTGCGGCCACCTATGCATTGGGCGGTGCGATTTTCTCGGACACCAAGAGAAGACGAGTGGGTGAGTCTCCGTGTATACCCGATAAGTACGACAACTCTGAAAACTCACCAGGATGGCAAGAGGAATCGGATGCAAGGAGAAGGGCAGGATGCAAGGAGAAGGGCAGGAGGAAGTTGCTGGTGCCGACTAAGTACTTACAATAGAATGAATTCTCCATCGCTGCGGGCTCGCAGCAGTGGGCTCTTCAAGCTTCATAGCTTCATGTTTATCTCTTCGCTTCATATTTATCTCTTCGGAGTCCCATCGCAGAGCTTCAACGACACGACTCGGCTCGCTTGAAAGGTGCTGAGCGCGTTCGCGCGATTAGTTGTGATGCAGGATGATTGGTGCGGCATGACTGAAAGACGAAGTGGCCAGATGGGAAACGGAGACAACGCTAAATTCTAAATAGGGAGATCTCGACATGTGCACATAAGCGCTGGGGTACAAATCTTGTGATGTCGACTGTCGACATCACAAGATTTGTACCCCAGCGCTTATGTGCGCACAGCCACCGCTCCTAGGGTTAGGATTCATCCGACTCTTTGCGGGTTGCATCCTTATCCTCCTCTCCTATTATCCTTGTACTCCTCCAAAAGACTACTCAGCAAAATGGACAACTTAGCCGGTATCATGGATAGCATTTCCATCACCGGCATGCAAGCAGCTCAGAAATACGGGGACGCGTTAACACTAGTACGTTATCTCTAACGTACGATTGTGATTGGCTAGGCGGGCCGGGGTCTACTTGCTCGCAGGCTGCCCTCAACACGTGCGAGACGGCAATGGGTGCGCAGGCCGTGGGTCATAGCGCACCTGGAGGAGCAGATGCGCATGGCCGAGATTCTGCCAGACCGCTCGGTGGAGGATGCCGCCCCGGGGGCGTCTCCCGACTCCTCGCCTTCACGAACTCACCCATCTCCCGACACACACCTGTACCTTCTCGCAATGGCACTTTTATCACCACGCCCACTGCTTCCTCTTTGATAGACCCATCTCACTTCAACTGCGTGACGCGCACACCACGTCACTCTCTTGCGCAAGTCAGGAGAAAAGACTCACCGAACAATCTGCACGAAGGGTGGAGATGGAGAGCTGATATCGGTGAGCAGCATCGCAAATATGACCCTGCACCTCCTTCTTCTAACGAGTAATCGCGCATGGACACGCCCTCACCTCGCGCCGCGTTCGCCCACAACACCACCACCCGAGACGCCGCGCCTGCTCTGCATCGCCGCTGCCTGCCGCCCCGCAACGCCACCACCCGTCTTGTGCGTCACCCACATCTGTCACCTCGCGCCGCCCTCGCCACACGCCTCATGCCGCCGCCACGCCGCCTGCAACGTATGCCCGCGCTGTCTACACCCATCTCCCCGCACAAACGCTGCCCTCTGCGTACACTTCGCCTCGCGCCGCCCATGCCCGCCGCCAACACCGCGTGAACACTGCGCTACCAACAACGCCTGTCCAGCAGCTGCCCGTGCTCGCTCGCTCGATGCCGCCTGTCACGATCTGCATATTCGACGCACGTACGTGCAAGTGCTCTACGCGCGCTACATGTTGTACTCATCGATTGTGTGCCCGCAGGCCGTCAAAGTTGCGCGCCGCGTCCACCAACCCTCGTTGGCACCCGCGCCGTGCTTGCCAACACGAACGCGCACGGCGGCATCCAGGCTGTCCCGCACACCTCCGCCCATCAAAGTCGCGCGCCCCCGGGAATACACCCACCGTGCGGGACACATCGAAAGCAGTGTGCGCACGCGTCCACCGATATGCGCGTGGCCGTGCTCGCCAACACAAACGAGTGTCGCGCCACGAACGGCCGCGTCCAGGTCGAAGGAAAGCGACGTGGGTGGGAGGCGTCCAGCGACGAATAAAGCGAGCGGGCGCGTCCAGCGCGGTGCAGAGGCGCGTAGGGGGCGTCCGGCGATGCGGGGAAGCGGAAAGGCCGCGTCTAGCGACACGGGTAAGCAGGCGGCCCGCGTCCAGCAGCTGCTGCGTACGCTCGATACATGAACGCCTCGCACGAACAGGACCTCGACGACGCGGCGGTGTCCAGGTTGAAGGAAAAGGCTGCGGGTGAGAGGCGTCCAGCGGCGAGGGAGGCAGGCCGGCGCATCCTGCATTGATTGTATATATCTCTATGTGTCAGTAGTCGTGGTAGCTACAAAATGTGAGGATGTGAGGAAACTGAGAAAGGGCTCAGGCCAACGCTCTGAAATAACTGCTTTGCCTGAAAACCTCTGAACTGCGCTGAACAGCCTGGAAAGAGCTGAAAAGCCCTGAAATTGCTATTTCAGGGCATTTCAGGGGTCGGACACAAGTACTGATGGACGTCAGAAAAGTTCTCTGGTGTTCCCTGAATGACCGCGGCGTGAGCCACAAATTGCGGCATACTGGCGCTCTTACTACTCAGAAATGGCATTGAATGCCTTGGCTTAAACACATGGCCTGATCTGGCTTTTGTGCACACTGACAAAAAATGGTGTATGCTGACCGGACCTCAGGTCAGACAGCCGCGTATGTCGATAAACATTGCAGACACCACAGTTCGGAACAAGGGGTCCACTTATGATCACGTACAGGTTGAGATGGGCTTCTCCCTTCCATATAAGAAGAGGGACGCAGTACCTGCTTTCGCGCAGGTAAACTCGCAACAATGTTCGTTTCAGACTACTAGTAGCTACACAATCCAAGATAAATAATAGGTATCATACTCCATCAGACAACCAATCAACACGATAACTTGGCCAGCCAAAGACAGCGCCGTACACACATCATCGTAAACCTAAATGTGTGAAGCATGTGGAGACAGCAAATATTTACTAGGACTCCTCCCAGTGATTCACGGACACAAAGTAATCAATTTCCTGCCAGCCAGCCAGATCCAGGTGCTCATTCCTAGAGACTCTGACACGATCATCGGGGGTGTCGAGAGTCGGACCGTCGGAAGATGCATCAGAAGAGACGCCGTCAGATGTGCCCGCAGCACCCATCGGTGCGTCTCTTCCTGGGCGGGCTTGAATGTTTGGAGTGTTTGGCTTGTGGACAGTCTACGAAGTCAAATGCATTGTCAGCACAATGCAATGCGCGCTGGGAGAACAAGCCCACCACGGCTTCCTCGACCGATGGAAATTTGTCGACACCGGGAATCTGGTTGACAGTCTTTGAGCCGAACGAACTGTCAGCAAAATACAATGCGCACGATGAGAATAAACCCACCGCTCCTTTTTTGGCCGCTCCAGATTTGTCTCCGCGGTGACGCTCAATTTGGTCATCAGTCACTCGGACTGTGGGTCCGCATTCGGTACGCGTCAGAACCTCGCACATGTCACGCAATTGAAGGCAGCGCTCAGCTTACAGACTGGAATGAGCATCCCGGTTTCAGGGTCGCGCATTTCCAACGTTTGGGCCCTTTGCGTGGTACAAGTACCATAAAACAGATGATTTGGGTCACTTTCCACGATTGCCTGCATCGCGAGGCTTGGCCCTGTAAATCCTGTGAGTACGGCTACCCAAAGAAGAGAAATCTATGCTCACCATCGGAGGGAGCATCACCAGGAGCAACCCAGGACTCAAGTTTGATGCGAGGGTTCGGCTCACCCTGTGGCGGCTCTGCAGGCTCTTCGGACTGAACATTGGCTTGCCCAATGGTAATACCCTCGCCCGACTGCAATAAATTCTTCTCCATTAACAAGCGTTTGGCACTATCCGACGCGTCCTGTCGGAGACTCAGTCAGCAACGCACTGGCATGCATTCTGTATTGCTCGTCCCCCGCACGTAGAGCACACACCTGAACAGCTCGTTTTGCACGTTTCACCACCTTCGCGTACTTACGAACCACAATGTATGTCATGAAGGCATTGCGCTCTTTGGCGTTGACCTTTTCACTGGCAGCGTCAACTCTGCGAGCTCATAAGATGTCAATACGAAACTAGTAGCTGTCAACGTACAATCTCAGATGCTCCCCGACTTGCTTGCGGTGAGCTTTATCCATGTCCATATAGTAGCGGTCGACCTGTCCCATCATATAGTCCTGTGCCTCTGATACCTCGTCATAGCATTTCTCGGTGGAGAATGCGTTCATCACGGCAGCCATAACTTGAGCAAGACCAGAGGCAGCTTTGATTGCCACAGCGGGCGTGACAACAGGATCCACCATACTGTCAACAGGACGTGTGGAGAGTGTGGTGAGGACGAGGAAGACAGAGTTGAGACGGAGGCGGAACAGCGACAGGGTACACGGCGGAGAAGCGCGAAGGAGTTCGGGTACTCTCAGAGTACGGCTGCGAAGTCGAGGACGATGAAAGAAAGCGGGTTTCTCTCTGGACTTATATGCAAAACAAATTCAGTGAACGCCAGTGCTTCGGAAATTCTCCTTTTGGAAGCCTAGTATAATTCAGCACAACTTTCCTGTCCGTCGTCTACGCCCATTTCATTACGGCGGCACGTCAAGTGGCTCCTGACCTTGCAACAGCACTGCCCATCAGCGAGTAAGTGGAGTTATTGTTCTCGTTGCGTCGCGCACGCGACCCGAAACATCGGCTGGGCGCCAGTCATCAGGCGCTCAATCAAAATAATTACGGCGCGGAGGCACGGCATTGTTGTTCCCAAATACCCACGCTCCGACGACTTCCTCTCCTGCATCTCCTTCATCCTAGGGTCTCCAACTCATGCCCTCTTCCCCTACTATGGTCCCCTCACCCACAAACACCGGTACCGCTGACAGAGGGGGTGGACGCCGGCTGCACAGGTTTTCCTCAGAAAGCCTAGATTTTTCTGCTTTGGCCAACGAAATGCTCGCAGACCCTGGGCGTCGTGAGGTTGCTGAACGAGACTGGACTCATCATCAAAAGGATATAGAGGCAGCGGGATACATGCTTCGCCCTCGTTATCATGAGGATAGGAAGTTTTCTGGGTATCGGTGGAAGCTGCCGCGCAGCTGGTTCGAGGATTGGCAGACGCACTACGTTATGGTGAGTGGTAATGAAGCATCGGAGTCACGCAACTGACGCCCGCAGTCTCCGATCGTCATCGACGCCACACGTATGGTCGATGGGAAGCAAGTTATGCTCAAAAACCTATCAGAAGCCAGTGAGGCCGAGGAAATCGAGATAACGCAGTTGTTCTCATCGGAGCAGCATAGGCGGAATCCCAAGAATCACTGCATACCCGTCATAGAAGTAAAGCGACTTGAAGACATAGCAACGACTCTCCTGGTCGCTCCTAGAATGCGCCCGTACGACAATCCTCGGTTTAGGACCGTCGGAGAGGTCGTGGCGTTCGCCTCACAGACAATTGAGGTGCGCCATCTCAACTGAAGGGGCGAATCGACGCTCACTGATTTTAGGGCATTGAGTTTATGCACGGGCTTCACATCGCTCATAGGTATTAGCTGTACGTTGTGCTTGATACACACATCTGACCGCGCGCAGGGACTGTACTGGCCAGAACATCGTCCTCGATCCGCGCGGGATGTATCCAAACTCCTTCCACCCAGTCAAGATGAACCGCAGCAAGAACTTTTACTGGTTTGCAAAGTCATACACGCGCACGCAGCGCCCGCCACGCTACTACCTCATCGACTTTGGCTTGTCCCGCTATTATGATCCTGCGCGCGGAGCACCGCTCGACCACGCAATCCGTGGGGGCGACAAGTCCGTGCCAGAATTTCGCGGTTATCCTGATTGCCCGCCCCACAATCCCTTTTCGACGGACATATACTATCTCGGAAACTTGCTGCGTAAAGATTTCGTACAGGTATGACTTTCGTACGCACACATAAGCGTTCTGACTCCTTCCCCCAGAAATACTATGGCTTGGAATGGCTCGAGCCCCTTGTTGCGGACATGTGCCATGAGGATCCGAGCATGCGGCCACCCATCGGCGACGTCGCGTCCCGATTTGCGGAGATCAGCGGCGCGTTGACGAGCTGGAAGCTCCGCTCTCGCCTTGTTGGCAGGAAGGACTCTTTCATTTTGGGTCCGCTCAGGTGGATTCGCCACGTCTACCGCACGACTGGGTACATAATCACGCGTACTCCTGCCGTGCCCATGCCTCGAGATGAACCCGACTCGAAAGCGTGATAGCCTTCGGCGCGCTTGGTTCGCATTGAGTTGATACCCACTACTTACTGTCTTTACTGCCCAGGTTATCCTCCCTCTCATTGAATATGTTTCGAGTTTTACTAGGAAATCATTCGTTTCGTCGACCAAGGCACGCGGGCGGACTTGTTTGAAGGCGAAAGTTGAGAAAATTGCGCCCCCGTGTTCTCGGCGCTACTACTCGGCGCCATCTTGGTTACCGCGATGACTGTGTGTGCGGAGCCCACTTTCCGCCTCCAAGTGATCTCCGAGCTTCTCTGGTTGCTCACACTCGTTCTTTCTAACTTCATCTTTTGTCCCCAAAAGTGCCTCGAGGTGAACACGCTGACCGGATTCAGGGGAACCCTGACGTGAACGTTTCAGCTTGCGGTTCCCGAGAACCATGTACCGTTGCGCTGGCGGCCACTGTGCGTGGCAGAAGCTCATGGCATCTTCGCTTGGAGCTAGTGCGCGTCCTTCCCGCCGTTCATACAACCTTTGCGGTGCGCAGATTCCCAGCACGGTGGGTAAAATGCACAATGTCTACGTGCGTGACGCCCTCGTCTGACTTCCTATTGTCCGTCTTCAGACATATCATAAATTCATCTCGGTGATCTTCTCATAGATAGGTAAAGGCCAATGATCGGGGACCTTGCGCAGCTTCTTGTAGCTGGAGAGCCGTGATGATCGCGCTGCACAGGCGGCGGTCCCAATAGAATGATGTCTACGTCGCCCTACTACGCACCCTTCTTCTTCCATTATGAATGAACCGTGCGATCGTGAGCTGCCACGTCCCATGTTCTCGATTCAGTGTCATAGTCCGCCGATCGTTCTCATCCAGACCTAGCAGGCGGCGTGCTCGGCTGTTTCCAGCTTCCCGGTGATGTAGTTCACGCGACCGCATCCCGGCGCCCTGTGACAATTGTGCCACTCCAGCAGAAGCGACCTCGAGCGGCCTGAAAGGTCATCTGTCCTAATGGCATAGGGTACGCGCCATAATCACACGTTCATGTTATGTATCCGGACCTTTTCACTTTCCGCCACAATGCCGACATCATGGCATGTCCGCCACACGCCACAAGCCGCATGCCAGTCTCTTGTTTCTCAAACCGGCCTGAAGAGAAATGATATTTTGTCTAAGTGAGTTTTTGCATCGTGTATACATACCGAGCGCCCAGAGACACGGCGGCCAGGGCCGTATCCAACTGACCTCGCCTCCAGAAGTTAACCGAAGCATGCCTACCGTCAAGCTTTTTTTGTTCGCCGCCTAGATGGCTTCGCCTGATACCGACACGGCGTCCCGCTTTCATATTGACCACCACAGTTGACTCCGTAATGAGCGCTGCGAACAGTAGCGCGCGGTCTGACAGCGTCGACGTAAGCGAGACTGGGTCGATGGAAGCGAGACTGGGCGCGAGAGCGGGGATCGCGACGAACATACGAAGGACTACGCCCTGTGTTGCAGTTCCGGGCCTTGTACCCTCTGAGTACTACAATAATGCTCCTTTCAGTCGTCAAAACAACGCCGCGCGCCGAATTCTGGATGCTGCGCGGCACATTTGGAACGGAGGATACGATCTGGAATCCAAGTTCTGTAAGAGGGACAATGAACGTGAGTAGTGAGTAACGTGGACAGCATACGCGGCGTACCGCCTTCAACTACTGTAGTTGTCAGGATACCGTAAGAGCCCATTGTCTCGACTCCGAGCGTCGAGATGATGTCGCAGCGTGCTACAGGCCACGGCCGCTCTCCGCCCACTAGCTATGAGGGCTTTCTCACTGTCACAGATCTTCGGCGCGTGGAAGTCCTCAAGGTGGAAGGTGAGTAGATTGGGAGACAGAGAGAGACTGTACAATTCACCAAGCGGCAGGTTGCCACATATCTCGCCAATGACATCACCAATCCATCGTTTCCCCTAGCAGTGTCTTGGAGGCAGGCATTTTTCAAACCGCGATGCCCCAGAGGCACGCCGCAACGATCGTCTGAAAGCACGAGGCCGTATCAATTTTCAGGTAAGCAACACCAACCGTAGTCCAGGGACGAGCTTATTTAGTTCACGAGGTGTAGTCTGGCTGCCAACAGCCGCATACTCGAATGTCCAGCAGCTCCGTAGAAGTCGTCGTTGCCAAAGATGCGTGTGGCTTGCCGCACATAAGTCTGCTGAAGGCCGGGCCCCCGGATGCGCAAGCGATAGCTCGTGCTTTGACGGACCGTCCTGCCATATTCCAGTCTTCAGCATCAACGTACAAGGAGATCTCACCGTCGAGCACGGCGGTCTTGAGGCATGTCGATTGCGGCGCGAGCGCGAGCGCGTATCCTCAAACCTCTCGCGGACTTGGATAGATCCCATCCTGGACGCTGAGCGTAGGCTGCTACTCCCCTTGTCCTTGCCCATGTATCTTGCGGACGGCTCCGCGGGCTACGGACGAGGACGTTGGATGCAGCAGACGCGGTGGACGCCACAGAAAAGTGTTGGACGCGCAGAATAGCCCCAACTTGAGTGTGCTCACCAATATCGCCATGCCGAAGGCCCTACTCTCCGTTTTCCGAGTCAATGACGGAAATACGCCTGTTGTCGCAGGGCATCAAAAACGCATGACCATAGCGTTGATGCAGTGCGATCTCTGATGAATACGCTTCAGATAATGCGCGAGGCGGAGGCGAGAATCTTCGCGCGCACCAAGACAAAAGAAAATGGGACGGAAAACAGGTCAACAAGTCGGACAGTTTTGGTCACAAGTACTAGGAGGCGGTTGAGCGTGGACGTGTCGAGCGGGCGAGATGCAACAGGTACAGGAAAGAGTCCGCGATGCTGATAATCGTCACGCCCATACTCCCAGCCTGAGGGGACAAATTGAGAATAAGTACGTATGCAGAGAGCAAGACAAGCCAGGTACTCACGCGCGGCCTGCGCACCGGGGTGTGCGCATTCGGGTTGCGCGATGGCAGGGCGGCCTCCGTCCACATCCAATATAGAGGTGCTGGCGGGCAGCCAAGAGGAAGATAGAACGATGATGAGTTGCCAGTGTGCGCGTGTTCGTGTAACACGGTTGATCAATCGAAATGGTGTGCCCGCACGAGAGGGAAGCACAGAGCGGCGCTTATGCCGCGGAACCCAACGCGAGATCGATAACAGAGTGCAATGCCGTCTGTGGCCATCGTGTTCTAGATTGATTGTAGTAGACCATGGGTAGCAGAAATGGCTATTACACTGCTGGTGCGCTGCCTACAGCTAACCCGATGCATTCAGTAGGAGGCGATAGCGGTACATCATGAAGAACGCACATCAAGAATCTTGACACATTCGGGTGTCTGCGTAGTAACCCCTCCAACCACTTCTCTCGCTACAGACGATTCCAGACTTCGTTACTGCGTCGTCCATTGGTGGATCTTGCGGGCGTCCACCATCAACTTCGCGCCATACGTGACCAGGATTGAAGCAGGACGGACCCAGTCTCCACACTGCGTGTGAGAGCTCAAGTCAGGTGGGCCGCGATGAGCTGCCAGCAAGCTAGTTGTCGTGGACGCGTTGCGAGAGGGAGACCAGAAAATTCAAAACCGGCCGAGGCGACCGGCCCGGTCGGGCTCCGGCGGGCTACCGGGCCGCGGGAGTACAGCCACCGACGTCTGCTCACCGCCCGTAACGGCTCAGTATTGTTATTTGTTCGAGAGCGTTGACCATGTAGCTATCCAAGATTCGTCGTGTGGCCCATCAACCCACCAACTACTTCATGGTAACGGTCATTTTCAGTATCCGATCGCTGACCAGGATGTCCATTTGACTTCAAACACCCTACACGTCGTGTCGTCGAGTCGAGTCTATGATTGATCGAAACTGTTTGCCTTACAGTCGGCCTGACCATCACCGCTCCGTCACGATGGCCCCGCGGAGTCTCTGAGCGCAACCGAGAACATGGCGGGCACATATCGCTTGCCACGTGTACGACCGTCGACGAACAAGCTTACTATGCGCCGCGCGCATATACGGTGTTCCTGTGAGAGTTGATGAGCGACCAGTACTCTGGGATCCAAAAGACCTTCCCACCCGCACGGAATAGCGCGCACTTACGTCATGAACTGGCCAGCAGACCCCAAATTGTGCATTGTGGTGCGCGTGCGCCGTATCCATCGACACTGGGCACCTGCTACTCGAGGCGCACTAAGTCTTATCTCGACGCGGGACGCAGTCCTCAGGCACGGGACGTTACCGGTCACCGGTCACCTTGCACGAGGAAGCCTTGGCAACAGGCGGAGACAGCAAGAGAGCGACCTTCTGAGGCGCCTTCCACGCATCTACCGTCGGCTCGCCCCAGGCGTCAGAACGTATTTGCCGCCGGCTCTCCTCGGTGCGCAGCCCTTGGCTCGCCGGTTAGTGATCTTAGAAGGGAGAGGACATGAATTACCTGCTGGGATATGCGCTGCGGACCAGCGCCCGCAGCTTCCAGTCCCGAGCGGGTGAGTGTGGGCTTGACTCTTGAGGGCTCGAGCAATGAGAGGATACGTGACTGATATTGTCGCGATGAGATTATACAGGGAAATTTTAACGCTGCCCATAGTCGCGTTGATGATCGGGTGCACTCATAGTCCAAACCTAGAGAGATGTATGGGTAAGATGAAAAGAGCGAAGCGAGCTATGTACTCACGGGAGGCGCACTGCTTGCAAAGAATCGAGGCGTCGAACAAAGCACGACGCACTGTGTGCATGCCTACGTAGCACGGCAGATAAATCGACATGGGCGTGGCCACAAGAGACGAAAAGCGGGGATTCGGCAGAAAACCCGCGCCCGATCGATGGCAAGCTGCAGGACGCGATCAGTACGAGGCGAAGTATCGACATGATGAAGGACGTACTGCGATGACGATACAGTTACCTCTACCCAGACCCATCTACACCATACGTCGTCCCTTGACAGATGTTTGCTGGAGCACTGGGGAATGCTGAGGCGGCGACGCGGCAGAGGCGCAAAACTTGGTAACTAGACATAATGTGACTGAGCTATCTCCGAGTCAGGCTGACCCTGCCTGAGGAACGTAGGTCCACGTCTTCATCAGCGGGCCACTAGGTGGGTTTTGTGATAGACGTGATGAGAGGAGGCTGGAGAGACCGAGCGCGACGTCGCTGCTTGTATTCGGGTTCGCCCCTATGTGAGCAATCCAGGTCAACACACATGCAACAGCGCATAGAGCAGAGCGCGCACCATTCGACAGCACGCACCCCACTCATCGATCTAGCCATCAAACGCCTGCATTTCATCCCCTCCTTCGTCCCGGTTTCCACATCCAGGTGAGCCTCCGCGGCGGATGTCCCTTGCGAGTTGACGAGACGATCTCTGATCTTTTGCCGTACATAGGGAGTAAGTTGCGCTTGCAATCTGCTGGTGCGAATCGTGAAAGTGAAGGATGGTCTATACTCAGTTGAACGGTCGGCGACGTGTCGGAGTCGCGGCCGCGGATATACATCGGGGCGTCCATTCCGCGTGGGAACCTATGTCTCCCCAGGTCTCCCCTTGCTCTTTACTACCGCCAGCCGAACCAAGCCCACAGTCTTGAAGCCTTGACCGACGGGTCCAGGGATGAATGTAAATTGTGTTGAACTCGAGATGCGTTGGCTGACTTACCACACAGTACTGACGATCGACAAGCTCGGCAACGCATTTCCAGTGCTTTCGAAATGGCAGCTACAATCCGGTTGAGTATGCATCATCGCGGCTATGGCGCGAGGGCTACTTATCGGCGCCGGAAATGCGGGTGACCGTATGCAGATTGGTGCGCGCTTTCGAGTTTCAGCGTCGCCCGGTTCTGACGCACTCTAGCTCGACCAAGCAGATCTTTATGGCATTCCCTTGCCACATGCCACAGAGCACAGGCCAATCATCGAAAAGCGCGGTGTGCCCATATCCCGGCGACGCTCCTATGCGTATCGGTCTACGTGATGTTAGGGAGAAGGGGCACGAGGACGTTCTCTGATGCAAGGGCCCACTTCGCCTGATGATGCATACAACTGTGAGCGTGAAGCATCGCTTTCATCGCTGACAATTGAATATTGTGGTCGCAGCGGGCAGCCAGCGGGCGGAGCAAGGTCCACCTCGTCGGTTCTGCTGTTGAGACTGCGCTCACGACCCATAATGGCGGATTCAATGCGGCGTCGGAGTCGAGCATGTGCGTCGTCTGTGAGTGGTTCCCAGAACATTGTGACGCCTCGAGATCTCGCGGCGAAGCTGATAATGGGGTCGTCATTACCGGGGCCTTCGTGAGATGGAGAACGAGCTCCGAGAAGAGTTGCTAACGGTACGGAGATCATGACTTCACTCATCGTGGACTACATCCGTAGGTCATCTGCGTTGCACAAGAGCGATCGGCGCAAGTCATCAACGCACGCATGGCAGGATGCGGTACTGAGACAGCTGTGGAGGCTATAGATTCATACACCTTGCAGATGCCTAGACAGAGTTCAACAGAACAGGGGGTCCCACTACCGTCGCGTACAGAGTGATCTCCGTTCTAGATGAGTTTCTTCGTTTCCATAGAAGGGGGGGGGGGGGGGGGGGCGCAGGCATATTAAACGACCATCTGCATTATCTGTCTCGCGCAGCTCTTCAGAAAAGTCGCAAAAATGTTCATATCAGACTACTAGTCGCTACACAATCCCAGATAAATAACACGTCTCATAACACATAAAAAAACATACAGTCAGCATGATGACTTGGCCAGCCAGTAACACTGCAGTGCCGTAGACACATCAAACAACAACGTACACCTATCACACTGAAACACGTGAAGACATGGCAGAGAATCATGTACTGGGACTCTCCTCGAACCCATAGCATGCGATCTCCTGCCAGTCAGCCAGATTCACACCCTCGATGTTGCCAGAGAATGTGATACTAGGGCCGTCGGAAGATGCATCAGGAGAGACGCCGCCAGATGTATCCGTGAAATTTATCTGTGCGTCTGTCTCTGGTTGAGCGCGAATGTTAGGGGTGTTCGCCTTGTTGGCAGTCTACAAAGGCGCACGAAAGTCGTCAGAAGAAGGCAGTGCGCACGGTGAAACTACTCACCACCGCTTCCTCGACCGGTGGAGAGCTGCCGGCACCGGGAGTCTTTTAGACAGTCGAGAGAGCCAAACAAACTGTCAGCACATCAGGAAAAATCTATATTGACATAGCATGAGTGGAAGCTATGTAGAGCAACAGAGACGAAACAGCCGTTGATGGAGTTCTGTGTAGTGTCCATAGTTGTGATGCGCGGTCTCGTAGCTCAACAGAGGTGACATAGTAGGGTGCCGTAGCTCTGTAGTACCCATAGTTGTGACTTACAGTTCCATAGTCAAGACCCACAGTCCCATAGCACGACGCAGCCTCCTCTGTGTTGCAGACTGTTCGCCGTATGGCATCATCATAGGTTGTCGTACTTGTACCGTACTCCATCCTGCCCTTCCTGCTGCGTGCTCGAGCGTGTCAGCCAACATGCTCGCGCTCGTCCGTCCGTGATGCTCGTATCTTGCATGCCGCGCGAGCTTGCGCTCCTCTGACGCCAGCCTAGCAAAAAAGGGTTGTGCTGTCTGCTCGACAGCACGAGTGTGTCAAGTCAGTGAGCGCGAGCCACGGCGTGCAGGAGGACGCGGACGCACCGAATCTGGCGAGCGGTCGTCTCCGGCACCGTCCATGTGGTGTGCGTTAGAGAGCGCAAGAGCCAACTCGCTCGAGGACGGGCACGTCGGCGTGGGTGCGCGATCGTGCTCACGGTTGTCCACAGCGGATGTCAGCAACCAATACGTCAGAGTGCCGTGCCACTCGGAAACCACGTACTGTGATCGCTCCCTGGGCCCGGGGCCGGCAAGGTTGCTACTCAGTGAAAACCCCGCTTATTTCCACTCACAGTGCATTATTGTTGTTGGTGCCACTTGGTGGTCAGCTTCTGAACGCGGAAGGCCTGTTGACACCGGCCCTAAACAAAGCACAAACAACCACAAACGTTGAACTTTTTTTTCTTGCCTGCGTCATCCGTCTCCCCCGTCTTCCCGTCTCTTCTCACCCCCTCCCACAACGCAACACTCAATGTGCGCCAGCCTGCCAACTATAGCATCGACAATGCGTGCACTTGCCCCCCGCATGCGATACACGGTCAAGAGGGTAAGCACGTTACAACTTCGAGACACGGACGTCATCGCTGATCATGGCTCGTGCGCTCACCGCAGTGCGTGTCGTCCTGCGTGCGCCAACCCATGTGTAAGTCATTGATCATCTCTACTTGTTTTTTGTTACACTGATGTCACCTTTTGCAGGAGCATAGCAACAACTTTGAGAGGGCGCTGTCCACGCCTCGAGCGACACCCACCGCCTCCCGCGTGTCCAACGTCGCACAGTATCGCCAATTGCCGTCCCATCAGAGCGACACCTGCTCAACCCACAGTGCCTTCGAGCATGCCCACCGCCGCCATCCAGCGCCCCCGCCAAGTCGACCTACCCCCGCCCCAAAACACAAACACGCGCGCGCTCCTCCGTGCCGACATCCTCGCCACGGCGACGCCCGCACGACCCGTTCGACCTGCTCACCGCGAACCCGCCGTACATCACGCGTGCTGAGTATGCCGCGCTCCCGCCGTCCGTGCGCGACTGGGAGGACCCCGCCGCCCGGCGGCGGGCTCGCGTTCTATCACGCCATCGCGGCGCTGTTTGCGGCGGGCTCGCGTTCTATCACGCCACCGCGGCGGTGCTTGCGGGCGGCGACGTGCTGCGTGCGGGCGGGTGCCTCTTCCCAGGCGTCCTCTACCTCGCCAGCCTCGGTAAGTTTCCCTTCTCCATCTCATTCAACCAGAAATCTGACACAAGCATATCCAGCTCTCGGCGTCGTCAAGCTCTGGACGTGCGGCGCACCGCTTAACGGCTTCTTCGCCGGGCACGGTGCGCACCTGTCGTCGTCACCTGCGCGCGGCTACTGTGGTACACAGGCACCGCGAGAGCTTCCTTGATGGAGCTGTTCCGCACATGCTGAACGTCGGCCGAAGTTGCCCAACACTCACACCTTTGTCCTTGCCCAGTGCTACATCCATCCTCCGAGCGCGCCTCTCATGCCCTCGAGCTACGCTCAGCGTCACCGTGCATTGCCCCAACACTCGCCCACCTACAACGCGCGCCGCCCACGATACTCCACCCACCGACTTCTCAGGGCAGCCTTGTGATGGTGTGACGGATACGGCAATGGCAATCATGTTTGCGAGGTTTGTTGCTTCGTAGTATATCCTTGTACATGCATGAGCAATACCATATGTTTTTTGTATGAAATTCCTGAAAATGTGTGATCAATAGTAGATGTATTGGTAGTATCTGGTAGTATATGTCTACGACGGACTCTGTAGTACTACGGAGGTCACCTATGCAGACCTCACTCATGCTATATGATGCTACAGTGCATGTGCTCCATGCTATGGGATGCTACGGAGGTCGCATGCGTCACTACCGAGTCCCAATAGACAGGGACTTGTCTACCATGCAACGGCCGCTACGTCACCTACAGAGCGACACGTAGGCAAGCGAATTTTTCCTGATGCAGCTGCAAGCAATGCAGGCGGTGAGAATAAACCCACCGCTTCTTCCTCGGTTGCTCCGGATCTGTCGCCGTGTAGCTCGCCCGACACAGTGCCTTCAGGAGGAATTTGGACCGTATCGGCTGCAGTCCCGTGAGCATTAGATCCTCAGACATGCCAGCAATGTAGGGCTCAGCTCACCGGTTGGACCGACCATCCCGGTTTGCCCAACATTTTGTACGGTATACGTCGCAATGTACACATGATCTGGGTCACCTTCCACGGTTGCCTGCATCGCAACATTTGGCCCTGTAGATCTTGTGAGTTGGCTACCAAAGGATGAAAAATCAATACTTGCCATCGGAGGTAGCATCACTAGGAACGACAAAGGAATATGTGACATGAGGTTGTTGGACTTGCCCACTGGGATGGCCGCCCCCCGGTACTAACTGCCGCATTGCCAAGCGTGAGGATCTCGATTCTAGAAGCGCGCGTTGGCCCCATAGAGTAACACACCTGTGCAACTATTTTCCTTGTCTTCTTCTGGTACTTACGAACCGCAATGAACGTCTGAAAGGCATTGCGTTTTTCAGCCTCAGCATCGAGGATGTCTCTAGCTTCCACAACGCTGCGACCTCATTAGATCTGAATTACTCGGAAAAGAGTGAAGAAGCTATCAACGTACGACGCAAGTTCGTTGGCGATCTTGTGGCGGGACATTTCATCCATCCCGTTCCAGTGGAGTTCCAACTGTTCTTTCATCCACTCCTGTGCGTCTGATGCCTTCTCGTAGCTTTTTTCGGAGGAGAATATATGCACCACGTCATTAATGACTTGGAAAAGCGTAGAGGCAGCGTGGACTGCCGCACTGGGCGCGATATAGAGCATACTGTCAATAGGACGCGCGGAAAGTGTGGTGAGGACGAAGATTGAAGACGGAGGCGGAACAGCGTAAGGGTACACAGCGGAGAAGCGCGAAGGAGGTCGGGTACTTTCTGAGTGCAGGATGATGAAAGCAGGACAGCTTCTGTCTCGTCTTATATGCAAAACAAATTCAGTGAACCCCGAGCTGATCAGCGTCTTCCCATGAACAATTGAGATCTCTGAGTCCAGGTCCTCAGCAAATCTCCTTTGGGGACTTGAAGCCTAGCAAGTTTTCAGCACAAGTTTCACGTCCGTCGTCAACGCCCAGCCCAGTAAGCAAACACGCCAAGTGACTTCTCACCTTACAACAACACTGCCCATCAGCCAGTAAGTGAAGTCATTGTTCTCGTTGCGTCGCGCACGGCACCCGAAACCGTGACATCGGCCTGGGCGCCACTCTTCGAGCGCTTGTACCGTTGCGCTGACGGCTCTGAAGAAAGACTGTTCGCTCCAGAAGCTCCAGGCATCTTCTCTTGGAGCTAGTGCGCCTACTTTACGCCGCCCATACAACTTTTGCGGTGCACAGATTCCCAGGACGGTGGGCAAAATGCACAATGTCTACGTGCTTGACGCGCCCGTCCGACTTCCCATTGTTCGTCTTCAGACATATCATACATTAAATCGTGTCACAGACAGGTAAAGCCAATGATCGGGGACCTTACGCACCTTCTGGTAGCTGGCGAGCCGTGATGATCGCCCTGCACAGGCGGCGGCGATCCCAATAGAATGGTTTCTACGTCGCTCTGCTACGCACCATTCTTCTTTCGCAATGCTGCTCCGCGCAATTGTGAATAATATCCGCACTGTTCTTGATTCCATATTCCACTCCTCCGATCGTTCTCGTGCAGACCTTGCAAACGGCGTGTCACGTTCGCTCAGCTCGGCTGTTTCCAGCTTCCCGGTGATGCAGTTCAGGCGACCGCATCCCGGCGCCCTCTGGCAATTGTTCGCCGAAGTGGCCTCGAGCGGCCTGCAAGGTCATTGATCATCTGTCGCACCGGCATAGGGTACGCGCCATACTCACACGTTCATGTAATATACACGGACCTTTTCCCTTTCCGCAACAACGCCGACTTCGATCATGGCATGCACGCCACGTGCCACACGCCGCATGCCAGTGTCTTGTTTCTCAAAACGGCCTCAAGAGAGACGATCCTCGACTGTTCCGTCTAAGCAAGTTCAGCATTGTGTGTACACACCGAGCGCCCCAGAGATGCGGCGGCCAGGGCCGTATGAGTTGTATCCAGATGACCGCGTCACCTGAAATTAAGCGAAGCATCCCTACCGTCAAGCTTCCCTGCCTGTCGCCTAGATCGCTTCGCCTGATACCGTCACTGTGTCCCGCTGTCATGTTGACGACCACGCCGGACGAAGTTGCCTCCGTAAGAGCGCTGCGAAGAGGCGCGCGGGGGTTGAGCGTTGAGGTAAGCGAGACTGGGCGCGATAGCGGGGATCGCGACGAACTTACGAAGGACTACGCCCTGGCTTGCAGTTCCGGGCCTTGTACCCTCTGAGTACTACAATCATGCTCCTTTCAGTCGTCAAAACAACGCCGCGCGCCGAATTTGCGCGGCACATTTGGAACGGAGTATAAGATCTGAAATCGAAGTCCTGTAAGAGGGACAATGAACATGAGTAGTGAGTAACGTGGACAGCATGAGGGGCGTACCGCCTTCAACTACTGTAGTTGTCAGGAGACCGTAAGAGCCCATTGTCTCGACTCCGAGCGTCGAGATGATGCCTCAGCGTGCTACAGGCCAGGGCCGCTCTCCGCCCACTATCTGAGAGGGCTTTCTCACTCCAAACAAGCCTGCGGCGCGCGGAAGTCCTACGTGTAGAAGGTAAGCAAATCAGCAGACATATAGAGACCAGTGCAAATTTCACCATACGACAGGTTGCCACATATATGATATCTCCAATCCATCGTTTGCCCAGCGGTGTCTTGGAGCAGCATTTTCGAACTGTGATGGTCCCAACCCGCGCCGCGACGATCATCTGAAAGCACGAGGTCATATCATTATTCAGGTATAACCGTGGTTTAGGGACGAGCTTACTTAGCTCATGAGGTGTCGTCTGGCCGCCTACAGCCGCATGCTCAAATGTCCGGAAATGTCTGAATCCCCGGATGTGCAAGCGATAGCCCCAATTGCGGCGTGCTCTGACGGACCTTTCTGCCAACTCCGGTCTTTAGCAGCGACGTACAAGGAAATCTCACCTTCGAGCATGCGGTTTTGAGACGTGTTGATGGCAACGCAGGCGCGAGCGCGTCAACGTTGACACTACTGGTCCAGATACTCTCGCAGACTCGGATCGAGCTCTATAGCCAATCTGCGGTTAGCTGACAACCTGCGCACACGCTCGTTTCCTCAGATGGGGCACGCCGACTCACCACCTGCTCTCATGAATTCGTCCTGCGATGATGCCGACATCGTCGTCCAAACACCGTCTCCATCGCCATCGCCAGCATCACGACGGCACCAACTCCTGAACGCTTACCGTCGGCCGCCGCTCCTATTGTCCTCGCCCATGAATCTTGCGGAAAGTTCCGCGGGCCACGTACGAGGACATTGGATGCAGCAGACGCGGTGGACGCTACAGACAAGGCGTTGGACGCCCAAGTTGAGTGTGTGCTCACCGATATCGCCGCCGTGCCGGAGGTACCCTGTGCCTTCGCATCTACCACGCCCGCCTCTCCGTTGGTATGAAGATGCGACTAGTGCCGCAAGACGTCGACACGGCATGACCGTAGCGTGGAAGCAGTGCGATCTATGATGAAGACGCGTGAGGTATGGCGCGAGGCGGAGGCGGAAAATTTCGCGCTCACGAGGACGACAGCAATTGGAACTGGAGATAGATAGACAGCGTCGGACAATTTTGATAGCAAGTCGTAGGTGGCGGTTGTGCGTGGAGGGTTCGATCGGGGTGAGGGCGACAAGAGGCAAGCGGTCGTGTTCGGCGTCGTTCCGAGACGGCGCGGAGACTCGGGTTGGACAACGATAAGTGCTGAGCGCATGCTCCTAAAGCACTCCTAGGGTTATGCTCCGCATTGTGGAGGACGAAATGGACTGGATGAGTTTTGCCAGAATGTCCTGCACGTGTCAAATAGAGAAGCAAGTGAGGCCACGCACACACCATTTCTTCGCCTCCGTGCACCTCCTCTGACCCGATTCTTGATCTCCTTGCCTGCTCTTCTGCCAGAGCGTATTCAGAAAGTGTGATATGGGGAGGGTAGGAAGCAGGCGGGGCCCGTGGCCGCGTTGTCGCGCCGCAACATGGTTTGAAGATATTCTCTTCAAAACCAAGCGAGATCTCATCGAGATCGTATTTGACGATTGCCGACTGAATGATACAACTTTGCCATGAAGTCGAGCGCCCACTCCTTTCAACTCTTTCCCCCACACTCCTTCGCTTCCAACAAATCCTTGTTCTTTCACTTTCATTCTCTATCCAGTCCCCATCATGCATTTCTCCCTTATGCCGAGTATCTGGCATGCCGTCGATCGACTCCGGGCCGCAACAACTCGCCTGGCCCAATCTACGACTGCCACCAGTATGTGCGCTTATGCGCAGATTCCCTAACGACACTGACCGTACCATCACCACGCATCTCTCAGACTATGTGGCATTGCCTGACGAAGAGTTGTTCCGTCCGAGCCAGGATATTGAGAAGGAAGAGCAGACGAATCGGCTGTATTCGCTGGCGGAATTCGTCTCTCTGGAATCATCACCGTCTCGCCCTGCCCACCTCGTCGCACCTATCTGGAACAACGCACTTCTAGGTCGGCTCAGTCCTTTGCCGGAGTTCAAGGCTACTGGCACATTCACGTTCGCATCCCATCCGTTCCCCACTTCCTCCAGCACCTGCGTTGAGTCCCGTTCGGAGATGTTCCTTCGCCCCGAGCTCGATATTGCGCCGCCTCGCCGACGTCTATGGTGCGGAGAAGTTAGCGGTCAGGAGCAGCTCGATGCAGAACACCTTCATGTGCGGTTCTCCTACGACGGATACACGGAGTTTGGGCGCATCATGCATTACTTCGGTCAAGATGAGCAACATGCCGTATTCGCCGCATTACTGGTACGCGCACCTCATCGTTCCCAGTACTCTCGCCCGCGCTTTGTCTTCCTCGAGGTTCCCCTGGAGCATTGCGCACCCTCGACTCTGCCCACCGATATTGTCTTCGCCCCCATCATCGAGCTCTCCGAAACCGACACCATCGAGTCCCGTCATATCATCATCGAACGTCCAGAACTCCCTGACTCGTCTAGCCCCGGTGATGGGACCCGCAGCGCTACAGGCACCGAAACGGACCAATCACACCGCTACACCAAGACACACACCCCCGAGACGCCCCACAGGCGTCGCGGCACCGGCACGACCACGGGACAGCACAAAGCGAGCGAGCGTCTGGGGAGGAGACGGAGAGCCGAGGTAGGGAGTCGGAACGGTCGGGCGCGGAACTTGGTAGGACGCGTAGGAGCGCAGACGCGTGGGAAGAGCTGACGAAGCAGCGGTATATAGACGCGATTCGACTTGTTGTAGGGACACTTTTGGACCTGGGGCCTACACCCGAGACTACACCTTTCATTCCTGCTTCACAGAGAGCATCGCACGACGCGACACAGCCAGACCACTGGGCCGACACGATGCCTTAAACCAGGAAGCCGTAGCGACATCCGGGTCGCGCCACCTTTGCGATACCACGGGCTACGCTGCCCCGACTCAACCACAGACTGGAGTGATACAGTGTGGTAGGTTTTATGACTGACGTTTATATTCCAGGATAGCGACTCGGACGGTACAAGCGCGGGGACACAGGTCGGACGGTCGGACGGCAAGGGCGACTCCGCAACTAGGACGGACCGGCGGCGACAGACGGGAGGGTCGCACCGAATAGTGTGGGAAGAGACGCAACGTGCGACGGTCGGACGGGAGCGGAGAGAGAGAGAGAGAGGGGGAGAGGGCCGCAGGACGAGGGCAGGACCCGCGGGGTCCTGGGTGGTTTGTTCGGGGCACGGTCGCGATCTTGGGTTTCTTCCTCCGACCCACTACCTCTTGGGCCAGCGGTTGGCTGCTCGCTCCCTCCATTTCTATCGACGTTCCCGGGGCCTCCCCCAGGGTTCACCTCATCATTTGTGGAGCCCACCGCGAGGGGGCTAGTGTCAACCGCTCAGCAACCCGATGGCACCAAAGGCGAGGGTTATCGTAGAGCCCACTCGACGTGCACCGCCCCGATCGGCCCCGTCGGAGTACTCGACCAGTCAGCGGGCGGAGTCCATGCCAGGACACCTCGCATCGTCGGAAGGTGGGGCGTCGGACGAAGAGCGCGCGACTTCCAGCGCTGAAGGCGCCGAGGGCGACAACGAAAACGACGACGGCGAGGCATCGGGTGTGTCGGACGCAGCACCCGAGAACGACGGGGATGCTGCGGGCGAGGCTCCCGGCGATCAAAACGCGGAGGCAGGCCCTGTCCAATCGGAAGAGTCGGAGCACGGTTGGGATGGTAGACGGTCCCTCCATCAGGAGCTCCTGGACGTCAATGAGGCGTCGATCGAGTTGCTGACTGGCGGAGCAATGCGACAATGGTCGTCGCCGGAGCTTACCCCGTCGGAATCGGAGCCCGAAGTGGCTGCGCTGATTGACGAGGACCGAGACGAGGCACAGGTGCCTTCCGACAGCGACCGCTTGGCTTCCGACCGCGGAAACGTCGGAACGCACGGAGGTTTATCAGGAGACGGGCGTGGAGCGGCCGCACAGGTTTCCCGACCAGTTTCTCCCACATCGCAATCCAGTACTCCGTTATCGCGTTTACCCCGTCGCACGACCATGGCCACTCCGATGCCTACCCGTGGCGACCGCCAAGCCCCTAAGTTCGACAATCTTAAGCCGCGCGAGCTGCAACGCTATTTCGCGGAGTTGAGGCACTTGTTCACGCGGGCGGGTATCGAGGACGGCCAGGACCAGGAGAAGAAGGAGCACGCCACGCGATACCTGGACGTCCTTACAGCAGACCAGTGGCAAAGCCGACCCCAGTACGCGGGCAATGCGACGTTCGAAGAGTTCGTGACCGCGATCATAGCGCTATACCCCGGAGCGGACGAGGAGCGCAAATACACGATGGGCGACCTCGATCAGCTCGTCGCCGAGACAGCCCGCCGAGGCATCACGACCATCGGCGACGTTGGGGAATACTATCGCGGTTTCTACGCGATCTCCCAGTTTCTTATAGGGCGGCAGCGTATCTCCGAGCGCGACCGCGACTACACTTTCTTGCGTGGATTTCAGAAGGGACTGCAAGATAGGATAGAGCAGCGGCTGCAGCTGAAGTATCCCGACCACGACCGCGACGGCCCGTACCCGATGGACCAAATAGTGGAAGCGGCGCGGTACGTGCTGCACGGCACGTCGAGCACCCCGCGATCGGCAGGGCTCAGCGTCCCCGCGGGTCTGGCCGACTTGTCCCAACCCGTGGCCGTCAAGGCGGAAGAACCTGCGATCAAGGTCGAGCAGTTTGCCGCTCTGATGGAGAAGGCGGCCGAGCAGATCGCGAAAGCGTATAGCGCGGGGAGAGCCGATGCGATGGGGATGAGTAACGCAGGCCCGCAGCCGTCGGCGTACACGCGCGGGCCACCGGGCCCGATGATGGCGTCGGCCGCTCGTTTCGATCGTCCTCGCCCGGCCCCGGGACAGGATGGCGCCAGGTGCTCGTTCTGCAACGGCCCCGAGCACTTCATCCGCGAATGCCTCGTCCTGCAAGACTACATAGCGACGGGGCGGGTGGTACGCAACGAGATGAACCAGGTGGTACTCAAGAGCGGCAGGCCAGTGCCATTTGGGCTAGGCCCGATTCAAGCGAGGGTAGACGAATATTATCGCACGGACCCGTCCGGGCTGCGCGCCGACGTCGCGGCCAGAGTCGCGGGCAACGCGACGGAAACAATGATGTTGGCATCGACAGGCCCCATCGCTGTCACCGACTACCCACTCCGACCTGCGCGCGACCAGCCCGTCGCCGGGCTCATCCAGTTAATCCCGCCATTGACGGACGACGAGCGACTAGAGGAGTTGCGTCAAGAGATGGCGGTGCTAACACTCATGAAGGAGCAGAGGAACGCCGGCCGGGTCCGAAGGGAGGCTGCGATTCGCAACGGAGAGTTACCGCCACCAATCGGGCCGCTGCCCGGGGAGAGAGTGCGATCCAGGAAGCTAGTCCCTGAGGTGGTGATATCCCCGTCGAAATTCACGGCAAAACGGTCGAAGGTTACGTTCGCGGTGCCCGAAGATCCAGAGGAGGCGGAAGAAGCGAGGGAAGCGAGCGAGGGCGAACCGACAGTCGAGAAGGACCCCAACGAGATAGAGCCGGAACCCATCCATCCGTTTGCCTCCGTACCCGACGCAACCTACATACCCGTCGGGGACGCGTCCCGACCAGACAAAGGGAAGAAGCCAGTCGCCGCCTATACCAAGGACACGCCCATCCATAGGGAAGAAGTCGCGAAGGAAGTCTACGGCCGCGCGATGGGGACTTCCGTCACTCTGACGCAGAGCGAGTTACTGTCGCTGGCGCCAGAAGTACGCTCCCAGTTGCGATACGCTATCACCCCGCGACGCATAGCGGCCCCGGTATTGTCCAGCGGGGACTCCCCAGTAGCGGTCCTGCACACGGCCGTAGCGGAAGGCGAAGATCCTACCAAGGAGTGGTCGGACTTACCAGGCGACTTGTACGAGGAAGAGCGCGAGCAGGAGAGAGATCGAGCGCGGGGATACACCTCGCACATGCCGTCGTCGTTCTTGCAGGCCATACAGAGCCAGCCAGCGGTGCCGCCTCGCGGGTCGCTAGTGCTCTCCGACCCGATGCTGACGTTGATGAGTGCCTCGGCCGAGAAACCGGCCCCGCTGGTGGTCGCAAAGGAGTCATCGGCATTGCGAGCGGTCCTGCCCTTGGTGGATAACCAAGCGCACATTGAGGCCATCCTGGACCCAGGGTCGCAGGTCATCTCCATGTCCGAGGACGTTTGCCATTTTCTCGGCCTAGCATACGATCCCGCGATCACACTGGACATGCTTTCCGCCAACGGCTCGATTGACAAATCCCTCGGGCTAGCCCGCAACGTAGCGCTAAAGCTAGGCGACATTACGCTCTACGTGCAGATACACGTCATACGTTCTCCGGCCTACGACATCCTGCTAGGGAGGCCCTTCGACGTCCTCACTGGGAGTATAGTCCGCAACTTTGAAGATGAGCGACAGACCATCACGATCACCGATCCCAACACTCAAGCGACGGCGACCGTCCCGACAGTAGAGCGAGGCTCGCGTCGCATCGTTCAGAGCGCCGGCGAGCGCAGGGATTTTCGGCTCTAGAGGCGTCGTTGGACGACCAGGCGGAAGTGGCGCTCGTCCTCGAGTTCACGGGCGACGCCGCCGATCCTATTTCCGTGGAAGCCGTGGTCCCCTTCGACTCCTCTAGTTCGCCGGAAGAGTTACGAGCAACCTATCTATCATTTTGCGATCTCCCAGAATCTACCCCTCCCATATTTAATCGGCCGACAGACGCGACTTTGGACGCTCCGTCGGCGCCCGTCTTCTTTCTCGCCCCAGCCGGGGTGCCCTCGTTCGCGGGCGAACAGGAATTTCGCGACTGTAAGTCGTTGCCTAGCAGCGCGCGGGCACGCGCGGTTTTCGCAGCGACCAAGAAAAAGTATAAGCCCGCCCACCTAAAAGTGAAGCCAGTACTAGCCGACTTGCCTGGGCAGTTCAGAATCATACGCGACATACGAGGCGACCCGCTAGCGACACTACCCAAGTTACCGACGAAGCCCCCGACTTCCGGCCGACGGGGCGTTACACCGAGGAGCGCCGCGACCAATTCGACGTAGTTCACGAGGGGGACTTCTTGTGGAAGGAGGAACGCAAGCTGATGCACCATTTTATGTGCGAGCACAACGGTGCGTTCGCGTGGGACGACAGCGAGCGAGGCCACTTCCGCGAAGATTTCTTTCCGCCGGTCACGATACCCGTCGTACCGCACACGCCATGGGTACAACGCAACATACCGATCCCGCCGGGAATCTACGACCAAGTCATGGAACAAATCAGTCGGAAGTTGGCCGCGAACGTCTACGAACCATCCAATTCGTCGTATAGGTCGCGGTGGTTCTGCGTGGTCAAAAAGGATGGAACGAGCCTGCGCATAGTGCACAGCCTGGAGCCGTTAAACGCCGTCACGATAGCTCATTCCGGTGTGCCCCCGTTTACCGACCAACTGGCCGAGCAATTCGCGGGTCGGGCTTGCGGCGCGATGCTGGATCTGTACGTCGGATACGACGAGCGAGCGTTGGACCCAGCGTCGCGCGACCTCACTACGTTCCAGACCCCTTACGGCGCGCTGCGGTTGGTAACACTACCGATGGGCTGGACGAATTCAGTGCCTATCTTCCACGACGACGTCACACATATCCTGAGGCCGGAAATTCCCCACGTCACGATACCGTTTATTGATGACGTACCGGTCAAGGGCCCCGCGAGCGAATACAAGGACGACCAGGGGAAGTACGAGACAATCGCTGACAACGAGGGCATCCGCCGATTTGTCTGGGAACACTTTCAGAATCTCAACCGCGTCGTACAGCGCATGGGTTATTCGGGCGGGACGTTTTCGGGTTGGAAGACTATTTTGTGCGCGCCCGAAATTGTCGTGGTCGGACACCGCTGCACGAGGGACGGGCGGATCCCCGACGAACAACGGGTGGCTAAGATTGTGAATTGGGGGCCATGTCAAGACCTGTCTGATGTACGGGCGTTCCTCGGGACGGTCGGGGTGCTGAGGATCTTCATCCACCATTTCGCACATCGCGCGCATGCGCTCACGCACCTTACAAGGAAAGATGTGCCGTTCGAATTCGGAGCGGAACAGTTAGCAGCTATGGAAGATCTCAAAAGCGCGTTGCTGGAGTCGCCAGCTCTGAAACCGATCGACTATCAGTCGGGCGAACCGGTTATCCTCGCGGTCGATACGTCTCCTATTGCGGTCGGGTTCTTGCTGTGCCAGGCTGACGCCGACGATCCGAAGAGTCGCAAGAAGCGTCGGTACGCACGGTTTGGGTCCATCGCGTTGAACGATCGCGAGGCGCGTTTTTCGCAACCAAAGTTAGAATTATACGGCCTGTTTCGGGCGCTCCGCGCGCTGAAGATATATCTCATCGGAGTGCGGAACATGGTCGTGGAAGTCGACGCACGCTACATTAAGGGCATGCTCGACAACCCCGATATTGAACCCTCAGCCAGCATGAATCGGTGGATTATTGCCATTCTAATGTTCCATTTCGTCCTCGTTCACGTGCCCGGCCTATTTCATGGACCTGACGGGATGTCACGACGAAGGCGCCAACCGGGCGACGTACCAGAAAACGAGCACGACGGGTTCGAGGACTGGGTCGACGCCATGTATGGATTTATTCACCTCGTAAACGCATACGTACCGCGCAGTACAAGGCCACGGTCGGGGGATCCGCGCGACCACCCAAGGGCCGCGATCGCGACGTTCGTTACCCAGGCCGCCCCGACAGAGTTGTCTTACGACGCCGTCGACCGCGACATCAAGGCGCAGCAAGCCGACGAACGAATCGTGCGAGTACGGGAATGGCACAACACGCTCCAGCGGCCGGAAGGCCTAGCAGACCAAGAGTATGCGACGTTCCTGCGGTACTGCACCGAGTTCTTCCTCGACGGCACGAGTCTCTTTCGCAAGGAGCCCCAGGGGCGACACCAACTCGTACTGCCCCCGGAACGCCGCATAGGAGCCCTGAAGGCGTGCCACGACGACGTCGGCCATCGCGGCGCGTACCCGACGAAGATGTTTCTCCTCGAACGCTTTTGGTGGCCCTACATGGACCGCGACGTCGCGTGGTTTGTGCGATCGTGCCACATCTGCCAGGTGCGGCAGGTGAAGCACGTGCTGATCCCCCCAACGGTCGCGACGCCGGCGCCGCTGTTTGCCAAGATGTACGCTGATACCATGCACATGCCGGCTTCACGGGGCTTTAAATACATCGTACAAGGAAGGTGCTCGGTCTCGCACTTCCCAGAATGGCGTATGCTGCGACAGGAAAACGCGAAGTCGCTCGCACGATGGATATTCGAGGACGTACTCTGTCGCTGGGGAGCGCTCCGGGAAATTGTAACGGATAACGGAACGCCGTACCTGGCAGCGATGAAGCATCTCGAAGAAGATTACGGCGTGCACCACATCCGCATCTCCGGTTATAACTCGAGATCCAACGGAATCGTAGAGCGATCACATTTCGACGTCCGACAGGCCTTGTACAAAGCCGCCGACGGTGACGCGAGCAAGTGGGCCGCGGTCGCACACTCGGTATTCTGGGCGGACAGGATCACGACGCGCAGGCGTATGGGCTGCTCCCCCTACTTCGCGGCGACCGGCACGCAGGCGTTGATGCCCCTCGATATCGTCGAAGCGACGTACCTCCTACCACCGCCCGACTCAATACTGTCGACCACGGATTTAATCGCGCGACGCGCTGTCGCACTACAGAAGCGCCGCACCCAGCTCCGCACACTCCACTCGAAGGTGTTCGACAAGCGGCGGCACGATGCTCTAATTTTCGAGCGCGACCACGAAGTGTCGATCAAGAATTACGGCTTCCAACGAGGGGACCTCGTCCTGGTGCGCTTCACGCAGTTCGAGAAATCGCTCGACCGCAAGATGCTGCCCCGTTACGACGGTCCGTTCATCGTAATCGGACGGCGACGCGGCGGGCCGTACGTCCTGTGCGACATGCACGGGGCGGTCTTTGACAGGCCCACAGCGGAGTTTCGCGTCGTTCCGTACTTCGCGCGACCGCACATCACGCTACCTCCGCTGCCGGAGTTCATTGACATACCCGCCAGGCGACTAAACGAACTCCTCGGGCAGCCTGACGTCGACGCCCAAGCACAGGAATCACGCAGCATCGACAGCGACGCATCGGACACCGCGAGCAACAGCGCAGAAGACGGCAGTGTCACCTGACAGGCCCTGTACCGCTGCTGGGGTCAGCAGTCTCAGTCGGGGGGAGGATGCGACGAGACGAGACTAGGAGGCACGCTAAGGAGATACACCACGGACAGTACATTGACCCTACTGATTTAACTTATTTTTCTTCCTCCTTTGTGGTGGGGGAGCACTAAAATTCTATTTTTACGAGCACATGCAGGTGGACAGCACACGAGAATCAAGAAAGGTAGCAGAGGTACGCTACGCAAGAAAAGGGAAAAGAAAACACGTCGAGCGGCCGGGTATCGTACAACTATAGAAGGGGAAAAGGACAGGGAAGGTCGGGAAAACGTACACTACTCGTCGACGTCCATGGCGACGGCCTCCGCGGAGGCAGCACCCTCCTCAGCAGCCGCCTCGCTGCTCTCCTCGTCCGTCGCGACTTCCCCGCCCTCGGCCACAGCGACGCCCGCGTCTTCTTCTTCCTCCTCATCCTCCGCATCGGCAGCACCGTCCGACGGTCGGTCGACCTCGTCGGGACCGTCGCTCTTGGCTGCGACTACGTCGTCCTCCTCGCTGCTCTCCTCGTCCGTCGCGACTTCCCCGCCCTCGGCCACAACGACGCCCGCGTCTTCTTCTTCCTCCTCGTCCGTCGCAACTTCCCCGCCCTCGTCACCATGGTCGGCCGCAGCGTCCGACGAACCCGCGACGGGAGCCGGGCTGGCACGACCCGAAGCGTGGTCGTCCTCCTCCTCGTCGGGACTCGGCGGCTGGTCGGGGACGGCGAGCTCGTCTTCGTCCTCGTCGGAGTCGGCGGGATCGCCCGGCGTCGAGGCGGCGACGGAACTCGGCGGGATGGTGGCAATGGCCGGCGAGTCGGGAGCGTGGGCAGCGCTAGGCCCGGCGATGGGGGAACCAGGCGGCGAGGGAGAGGGAGCGGCGTCGGAGCCGGGGACCTCGGACGTGTCCCGCGCCCCGTACCGATGAGTCAACTGCGCCCAGCGAAGGAGGAGGCGGTCGTGGCGGTGCGGCCAGGTGAGGAGGACGGTCCGACTGGCATCGAGCTCCGCCTGGACGAGGGCGATGGACTCGGCGCCCTCGGGGAAGCGGTCGGCAGCCGGGAGCGACTCGAACCGACCGACATCCGCGTCCACAGACGACAAGACCTCGGCCAGGAGCTCGCGGGCGCGGCGCGGGGGATCTGTGAAAGGGGACCAGAGTCGTCAGAAAGGGGACCGGCGAGAGACGGGGGAGCACCCACCCATGGAGTCGGCGGACGCGAGCAGGTCCTCCAGCAGGCGGGCGGTGGACGACATCGCGGCGGCACGAGGTGCCGAGCGAGACCGCGGGGCACGAGAAGCAGCCCGCGAGCGGCCAGAACGCCCGCGGTTGGAGCGGGGAGGGGGAGCGAGCGGTCGCGTACCGTCCGCGAGCACGGCGCCGGAGCAGGATTTTCGCTGCGCGCGGCAGCGGATGCACTTCGAGGGTCGGTGCGGCTTGAACTCGCACCGCTTGGGCCCTTGCTTGAAGTTCGTGGCACAGCGGGTGCACCGGGTGGCAGTCTGCGAAACGAGGGGCGTGAGCCAGAGCGGGTACAGCGGAAGGATGGCGCGACTTACCTTGAGGCGCTCGCCGGCGTAGCGCTCAGTGTTTGTGGGGCGGCGGTCCGACTTGTGGAACATCGCATCGCCGTCCTCGTCGACCGCCTCCGACAGCGAGTCGTCGAGGCCGACAGGAGGCGACGGCGACGAGGCGCTACGGCGGGAGAGGGCGGGCGCGACGGAGGCGGGGGTCAGACGGCCCCTTTTGGTGGGGCGACCACGGGCGGAGCGGGGGCGAGGCGGCGAACGGGGAGACGATGTAGGCGCGGGCGAGCGCGACGCGCGGCGCTTCCCCGCGACCTTGGCAGACACCGAAGCGGTCGACACATCGGTGCGCGCAGCGTGGCGCTCACCCCGAGCAGAACGAGGGGACGCAGGGGGTACAGCGCGCGGCAGCACAACCTCGACACGGTTGGCGGGCACGCGGCGAGCCTGTGAGCGCAGCCGGGGGCGTGTTAGCGGCGATACAGGCAAGACGGGAAGCTGACGCACCTTGGGGCGACCGGTACGAACTGGGCGAGTCTCCGCCTCCACGTCCCCTCCAGCGACGACAGCGGGCGGCAGAGTAGCGGCGGGTCGGGTAGGCGGCGGGGCGGACGCGGGGGCGTCGACGGCGTCCTCGTCCTCCTCCTCGTCGTCGAGGGCCTGGTGCGGCGGACGGACGGCCTCCTCGAGGGCGTAGAAGCGCGCCCGCGCCGCGGCCGAGAACGTAACGCCGCGATCACGAGCGTCGTGGTAGGTGCGCTGAGCGGCGACAGACAACGAAGAGTTAGCGGGGTTGGCAAGGACTGTGAGAGCGGGCGCACCATGAACTGGCGGACTTGGGGCCGCAACAGAGCGAGCTGAGGCTCGGCGGTGGCGTCGCGAGCCATGCCCGCCAGCAAGGCGTGCTGGGCGTCCAGCAGCGCGCGGGTGGCAGCGGTGTCGGCGGAGGATGCGGCGTCCATGGGAAAGGAATCGGGGTGTCGAGGGAGGGAGCGAGTGAGGGGGAAGGAGGGAAGAAGGGCGACGGCGACTTCGCCACAGGCGCACGAACAATGGCGCGTGCGTGGGAGCGACCGGCCGCGTGGCCCGGCCAGAGCGCTGGTTTTGCCTCCGAGCGCCCACGACGCCGGGTCGATCCGCGATCTGATCAGCGATCGTTGATTTGATCCCGCGACAGGCCCCGGACCGGTGCGGGACGCCACGCGCGGCTCCGACGCCGCGTGGCGGGCACGTGTTGCTGGCGCGAGCGAAATCGCACAAGTCGTTGGCGCCCGCCCCTCCCACGGGGCGCGACCACGGTACACTGGCGTCGCACAAGCGGGTAACGCGTCGCAAGTTCAATACTCGTATTGGGAGGCATTCAACGACGTACATGCGGGCACAAGGCACTACACTAACGCGGGCTCTTTCTTTCCCTTTATCTCCCGACGCTCCGACAGTGCGACGACGCTACAGCGTGGCAGGATCGTCACGCGGGATACGCCCCTGCTGATTGAGGCGCCCCCGAGTCGCACCCCCGCCTCGACGACCACGGTGCGCGTTTTGCCAACCCATCGGGACTGCGCGGAACGTCACGACCTCGTCCAAGAACATCGTCGGGTCGCTGTGGACGTCGGCCAATAACTCGGTGGGGAGGTTCGACGCGAGGATAGCGCTCTCAATGGCGGTGCGCGCATGAAGACTGTCGATAGTGGTGGACCACTGCAAGGCGTCGCGCAGATACGCGGCAGCGGCGGCCTCCAAGAACCCATCCGCAGAGTCAAAGGCGTCGGCATACGGACCCCAGCGACCACGCGCGCGGCGGTCGTCGGGTCGCGCAAGTTGCGCGATGGTGCCGTAGATCGACGCCAAGGTCGCCACGGTCTCGGTGGTGTGGGTAATGAGCGTATCGGACAGAGGGTGCGCGAGGGTACGCAGGAGGTCGGGGAGGGATATGCCGGTGGTCGAGTAGGAGAGGCGATGGACCTCGGACAGGAGGGCCTCTTCCCCGCCGTTCAGGCGCTGAAGAGCCGAAGCGCAAGCATTCATGCCGGCAATGAACTCCGCGTGGACTGTCGCGTCGATGCCCGCTCCGCGACCGGTGGGATGAGCGGCCAAGCAGAGCTCACCAAGGCTGCGACGGTACTGGGGAACGGACGTGCGGCCCGACTCAAATGCGGCCCACAGGGCGCCCTCGCAGAGGCGCGAGAGCTGGCGAGAGTGGTCGCGATTGTTCGGGAAGGTGAATCCAGCGATCGGGCGAACCGAAAATGTCGGGTCGAGAGGAGCGGACGTCGGAGGCGCGAGGTCGCTGATGAGGTTACCACCCCATTCAGCAAACGCGGCGCGCGACTCGGGGGACACAGTGAACAGCGTCTCGAAGACGGGGCTGACAATTGCCTGGACAAGACGAAGGACGGATGGCTTCGCAGTGTTATACACTTCATTCTGGATAAGCGCGACACGGACGTGAGCGGGGATCGCAACGACAGCGCGAGGACTTACGTAGAGCGTAGCAACCTTGCGACCCCACTCCTCCCGAGCCAGAACCAGGGTCTCGACGGGAGCGGTCTCCAGGTCAATCGCGGGCGGAGTGAGGAGTAGCCCGACAAGGGCGAAAGCACGCGCCTCAAGGGTGAAACTGGACGACATGGTCGGAGGCTGGGTCGCACGCACCGACCGCACTCGTTATGTAGGCCGTCGGAAACCCGCCGCGACCCGATATGCCGGGGTTTGGCCGGAGAATTTGCGTCTGAGGACAGGCGCAGATTTCAGTTGGGGGGAGGATGGCCAGTCACGAGCGACGAGGAGAAAGATAGGGATTTTCTCGGCGACGGGTGACCAGCCTGCGCAGGGTGCACGAGGAACAAGTAGCCAGAAGGGAGCGGGACAAGACAAAGTCAGAGCCGACCACGCGCAACCGAATCCGCGATCCATCAGAACACGGTCGGAGACCGCGCGACGCTATGAGTCGCCCACGCAGCGAAACGCGACGATCTTTGCTATGAGACATCAGGGGCCACAGTTCTGTGCGATTCATGGCGGCCGGAGAGACCATTTACAGAAGGGGTACACTACTCGCGACTGCTCGCGATGTCGCTATCACTATCGCTGCGGTAATCCACTATCGCGCCGACATCGCCGACCACCACACGCTCCATCACAGCGACATTATCCCCGACACCCCCGGCGTCCACGGGATCGCCCTGCATCTGCTCGTCGGAATCGACACCGCCGGCATCGTCGTCAACCAAGCCGACACCCTCACCGGCGGGCAAGGCGGGGAGCCCCGACAATACACGATGGCGCACAAAGGTCACCAAGAGGTTGTTCGTGTAAAGGTCGGGCTCGGTCGGGGCGGCTGGGAAATGGCGCAGAACGTATGCCGCAGTCACTGCGTACTCCAGGAAGAGTCGGGTTGCGTGCTCGAGGGAGAGGCAGGGGTCGCGAACGATGGCTAACAGGTAGGGAGCGTCGGCCCAAAGGGCTTGCAGATTGGCGACGTTCTCCGTAGCCCCAGCGAGCTCCTCGACGGTCTCGCGGTACACGGCCTCGAAACGAGCTAAAAGACGCGCACCCAGTCCGCCGAGGTTGCGACCGTACTGCGTGGGGGGCGAAATGGGCCAAGCGGTCGACTCGCGGGCGACGTAGTCGGGAAGGAAAGCGGTCCCACCACGCGAGTGGCGAATGGAGAGCGCGGAACATTCCAAGGCCTCTCGGAGGACGTACGCGACCCACGTCTGGTTGCCCAGGGGACGGTCATCGGGGATGGCGGCATGGAAAATGGCGAGCTCGCGCAAGTACGACGCGACCGAGCACCCGCGTTTGCGAAACACGACCCAAAAGTTCTCCTCAACCAGCGTCGCGGTCAGCCGAACCTTGGGGGCGTCAAGTAGGTCGACCCGATCAACAACGGAGGTCCACGGGTGCAGCTCGGTCGTAGGGAGCGGGGCGGGACGAAGAAAGCGCCCCGCCCACGAGCGGAAGCGATCCTCGACCTCGGGTACGAGGAGGATGGCGTTCTCGAGTATCGGCATGAGGATGCGCTCGGCGAGGGGGATGATCAGCCTGGGGTCGGAATCGGTGATGGATTCCTACAGCCGATGGGAGCGGACGGTTAGCGCGACGACGGGGCGGAAAAGAGGGGAACCGTACGATGACAGCCAACACCTCCTGTGCCCAACGCTCGCGCGATTCGATCGCTTCGGCGGCTGCTGCGAGCGGGAAGTCCGCGCTGGGGGCCCGACCCAGGTGGTACAGCAAGAGAGTACCGCGACGGTACGTGTGGGGAGACCAGGTCATGATGATGTGTGGGGGGGGGTTGGTTGGTCGGGCGGGCGGTGCGACGCTACCTGACGACTCATCGAGACGGCGCGAGGGAGCCTTTATCAGGAGGGGCCATCCGGGGATTCGCCGACTGAGGGCAGTCGGTAGCTCAGTTGGGGGGAGGATGATGGGACCCGCAGCGCTACAGGCACCGAAACGGACCAATCACACCGCTACACCAAGACACACACCCCCGAGACGCCCCACAGGCGTCGCGGCACCGGCACGACCACGGGACAGCACAAAGCGAGCGAGCGTCTGGGGAGGAGACGGAGAGCCGAGGTAGGGAGTCGGAACGGTCGGGCGCGGAACTTGGTAGGACGCGTAGGAGCGCAGACGCGTGGGAAGAGCTGACGAAGCAGCGGTATATAGACGCGATTCGACTTGTTGTAGGGACACTTTTGGACCTGGGGCCTACACCCGAGACTACACCTTTCATTCCTGCTTCACAGAGAGCATCGCACGACGCGACACAGCCAGACCACTGGGCCGACACGATGCCTTAAACCAGGAAGCCGTAGCGACATCCGGGTCGCGCCACCTTTGCGATACCACGGGCTACGCTGCCCCGACTCAACCACAGACTGGAGTGATACAGTGTGGTAGGTTTTATGACTGACGTTTATATTCCAGGATAGCGACTCGGACGGTACAAGCGCGGGGACACAGGTCGGACGGTCGGACGGCAAGGGCGACTCCGCAACTAGGACGGACCGGCGGCGACAGACGGGAGGGTCGCACCGAATAGTGTGGGAAGAGACGCAACGTGCGACGGTCGGACGGGAGCGGAGAGAGAGAGAGAGAGGGGGAGAGGGCCGCAGGACGAGGGCAGGACCCGCGGGGTCCTGGGTGGTTTGTTCGGGGCACGGTCGCGATCTTGGGTTTCTTCCTCCGACCCACTACCTCTTGGGCCAGCGGTTGGCTGCTCGCTCCCTCCATTTCTATCGACGTTCCCGGGGCCTCCCCCAGGGTTCACCTCATCACCGGTTCACTATCCAAGCCAACGCCACTCGTTGTTGACGCTCTCGTGGATCTTTTCCGCGGCCTGGAAGATCCTTACGGCGAGTTCGACAGTCCAGTCGCACGCAATGCTGCGGCGTTTGGCCTCTCGAACATGCCGGGCGGTCTCAACCTGGACAGCGAGCTGAAGGACCACCGCATCGAGAGGACGCAGACGGAGATCGACGAGAACGGGTATGTGCTGAGTTACGACCATCAATGGCTGAAGGTGGAGAGAGGAAAGAGGGTTGAACGACGACTCTGATCAGATGGATGGTGGGTCACATGACTTGCTTCTCACTTACCCTTTTCATCCATGCTTCACAGTTTCTTACCAGCCAAGGTCACTTGCTGGTCTGTATTACTCATGCATTCCTTTTAACATGTGCTTTCTAGAGGCTGTACACCAAGTTCCTGGTGCCTGGTCATATGTGACTCCTTTTGACTCTTTGGACTTCTCTTATTCTGGCTCATTCTATTCCCCTTATTTCATGACTCCCTTATGACTCCTTCATATACTAGTACCCTAGTTAGGTAGAATATTCCCACAAGAGAAAAGGTATAAATACCTGGCCTCTGGAGAAATTCTAGTGTCTCTTTTCCCCCTACAAAGCTTCTTATTCTATAAGTTGCTTTTTCCTTGACTTGATTGTTGAAGGAGTGCTGCTTGCCTCCTTGACTATATCAGTCACTTGCCGACCCTTGTTGTTCCCTCCGTTCAACTCGTATTCTTGTGTTCCAATCGACGCTATTCTCACCAACGCTAGTTCTCATCGACGTCACTGTTACGGAATTGGTCGTTGACTGCTCTGCTTTACGTGTCCCCTCGTGCTTATCTGTGTTATTGTCGTCACTGTTACGGAATTGGTTGTTGACTGCTCTGCTTTACGTGTCCCCTCGTGCTTATCTGTGTTATTGTCGTATCCGTCCGTTGCGTGTGTTGACCCCGTACTCTGCGTGTGTCGAATCTGTGTTGGGAGTTCCACCGAAGTCTACTTGAAGTCCGCGTACGTTCGCATCTGTTATCCACTCCGCATACCCCCCATCCCTGCTCGACTTCACCGTCTAGTGTTTTCCCCCATCGGTTCATTCTCGTTCTTCGGTCGTACTCCGTTGAACGTCCCCGTCTAGAGTATCGTCACCCGTACTCTGTATTCTTGCATCTCCGGACAATATCAATCTACGTGCACATCCGTACACACCCTCCGCACGTCCCCGTGCATTTCGTCTTTTGGATCTCTTCACCAGATTCCAGAACTCGACTCTTCGATCCTTCCCAGGTACTTCTTACGACATAAGTGCGGACCACCGAAGAACCATCGCACAACGAACAACTAGGTAACTCCGGGAGTTTAGAGAACCCGAGGAGCCTAGGGCAGAAGTCTTCATCGTCACTCGTGCTGCGTTCCGCACCGCGATACTTCGAACCTCTTCCCGCCGCGACAACACTGGAGCCCACCGCGAGGGGTTCTTCTTTCTTGGCCAGTCGTGTACCTCTGGACCTTCCACAGAATCGTCCCGACAGATCGTATCCTACGAACGAATTCTACAATCCAAGCTACACTCCCATGGCCAATTTCTCAGAACAAGAGGAAGGGTCATCATCTCAGGGACCCGGAACGTACGGTTATGCCAACCCACACCCGGACGTTCCACCTCACATGCCAGATCCCGCGTACCCCGCCTACAATGCTACGGGTGGAGGCGCTCCGCCACCACCACCGCCACCGCCGCCGGGCAACGCATATGTTCCGCCTGTACAGCCACCGCCACCAGGACCCCCACCAGTTCCCAGGCAAGCGGCGGGCACTTACAGACTATCAGTATTATCCCTACCCCTCCCAGGAACGAAGCACGCACCGCCGAAATTCCGCGGAGACTATTCCGAAGTCGCTCGCTTTATCTGGCTCTACGAACGTCTGTGTGTTGAACACAACGTAGTCCTGGACGAGGAGCGATGCCGGGGTATCATCCAGTACTGTTCCCGCAGCGTACGGGAATTTATCGAGGCTCTCCGCAGCTACACCACACCCAGCTGGCTATTGCTCAGGCGCGATCTCGAAAACTACTATGATGCGGCACGATACGACGAACGTTACCAGAAGAAGGACTTGGTAGCGCTCGTCAAGAAGACTCGTGGCAAACGCATGGGCGATTTACGTGCATGGAAGCGCTACGCACGCGAGTTTATCAAGATTGCCGGCTGGTTGCGTCATGAGGGACGTCTCACCGAGCGCGAGCTCAACATTCACTTCTGGACCGGAATCGGGCGACGCTTACGCAGACGCGTAGAAGATCGCCTGGTTGCTTCAGATCCACTCTATGATCGACGAGAGCCATTCACCATGGAAAACGTCAACGTAATGGCAGAAGGAATTCTCCAGCGCGGAAAGTTCGACGAGGAGATGGAGGATTCAGAGGATTCGTACGACTCCGACTGGTCCGGCCAGTCAGACTCTGAGTCTGAGTCAAGCTCGGACGAGGATGAACGACACTCTCGCAAGTCCAGTACCAAGAAGAAGTCCAAGCCGAAAGCCAAGGGCAAGACCGTGCGTTTCGAAGTCGACGAGACCAAGACTACGCGGAAGACGCGCACAGGCTCGAAGGCAGCCAAGACGGACAGCGAGAAAGTTACGGGTATGATCCAGCAGATGCGATCTATGGGTGCACGCGACGACCGCTACCCACTGTTGTATTTCCAGGCCCTCAAGCTCGACAGCGACATTGCCTCTATCGTTTCAGCCCCAGATTTGTCAAACACACCTGCACAAGTCTTTGTTAGCCCGCCTACGAATTCATACAGTCAGCCAGCCCGCTACACTTCATCCCCAGTTCAATATCCACAGCAGTATAGTCCACCGCCCATTCAATATCAGCAGTCATATAGTCCACCACCAATGCAATATAGCCCGCCAGCACAGCAACAGCAGCCGTATGCGCCAATGCAGACATATGCAGCCCAAGGACCGGTGACTGGGACAAACGCTGTGCCAATCGGTCAGCGTGACGCGCCACCACACATGCAGTCGCCAGGATCACAGCAACCGAACGTACCACAATACACGTCGCAGAATCGAGGCTGCTTTGGTTGCGGTGGTACTGGCCATTCGGTCGGCAATTGCGGCATCCTTCGCGGAATGGTGGATAGCGGTATCATTCGTCGTGGCTACAAAGGCCAGTACATGCGTATGGACGGGTCCTACCTCGAGCGACTGGGAAATGAAACGATCGTTCAGGCTATCGAGCGTGAACGCATGCCTCCGACCGCCTCAAAGCCTCCTCCTGTTCCTGCTGCACGTTCGAATCTGGTCACTTTCCAAGAGTCAGATAGCGAATCAGACGCAGACAGCGAGTACGACTCACCTGTTTCGGACTGGGTCAACTGGATGCAGGGTGACGAGTCGGAATCTGAGGGCGAGCTGGACAGTGAAGAGGAATTCAATGTCTATCCAGCCACCCGAAGCTCGAACGGTAATCGCTCTACCCGCAAAGAGGTGTTCGACGGGGTATATATGCCACCTAGAACGCCCACCAAGTCATCAGGACCGTACCGGCCAACAGAGAAGAAGGGCTCGGCGCACCTACGGCCTAGTCAGCGGGGCAACGTGGAACGTGCCTCCACGGCACCGAAAATCCCAGGTGAAAAGCCTGTGCACCCGCGCAAGAAGGGAGGGAACGTCACACGTCAGACATCTGCCGTGAAAGAAGCGCTAGAGAGCACAGAGCAGTACGTGCCCGCGCTGCCCACGCACACTGCACCGCCCGCGCCCGCGCCCGTCGCAGCGCCGCAGGAACCTGTCGCAAGGAATAGCGAACCTTCTCCAGCCCCACAGGAACCGGAGGAATTGTTGGAGCCGTTGGAAATGCGCGAGGGAACCGAACGAACGCGCGTTGTACCGATGGAGACACAGCCAACATTCTCGCCTCAGCATGAAGACGAATTCCTAGAAGATAACGACCTTACGAGTCAGCCACGGCCGCGTGCAACAGGAAATCAGAAGATTAAGGAACGTACCGTGGAAGAAGCTGCTAGCGCGCCTTTGGAATCTGCGACACGCAGAACGGCGGTGACGAAAGCAACGCCGCGCACCTCCGTAATCTCGCGTATCGTGGATCCCAAAACTGTTTTGGGCCAAGTATTGAGCACCCCTGTGCAGCTAGCGTTCGGAGACGTCTTGGGCGTGTCACGCGAGCTCTCAAACCTGCTCGCAGACAGTATCAAAATGAAGAACTCGAAGGCCGGACTTACTGTGGCACGCGCCGCAATTCCTGGTACTCCACGACACGTTGCTCATGCACTCGCACCACGGCCTGTCATGGCCAGGTCCTCATTAATCGAGATCCGCGTGCAAATTGAGGGCGAAGATGTGGACGCTATTGTGGACACAGGCTCGCAGTTGAACATCGTCCGGCGCGATGTGTGGGAGGATCTTGTGGGAAAACCTGTGGATATTCGCCGTGCTACCCGAATGAACGACGTGAATGGAGGCGATGGCGCGCTCTTGGGGCTCGTAACGGACGTCCACTTGCGGTTCGGTGCGGTCGACGCGCCAGCCGATATGTACGTGGCCGAACACGTTCCGTTCCGGCTTCTGCTTGGGCGTCCCTGGCAGCTACAAAATTATGTGAGCATAGATGAACGTACGCGAGGAACGTACCTGGTTTTCAAGGATCCAGGAGACACAAGACGCGTGCGGTATGAAGTGCGGGTGGCCAAGCGCAATAACGAGGATCAAACGGACAGAACGGGGTCAGTATGGACGAGTCGCCGTAAAACAGACAACGCACCCGTCGTGAACTCTGTTCTAACGGCAGGGTTCTGGCCTCCCGATCAACTTGATCTATCGCCATTGGGCGGCGAATCTTCCGCGGAGCGACATCGCTATCCTGACAAAGTAATATGGCCGACATTCAGTGGACGGGCGGATCGTGCGGACAGCCTGGACGGACTCATGCGCAACACGCACCTGGAGGACGTGGATTTGACTGATGGTGGGAGCGACAACAATATGTTTGATGATATGCGCATAGCCGAGCGCGATAACAAACCAGCGTCCGCAACAAGATCAGAGCAAGCCAGTGCGCGCAGCGGTGACGACGCACCTGTCCCGAGTTCTGTCCTGACCGCAGGGCCAGATCACACCGTCTCATTCAACTCCATGCGCTCAGGATCCAACGAGCTCGCCGACGCACTGGCTCTGGGGGTGTCGGTTCCGTGCCGCTGTTTCGACGGCATGCACATGATCGGTCATGGAGCCCGTGGATTCGTGAAGTTCCTGAGGGAGGGGTACATGAGCAAGAACAAGACACTCGATGGGTCGAACGACGGCGGGAGCAACGCTGGATATGGGGGACGCACGAGCAATCACAACACTCAATTAACAGGGAAGACGGCATCAGCGCGGGTCCTCAGCGACACAGGGCGCAACGCACCAGTATGGAGGTCCGTCCTGAACACCAAAATGCCGTCCGCGATCCCTATGGGTCTAACAAAGCCACTAGCCGACTTTGAGATACCACCCCGTTATCTTGACGACTCGGTGCTTTCGGGTTCTTGTGAGTGTCTGGAGCGATTGAAGCTGCGGTTTGCTGAATGGAATGAGATGGAAATGGCTCGAACGAAGGTGGGGGAAGTACAAAAGGACGAGAGAGAGGTGAGGAAGGAGCAAGCAGAGACTATGCCTGACTTGACTCACGCAGACAGCGCGCTGATGAGTAAACCCCCACTGCAGTCGCTGGGGGGGCCAAGGGTCGGGGTGAGGAGTGCTCTACTGCCTGGGGCGAGAGGAGAGAGGGTAAGAAGGAGCGTGAGAGCGCGCGACCGCTGGCGAAAACCCCCAACCACAGCGCGCTCTCTATCCTGGGGCGCGCTGCCGCTGCCGTCCTTCTCCTACTAGCCAGATACCGTCAGTCCCGTCGCAAACGTAATACACATACCGTCAGTCCAGCACCGTGCTGTCGAGTCCCTCAGTCTCCCATTTCGCTCGCCGTGTTCGCCTAAGCCGTACTGACTTGGTGACTCTTCGCCGAGACTACCGCTTCCCCTGCCGCTGCTATCTTCGCCTTTCCCCTAGTGCATGGTTAGGTCCCGTCGCCTGGTTCGCCGAACGCTCGCTAGGGTCGTATCTCTTGTTTTGTGCTGTGAAGTCTCGGGTGTCGTCTCCCAAGGGTAGATTGCTTTGTCATCACTCGTACACGTACACTCTATGCTCTATCACCTCTCGATTCCCACGCTACCCTTCGTTCGGCGCCTACGACCTCTCCCGCCTCCGGTCACTCTACCCTTCGCGAGTGGCAACCTTCCCTCAGTTCGCTGCGTTTCGCCGACCTTGGTTCTGTCCCGCCGCGCCCAGGGGAGAGTGTGGTGGTGTGGTTTGAGGTGTGCGGTCCGGTCTACGTGCCTGTAGCACGCGAGGTCCCATCATTCCTCCCCCCAACTGAGCTACCGACTGTCCTCAGTCGGGTCCTCCTCGGAGACCCTCGGCGATGCTCGGCGAATCGCGCTCCTGAAAAGACCCCCTCCCTACCGCCGAAGGCCCTAGCTGCGCCATCCCCGACGCCGCTATCCCAAACACACCCAACCACCAACATGGCCTGGTCCCCTTCCATCCTTGCCTTCCAACTCCATACCTTACGCCAGCTCGCTGAAGTCCCGCGTCCCTTCGCGTTCGCCGAAGACTCCGCCGTGGCCCTGGCCGAGCTGGAGACTTGGGGGCGCCAGCTGGTGGCCCTCCTGGTACGTGAACCGCGTTGCTCGTCCGTTTTTACGCCCAAATCTGACCGTAATTGCCCACAGGAAAACTTGGACCGCGGCAGTTCGCCCAGCATCTTTGCCGCCGCCGAACGAGTTGCTATGCCTTTGTTTGAGCAGGCCATGTTGCTAGCGCCCACGACTACCGCCAGCTTCGCCGAATGGGCCCGGCCCCTCCTGCGGCTGTACTCCGCCTACCACGCCCCCATGCACCCCTGGGATGCCGTCCTGGGCCCCGACGAGGGGCTCCCCGTGCGCGAGCTCCTTTTTAAAGCCAGCATCGTTGAGGAGGATCTGTGGACCACATACCGCGCCGGGACCAGCGACGTCGAGTCTTATTTGGAGGAGCTACGTCAGTTCCACGCCACGTTCCCCGCCCATCGTCCCCGCGGAATGCAGACCTTCGTCGCCGACGTTCTCCGCCGTGTTTTGACGCAGGCTGCCATCGTCATCGACCAATCTGACGGGGGTAGCCGTGTTCTGCTAGCCACGGTCGATCAACACGCCTCCCTGACTACCCAGCTCAACGCGCGTGCTTCGCGTGGCCGTCACCTCGCCGGACTTGGTGGTCGTTTGTTGGGCGCCTTCGTGGCTGAGTCCACTAGCAGCTTGGATCGCTTCCATTCCGCCTTGCGCTCCTTGGTCGGTATCCGCGCCGCGTGGGCTGACGCCCCTTATCTCCTCGACCTCATTGCCGAGCCCGTCGTCATCCTGGAGCGTAGCTTTATAGCCTTCCTGGAACGCGGCCGCGTCTACCACCACTTCCTTCTTGGCCTGCCCGCGACGGCTGCTGTGGCCGATCCGTTCGCCGGCTCCGCGGTGGCTATGATGTTGCTCGGTGGCGATCTCTCCGATTCCTCCGACGGAGAGGACGGGGCGTCGTACAGCCCCCTCGGCGTCACCTACAGCCCTAGCAACGGTTCCGCGGCGTCCAACGCTGAAGTCGCCCTAACGATCGCCGAAGAGTTGGGGGTGGCACTAGATGATGAGGAGATACAGACGTCCTCGGTGGTGCTGACCGCATCCGCTGTGGCCGCTGCCCTTCGTGACGCGGCCGAGTAGTAGATACTTCTGTACCGTTCTGCTCCTTCAAATGGCAATTGTGCGAGTCCTTATGACGCTCCTCGTTGACCCGGGGAGGCGGGGGTTCCTCCTCCTTCACTACTGACTGGGCGAAGCTCGCGCGTGGTTCGGCGAACGTCCGCCCCACCCTGTCCTGTCGTTCTGATCCGGTCAACGCGGTCTTCGTGCTCTCGTCGCTCCTCCTCGCCTTTATCGCTGTTCCGGGTTCCTCATGGTGCTTCTCGCCGCGCCTGTGTCTTGTGTCTTTGATCCGCCCGCTAATCTCCCGATAGGTGCCCTTTTTGCTCCGCTGATTTGCCTTTCCCGCTTGTAGTCCGCGGATCCTATTCGGCGGCGGTTCGCTGGCGAACGCCCTGCGATCGCTCTGCGCTCCTCCACGCGCGTCCTCCCCCCAACTGAAATTTCGCCTGTCCGCAGGCGCACGCGGCCACCGGCCGCCGGCTCAGGAGTCCCGGCTGGCTGTAGCATAAAAGCTGACTGGGTCATCTGTCGCCGACGCTCCCCACGTACCATGCCGTCGCCTTTTGTCCTGTCTGTCCGCGCCCTCGACTTGCTCACGCTTCTCCTCGCCCCGCCGTCGCTGATGCTAGAGGCTACTCCCGTGGTCGCCCTTGTCGAGGAGAGGGAAGCCTGGGGTCGCCGCGTGGCTGGTGCCATTGTATGTGAACTGCGCGGCCGCTCTTTACTGCCCAATACTGATTCTCCACAGGAGGGTGTCCGTGTTTCTGAGCGCCCATTGTTCCTGCGTGTGGCGGCCATGGTTACTGTCCCCGTGTTCGAGGCCCTCTTCGTTGTCGCCCCCCACGTTCGCGACACGTTCGCCGTATGGGGTGGGTCCCTCGTTATGGCCTCGGCGCCCCCGGCGAACAGCCTCGCGCAAGATCCGCTCGGGCAGCCGCCCCTCGCCGCCCTTTCCTTCCGCGGAGTTTTGAGCCACGGGCGTGACGTTGTCCGCCTCGGCGAAGCTGTCTTGTTCAAGATGCTCGAGGGCGGCCAGCTCTCGCACGCAGCGTACCAGGGCGAACTCGGGGCGTTGTACCGCACCCGCGTACCCCTTCGCCAGAACCCTGGCTGTCTGGCAGTGCATGAGGGGATCGTCGACGCCATGTATGCGTGTTCCACCGCCCTTCGCGCCGAGCATGGCGGCTCCCAGATCATCCTGTCCGCGGCCTATCATGCCACCACCGCCGCCGCGGGCGGCACCGCCGTGGACCTCGCCGAAACCTTCCAACGCATCGCCGGCCCCATTTCAGCGTCCTTCCTGACGTACGCCGAAGATTCCATTGTACACCTTCGCCTCGCTTTCGATTACGTCCAGCTCGTCCGCGGCTCCCGTACTTCCGACCTGGCATATGGCGTTGAGTTTGCCCGCGCGGCCGACCAGCTGGAAGCCACCGCGCGGGAACATATTCACGACCTTACGCTCTGGGCTGTCATGCTTGATCGTTTTCGCCTCGTCACGTCGTTGGCGCGTTCCCTTCGCGTGGCCGGGCTGCCGCCTTCGGTGACGGGCCACCCCGGCGAGGAGGACATCATTCTAGTCGGCGATACCGGTCGCGGGGGTCGCCCCGTGCACAACCCTATGGAGGAAGGCGCGTACGTCCCTCCTGCGCGCCGCGCGGGACGGTTCCGCCCTCGTTCGGCGAACGCCGGCGTGAACGCCTCCGCAACGTAAATGCGTCTGCGTAGCTGGGCGAAGACAGTAGAGGTTCTTGGTCGCCCAGCTATCCTGTGCGTTAGTAGTCGGAATGCAATAAAAGGTTGCTTGCGCGTTGATGGTATAGTGATCCCAGTGCATTGCCCCTTGTCGGCTACCATCGACCTCTTCCGCGCGATCCGCCCCCCACTGAGTGATGGGCGCTTCCGACTTGTAGGTTTTCTGGTGGCCGCGAGGCAGTGCTCCGAAGTAGCTGCGCGCGTACGTCATAGTGACTACACGCCTGCTGCCGAGCTAGGGCGCCTATACACGGAAGCAAAACTCGCGCGCTACGCACGGCCCAGCTCATCTGTACGGCATCAGCGTCTCTTTTGTGCCACAAGTTCGCCGCGCTTCGCTTCTTGTTCTTGGCCTTCACTTCCCCTCCCTTTCCTCGCGCACGCTTTCCATGGCCGACCCGTCCGCCCTGGCTGATTTCGCCCGCGACATCGTCGTCGCCGACCTGGCCTCCGTGGAGGCCGACCTCCCGGCGTCCGGTACAGTCGCTGAGCGGCAGGCTTGGTGCGTTCGCGCAGCCGTCGTTTCCGTGCGTGCCCCACTCTCCCCTTTTTCGTGTCCGCCTTGCTAACCTTCCCTTCAGGAGCGCCTGTGGGCATTACTGGGTCGCGCCGTCGCGCTGCCTCCCGGTGTGGCGGACCGCCTCCGCCTCTTGGACAGCGCGGTCGGCCGCCTCCGCCCCGCCGATCCCGCGCCCGCTCCGACGTTTGCGCCTCTCGCGCCGTTCCCGGCCCCTTCCCCTCCTGCTGCCAGCCCGGCACGTCCTACCCCCGCGTCCCGTAAGAAGAAGGTGCGTTCTCGTCATCTCACCCTTCTCACGTCCGCTAATCGCTCCGCCCCCAGCCCGTCAAGAAGCCGGCTCGCGTCGAGGTCGTGATCCCGGCACGCCCAGCGGTCCCCCCGCCCGTCGTCGCTGCGGCTCCTGCGGTCCCGCCTCCCGAGCCCGAGCCCGCACCGCTCTCTCCACGCGACGAGCGAGCCCAACGGAACGCAGCCCGCAGGGCTCGCACCGCCGTTGTGCCCGCTCCGGTCATTCCTCCCCCCGCCGTTACCGCGCCCGTACCCGCGACTCCCCCTACACGCAAGCGAACGCGGAGTCAAGCCCGCAAGAAGACCCGCGCCCCGATCGACGCCGACGCCCTGTCCAGCGAGGTCGACGACGAGGGCGATCCCCTCTACCAAACTTCCCGCGTCCGTCCCACGTTCGTCGAGCGGTACGCCGGTGAACGTGTCCCGGTGCGTTCTTGCCTCCCGTCTCGTCCTCCTAGAGTCTGACCGCCCCTCCATCCTCTGTAGACCAGTCAGCGGTGCACGTACTGCCGTTATCACTTCGACGAGCCCGCGGACTGCTATTTCAAGCCCCACAGTCTCGCCAAGTGCGTCAAGTGCCGGGTGCACAAGAAGCACTGTGGTGGCGCTGTTCTGGAGGGCGGGTACGTACAGCGGCCCAAGCGCCGTACCCGCGCCGACTCGCCTTCGCCTGGACCTCGCCCACGCAAACGCGCGCGCGCCAACCCTCCGTCCTCGTTGCAAGTGGCGCACCCGCCGGGTTCGCCGTCGCTCCCCAACCACCGCGGGCTCTCCCCTGGCTCTCGCGTCGCGATGATGCCCTTCCCAGAGGCGCTAGCTTTCGCCGACCTTCCCAGTAGGTCACTTCTCCTCCTTTCTCCCTACCTGCCTTGACCCATTCCCGCAGGCGCATATGGCCCCGCCGCGCCGCTCCTCCGCGATATGGCGGCCGAAATCGAGACGGCTCAGGCTGAGTGGACGTCCCTTCTGGCGCCCATCTCGGACTTCGGCGAGACCCTTGGCGACCTCAATGCGCTCTATATCGAGCTGTCCGCTAACGCGCACGCCCTCCGTGTCCTGGCGCGCCGCCACGACCGCCTCCACCTCCGCGCGCGCCAGATCGCCGATATCCTCGATCGGTCCCCCACTCCCGCGTCTGAGCCGTCGCCCGTCATCCCCACTGCTCTCCGGGTAGCGCCTGGCGGCCGCATCCGCTCGACTCCTCCCCCGGTCGCTGGTCCCTCCGGCCCCCAGTCGCGGGCGCGTCTTGAAGACGAGCTGGAAGACCTCGCTCGCTCCCCTTCGCCTCCGCTCCTTGCCAGCCCGCGTGCGCTCATTCGCACGGCTTCGCCTCCCGTCGCTGGCCCTTCCCGCCTGCGTTCGCCCACTCCTGTCGCCGAATCCTACGACACCTGGGGAGGGTTCCAGGATTCCTGCGACGAGATCGCAATGGGGCCGTCCTTCTCCGACCCTCTCGCCCCGTCGCCCCTCCCCGAGTCCGTTGCCAGTCCCGCGCCCGACGCCGCTGTGGCCGATGATCACCCCGGCCTTTTCCTGCCCGGCGCGACCGCTACCCCCGTCTCGGATGTCGGCGACATCGGCATCCTTCTGCCTGTTGCCGAGGATTCGGAGGGGGTGGAAGGGGAGGTCGCTGGCGTCATTGCCTTGGAGTAGTGGTGTTGCTTCGTTTCCATTGTTTCCGGTTCCTCGTTCTTCTGTCTCTTTTCCTGTACCGTTCCCCTCTTGTTTCCTGCTGCCTTCTCCGTGTCCTTGTAGCCTTCTCTTTTTCCCCAAAATGTAAATAGCCTGTGTCTTCCGCTGTTCAATTGAGATCCCTCCTGTTCTTGACGCGTGAGCTCTGCCAACCTCCCCCCAACTTGAAGACAGAGCTGTCCTCAGCGCTTATTGATCGGCATGGTCGTCCACATCGCTCCCTACACTCGCGCGGTCGCTCCCGTCGGCGCCGTCTTCGCTGAGCGAACGTGACTCGCCTAGCTCGCCCACTACACTGGGAGCCAGGTCGCCAGACGTGAGTGCCACGACCCGGTCGATCGGCACATCTATGAAGTCGGGCAGCCTGGGCAGGTCCATGTGTGTACGGGCGAAGTAAGGGATGACGCGAAATTCGGCGACCGGGCGGTCAAAGATCGCGCCGTTCAAGTCGCAGAGGATGTACGGGCCGCCTTTTCGCCGAGCAACGACAATGAAGGGCCCATCGTACCGCGGGAGCATCTTCCGGTCCAGCGATTTCTCATACTGTGTGTAGCGGAGTAGGACAAGGTCGCCCCGTTGAAAGTTGTAGTCCTTGATGGACGTCTCGTGATCGCGTTCAAACTTCACGGCCGCGATTCGGCGAGCGTCATAAACTTTCGAGTGCAACGTCCGCAGTTGTGTACGGCGTTTCTGCAAGGCGACCGCCCGTCTCGCGATGAGATCCGTCGTAGACAAGATTGAGTCTGGCGGCGGTAGGAGATACGTGGCTTCGACGATATCGAGTGGCAGCAACGGTTGCGTGCCCGTGGCCGCAAAGTACGGCGAACAGCCCATGCGCCGGCGCGTCGTGACCCTATCAGCCCAAAACACGGAGTGCGCCACATTCGCCCACTTAGTCGCGTCGCCGTCTGCTGCCTTATAGAGCGCCTGGCGAACGTCAAAGTGGGAGCGTTCGATGAGCCCATTGGAGCGCGAATTATAGCCGGAGATCCTGATGTGTCGCACGCCGTATTGGTCCTCCAAGGCCTTCAGCGCGGCCACGTACGGGGTTCCGTTGTCTGTGACGATTTCGCGGAGAGCACCCCACCGGCACAGGACATCTTCGAAGATCCATCTGGCGATGGACGTCGCGTTCTCCTGCCGGAGCATTCTCCATTCCGGAAAGTGAGACACGGAGCAGCGGCCTTGGACCAGATACTTGAAGCCTTTTGACGCCGGCATGTGCATGGTGTCGGCGTACATTTTGGCGAAGAGTCCCGCGGGCGTGGCGACTTTCGGCGGAATGAGGACGTGCTTGACTTGGCGCGTCTGGCAGATGCCACACGTCCTCACAAACCAGGCGACGTCCCGGTCCAGGAACGGCCACCAGACGCGCTCCAGCAATAGCATGCGCGTCGCGTAGACGCCGCGATGCCCGACGTCATTGTGACAGGCCTCCAACGCTGCCATCCTCTTGTCCTGGGGCAACACCAACTGATGACGTCCCTGGGGTTCCTTCTTGAAAAGGCTCGTGCCGTCCAAGAAAAATTCCGTGCAGTACCGCAAAAAGGTGGCGTATTCCTGATCGCTGAGGTTTGCCGGCCGCTGCAGCGTACGATGCCACTCGCGGACTTTATCAATGCGCGAGTCGGCATCCTTGCTGCGAGCGTCTCGCTCGACCTTATCATAAGAAACCGATACTACTTGGTTCAGCGAAAAGAAAGTGGCCACGGAGGTTCGAGTAACCCCACTCTGCTCCGTCGGCGAGCTTCGGCGAACTCCGGGCACGTAGACGTTGATGAGATGCATAAACCCGTACAGCGCGTCCACCCAGTCTTCAAAATGGTCGTCGTTGGGCTCGTCGGCGTCGCCTGGTTGGCGACGGCGACGTGATAACCCGTCTGGGCCGTGGAACAGGCCCGGGACGTGTACCAAGATAAAGTGAAACATTAAAATCGCTATGATCCACCTATTGATGCTCGCCGACGGCTCAATGTCAGGGTTGTCCAGCATGCCTTTTATGTATCTTGCATCGACTTCGACCACGAGGTTCCGTACCCCAATCAGGTAAAGCTTTAGGGCGCGTAGCGCCCTGAAGAGGCCGTATAGCTCCAATTTCGGCTGTGAGAACCGTGCTTCCCGGTCGTTAAGGGCTATGGAACCAAATCGTGCGTAATGTCGCTTCTTGCGGCTCTTTGGCTCGTCGTGATCCGCCTGGCAGAGCAAGAACCCCACCGCGATCGGCGAAGTATCCACGGCAAGAATGACCGCGTCGCCCGAATGGTAGTCGATAGGCTGTAGCGCCGGGGACTCTAGCACCGCAGCCTTTAGGTCTTCCATGGCTGCCAACTGCTCCGCCCCAAATTCGAAAGGGACATCCTTTCGCGTGAGGTGCGTCAACGCGTGTGCGCGATGGGCAAAATGTTGGATGAATACTCGTAGGACCCCAACCGTCCCCAGGAATGCGCGCACGTCTGAAAGGTCTCGACACGGCCCCCAGTTCACGATTTTGGACACACGGGCCTCGTCGGGTACGCGGCCTTCCGCCGTGCAGCGGTGGCCGACCACCATGATCTCCGGCGCACAGAGCACCGTTTTCCAGCCCGAGAACGTTCCACCCGAGTACTTCATCCGTTGTACCACCCGGTTGAGGTTCTGAAAGTGTTCCCACACGAATCGGCGAATACCCTCATTGTCGGCGATAGTCTCGTAGTTTCCTTCCTCGTCTTGGTACCTACTCGCCGGACCTTTGACCGGTACGTCGTCGATGAATGGTACCGTGATGTGTGGTATTTCCGCCTGCAGGATGTGGGTGACGTCGTCGTGAAATATCGGCACGGAATTCGTCCATCCCATAGGCAAGGTGACCAGTCGTAGGGCGCCGTACGGGGTCTGGAACGTAGTCAGGTCCCGTGACGCGACGTCCAGGGTCCGTTCGTCGTAGCCCACATACAGGTCCAACATCCCTCCGCACGCTCTCCCAGCAAACTGTTCGGCGAGCTGGTCCGTGAACGGCGGAACTCCCGAGTGCGCAATTGTCACCGCGTTGAGGGGCTCGAGGCTGTGTACTAAACGCAAACTCGTGCCGTCTTTCTTGACCACACAGAACCATTTGGAACGGTACGAGGAGTTGGATGGTTCGTAAACGTTCGCCGCTAGCTTTCGGCGAATCTGTTCGCAGACCTGATCGTAGATGCCAGGCGGGATTGGGATGTTGCGCTGCACCCACGGCGTATGGGGAACTACGGGAATGGTAACCGGCGGAAAGAAGTCCTCACGGAAGTGCCCTCGCTCTGTATCGTCCCATGCAAACGCCTCGTTGTGCACTCCCATGAAGTGGTGCATCAGCTTGCGCTCCTCCGGCCACAGGAAGTCCGGTCCGTGGACCACGTCGAACTGGGCTCTCCTCTCAGCCGTATACCGGCCTTCAGCTTTAAAGTCCGGGGGCTGGGTCGGCAGTACCGGTATGTCCGCCAGCGGGTCGCCAGCGATATCGCGCACTATCCGGAACTGCTGGGGCAGGTCGGCAAGAACGGGTTTCACTTTGAGATGTACTGGCTTGTACTTCTTTTTAGTTGCCGCAAAGACGGCCTTCGCTTTCTCGTTCTGTACCAAGGGTTCGGCGCCGAGGGTCTTGTCCGAACTCGCGTGCGAAGGCAGCTCAGCCGCTGCGAAATAGAATAAAGGATCCGCGGGTATATGGACGACATCGACCGGCGACGTCTTAAACAATCGTGGGGTATCCCCCGGCAAATCACAGAAAGATAAATAGGTTGCACGTAACTCGTTTGCTCCCGTCGAGGAGTCGAAGGGGACCAGGTTTTCAATCTTAAGCTCTTCAGTGTCGCCGGGCCGGAACGAGACCACTAGCGCCACCTCCGCCTGATCCACCAACGACCCCTCTAGTTCCGAAAACCCGCAGCCTTTGTTTCTTGTTCCACAATCCGCCGCGATCCCCGTTCGATAGTGGGGACGGTCGCTGTCTCCTGAGTATTGGGGTCTGTAATCGTGATGGTCTGACGCTCATCCGGAAAGTTGCGGACCACGCTGCCCGTCAATACGTCAAACGGCCTCCCCAAGAGGATGTCATATGCCGGTGAGCGAATGACGTGTATCTGAACGTAGAGCGTGATTTCGCCGAGCTTCAGCGCTACGTTGCGCGCCAAACCCAGCGACTTGTCGACGGACCCGTTTGCCGACAGCATATCTAGCGTGATGGTGGGGTCGTAAGCGAGCCCTAAAAAGTGGCATGTGTCTTCGGACATGGAGATGACCTGCGATCCTGGATCCAGGATCGCCTCTATGTGCGCTTGGTTGTCTACCAAAGGTAGTACTGCCCGTAGCGCCGACGATTCTTTTGCCACGATCAATGGTTCCGACGGCCGCTCGGTCGCGTTGAGGAACTGCGATAAAACCGGGTCCGGCAAGATGAGGGCGCCGGCGGGCGGCGCCGCCGTCTGGAAGCCCATCGCCTGCATGAACGATGCCGGCATATGCGAAGATATTCCCCGGACACGGTCCCTCTCGGATTCGCGCTCACTGCTGCCGTCGTCTAAACCGCACAGGTCGCCGAAGGCTTCGGCGAATTCATCCTGTCCTGCCTGTAGCTCCGTTTGCATCACCGCCACCGGCTCTTGTGCCGCTCGGGTCGGTGCGGTAGGGATACGCCGAGGGGTGACAGCGTGTCTTATCTGCGCCCGTACTTCTGGGGCCAACGACAGTAACTCCCGTTGCGTCAGCGTAACTGATGCTCCCATTGCCCGCTCGTACACCGTGGATGCTATGCCCTCCTCGTGTACCGGCGTGTCCTTGACGTAGGCCGCGGTTGCCTTCTTATTCCTTTCTGCGCGCTGTTCCTCCTCCGTGGCCACGTACGTGGCATCCGGTACTAGCGCGAACGGGTGTATAGGCTCCGTGTCTAACTCCGGTTCTTCTTCGTGCCCCGCGACCGCCTCGCTGGATGGCTTGGCGTTCTCCGGTTCGGCGAATGCGACTTTCTTTGGCTTCGCTGTATACTTGGATGGCGAAATGACCACTTCTGGGACCATGCGCCTCGTCTTAACCCGCTCTCCGGGTAGGGGACCTATGGGTTTGGCTAGCTCCCCGTTCGCCAAGGCTCGCTCCCTTCTAGCTTTCTCCTCTGCCCTCTTGTCTCGCAGATTCATCAAGACTTGCACCTCCTGATGTAGTTGTGCGACGCGTTCCTCATCCGTGAGCTGGGGTATCATCTGGATCATCCCTGCCACCGGTTGGTCGCGTGCAGGCCTCAGCGGGTAGTCGGTAACCGCGATCGGCCCCGACGTGGCTAACATCATGTTCTCGGTCACCGCGTTCCCGAGTCTCGCTGCGACTTCGGGCCTCAACGCCGCCGGGTTCGCTCGATAGTAATCATCGACAATCTGCTGTAGAGTTCCTTTGCCCCAGGGTATCTCCAGACCGCTGGCGAGCGTCACTTGGCCACGGTTGTTTCGGCGAACCTTCCCGTCGGCGATGCTCTCCTGGAGCACCATGCACTCGCGCATGAAGTGGTCCGGCCCCCCACAGAACGTGCACCGCGCACCGCCTTGTCCTGGCCCTGGCCGCGGCCGATCGTACCCCATGTTGGCCGCCTGCATCGGGCCCGCGGGTCCGCGCGTGAAGTTCGGCGCACCGTTGCCGTTGCCAGCTAGTGCCTCAGCTCTCCCGGCCTGGTACGCTCTCGCTATCTGTTCGGTCGCCTTCTCCAATAGCGCCCCAAACTGCTCGACCTTTACTACCGGTTCGGCGGCCTTCGCTGGCGGCAGCTGGCTCTCCACCGCCGCGGTTACGGACGGCATATCCGTGTGTGAGCGCGGCGTCGTCGTGGTCCCGTGCAGCAGGTACTCGGCGGCCTCAAAGACCTTCGCCATTGGATAAGGGTCATCGCGATCATGGTCCGGCTCCTTGTACTGCAACCGCTGTTCCACCCTGTCCTGCAGCGACCTGGGAAGCCCTCGGAGGAATGCGAAGTCTTGATCCCTCTCCGATACGCGGCCCCTCTTCTTCAAGAATTCGGAGATTGCGTAGAACTCCCGGTAGTAGTGGCTCAGGTCACCAAGAGAAGTAAGCCCCCCGTTTGCGTACTGGGCCACCAGCCTATCGAGGTCCCCTAGGACGTACTTCCGTTCACCGTCCGCGCCCGGGTAGAGGGCTATGATCGCCTTCTCGAAATCGGCGAACTTCTTGCCCTTCTCAAACTCCGGACGTATCACCCACTGATCCGCTGTGAGGACGTCGAGGTAACGGACCGCATGCGCCTTCATCTCTTCATCGTTCGTAATCCCAGCTTGCGTCAACAGGTGCTTGAGTTCGGCGAAGTAACGGGGTAGCTCGCGGGGACGGCTCCCATCGAACGTGGGGGCGCGCCTATCACCGCGCGTAGGCATCGGGGTTGTCATCCTGGTGGGTAACGGCTGGTTTACGGGGGAACTGGGTGCGTCTGAAAGTGGGGAAGAGGCAGCCGAGCCGCTTCGCTGCCGCTCGCCTGATAAACCTCCCTGCGACCCGCGGTTCGGCGAAACTGGTCTATTTCGCCGTGACCCTGGATTTGATGGTTGCCGTTCCCCGCGCCCATCAATGATGTCGGCGACTTCGGGCTCCGAATCGTCCGCCTCCGCGACTCGTCGTGAGCGCGGTGTCTCGACTGGGCCAATCCTGAGCCTGGCCGGGCTCTCGCCCATGCGCAACAGTTCCCTATGCAGCATTAGCGACTCTACCCACCCGTCTTGCTCCGCTGGGCGACCATCTGGCCCGTCGTGTCTTGGCAAGGGAGGGCCCTGACGCGACACTTCGACCTCGTCGACCCCTCCACTGCTTCCCCTGCCTGCGTTGGTCGGGTCGAGTGCAGCGTCGTAACCAGCAACATTCCCGTCTTGTTCCTCGTCTTCGAAGTGGCCTGGCATTTCGGCGAATTGAGCCACGGCATATGCGTCTGTGCATGAGGCTCGCAACGGCTGTCGCCTCGTGGGCTCCAACACTACTCTGGCCTTCGGACCCATTGTGAATTTGAGCAGAGAGATCCCTCGCGGTGGGCTCCACAAATGATGAGTAAACCCCCACTGCAGTCGCTGGGGGGGCCAAGGGTCGGGGTGAGGAGTGCTCTACTGCCTGGGGCGAGAGGAGAGAGGGTAAGAAGGAGCGTGAGAGCGCGCGACCGCTGGCGAAAACCCCCAACCACAGCGCGCTCTCTATCCTGGGGCGCGCTGCCGCTGCCGTCCTTCTCCTACTAGCCAGATACCGTCAGTCCCGTCGCAAACGTAATACACATACCGTCAGTCCAGCACCGTGCTGTCGAGTCCCTCAGTCTCCCATTTCGCTCGCCGTGTTCGCCTAAGCCGTACTGACTTGGTGACTCTTCGCCGAGACTACCGCTTCCCCTGCCGCTGCTATCTTCGCCTTTCCCCTAGTGCATGGTTAGGTCCCGTCGCCTGGTTCGCCGAACGCTCGCTAGGGTCGTATCTCTTGTTTTGTGCTGTGAAGTCTCGGGTGTCGTCTCCCAAGGGTAGATTGCTTTGTCATCACTCGTACACGTACACTCTATGCTCTATCACCTCTCGATTCCCACGCTACCCTTCGTTCGGCGCCTACGACCTCTCCCGCCTCCGGTCACTCTACCCTTCGCGAGTGGCAACCTTCCCTCAGTTCGCTGCGTTTCGCCGACCTTGGTTCTGTCCCGCCGCGCCCAGGGGAGAGTGTGGTGGTGTGGTTTGAGGTGTGCGGTCCGGTCTACGTGCCTGTAGCACGCGAGGTCCCATCAGCGCGGTCCGCTCGGGCCGCTCTAGGCCCTTGGCCCACGCCAGACATCATACTCGCCACCTTCTTCGACAGCGATGCTCTTGACCACCTCAACCACTGCGTCAATGCTTCCGTGGACCACATTCTTCACAATGGACCTGCTCGTCGTCACGTCAAGATCGAAGGACCGGTGGTGGAATTAGGGTACTCAGAGGACGGTGAAGGTCGCGTGGTACGCGACATTGTGATCGCTGGTGCGTACGACAGCCCGAACCCTCGATCTCAAGACGCTGAACAACCCCGTCGGCGCGAGGACGGACTCGTGGCGGATGTCTTCGCTAGGATCGTATATCGAACTCCCTTGGAGGACTGGCATACTGGCGCCGTATCGCCTACTGGGTCCGACGATGGCCAATCCAGTTACTACACGCCCCCACCAGCTCTTCTCCCGCTTCCCAATGGAAATTCGGGCGGAAGTCATTCCCCTACGCCGCCCAGCTCGACAGGACGCAATTCTCCTACGCGCTATGTCTCACAGGGTACGGGTACGTCTCCGCCTCGACCATCCAGCGTGGACGTATCGTCCCTTCTCCCCATCATGTCCTCACTTCCCCTTCCTTCCCACACAACCGATGCACTGTCTACTGTCACTACGCCCATGGCATCCCATCCCCTGCTTGTACTTCCGCTGATCAACGAGTCACAATATACCGATCTTGTCACCCGCACTACCAACCGAATGAATCAGCTATACGAGAAGACACAAGACGAAGACGCACGCATGGACACCATCAGACTGAGCTGCGTGGAGGTCAAAGAAGTCTTGGACGCCTCCAAGAGGGTACAGGACGACGCGGACCGCCTGATACAATGCGCCAAGTCCATGCATAACTTTGCCTGCCTGGCGCTCGACGAGGAGTTTGTTCACACCCAGAAGAAGTTTGACGATGAAAGTCGTGCAGCCGCAGCCCAGGCCACTGCACAGTACGTGAATGAGACAGCGGCCGTCGTCTCGCATGAAGCTAGTGAGGAGTCACTGATGGTCGAGATCGCCGGGCTGCCCGACGCTATCTTTCCACGCCAACATCATCCATCCATCGTACACGCTATCGAGCAGCACATCCTACCCGATCCACCGTCTCTGCGAGCAATACAAGGCTACCTACAAAGTATTCTGGAGCCTCGAACATCGCCTGCGCCTAGCGACGAGGCCGCCGCACGCGAACTAGACGCTTACTATGCGTATCTCGACTATCTCATGCAACGCCGCCGACTTCTCTCGGTACCGGACGCGCCGGCAGCAATCGCCCAGCTCGACAAGCAAGCGGCCGACCAAGGAATTGACACGTCACGCTACACGCCGGACTCGGACCCCGAGAACATGTCCATTTCGCTAGGCGGAGGAGTACGTGTATCTAGCAACGGATGGTGGTTCATTGATCGTGAACCAGTCATACAGATATCAGCCGAGCAAGAACGGTCTCCAAGCGCGTTCAACGAGTCGTCCCCGGCGCCCATTACTATGGGAATCGGCCATGTATCTGCGACAACGAGCGTTGATCTCCCTATCCCCGCTACTGTCCCCGGTACCAGCACGTCCACGGAAGCACGCGCGGCCATGAAATTTGTCGCCAGTAATCTCCTTCCTCCATCAAGTCCACTTCCTTCTTTAGCCCTGGCGCCGCTCAACGTCTCGGTCGAGGATGACACTTGGCCAATGTCGGACGAGCTGGACCTTGAGTATCCCGAGCCGTCGTCTCCCGGTCCCCATGCGACTACCACTGACCATCCTGCGCTTCTCCTTCCCCATCCCCTGGACCCAATCGCGCAGAACGTCGAGTTTCTTGACGAAGAACACCATCTCAACAGCGAACCCTACAGCGAACGGTCTTATTCTGATTACAGCGGCCTGAACGGGTACCCGCCTGATACACGGTCGGCGGACTCAGATTTGGCTGCGCTCTCGGCTGCGTGGAGGCCGAATCCGGCGCAAGAGGCTGCAGGCCTCAACGATGCGCAACTTAACGTGCGTATCCTCGCACGAAATCGAGCGGACGGGCGACTCAAATTTATTCAGCGACACTTTGAGTGCGAGAATCCAGACTGCGATGTTCTAGACGCGTCACGTCCCGCCTCACTGGCACCGCCGCCTCCTTCTCATCCTGCATCACCGCCTTCTCCTTTGCTCTGGAGCCGGTACGAGTACATCCGGCGTCACAACCACGGTATCGACTTCACCCCCACGAGCCAGTTTGGGCGCCCAGTTGAGACCCCGCTAGTCCCTGACCGTCTCGCACGCGCGCGTCATGTCACTCCCATCTCCAGCTTCGTCGACGACAACACGCCGGAGACGGACGCAGGACCACCGCCACTGGAAACAGACGATGAAGATAGCGGCGAGGATGACGAACAGGAGGACGAACAGAACGAGCGAGAGACGGATACCGACGAGGATGAGGGTATGGACGAAGGCGAGGGCGACGAGGACGGTAGCGGAGAGGACGATCCGGAGTACCAGGGGCACAACGACGACGACGGCCCAAACGAGGACGGTGGGCTCGACGTCGACAACGATATGAGCGACGACGACGAGTCTGCCGACAACCAGGATCCCGGCATGGACGCCGACAACGGCGATTTGATAGAGGACGAGCGCGAAGCCCGTGAACGAACCGCCAGTCGCGGATCGAAGCGCTCACGCTCGTACTCGTCGTCGCGGTCTCGCTCTCGTTCGCCACCGGCCTTTGTAGGCTATGCCGGGTCAAAACAATATGGAGCTGCGCCAGGATCGCTCGCTGGATTCAACGCATCAACTGGGTCTGCCCCTGTCAAGCGATCGTCTCGCGAGCCTCGGTTACAGTTTGCTCGTCGGACAGGAGGACGGCCATCATCAGCCCAACAGTTATCACCAGGTCGCGGCACGTCAACGGCCGCAGCTGAAGGGCCATTTTCGCGGCTGCTACGGCCCCGCCAAGTGACCGTGAAGGAGGAGTCCGAGAGCGAAGATGACGCTTCCCCTGGTCCCCGTTTCCCAGTCGAGCCGCTATCACGCACGCATGAGCCGCCGTCGCGTTCATCCGCACCTCCTGCGTCGCTGTCCACGTTGAATCCACTGGCTACGCGCTTTGTTCCAGGAGGTATGCTTCACGTCACCGCCCTCGACTTTGCCGCTTACATGGATGCCCAATCGACAGGCCATGCACCTCTGGACCCGTGCTCAGACCCATCACTCATGTCGGTTCCAGGTGTCGCCGACTCGCCACTTCCGCAGGTCACCGACCCCACCATGCTGGTTCAAGTGGTCACTGGAGTGTACGGTCATTTTCGGAGTCGCGCACGGGCCGTTATCTCGCACGTTCGCCAAGCTGTGTACGAGATTGCGTGCATTCGTCGTGCCAAGACGATTGAGGAGGGCAACTATGCCATGGGTCGTCTCGATGCCATCACCTGCCGCCTTACCTCTGTTTTGCAGGAGCTTACTCGTGTCCCCGTTGCCGCTGGACGTCTACCTGCCGCGTTCATCGCGCCGATGTATCGCAACCCGTTGTTTCGCGGGTCCGAGGCCGTTCTCCTCGAGACGACCATCAGCCTATTTCGCGCCCGCAACAGCCCCGACATTGCAACACTCCTCAACTACTTCCTTCGCTTTCGTTACGGCGACGACGTTCTCATTTCGGCACTTGTTGGGTGCGGAGTACTCGATGGGCCGGCGTTCCCCGACCTGTTTCGCGATTACGATGAAGCGGTCAACGGGACGGAACGACTTGCTCGCAATCTCAATTTCGAGATCTGGCAGGAGCGACCCATGGTCTGGCAGGAGCGCGGCGCTGCTTGAAGGCGCAATTCCCATCTATCTATTCGCTGCTAATTTCTCTGTTTGTCAGTTCGTTTCCGTCACGCGTCTTTCTTTCCATGCTTGTGCTCTGCTAGTTGCCGTTATGCCCGCTCACTCGTTATTCAAGTTCCCCGCGCCTGGCTCGTTATTCAAGTTCCCCGCGGATGGCCAGCTGATCGTGTGCGTATCTCGCGCTCGTGCAGTCGCTCCAGTTCTAATCCAAACCTGGCTCGCAGATGATCTACTGGCTGTTCTTCGTGCATCTCCTCCCCTCTCGACTCATTTTCTTGACGTTTCGCCGAGCCGTCGCTCGTCTCTGTACACATGCATTCCACATTTACTATTGTCATCCCTTCTCGCATTCTGTGATATGGTACCCTCGCCGCGTTCGCTCTGGCACGATGTCGTAGATCTCGCCGTTTGTTTACCATCCACTTGGGCTGCCAGCCAAGAACAGTCTTCGATTATGCGTTCTGTTCGTAACTCTCGCATCCACGTTTCGAATAATGATGTTTCGATTCCTGCTCTCTCCCGCTGTGACCGTCTCGCTCGCAACACTCTCAACGCAGCCGGTCAACTTCCAGTTTGCCTATTCATGACCCGCACTCCATCCTCGGCTTCCCAGCCAACTCTCACCGCTGCTCCCATTTCGTTTCCCGACGAGGATGCAAACATGGACACACATTGGTCAGACCCCGGAATCACGGAAGTATATTTTGCGTTGCCCTCAGGCGATGTTTGCACGGCATACAAACGAGTCGATCAGAAGGTGCGACCAATACCGGGCGTGTTTCCGCAGGAAGCGCGCGTGGAACGTCGTATACCCGAGGACCCACTTCTCTCGCTGCCACCACTATCGCCGCATTCCCCAGAATTCGTACCAACCGAACGTATCTCAGAAGACGGCATGGCGCGACTACAGATAAATTCTGAAGGATTCTTGCTACCGGAGGAAGTGAAGCTATTCAAACACATCATGGTATTGAATGAGCAGGCGCTAGCCTTCGCCGATGATCAACGCGGAACCATCAAAGACTCCTACATGACTCCATACATCATTCCTACCGTTCCACACGAGCCATGGGTGCATCGCAACATTCCTATCCCTCCTGGGATAAAAATGAAGGTCCTCGACTTGCTACGCGAAAAGATGCACGCGGGCGTATACGAACCAAGCCAGTCTAGTTATCGTTCGCGCTGGTTTTGCGTCGTCAAGAAGAACGGGAAACTGCGCATCGTCCATGATTTACAGCCGCTGAACAAGGTTACCATCAAAGACGCTGGGTTGCCACCTGTGCTCGATGATTTTGTAGAACCTTTTGGTGGACGCCAATGCAGTACCGTGTTTGATCTATTCTGGGGCTTTGACGCTAGGAAGATACATCCCAAATCCCGTGATCTCACTGCATTTCAGACACCCCTAGGACAGCTGCGAATCACATCGATTCCAATGGGATTCACCAACTCTCCTGCAGAGTTCCAGAACTGCATGGCGTTTATTCTCCAAGATGAGATCCCAGAATCGGCAAATATCTTCATTGACGACGTTGCTATCCGGGGTCCCGCATCACAATATCTAGACGCCACAGGGCAGCCGGAGATCCTAGTGGAGAATCCAGGGATCAGGAGATTCATCTGGGAACACGCGCTAGACGTTCATAGAATCATGCACCGCATCAAATGCGCCGGAGGAACTTTCAACCCGTCCAAGGCTCAGGTCTGTGCACCCAAGGTGTCTATTCTAGGTCAGACGTGCTCAGCCGAGGGACGGACTCCGGACGATAAGAAGGTGGACAAGATTCTCACGTGGCCAGACCTCACGAACCCAACGGAAGTACGCGGATTCCTTGGTCTGTGTGGCACTGTGCGAATCTGGATCCCCAACTATTCAATGGAAGCGCGACCCCTAACGGAGTTGACCCGCAAGGACGAGGAGTTTGTATGGGACGCGCGGCGCAAAGAAGCTTTCGAGCGCTTGAAAAAGCTTATCACGTCATCACCCGCCCTGCGAGCCATCGATTACACATCTCCCAATCCTGTCATCCTCTCGGTTGATACCAGTTATATTGCTACGGGTTTCATCTTGTCTCAGCTAGACGAAGAAGGTCGTCGGCGTCCTGCACGATATGGGTCATTACCCATGGGCGACGTCGAGAGCCGATATTCGCAGCCGAAACTAGAACTCTATGGTCTCTACCGAGCGTTGCGCCACTACGCCTTACACATCATCGGTGTTACCAGTTTCTATGTGGAAGTCGACGCCCAGTACATCAAAGGAATGCTCAAGGCGCCCGATCTGCAGCCTAGCGCGTCCATTAATCGGTGGATCCAGGGCATTCTCATGTATGACTTTACCTTGGTGCATGTGCCAGGCGTTCGTTTCAAGGGGCCCGACGGACTCTCCCGCAAGGCACTTGCTCCGAACGAAGCGGTAGTTCCCGACGATGATTCCTGGTTGGACGATATTGCCTTATACGCAATAGACGGTGACCGTAACTTCCCACCGCGCTCGTCGAACTTGGTTCATGTGTTTCCTGCTATCGCCAGCAACACTATTGCGGTCTCGTCACAGGACACGGCTCTGCTCGAGATTGGCACTTTCCTAGCCAAATCGAAGTTCCCTTCACACGTAGAGACGCCCAAAGATATCCAACGGTTTCTCGCACAAGCAGCACAGTACATGCTCAGAGACGATGCTCTCTTCCGTCGGAATGGAGAATTGATTCCCCTGAAGGTTATCTTTGACGTCGGGCAGCGTCGCGCCATCTTGATCAACGCTCACGAAGATCTAGGCCACCGAGGCGAGCGCGCAGTATTCGAAATGGTTAGACTGCGCTTCTTCTGGCCACACATGGGCGCCGATGTCCGTCACCACGTGGCGTCTTGTCATGAATGCCAACTTCGCAAAACATTGAAGGGACGCATACCCATCACGGTATCCACTCCGGCAACACTCTGGACCAAGATTTATGTTGATGTCATGTACATGCCCAAGGTTCGCGGGTACCGCTACATCGTGGCGGCACGCGACGATTTGTCCCGTGTTTCAGAAGGACGGGCGTTGCGCCATGCCGATGCCAAGTCACTGGCTAGCTTCTTCTGGGAACAGATATATTGCCGCTACGGCGTTGTCGGCCGAGTCGTCACGGACAATGGGCCTGAGGTTCAAGGAGCTTTCACTTTGCTTCTAGAAAGGATGGGTATTCCACATGTTCGTGTCTCGCCATACAATGCCCAGGCCAACGGAGTGGTGGAAAGAGGTCACTTCATCATCCGGGAAGCAATCGTCAAAGCATGCCAGGGCAAGATTGGTTTATGGCCGAGCAAGGTCCCCGTCGCGTTCTTTGCCGACAAAATTACGATCAGCCGCTCAACGGGCTTCTCTCCATACTATCTTCTCCACGGCGTTCATCCTGTCCTTCCATTCGATTTAACCGAGGCCACTTTTATGGTTGACGGTTTCCGTGCAAATCTCTCGTCGGACGATCTGCTAGCCTTGCGGATTCGACAACTCGAGAAGCGCCCGGAGGATGTAGCCCGTGCGGCCAGAATGCTTGCCAAGTATCGCTTCACGTCCAAGGACAAATTTGAACGACGCTTTCACTCCAGGATTCGTACCGAAGCGTTTGCTCCAGGAGATTTGGTGCTCTTGCGGAATTCGGAGATAGAGAAGTCGCTTAACAAAAAGGCAAAACCGCGCTATCTAGGTCCATACATGGTGCATCGTCGGACGCAGGCAGGCACGTATATTCTCCAGGAACTGGATGGCGCATTCTCTCGCATCAAGGCAGGAGCTGCTCGTGTAATCCCTTACATTGCCCGAGACGTCAAAAGACTTCGACGCATGGTTGAAGCCACTCTGGAGGATTCATCTAGTTCTTCATCTAGTGATTCTAGTGACTAGATGCTTGGGCACCAGCGTACCCATCAAACGGGGACGTTTGCATTCAAGTTCCCCGCGGATGTCGCGCCGCAACATGGTTTGAAGATATTCTCTTCAAAACCAAGCGAGATCTCATCGAGATCGTATTTGACGATTGCCGACTGAATGATACAACTTTGCCATGAAGTCGAGCGCCCACTCCTTTCAACTCTTTCCCCCACACTCCTTCGCTTCCAACAAATCCTTGTTCTTTCACTTTCATTCTCTATCCAGTCCCCATCATGCATTTCTCCCTTATGCCGAGTATCTGGCATGCCGTCGATCGACTCCGGGCCGCAACAACTCGCCTGGCCCAATCTACGACTGCCACCAGTATGTGCGCTTATGCGCAGATTCCCTAACGACACTGACCGTACCATCACCACGCATCTCTCAGACTATGTGGCATTGCCTGACGAAGAGTTGTTCCGTCCGAGCCAGGATATTGAGAAGGAAGAGCAGACGAATCGGCTGTATTCGCTGGCGGAATTCGTCTCTCTGGAATCATCACCGTCTCGCCCTGCCCACCTCGTCGCACCTATCTGGAACAACGCACTTCTAGGTCGGCTCAGTCCTTTGCCGGAGTTCAAGGCTACTGGCACATTCACGTTCGCATCCCATCCGTTCCCCACTTCCTCCAGCACCTGCGTTGAGTCCCGTTCGGAGATGTTCCTTCGCCCCGAGCTCGATATTGCGCCGCCTCGCCGACGTCTATGGTGCGGAGAAGTTAGCGGTCAGGAGCAGCTCGATGCAGAACACCTTCATGTGCGGTTCTCCTACGACGGATACACGGAGTTTGGGCGCATCATGCATTACTTCGGTCAAGATGAGCAACATGCCGTATTCGCCGCATTACTGGTACGCGCACCTCATCGTTCCCAGTACTCTCGCCCGCGCTTTGTCTTCCTCGAGGTTCCCCTGGAGCATTGCGCACCCTCGACTCTGCCCACCGATATTGTCTTCGCCCCCATCATCGAGCTCTCCGAAACCGACACCATCGAGTCCCGTCATATCATCATCGAACGTCCAGAACTCCCTGACTCGTCTAGCCCCGGTTCACTATCCAAGCCAACGCCACTCGTTGTTGACGCTCTCGTGGATCTTTTCCGCGGCCTGGAAGATCCTTACGGCGAGTTCGACAGTCCAGTCGCACGCAATGCTGCGGCGTTTGGCCTCTCGAACATGCCGGGCGGTCTCAACCTGGACAGCGAGCTGAAGGACCACCGCATCGAGAGGACGCAGACGGAGATCGACGAGAACGGGTATGTGCTGAGTTACGACCATCAATGGCTGAAGGTGGAGAGAGGAAAGAGGGTTGAACGACGACTCTGATCAGATGGATGGTGGGTCACATGACTTGCTTCTCACTTACCCTTTTCATCCATGCTTCACAGTTTCTTACCAGCCAAGGTCACTTGCTGGTCTGTATTACTCATGCATTCCTTTTAACATGTGCTTTCTAGAGGCTGTACACCAAGTTCCTGGTGCCTGGTCATATGTGACTCCTTTTGACTCTTTGGACTTCTCTTATTCTGGCTCATTCTATTCCCCTTATTTCATGACTCCCTTATGACTCCTTCATATACTAGTACCCTAGTTAGGTAGAATATTCCCACAAGAGAAAAGGTATAAATACCTGGCCTCTGGAGAAATTCTAGTGTCTCTTTTCCCCCCTACAAAGCTTCTTATTCTATAAGTTGCTTTTTCCTTGACTTGATTGTTGAAGGAGTGCTGCTTGCCTCCTTGACTATATCAGTCACTTGCCGACCCTTGTTGTTCCCTCCGTTCAACTCGTATTCTTGTGTTCCAATCGACGCTATTCTCACCAACGCTAGTTCTCATCGACGTCACTGTTACGGAATTGGTCGTTGACTGCTCTGCTTTACGTGTCCCCTCGTGCTTATCTGTGTTATTGTCGTCACTGTTACGGAATTGGTTGTTGACTGCTCTGCTTTACGTGTCCCCTCGTGCTTATCTGTGTTATTGTCGTATCCGTCCGTTGCGTGTGTTGACCCCGTACTCTGCGTGTGTCGAATCTGTGTTGGGAGTTCCACCGAAGTCTACTTGAAGTCCGCGTACGTTCGCATCTGTTATCCACTCCGCATACCCCCCATCCCTGCTCGACTTCACCGTCTAGTGTTTTCCCCCATCGGTTCATTCTCGTTCTTCGGTCGTACTCCGTTGAACGTCCCCGTCTAGAGTATCGTCACCCGTACTCTGTATTCTTGCATCTCCGGACAATATCAATCTACGTGCACATCCGTACACACCCTCCGCACGTCCCCGTGCATTTCGTCTTTTGGATCTCTTCACCAGATTCCAGAACTCGACTCTTCGATCCTTCCCAGGTACTTCTTACGACATAAGTGCGGACCACCGAAGAACCATCGCACAACGAACAACTAGGTAACTCCGGGAGTTTAGAGAACCCGAGGAGCCTAGGGCAGAAGTCTTCATCGTCACTCGTGCTGCGTTCCGCACCGCGATACTTCGAACCTCTTCCCGCCGCGACAGCGTGGACGGTCGTGGGAAGGTTGTCGGTGGCAACAGATTCGATACTTATCCGAGCCCTTCAGCTTATACTTACACCATGCGCACGAGTCTCTATGGCCACTCAATTTGCTATCCTCCCTTCGCAGGACTATTGCTCCGATGATGAATGAGAATCTATGGCCACGCAACTGGTTCATCAAGCAAGCCGCCTTTAGTCGGCGAACCGTGGCTGTGCATGTCCCCGGGCCGGTAATACCTCGGGCCGGTCGCCACACGGTCTCCTCGTCTTCGACACTCCAGCCTCTCATCACGTCTCTGAAAGCCCAGCCAGCAGCCCGCTCATGAGAACGCTCTGATACGGACTGCGCTCCTCAGGCATGGCTTTTATGGCTCAGAGGTGCTGAGTGACAGTATGTCCGGTCGCTAAGTTTTGCGCTTCCGCAGCGGCGCGCCTCAATATCCCCCAATGCTCACATGCACAGCAAGCATCTGCCAAGGGACGATGTATGGTGTAGATGGAACTCGGTGGATGTGGCCGCATCGTGACTGCAGTGTGCCCTTCATCATGTCCACACTTGGCCTCTTACTGACTGCATTACTCGTCCTGCAGCGTCACCAATCTCGCGCGGGTTTTATGCCGCATACCCGCCTTTCGTTTCTTGTGGCCACGCCCATGTCAATTAATTCGCCCTCTCGTGAGTACGCAGTTCGCTTCGCTCCTTTCATCTTATCTATCTGTCTCTTCAGGTCCGGCTGATGAGTGGAGACTCGAAGCTGCGGGCGCTGGTTTGCAGCGCACATCCGAGCACGTTATTCGTGTATCCTCACTGCCGCCAGCAAGTTCTTGCACAGCTCATCGAGGAAAGCCCGGGCCCACGGTAGAGGCGCCACAGACGGTCACTCTCCTGTTGCCAAGTGCCCTGGTTACGTCCCGCGCCTGAGGATGGCGTCTAGCGACAAGTCAAGACGTGGTGCGCCTCGAGCAGTGGGTGCCCGGTGTCCGTCGACACGGCGCACGGGCACCGCGAGGCACAATTTGGGGTGCTGGCCATGACGTACGTTGACTATCCTGCGGGGTCGCTTGCATCCCCGAAGATTGGTCACTCATCCAACTCTCACAGTAACACCATATCTCCTCACTTGTCCGTCGAAGGTCGTACGTAGGAGCGTTGACAATGTATAATTGGCCCGTCACGTTGTCAGGTCCGCTCAATCTCCGGGGCAGGGCCTGGACCATGGCGTCGGCGCCAGATATCGTGGCCGCTGCGATCAGCATTTTCCAGTGTTCGGTCGTACACGTACAGTCAGTCAAGTGGGAGAGTCCGCGCGGCCCAGGTCCGGCGTCAAGCAATAGGTTGTGCAGTTTCCCGCTGAATCACAGCATCTTGTCCTTGTACGACAACGTAGACGTGCGGTGTTAGTCAAATCAGCTGCCTCGCGGATTTGTAGGCCAACCGATGATACATGCCACTGAGCAACGACGATCGACACGGCAGGTCAAATATATAGATATATTTTGGCAATATAAGCACCATGATCATTGTTCGACGGTGCGATGGCTAGTAAACAACCAGATAAAACAGCAGGGAGAGGGTATATTGGGGATGAATAGATCCGAAACGTAGGTAATGAGCGAAATAGGGTCACGTCAGGTGTCAGGGATCGCAGGCTTCCTAGTAAGTATATATCCCAGGCGTCGATGCCAATGTAAAGCGGAGTGATACACCCCGTTGAGGATAGCCTCGTCACGGGGAACCATCCGCGAACGCATTTTCCACGAGCCCACGGAGGCACGGATTTCCTTGAAGCGGGCCGCTACTTCGTCCATCTGCGGTCGCTTTTCCGGGTCCTGCGCAACCATGTTATCGACCAACGGCCGCATGAATGAAAAACCGTGGTACTTCTGCGGGAGGCTGTTAGAATGAGAGGCGGTGATACATTGCGACACATACGAGGATGAAATTTTGGCGTATCACATTGCCCAGGTAGTAAACGTCTGTAGGAAACGGATTGCACGGTATATCGGTGTCGACGTGTTCCGGTGCTGACTTGTCCCCACCTCGAGTCGCTATGTCGATGGGTGTTCCGAGTTCGGGGGGATAGACACGGGAAAGGCCGAAGGCAATGAAGAGATACCGCGGCGGGCGCTGTGTGCGAGTGTAGTATTTCGCTTTGCCTATCCAATCACGACACATCTCCAGCTTCACCGATTGTGGATGGAATGAATCCGGGTACATTCCAGTTGGATCCATCATGATGTTCTCATTCGTGCAGTCCCTGTAGCAAGAAAAGATTAGAGCTGACGGCACGGAAAGAGAGGAATTGAGCTCACCTGTGAGCGATGTGATGTTGATGCATGAACTGCAGACCCTTCGGAAACGTTGAGCCAACCCACAATGGCAAGGACCTGCTCCTAGACACTGACCTCGATTATCTGATGAAAAAAGGCAATCGCTTCGCCGATAGTATCAAACTTCGGATTGTAGTAGGGACGCAGCTGCGGAATCACGATGAGCTGGTGGCCCGGTTCGTCGGGTACATCCAAGGCATCCAGAAGCGGCGCGGAATGGTTGGCAGGGTCGGACACAAGAGGTGGACTTGACAGCAGTTTGTTGATTTCGACCTCTCGCACGGCCGAGCCTTTGGGGATCTGCTTGATGACCACATAGGCACCGTCTGAGGAGCGCACAGCGTCCATGAGTGCCGACTGTTGCGAGCTCAGCTGTTGTCGAAGGAGCGTGGGTTTAATGACGCACATCATTTACTCGTCCGTCTTCAAACCTTGGATAGAACTCAGTCTCACGATTCCACGACGGTTGCCATCCGGGCTGGTAGCGAGCCCTGAGTTTGTAGCCGCACTCCTCTAGCCATTCCCGATGTTTGACCCACCACTCTTCGAAGTGAGTTATGCCACCATAAAGAGCAAAGGAGCCCGGTGGGTCAAGAGCATCGAGCTCGGCGTTCTCTATGTTGGGGATGTCGTTCATGATGAAGGAAGAACGCGAGGTTGGCGGTTGGGATTGCGACCGATGAACGCTAGTCTAGTACAAGGCGCGTGAATTAGGAACAGTGTCGATGGTGTTAGCCCCAACGACTTCGCCCATAGAGAGGATGAAAGTGAGGTTGTGTTGAAAAATTGCTGGGCCACTTGAAAACCTTGGCTAGCATTACGGCCAACGCCGCCGTTCGAACAATAGCGACAAGTTTGGTGGTCGGCGACGAGCAGACGCGGCTCGGAGCTATCGGTGGTGGCTGTGCCTCCGCGGCCCGGTAACCCGCCGGGTTGCCTCCGCCGCGGCCGCGATTTTCTGCCAGTCTCTCCTCAGTCTTTTCTCTCTTCTCTTGCAAGACGTCCACCACAATGGCTTGCCGGCAGCTCGCAGTAGCCCGCTGAACACGATAGCACGGGCAGTAGTGATGCTGTCTGGCTTCCTCCTCATCCCCGGTACTAACGTATGGCGCGAAGTTGGCAGAAGTTGGTGCTCCTGGACACCGGCAAGATCCAGTAAGGACGACGCAGCGAAGTCTGGGAGCGTATGGAGCGAGATAAACGGTTAGAATTGGCCACGTTGACGCGCGAGCCTGTCGTTTTTGTGGTGCGTTCTTCTTGATGTACTGATATCGCCTCCCACTGACGGCATACCGAGTTAGCTGTAGCCTGTGTGGACAGCGCAACAATACTACGACTGCCGTAGCTGCGACCAATGTGGCATGACAGTCTTAAGCCCACGCAGTGCCCATATCGCATTGCAGCCCGTCATCGACCCTGTGCGCGGGCCTTCTGCCAGTGCGCATCTCCCCGCTTCTGCAGCTCCCTCGTGCGGGGCCAACCGTCTCGATCAGTCGGCGGTGCTCACAAAACACGGACACAACTCTTCAGTCCTTCATCTAACCCTTGGCTACTTTCCAGCAACCTTAGATTGGGTGTGGATCGATCGTGTTCCTGCCTCCTGACTGCTCGCACTCCCCGGACTCCTGTGAGTACCTAGCTCTTCCCGCTCTATTCATCACATGTATAACAAATTTTTCCAATGAATGATCCAGGCCGGGATTCTGAGCGTCTGGATCATCGAAGCCGACAATTCGCAGCGCAGACTCTTCCCGCGCGACTCTTCCCTGTATCTATTCATCTTGCGTTGCATCGCTGCAGAATCAAAGCATTGTATCCTCCCAAGCAAATCTTCGTTCAAGACGCGCTGCGGACCCGAAGCTGCGTGGCGCTGGTGCGTAGTGTACATCCACTGATCCAGTCACGGTATATTCTGATGATCTCTATGCGAGGATCCTCTGCCATCTAGGAGCGAGCTTTTGCGCCGCGCCACGAGGAGAGCCGACGCAGCCGGGGTTACGGGTGCTCACTCTGTTGGTGTTATTAAGGTCTCCGTCAAGCCCGGTCCCTTCCTGCGCACTAACCGCGAGGAACTCAGGACTGCATCGCGCAAGGTATGAAATCGTGATGGACCTCGAGCAGCGCGTGCACCGTGGCGGCACAAGTTCGGTACCATTTGTCGGCAGGGTCTGCTGGCCCGTGACGTAAGTGCGCGCTTTTTTGAGGGGGGGTGGGCAGGTCACTTCCCCAGAGACTAGTCACTCATCCAGCTCCTACAGGAACATCATGTAGCCCGACTTGTTGGTCGAGGATGGTACGCAAGAGTGTTGGCAAGGGATACGCGCACGTTGTCGGTTCCGCTCAGACTCCGCGGCAATCCGGCGCCACCGTGGCCGAGGGCTCCAAGCTGCGAACAGTGTCGCTCGTGTCGCATCTACTAATCGAATGGGAGACTCTGGTCGTCTGAGTATTCCAGCGCTCCGGTGCGTGCACATATCATCTCAAGCGATGTCGAAAGACTTAACGATCTCCACGTAGCACCGCGCCCAAACCGCTTCCATTGACACGCAGGTTCCCGGTGATATGTGTACCATCTGTCGCTGGCTCTACGCCGCGCGGTGATTATTGTTGTTCCTCACTTTTCTGTCTTTTGTTTCTCATCCGGAGTGCTTTCATGTCGGCGATTCTCACACAGATAGGCGAATGGTTGTCGATCGGCGACCTTGTATCCGAAGGTTTGCACAGCGTGAGCATAGTCAGCGCCGTTTCTTGTACGTATCAGCGCCTCATATGCATCACACCGAATGAAGCATGTTGAGAGAACCCAGCACGGACGCCGCAGCCCTTGTGTCCAACCCGGCGCCACCTCGCGCTCGCTTCCCCAGCTCCCTGGTAAGATCTGCGGCATTGTTTGGGCATCCGTTACTAGGCGCAAACCTGCTGAGCTCGCTTTGTGTGGCGCTTCCGCTGTCGTACGTGTACAACAGGGGCATTCATGCAAAGTCCACGGACCTATCCCGACCTATCAAGCAACAACGTCGTCGTACTGATGCCATTTGCGATGACCACTGGCAGTGCATCATGTCCGCGTCTTTTGTCCAGACTCAAGCCTGTAACTGTTATATCTGATTCACGTTCTTCGCGAGATGGCCAGAGATTCAACCACCGCCTTATGGCACCAAAAGCTTTCTGTGCGCCTCGCATCGAGCCCTTGTTCGGATCCTTCCGCAGCCTTATCGTGACCAGGAATCGGTCCAAGTCCCTCACACGTACAGGTGCGTGGCTACTTGTGACTTAGCATGTGCGTCTTGAGCATTTCGTAGGTTGATTGACGGCGCATGCGGGAATCCCTGGCGAGTTGGCGATCGCTGTCGGGTTACTTCCTGCTTCCTGCTGGAGTCGCTCTGCCATGAGCACCGACGAAAGTACGCATCATTCATTCCATTCTCCTGTCAGCCCTGGTCCTGACCTGCAGTAGTCAAGGATGCACTGTCGTGTCGTGTAGCACTTCAGTTCTGGCGGCATCAAGTTCCGGAAAGCGACACTGCTGCGACTTTTCGTCTCGAACACTGAACACGACTCGACTGGGATCAGGCTGCCCCTCCATGCAACCGCGACCTCGCTACGGATCTAGTAATCATCTCCCGCGTGGTCCCCGTACACTTTACTGCAAGCGGGTCCGCCTATAGCCTCGTCTGGTGGGCGTCGTCCTCGTGGGCGCCGCGCCCGAGCGCTCCTCGGACAAATCGCATCATCTCTGCGCCCGGGCATGTGGGATGCCGGTGCCGGCTATCTCGCCGACCTCGAGGCTGCGTCCTTCGCTCGAGCTAGGCCCTGCTACACCGCCAACTGCACCGGGTCCGAAATAAAGGCTTGGTGAATTATCGGCAGTATCTTGGGGACAGAGCTGCACGTTATCGGGCACAGGTTTGTAAGGTCCGAAGATGAGTATCAGGGGAGAGCCAATAAATTAGGATACCTACCGGAGATCCTGCGAGGTCCCAGGCTGTGATCTTGACAGAGATTGTCGTGGCAACAGCGAGCAGTCTTGCGGTAGCATCCAGATCAGATACTGAATAAATATCTATACATCATATGACCTCATTGCCATTGCTTGCACGATAGAATAGGGGTGGCAAAGGATAGAGCATTCCCGCACAGATAAGCCACGATACAAGATAGCTAAGATATGTACTATATACGAAGAAGGTCCGCGACACAGCGTATGACATAGACAGTGTTCGATGCTGCGTGCTGCGTTGGGTCGTCAGGTCGAAGCAGCGTCGGTGAGGCCGACGGCTTGTATGTCTGCGATGTTGTCGGCCTCGATCTGGTCATCGTTGGCCACTTCGTCGCGCAACCCATCCAAATTGGCTTGCCCATAGGTTGCGCGGTCGTTCTTGAGGATCTTTGCGAAGAATCTGTCCATGGGTTACATTCAGCGCGGCAAAAGACATCTGGCAGGTGCACGACACTCACCTGGAGGTTTTCTCTGCGTCCCCGGCACATTTCGCTCTCACAGTCGCCAGTTGCTTGTCGACAGCAAACCAGAACTTCCCGGAATTGTTTTCCTTGAGGACAGCGCGCTGGTCGGATGTCAGGACACGAAAATGACTCATAAACACTGTAAGCGCACCAGAAATGCGATCCGAGCGCACATCTTGATGGTGACCTTGAGATTTGCGGACTTGTTGATAGCCACAAGTTGCTGGCAGAGGTCGACGATGTCGACGGCTTTGGGCTCGGAATCTGATGGGTCCGGTGTCGGTGTCACGCTCGCGGTTACAATACTCGCACTTAACTATATAGAATAGAGTTAGATTGAGATGGAAAGCACGCGACGCCACGCACAATTCCTTTGATGTTGAATCGACGGTCTGTGAGCTTGGTCTGGATGCGTTTGAGCACGACGGCCATCTTCGTCCTATTGTGCTTGGCATCTGCGGGCAGACCCCATTCTGGATGGTTGTCGACCAAGCTCTGTGCGGTGGACTCGGAGTGAGACAGAGCAAACATGACAGAGGTCAGGCGCACCAGGAGAAGCTTGATCGGCACGTCGCCTTGGATGTATGCGGACAGCGCCGGTGACATGACGATTGTGAATGCAAAAGTATCAATATGCGCCTGGATATCATACAGATAATTGACCATGAGAATGCAGTTGATGTGACGAACCTGAAGTGTTTGCGGTAACACAAATATAGCATCTGGCGGCGACAGCGTGTCGAGTCGCTCCTGAATCTTGAGCATACTGGCCACAAGCCACATGCTGCGCTCACTGTCGGAGAGCTAGAGCCATAGCAGTTGCGTGAGCTGTGAGCCGCATATCCGTGACCATGGCAGCAAACGTGTCGTCACCTTTTCGACGGACTCCAAGACGGACTGTTCCTGCTTTCTCAGCTTGAGCTCTCGTCCGACGGCCAGCGCATATTGATGTAGGTCAATTGATGCGACTCTTTTGCGGGGTGTAACCGTGTTGATGACGGGACCCAGCGGCAGGTTCTCGCTGTCATAGGGGTTGATGTTAGTGACTGGCTCTTGGTCGTCCTGAAGACGGATATCCGACGTGGCGTTATGAAGGAGACTTGACAATGTCCCGTTCGCATCCTGGTTATTAGCTTGAAAGCTGTCAGGTAGCGACAGACCACTCGAGTCGCCATCGTCAAGCTCGTCAACTTCGAACGCCGCCGGGGGCGAGCTTGGGCAATTAAAGGCGTCCTCTATGAAACCTCCGGGCATTGTTGAAGACAGTGATGGATATAAGGAATGTGGGAGGCACACAGTGGTGATGCCGGTGCGAAGTGAAGGGTGAGCGACTTGGAGACGACTGAACCGTGAAAATAATTGCGCAGGAGTCCTGGCACGTGAGTCGCGCACAGAGATGCATCAAGGCAAGCGTACCTTTGAGACAAGTGTACCTTGAAGATCCGCAACTGTTCCATGGCACCCTCGAGGACGGCCGTTCAAGCAGATGGTGAGTGCTCCATTGCGGCGATCCTGGTCAATCTAACCTCACCCCAGGATTTCACGATGATCCAGACAACACGACACATATTGTCTGCCTCTCGTGCACTGCGGCCTCACCTTTCGGGCACGTTAGCATACACAAGCAAGGGCTGAAAAAACACATCAGCTCCAAAAAACACATAGCGGGGCTCAGCAGCGTACCTTTGGATGTGACCAGGACCCATCCGATTGGCCACGAGCCTACCGCTGGTCCGAGCGATGCCAGTGCTGCGATGTTGAATCTGGCAGACCAGTTTGCACTGTCTGACAGCGACAGCGATGGTGATGATGGTGGTTCAAATAGCGCATGGGAAACCCCATTTGACGCCGTGGACATCTTTGGCGACGGCTTCTTTGACGCTGGTGGGAACAAAATCTTCTTCAGCGCTGGACCAAACCCTCTCGAAGCTCAGCAACAGACCCACCTTCAAATCCACTCGCAGATTGATGACCTTGCCCTCTATGAGCATACTTTCCTTGCCGATGGCTTGGGTGATCGAGTCACGTCTTTGGAGGGTCGAGTTGATGACCGCGATGACGCGTTCAGCAACGATGCAACTGTCGCCAACATCGTTGCTGAAATGCGAACACTTGGTCAGTCCGAGTCTATCCGACAATCGGTACCAGATGCTCACCAGTGACAGGAATTGATCAAGGAAGTGATAGCGATGAAGACGTTGGTGGAAACATGCCGGAAGACGGAGCAGCCGACGCCGGCCCTGAGTGGGCTCCTCATGGATCGAAGACGGTATGTGGCCACTCGCTTTGCAGGTCCTACTAGAAGGCTGACCAATAATTTGCTTCAGATGTTCATGTTAGACCTTTTAGACAACTTACCACGACTCCGCCTCTCCGACGATCATCTGAAGACATTTATATGGGTGATGCGCGAGTGTGGCACACCAAATGTCCCATCGTTCCACGCTCTTCGCGCAAAGCAAGCCGAACTTCTCAATGCTGTCAATATCCGCACCTGTTCCCATGTGTCGGCGATGGAGAACCACTTCTATATGAATCCTCCCAGCACATTGCTGGCCCTCGTACGTGATTCGAGACGTCATTGAAACAGGCAAGCTGAAATATACCTCCAGGACTGGGCCAACCCTCTTGTCCGAGAGCACATACAGCTGTATCCTGAGATCACAGACTCGATATCCGAGGCGTGGCAGGCTGGCAAGTGGGCTCGAGAGCCGGACGCTCACAATGTTGCGCCAATGTGGGCAGACTGGGAGCGTGCACCGCACCGGCACTATTATGTTGACGAGTTGGCTCGCTTGCAAAGCGGCGAGTTTGTGATACCCATCCGATGGTTTTGCAAAGACGGGGAAGACCATGCGGACATATATGATGTTGACAGAGAGGCGATCGTGCGTACCATCTGAACTGTTGTAGCTGCGTGCCGCTTGCTAATTCTGCCGCTGCAGTCAGGCTGTTTCTCCGTGCGCGATAATGAAAGTTCACGCCAGGTTTGAGCAGCCGAGCTGCAGTCAAATTGGCTGGATATTGCGGCCCAATATGATGTCAATCTCTCCCGTATGTTCACGTCTACTGTACCTGAAAGTCCGGAACTAAATCCTATCTGTTTAGCTCGCTCTAATGCTTGGTCTACACGAATGCCACATCCTGTGCGCGCGATAGCTTCAGGGCGGCCAGTTTTCACGCTACACCTGGTCCCGTGGAGTGACGACGTCTCGGGCAATGTCACAAAGCAATTCAATCCGCACCTGAATGTGTACCTGGTCAACGGTAACATCCCTCATCAGAAGCTTGCCCAGGAGTACTTCACGCGCTTCTGCGCGACCTCTCCTTATGCCGACTCGCTGGAACAAATGGCGGCCTTAGCGGATGACATGTACGTGCCTACAATATATTCCGGCAGCCTATGAATAACTTTCTAAATAAATCAGTGGCCCAGAGCGTTTCCATTCTGCGTTCGATTGCAAACTCAAAACGGAGATACTGTTCAACATCATCGCTCATCTTGTCGCCGCCGACAATCCTCAAGCGTCCGAGCTGTGCTCACACATCGGTATGCACGGCAATAAATATTGCCGCCGTTGCAACGTCGGAGGAGCGCGAGAGCATAAAGAAAGCAACGAAGGGTATGCCTCATTATTTGAGGTGTGTAGTTCTGTTGATTTACTTCATACCCATTGCTTATGACTCGTGACAACCCAGCCTGGACCTCCACGTTCAGCCGCCGACACAGTCGCAGCTATTCAGATGCAGCTGACGACAGCTGCACTTGGTGTTCAAGAAGCAGTCGACAAGCTCCAGACAGCCACCGGAGTCAAGGACAAAATAGCGCAGCACTGGATCAACAAGCTCATCGTCAGAGCTCGAGAACAGCAAGCCGTACGACTCTCCAATCCGTTGACGCAGGATCCGCGCCTGCGCCTGCAAACTTTGAAAGGAGATGCACGGGCCGAGGTGAAGCGCAAGATTGTCCGGGATATCCAGGACGAGCTTCTTCGCTGGCTCCCAACACAGCCGTCGCATCGGTATGAAGCGCTTGATGCCGACTCTCGTGAGGACCTGAGATATATCGGCGCACAATATATCAAACTGACTGTTCTTTGGCAGCTCTACGACGAGAACTTCGCCCAGGTGATCATTACAATCCGCTTCTCAGCGTTGTCGGTGAGTTCAAAGACGGCATCTCATCGTGGCTTGCTCACTGAAAAGATATGCACAGATCTTGATGTTCATCGGGACACACCATGTGAAATACTGCATACATATCTCCTTGGGCAGGATAAGTATGTCTGGTATCTATCGCATAAGCCATGGGAAAAGAAACAAGAGGACCAATTTGTGAGTCGGCTCCAATCAGCATCTATCGACGGGCTGTCTGTTGCTCCCGTGCGCGCTTCGTATGTCATGCAGTACAAGAACGCCTTAATTGGCAAGCACTTCAAGATGCTGCAGCAGCTGGCAGTGTTTCAAGTGCACGACATGTGCCCGCCGCACGTGTTCAGTCTGTGGAAAGCAACAGGTCAGCTCGGCGCGCTGCTTTGGTATCATACCATCACGAACATGGACATTTATTTGGTACGGTAATCCTTTGCAATTGAAAGCCTTCGATCAACTAATTGTATCACCGTCAGAGCGACTTACAGATTCTGATTGACAACGTTCTTGACCTCTGGGCGCTGATTGATCCTTCCCGTATTATCGACAAACCAAAGCTACATATCCTCACGTATCTTGTCCCCGACATCCGTCGATTTGGCCCCGCAATTCTGTACTCAACAGAGGGCTTCGAATGCTGGAACGCAATCTTCCGCATGTGCAGTGTACTTTCTAATCATGCAGCACCCAGCCGAGATATTGCCCTGACGTTGGCGGATATGGAACGCTTCAAGCATCAGGTCAGCGGCGGATGGTGGAGAGATCCGAAGTCAGAGTCTACGAGCTTCGTCCGTGCCGGTGAAGAGGTCCGGAATTTCTTAGCTCGGAATGCCGGCCTTCAGCGACGTCTCGGATGGGTCAATCTGGCACATATCACTGCTGGTATGCCCCTGTGCGTGCCCGCAAAGCCGCGCAATGCTGACATCAAATTTGATAGGAAAGGTGATGCTGCTCTCGCAAAAGAAGCAAAAAATATCGAGCTGGTCAACGCTGTCCAGCTCACTCAGGCTGTCAATGCGCGAGAGGGACGAGCTCGCAGCTGCTTTGCCAGGAAGTTTGCGGTGCTGCAAAAGCATTGTGTCGCGTGCGAAGGATATCTGTCGTCCGGCATCTTGGGTGTTCTTCCGGGGAAGTGAGGACGCAGAGCTGAGCAACGGAGGTGCACCGGAAGTACGTGCCTGCATATATATCATACGGAGTGGGATAATCTGATGAACATGACGCAGGAGAAGCAAGGAGTGCGCGTTGGTCGAATTTTCCAGATAGTAGCTCCCGGCGAAAACACAAAATCAACGACGGGTGCCAAGGTCATTATCGAGGTATTTTCCATGCCAGATCAGCTTCACAGCACGTTGGATATGCCCGTCCTAACACGCCCGAGTGTTCCCTTGGACTCCGGCTCTGTTTGCATTGTTGCACCAAATGTACGACCTCCGCATTTACTTTATTCAACTCATGCTGATATTTGTCATGAGAGCAGGATATACTGTTCATATTCAATGCTCAGCACGATTGTATTTCGGGCGGCTGTCTGGCAACAAATACACGGCCCATGCGTCAGGAGCGCCACAACACAACCCTCCTCGAACAACGCACTCAGCACAGCGACGATGACTTGTACATCATCAATATGCACGGCATTCATAACGCGGCCGTACTTCGTGATTCGCTACCCCGAGCTCTCACTGCCCCACGTCGATATCTGCAAGATCGAGCCACGTCACATAACGACATCGCGGCGCAACTTCGAGTCACCGGGCCAGCCAAGCGCGCTCAGACCCAGGCCAAAAGTGCGGAGACGAGAGCAAAGAAGAAGGCGGCGAAGGAAGGTGGCACGACAGGCTCTGGGGGCGGCCAGGCTGCATCGCTGGCGCTGAATCCGCAGATAGATGTCATGTCCGTCGATGCGCCGGTCTCACCCACGCGGTGACCAATTCTCGAAATTGTGCTGTTTGTATTCATTCAGTGTGTTGGCTTAAACACGGAGCTGTGGAATTACTATGCATTTTCAATCTTCTTCTTCGTCATCTGAGAATACATGTATGCAACTGAAAACATCTGCGACAAACTGCCGCTCTGCCAACGACGCGCCTTCAAGCAAGCCATGCAAACGGCGCGATTTCTCTCTGCGGCTGCGGCTTTCAGGTGTGCTACGCCGGCGAACACGGGCTGTTGATGCCTCTCGAGAAGGTCCGCTGCTCGAGGCACGGCCGCGTTCAGACGGGCTAGCTGCCAAAATATGATCATTTATGAATGCCGGTGATGGTGTCCGAGAGCCTGCAGGATAAGTACGGTAAGCTAAGGTGTTTGTTAAGAATGAGAGTGACATACGCATCGCCGGGGCAGGCGTGCACCATTCGCGCATGCGAGGAGGATCGGAGCGCACCCCCGACAACCCGACTCCGCTGTATGGCGGAAGAAGTTCGCCGCGGCTGAGGATCACTTGTTCGAGCTGTACCATGCGATCGTAGCATGCGAGCCACTCTTCTCGGTAAAAGGGCGCCTCCGATACTCGGGACACATCACAGCTTGAGGGCGGGACATCTCTGAGCTCCAGCTCCAACTCATCTGCCTCGGAGCTTGGCTCGGAGACTGGTCAAGTTTGAGTATCATTCTCATTTGCAACAATCGCGCAAGACGTACCGGCGTATGCATTCTGCGATCCGACGAGCCCGACAATGTGCTGTGTCTCACTGGTTTGCGAGTCTAGTGCGCCGCCCGGTGCGTAGAACCTGAGGACCAGCTGGAGGTCAGCCGTGCACAACGTGAGCACGGTTATGCACATACCCTGATGCCAGATTGCGGGCTCAGATTGCTGCCGTGCGTGGCAGTCGTGCTTGTTGACTTGTGGTTGGAGCTCCAGTAGCCGTGTCATCTTGACAGAAGTCCCCGTATAGCGATGACATGAGGAGCGGAGGCCAAGTCGGTGACCGTCACGGTTACCGAAATGGCACTCATCGTCAGTGATCAGCAAGATACCTGTGATTTTGCAAGGCTTCGTCTGGATAGCACACAGATATCAAGGGGGTCTCATTGAGGGCTCACGGTGATATCTCTCGCAGGCTGACGACGCGGCATCTTACAGGTCTCAAAATCGGATCTTGCCGATATTTCCCACTGAGCTCTGTACAGCGCTGTGCGCAAGCAACCCTCACATATCAGGTCCAGTTGGCGGTGTAGGCCGCGGTTCTTCTCCGCTGGCTGCGAACGAATGATCTCCTCTATGGGCTGCATAGTGCAAGCGTTGTCTCTCCAGTTGTTCCGCGAGGCGCAGCTCACGAGGCGCATATCGGCAGGTAGACTACCGGACCCCATCTGTGACGTAGCGCGCAATTTATAGCAGCCTTTTTCTTCGTATCCAGCTGCTGCGGGGAACATCTTGTCGAAGCCATCAACCTTTATTGTCGACCACAATGGAGTGGTAAATGGTGGCAAGGCGCGAGCGCCACGTTGTCGGTGTCGCTCATCCAGACGACAGTCCGCGCCTGACGCTCATTTCGCTTGGTAGCTGCCGTCCATTCGTCTTGGAACAATGCGACTGACCCTGCGCTATTCTATTCCGCTTTCGATCGTGCAGCCGAGCTGGTGTGTCCTGGTGTGTCCCTGCCACGCGCGCCCCCGTTCACGGCACCAGCGTCGAGACTCCGAGACGTCGCAACTCGCTGCATAAGGCAAACTAGTGCTCTTAGTGTCGGATGCAGTTGAATAACATTGGATCAATAGAATCGAGGGCCGAGGTTACAGAAATGCGCCCGCTATTATAGTGAGAATACTGAACAATAAGTGGGGTAACGAGTGGGGTAGCGAGTCAGGAGGCAATAGCAAAACAAGAGACATAGTAGAAGACGATTTCGATCGAGAAGAACTTTGGGTATGTGTGTGTACACGGACAAATGGCAGACGTACGAATGACATACTATGGATCAGGGATAGCAGGTTTCCTCGTGATGATGTACCCCAGTCGACGATACCAATGACCCAGCGACCTCCAGAAGCCGACAATGCGCCATTCTTTCCTGTAAACCATGCGCGAGCGCAGCTTCCAGAAATTCACTGACTCCCGAATTTCCTTGAAGCGTGCCACGACTTCAACCATCTTCGGCCGCTTCGACGGGTCGCGTGCGACCATGTCTTTCACCAGAGGGTGCATGAAGGAAAATCCGTGGTACTTCTGGAATACGGCGTTTAGCACAGAGGTATAGTGAGAGGGCGAATGATTACCATCATAAAGCGTTCGCGAATGAGGTTCGCGAGGTAGTAGACGTCCACGGCAAACGGGTCGCATGGCTCATCGCGATTGGCATGCTCCGCGACAGTTTTGTCGCCACCCCGCACGGGGAAATCCATAGGCGGGCTGCCATCATCGGTTGGAGGGTAGAAACGGGATAGACCAAAGTCGATGAAAAAATAGTGCGGCGACAGTTGCGTACGCGTGCGATGAGGCTTCACCTTGCCTTTCCAATCTCGACGCATATTTTGCTTTATAGGATGGTATGGGACTGTATACATGCCGGTGGGATCGAGCATGATGTTGTTGTGTGTGCAATCCCTGCAATATGTCAGTTGACACTCCCAGATATACGTGCGCTGTGGTTACCTATGCGCGATGTGATGCTCGTGCATCAGTTGGATACCCTTACGAGTTGCTCAGATAAATTTTGAAAGAACCGAACGAATGCCGCTGGAGCTCCGCACCTCGAAGATTTGCGTGAAGAAAGCCATGGCTTCCCCAAAAGTCTCAAACTTGGGGTCGTCGTGGAGCCTCAAGAGCGGCATTACAAGTAAGCGATCGGGCTCGTCTGGTATCTATAAAACCCCGAGCAAAGGAGCCGTATGGTTCCGTGGATCCGAGGCAAGAGGCTCGGACGTCAAGAGCTTGAACGTCTCCACTTCTTCTCTGTCGTCACCAGCGGGCACTCTCTTCAAAATAACAGCATGCTCGACTCCATCGACGATGCGCGTGGCGTCCATTACCGGTTTCTGGAAGATGCACTGAGCATTAGTAGCCTGAGATATTGGTAGAAAGCTCACATATACGCGAACTCCATCTTCGAATTTGTCAAGGTATTGTTCCGGTTTGAAAGACGGTGTCCAGTCGGCTTGATAGCGACGCCTGAGTTTCAAGTAGCCACACGTAGCAAGCCATTCCCGATGCTCTGTCCACCACTTCTCTTCATGACTCCATGCGCTGGGGAACGGGAGGGCCCACTCATCTGGCACTTCGAATGTGCCGTCAGCATTGAGGACGGCTCGTGGCATGGTGACTGGTGGATAGGCTGAGCAAGGGCGATGAGCGGGAGTGGGGGCGAGGTGTTCAGTGAGTGGGCGAGGAAGTACATCATATCCAACGCCGATGTTAGAACAATAGCTCACGGCGGGGCGACGACTGCATCAGCAAAAGCCACAAAATCTTATGAAGCGAGGTGGCAGCCACCTCGCGCGGGCCGGTATATATTGCCATATAAGCTGCCCACCTCCGAGGCGGCCGCGTCCACAATATATGTATGTATCATACAATGCAAGATATTGCTATGTAAGATGGGTCCCGATTCTATATGAACGCCATTTCCGAGCGCCTGTCCTGGACTACATGTCTCAGAGCGCTGAAGCCGGCCTCTGCGACGAGTTGCTCACATCGTCGGCGAACCCGGGCCCCCGCTCCATGCCCGCCGCCTCGTCGCCGTCCCCTCCCCTGCGGCATCGCCCTCCGACTCGTCAGGGCCGCCCCATTCATCCTCTCACTCGTCTTCGGGCCAGGGCGTCCTCGTCGGCCTCGTAAGCGGCGGCCGTCGACATCTGCACGAAACATCGCATCAGCACATGTCTGCGGGCCGTCCAACGTGCTCGACATACCTGCAGCGCGCCCGAACGGCCCGTTGTGTTGTGTAGCCTCGACACATGGTTAGTACCCGACCACATCCTCGGACAGCCATCGTGCTCACCTTGCAGTGATGGCAGCGCAACCGCACAATCAGCGCCCGCGACAACGCCCCTGGACTCGCGACGACCGGCAACGGTGCCCCTCTTGCGACGGAGCAGGTGGTTGGCCGACGAGGGAAACGGCGCCGGCGCATCGTAGACGTACGTAGGCGCACCCTGCTCGACAACCTTACCGGCTGACGGTGAACAATCAGCGCGAGGCCACGCATCATGCGAAGGACGTACCGTCGGGGCGGAGCCGCTCCTGACGGGCAGCGTCAGCGAGCACGCAGCACAGCGACGACGACCACACGTACCGATCGATGCTGCATCAGGAAACCGGGACCGAGCTTGACGCGTCTTGACAGAGCCTCAAGCTCACAAGACGTCTCTAGCTAGGTCCCTTCTGTCCAGACGCATCAAGCTCTACTAGCCGAGCTTGACGCGTCTGGACAGCTCACACAAGACACGTCGCTTCGGACGGCTGTTCTCGCAGCTGGCTCCTTGACAGCTCTTGACAGCTGGCACCAGCTCGCTCGGCTGCTGTTCCTCTCGCGTATTGAATGCTCGCAATATTATTCAGATAATCGATTCTATTACTACTGACAGGAGTGAATGAGCGGGATAGAAGGTTTGATTACATGTAAACTACATCCAGGCCAGCTGCTCTCCGAAAGCATACCCCGCGGGGAGCACAGGTGACGCGTACGTCATGAGCCCATTGTTGCGCGCGGCCTGGGGGACCCGGGTCTCAAATGCGCGGCGTACATGACCAACGCAGTCCAATGTATGCGACGGGCGGGGAGCATGCCTGCGTGGCGCCGGTGGAACGGGCGGCCTCAGCCAATTTTGGCTATATTCATCACAGGCAGTTAGCGGCAGGCGCATCATGAGCAGGACCCGCACGCACCTTTTTCATGTGGATTTTATCCTCAGGATATCCTTTCCGTGCGAGCTGGCGACGGGGCAGGTGAGACGCGCGCGTGTACTATGAACACATCACATACGCACCGGAAATGCGGTACCTCACCGCGCCGGGGTCCATGCTCCCGATGTGCCTGTGCCTGCACGCACCGCCGTTGCTGTTGCTGCCGCCGCCGGGCAGTGTCCCCATCCTCCAACTCACCGTTGTCCTCGGACGAGCCCGCCGGCCAGTGCTCCCGCGAGCGCGTCGTGCCCGGCCGCGACCGATACTCTGCCACCACCGCCTCCTGCCGTTGCTGCTATCATTGCTGCAGCTGAGCGTCGGGCAGGCTCAAAGCACGCTTGAAACAGGTCCGGCTGAGTGATCATGTTGAAGCATGACACGCGCCCGGCCTGTGCTCGGCGACGATGCGACGGTTGTCCGCAGGATGCGACGGTTGTCCGCAGGATGCGACGGTTGTCCGCAGGATGCGACGGCAGCGCATAAGCGGTGTGGGGCTTGAGAACATGGTAGTCAGTTGCATCTGAGGGTGGTGGCATGTGTGGGAAAGCTGGCGCGTGGAGCGCGCGATGCGGGACACGGTGGTGTGCAACATGCGGGGACTAAGTCAGTGACGTGGCAGACCCAGTAAGAACTGCCGCCCGGGCAGACTCCTTGAGGCACGTACTCACCTGAAGCTCAGCACACTTATGCCTATAGCCGGCAGGGACTGACACATTCGAGGCCGTTGAGGCGGGGGTGTCCGGGAGGTTGCCAGCATGGCCATTGGCAGGCGACTCGACTCCAACATTCGAGCATAGTCCATTGCGAGTGATCCCTGTTGGGGTGTGATGAAGCGCCAGCATCGAGGTGCGAGTGGATAGGCAAAAGGTGAGGACAGGAATGACGGGATGAGGGTAGAGTACGAGAGAGACTTGTAACTTACGAAGTCGCGAACAACTGTGTGACGTCGACGGTCACAGTTCCTGCGGCCCCGATTTCGGGTCTGTAACTTTCAGGCCTCAGGTCTGGCAAGTTCTGTCAAGCCGCCGCGGAGAGCTGTCCAGACGATACAAGAGACAAGCCCGCGTACCTTACACGTCGCTTCGGAAGTGGGATCTTGCGCTAGCTGTCCAGACGGCACAAGCTGTCGCAATGTCTTGCGGGTGCTTGTGAGCTTGCAGCATCTAGTCGCTCGGCAACCGTTTTCCTGATGTGTCAGGAGTCGTATCGTCGGGCTCCACATGACTGTGCGCTATCTGGCGTGCGGGCTAATGCTCGTGCGCATCGTCAACCTGTGAGTGCACGCCGTTCTTCCGTTATTCGAAAAACGGGTCGCGATACGGTGGAGAGTACCCACTGCGAGCGCAGTGCGGCAATGAAGAGTGCATTTGCGGGTCGGGGTCGCTGCGGATGATGGTGAGGTGAAGGTGCGGGAGGACCGAAAGATGGTGTAGGCTTTTGACGGCCATGAGATAGTTATGCGGCCACGCGGTTGATTTTGAAGTGCTCAGCTTCGGGATGAGTATTGGTGCTGGCGTCCCGGGATTCTTGACGTGCATGAACGCGCTGGTGAATTGGACGGCGGTCAGCAAAGGCGCGAGTGGCAGCTGTGTGGGGAGACGCACTTGAGGAAGGTGAGAACGGCCGATGCGTTGTACCACGCGCCTGCGATATATGCATCAGAGGAACGCGCAACCCCCACGTTCCCGTGCACGCCCGCGCCGCCAGCAATGCAAGCGGGTGCCGGTAGGCCGTACTCGGATGGTTGAACGCGCTCGGCAGGTACATCGCACGGTAGCCTACACTCCCGATGCGCCCGTGGCGGTACACACCGCCGTTGCTGCTGCTGCCGGGTTGGTGGTGAGATTGCGCGTACGCGCCCCCGTCGCCATACTCACTGTCATCTTCGGATCTTGAAGCCCGCTTGCGAGTCATCCCGCGAGCGCGCAGTGCTGGCGAATCTGCTGCGTAAGGAGAGCTTGTGTGTGCGCCAGGCCGGCCAGCGCGGTCTGCGGTGCGGCCTCCTTTGATTCTAGGGCACATCGCTCGCGTCTTAGGTCCGTGTTGAACTTGCGAGGAAGCATCGAGGTTGGCTTGCACGCTCTCGCCGGCGGCGCGCTCCATGTTGACCTCCGCGACCAGGTCCTGGAGGTGGCGCGTGAGCTCCTCCTGCCGGGCGCGATGATGTCCTGGTTGGTGTCCTCGTACAGGCGCGTGCCCTCCTGGAGTACCGCCTGGAGATTGGTAACCTTTTGGGTGAAATGTCAAAAGGAAAGTTAGCAGCGGGACAGGACGGACGGACGTTATTCAGCGCAGCGTAACGTCGCGCATTCTCCAGCTCCTCCTCCAGTTCCGCGTTGTGCTCTTCTGCATCCCGCAGAGGCCACATCGGGGCACACTGCCCGTCACTGCCGCAGCTCGCAGATCTCACAATCCCGCTCCTGCAAGACCCTCAAGCTCGAGCTCGTGTTCAAGGATAAGCTTGAGAAGGTTCTGTGCGAGGCGCTCCTCGAGGAAGTAGACTTTGAGCTCAATGTTGATGTTCTGCTGCTCAAGTTGTCGATGTGCTGGAAGAAGCGAGTTAGCCACGTCGCATTTTGAGGGGCTACTGCGACACACCTTCTCCTGATCCCAGAGAGGGAGATTCGTTGCTACAAGTACACCGCCCACCCCGTTTGAATCGTGCCGTTCGCGATCACCTGGCGCCAGAACCTGTTCGAGGACACAGCCTCGCCCAGCCCGTTCGCGTTCGCGTCGTATAGCAACGCGGACATTAGCTGCCAGGCAATCAGTCATGCCGCGGCGCGATAGGCAGGTAAGCAATGCGCACCTGCAGGTATTGCTGTTTGAACATAAGCGCGGATCCATAGTACTCGGTGCGGTTGTCGCTCGCGTTGATGAAGGGCGCGATGGGCGCGGGTGGGAGTGACGCGGCGCGGGTGTCGAAAACCGGAGGCGCGGCGGGGTCGGACCGACGTGTGATTCATAAGGCGAAGGGCGCTGGGTCGTAGCTAAATTGTCAGAGGTGTTCTTCCAGGCGCTGGATGTGTGTTGGCGGGGCAGGGCAATCGAAGTATCCTGGTGGTAGTGCCGGCAGCAGACAGGCAAGCCACTATACGCTACGTCGGCCAACTACACGGTGCCCTGCCGCCGCCAGCGTCGCGATGGAGCGCGCTGCGCTCCGTCCAGAGTCGTGGCACCGAGCCGCGGACCCTGAGGTACGTAGCTCTCAGCGTGGTACGATGCTCGAACGAGGTTGACGGCACTCACTTTTGTAGGCTGCCCGTGTGCACCGCGCGAGATTGCGCCCAACGTCCCGACCGTCCACCGCGCGGATAGGCAACACGCACGCCACGCGCGGGGCGACGCATCCAGCGGATGTCGAGGCGGGCGCAGAAGCTAGCTCCGCACTGCGCGAGCGCCAGCTATTCGAGTTGGGCGCTCGTCGTCATGTCGCTCGGGCAGTGTGATTGCCTGCCGGCAGCCGCAAGCCCCTGCACCTCGCGCTGCAGCCACGCGGCGGACACTCGCACCTCGAGCGCAGGGTCACGGTCGACCGGGCGGCGCATCCGGGCCGTGCGTTGGTCGGGAGTCGGGGTAAATTGTCGGCTGCAGGCGCAGGATCGCGTTGGCGTGCGCAGGGATGTGCGGGCATGGTCGAGGCAGGCGGGAAGCACGAGCGCATCTGAAAGCACGACGGTGAGTTGGCATGGATTGCATGCAAATGATGAGGAAAGGCACTGACGGCTGCGACAGAGCGCATTCGCGGAGACGGCGGGAGGCGGGAGGGCGTGCACCATACAGTACCGAGTAGTAGTAGCACTGCTTTGCGAAATGGACGCGATTTGGCGCGAGCGGGTGGGCCAAGCAGCGCGAGTGTCTGCGCGTGGGTGTGTAGAGACGTGGTGGTGGCAGGAATGGCGGCATCGCAGACGCGTCGCGTGAGGAAGACGAGGATGTCGGCAGGTGTAGACGCTCATGCGCTCAGAGTGAAGCCGCTGCCCACGACCTATGCCGCGCATACAGTGACCTTGAATCACAGAGCAGCCTAGGAAAAGACTATTCAGCAATTTGTGAGTAACGAAGACAAAATGCAACACACCGAGGATGCACTGGAGCACGACGGCCCTGAGATACTGGTGAATTCTTCGGAATGTTTGTGCCCTGACAATGTTGCCCTTCGAGAAGGCAATGGTCAATTCGGAATTGACCATCGTCACCCACACTGCAGCAGCTTGCAGAACCACCCCGCTCAGTCTGTGAGCAACTTTGGCGAGGACGTGTCCCACAAGACTGTGGCAGGCGATGGGGATGGCAGGACTTGATCAGTTGAAGTAAAAGGCGAAGGGCCGGCGGGAAATGGGGTCAAAGGTGAGGGTGAACTGCGTAAGGGTGTATGAGAAGAGAGAGTATGCACGGCGCCCCGCTCAGACTTGCCGCGTCTTTGGCGAGGCGACCGCGCTGGTTGAAAGGCGAAGTCGCGACTTAGCAAAATTCTTGCTGGCACCCCACGTGATGGCAGCACATCGCGTAATGTCACAGCGTGTGACAGGGCCATTGCATGCGCGCGCTGGCCATTTGCCAGACCGCACATCTTCCCTCAGACCACCACCATCGCCCCATGCCGTCTCCTCCTCTTCCCGCCCTGTACCCTCTTCCTCCCCTCCGTCGGAGGTCTCTCCGATGTCTTCTGGCCTGGCCCGGACGCGATCAGGAACGCGCGCTGCCCAGAAGCGCGCTCGGGACGATCGCGACTACAACGACAGCGACCAAGATGAGGAGCCGTCAGCGAAAAAGCCGTCAGCTGCACTCTTCTACACATCTTGCTGAGCTCACTATATGCCGCAGGGGTCTCTTCCTCATCACCAAGAGGAAAGACGCGCTTCGAAAGACCGCCCGTGGCCTTCCCCGCGTCGTCTGCCCCTGGTTGGGCATTGACACCCACACTATCATCCAGTATGGTAAGGCGTGCTTTCTCGAGGGAAAGGAGCGGGACGATGCTCTTGAAAAACAGTGAGTGTTCACGTTGATATCTCGTGCATATATATACTCATGCTTTCCCTTACAGTGACGAAGACTCCCGAAGGGGGCTCGACTTTGCCTACCGGGAGCTTCTCAAGATCGACGATGGACTTTGGCGCGACATCGAGCAGAACAATATGGCCAACCCTGGCGATATCATACACGAGGTATGTGGTTGGATATATGCGCATATATTCGTGTCTCTGATGTCCTCCACAGCTCAAGATTGGCGCGCAGCGTGCTCGGTCAGATGACACCCGGCAGGTCAAGGTGTACAATGACATGGCCGCGCACGCGTCGCCTGAGCCCAGCACCGTCATCAAGGTGCCTGGAGCCGCCGTCACCGACAGGACCACGCAAGGCTTTCAGTGCATCGACACGGCACGGCTACTGTGTCCCTTCGACCACGCAAGAAGCCCGCCGAAGACGCTCGCAAGGCCGCCGAAGACGCTTACCGAGAAGAGTCCGCGCCTCCCATGGACGTTGGGGATGAGCGCAGCGCTCCAGGTATGTGTTTCGTGGATACTCGAACCGAACTAAAGTCCAGCGCTCGGTCCGACAGACGCTGCGCACCAGACCCCGATCCCTTCCCGACCGTCGAGTCCTGCGCTAACGCCGCCGCCGCCGTCGCCTCCCGATGAGCTCGTACCGACAAGACGCCGCCCGGTCCGTCGCACAGCCTCACACGAGCCGCCGTTGGACAGCTCGACAATGCCGACATCTCCCACCATGCCGAGTCCGACATCGTCGCATGCAACACCCGCCGTCGTGCAGCCTCGCCCCTCAGGACTACCCAGGCAGCTGCCGGCAACAGTGTTACGAAAGCACTGCACCGAAGCCGAGGGCTCCGCCGAAGACGAGGGTTCCGCCGAAGCCGAAAGCTACGTCGACGGCGACGCGTGGAGGATGACACGCCGGTGCTGGCCGCGCTGTACCTTTTTATTCCCTCTTTGCTCTCTCCCTTGCTGTTTGACGCTCATAATGCTCTCTATCGACTGTTTTCTCTTTCTTTCCTGCTCGGACACTCCCACTGCTCGGATCTTGATGCTTTCTCACTGCGCTGGGACTAGCTGACTCGTTTGTGGCTCGGTTTGTAGCATGTAGAATGGACGCTGGTTCGCAACGTATGTACCTGTATGGCTCTTTGCGGTGTATTGCAATATAAGGATGACCTCCGAGGTCATCGGGTTCTGGCCTTACAAGGCTTATGGGAAGTGAGCAACAGTATATGGCAATATAATGGGGGTCCTTGCTGGCCCAAGACCCCGCCAGCTCGTCGTCATATATTGGGATATATGGGCTCCCATGCGTGGCGCGCATTATAAGTGGCTATCTGCGAGGCGGCGCGACCGGCCGCCCACAAGGCATATGAATTTCCACCTCGAAATCAATATCAGTATAATGCATTGTGGGCTCGCCTCCCGGCAGCAGCCTTATGGACATTATATTGAGATATATTACAGTATAATATCTCGGGGCTTTTGCTGATGTGGCCGCAACGACGGCTGTGGCTGTGCATCCGCGGCCCGGTCACAACCGGCCGAGCCGTCGAGTCCTCGCTGCCCCAAACGCAACCGCAACACGTCCACCACCAGCACAAAGCCTTGTTATACTGAACACGAGCGCACTCGCATTAGTGCTAAACCTATGGCGCGAAGTTCGCAAGCTCGACGACGGACGACGCAATGACGACCGGACGACGCAACGACGACGTGATCGTCAGTAGTGGGAGAAAGGGCCTGAGATCTCCACGCTGGCGTGCGCGAGGGACTTCAGTAGCGTGCCAGACCAGTCGGGGCTGGTATGTGCAGCCCGACCGGTCCTGGCGGGATCCCGCCCGTACCGCGCGGACTCAGCGCGCCCAGCGATGCTGGAGCAGCTGGAGCCCGTGCGCAGCGAGGGAGACCGCCAGGACCGGGCGGATGCCGCCCGGTCTGTGCGCCGCTCGGGAGCCCCGCAACCATCGCCGCCCGCCGCCGTCGGTGCGCCTGGTCTGTGCGGGCCCGCCTCGTCCACGCGCGTGCCCCTTGCCGCCCTCACCGCGCGCCCCTCGCCGCCTGCACTGCGCACCCCTTGTCGCCCTCGCTGCGCGCCCCTTGTCGCCCTCGCTGCGCGCCCCTGCTCGTCGCCCGCACCGCGCACCCCTCGTCGCCCGCACCGCCCGCCCCCGCTCGTCGCCCGCACCGCGCGCCCCTGCTCGTCTGAGTCGCCCTCGCTGCGCGCCTCGCGCTGCGAACGTTGTCGCCCTTGCCGCACGCCCCTCGTCGCCGTCGTCGTGCGCCCCTGCTCCTCGCCTGCGTCGCGTCGCCTGCTGCATGCGCAGCGTCCTGGCTGCACGTCCATGTGCGCTGCCCTCGCTGCGTGTCGTCCTTGCTGCGTGTTGGCCTGGCTGCGCGTCGTTCTTGTCGCGCGCCCCTGCACGCCGTCCTCCCTGCGCAGCCAGGAGGCACCTGGTGTGGCGCCATACAAGGCTGCACAGGCACGTCTCAACATATAGTGGGGGGCTGGGTGGCCGGGCGTGCTGGCGTGCGGGCGTGCGGGCGCGGAAACAAGGCAGGAGTGCCTGCATTGGCAAGTGAAGCCCAATTCCCACGATGTGCTGTCAACAAAACCACGTGACCGAGGGGCCGCGTGGCAGGTTCAACGCGGCGCAAGGCCACTTTCTCCCCACTACCACCTGCCCCCAACCACCACACCGTCCCAACACCCCCGCACTCTCACCATCATCTCGAAACCGACCGCCAGGTGCGTACGACGAGGCGGCAACGAGGGGCGGCGCGCTGCGAGGTCCAGGCGACGGCCCCGGCGTGCAGCGAGGGCGAGGATGTGCGCAATAAATCATGAGGTCGACAATTGCGCGCAGCGAGGGCCACGCATAGGCGTGCGGGCAACGAAGGGCGCGCGACGAGGACCGCGACAAGCGAACAGAGGCGATGAAGGCGCGCAGGGAAGGCGACGAGCAGGGGCGCGCGGTGCGGGCGACGAGGGGTGCGCGGTGCGGGCGACGAGCAGGGGCGCGCGGTGCAGGCGACAAGGGGCGCTCAGTGCAGGCGGCGTAAGGCTCCAACCATTTAGTTTACGTTTACTGAAATCCAGTAAATACACGGTAGACAGTAAGTAGAGAGTATATACACAGTAAATAAACGGTTTAAACGGTTCTCAAAGGGACATGAGATGAGGTAATCAAACCAAGGGCATGATGCCAGTGTGCAGCCAGTGTTTTGCGCACATAAGCTCCGTGATTGTTGCTGCCTTGTCTGACCGCAATGGGACTACAATTTCCCTGTTCCTCGTGAGGCAGGCTTCACATTACTTGAGCAACCTGGGTAAGGAAGTTGTCCGGGTCGTCCTAGGGTGTCGGATCTGAGGGAAGGTCTTAAGGGACTGAATTTGTAGTGCCGTACTTATTCTGAGAATGTGGTCAAAACTTTTCGAGGCTCTTGCATATTTGATTCCGCCGAGGGTTTTGAACCATTCAAATGTGGGATCGGAGCAGAACATCATGAAATAAGGTCGTGTTATGACTCACATATGAGTGTCGGACAAAGTCACGTGCACCGGTGTCTTACAACAAAACCTTGACTGCTCAGAAGGTATGAGCTTTTGTGATGTCATAAGCTCAAAATATATTGTTTGGGTACTATTGGTGTCCTTTGAACGACCTCAGTTACCTTATTCGTAGATGCCCCGACCTGCGTGAGTCAGTATACGCATCACACAGACCGTGATGTCATGCTGCAACTCATCTGTGACTTGAGTGTGTCACACCTCCGAGTTGCGCCCCATGATCCGCGGCAGCATGCCCAATGGTTCAGCAACACATATTGACCAACCATTTACTGTGTATGAAACTGTATATTAAACATTTACCCTACATCCGCTACACAAATAGTATATACAAATGGTAAAAACCGTGTATACACAGTAAATAAATGAAATGGTTGGAGCCTTAAGGCGGCGAGGGGCGCGCGGTGAGGGCGGCAAGGGGCACGCGCGTGGACGAGGCGGGCCCGCACAGACCAGGCGCACCGATGGCGGCGGGCGGCGATGGTTGCGGGGCTCCCGAGCGGCGCACAGACCGGGCGGCATCCGCCCGGTCCTGGCGGTCTCCCTCGCTGCGCACGGGCTCCAGCTGCTCCAGCATCGCTGGGCGCGCTGAGTCCGCGCGGTACGGGCGGGATCCGCGCCATGACCGGGCGGGCTGCACATACGAGCCCCGCCCGGTCCGGGACGCAACTGAAGTAGTACGTCCACTGATCAAAATTGTTGAGCATATCGCTATTGACAGCGAGCGCGTGTATGCCTTGAATTCGTACGAGACTCCATCAGAAAAAGCAAACGTCTCAGTGACAGCGGGATAGGTCCTGACAGAGCCGACTGAGATGACGAGATTTCGGGCCAGTGCCGAGACGGCTAGATCCGAAATGACCATATAAGAGAGAGCTGTCTCAGTCAAGAGACCCGCGTCTCTGTAACGAGCCAGCAGCCTCCGTCCCCAACCACACCGAGCCAATCCCGCACGGAGGAGAAACACGATGAGATTGTGTGATATGGGCATTAAGAAGTATTGATAAGTATTAAGTGGTTTGGAATTACAAACGATAAGTAGGCGAAGGCGCTGAAGACAGCGAACTCGAATGGGATTTTCCTCCGCAAGCGCACGCCGCCTCAGCTTCGTCAAACACTCCCAGCGAACCTCATGTGCACGTACACTTGGTTTCGACCTCGACTCCTCAAGGCCACCCCCTCACGGAGCGGACTGAAGCTGATGCGGAGGCGCTGGGCTCTATCCACGAGGGTGAAGTTACTGCTGAAGATGACTGCGTCGTGAAGGTATGTCCTGAGTCGCTTATCCATTGTGCATGTTCTTACTTCGGCTTGTAGACACGTTTGTTTGGCTCATACAGCATCCGCAAGCAGCCAGCTCTTGGTTATCGCTCCATTCCCGAGATCGAAGAGACGACTGGTGCAACCAATTTAGAGCAAGCTTTGAAGACATTCTTGTGTGCTGAGCAGCCCGAGCTTGACCAACGTGCCCTGCAGGCCCTTCCTGGATCGCTCTACGCACTGTATACTCAATTCAAGCGGACACTGTCGTCGCTTCGAGGACTCGATTCCAATGTTCTACAGGATGTCGTATACTTATGCGGTGCCCGGCACACGGACGACACGGGGCTCGATGTTTAGCACGGTGCTATATGCGGAGAACATGGATGTTGTCGGAAGTCTGGGCCTAGAAGGTACGTGTAAGTCGTTGCTTCATCTATCTCGAAGGCTCGCTGACACGCCGCCCAAGGATATCGAATTGGACAAGTTCGAGCAATCTTCGAATTGCCTGCTGATATCCAAGCACTACGGCCGCGTGCCAGCGCGCTCAAGGAAACACATCTTGCATACCTCGAGCTGTTCATGCCGTTTACCCCTGCGCCTGAGCGGTACAGCAAGCTCTACAAAGTCTCGCGATCGCTGCTTGCCATGCAACGGCGAGCCGTCGTCATTCCTATAGACCGCATCTACCGTAGCTGTCACTTGATTCCTGCCTTTGGCTCTTGTGCGGATCGTAGTTGGGTGTCTCGGGACGTTCTCGAGCAGTGCGATACTAGTAGTACATTCTATCTTAACTCCTTCTCTGATCACTATATGTATTTATTTGTATGATTCGGCCATCTTATCTACCTCTGCAGCGATATCGGCACTCGCTAATGGGCCGCTGTGAGATGCGATGTCAGTATGACACGCGACCGAGAAACTGTCTCAGTCAGGAACGGCTGTCTCTTTTCTGAGACGACGTCTCTTTCCGCGCGCGCTCAGAGGTGCTTGCCTCTCAACTGCATTTCCCCTCTCAAGCCCACCCGAGGACGAGATAACTCATCAATAGTGACGCCGGATGAGCCGCAGAGACAGCTGTCTCAGTCCTGAGTTTTTCGCGTTCCCTGATGTCGAGTTGAGTTCGTTGACCTTCGAAGCCCGGGAATTAGCAGCCATTGACTGCGGCTTCAAGGCGTCACGCACCATGGTATGCTAATGACGCTTCAGTGAGGAGAATACGAGGGTGATGTCCTTCAGGCAGTGGAGGTCACTGGAGGAGTGCCGAGACCACGAGTTGCCACATCATCTTGCCGGAACCATTCTTGCGATGTATACGACGTCCCCCCCCTCCCCCGCCTCCGCAAAGTGTAGTAGTTGATCTTCCAGTAGTCGTATCTTGGCTTCGAAACGTGCCGACAAGATCTGGAGCGCGGTAGCGGTAGCTGTCAGTGAGAGAGACAGCGCGCAAAACAAACAGTGCACCCGGCCCGGCATTTCCGATCGACTCCAATTAATATGCACCCAAACGAGCGGAAACGAGCAGGGAAGAATAAGTATTACACAGGTAAATAATAGCACCGATATTACTGTAACTACACTACTACTAAACTTACTTGACTTTGTCAGGGCGTATCACGACCGAGTTGAGACGTTCGCTGTCTTTGAGGTGGACGGGATCAGTACTAGGAGTAACAGTACTCGCCTCCGCCAAGCGCTGCAGCAAGACCTCGATGTTCTCCATGCGCTTTTCGAGAGACATCAGCCGCTGCTCGGTGGAGTTCTCTTTGGATTCATCGGAGGCTTTCAGAGCCTCTGGAGCCTGAGCGCGAACCAGGAAGTGCTCCTCCGAGTGCCCTGGAGCACCCTCGATCTTGGGAACGCCCTTCGCGTCGCACGCATTACAGATATACAGATCATCTGGAGGAGCGCGCCGTCTTCAGTACGGCACTTACGCAGAGGAGATCGTGCTCACCGGTGCATTTGCAGCAATACCAACACGGCAAAGTGATAGGCTCCTTGCAAGCACCACACTTCGGCGCCGCGGGCTCGACCTCGGGCTTCTTGCTGATGGTCGAGAGACGCTTCGATAGCTGGGATGCATCACCCGCGGCCAAAGTGGTAGCAGCAGCGGCGACCTCGACTGTAAGATTTTCCAGTTCCGCAACTCTCTTCGCCGCCAGCGTCTTACAGGTGCCCTCGATCTTCTTCAGGGCTGCACGCGCTTTCCGGTCCACCCGTCCATATTGGCGTGTAGGGACTGTTGTGCGAACCTTCATAAGGTGGTGGGTCGGTTCGTGAGGAGCGCTCAAGTCCGCTCGCTCATCGACAGTAACACGTGCGGTCACGCATGCATCCTTGTCGCAGAGGTCCAGAGTGTTAAAGTCTTGGTCTGACTTGATGACGCAGTCGAGACAGACGACGCGGGGACCGCCGATACGTCCGCCGCAGCCGTCACAGAACGCATTCCTTGAAATCGATGAGAACATACCCTCAACAAAAAATTTTGTGCAACCACTTACTCATGGATGGCCGTCGTGGCCTTTATCTCCAGGATCCGTGAGCTGTAGAAGCAAACGTCGGCAGGTAGGATGCGCTGAGAGACCTTCGTGAATTTTTCGGACTCCTCGTCCGTAAGAGGTGTTCCAAAGTACTGCCATCGAACATACGATTCGATGAAGACCTTCCTGTCGTCCCGGCGTTGTTTGAAGTACGACCATGACCATCGTTCGCGGCGAACCTCCTGACGAACCGCCTCAATCGCGAAGGTCCAAAGAGAGCGAGCTTTGTTCGCAGCTAGCGCAGTATTGTCGGGATAGAATACCATGTGTTGAGGCGCTATTCTCTTGAAGACAAACTCCCCAACTTTAGACTCCGGATCGGCGAAGTAGCCGTAGGACCCGCTCAAGGTCCCACTGTCGACATCATGGCGCCCGTAGAAGTAGATTTTCTTCCACGAAGAACCAGTGAATGTCCACTTGAGTGCAAGCTGAGGGACACCGTGCTCGTCATCCTGACAAGTACCCTCCACCAGGAAGCGGCCACGGTTGCTCCAGCCGATTGCCTTGACGTTGTTCTCACCATCTGCAACCTCTATGGCGAGGGTCATCATAGAATCGCCTCCATCCACTTCGCGTGCGCCATCATCATAGAAGTAGCCGTTCCAATGGCCCAGACTGTTGTATGTATCAGACGAGCTGCATGAAATGGAAAATAAAAAGATGACATACACGTCCTTGATAGGCGATGAGACGTTCGTATCGTCCGGCTTGCGCTCGATGGTCTCGCCATCATACACCCAATCGTCGTAGGAGAGCTTGTCAGAGTATTCGTGCTTCAGAATATCTTCCGGCTTGATCGTTTGGTCCTCAGTGGCGTCGTTGTACTGCGTGACATCGGGGTCGAGATCTTTAACGTACTTGGGATTCCACAAGTCCGTCTCCTTGTAGATGTACTTGAACTGCATCTCGGTTAGAGCGGTGGCATGCCGATGCATGGGGAAACACTTACAACACCGTATGCAAAGCTCTTGAATTGTTTGTCCAGGTCTAACTTCTGCTGGGTGAAAATGTCTGCGAAGTCATGAGAAATGAGGATTGAAACACACAGAACGGCACTGCTAAGAGTGACCCACTCTGGAGCTCGCGCATCCGGAATCGCAGGGCATCTGCAACATAGAGAATACTCTCTACGCCATCGAACAGCTCTCGGGGCGAAATGACCTTCGTCCGCGCTATCCGCATGACTTCGTAGTGGCGCTTCACGAGCAGATAAAGCACCGGAAATGCGAACTGAAGGTACGTCAGTCTGGCCAAATCGCTTTCATAAGTCCGTATACTCGCCTTCTCTATGCGTCCAACGCCGGTGACGAGCGCGAGAGTGTCCAAGCCGTCGATGTTGTATTCGACTGCCTTCAAGTTCTCTGTCAAGCGAGCTTCCTCTGTTTGGATGTACTTTCCAAACTTGTCCTCAGGAAGTGATTCAGGCACCTCTTTGATCATTGTGGCGGTCAGTGTGTGGACGGCTTTCCATGCAAAGCGGAAGTAGTCGTCGGCATGTTGTCGGTTAGCGGGGTGCAGTTTCGCATGAATTCCCTCCATCTTGGCAAATATAGCCTCGATCTTTGAAGCATATTCGATGATGGACGCTTTCCAGCCTGCGAAGTCATTCAGGAAATGCTCAGTTAACAGTGAAGGTACCACGTACCAGCTGCCCAGAAGGCGATCCAATGAGCCAAACTGGAATTTTGTGAGACCGCATGCCTGCCGGCGTGAAAGCAACATACCTCCAGTCCAGCGGACGGCCGCTAGTAAAACGATTCATCTCAGCCACAGTAATAAAGCCCGATGCATCGTCATCGAACGCCTCCAAGATGGGCTGCACCCTGGACACGTCGATGAACTTGATAGCCCATGCGTCTGGATCATTATTGCTGACTAGCGTGTTGATGCCGCGCACTGCCTGCGTACTGGAGGTTTGCGACTCGACGTAGTAGTCGCGCAGCGCCAGGACGAAGTGGCGAGCTTTCACGTTTCCACGCCATCCCTTGCATGAGAAGTTAGCAGGGCGTAATGTCAGTAAGAAACTCTGACGTACCATGTCCTTCCAGATGTCGTGGATGGACTGCGACAAAGCCTGAGATGAATGGAATTGATGCGCAGCAAGTAAACACGTACTTTGTCCAGGATACGCTCGTGCGCACCGGCCTTGACTTCTTTGATGATGCGGTCCGACTCGCGCTTCACGACGAGGGTCATCTCGTCGACGATCTGCCGCTTCTGCACCTCAAACTTGCGCGAGAACACGATCATGTTGTTCTCGATCGCTACGTCGGGCGTGACCGCCAAGTCTTCCTTTAGTTCTTCGAACGCGGGCATCTCAGCGCCGAGCCGGTGCCCGTCAGAGTCTGTACCGGACTTGACGCGAGTGTGCAGCTCGCGGAGCGCCTTGTCGTTGCTGCGCACTGCCTTGATACCACCTTGCGCATCGACGAGGGCAGATAGCTCCCTCTGTTCCTTGCTCACGAGCTGCTGGAACATCGCCATCATCGCTTCCATTCTGCGTCAGAAATCAGTGTGTTAGACTGTGTGGTACTATATATGTGCTCGGTTGCGCACTTTTCGTTGATCTTCTTCGTGGTATCGTCGACCACGTCAAGCTTTACGTTCGCTTTGTCGACACCCTTTGACGTGTGGATTGAGAGCGCAAACTCAAATTCAGTGCGCCGTTTTGTGAACAGCGAGACGAAGGTGAGGAGCTTTGCGTCCCACATCGGGCCCTGGAAGACCTTTGCGAGCAACTTCTTCTTGGAGTATGTGTCGCAGATGTTCGAGCATGCCTTGATGTCGTCCGCGGTTTTCTGTGTGAGTGCTTCCAGGCGATCCTGGACTGATCGCTGATCGGGGGCGATCATTTGGTCATCGCGTACATCCTGGAGCCTGGCGCAAACAATGAGCACGGGCGCTGACATGCAAAGAGGGTGTCGACACACTGCAGGAGAACGGTCATCATGTCCTTCATCTCGACATACAAGGCTATGATCTTTTTTTCATTTTCACGGCGCTTCAGCTCCAGCGTGTAAACTGTTTTGAACGCCATCACCACCACTTGATGCGAGCTTAACTTTAGACGCACGGAGTCAATTGAAATAGGCGCGCCGTACCTCCGATGAAAGGGTGCAGGTCCGCGACAGCGTCGAGGGCATTCATGAGCACGGGCATCCCGTCAAAGAACTTGTTGATGCCGTCTTGAACGACCTCCGCGATGTGCGTCTCCTCAATGGCGGTCATCGCTGCGCTCACGACAGGCAAGACCGTCGACATGGCACTCTTGGCAGCCAGGACTGTGCCCGCGGCGCCCTCTAAACCATGACAGTAATGTAAGTCTCGACGATAGAATGCATCACAGTATACACGCACCGACAGTGTCCAACACCCTGACTGCGCTCGGCGCATACTTCGACCCGTCCTTGACCTGATCCCAAGTTGATGACAAAGTGGCAGTTAGAACATCGGCTGCCGGAGGCGACAAGTTGCGTTGCGATGACCCGTTGACTGGGTTTGGTGACGGCATCGGCATCGGCATGCCAGGAGGTGGCGACATGGAGAGGTTCATGAACACCGCAGCCCCGTTCATACCAGCGCTGATTTCCTCTGGCGAGGGCATCGGCATCGGCATCGGCATCGACAGCGGGGACGCAGGCAAGCTCGGAGACGACGCGTTTGTTGGGGGAAGGGGCGGCGTAGCGCGCGGCGACAGGGACGTGCTCGACGCGGACGCCTGTCCACTAGCACTCGCCAATGACTTCCTCCTCCACGTGTACTTCGACGGCGACGAGGCTGGCGCTGCAGGCGCGGTCTGAGTCCGCGTCGGCACGCCGCGCTGCTTCTCGTCGGCCACCTCAGCGTCGCCGGTGTCGTCAGTGGACCGCGCACGGCTCTTGATATGAGGGTGGCTGATCTTGTGCAGCATGCGGGAGAGCGACATGGTGGTTGATGCGCAAGGGCGGGTGTCGACCTGGCGGGTATTTCAACAACTGTGCTCTAAACGATAAATTAAGAAAACACGCCCTCAGGCTCCGGTCGCAAGCAATACAGTCAGTATGATAGTGCGCTCTCAGCGCTTAGAGGTAGCATCTGGGAAGCGCCTGCGCCTAGGCTCGGATCAGTCCAAACGCCGGAAAGGTTCGTGGATACGACTTGCCTGGTAGACGGCTGGCGTTTGACTTGTGATATGGTGGGGTAGCTCAGACGAAGTGGTGACTTGAAAGTCATGCAAGATCAGCGTAAGGCGGGGCGGCCCAGAGATGGAGATGGAGATCATGTACAACTCGAAACCGTTGCGCGAGCCTGTCGCTACCGTTGCAACCCGCGTGCCTGAATACAGCCTACGCGAGGCACGCAACAAAAGATTACCGGCAGCTGATCTCAAGTGGATATGAGCACCGCACGACGAGGCAGGAGTCCGACATGATTGCACTGACAGCAACGCCGCTGCTACTCTGAACGCACGGGCGATGCCGACGGGAGCTACTACCCATTTGAACAACGTCTAAATAATATAGGGCACTCGCTCACCACCATCCCGGCCAATGCACTCCGCTCAAGAGCGTACGGTATACCCACGACGTCGCCATATGTAGCGCCTGGGGCTAGGCCATCAGAGTTTCGTCTCCTGTGGCGAACCGCTGACATGAGTAGACCGTTTTCGAAACAACTTCTGCAGCTGCATTTCACGGCCCCGGCCGACCTCGTACGATCTGCGTGGCGAACTGGCTGCAGAATTCGCTTCGAGTACGCTCTAGTGCCGCGCATCTCCTCGGCAGCAAGAGCTGCGAAGCTCGGAAAATCACCAGCGGGACAGCGTCTACGCCGGACGTCGCGAAACACCCCGCGCGATGCCGCTCGTTCCCCTCGTCGAGGCGACGGATGACGGCCGTCCAATCTTCGAGGATTGTGTCGCAGCTGCACTGCCTCCTCGTCCACGCGCCCCTGCAGCGTTTGATGCAGTCGCAGCACCGGCCGCTGGAACGCGATCGAGTCAGCCAGCCCCCGCCCAGGACTGCATTGTTTGCACTCACCCGCTCTTGACACACCGCGCACAGCACTTCCTCGCATCGACGCCCGCGTGCCCCGCACACCGCGCACACCGCTCCCACGCGCGGGCTGCTTCTCCCTTCTCTCGCGCTCTTCGCGCTCCTTTTCCTCCCGCGCGGCGCGCTCTCGCTCCTCCGCCTCCTTGCGCTCCCTCTCACGTTGAGCCGCGATCAGCCGCTCCTCCTCCTCCCGCCGGTGCTTCTCCGCCGCGACGTGCTCCTCCTCTTCAATGACCGCAAGGTCCTGAGGGACACATGAGTGATCAGCCAGTGCAAGGGGCAGGTGACGTACGGCTTCGGCGCCTTGCCATCGTTCGTCAAAGACCAGGCGTGTAAATTGCTCCGAACGCGACAGGACACCAACGTACTTGTCGAGCAGCGCGTTTGTCTGCTCGAGCTGCGCGGCCACCCTCTGAGATCCGTGAGCCGATGCAGCAGGAGTGACGCGTGCCAGCGTACCTCAGTAGCTGACTGCGCCTCGCTGAGGGCGTCGTTGTAGATCGCGAACGTGTTGTTGAGCTTGCGCAGCACGAACAGGTCGTTCTGAAGCCTCTCTTCACGTGTCCGTGCGTCCAATCGCCGGAGCTTCTCTTCGTCCTCGCCTGTGCCCTCGAGCTCCTCCTCCTCGCCTCCATCTCCGCCTTCTGCATCGGTGGATGCCTTGAGTTGGGGTTGCGCAAGGAGGCTAAATGGGCGCGACGGCGGGCGGGGTTCGGGGATAGAGAGCTCGGAGAGTGAGAGATCGTCCTCTCGGCGGCCGGTGTACAATGAGGACAACGACGCGAAGGGCCCAGTTAGGGGCGACTCGGAGAGAAGGCGCGAGCCACTTGGCGGAAAGTTTGAATCGATCGAGTCCATATGCGAGCGCGCAATTGGCGAGGTAGAGGTGCAAGCCCACAGCTGTAGAAATTGAATGGGCACCTTGCGGCTGCAGATGCGACCTATGGATAGATCGGTGAATTGTCCGAGGCTCGCGCCGTTTCACGAGTAAGACCTCGTTGTAAATACGATGCTTTGTTTCGCCGACGGAAGAGTGAAGGGTGGAATTATGCTGAGACTCGAGTCGGCGGTAGCAAGTTATGTTTTGGTCACGTGCTGAGTCCGAAACGTCAACATTAATGTGCACGGTGGCACTAACCAAGTCCTTGGCAGCCTGTCAACTCTCAAATTAGGAGTCCAGGAGGGCCGAAAAGAACTTACCAAGCTCATGTAAGTAGGGGGACGGATGGGGGCGTAAGGATCGGGGCTAAGCAAGCAAAACGAATCATGCCAAAAGAAGGTCATACCAGGAATCGAACCTGGGTCGGCGGAACTCCCACGGTCAGCGCTTACGTAAGCCGGGCCGGTTCAGAATCCGCTGTGCTAACCGCTACACCATATAACCATGTTATGAGAGCAATTAGTGTTGTTTTAGATAGGTAGGAAGGTAGGGAGGTAGGGAGCTATGACTTTCAAAAGAGAAAGCTGCCAACTTCCAGGCTCTCTAGAGTATTTTACTCCCTTTGTGCTTTTGTGTCTAGACAATATTCTGGGTAGACTAGGCTGATAATAATAGTGATTTAGTGTTGAACTCATATAGTGTTACAGGCAATCACGACGATGGGAACCAGATTGGGGCGGCGAACGCGCATCGGGCAGGCCGGAGGCAGAGCCGGTGTCAACATGTCATGCGCGGCGTAGGAATCGGTGCGTGAGGGCAGAAGGGTTTCCTATGGTCACTGAGAGAGTGCGGAGGAGGTCGAGGGAGGAGGACATACGAGCGGGACATCGCTCGACGTGATTTGGAAGGTCGGAAGGGAGATGTGGAACGAAGGCCGCTCGTCGCCGGGCAGATTGTCGGTGTCGCTGCGTTGCCGGCGGTTGTTCAATGTCATGATTGCCGAGTTTGCGTAAACTGCGCGGATGAAACCAGGGGAACAGAGGAGAGAAGCACTGCACCTCGGCTCAGGCAGAACTGCACTGGGACCTGGTGCCGCCAACAGGTGTCTGAAACTGCGATTGAGTACTGTACAAACCAGCTGCGTGCGCAGCCCACTTACGACAATAAAGAGGACAACTTGGTAGACACTGCTCACCGTCAGATGATTGGGCAGATACATATGTGGCCGGTGGCAGCACTCAGCACTCACGTTATGACGCAGCCGCGGGTCAGAAAAAACAACATGAGCTGCGCAAAGGGGCTCTTCCTGCCAACCACCACATTAGTTAAATCCGCCAGAATTTGTGTCTCTCAGATTTACCTGCGTGAAAATTCGTTACGATGCTGGTGCAATATGTGGATGAGCATGGCGGTAATGAGAATGTCGAGCGCCATGACGGTGCTGAAGTTGCTGTCGAAGATCCGCTGGGCGCGCTATTTCGTGATCTGCGCGAGTCACTCCACATAGGTCGGAAAGGAAACGCACAATCCACTGTCTTGAAAGCTGCCGAGGCTGCATGATGGTCGTCAGCACGAGACATGTTACTGCACAGTGTGTCTAATCACTTGTAATATGCGAGCTACGAGACGGCCGTCAGGTGAGCGGGTTATGTCTGAGGCGGGAAACCCACCTATACCAGAAGCTTGTACGTACAATGCGAGAGCAATCTGCACAGTGCACACAATCACGATCAGGACTCTCGACGGCCGTTACGAAAAGCCACGCACAAGTATGATACAAATGGACAGATTAAGGCGTCTAGAGTCCGGGTATACGATTTGGCGTACTATAGCCGAGGCAGATGCGCTGTCAATCGATTTCCCAGGTGAAGAACAGGAGGAAGGCGGACGCACGTCGACCAATGCGGACAATAAAGAATCTGTGTGCATTCGTGATCAGGAGGGAGGTGTCGTGAACGTACGGGAGAGGGACGTGCACTGGCATGGCCAAGGCAGTCATGCCCTATGGCGAAAAGAGATTGAATCAAGCAACATGGAGCAACTCAGGTCCTGACCATTGCTAGGATACCGGCCGATGACAGACTGAGCCCGGGGGAAGCGAGGAGAAGAAACGAGCATACGTCCCACGCCCTGTTGCACAACCCAGTTGCTCGATCAGATAGCCGTGCCATGAAGTCACGCGAAAGAGAACGCACCATTTTTGAATGGAATGAAAAAAAGATTCGTCTTGGTGGTTGACAAAGTAGATGTAGACCATGGCAGAGTGGAAGACGGCAGAGAGCAAGTCGAATAGCCTGGGGTTTTCAGGTTGGCGATAACTACGGCAGTTTCGAGAAGCTCGCACCGTATGCTGAACACCTGAGAAATACAACTAATAAGACCATAGTAGCATCGATGCACGACGCACCCATATATTCAGATCGAGCCCATCACTCGGAAACCGCGTGTAGTATTCTACCCTTTGGTACCCCGTCACGCAGACCAACCTGCCGCACGCGCGTAAGTCATCCTGACGCGTCATGTAAGACCCCGCACAACGCACAAAGAGGAGAACATGACGCCGATGAGCAAAGTGCCCACGTCTGGGACCCCGCCTGGCGGCGGAAGACCATAGGGCGAGTCAGAGGAGGGTGGTGCTAGCATGGGCGAACACACAGCATGTGTCGTTTGAGCTGGAGGGGAATGAAAACGCGGGTTAGTTGTACATGGGAACCTTTTTCTATAGCGTGAGTTGTCGGGTGACAGACCGCTAGAGCAAAAGCAGCGACACACGACAGAGTCGGACAGACCAAAGCAACAGAAATACCGGTATCCGAATCTTCCATTTAGTCTTCTGAGATCCAAGTTTTGGATGCACTATGACAATCAACGAGAGCGTAAAGCGAGGGAACGGTGAGCCCCGAGGACGGCTTCGATACTCCGTCCTCCGCGTTCCCATCCGTGCGTTCTTGGCCATTAATCATTTTACAGATGCACAACCCCGTCGTTTCATTATTTTGGAAAGTCGTCTCGTGTGGGTGACTGTGGGTGACCGGATAGATGAGAGAAGCCACACGCGAGATCGGCGTGCCACAGTCGTTCCGCCACTAAGCCGAGAGATGTTTAGTGCGGTACTCCATTCGATGTACCTGTCAATCATTGATCACGGCTTATAAGTATCCTCAGCAACAACGGAACTCAACTGCTACATGGTCTGGAGGCGAAGTTCAAGGAGACGTACTAGTCTCCGTAGCTTGCCAGTGACCTTATGGTATGAAGATGGTCGTTCTGAATATAAGGGAGACGTGTTGCTGGCAGACGTTATGTATCATGTTCGCCGCTAGCGGTCCCTGATTGCCGACGCAGGTGGCCCTCTTGTTCCTTAGTTGCGTTGGATAGAGGATCATTAAGGGGCACAGAGTACACTCGGCACGAGTACTTGACACGGCCGCTAAAGGCAAATCACTTTGTTTCCTCCGCAGTCGAGCAGTTGTGAGCGGCCCAGCGCCTCGCCCAGCAGCGTGGTTCGCCAGCGGACAAGTCAGCAAGACAAGCAGAGCTCATAAGCCTAGTGAAGCCATATAGTCCTGGAGTTGACCGTCAAGACTCGCCAATAGCCTGCAAGAGGTCCCATGATCGTAGTTCCATTCTCCAGGGTCGCGCTAAAAGTCATAAGCTGGAGGGGTTGGCCGTAGAGCTGCCAGCGAAGCAGGCGAATCAAAAGCCTTCATCTCCCCGGTGAAAAGGGGGATCGAGAAGTAAGAGAAACCAAGAGGCACATATACAACCTTGCATCATGCCTTGCTCCGTTTCGCCTTCTTCTCCGGACTACCCTCCTTCCGCTTTCGCTTCTTCTCCTCCGTCGCTGCCCGCTTCTCCTCCTTCGCCCGCTTCCGCTCCTCCTTCTCCCGTTTCCGCCCCTCCTCCGCCTTCTTCGCCTCCGCTTTCTGCGCCGCCTCACTGTTCGCGCCCTGCCGCATGAGCTCCGCAAACACATCCTCCTCCTCCTCTTCCTCGTCGCTCGCGGCATCGACCGCATCCGGCAGCGGCGGCGACGGCGCGCGTGGGGGGCTTCGCGCGCGCTCTGCAGCTATGGGGACATGCGTGCGTGACAATGGGTCTGGCTGGATTGACCCGACGAGCGAGAGCATCTGGTTCGCGACCGTTAAGCTGAGCAGGCATCAGTCAATTATCGATCCCACAGGAAAAGCGGCGGTGCAGACCCGACGATCGTGAAGTCCAGCTGCCGCTCCTTCCCGCCGAGCGGCTCCCCGGTGACTTTGTGCACCCACCGCCCCCGATTCGCCGCGTCCGTGTCCGCATCCCCCTCAGCAACAACACCCTCATCCGCCACGGCCTCCCCGTCCACCACGGCCGATACCTCCGCCTCTGACGGGTCCGCGTGCGCCGTGGCGCCGTACTCCGGGTCGTTCTCCGCCGCGCCGTACTCGAACTCCCATTCGTCCGTCGGAAGGTGGTGTCGCGGGATGGACACATTGAACGTGCGGTGCACGAGCAGCGAGACGTGGTCCGGCGACGATAGATTGATTCTGCCCGCTGGGAGGGATAAGCTGGAGGTGTTATATACGGGATGCACAACGTACATAGCTTCATGCCGATCGCTGGGCTCCACACGAGCGCCTCGAAGCCGACGGTGCACACCGCGAACGGGCTGTCCGCGTGTATGCGCCCGACGCGCTCGAGGAACTGCAGGCGCGAGTGCGCGAGCACGACGCCGCGGAGCGTCGGCTCGTACCTACGCAATCAATCCCGACCATTAACCGCACGAATCTCGCAGCACGTCGCTGGGGAAGGCACGCACCGCATCACGAGCGAGTCGAGCATCTCCTCCGCGCCATCGCGTGGGCGACTCGCAAAGACGGGCGGCACAGTGAGCACGAGCGACGCCGCGACGCTGCGAAACTCGCCGTCTGCACCGTGCCGCGCTTTCAACGACGACTTGGGTTTGTGTTTGCTGCTAGAATTCGACGGCGAAGCGGAGGTGGGCGCGGTGCGCGGCTTTTTTGACGTGCTGCTGAAGTCAACGTCCATGGCTACCGGTGAGCCTTTGCGTTTTGTAGGCTTGGCGGACATGTGTAGAGTAGTTGAGCGCGTCGGTATGCTCGTGGTGTAGGCTAGGTCGCGTCTGCGATATTGAGCTGCAGCCGCCGGGCCGCCGGACGAAATTTTGGCCTGCTTTCGCACGGTCTCCAGGCGCGTCTCCGACCTGCCGCGCTGCTGCTCACACACGCTTGCTGCGTCACCCATTCTCACTGCGTTGGCCCTGTCCTCAATGGTACGTGGAATCTCTCGTTGAAAGGACTGCGTCGCTCAGTCAGACGCGTCGACCGTACAGTCGGCCCCAAAAATTATCATCCAGATCCTGGTGACGGGGACGCAGATATTTGGCAAGGCGCTCTTTGAGGCGGGGCGTCAGGCTGTCAAAAGTGCGTGCTATACCAGGAGCCGCACTGTTTAGGCGAGTACTGACCATGGGTGCCCGGGATTGTACAGATGCTAAACACCGGCCAGACGGTGTCATTGGCTCTGACGTTGCAGGCGTCCGGAATGCGACGACGGGGTCGGCGACGGACAAGCTCACGCGGGAGCACCGAATGACGCTTGACGAGGCGCATCTGATTCTGAATTTGAAGCGTGGCGAGGAGTTGGAGCGGGTTGTTCAGGTGAGCATATGTCCGTTTACACGTCTGTCGCGTGCATCGTGTGTGCGCGTGTTTCGACCGCCGGCACCGATTTACGCGTTCAATCGCGCTGTGTTACATCCAAACCATGTGCTGACCTGCGTTGCAGAACTACGAACACCTATTCAAAGCCAACTCGCCGCCAGAAGCACCGCCAAAGCCGGCCGCGCGAGGCTCGGCACCGCCAACAAACTCCCATTACCTGCTGTCGAAGGTGGTACGGGCACGCGAGCGCATAGAGGCGGAGCTGAAGGTCGCGGATGAGCCGCCGCCGCCGCCGCCAGCACCTGGTGGTGGTGGTGGTGGCGAGGCGAAGAGCTAGCGGGGCTGGGGCGATGTTGTGGGGATATACTGTAGAATGTAGAGTAATACTTGGCTGCTAATCGGAACCCAGTTCAGACCGGAATATTGTTTTGGGATTGTCCGGATATTTTGTTGAAGATGGCCGCGGGTGGCCGGGAGTCGGAGCCGGGGCCGCGCGGGGCACCCGGCGGGGGTGAGCGGGGTCTTTTTCCAGACGTGAACGACGTCGACCACGTCCCCGACGACATCCTCCTCCTGACTCCTGCTGGCCTCGTCGCTGTGGGCGGGGACGACCCTTCGTCCTTGCCGCCAACAGCAACCACGTCCGTCTCGCATCGCACCCATCAGCGGGAAACGCCTCGAGGCGGCGACCACTTTCTTCTCAAATTCTCTCTTTCCTTCGCCCTCGCTGCGGCAGCCGTCATGTTCTCCTCCACATCCTTCCCCCAATGGTCAACCACCGTCCTCAACGCCCGACTCGAGTTCCGCTCGATGCTCCTGGCTACCCTCTTCCTCTTTGTTGTCCTCTTCCTCGGTGCGTTTTCCTAAAATGTCCCCATCACCACATGGCGCAAACCGCGTTGCTCCTTTTTTCTGTCTCTCTACATGGCCGTCGTCTATGTACTAACACACCGCCTGCTTCTCCTCTTAGCATACCTCTCTAATCCTTCAGAGACATCCTTTCGCTCGTATCTAACCGAGCAGTCCTTCCGCCACCACCTCTCGCGCCTCAACGACCCCTCCGACGACCAAGACCATAGCGACTCGGAAGATTCTGGCGTCCATTACCGCCCATCAAGACTGGAATCCGACCCGGATGCCTTTCACTTCTCGTCGCGCGCCTCCGTCGCCCTGCGCACCCCGCGACACGCGTTCCACTCGTTCGCCTTTTTCACCATCGCGGCCGTCATCCCCACCCCTCGTGCACCCCCCACATCTTCACGCGCCCCTGTATCATCGTCCCCCGATCTCACGGGATCGCAGACCAAGGAGGCCTGGTTCATCGGTGCGTTCGGGAGGTGGTGGCGCGGCGCCCTCATCGACGCCTCGTGGCCCCCAAAGGCAAAGTCCGAGGAGGAAGGCTGGAGCTCGGGCATCCTCAACGTCAAGGCCCTCGACAAACTCGAGCATTACAATGGTGAGCATCGCGGTCGTCACCATCATCGCCTTCATCTCCCATCTCATCTCCCATCTTCATCGGCATCTTCATCGCATCTGATCTAATCGCTGCCCAGGTCTACCCTTTCCGACGACGACCTCCACGCCGCAGCGCTCCACGCCTCCGAAGCTGCGCTCGCGCGACCGCTCTGCGCAACGGCAATCACGCACGTCGTCCCCGCCACCACTTCCGAAGTCCGCGACACTGCCACTGCACACGCCTCGCCACGCGCAGACGCTCGTCGTCCCGAGTATCTCGCCTCCGTCCCATCCGCAGCCACCACCGCGCACGCCGTCCAATTCAAATCTTGCCCACTCCATTCAGCCAGTGCCGGTGTCATACGATTCGACGCCTGCTATCGCAGAGTTACTTCGCCAGATCGATGCGACGCGCACGCTGAACGACGAGCTGCGGGTATCGCTGTCCGACCACGCTGCTGTGACCGCCTCGACCGATGAGGCATTGGCGGCCGAACTTCAGGACGTCCGCGAGACCAAGCGCACAGAGGACGTCGCTCGTGCGGAGCTCAAGGCGCGCACCAAGACCCTCGAAGAAGCCAAGCGTGTGGCCGAGGCGGGTCGCCGCGAGGCTGAGCGACGACTGCGTCTTGCGAATGCAGGTCTGGAGGATGCCGGCGCCCGCGTGCATGCCTTGAGGGCGGAGATCGACGAGTTGGAGGCGAGCATGCAGGCGGATGGGAGTAAATTAGGCACCGTTGCTGAGCAGGCGCTGAAGGAAGAGCAAGAAGTGAAGCAGAGACTGGAACGCCGGAGACGCGAGGTGCGTGTCGCTGAGGAGGTCGTTGCGGCCCTCGGCGTCCGCGTCAAGGAGTTGGAGGAAGCTGTCGCGAGGGAGCGGGAGCTCCTGGCGTCCGTGAGGGCAAGAGCTCTGAGCATGCGCAACGAGCCCGGCCTGATATCTCTGGGCGCCGTCAAAACCGCGTCAGCAACGACGCCTCAAGATCGCGAGCCCTGGGACTATCTCGCTTCGGTCCCTTCCGAGCAGCATTGCCTCGCCGTGGTCATACCCGAGCCCTTTCCTACGCCGCTGGAAAAGGAGTCTAGCTCCGGCTCCTCGCGCTCTGCGGAACTGGCCTCTTCGCCGCGCTCCAGACCCCTCAACCTCAACCTCCAATCCATCTCTAACCTCAGCAACATCTCCGCGCCAGCTGCCCCAACTCCAAATGGTATTCATTCCAATGATGTGCTTGCACGGCGCGCCAGGGGTTACACCATCTTCGACGACGACCTCGCTTCCCTTTCCACCGCGGCGACGTCGACTGCGTTCTCTCCGTTCGCCGAAGATGCTGCGACAGACGTCAACGTCGGCAACGGTCCCCGGACAGGTAGCTCGACTGCATACATACCAAGCAACCTCATACAGTCGCTCGACAGTGCCACGTCTGCCCGCACGGCGACGTCGGTGGAGTCGGCTGACGCGCTGTTGAGCAAGTCCTTCCAGTCGGACAGCGACGCGTTTGTCGAACATGATTGGCGACGTCGCGCGCCCGAGTCGACCGTCGTCGGGTCCCAACCGCAAAGCCTTCACGTGTCCTCGCCGAGCACGACGCCCTTGCTCGCGCCCGCGGTTGCGCAGGGACGCGCGGATGTTGCCTACGACCCGTTCGAAGTGCGCCAGCTGCAGGCGCACCAGCGCCTTGTCTCCGACCCCATGGATGCGCAGCGCTCTGCGTGGCTCGTGCGCGCCAACTCGGACCCCGTCCACGGCAGCAACGAATCATTCAACGGCACCTTCCACGGCAACGGCTCTTTCTATCCAGCCAACGACACAGACCCCTCGCTCGAGCTGGCCCCTGCGCGCCGCCACTGGTGGTCCTCGTCCAGTGACAGCAAGGGGGCCGCCGAGCGGGAACGCAAAGGGCTCAACCCCGACGCCAAGGTTTTCCGCTTCTCGCGCAACCCGCTCTCGTTCCTCCCGACCGCGTCCGCAGGCTCCACGCCGCTCGACCGCCCGTTCGACAGCCTCAACCCGTCGGCGAACCCGCTCCTCCAGGCGCCGCCGCGCACCGCCTCGCCGGGCTTCTTCTCGAGCCTCGCGATGCGCGCGTTCGCGCCGTCGCCGGCGGAGCGCGAGGCGCTGCAGCGCGCGCTCGGCGGGTCGACGAACACGAGCCTCGAGCGCCTGCCGTCGCTCAGCGAGGTCGGCAGCATCCCCGCATCGCCGACGCGCACGCACGCGCACGTGGCGCCGTTCGATATGGGGCATGCCGGCGGCGCACGCAGCTGGTTGCACGGCCTGACCGCCCCGCGGAAGATCAAGTTCAGCCCATGGGCGGACGCCGAGGACGAGTAGGCGCGGTGTTGCTCGTGAGGGTAGGGGCGGGGGCGGCTGTGTAGTGATTGTCGTGTAAAGTATAGTGTGGCGGGTGCATCGGAGGCAAAGGCGGGAAGGAAAAGTCGAACGCGGTGAATGATCTTGCCCTTTATATAAACAATGAATGAATGAAGTGTCGCGTTGTGGTTCCGGTGCCAACGCACGATAGGGATATGCATGGTTTGCCGAGTGGGCGTATGACGGGACGCTGTGCATTGTGTGGCAGCACCTCGTGTGGTTCTTCCTGCCGCTTGTCCACGCGTCCCGCTGCGCAGCTGCTCTGCGTGAGAGGATGCGGCTCAGAGGGCGTATCGACAGGCTGTAATTACGGGAACGGGGTCCGAGCTGGCCGCTCAGAGATAGTAGCGGGCCTGGGCATGTGCCGAGCTTTCCACAGCCGTGCAGTCTCGTGAGTGGGTTCCCAAATCCAGGCCTCCAGGGGTACCGTACGCCTGAGATTATTTATGGTGCGGCGATTTCAAATGTAATTATGTAGTGCAGCGGAATATGTTTGTCTTTAATGAAGTCCGGCCTGACGGATGGCCTTCCGAGCAGTGCGCCGGTATTCCGAAGTAAAGACGAGTGCAGCGAGGTATCGTGGCGAAGATTATACGACTATCTTCTGATACCATAATGTCAAGCTACGGAGACTAGGCGGGGTTATGTCAATCAACGAGTTCCCGACGAGTTCCATCTCTTACGTCGAGTCAATTTCCCGCCGCAGCCGCAGGCAGGCCTGTCAAGACATCACGGCAAACTCACTCGCCACCGAGATCTCCTGCACAGATCGTGACAATCATATGTAGACAGTCTCAAATCCACGGTCCTAGGGGCGTCGGATAAGCAAGCGGTGGGAGGGGAAGACTTGCAGGACGTAGTACTAGTGTGACTAGTAGCGCCACATCATATGGCACCTGGAATTTTGCCATACTGACGGCCAGTGCATGTCAGTCTCGCAGCCCGCCATCCACGGACCGAACAACGTAGCACGACCCGCATCGCCGGTGTCTGACCGACGAAACGTCGGTAAGCCAATTGTCCAGCCAGCGCAGGCAGTACGAAGCCTACTCATGGACTGAATTGTGATGAAGCAGCTGGACACGACCCTGGATGGGCAGGAGGATCCCCTGCGATGATCTGTGGAATGTCTCAGCATGGGATCGCACGCTAGAGCAAATGCCTCACCTGGCTTGCAGTTGTTGCGCTGCCCGCAGTCGTCGGGTGCAGGTAGGCTATGGTCCCGTCGGCAACAAACATTAAATCAAAACAAACCTCATCCAACGTCCACGCGCCGCATCACGCATCGCAGGGGTGTAAACGGGTGCAGATCGGTATTGTCGTCACTTTTCGTACCAGCTCATGAACGGTAGGTAGATAAATAGTAAAGCGCAAAAGTCAAGGCAATTCAGAAAAAAATGGGAAAAATGGAGCGCGGGCGGCGGCCGCGCACATATGGGAGGGAGCGGCGGATGCTGACGGTAACGCGAGCAGTGGGCGAGAACATGGATACAGGATATGTAGCTGTGACGAACGTGAATGGGATGGCACGGAGACCCGGGCTTGAATAGGAGTAGTTGGAGGCAATAACTGGTATAGCGAAAGTTGCGGCGGCAAGTTCGGGCGGGGCAAGGCAAGGCAAGACGGCTGGCAGGGGAACGGGTTATATGTAGGTACAAATGAACGTGAATGGAGTGAAGCGTATCCGACGTGTATGCGATCCGACGACAATCTGCACCCAGAGCAACATTAGTGAATGATGGGGAGGGGAGGCAATGGACAAGGACGCTTGGGGCAACGTGTCGTGGCGCGCTAGAGCCTGGCGCAGAAAACGGGGCACAGCTCGGCAGAGCGAAGCGGACAACAAGGAAGGCGATTGGGTGATTGGGTGATACGGACATTGATTGAATTGCGGGGTATATGCTGACTGTATGTACCAATGACCGAGAACCAGAAGGGAGAAAAGACAGAGATAAGTCGACAGGGCCCCGCCGGTCCCCGCGCCAACGCCCCGCGGCATCGTCGCAGGTCCCAGGGCACGGGGATGGCATCGATTGGCGCGCCCAACAGAGACGCGCGCCCACTTGCAGTTGCGCGGATCACAGGCCGCCGTCCAGCACGCCACGTACGTCGTCGACGGGGCTCAAGTCGGCGAGGAATGGGCACAGGTCCGTAAGTTCGGTGTCGTGAGGATCGTTGAACCATGAGGATACGGGGACGGCGTTGTTGGGGTGGAAGATGTAAGATGCGGGTGAGTTGTCCAGGATGATGGTATCGGCAATAGGACGTCCCAGCTGGGACAGATCCTGCACATCATTCACTATCAGTTGGGCCCGAGGCAATGAGACGCCTGGATGCTTCGCACCTTGACATAGTTCCCCTTGTGATTATAGCAGCTCTCCCGGAACAGTCTATGCGCGACGACATGATTGATGTCCAATTTATCCAGCACCGGGTCCGCGTACTAATGGGGTGTAGAGCGAATTGAGAGTTGAGAAACGAAAAATGAAATGAACGCGTGGTGACGGACCTTGCTAAGACTTGCCGTGAACACCACGACCTCGTAGATCTCACCCATCTTCTTCAAGAAGTTATCCACGCCTGGCCTCTTGATCACGTAGACATTGTGCCAGTGGTATTCAATCTCCACCGGTACGACGTAGTCGGCTTGTTGTATTGACTGCAGGGACGTCAGAATGATGCGCTCGACCAGGCACTGAGGAAATGACTGACTTTGAAACTACTGTGCACAAGTGTCTCGTCAAGATCGAGCACTAGACATTTGCGCCCAGCATGCTGCGGGGCTATGGGGGGTAGTAACGGCCGTGGCGTCCCATCCTATAGCATGTCAGTAATCGGTTGGTTGAAGACTACACACGCAGGCAGGCGACTCACTGGACCGACCGGAATCCCGGCACCGCCATTCAATATCAGGCGGTCTTCGTCATCATCGACCTCGTCGACCCCTGCGCCATCCTCGACCTCCTCGTCCTCCGTAAAGCTCGTCCCATCGCTGTCCTCTGCCGGATCATGGTGATGCTGGTGTGCTCGGAGCTGCTCAGCCGTGGAGCCCGGAGGGACGACCGCGCTGGAAGTCACGCCACCAGTCTCGGACTCGGGAAGGATCTTCGACGGTGTCGGCGGAACGACGACCTCCAAGTCATTTTCGCCAGCTTTCAATTGGGCGGGGGCAACCGGCGTGACAACAATAGGCTGCAGGCCAGCCGCATCGGCCGGTGGTGCGGCGGCGGCGGCGGCGGACGTGGATGACGGGGCTTCGGGCGACACCTGGGCGTCCGCCTTGGCATCTTTCGCGGGGGCGCTGGCCTGCGCAGGTTGGGTGACGGCCTTCTCCACCGGAGGCTTCTCCTTGAGCACGGGTGCGGGGGAGTCGGGGGCGCCGACGGCGATGTCGCCGTGCGTGTCGAGTGGGGCTTGGGAGGCGCCCACGCAGGGCACGAAGACACGGACCAGACGGGAGACGAGGGACACACGCGGGCGCGACGAGGACGGGCCTGTGGCCCTCTGCTTCCCGGCTGCGCGACGGGACGGCGGCTGCTCTGCGGTCGTGGAGTGTGCGCCATCAGATGCGGTCCGCGCGCCTTTACTCGTTAGCCGCGTGTGCTGCGTGCCCGTGAGCGTGGTGGAGAGGGAGCCCTTGTCCTTCTCCCTCTCGTCCGTCTGCTCCGAGGGAGCAGGGGCGGGGGTGGAGGGCGCCGTCGCTGGAACGGCCTCGGCCGCGGGCTGCTCAGCAGGAGCGGCGGGGGGAGCGGCGGGGGGAGCGGCGGGGGGAGCGGCGGGGGGAGCGGCGGGGGCGGGGACGGGGGCGGGCGGGGCCTGTTTGGGCGGTGCAGGGGCCTGCCCTGGCTCGGCGCTCGCGGTGGCATTGGCGGGGGCGCCTGGGAGCTTGTCGACGCCGTCGAGGCGGTCATGGGCGGATTTGGTGGGAGTAGAGGGGGCAGGAGGGGGTATCGGGGCGGCAGCGACGGGGGCGGGGCTCGCGACGGCGGGCTGTGCAGCGGCGACGGACTCGCCGTTGGGCTGAGGGCTGGCAGCGGGCGGGGAGGGGGCGGCGGGCGGGGAAGACTGTTTTCCCTTCTTTGTCGTGTTGCGCTTTGGGGATCTGGCGAAGAGGCTCTGCTTTGGGGGCTTTGTGGACGTCGCCGGGGCTGCGGTGGCCGACTTTTCTTTGTTGGGTGCCATGGACTGCACGGCGCCGACGACGGAAGAGAGAAGAAGAAGGACTCGAACTTGCCGACAGCACAACTCGCGCTGCACCGTGCAGCCTCACGTCGCTGACATAACTTTCACACGCCCGCGACTAGTGGCTCGCGATGAGGGAAAGATTCTATGGTGCATTCATGACTTGGAGAATGTAATGCATAAGCTAGGTAGACATCCAAATCCAAGGCCGATTACAACCGCCGCCTTTCATTCTCGGACTTGCAGTGCTAGCATTCCAATGTACATACAGACCTACTCAGTAAACCTTTGAGCCCAAAGAGCATCATGCACTCGTGCAAGAGGAATTTGGGCAATCCGAGGACCCGTCTATCGCTGTAAGACTCGCGTATATATCTCGACAGTAGCCGCGTGGCCATCGCATGCGCGGGCAGGTGTATGCCACGCAAGTACCTGCCCGGAACGCTGCTTTGATGGGCATCTCCGAGCCGCGAGGCATCAGAAGGACCTGCCCGACTTTGCCGCCGAGCGCAGTCCACATATAAACAGATCGTCGGACGGGTCGTTTTACCGCGCAGTGGTCCGTTATTATGGTGCGTCTCCGTCTACAAACGCATGCGGGGCTTGCAAGAGTTGGTCCGCAGAGTCGCTGGGCCCGACGCACTTGGTCCGCGGTGGACGGAGGGTAGGGTTTGTGGCCATTGCCCTGCGCAACGCGGACCCGTCGGAAGGGATCGGCGTTAGCAAGTCGGGATATTATATTTAATCGAACATTATTTGTCAGGTTTGTCACGAGCGTGAGAACCGATTATGGACGCATGGCCGAGCCGGCGGAGAGGGAGACGGAGACGGCGTCAGCAGGCTGGCGTGTTTCGGTGGATGCAGCTGACAGGGGCGCTTTGGACAGGGGAACTGTGTGGGCTTGTATGGCCCGGGAAAAGATGGGGATGAGCATAGCGCGCGGCGTACATAAGCGAAGGGCCAGAGGCGGATAGTCGGCATCACCGCAGCAAACGGCCCCCAGGCCCCCGCCAGCAGAGCCCTGCATGCAAGCCATAGCCAGCCAGCGACCGCCCAACCAGAGGATGTTCGCGGGACTCGGAGGGCACGGGGACGTCGACGGGATGGCGATGCGCTATGGGCAGCGTGAGTAACTCGGCAACGACCGAGCGATATTCTTACTAATACTGAGGAACGTCGTGTGGTCAACCAACTTGGACCCAAATGTTAGCGCACCAACAGTACCACTCCCAACAACCGTCCCAGGCCCAGAGCAATGCGGCCACCAACGCCCAGCAGCCTCAGCAGCAGCAGCAGCAGCAGCAGCAGCAGTCGCAGCAGGACCCCCAGCAGCCCGCCATGCGCCTCAGGCAGGACCCGCCCCCCGTAACCCAGAGATCCAGAAAACGAAAGTCCCCCCCCAACCTCGCAGACGACACCCAGCAGCTCCCGCCCCCACCTCCGCAGGCCACGATGCAGCACACCCTCCCGCTCCCCCCCGCGCATACACTCGCCGTCCCCCCCTACCCCCCCGGCGTCCTCCCGCCCGGCTATCAGTACGGCCCCCCCGCCGACTACTCCCCCGCCGGCATGCCGCCCCAGCCCATGCCGCCCCCGCCCCAGCAGCCCGACCCGAACGCCGCCAGCCCCGGCGATGCACAGAACTCGGCCGCCGCCAACCGCACCCTCAGCCAGAGCAAGCGCGCAGAGCAGAACCGCAAGGCCCAGCGCGCCTTCCGCGAGCGCAGAGACCAGTGCGTACCCCATCCGCCGCATCGCCGACGCGTCTCACCGTCCCTGCAGGCACGTCAAGGCCCTCGAGTCGCGCTCCCAGCTCCTCGACGCCGCCCTCGCGTCCGCGGACGAGGCGAACCGCCGCTGGGAGGAGTGCCGTGCGCTCGTCGACCAGCTGCGCATAGAAAACACCGCGCTGAGGGCCGCGCTCAACCAGGCCCAGATGATGTCCGCCGGCGCCGGCGCTGCCTCCGCCCCCGACGGGAATGGCACAGGCGACGGGCAGAAGGCTGCGGAAGAACCCAAAGATTGAATGTTGATGGCTGCACTATACACTAGACCCTTTGTTCCTTCGGATTGGCGTCGTTTCCTTTGTCCTGCCGTTCTTCTCTTTCTTTGCCTACAGAGACATAATCGCCTACATCCTGTAATTATGCCCTGTTTTGCACGCTCACCGTCCGAATGCACGGCCTTGTATCCGTAGCTCAGCCTAGCTTAGCTCGCTCCTGTTCCCTTCCTCCTGCATGTCAACATGTCGACATGACGGTCGTGCTGTTCTCCACACTGCCTTATAAGCGTTTTACATAAGTGTGTGCTGTCCCGGGGCCTGTGCGAACAACCACAAACTCGGGGGCCGCGCAGCCCACCTTGCTCCCAACCACCATGGCCACCCGTACACCCAACAAGAGCGGCAGGAAGCCAGGTGCGTGCCACGCACAGACGCGGTCCACACTGCTCACCCGCTGAGCATGCACAGGCCCCTCCGCGCCCGTCAAGGCATACCTCATCGCATACAACCTGCTCTCCACCGCGGCCTGGGGCTACGTGCTCCTCCTCACCGTGAACCACTTGCGCACACCCGGCACCGAGGGCTCCACCCTCGCCCAAAAGCTCCTCTGGGGCACGTCCGTGCCCGCCTTCGTGCCGCCCGCGCTCGCGCCGCTGTACCAGCGCGCGACGACGGCGTACGCGGCGGTCGGCGACACGACGAAGTATGTGCAGACCGCCGCGCTGCTCGAGGTGCTGCACGTCCTGCTCGGGCTCGTGCGCAGCCCGCTGCCGACGACCGCGATGCAGGTCGCGAGCCGGCTCTTCCTCGTGTGGGGCGTCGCCGACCGCTTCCCTGCGGTGCGTGGCGCGCTTCCTCCCGCGTGCGGATGCTGATGCCGGATGGCGCGCGAACAGGCGCAGCAGAGCCCGTTCTACGCGAGCATGGTGTTGTCGTGGGGCATCACGGAGGTCGTTCGGTACCCGTTCTACGCGGCGTCGCTCGTCGGCTGGGAGCCGCGCGCCCTCCTCTGGCTGCGCTACACCACGTTCTACGTGCTCTACATCACCGGCGCGTCGTCCGAGGCGTTCGCGAACCTCGCCACGCTGCCGCGCAGCACCGACCTCGCGGACTGGGACGCGTACGCGCTGTTCCGCGGCGCCATGTTCGCGATTTGGTGGCCCTGTGAGTTGCATACGTCTGTGTGGCTCGGGCGTTTTTGGCTGACGGGCGTGCTAGCGCTGTATGTGCTGTATACGCATATGATCAAGCTGAGGAGGAAGAACTTCTCGGGGCCCGGGCGCACGCTGGGTGCGAAGCCCAAGTCGCAGTAGCCACGGAGCACAGCGACAGCTCCATACGATGGGAGAAAACCGGGTATATGCTGCTATTATGATAGGTTCTTTGTAATTGAGGTATCGATGAGAAACACTGGGGACAACGAAAGCATGCAACAAAGTAGGGGAACGTAAAGGTGAAAAGAATGTATGCGGAAGGGACACAAAGCGCCAAATTCCGATGCATGACCGACACGGAAGCCAGCGCTTACTGCTGGTTATTGATGTCAGGCGAGAAGCCAACCCTTGCTCCGTGGCTATAATCGTACGTAGAGTACCCTTGCCATTCGAGTCAGCGGCAGACCGAGAGCAGTGGAACAACCACTCACATGACTTGAGGAACTCGTCGCCGACGATGGCCAAGTTCGCTGGCAGCTGGTTCCCGATGCCCAGGATACCGCCGACACAGTCGCTCGACCCCGCCTTCGTACGTCCGAGGTTGAAGTCGAATGGATGGATCTTGAAGCGGTGGCCCGCGAAGGAAAGCTCGATGACAGTCTGCTTCGCGCATGGGTACGTGTAGAAGCCCGAGCCGTACTGCGGCGCAGGCTTCGCACCGGGGATCGTGGCGTAGAATGCTTTGGCGAGTTCGTTGGGCAGGTAGATGAGCGTGGTGCCCGTGTCGATCGCCTGGAATACGAGCTGGCAGTGAGTGAGGAGCGCAGAAAAAAGGGGGAAATGCGCACCGCGGTGACGTTGGCAGTGGTCTGACGACCGTTGGCGTACACAGCGTCCATGCCTACAGCCCAATACGTCTGCAGAGCAACCTCAGTACAACTGCACACCACAGATGCGCACCCAAAACAGACTCACCCTTGACGTGACTGGCACCCACGTCACCGGGCCCGTTGTCTTGCTCGAATCAATGCACCCAAAGCACACCTCCGAGCCCTCCGAGCGCTGGCGCGTGAGGTGCACCGAGAACATCGGCTGGTCGAGGCTGCGCTGCTTGATGAGGTTCTCGAAGAACGTCGGCTGGCGCGACGTCGCGATCGTGCCGAACGCCATGCCGATCAGCCCGTCGTTCGGGTCGTCCTGGAACTGCTCTGACTTCTGGTCCACCGCGCCGAACGCCTGCCGTGCGACCGTCATCCCCGCGATGGTGACGGTGTCGCGCGCGAGCTTGCCCGACACCTGCCCGGACCCCTAAAGACGCACAGTCAGTCTCAGTTCGGCGTTGCGGTCATTGAGAGGAGACTCACGTAGGTGACCTTGAAGGGCTCGGCCGAGGGCTGGTGCGTCGAGCTGTGCTCGGGGCAGAACTCGCGGGGACTGTTGGTGCAACCCACGGGCAGCCAGAGGTCAGCAGACCCCGTGTCGACGTCGACGGTCAGCGTCTGCTTCGGCGTGCCGACGTCGACGGCCCCGTAGTAGAGCAGGTCCAGCGTGCCCTGGATATAGTCGCGCAGTGGCTGCACACCCTTGCCCGACGGCCGCCCGCCGACGGCTGGCAGGAACGGCGGCGCGGTCGGTGGCGCTCGCGCGTCGCCGTCTGAATCGGAATCGCCGTCTGGAGTCCCGTCGTCGACGTCCGTCGAGGTGAGATTTCCGGCGGGCACGACATCGGAGGCAGCGAACGCGCCGGCAGGGATGGTAGTATTGACAGTGCGCGTGTAGTTGTTTGCCATATCCAACGTGTCGTCCGGGTTGAGGTTCACGCCCTGAAGGTATTCACCAGCGAACTGGTACTTCGCGATGATGGCTTGGAGGTCGGGTTGCTAGACCGCGAAGGCAATGAATAACGCCACAGGATGGAAGATCGGGACTGGGACTTACGACGATCGTGGGATCGAACAGGCTGTTCTCGTCGTCGCCCTGCACGGGCGGGCCTTGCACGAACGAGCGGCGGTTTCGGATCTGCATCGTGCGCGCGCGCCGGGGGCTGTCGGCGTCGCGCACTGGGGACGCAGCGGCGCCGAGGGCGATGGCACAGAGCGAGATAGGGACAAGAGAAAGCTGGGCAACCATGACAGCGAGGATAAGATCGGGGGAAAGTGCGAGGGATAGAGCAAGCTCTGCCGCAGTCGCGAAAATTCGTCAGAATTTATCGTCCACATCTTTGTTTCGCCTGACAGCCAGACGAAAGGTTCGGACTGGAGGGATCCAAGCTGGATATTGCATTGGCCTGCAAGTTGGATGCGTGCTGGCCACGTGAGATGAGAAATTTCCATCTCGACTGGATAGAGGCCACAAGGACGCTAAGAATAGGTCAACTCGAGATTCTAGGCGCAAGATAGTCCAAGGAGATGCTTGAGGAGGTAATGCCAATGTCGGCAGTATAGATGACCGCCCGGCGCCGATATGGGCCAACTAGCTGGATTCCTATCCAGTCCGACACGCAGGGAGTGTCGGCATGATGGGACCGCTGTGAAATTTCCACCTCAAGAAACTATATCCCGCGCGTGCGCAGAATATCCAGCGCTGTGTATTCAGGGTCGATCCGCAAGCGGTGCTGTTCTCCGACTCGGCGGCAGGCAGAGTCCATGCACAGGCCGGATGCAAACCACGGGGATATTACATGATTGGTGTGCAGGATTGAGAGGCAACGAAAATAAACGGCGCGAGAGCACTGGGACCATCCGTTCGATCTAAGTTGGCAAAATATGGGGGCGACGGCAGTGTGGAGTGAGTGAGCTCGAGGAACAGTGCCGGCCAAAATCCACGAGATAGTGGCGTAGTGCCAGAGAGTACACATCATCAATCACGTAGCTCTCGGGCATGGGAGTTGCAGAGTCCAAACGGCCTGACTAGCGGAGCGTGAGGCAGATTGGGGACGTTGACAAGTGCAACTCAAACTCAACTGCTGGTGGTGGAGAAAGCGGCCCGGGCTCCAAGCCGTCGCGAGGTTGTCACCGCCGTCATCTCTTTCTCGCAGCACTTCTACCTCGACAGGCATCACAAACGTCGCATCATTCAGCTGCTCCTTGACTAAGAGCGTCGGGACGACTAGTCAAATCCAATCAACATTTTGCGGGCGCTGTGGTCCAACAGTCAGCATCGCGACGCATCAACGACAGAATCTAGACACACCCAAACGTAGGACGCATTCTCAAACATCTCAAACTCCACCCCTCGTTCACGACATACTTCATTGAGCACGGTGAGCTGGTGTGGTGACGAGCGGCGCGTCACACTAACGTGCTGCAGTTCGGGCAGCGTGCGCAGTGCCGAAACGAAAGGCTCGATATCCTTGACACGCTCCGCCTCGGAGCTGATGCTGGTAAGGAGGTACCCAACATGGCGAAGGGTCTTCGGGAGTACGAGCGAATCGCTCTCTGGAAGGTCGTCGAATACCAAACTCTCGAGGCACGCAATGCACTCAAACACCTTAGCGGGTGGAAAGGGTCCGCATATCTTCAGCGTGTGAACACGTGACAACATGTCTGTTCCAAGTAGGCGTCTGCGCAAGTAGCGGCCTCCCCATGTGCGGAACTTCAGTTCCACATCGCGGAGTGCGGGGAAGTCGGTGTCGAGCGGGATATGCGGGATGCTGTCGTAATCGAGAGAAATGGCCTCCACGGAGGGCAGGACGCGAATCGGCCAGTCTTCACTCATCTGCGATCCCCACGTGGACATGTCCCAGTCTAGGATGCGCACACTTGGCCACATTTGTACAATGTTGTGAATGGTCTCCTTGTTGCCGCCAGCGTAGAGAACTACGGGGCGCAGACGGATGGCGCGCAGTCGAGCTCCGAGCGAAGGTTTCCACACGCGCTTGCTCAGGCTGAAGCCAAAGTGGACATTGATACGTTGGAGATTCGGGCACAGCTCGAGGAGCGTGAATTGAGGGTTGTCGAGATCCACGTCACTGATGTGGGATATCACGAGCTCGAAGGTAACTATGTGACGGGCGAGAGACGGTCGATCGTGCAGGGTGTGGAGCAGCAGGAGGGCGCAATTGGTGGCTTTGGTGAGTGAAGGTGGGGAGGGGAAGGGGCGGCGGTATAAGAATCGCTGAGCTGTGGATGTCCAGGCCTTGCAAACGAGAGCGCAGGCGCAAAGGGTAGGATAGTCGATTTCGGCATGCTGTCCCAGCCTATACACCCATGCAACGAACATCGTCTGGACATCCAAGGGCACGCTTGCCATGGCGTCGATCGTGAGACCAGGCTCCCTTCCACCAAAATGAGCGGGTACGCAGATAGGAGTGCTATCAAGGACTTTCAGTTATCGTGATGAGCTTTGGAGGGCAGCAGTGGTAGACGCACCGAGGTGATGCAAAACAAGTTTCTTCCGCCCGGCTACTGTAGGCTCTAGTGCACCGCCAACAGCTTTAAATTTCTGAAGGGATAGCTTGACGGCTACGATGCCAGCTTGACGGCTACGATGCGATTTCTGAAGGGGTAGCTTGACGGCTACGATGCCCAAGAGTTGGCTGGAGCAGATAAAATGCTAATAAGTTAGAGTGTCGGTCAAGTGTCGGTGAGGGTGAGATAGAGTGTAGACTTGGTGACGAGGAGGCCGCAGGGTCGGAATACACATAAAGACAACTTTCGGCGCCGTTGCGGAGCAAATACGGAGCCTAACCGTCGACACAATGCATGTATTGTTACTATGCAAGCGAGCGGTTTCTTTTGAATGGCTGTAAGATCCGTAGTGCGGAGGACTAAGGTTACGCCAGCCTCAGCGCGACACATGCACAATAACAGTTCAGCTTCCTGGCATGTTCATTCCTTCAAGCTCCGTGGCATGGCAGCAAGATCGATGGAGAGGGCGGAGAAAGTCCTCGCTCAGATTGATGAGCACAGACGGGCACGGAAGGCGAAGGCGGACTACAAGGGGGTTCATCGGGCGCGGGTCGGGTGCGGCGGGTTTGTTCCTGATATACACGCCGCCGCCCTGGCGCTGCGAAGCTCGGCAGGCGCTTCGGCAGCTCCATCGTCAGTGCGTCACTCCAACGTTCCAATACCGACCATATATATAACCCTGTCTTGACACCATGAATCCCAATCCACCTTTTCCCTGTCACCTACATGCACCTGCTCAGCGATACGCTTCTGCTCTCTTTGGCTCTCGGGCTCGGGACTGGTGTCCAGCACGCCTTCTCGTCGCCCCTATTTCGTGAACAGCTTGGTCAGGATAGGATCCACCCTCGCTGCAACGTAGCTTCAACTTGCTGTCCTTTCTAGACCTCCCAGACCTCAGCCAATATGTTCCCCATGGCAGCCTGTCCGGCGAACAGCTGCACCTGGGTGCGTTTCGCGTCTCATGCACCAGAAGTTTGCACACTGACCTGCCTCCTCAGGCGATTCAGCCAGCCGCGTTATCATCTTCGGAGACATTCATGGAATGTACGACTCTCTGCAGTAAGTCTTCGGTCCCCATCATGCCCTCGGCGGTGCTCTGAGCTCGCCGTTCACAGACGACTTCTCCGTGAAGTGCACTACAACCCCACCAAGGACACCCTCCTACACGTCGGCGACATCTCGACGCGCGGTCCCCAGTACCACTCCGTCCTCACCTTCCTGAGCTCGCACAACATTTCCGGTGTGCGGGGAAACAACGACCAGGCCGTTATTGAATGGCGCACGTGGATTGAGTGGCTTACGCGGCTGGAGAAGGGCGCGGGCCTTCGATGGCTGGAGAGCCTCGAGTCCCGCTGGGCGGCGGACAGGCAGAAGCCGGGGTTCGAGATGGAGGTGGAAGAGTGGACAGAAAGGCAGAAGCGCAAGTGCAAGAAGCAGCACCGGCGCTGGTGGAACACCATTCCGGAGGGCTGGCAGCTGTTCACGGACCAATACAATGTTGCTCGGTGAGTTCTCGCTCTTGTTCTCGCAGTGTATGCGTGGTTCTGACGAGGCATCAGAGCATTGGTGCCGAAACACTACGAGTACTTGCGATCGCTCCCCGTCGTCTTGCACCTCCCGTCTGAGCATACATTCATCGTGCACGGTGGGCTTCTGCCGTACGATCCGACTCGCCGCGAAACTTCACCGCGCCAGCCGCTCGCCCGCGTCCCTCACGGGTCCTCTATACCAGCATTGCGCAAATCCCAAGAGCGCGCCATTCTCCACGATATCAAGCATAATACCGATCCATGGGTCGTGATGAATATCCGCAGCGTCCTGAACAACAACACCATTTCTCGGTTAGTCCAAAACCTTCGCGAGTCGGTTCGCGAGATTCATCATGGGGGTTTTAGGTCAAAAGAAGAGGGAACGCCATGGTCCAAAATTTGGAACAGGGCGATGGGGCGCTGCGGTGGGTATGGTGCCCATGATCTAAGCAGAGGTAGCGACCTTCCTTGCCTTCCGTCGACTGTCGTGTACGGGCACACGGCCTCTCGGGGGCTGGACATCAGCCGCTGGACCGTCGGTCTGGACACTGGCTGTGTAGGTGTCCTGTTCACTTCGAATCCCAGGCAGTAAACTGAGCATGTAAATCATAGGTGTACGGCCGCCAACTCACCGCTATGGTCATTCAGACTCCTCATGAACACAAAGCGTCGACTGCAGACGACGAGGACGAGGACTTCCCAGAGACACCGGCATCCATCCCTTTCGGTGACAGTGGACGAGCGCGGCTGGTCAGTGTACCGTGTCCTAGCCAGGAGGGTGAGGACTTCATGACGGCGCAACGAGTTTTGACTATGTAAGCCTAAATATCATAGCCAAGGGAAGCATATAATCAGTAGGGCATCCAAATTGTAATACGTGTAGCACAATCATGTTCTCACCATACTGTAACATACTTAGTACTGCTGTATTTTGAGGTCAATCATTCGAGGTTACTTGCCTCTGCCAAACATCGGCAAGCGTGATGATAGGATGCGCAAATTAGATATCGATATGATAATGGGTCTATGGATTTTGACTCGGAGGCGACGATGCTTCTCCCTCCCCGCCCTGCGACGCTCTCTCCCTCCGCTTCGGAACCCAATCGGTGGTTCCCCCGCTGCCAATGAACATCTCCAACCTCCCCGTGACCTCGTATCCAAACTCCCGCATCTCCGCCAGTGCAACATGGTACCGCTCGTCGCGCTCGGCCACGCAGCGACGGATGATAGCCTCGTAGACGGCTTGCGGCGGGAGATAGCCCTCCGCCTTCATCTCCTCGAGGTAGAAGAACGCGTCCTCGTACGTGCGGCCCGTGAGGCACAGCACGATGAGCCGCTCGTACGTCTGCGCGTCGGGCTTGATCTTCGCCTCCTTCATGTCCGCAATGAACCGGTCGCCAAGCTCGCGGTGGTTCGCCGCGATGCAGCCCGAGAGGAGCACGTTGTACGTCTCGATCGTCGGCGCGACCTGCAGCTCCGCGCAGAACTGGTAGATGCCCACGGCGCGCTGGAGGTCGCCTTGGAATATCGACGCCTGGATGACGACGTTGAGCGCGGTGATGTCAATCGCGTGGCCCTCTGCACGCAGCTCCTCCAGTGCAGTCCATGTCGTGTCCACCGCATCCGTGCTGTTCTGTATCGCCGTGAAAATGGGGTGCGCGGTCTCAGCGGTGGGCGAGGTGTTGGAGCTGCGCATCACGGAGAGCAAAGCGAGGGCCTCCTTAATGCGGTTTTCGCGACAGAGTGCCTCAATAACAGGTGCGAAGTGGTACTCCTGGATGCTCGCGCCGACGTCTTTAAGCTTTCGAATGATATCCGTGGCGAGATCCGGCAGGCCGAAGCGTCCGGCCGTGTGCAGGGCATTGAGGCAGACACCCTCGTCTGGCGACAATTTGAGCTCACGTACCACCTTGTCCCATAGCCGAACGACGCCATCCACCTGATAGTGCAGCATTTAGTAGCGCACGCCAAGGTATAGACCCTGCGAACGCACATAGAACGTCTCAGAGGCGGCAATGAGGCATTTAACCCAGACATGAGAGTCCAGTCTTCGCACCGAGGTCGCTTCGTAATTCTCCGCGAGATCGATAGCAAGCCGCGGGTGACCCTTCACCACAGCTAGCATGACGATGTCTTCAGCCGTCTCGATGCGCGGCCCAATGCCTCGTCCTTCCATTTCAAAGAGGAGTTTCAAGGCCATTTCAAGGTTGGCGTCCATCTTGTATCTTCGGATGAGGAGCATGTACGTCTGGGCTTGAAGTTCGAGGCCTGCCTCCTCCATCGCGCGGACGACGCGCCAAGAGGCGGCTACGTCGCTTTTGTGAGCAGCCTGAGGGCGTTCTCATTGACCAAGGGCACAGAAAGAAGCAATAAGTGACTCACGGCAAGCAGAGAATGATAACACAAGATGTCCGGCGTGATGCCCACCGCCTTCATGTCGTCGAGGATTGCCCATGCCTCGTCTATTTTCCCAGCAATCCCGAACCCCTCCAGCACCGCGTGGTACGTGTGGATATCTGGCGCGAGACCGAGGGCCTTCATACGGGCGAGCTGCTCGATGATCTGATATGTCATGCCATTGTCGCCCATTTGGCTGAGCCGCATATTGAAGCCAGCTGTGCGCGGCGAGTGGCCTTGCGTCGGACGAAATGCCCATGGGCGTTGCCGCGGGTCGTCGGGCATGCGCGCGGTCCGGGCATCTCTGATGCGGTAGTCTTTGGGGCCAGACGGCATCCTGGGTTGTGTGTTGCCAACGATGGTATGCTGTACATGGGCAAGCCTGGCGCCTGCTACAGATCCAGCCCAGTCCATCGCAATGAAAATACTGGAGGAACATACCCAGCGCTACCACGGTCGTCGGAATGGCCCGTTTTCGTGCCGCCGACGCGACATTTTTGGAGGAAGACGCGAGCATTGGGTGCGGAGGACGGCGGCGCGTTGGCAGACGCGGGGACCGTGACACTGCCCATTGTGACAGCGTGTGACAAACGTGGGCGTCACGGTCACAGCTCTCTTGCCATGTCGAGTCGGAGGTTCGGAGACGAACCACCTCACTTGATCTCGTGCCACAACCGCGTTCAACGCGCCCCCCATGGTGAGCCCGTCTCCCGCGCCGACGTCCCCAGGCTCACTCGACCTCGACAGTTTTACTCAGAGGCTATCCTCTCGCGGCGTGGGCCCCTTGCAAAAGTATGGCTTGCTGCCCACATGGAGCGCAAGCTCTCCAAAGCACAGACACTCCAGACCGACATCGAGCAATCCGTCGGTGCGTGTCCTCTACCTCCATCACCCTGTCCTTGCTTACCTTGCGACTGCAGACGCCATTATGGGTCAGGAGATTGAGGTCATGGCGCTACGACTCAGCGGCCAGTTGCTACTCGGTGTTGTTCGCATCTACAGCCGCAAGGCAAAGTACCTCTTGGATGACTGCAATGAGGCATTGCTCAAGATCAAAATGGTGCGCAAACAAATATCCCCTACGACGCGTGCTGACCTTATCTCGCAGGCGTTCCGCCCAGGCATCGTAGACATGACGGAAGACCAACTGGCAGTCAATCGCAACGCGATCACACTGCAGGCGGGCGGGCTGGATCTTGATGTCCTTCTTCCGGACATCAACTGGTGCGTCATCCTCTCGTCGAAGATGCGAACCACGTGCTGAACACCTTGCGCAGGGACATCGACTTCGAAGATCGCGTCGTCCAGCCTCAGGGGCATCACGTTGCCCGCCAGGCCGACATCACCCTAAACACCGCTGACGATCTCCAGTACGACCTGGAAGACCAGGCGTATGGGTTCGATCTTGGCCCGTCCGATGGCATCGGCTCGCAGGACTATGAGGTTGATCTTGGGCTGGATTTCGGCGACGCCCCTGCTTCCAGCGAACGGGCGCGCAGTGAGTTTGAAGACGATGATATGAGTGTTGGTGTTGGTCGGGACGCCGCGGCCATTCGCGACGTCCGTCAGTCACTCGGTCCGGATATCCTGGGCAGGGGAGGCGACGACTTGGATGTCCTGTCCCACCGAAGCCGCGCACCGTCGGAGAACCCGTTTGCTGGTGACTTCGATTTCGGTGCTGACACGGGCATGGATATCGATCTCGGTCTCGACTTTGGCGATCGTCCGCCGCCCAGCGAGGGTGACAAGACTCCGGGTCAGACCCGGTCCCTATCGCGAGCCTGTGAGTACAGCATCTACGTTTGTGAACTTGAAGCTGACCGTGTTACCACAGCATCACCCCTCACACAACCGCCGGAGACGCCGCCAGCCCTACCTGACACTGCACCTGATGTCGCCGTTCCCGAGGGTCAGCCTGACGAGCCGACAGTTGAAGGCAAGAAGAAGCGGAAGGAGAGGAAGCAAATCATCGACGATGTCACAGAGCTTCAGAACGGTCGCGGACGTGGTGGTCTCGGTCCTGCAACATCGGTCAACGTCTCGTCCATCCTCACCGAACACCACTATCTCCCGCGTTCTTCCCTCGTCATGCGCCTCCTCGAGATCCGCGAGGATCCCGTCGCACATTTCCTCCCGACGAAGGTCACCCGAATGGCACGTACTTCTTTGCGGGCCCGCCAGGCATGGCGCCTGAGCTACAGGAGATGTTCATGCGTCCTGTCCAAACACACGCCGCAGGCAAGCGTCGAGCGACATCTCCGGAGAAGCCGCCGAGCAAGCGAGCTCGTCTGGACCCAGCTGCGGAGCTCGAGGAAGAGGTTGAGCAGGGTCGCCGGGCGGTTAGTGTCGCACCCAGCGTCGCGTTGGGCAGCGAGGCTCTGGGACGCGCGAGCGTTGGCCCCGAGTTCGAAGGCGGTTTCGAGTTTGACAACGCCGGGACGGGCTTGGAGGACTTCCAAATGGACGTCGGCGATCTGCCTGCTGCGGACGTGGGCCTTGGGATGGAGCGAGCGCGGTCAGTGACTGGATCAGCGTTGTCCAGGCTGTCGACACCCGCAGTGGGTGAGGAGGCTGAGGGCGAGGAGACGTATGCAAACGCGGACAGCCCGATCGCCGTGTTCGATATGAAGGGCGCGAGCCAGGCCACCGAGACACCTGAGACGGCTGAGGTCTCCGACGGGAAAGGCTACAGCAAGAACACCATTCGGGCGCTCGGCATCATCCGTGGTGAATTGCAGCCAGTGGACGGCGAGGACGAGGAGAGGTTCCTCAGCTTCACGAAGATGTCGGCGAAGGTGAGCCGCTGCCTCGATTGTTCATTTTGACCGAGTTAACGCAAGTCCTGTCAGGCCTCTCGCCGCGCCGCATCTTCATTCTTCTTCGAGCTCCTTGTCCTGGGCACGCGCGACTGCGTCAAATTATCGCAATCTGCGCCATTCGAGAACATCGAGGTTCGCGCCAAAGACAAACTATGGGAACGCCAGCGCCACGGCTCGGTGGCAGCATCTATTGCATCATCTATGGGATTGTGATCTTGCTTTGAGTGATTTAGCTTTGTGTATATAACGCCCGAGGACGTCTTGTTTCAGTGCCTCCCTTCCATGCTCTCATGATTTGATTTGTAGCTGGCTTAGTTTTATTATATCTATACAGTAGCTAGTGAACCCATAGTAGTAGACCTGTAACGGAGGACACGCCGTCATGAATCTTACGGATTGGAACATCCCACGATGCACCCTTGCGCTACTGTGGTATGGGCACTGGCACGCCCATCTTGTCATCGATATTCAGCCCGACCACGAATCTCGCCGTAAGGGCATAGAACCCGACCGTCGCGGTAGCCAGGACCATCTGCGAGTCGCTCAAGAATGCGCTCAGGCCGTTGTACACCGCATCGGGGATGTGCACCAGGGAGAGCGAGAAGTCCGCGAAGTTGAGGGCGGCGACGAGCTCGGGGGCGAGCGTGCCGTGGAACGTCGTGCCTGGGGTGAGGCCGCTAAAGGGCGGCGCGAAGCGGATGGTCTGCAATTGCGCGGTGGTCAGGCCCTCCGAGCGCGCGACGGGCTCGTGCTGGATCCTGCACCGTCTCTGTTAGAATGACAAGTAGGCAGAGAGTGTGGATTTATCTATACCAAATGTAAGCGGCGTTGCTGATGACTGCCGAACGGAGGATCTGCGACTCGGGCGAGCAGGTCAGGAGGTCCACACCGGACCGCGAGGCTCGTACGGTACGCACAATCAATTCCCGCATGGTCCCAGGGATGGTGTTGTTGTTTCTGATCGTCGTGGCGATATCGTTCCAGGAGTCAGCGAGGTTATCGTCGTTCAGGCTGGCGGAGGACGTCAACAAAGCGCCAGGGCGCCGCGGTCTACGAGGCAGACGCACAGTACGCCATCCAGGTCGAGGAGCGTGTCGTTGGGCCGTCGTGCACGAAGGGCATCTGCGACCTTCATATCGAGAAATGAGTTGTTAAAGAGCGTCGTTCGCGTGAGGGTGTATAGGTGTGTCACTTACTGGGTCCGTCCCCGGCGCGGGGAAGACGTAGGGCACCCGTGCGGGGAGATTGTCGTCCCGCTTCGCCACTGGCAAGCGCGCTAGCACGGCGCTCACATAGCTGGCAAGGAGAGCGAAGAGGATGGAAGGGACGTATACCATAGTTATGTGCTGGACGAATAGAAGGGTCTCATCAAACATATAGCTTTATACCGCGCGCTTACCATGGATGAGCCAGTGAATACATGCTGGACCCTGATGGTGAGACACATGAGAATTGCTCTAGACGCAGAAACGACGCGAAAAGATCAAAGGGTTGCTTCCATGCCCGACGGCATCAGCGTGCCCGTCGCAGCGCGTGAGTCGATCACTCGACGGCATGTACCACCGCGATGGCATGGGATTTTCGGCAAGCTTGAGGAGGACGTCAGGACGAGAGATTCCAGCCCGGCAAGGACTCAGTATGCATATGGTGGAGAATGTTCGAAGTGCAAGAAATTGATGCGCCACGAGGATTGCTTCATCAGCGCCGGTGGAAACCGGGGATTAGTATCTTATAATAATGTTGGGATGAGAATTCTGGATTGAGATGGGTGCGGACCTCTTGCCTCGCAGCCGTGTGCGCAGTCGCACGAGCTGGTTTGGAATCAGGAAGAAGGCAGGACACATCACGCTCATGATGTGTCCTGTTCAACTTCCAAATTTCAACCTTCGCCTCGGATCACGGCGACGATATTGGCTACTAAAGTCCATCTGCGTCATATTCGCAGTAAATTCTGGGTAGACTGGGAGATACTCTAACTGTAGAAAGATATAAGAAATAAAAGGATGTCGACGAAAGATTGGGTATGCGCGTGTAGGGGTATATGTGTATGTGTATGTGTATCATGGGGTAACGGAAATGAAATGTCCAAGCACGCCGGAACCACAAACTATTACCACTGCTTCGGCGTGTAGACGCGCAGGGCGTTGATTTCCCAGTAAGCCTTGGCAAACGCGCCAGGGTTGTTGTCGACAACTGTAGGGAGAGCATGTCATCAGCGTCAATGTGCCGAATACACAACGGCGGATACCCACAGTCCTGACAACTGCCAGTCCCACACCCTGAGGAAGACCAGACCGTCCCCGCCCCCGCCCAATCGCCCTGATTAGGTGGGCGGTTAGCGGCTTAGAGGACGCAATGAAGGCAGCATTACTCACGCAGAATGTCAGGTCGAACACCATCTGATGTGCGTTGAAGTGTGAATCGTAGTCGCACATGTCCATCGGGAACGTGGCCGCTGGCGTGCCCCATGTCGGATTCGGAAAGATATTCTCGCCGCCGAATTGAATTTCCGGAGGGATCCAGCCGGCGAAACGGCTCCAGAACCACACCTGCACGCCTTTGTCGTGGGTTTTCGACATGACGTAGAAGCCGCCCTGGTTGTTGTTGAAATTCGTGCCGTAGGAGTTCGCGGGCTTGTCGAACGTGACGCCGCAGCCCTGATTGTAGTTGACCTCCGTGTTGCAGTCGGTGGATACGGTGTTCCTGGAGTGTGTCAGACAAAGGACAATACATGAGCGAAGAGGAGACGTACCCTTGCTGCCGTCGGTCGGGAGCCATGGTGCAAGACGGAAGGGTATGGAGCGATGCGAGATTATCCCCGTTGAGGTTGACACCTGCGCGGTCAGATAAATAAGTCGGAAACCACAGCATTCAGTACTCAGTAGCGACGGACCTTCGATGATGTCTATCTCGCCGCCGTGGGGCCACGGCCCTGCCTGACTGAGAGTCCAGAACGCGGGCCAGGTGCTGCAGCCCTCTGGCATGTGGTGGAGGTCGAGGACGAATATCGCGTCGTCGTAGGCGTCATTCGACACGATGCGGACGCTGTCGCGTCCACGAGCCTCGGGACGAACGACGGACCACTCGTCTGCGCGCATGATGAATTTGCCGGGTTCAGCTGGGGCGACGCGTCAATGGCTGGGTCTCATGAGAAGGCGAGAGGCGCACCGTATGACAAGTTGGTGGCCAGTGCCGTGTCCTTGTTCACGTAGTTGACCCGCCCGTGCGTCGGGTCATCGTCGGTGAACCAGCTCCACCTGTCGCTGAGAAAGTCCTGGCCGACGAACTTGTCCTTGAGAATGAAGTTTGCACTTGTGCGGCATGTGAGGAACAGGATGGACGAGAGGAGAGATGCATAGCCAGTACGCATGGTCGTAGTAGGGTGGCCCGAGACGTCTGTAAGGAGTGAACAGGTGTAGGCGGGCTAGAATATAAAGGAGGGACGAGAAAAGCGAGAAGCTGACGGCGGTCGCGATGAGCGTCATGGCATTTGAGCCTGTTGAATTTGGGCTCAAACCACATTGGTTAGAAACATGCATTGGACTGACAGACGGCTTTAGAAGCTGCCATGACGTGTCGATCAGGTCGGTGACCGTCGGCTGCAGTGAGATCGATAGTTGGATGATCCGCCTACAGCCGCTGGATGCTGATGATGAGAACGGAGATGATCAATTGTCGGGAGGAGTTGGGGAGGAGGAGGAATACACCGGGCGGCATCGCAACATTTCATACATTTTCGTCCCGCAGTTAATCCGACCTGATATTCCTACCCACTCTGACACCCCCGCCATTCGACCTTCCTTCAACCTCGACCATGCCAGAAGTTGCTCTTTCCAGCGCATGCGCAGAGTGAGTAATAGCATCTCATCCGTCAAGCATCGGGGATTACTCACCCATGATGACACAGCATTTTCCTCACCGCTGCCGCCTTTTGGGAGACAACAGGTCGTTCCCGCCTTGCCTTCGTCGAGGACGCCTCCCAGAGCTCTGCCGACAGCTATCGCAGGCTCGATGCTGAAGTCTTAGGCATCCAGTACATCCTCTCCGCCTACCGGACACGCCTTAACTCCCTTGCACCCATCGCTCGTCTGCCACCCGAGCTTCTCGTCCATATCTTCACTCTCTGTGCCTGTCAAGACCAGCCCGGGTCGGCGTCGGGTCAGGAGGGTGACTTAGCCTGTTACCTGGGGTGGATCCAAGTCACTCATGTCTCCCGCTGTTGGAGGCACACCGCCCTTGGGTGTCGAAGTCTCTGGGCGAGGATCAACTTCAAGCTCGGGGATGATTGGACGCGCGAGTTCTTGACCCGTGCCGGTAGCGCACCGCTCGCGTTCGAGGGCCCGTTGAATCTGCCGCGCGTTGACGTGGTACTCGCACACCTGTCCCAAACCCGCGCTCTCGATTTCATGTCGACAGTCGACAAAGCCGACTCGGACGCCTTCCGTGTGCTTTGCGGGGCCCTCACGGAGCCCGCCCCCATCCTGGAGACACTCTCGCTCTGGTCACGTCCCCGCGCAATTACGCCCTCCCTCCCTTCTTCCCTCTTCCGCCAGTATTCACCGCGCCTGCGCACCATATCTTTAATCAATGTCGCGTCTTTCCCATGGAACGCCAAATTAGACGGAATCGTCGACCTAGACCTTGTTTTGTCGCGGTCGCTTGCACCACCCCCGTCGTTGAACGAAGTGCTCGAATTTATACGGGCATCGCCATCCCTCGAACAACTCAGTCTTTGGCATTGCATACCTGCCGCCACCCAGGACCAAGCCATAGCACCCGCTGAACGATCGATTCACATGCCATCCCTGAAGAGCTTCTCGCTTGGTGGAGACGCGTATGGATGCAGCACCGTCCTAAAGCACATCGCTTTCCCATCCACCACACACGTTCGCCTCGTCATTGATCAGCCGACTGTTGGCAGAGAGGCTCTCATTCGCTCCATCATTCCTGACCTCTTCTCACATTTGAGGATAACGAAGAGAAACGAGAACCCGTGCTTCAAGCTGCTGGTCAAGCTGCACTTCAACAACACCGACGCCGAGGCCAGCTTCAGCGTCTGGACGCAGCCGGACCATTTTGACGGACGACCCGACGTGATTCTTTCGCTGCACTTCGTCGTGTCGATCAATGCGTGGACGCCGCCATTCGCGACTGTGGCCTGGCACGCGTTCCGGGAGGCCCTCTCGAGCGACATGGGTCGTTTGCGGTTCATCACGGTGGAGAACGACTACTCCTCGCCGACGAACGACGGGTGGTTCGAATTTTTCGGGCCGATGGACGGCCAGATGGGCGGCGTCGAGGAGCTTTCGGCGCAGGCCTATGCAGGGATCACGCTCTGCCACGCGCTCTCCATGTCTGTGCCCGCTACCAACCGCGCGAACTGGGATTGGCAGCCATTCAAGTCGCCGAGTGCCGAGTGGATAGACGCGGACGAGGGCAGGATGTTTTTTCTGCCCGAGCTGACGTCGTTGACCCTCTGCGCCGTCAACATGTCGGCGCAGGTCCACATAGGGAGCGACATGGAGGATCCGGTGTGTCTGTCTGTCGCCCTGCCTTTGTGGCTCTTAGCGCGCCGGCTATCGGGCTCGCCGTTGAGAAACCTGCGTTTGGTGTCGTGTACGAGCCAGAGTGGCTGGGATTGGCTGAACTGTCTTGCGGGCGTCGTGGACGCTGTGACTTTTGTAGATGATGTATAGATGCTACTTACCTCCTGGGCTTACTGATAGAACTACTCTAGGCTTATACCATACTAGAAACGCCTTTCACTTATAATCCTGTTGTGATACATAGAGATGTACTTAATTAGAAGGGTTCGATGACGCTCGTAGACTTGCTGCGTTACTAATACTATTCAAATGCTTTGTAGACCGATCTATTGCCACGTGACTATGTGTGGACTTTGCTTGAACTTGAAGTTGCTGGTTGAGTTTCTTCAACCCACAGCGTCACGGGTAATGTTCATGCCAGGCAAGGAAACGTCCTAACGGCCACGGTTTTCGGTGTGTCTGTGCTGTCTGTTGACATTGCCTCACGGTGTTCTCGAGCGATGCGTGCGTCTTCTCCGGTATGAATCGTACCGACATTAATGACCTGTCGAGTGACGAAGCGCGCGAGCGGGACGGATATGTGGCTACATACAGAGCGGTCATGATTAACAGCAGGCGGCGGTGTGTCTAGCAATAGAGGCGTTAGATGCTCGTCACAGACACGAGCGGGAGAGACGCTCACGCTCACGGTAGAATCATGTCGTAGAGCGCATTCTAGATTCTAGGTCAACCCTAAAGCGCTTCCGCCGCGATCGTAAATTGAGCGAAGGGTGTGGTGTGCGTGCCCTCGGGACAGCTCGTAGTCCCAGGTGCACGGATGTAAATTTGGTTGGACTATGAGGGTCATAGATAGTGCGCGCAATTACAGAATAATACCGAGCGACAACTTCGCGGAACCGCGTCAATGGCTGTCGCGCCCTGCACCTACGCTGCAACGGACCTCCTCTTCAGAACACGGTCCCCGCCCCAGCCCACCATCGCCACGACCGCGGCTCCCGCAAAACACGTCCCGACATACAAGATCATCCTCTCGAAGCGCCCGTCCGCGACGTCGAAGCCCGTCTTCTCGTGCGCAATCACGCTGCTCGGGCGCGCGGACAGGGCAGTCGAGATGGGCGTCGAGAGCAGGTTGCCGACACCACGCGAGAAGAGGAGGAAGCCGAACAGCGTCGTCGAGAGCGTTGGGTCGTCGCCTGCGCTCGAACGCAATCAGTCAGCGCGCGTCGGGCGGACAAGGCGCAAATGGCGTACGAGCGATGTGGCGGAGGAACCCGGTCCACAGGCTGCTCCAGCCCGCTGCGAAGAGCCCGTACAGAACGCCGAAAAGCAGGAGAAGGGGGGCGTCGCGCCCACCTACGCCCCACAGGGTAAACGTGACGATGGAGGTAGAGCCGAGGGTGGATATGGCCAGGAGCCACGGAGAGAGATGGTCAGCAAGAGTGCCCATCATGATGCGGCCGAATACAGATGCACCTGCCATGCGGTAACAAAATTAGTCAAACCGACGATAGAAATCCGTCTCGTACCATTCAGGAGTGCCAGAGACAGAGAGGACGTCGACGTTGAGCCAACAGAGGATGCATATGCTGTGGAATACACAAGTCAGTGAGCCATACAGTAGCAGGAGGACTCCCGGGATGCCTTACTGGGCAGCCAGATGATCGGCAGAAAGTACGCGAATCCTTGCACCGTGTTCACGGCGAGGAGAAGCCACCACGTCCAGCTCTTCATCCACACGCCATTCTCGGAAGACCGCGGCCCCGGGCCGTGAACGCGGTGCTCGGGCAAGCGTGGCCGGACGAGCGGGAGCGTAGGCAGCAGGGATAGAAGAAGCGCGACGGAGAGGTAGCGCAGCGTCGTTGCGGTTCCGTGGGCCCGGATGAGCGGCGGAATGATCAGAGGGAGGAGCAGGCCACCGGTGGCCGTGCCTAGAAAGACAAGGTAAGATATAGGTGTAGGATGGAGAGAGCGGCGTACCGGCAAAGACGACACCGTTGGCGAGCCCGCGGCGTCTGACGAACCATTCCGACAAGTAGGAGATAGTGGGTGCATATAGTAGAGCTAGGTCCCCGTTAGTACGTGAATTCATGGTAGGACAATTCGAACTCACCCCCGCCAAGTGCGTACAGCACGCCCTGGAGGAATACGAGCTGCATGACCTACTGCACCATCAATGAATTGAACATGACGGCTAAGTGATGGACGACACACCGTAGTGGCGTAGCTCGCGCCAAACAAACTTGCCCAGCACAGAGCACTTCCGATCCACATCGCAGTACGGCGGTGATGCGGGTACCGCGACGTGAACGGGTAAATGAATGGACCTAGACGCCATCCTTAGCAACGTAAGAGCATCCGAGAAGTCATACGGGTTGCGCACCTGAGCAATAGATGATCCCCGAGGACAGTGTGCCGACGAGTGGGAGGACGCTGGCTGCGTGCGGCTGCGCTGCGATGCTCGGGTCGTCGAGGTAAGCGTGAAGGAAGACGCCAAAAGCGTTGGGGAAGCCCCAAACAATGGTTTCAACCATATATGCGCCTGCGAGCTGCGGAGAAGGTCTCAGTAGGGCGGGACATAGTATATGTGGGACGTACGAAGGACCATGCTCCGAAACCACTGTCGACGGGCGCGAGAGCGTGTTCGTTGACGGTGCTGTCGGAGCCAAACGCACCATTTGCGATGCAGATGGCGCAAGGGAGGAGGACGATGCAGGCAAGGGAGTGCGCATGGCCAGTTCGATGGACTCGGAGTCTGCAACCTCCAGTTGGATTCGAGACATATTGAATGACTGATCGTCGATGAGCCAGGGAAGCTTTACGAAACTCCCTTTATAGAGCCCCGGAAGAACAGGTCGAGTCACTGAGTGCGCGTCGTGACGGCGCACCGTAAACAGGAAAAAACTTCCTGGCCCTCGATCAAAGCGTCCTGGTCTGCATGTAGGGAGAACACATCCAAGCGTCTTAGGTGCGCATCGTATGCACCTCGGAATGCACCTCGGAATGCCAGCGGAGTGTGGAAAGCCTAAGAAAGTTGTGTCTACAGCGATATATGGCCACGTGACTATGTGTGGACGCGACGCGCATTATTTGTCTCTGCTTGCTGGTTCGAGTTTCTTCAACCAACAGCGTAGCAACCTTCACGCCAGGCAGACCTAACGGCGACACCAACATCCACGACTTCTGGTATGCCTGCGCTGCCTGCTGCCGCTGAATGACATTGACTCACGGTGTTGACCCGAGAACTTGCCGCCGGATTCAAACAGACGTGGTACGCAGATGCGCCAGCCAAGCAGGAACCAGGACGATGGTGGTGGTAAGTGAATCAAGCTCTATGCCACATCATTGTCTCTCTAAGGCTTGTGCCGCTCTCTTGTCTACAGAGTCCTCATCCACCCCCGACCGGTATGCAGCTCTGCAGCGAAAGCTGGATCTGTTGGGAAAGGTCCACGCTGATGCCAAGAAATCAGTGAGTGCTCGCCCACAAAGCTCCCGAAGCTCCCTAACGGCTCCGAACGACCGCATGTATCATAGTACCAGGGCGATCTAGAACGCTTGAAAGACGAGTTGCTACGCACGCAGAAGATCAACAATGAGCAATCCGACCGCATCGACAAGCTGAAACTAAAGAACGATGCACTCGATGTGCGCATACAAGACCTCAAGCAAGCAAGCCTCACGGACCAGGCTGAAATCAAAGACATGCGCGTCAAGCTGCGCATGGCGGAGCAAGAGAGGGCGCAACTCTCCTCGAAACAGGTCGCGGCAGGAGACACGAAGAAAGCGCTGCACAACTTAGAGGCTCGGCGCCGAGAGGAGCTGCGCGAACGAGAACGTCAGGCAGCGGACCTCAGCAAGGCTGTCGCAAGCGAAAAGAAGAGGCGCGAGGCCGCTGAGGCGATGCTACAGGAGGCGGCGGGGAAGGCAGAGAAGGAGGTGCGCGAGTCCCGTGCCAGCGCGCAAAGGCTCGAGTCGCATGTGAAGGAGGCGAAGGCACAGGCCGAACGGGCTCAGGCGGCGCTGCGGAATTCAAGAGAGGAGACGAGCAGCAAAGAAGAAGACTTGCTCGAACAACTGGACGCCCTGCGCATGCTCCTCACTCGCGTAGCGAAGCAGTACGGTGCGCTCGCCGCTGCCACCGTACCCAAAGCCAAATACGACCACCTCGAGCGCGAGCACCACTCTTCGCAATTCCGCGTCTTCCGGCTCGAGCGCAAGCTCGCGAATTCGGAAGACCAGGTCGCGCAGCTCGCTGGTCTCATCCGCCACACCCAGGACGCCAATGACCTGCTGAAGGCGGAGGCGTGTGAGGCGGAGCGCGAGCACGCCTTCTACGCGTCTGCGCTGAGGGAATTAGCCTTGCCTTCACGGGATGCCGGTGCTTCCACCGATGTTGGTCTCGCCGAGGACCTCGCGTCCGCGCACGCCGACGGACTGTCATTTGACCGGGACATGCAGGAGATGCGCGCTGCTACTGCGGAGAACTCCTTTCGATACTACCGAGGCTTTGGTCGGGAGGTCATCTACGCATTCCGCGTGGCCGTTGAGGACTGGGAGAAGGACTCTGCACAAGCTCACGCTCATGTGGCCGAACTGGACTCTGCAAGGTCAGCGCGGGATGCGGCGCTTGGCGACGTGCAAGCATTGCGAACAGAGCTGCTGGAAGCTCAGCGCCAGGCGGTCGAGTTGACCGGCTCTGTGGAGATAGGGAAGGCGCGCGAGGCAGCTTTGACGCAGAAGATTGAAGCCGCCGAGACGATGGCCCGACAAGACGCTGCGATACATCGACAAGCTCTTCAGAAGGAGAAGGAAATCACGCAGAGGCACGCCACTACTGTCCAGAAGCACAAGATGGCAAAAGAGGCTCTTCGTGCTGAAATCGAGCAGTGCGTATAGCGCGCGGTCTTCACGACGCTGTCAATGCTGATTGATATGCGCTAGGCTGACAACTGAGCTCACTGACGCCGAACGGTATCAAGAAGCGTATTACAGCCTTGCGGACGAGGTCGGCACCCTAGCCGCCCGGAACGTCCTCGCTGAAGGCGAAGCCGTGAAGCTCAGCAACTTCGTCGCGGAGATCTTGTCTCATAACAACCCCGCACAACGTATCATGTACCTGGATCGCATCCGCCGCGAGCTCGCGGAAACAAAGCAGGTGCGCGCGGCGGACTTACTTGTTTATGCACATTTTTTGCTGACTTGAGCGGCTGTAAGGATCTGCTGTTGACCGCGCGCGAACGCGATGCTGCGCATGCGCGGGGGAACGCGCTGCAGAACGAACTGGCGATGTACATCGCAGTTCCAGGAGACTTGAAGGCGAAGACAAACATCACCCGCGTGACGAGGATACCGTTGGCAACGCAGAGCTTGAACGTGAAAGCAGGAGGAGAGTATTTGAGGGCTGAAGTCGAAGAGGCGTCAATCGATCCACGGCATTTCGCAGACGTCAGCGGGGAGATGACGATGGATGAATTGATGTGAGCCGATGTCTGTACTGTGTACATTCAGTTCATCCGTAGGGGCCTACGCGCCTCTCGGAGGTATTTTCGTCTGTGGACATCACTGCAATATTGAGGATCGACATAGTCTCGGAAAGAGCCGTGGCGGAGCTTGGATATGAGCATCACGTGAGACGAGAATTCCCCCGAAAAGGGAATGATGTTGGAGAAGGGTGGGAGCCAATGGAACGGGCTCAATGCAACGTTGCGGCCGCGAGCTTATTCTCTCTCTAATCTCCTGCGCACCTCGACTGTATATCCCCCGTTCCCTGCCGTCCGTCTCCCAGTGATACCTCCTACTCCGTGCTCCCATCTTCCCCGCATCCCCACACAGCACCCAAATATTCATGTCTGTCGCCCCCCGTCCTCCCAAGCCCCCCGGTGACCCAAACAACGAGATTCTGGGCTCTCTGCTTCTCCGCACCAGCACACCAGGTGCGCAATCTCTGATTTTGCACCACCCTTGGTTGAAACAAGCGATGCCGTCGCCTAGCTCCCGATGAGAAAGGTGCGCACTGCCGGCCCTGTTCGTCCTCCTTCGTAATGCTCACCCCTCCTCACCAGTCCTCGTCTATCTCGAGAAGATGCGCGAATCCTACGCTCATTCCACTGACGCCGGTGACGATCCCGGCACGACCTTGAAGAGCCCCCGCTCGAGGGGTTCCAACCTCCCCAAAAGTCAACTCAGCGGCTCCTCCTGGCGCCGCGATGCCAACGGCGGCTACCGACAAGACGGTGAGGAGGATGAGGACGCAGCTTCGGATGTGCAGGAGAATGCTCAGTCGACTCTGGGTTCCCTGGTGCAGAGGAACGGCGTGGTGAGTCCCGCTCCGCTTGGCGCTTGGGGCGGGCGCTGACGGTTGCCATCTGTCTAGCATCGTGAGCCTGGGCCAGAGGACGAACCTGGCCCCCACTACGAATCGTATGGCTCGTCATGGGGCAATTTTGGCCCCCTCCCGCCAGACAGTGCCTTTGGCGAGGTCGGTTCCGACGTGCATGTTTGATATGTTGCCTGACCATTCCTCGGCTTCTCACAGAGCACCCCTGGAAAAGCCGCCGGTATTCCTTTGCCCAACTCAGCAGGCCCGCCGTCGACGAAGGTGCGGAGTTCTCGCGCCGGCTCGCGCGCCTCTGCGTCCCAGCAGCCACAATCCGCCATCTCGCGGACCAGGGCGACCGAGAAAGAGGCTGTGACTGCCTTCGAGGATGTCGCATCGGTGAGTACCAGGCTTCGGCGCGTGCCTCTGGATGCTAGCTAAGAGGATTCTCAATGCTCGCGCGACCAGGCGAAGCTCGGGAGTTCCACCACTCACGTGAACGGCAACGCCCGTGCTGTCCCTACGCGCTCATACGCCTCTCCCACTCCATCAGGGAGAACACGTGGCTCAGAGAAGCCGTCCACTGTCTACCCTCCGCTTCCTCCCAGTCCGTTTGACCAGGGCAGCTCATCCCAGCTGCGCCCTGCCTCCGCCCAACGATCGCACTCGCGCGCTCCGTCGCTATCGCCATCCGACTCCCCTTCACAGATGAAGGCCTATCGCAAAGCGGCAAAGTCGATTGGGAAGGAACCATCGTTGGCGCCTGTGCCACAGTCCGCTAACGCGTCCGAGGTGGAAGGTGACTCTCGGAATGCACGCTCTCAGCGGAACGGAGATGGTACGTCAGAATGATTCCATCCTATCAACTATTATTGACGAGAACGCACAGCACGGTCACAAGGGCCCTCCGTCATGTCCAATGGCAATTCTCGTCAACAAAGGCCCTTCTCTCCGTACCGGAACGCGCCGACTGATCAGGATCTGTTGCACGCTGCTATACATGGTCAGATGGACAGCCAGCGTCAAATGAATGTCTCGCCCACGAAGACGCGCTCACAAAGGGATCTTGAACCTGGTACTCCGCAGTCCTCACACCTTCAGTCTGACCTCAACCCAGACGAGGAGGAAATGGTGCAGGAGATCCTGTCTCGCGTAGGCAAGACGCCACGCACCTCTTACGCCGCAACTTCCGTTTTGGAACCGACGCAGTTCTCGCACTACCATGATATGGACTTGTGTATCCTTTTGCATCAGTTGGACGACCCCATGCAACACGAGGTGGTCAAGAAAGCGGTTCGGAAGGCCGTGAAAGCCCGCATCAAACAGCTGGGCATGAAGTACGACAACGAGGTGCGTGTTTGGTCGGCCACGCCTTAGCAGCATGTTGACATTATGTAATCCAGACCATCAAGCAGTACCGGAAGTCCTTCCACGACCATGACCCCAGTGTGCACTTGCAGGCAGACTATCAGCCGAATGTTCCAGAGGTACGCGGTCCTTTCTTCCTCCCACCATGCCTAGCCTCTCATCCGCGCCGTACTCGCGATACCAGGAGCCTCCCGAATGGGCGAAGGAATTTTTGCAAAGGGTCAATCTCATCCAGCAACGCGTGGAAGCCTTGGGCCCGAAGATCGACGGCCTCAAGACGTCGCAAGCGGGCTCCTCGCTGGACGACCGCCGCTACTATACGCGGCAGCAAGCACCGCCCTCAGAGCTCTACACGCAGACGCCACAAACTCAGACTGTCAATATCCAGACGCACCCAACAGGAACTGTAGGGGATGAGTCTATGTATCAGCCTCCCGATGCTGACATGCGCATTGTGGAGTCGACGCATGGCCAGACACTGCCCGGCTCTATGCACCACCACGACGGTTCGGCGCATGGTATGACCGACGAGGAATATGAGGACGAAGAGGGCACGGAGATGGGGCAGCGCCCGTATCGCCCAACGTCGACACAAGGTGATACGCATACGCGTGGGATCAGCGAGTATACCGGCAACCGCGACTCCCCGGGCCAGCAGTACCTTGAGGAGGAGCTCTACAAGCTGCGCGTGCGCCCCGGCGGGAGCCAGTCCGGCGTCTCGCACAAGACGTGGGAGCTCGCGAAGGACGACGGCGACGGCGACGGCGAGTACGACGACAACCCCGATGCGCGGGAGGCCGTGACCGAGTCGGGCATGCCAGAGATTCCCGATTCGAATGCGGGAGGATACGCGGATCGTAGGGCCACTTCCCCGCCGCTTCCTCCGCTGCCATCTGACGACGATCACCGGGATGTCGCCATCTCTTCAGGTCAGGTGTGGCAGCAGCAGCAGCAGCAACCGAGCGAGTACAGCGAGCCACCGCAGCCGCCCGCATGGCAGCGCATCCACCAGCGCCTGCTCAACTGGGCGATTGTGTGGCCGCTCACCGAGCTCGACACCGCGCTGAACAGCACGACGCGCGGCAACCAGGTCGACGAGGTCGCGCTGAGCATATGGTCTACGCAGACATACAAGCGCTACGTCCGCAGCAAGATGACGGATAGCCCCCCTGGCCGCGTCGACCGCCTCTTCGTCCCGCCGAACATGGCGGATGCGATTAGCAATGCTGTCTTCAATGGTCGGCATGGGGATGCTTCGGGCATGCTGCGCGAGCTCTGGCATCCCTTTGGTTTGGAAGGCATGCCGCGCTTGTTGATCGTCCTCGCCAAGCACCGCTCCGACGCCAACCACTGGGTCGTTCACCGGTATGTGTCCTCCTCCGAAAGCTAATATGGCCAATTGCCGACGCTTGTTCTTTCAGCTTCTCCCTCCCAGACGGTACCTTGACCACCTACGATTCATACCCGGAGCGTTGTCTCCCTGACGGCCGCGTGAGTGCCCCCGAATCCACACCTTGGGGCGATGATGACGAGCTCTCTAACCCTGTCTGGTCCCAGCCTCTTGGATGGTGGTTCGCGATCCGCATAGCATGGCCGAACGCAATCTATCCGAGCCCCGACCACCTCATGCAGAAGATGGTGCGCCTGCACCGCCCCATGCAGCTCGGCATAGACAACTCGGTCGCCGCGGCGGGCATCTGGCGCAACCTGCTCATGGGCTCGCGCGCGGAGCGCAGCCTCGACCTCGAGCGCCTGCGCGACCTCATCAACACGGAGGTCAAGAATTTGCGCCAGCGGAAGCTCATGGGGAAGCTGTCGATCGGCGCTCCGCGGCCGAATTGGGAAGATATGCACTGAACACGGTGGGAAACGATCTCAGTTGTATTAGAGAGATTGCTTGCAGGATGGCGTAGGGTGTGTTATGTATGTATGCTTCTATCGCTTTCTGTCTCGCAGGACTGTTATGACTGTATACGCGTACTGTATGTCTCGCCGATCGGCTCTGCTTTCGATATAATGTCTGTACAAAACTTCTCGTCTGTTTGCGCGCGATACCTTTACACAATCAAATGACCGTGGCTTTGGATTCATCGAGACATTATATTCAGAACGACTATCTTCTGATACCATAAGGTCTTGCAAGCTACGGAGACTAATCGAGACACTGTAATTTATACCGTCTCCTGCGGATGTGCGATCAACTTGACGCCGCTGACCTTGCCGTTCGCCATGCGGGTCAGCCCACCCTGGACCCCCGCAAGTCCGTTAGGGAGTACCTCTACCGCGTTGGGCTAGCAAAAGCATAACGCTCAGCACCAGCCATGCAATTCACTAAATCAACAGCCCACCTTGATCAGACCCTCTGCCAGTAATCCCGGCAACGCGCGATACATCGCGCGGCCCACCTCGCGATTCGTCGGGTCATGCACAACCCCAAACGTGTACACAAGGCGCTTGCCATCCTCCGCGTCCGCGCCCGTCTTCCCAACGACGGGCGGGAGCGTCACGATGACGTTCCCGTTCGGCGCGAGGATCTGCCACGAGGCCTTCTGCGAGTCCTCGAGGGATATCGCGTCGTAAACAATAGAGACGGGCGCGGAGGTAATCTGCGCGACGGCAGCGGGGAGCTCAGGGTAGGAGACCTTGCGGTAGTCGATGACATGTGTGGCGCCAGCGGCTTTGCAGTAGGCCTCGTTGTGCGCGGACGCAGTGGTGATGATAGGGGAGTAGCCGGAGAGCTTGAGGAGCTGGATCGCTGTGACGTCCGGGCGTGAGGGATGAATACGGGGGTGCCTTGTATCATAGGGCACGCACCGAACTGGCCTACCGAGCTAGCACCTCCGGTGACGAGGGCTGGCCCACTGTACGCCCCTCTGCCAGCCGCGTCCCAAGGGGGGATGAGTCCAGTGCGACCGCCGCGACCCATAGTCATGGGGTCCTCCCGCTCGCCGTATAGGCCCACCACTGCCGTGGCAAGGCCCAGAGGAATCGTGGCGGCTTCATCGAAAGAGATGGTATCGGGGATCTGCATGGGAGAGGTAAACTAGCAGTCCAAGGTAAATGACACGATGGCGAAGTGCGCGGCGTACCTTGGCGATTCCAAATTCAGCCGCATCAGCGAGACCATACTGCTGCAGTGTGCCGCGATCTGCGGGATTCCACCAGCCCTGATACACACTAGACAAATACACCGCAACGTGAAGGGGTATATTTATGCGGGTAGACTCGAAGCACGTACACTCTGTCGCCCTTCTCCACATTTGTCACGCCTTCGCCGACCTCTTCGACCGTCCCAGCAGCGTCGTAGCCAGTGACTCCGGGAAACTCTTCTACGAAATACCCTGCCTTCTGGATGAAATTGTCGACAGGGTTCAACGCCGCGGACTCGATCTTGACGAGCACGAAGCCGGGACCCGGTTGCGGTACGGGGCGCGGGCCAACATAAAAATCTGCGAACTTAGCGGGGAGGATGAAGGCTTGCTGGGTGGTAGGAGACATTCTGGTTATGTGAAAAGGAAAGATGCTATTGCTAGTTGCATTGCGAGATCCTTTAAAGACCTAAACAGACGCCTCGTCGTGTTTCTGAAGTCTTCGGCCGGAGAGCAGATGGGTTCACCGGCGTCCGCAGCATTGATTTGCTTTGTGAGAAAACAGAGATGTGGGCCAAGCCAGGTGGATCTTATCACATGGTCATCTACCTGGCGCCAGTGGGGTATAGCGCAGACAATCAGTTGATAATACCTATGAGAGAACGTCAATCAGCGCCATGTTCGTAACGGATATCCTAAAGGCGAGCAAATTTGTAGATTCTCGACAGGCGGAGTCTACAATTGCAAGGGGCATCGCGCATGACGACAGACTGCAGCTCAAGACGTACCGAGCGCTCTCCAGAAGCCCCGGAGGACCCACTCGTGCAACCCACGCCCACGGGCCCCATCAAAGGCCGTTCAGCACATTGGCCAGATCTTGCACATTTTCTTCAGAGACCGGGGCAGGCCCTACACTTTTCTGCACTGCCGCCTTCGCCTGAAATTTCCAACCAATGTCAGCCGTAAAGTCAAACACTACACCCTGAGAGCAATGTAGCGTACGACTTGGATGGCCTGAAAATCACTGTCCAGCGCAGCTCTGGCTTCAGCGGCCTGTTCGCGAGAGAAAGCCGGCTTCCGGGGTTTCGAGGCTTTCTTTGCGGCTTGCCTCGCACTGCCCCGCTTAGATGGTTTGCCAATTATGTGACTGGTAGTCTTCCGAGAAGGTTTTGACATGGTGATGGTGCAGTGGGTGGGTGGGAGCACAGCCAGTCGTCAAATTTTGCCTGGCTTATGATCACGTGACACGATGTGAATCAGAGACGGACGTCGAAAGTAATAGAAAAAAATTCTTTCTGTAGAATCGATTCACGGAATAGTACTATATCGGATGTAAGTTGGTACAAAGTGTGGATAGAAGTAGAGATCTGGCTGTTGCCCAGCGTCCCGCCTGGGATACGTGCGAGTGGTATAGGTAGTCGCGTAGAGTCATTCCCAAGTCCCCGTGAAAGAAGTCCGAAAACATCCGAGCTCTGTCCGAAAAACGTCCAGCCTCATACCAAGGCCATCATAGCACTCACCACACCCGCCAGAAGACCAGTCCATCCACGAACCCTCGGGTTAGCTTGCCACGCCCCGCTGACGCTGGCGTTCCCTTTCTCCGAGCCTACCAGATTCTTCGCAATCACCGACGTAGGGAGAGGCGCCGGGGGTTTCACCGGTTGCTGGCCGATCTGCCCTGAGCCGACCATGATCTGGATGCCGACGGAAGGTACGTCCTTGACGACTACAAAGATGACTGCGTGACAGGTTAGCTGGGGATGAGCAGAGCGTGCGATGAATGACGAACAGGCAGGTCCAGGTTGAAAGATGGCGGGATTCGGAGGCAGTGAACTGCAATGGAGGATGGCGCTCCCGTCAGAGTTCACGGTATAAGAGGATTCGAGCTCGACCATGCGTTGACCCATGTTCTGATGCACGATGATTTTAATGGCTGAACAGATGATCTTTGGCGCGTGACGTACCATGGTGTGAGTAGAGAACCCCATCCGCATCACGACAACCTTGGCGTGCTCGATGTGCTTGACATCACCAAACAGATCGTCCTTCGAGAACGTCACGTCGAAGGCGTCGCCTCCATACCCAACTTGGAGCGGCAGGCCCGCTGGCTGCGGACGGCGCGACGAGAAGTATGGCGGATAAAACTTCTCGACGCGGTACTCAGTAACGTATGGAACGTTGACGTTGTAGTCTGGATTCGGGTTCGATCCTGTAACAAGGATGGAACCTGCATGATATCTGGTCAGCTCCTGCGGAAAGACGCATTTCGCTATAGGCCACTTACCGTCTGGAAGGAGCGTGGCCGTCGAATGGTACATCCTCTCAACGGTGCTCGGCGTGAAGCCCTCGCGCGACCACTGAGAGCCACGAGGGGCAGAGCCGTTGAAGATGACAGGATAAAGAAGAGGATGATCGGCGTATGACCAGCCGACGGCCCAAGAATCATTGCCATAGCCAGCCACGCCTAGATACAGTGTTAGCTCACGCTCGTTCTGCGAGTAACTTTAGAGACTGACCTGTCCCAGCACCGTTCAAACAGACAACCTGACCGGTTGGCAGTAGAATGAGGTTTCCCATAGTCCGGCCTTCAGGGAGCGGGTCGACGTGGGTGTACGAGCCCGACAGATCCGGCGTAAGCTGCACGCAGGACTGCGACGCCGGGTGCTGTGCGATATTCCAGTTCGTAACCCATCTGAAAAAGGTCGTTTCGACAATCCGAGGGGACAGCCTATATGCTCACCTGTTCGACGCGATGTTCTGTCCACCGCAGAACATGACAGTCGCAGTCCAGTTGTTCTTCGGAGTAAGCGGCATCATGACCACACCCGCGCTGGCGGGGTACGTCCGCACCGCGTCGGGCACGTCATCGATCCTGTATTCTGTACCCTTCTTGTAGTCTAGGATGGCGGTCTGCCAGTTAGTTTGCACGAGGACGCGTGCGGAGGGGAGTAGGAATGTCAATGGGTAGAGGTTCGCGGGCAGTGTTTGCGTCAGGATGGGCGACGTGACGGGGTTGCCGCGTGGCGGGAAGAATTCGTAGGTTGGGTTTGTCTGGGCGGCGTCGTTGACGAAGCCACCCCATTCACAGCCCCCAATCTGGTGAAAAGTGAGAGATTGTTACTTTTGCTCAGAGTAAGATTGCGCCTGACGTACAATGAGAAGGCTCCCGTCGTCCAAAGCTTCACTGTAACGCCATTAGAATGCAGCAGTCAAAACGATAAGATGAGGACGCATACACCGACGGATACCAGCGCCGAGTCGTCAAGTCGCCCGTGAGGGACCAGTCGCAGTTGCCATCGTCACAAGGGTCGAGTAACCTGTTCAGAGCCCGTCACCCTGAGTATCTTGAGGCCGAACGCAAGAGTTGCACTCACCGAACACTTGAAAGTTGCGCATGTCAGCTGACGCATTCATTCCGATGAAATGGGCAACTTACGATTTACCGCCGTCCGGGTCATTATACGGCGGACTCCCGGTCTGACTCGCGGCAGTGACCCCTCCGGTGGTGACAGCCTGGTTTCCACCGATGTTTACCCAAGTACCGTTCCCGAGGACATTGCCGCCCTGTTCGTAGGGAGTCGAGGTCAGCGGGCAGCCGCCATTCAAGGAAGATCTCAACGCACAGCACAGAACGAGTTCGTTACGACATCCATCGCGCGCGCGGAGTTGCTGCCCAGCGCATACTCTGTAGTGTGTCAACACGATTAGTACAACCAAGCGGATAATGAATGGCTGTGCGTACCCGCGGCCCAGGCGGGGTGTCCTTGTATCTGGGTCGGGTTGTTCTCGGTCTTATCGACGATGTATACTTTGTCTGCAGTGCCCACGAAAAGCTGTGAACCACCGCCGCGGCGTTACACACCTGTCAGACAGACAATACTTAGGCAGATGTAGACGCGTACTCTCGTACCTGCTGGGCGCTGACCATGCTGTCCCCGACGATTTGGAATGTCCCGACTGGCCCGCCAGACGCTGGCTGGCCAGGTACAGCCGGCGGGCTGCCCGCCGCGCCCGTACTGGCAGCGTACACCAGCAACGCAGCAACGGTCGCGAATGGACGACTCCGTCTCCCTGGGCCTCTGGAGCATGGAAGCATGATCACGCGCAAGAGATGCAAGGAAAGTGGGGATAGTGGTGTGCTAGCGTGTTTTCCTCAGCGAGAATGGAGGCAAATGGGTATGAGGGCGGGCGGGACAGAAGGAAGTTAAGTGGGATGGGACCAAGCGAGCGTGCACGTCCTGGTGGACCCGGCGGGATTTGGCATGCAACTAGGGACGTCATTATATGGCCGATGGAATACATCGTGACGTCGCAAAAAGCGAGGCGATAAATTGAAGCTGTCGTTGCGGTGGTGTCAGAGAAGTAAAACATGCTCCTCAGCTTCAGGGCCCTGCCTGCAAGCCACGAGGCGACGAGGGAGCGTACCGGTACAAAGCAGCTAGTAGGCTCTGGCTGCTCTATGTGCCACAGGGCATGTCCGTCACAGATAGATAGGGCAGTTTGCATATTCAGCCGCGCTCAGAGTCCAAACCATACGAGACGGGTTCAAACAAGCAAACGCGCCGACTCCGAGCTCGAGGTCAAGTCAGCGCTCCTTAGTCAGCAATTGCGGGACTTCCAAAATTCAATGCCTGCATTCAACGCACTCATACTCATACCAACACTCTCATAGGCTTGCCCGACGCCCGGAAGCGCGATAGGATTTTTCTTAGTCTTGGCCCTCGTTACTGGAAGGCGACTCTCTAACGCATTGGACCACACCCGTCAAGAACATACCCCCCCTTGAATCTCCCTTTCGCCCCATTGATCGACTATGCCCAGTCAGTTACGGAGACCATCGTCCAGCTGCATCGCATCTACTGCCTCCTTACAGACGAGTCTAAAATGGGTCTCTCTGCCTTCGCCAATTCTAGGCTGTGCACATGCTCCCACCGCCACTGCACAGCGAGCCGATACCCCAGCTCTTTGGACGCCCACCCCTCTCACGAGCTTCACCCATATCCTCTCCTGCGCCCTGTACCGGTTCTCCTATCCCACCCCCTTCCACATACGGGCTCCTGCGCGGCCGACCCCCGTCTATCTTCCGCTCACGCAAGCGATGCCAAAGTCCAAGATAGCCCATACACGGATCCGCAGTCGTCGAAGGCATCTAATCAGTCCACTGCATTTTCACGAACGGGTAGCCCACCCGTGCGTCATTGTGTCCTGATTTCCTTCAGCCGGCTAATACGCATGTTGCCTGACAGTCCTCGCTGATCCAGCCCGACTACGGCGGCATCCTCGTGTACCTGTCGCTCTGTAGTCAAGACATCGTACGTCCATCGTACGACTCATGCACAGTCTCCGGTGCATGACTCACGTCCCACCACAGTACTGCATCCTGGTGGATGGAGTGAGCTCTGCTTCCGCGATCGCGTGGACACGGACGCTCATCTACCTCTCCATGGTAGGTTTGCACGACCTGTGCGCCTTGTTCATGACTCACACGCAATGCATGTAGGTCGGACTGCTCTCGCTCGCGATCTTCGACGTGGTGGGCACAGTGTTGGCGGTGTCCGACGTTCAATGGACGTACACCGAAGATATCTGTGCAATCGTGTCTTGCCAGGGTTTAGCCGCCCTGCAGCAGGGTCTCAAGACGCTGAGTGACATGGCCACTCTGGTATGTGTGCCTCATTCATCGCCACAAGTCTTTACTCACGACGCGCTCATTTGATTTGACAGGCCCTGGTCGTTTGTGGTGTTGTACACCTCTTCCGATGGCACGGTTACCGACTGCATCGAGATCGAGGCGAACGCTGACGAGAAACAGCTGCAGAGGGCAAGCGTCCGCTCCTGTGCTCAGTCGGCATCAAGATGTCCTCACTTACTATTCCCTTCAACTTCCCTGCAAATATACCATAATTATCCAAGCAAAGCGTTAGATGCAGTCGGAGTTGAAAAATCGATGCAGACCAGGAATCCTTCTTCCTGTCCACCCACCACTCCTCCCCACGCATAACTCCCCGCGATCACCGCGCTCAAGTCCCGAGATTTGTGCAGCATCGGGCCCGGCGCAAGCAAGCAGGACGAGATGCCCTCGCTGTACTGGTGCTCGCAGCGCCAGGTCGACCAGATTGTCGACGAGTGCATGTGGTTCTGGGGGGCGCTGCTCACCAGCGTGCGCGTACGTCCCGCTGTACCTGTGGCGCCGGAGGAGGAAAGCCTCGCGCGACAGGGCGACGGGCGACTTGCGCGAAGAGCGCGGGCGGGTGCGAGTGCCCCGAGTCGCATACCCCGCTGTGTACGCGCTGCTCGTCCTCCCCCTCAGCGTCGCGCGCTTCCGCCCGCGCGCGTCCACACGGAGCCTCGCGTACATCGCCATGGTAAGTCCGACGGCCGCCCTCGTACTACATCATCCGATGAGTGAGGACTCACCCAAAGTGCCGGCAGGTTGGGCTTGTCGCGCTCGCGACATTCGACGTGCTGCGGGCACTGGCAGCGGCGGCGGTGTCCGACGTCTAGCGGACGAATGTACGGCGAAGTCTGCAATGGGCGCGCCTGCGCATGCGCGGCCTGGGTTCGAGTGCCTTGTTCATGCGCCACAAGTCCGTACGTCGCGCCCATTTGACAGGTTCGCATTATCGTAGCGTCGTACACGTAATAATAAAACGCAGGCTACGGATCGTGCACAGCACATGCGAGCCAAGTCGCTGCTGCTGTGCGCTCCTGTGATAGCATATTGGTCACAGCCACGTACATGCGATGTCGACATCAAAATGTCCCTTCAACAAGCACATACACTTCCCTATTGCATCCTCCGTCCTCCCATTCAGGCACAAGGGCTGCCGACGGCTGGGGCGCTTACGGGGCGTCGTCCGACCGCAATGATCGCGCCCACGGCCACCGCATATCGCATACCAAGCGCCGTGAATGTCTGGCCCAGGCGACGTGGTCGGAGCCGCCTGTACCGCCTCGGAGGGCTTCCTGCTAGTCATAAGCGGTGGGGTTCCGAGGCTGCTCGTCGTCAATTCGTTCTGCTTCCCTGTGCGTGCTCTGCAGCTTGAACACTCTCCTGCTCCGCGCACACTCGCACTATCCCGCGCACTTACAACACGCGCACGGTGACGATGTCCGACGGGTACCGGGCAAACTGCACGGCGAGCGATGATACGGACCAAAAGTGCACATCGGTCCGTCTGACGAATGGGCAGAGCGTCGGGATGACGGTGCGTGGAATCTGCCTAAGTAAGCCTAAGTAATGGATGGCAAGCTGACGACGTGCGCAGCTCACGGCGGAGGCGGGATTCATCAGTATGGTGTCGGTGCTAGTGCTCTTCGCACTCATCGCAGTGCGTGTTTTCCCTATCAGCGCATCTGCTATCGGCTGACAACGCGCTTTAGCGGAACGTAATATTCAACCGACGATGGGCTTCGGGGACGAGGAGACTGTGTCAGGAGCCCACAGATATCTACATGGTGCGTAGTCCATCGTATCCTCCGCAGCCCACTCAGCTCAACAACTCCGCTCCCCGCAGCTAACGTTATTCGTCTTCGATCTCATCCAAGCGCTGGGCGGCGTGGTCGACATCAAGTGGATCCACGGGAGCTTTGTGCACACCGGTCCGTTCTGCACCGCGCAGGGCGTCCTGCAGCAGCTGGGCGAGGTCGGCGTCGCCCTCGCCACGCTCGTGCGTCTTTGTGCCTGCTCCTCCCGCGCACGCCGTACTAACCGCGTCCGCAGGCGATCACCGTGCACACGTTCATCGTCGTCTTCTGGCACAAGGGCGTGCACTCGCGGCGCGCCGCGAGCGCGGTCGTTGCGGTCATCTGGATCTTCGTGATCCTGTGGTCGAGCATCGGGCCGGGGATCAGCAAGCACTACGAGGTGCCGTCGCCGTACTGGTGCTGGATCGGGCGGCAGCACCAGATCGACCAGATCCTGGGCGAGTACCTGTGGCTGTGGGTGGCGCTCTTCAGCTCGGTGCTGGCGTACGTGCCGCTGTTCCTCTGGAGCCGCGGGAACCTATCGCGCGACGGCTGGGCATGGCGCCTGCACGCGGCGGGCGACGTGAACGACGCGGACGCGCGGCGGGCGTACGGCATGCTCGCGTACCCCGCGGTGTACTCGGTGCTCGTCATCCCGCTCAGCGTCGCGCGCTTCCGGGCGTTCAACGGGCACCACGTCCCCGCGGGCGTGACGTTCACGGCGATCACGCTGTTCTACCTGTCGGGGTTCGCGAACGTGCTGCTGCTGCTCATCACGCGCCCGACGCTGCTGCTGCTGCGGCCGCCGCCGGAGCCGCAGGCGGTGGAGGCGGTGCAGGTGCAGATTGGGGGCGGGGGCGGGATTGCGATGGGGCAGGTGGGCGGGGACGAGGAGGGCGGGTGGGATCTGCCGAGCCGGAGGAGCGTCTCGATGTCGGTGGTGAGTGGGGACACCGGGCTGCATGGGATGAAGTGAGGACGCGGTGTGGTGCATATACCCGTAGATGTATTTTCAAGGATATGTATCTGTGTACAATAATTGCATTTGAGGACCTGGTAATCATGAAAGAGTGCGAAACGGGGTGCTTGCGCGGCAACGTTTGGGAGAAGGCTATGGCGCATCTGGAAGCCCCACAGCGCTGAGGAGTAGGGTTGAGAGGACCAATCGCGGCGCACGGAGATGCGGCTGGAGGGCGGCTGGGGCACGAGGAGCGGTGCGTATCCACCGAGGAGCCCAGCCAAACGTGCACTGATGGTAGTCTGTGTGGAGCGTCGCGGCGGGTGTGGCCACTGCGCGACTGGGCGGCATCCCGCCCTGCTGCGCTACAGGAAAGCGCAGAGGCTGTGGACGCAAGGAACGTTGCGGAATGCTGAAGAACTCAAGCGTCTGCCGAGACTGAGCGAACGAGTGACGTCATGGAGACGGCGTGACCCTTTTGTGACCCGGGGGCTGCAACGCAAGGCCGTGCTCCTCGCCCCACAGACCACCCACTGGCAGCAATGCACAATGTCTTCCTCTCCCCGCCATCCCAGCTTTGACGCCACCCCGCCACTTTCCCCGACCACCTCCCCCCACCCGCCCAGCTCGTCCTCTACCTCCACCTCCTCCCTCTCCCTCCCCTTGCACGACATCATGCGCCAAGACAGCCTCTACTCGCCCGAACCCACCCTCGACACAGCCTCCGCATCCCAGGCTACCCTCCACACCAAGCTCGCCTTGTTGCCAGAGCAGCTCGACGAGGACACGGTCATGCTCGATGACTGGAGCGACGACGAGCAGGTTTCTGAATCAGAGCCAGAATCACCACGCCGTAAGCACCACTCTCTCTTTTTCAATTTTTCTCGACCGGCGCACAATCGTGGCTGTCCCTCCTGCTGTCCCATCACGTGACGTCGGGCGACGCTGCAACGCGTGCGCAACGCTGGTGGGGACTTGTTGTCCAGGTGCAACGCGGGACGCCCAAGTCGTCCGCAGCTTCCGTCATCCCGACGCGGCCGATGCTCGTTTAACGGCGGCAGGAGCCGACCCGGAGATCACGTTCCGCAGGCACACGGACGCCGTCGGCGTCATTCTTCAGTTTCGCGCTTGTTGGAATATAGCAGCTGACAGATCCTTTTTTGCCTCCAGCGCCCCCGCTCTCCTCCCGTCCGTCTCTCCCCCACCGCACAACCTCCTACTCAAAGCGCCACTCGTCCGTCGACACCCCGCGCGAGGTCCCTTTTCCCTACCCTCTCGCCTCGTCCACCTCCCACACCGTTCCCCGCCCGGCCTCGGTCTCCTTTCCACGCACACCGTCGCACCCGCAGCCAGACCGGAGCCACAGGCCTCCTCCCCCACTCGCTCCTCCTCCGTGCCGTCGTCAGACGACGTGATCGATGTCGCAAAGCTGGCGCGTCAAGACCAACCCCCAGCCTACGAAAAGGGTGACCGCCCAAGTTCCCGCCCGTCGTTTGTGACCCGGAACTCCCGCCCCCTTCCTGCCGTACCCCGACGCGCAGGTGAGACGAGCTCCAGTTCTAGCACGCCTTCGCCACTCGAGCGATCGTCCGGCGACCCCACCCCGTCATCATCATCCCGGGAATCCTCCGACTCTCCGCATCAAAGTCAGGCGCCCTCAACTAATACCATCTTCCCCTTTGGCCGCCCCTTCTCTGCACCTGGCAATGTCGTGCTGCCCGTCGTGCCGCCGGGGCGCTTGCAGGCCGCAGATCCGGCCGCGGACAACTGGTACGACCGCAACTCCACAGCGAGCTTGCCGCTGCCCTTGCAGACGCCCTACCACACCCTGCCGTCTGTGCGCTCGACGCGTGATCTGAATCAGGGGGACGCAAACCGTGGCTCTGACGCCGCGCCTCAGCCGAGCAGGTCGGCGCTGGCAGTGCCTGTCCTCCCGTCGTCCGCATCTGTGATCAGCTCCGTCAGCTATGCCCCGCCTCCCCCCTACTCCGCGACCGCGCCACTGTCACAGCACAACGACTCTTCGGCGACGCTGTTGAGCCGCTCGGTATCTGACTACTTTCCCGCAGTGACGGCACCGCAGCCTGCGCGCGCCTCGCCCGTCCAGCCGAGCCGCCTGCCGCCCCCGGCCCCACCGACGATTCTGGCGCCGTCTGCGCCACCAGGCGATGATCGCAACCACCGCGCGCCGCACGAGCCGTTCCTTGACGCGCCGCCACCCGCGGACAGCTGGATTGCGGTGGAGACGGTTCCAAGCGAGTACACCCTTGTTGTGCGCTTACCCGGGTTCAAGAGAGACGGGATGTGCGTATGATGTTCCTGCTTCATCCGAATATGATGCTGATCCGTATGCTTCCTTGTTGATAGAACGCTGGCAACACGCCGCAGACGTATCCTGCATCTCGTGGCGGACTCGTGGGAAGCCGGGGGAGGTGCGTCGTTCCCGCAGGGTCCTCTGTCTTTGTGCTGATGTGGATGACTTTGCAGGACACTTTGAGCGGAGGATATCGTTCGGGTACGATGCAGACCTGGGGCAGGTGCGCGCAGAGTTTGATGGCGAGCTGTTGCGGGTGATCGTACCGCGCCGGATTCCGTCGGTCACCTGGTACGGCGAGGCGAGGGAATGAGTCGACACGCTCGTCGCTCCGCCCCGTGCGCCGGTCTGCATCTATATCCTTCCGACCCGCCACGCGGTTTGCGCATCTCCTCGGATCTGCCTTTGTCTTGCATTGTCTCGCTGCCGCTGTTCTCTCTCAACAACCACATACCGTCGCCGCCCGTGCCCACTGACATGACAACCACATTTCCATATCTCATCCCATCACCGCGGCCTCGTACGCCGCATACCAGCCCGCCGCCGGGCCCCCATCGGACTTTTCGCCTGGCCTCGCCTCGCCCTCAACAACAAGCATCCCATCACGCCTGTTTAAGCTTATATCACTACAGCGGCCGATATCGATACGTACGTGCCTTATGATAATGCGCCCGCCCGCCATGGGCCATACCATATATCCATCCCGTCCTGTTGCAACATTGCCCGCTTGCTTTCATCCAACCTTTCTTTATCTCTGTCTCGTCGTTTTTATCCGCCTCGCCTCGCCTCACCGCTTGCATCCCTCGTTCCCGTCCGCATCTCCCCGAGTATACCGCTACACCTGCTCGTTCTAATATTGTATATACTTACCACCGTGCGCGCTCGACGCGCTGTTTGCTAGAGTGCTTTGGTGTGCGTGGGCTCGTCTCGTACGCACGTGTTGTATAATGGCGTCCGTTTCTTACAATTATCGTCCGTCTTTCTTACTGCTATCACAAGGCGCGCCTAACCGTCAACGCGTTACGCGTCAACCGCCGGCTGCTGCAATGCAGCAGTGCGCTGCCGACAAACACTGGACATGTGTGCTCCTGCTGCAGCGCACCAAACTCGGTGCCACGATGGTACTCTTGAGCCGGGCTCGCGACATCCTAAAGCCTGCACGCATGCGCAAGCGGTCCGGTGAAATCTGAAGCCCTGCTGATAATTGAGTGGTCAGACAAATCCTGCTACATGTTACGCGTTACGAGACAATTCCGGCAGAACCACATGTGCGCATGGGAAGAAATTCACGTCCATATTGGCTTACTGAGTTAATTAAATTGTCTGGTGATGCGCATCTATCGGTTCTCCGCGTTTGAGAAGGCACCGGCGCCAGGCATTCCGTCCTATCTCCAGTCCAGCCCAGGTCCAGCCGCACGAGCCGCGGGATGTGCGCCAGGGCCCAGCACGTCGGCAACTGAGAGCACAGCGCAATATGTATGGCATTTGGCGCGGAGGCGAATATCGCGAATGCCAATCCATGGACAAGGTGATACCGCCGAAGCGCACTCTGAATGTGTCGCGCTCGTCGCACGTCGCCGGAGAAGATACGTGCACTGTTTCACTGCTGCCTTGAGAACGAGGCCCCAGATGATCCCCCTCCCGCGCCAAACAGATATTGACATATCGTTGTAGATGTGGTGTTGGCAGAAGATTGTGCTCTACCCCATTTACACCTCGATGCCTTCCAGATTGGTTCCCTAAGAGACACGTTAGCCCGTGGGATGCGCGACACGGAGGAAGACCGACAAGCTTTGGTAACTTCAGGTACACGTCTGTGCCTGTGGTTCCTTTAATCCCGTATACGTATAAAAGAGCTGCTGGCAACTCACCCCACCCGTCCAAAGATACCAGCTCCAAGGATCCGCCAAAATACCTAAGAGCGCTGTCAGCTGGGCAACGCAGAAGGAAACCGGTCTGCGACACACCTAGCGAAGATGTATGACATGGCGAGGCCGATGCCAACGCCGGCTTCCGTCTCTGATTTTTTCACGGCGACAGAAACATCATCTGTCTGCTGCCGTTGTTCCTGCTGCCATCGTTGGACGAGCTCTTCGACGGTTGCTCGCATCCCTGCAGGATGTGAGCTGGCACTCCGAAGAGATCCCAGGCGCGAGTGCTCCATCCGCGTTGCATTTCGTAAGTGTGAGAAGGAGAAAAGGTCCGAGGGCGACTTCAGCTTGGGGTTTAGGAGGCCGCCTCCTGCGACGAGGGTTGAGCACGACGAGAGTGACTGCGAGGTGTCGTTACCTTGGTCTGATATGCGCATACTAACGTTGTCCTCCCCGGCCACCACCGTTACAACAATTGGCGGCAACTCAGTCGCGCCCACGTGCTTCGCCACCGTCGCTTGCATGGACTGAATATGAATAAGATCAGCGTACGCCCCGGCAATATGGCGATTGTGCGTACATTCTTCAGCAGCTCGAAAATCATATACCTGAGTTAATCGTCAGCCATTGTAGACTCAAGTAGAGCAAAGGACATACTCCAGATGCTCGCGTATATAGGAGAAACGCGTCCCAAGGTGCCCTTCAACTATGACTTCTGGCCACTGCCGTACCAGCTGATCATGAGGCGAAGCACCATCGACGACGTAATTGAGCTCCCGCAGTAACGAGGTGCATCTGCGCACGCTGTTCTCCACGCCGAGGCCGGTGTATATGATGCCGACGTGGCCCTCGCCATCCGTATCGCGCTCCCGGCCCGTGAATGAGTCGGTGAGAGCAATGTGGTGCTCGGCGAGGACGCGTCTGGATATTCGAGAGACTAGCATGCGTCGCATAAACGAGTCAAGCTGGTCGGGTTGTAGATTCGGAGATGAAAGCGAGAGGCCGAGGGCAAGGCTGGGAATGACGGCCCCACTGCCTCGCGGGTTGAGTCGAGAAGCTATTCGGAGGGGCATCACTCACTGTTCGTCTAATAGTGTTCGTACAAATGAACAGAATTTCTCATTATCCTCCAGGTTCTCTATAGGCGGGAATCGCCGGAACCTAAGGTTGTAGAATTGAGTATTTCGTGCGCAGAATCCCATAATAAGAAGCGTACTTCTCGAAAGCAGACCAATACAACTGTGGAGGATATTGCCTGTGGAATCAGAATGGAGGAAGGGCGGCCTTGATATGCACTAACCTCGTACACCTTGGATACTCCCTCCTGCATGACCACTACATACGGCAGTGCTTGTAGATCTCGCAACCGGTGGGCTATCCGCACGGGTAACTCCTCTCGTACATAATTTGCACTCTAGGAGCGGGGATGCGTTCAGCTAGCGCAACCTGTCATCGGACATAGACGGACGCACCTTGATCAAACGCTCCTCATTCATAGATCGACCAAAGAACACCTGCGGGGGCAATGAGACTATATTGCGATATGGAATGTGCTGCGACGTACCAGCTGTCGGAGGCTAAGTCTTTGGGCCTGCTTTGCAGCGTACAGCTCAAGTTGTCGGTTTTGGTAGAAATGCAGGCCAGAGGCGGTCGACTGGCGCCTTATTGTAGCCGCGCTGGAGACATAGCGCACCTCCCGACGAAGCATCAGGTCGACTGCTCGCCGACGTGCGCTGCAGAACGAGCACAACATGCGCCAGTCTCTTCGAAAGGAGGTCAGCAGCACGTGCTCCGAGAATCCTTTCCGGAGGCTGTCACGCTGTGACCGACCGTGTCCGTCACGGTGAGCGCGTCTTGCTCACTGGCAGCACCAGTCACTCTCTCCAGCATTCACCATGGCCGCGAAGAACGTAGCCAGAAACGACCCCCATGGCCCAGGATACACAACGCTTGTGTTCTCAAGAGATGGCGCGTGAGTACCTACTCCCCAACTCTCGCGTCGCCGCTGACGCGGTCAGGCAGGTACTGCTACACAGGCGGCAACGACGACTCGGTACGCATCTGGGACGTAGCGAAGGGAGAACACGAGGAGCCCGCCAACGCGATTGAGGCTCTCGGTGGAATCACGAGCTTGGCGTGCAGTGTGCGTTCTTTGCCCGTTTCTCGTATCGTCGACTGACGCGTTGGTGCGGCCAGAGCAACAGCTGGTTCTCTGGTAGCGAGGACGCCATAGTGCGACAATATCAGAGTGGGAGCCATGAGCTATCCGGTCAATTATTTGATGCGGCATCGATCAAGGTTCGGTCCATTGCCATTGACCCAGCTGGGAAACGTATTGCTGTGGCCTCGGAGTGCGTGCTTCTTCAATTAGTGCTTGCGCCAGGCAACTGACATACTCGCAGCGACAAGGTCATCAGTGTTATTGACATTGAGGATACCTTGAATGTCACCACGCTACACGGACACAGCGCAGGTGTGCGCAGAGTAACATGGGATCCGTCGGGCTCATTCCTGGTGAGCCGTTCTTCAGTGTCATCACTCTATCATAATTCGAGCGAAATGCAGACATCCAGTGGCGCTGATGGGAAGCTCGTTGTTTGGGATCTCACTCAACAAGAGCCAAGAGAAGTGAAAGCTATCAGCGGGATGATCCCCGTGGTCAAGGACGAAGAGTGTGTCACTTCCCCAACCCGCGGCTTCCTTCTTTCTGCTAATTCTGTCAATCAGTTCCGAAGAATTTTCTTACGACTGTTCAGCCGTTTGGCATCCTACCGGGCAATACTTTGTCGTGGCCACTAATACTCACGGTGAGTGCCTACTCCTGACATTGCACTCTGGCTCATCAGTCTGCAGAGCTCATCTCGGTATCGCGTGAGACATGGACAAGGTCGTCGTCCTTTACCGACGATGCCTCTACAGGAGCTATTACTGCTCTTGCACTCTCCATCAATGGAGTTTATCTGGCGTCCTCCAATGGTCACAGCGTGCATATATGGTCCACGCAAACGCGAAGGTTGCTGTATAAGTGCGTGTCTGGAGCGCTCGAAGGACCATGTCTGATCTTGATTGCGTCTCAGGCATGACAAGGCAAGCGACGACGTGATCACCCAGTTGTCGTTCTCCCCCACGACGAATCTCCTCGCGTGGACGGATTCCACGGGGGCATTTTACCGCTGGTACGACCTAATCCCAGCATCCGCGCCTAGTCCAGTCAAATCCACAACCGCCGCGACTACCAAACCCATCCGCCGACAGGCAACACCTAATCTCTTCGACGATGATGTTGATGTGCGAGGCAAGGCGGGAGAGGATAACAATGCTGCCGCTTTCAACGAATATGACAACGACGACTGGATATTGGACGATGTCGGTGGAGGGTTAGAGGACCAGCCAGAAGAGGAGAATCGCGCGGTTGGCTTCGTGAAGGAGATGGGTGAGTTAGGGTTGAGACGCTCTTTGTGCAGGGACAGTTCTGACAACAACTATCTCCAGTCAGCGTCACGAAAGCGCAACCACCATTCCAGCCTGGATCGACGCCGATGGAGCATAAGAAGCGTTATTTGGGTAAGTGGATACGCTCCTGAATAGTTCATCCCTTGCTGAGCTCTGGCAGCGTACAACATGATTGGTGTCATCGAGGTGACCGACCAGGATACTCATCACATAGTCAATGTCGAATTTCACGACCGCTCGGCGCGGAAAGCATATCACTTCACAGACCATTTTAAATACGATCTGGCTTCCTTGGGTACGTGGATCCACTTTTCGTCGAATTGGCCCATGCTTAACGCTTCCCAGGTGAGCGAGGGGCACTGTACGCCTGCCAGCCGGAAAACGATCATCCCGCACGCGTGACCTACAAGCCTTATGGCAACTGGGCCACGCAAGGCGAGTGGACGTACGACCTCGACGCTGGTGTCAAGGTGCTGGGTATCGCTGCTGGCGGCCCTCCGCCAACGAAGTCCCTCCGTATGCTCTCCGACGGAGATATGCAGGGGAATGGCAACGTCGTCGTCGCCACGAGTGACAACGAGCTTACATTCCTGAGTGGTACAGGCATTGAGCGATGCTCTGTCGCCCTTGATGGTGACTTTGTGTCCATGCTCGCTGGTCCGGAGTGGGTGTTTGTCGTCCATCGAGATGGTGCAACGACTATGGATGGTGGGCACGCAAATGATTAGCCTTGATATGTTATATTCTAACGAACCCTAGGTTCCCAGAATTTGACTGGCACGTTATACGACTTCGAGGATCTCACCGTGCTTCAAGACCGTAAGCTTCCTGTGCGGAAGGGGCTTACCTTACGGTGGATTGGCATTTCGGAAGAGGGGGTACGTAGCATCTCATTCGATCTTATACGGCATACTTACCGACTGCTACAGGCACCGGCGGTGTACGATTCTGCGGGGGTAATGTACCTCATGCCTCGTTTCCGGATACCGTTACGAGGTACCTGGGTGCGCATTCTGGACACGAACAAGCTGGAGCGCAAGCAAGGCAAAGATGAGTCGTATTGGCCCGTTGGGCTCAGTGGAGATACGTTCATGTGCCTCATCCTCAAGGCAAGCTCCCAGGCAAAATCTCTGACCGACCATAGCTGACGCGTGCATTTCGTGCTTCAGGGTAGACAAGAACATCCCGGCTTCCCCAGGCCGCTCATCCAAGAGCTGGGCCTGCGTCTGCCGTTCCGACGAACCGACCCGAAAGAAGGGCCTCTGGAAGAACAGTGTGTTCAGATCCTTTCTCATTTGACTAGTCTCACCAGAGACCCCGCAGTATCGCGCGCGAGAGCATGCACCTAGCGATCAGCCACGACGCGCTCGGGGACGACCTCTCCACGGACGACATCCTCAAGCGCGAGCTCGCGCTCGATAAGGAGCTCATCCAGCTCATCCAGCACGCGTGCAAGAATGACAAGCTCCCGCGCGCGCTCGACCTCACGCGCATGCTGCACCACACTGCGTCCTTCGAAATGGCCGCGAAAGTCGCGGGCTTCTACCACCTCGTTGGCCTGCAGGAGAAGATGCTGGCGCTCAAGGAGGACAGGGAGGACAGTGACCGCCTCGTGGGCGGGCGCGACAAGCGGCGGCGATGGGCGCGCGACTACGAGCCCTTGGGTCCGCCGCGCCTGCCGCCAGCAGACGTCGCGTCCTCCCGTGCGAAGGCATTCCAGGACTTCGGGCCGCCGCCTGCGGTGTATCGTCCCGGCCTTGCGCGCGCCACGCCTGCGCCCGCGCCCCCACGAGAACCAGACCATGCGGTGGAGGACAGCTTCACCCCTTCGCCCGAAGGGAAGCGCAAACGCGCGGACGAGGACGTCGCGTTCCGTGATTCGACGACAGCAGACGGCGCGAAGCGGCGCGCGCTTGGCGAGTCGTCATCGGCGGATTTCGCCGCGCCTCTGCCCAAGCAAAGTGCGTTATAGCTTGAGCCGGTGTTGCCCGGTGTCACTGATGAAGCGTTTTGCTTAGAGACCAATCCGTTCGCGAAGAAGTCTGCGGTGGATAATAGCCGCAACCCGTTCGCAAGGGGTGCGGAAAACAACAAGTCGCTGCACAAGAGCGAGAGCTTCTTTGACAAGGTCGATGCGGCGGAGACTGGCAAGCTGAAGAGTTAGTAACCCTCCTTTCTTCATCCCTTTTCAACGACCAACAGAAGGATTCAGGTGCGAGTAAGGCTGCTGGCAAGAAGGACACGTCCAAGCAGACGACTCTGTTCGGCCTGCCAATGGGCGCACCGCCAGACAAGCCGGAAAAGCGCAGTCGGAAGAAGAAGGAGTCACAAGCCGGTGGCGGGAAAGCAACAACACCAACACCAGCCCCGGCGGAGGGCGCGGGCGAGACACAGATCGACTCGCAGGCGGCGGCCATGGACGTAGACTTCCCGACATCTCAGGCGCCGACTGTTGTCAATGGTGAGACACAGGATTCACAGCAGACAGTTCTGGATTCGCAGGTGGAAGACGAGACGCAGCTTGAGGTACGCGTTTGCTAGCAGGTGTACCGATGATCGGTCACTGACGAGAGTGCAGGAGCGAGAAGCAAGTGCAGAGCCTATAGAGTGGCCAGCTTCCCCTACGATGCAAACGGAGAGCCTCGCACCTGAGATCGCCGCAAGTTGAACCGCTTCCTGCCGCGCTCTGTATTTCCCATCTGGATTTGTAGTTTTAGACACCTCTGCAATGATATATCGCGCAACTATTTGCACTCGACACGCTCCAATTACTAAGTATTATGCCTCGTATAAGCTATATGCAAGCGGTCAACGCTCTTGGAACTGATTCATGTACGAATCGATGGTTAAATCCTAGACAGAATTCAGTGATCCTCTGCGGGCGGGATGGATAAGTGGACAGTACCTCCGGGGCGAACGCCCAGTCGTCGAATGCGCGCGCGATGAGCGCCCAGTCCGACACGGTGAGCTTCTTGACCTTCGTCCTGATGTCTACGCGCTGCTCTTGAGGAAGCTCGGGGTTCGTGATCGTCTTCAGGAGGGTGTCGGCACCAGGCGCCAGTGAACTGGCACATCGCGTCAGCAAGTGCTCGAAAAAAGTGGGCATACAGTACGCACCTCATCGCAGCTGACAGCGGTGTATTTTTGAGAACGAACAACCGACGGAGGATGAAATCCCACTGCTCGAGTTTCCCCTTGTCTATCAGCTGGCAAAGAGGGGGGACGAGGACACCGTTAAGCAGTGATAACGCCTAATGCACGAAAAACATACCTGCTCGGCTTGCGGTATGACATTGACGGCGACGAGCGGGTTGCCGATTATCCGGTTATCAGACCGTCGAGATGCCACGCGCGCCGAGGTGACGACGGGGTGGAAGTGGTCGTTGAACGGCATGAGCTCGGCGGACGGCAGCGCGACGGCAAAATCAGACACCGCCTCCGCGATGACGCTGAGCTTGCAGCGTTCGATGTCCTCTGGACGCGCGATCACACGCTGCGGGGGCGGGGTCAGCCTCCGTGACATGCCAGGAGGAGGCAGACGTACCCGCCAGAGCCACTCGGGGAGGATGAAGCTCATCGGGACGCGCCCGTGTTTGAAGAGCCACGATTTCTCCGGAACGCAGCGCAGGAGCTGCGCGACGAGCTGCTCGCCCGGGATGTTTTGTGGAATGTGCGTGATAAAGTGGAGGTTCGGGTGCACTGCGTGGCCCGAATAAGCTCGATACTCAGGAAATATGCGACGGGTTGGACGCACGCTCGTTTCCCCAAGGCAGCCTCTCGGTGTCAAACCGGCGCTCCTCCTCCATGGTGGTGTAAGTCTGCCAGCTGAACCCGCTGGCCTCGATTATTGTGACGCGCGGGTCGGCCTCCGCGAGCGGCTGCACAAGACATGAGTCCTTCAACAAGGGGGACCGCAGGCGCCAACACTCACGCGCAGGTACTCCAGATACGGCTTGTAGTCCTCCAGAATAATCAGCTTGCCAAGCTCGGACGGCGGCAGCGTCAGCAGAGCCCTCGAGAGCAACCCCGGTCCTTCAGACGCCCTCAGCCTCGTCCGCACACAATTACAATTCGCGAGCCGCGACACGCACCTGGGAACGCCTCTATGACAGTCTTCGGCTGGCCCGTCTTCGTCCCATCGCCATTGATAAACGCTCGCGCGACCGCCACGGCGGTCGCGGGGTTGCGAATAGACACTCTGTCGCGCGCGGCGGCCGTGCTCAGCGGAAACGCCTTGCGCCATTCGTCGGGCGGCGGGATAGGCGGGAGCCGGTCGAGGCCTGGGGGCAACGCGAGCACTTTGACCTCGGATTTGGGCTTGGGCTTGGATGGCGAGGGCTTGTCGGGGTTGGGCTTGGGGCCGCGGCGGGCGGGCAACTTCTTGGGGACGTCGGGGGAGGTGGGCGCGCGGGCAGAGCGGGCTCGCGGCTTCTTGGGGACGTCAGGGACGTCGGACGGCGGTGTCGTAGACAGCCATCGCGACGAGCAGCGCGGCAGCTGTCGTATTCGAAGGCGGCTGGCTGCGCTGGTCAAAGACATACCGCGTTCTGTCTTGGCCAGCAGCCTCTCTCTCAGCTAGGTCATGTGCGCTACAGCCGAATCCACGTGAACGTGTCGCGTCATGCTGTATTTTGGGTGCTACACTCTACAGCTCATTCTTTCTTTTCTACCTCGTTACCCTGCAGCGTCAGTCCCTCGATGTCCTTCCCTCCAGCGTCCTGGGTCAGGCTCCGGAAGAACCGCATCTCGTCGAACCGCACGTCGGACGAGCACGGTTTCTCGAACATCTGGTTCATGTAGATCATGTACAGCGTGCTGATGAACATGGACAACCACATCGCCCATGTAATGGCCGCGATGATCGATCCAAAGACGCGGAAGAACCCGGCGTCGAGGTCGCGGTAGAGCTGGATGGAGGAGTTTGCGTACGTGCCCTGCGAGCTGTGTGAGACAAAAACAGACCACAGGCGCACAGCGGCTCGACGTACCATTGGGAAGATAGCGCTCCACCAGGGCAGTTTGAACGAGGGGAGGCCCTTCCGCACCTCGTGCTGTACCGCGAGAATCGTGAAGACCGCCCACATCGTCGTCATTGCCCACAACGCAAAGCCCAGGCAAACGCACATCGCGTACACGATCTCGCCCACGGCCGGCGTCGACAAAAAGAACGACGTGTTGCCTTGCACGGGGATGAGCTGCCGGAACACCTGGCCGATGAGGAGCACAGAGTAGCTGGGCTGCGCGCACGCGGCGATCGGCAGGAACGTGGACACCACGAGCACGCCGGGTGGATTGCCGTGGATGATGATCTTGAAGAGGTAGATGCCCATGAGCAGGAAAAGCATCGCTACCCCGACGACGAGCGAGAACGCCGAGAGCGTAGCTGTCACTAGCGCAACCCGCGGCGAGATGGGCAGCAGCGCGAGGGCGAGGTTGGCGCCCGTGGCAGAGGCGACGGTCAACGGGACGGTGGGGAGCAGGGTTATGGATGTGAGGCGAGAGAATTCGTGATCTTGGTGCGCGATCCTGCAAAACGTTACCGGCCGGTCGGTGTGGAGATAGATATACAGCGACGTACATCATATGCATGAGCCCCCAGCAGCATATCGACGATATTGCCAAGCCCACCAGCCAAAACGCCCAGATGGTGTACAGGAAGTGCCGACCACCGAAATGGTATTGCTTGTAGATGAGGTTCACAGCCACCGTGAGGAGTGTGTTCGCACCGAGTGGGAACGTGGCCAGGTACATGCTGTTGACTGAGTTCCGGACCAGCATGCCCCATATGTTCGGGAACACGATATATCGGAAGATACTGATCGCGGTGAACATGCAGAACAGGATGAAGTTTAGGGCGAAGACGATGGCGGAGAGGGTCCTGAACGTCACAGAGGGGTTCCCATATGGGAAATTGATGAGCAGGGAGTCAACGATGCCTGTGCCTAGAAGACAATATTGCGATGAGACGTGCACGACACGCCGGTGCAGCAGGTTCAACGTACCCATGATCACTGAGAACCATGCAGGGGTAAAGTCCCTATACAGCACAGCCAACTAGTCAGTGAAACGCGGACCGCTCAGAGATTGAGTGCTGTACCGGACGATTTCGAGGAATGGCTTTGGCGGTGCCCTTGTCAATGTCATGGTGGGTGAAGTTGGGGATCCACTGGCACGGAGGAGGGACGTGCGTCCTTATCACTTGCCGTTCCGTGGCGTGTGCGGATACTGACGGAAGGATTCTATTGCTTCTCGGGCAGATGTAAGACATGCCCGAGGTGGTTCGGCCAGAGCAGGATGCTCATAATTGCCTCGATGAGCGCTGGTAGTGCTTAGCAGCCTGAACACGCAGCACCTGCTTTTGAGCATCTTGCCAGCAGGTCGAACTTGCAGAGTCGTCCAAGCGTTTCGTGTGTCGTCAGACGAGCAGGACTGACGAAGGGATAAATGATTTTGGCGCGTACGGCGCGCGCGCGGGCCGCGGCTGAACGCGTCTTGACCGTCATCGTGACTTGGACACTCACCCGTCGCTCGGCACCGTGCACGACGGCAGCTGCATAATTGCGCACCCGCGCAACACGCATTATATCTGGGTACGTGGACACACCCCTGCGTCGTGCTGTACGTGGACGATGAGCAGGCAACTCAGGCTATTCACCACCGGTCGCAGCGCTAGCGGCATGGACCCTCGCTCGCGGTCACCACACCGCCCTGGCCCCGGCAAACACAGCTTCTCCGCGTCCTCCTCCAGCCCGAGTATCCGCCGCAACTCCAACGCCAAGTTCGCCCACCCCGTCCGCCGCCCGCGGCCGCGCACCCGGCACAGATCGTCAAGCCAGAGCGCGGACCGCGACCTCGCCTTCTCCTCGACGCACGACGCCAGCGACGACGCGCTCGAGCTCGACCACGACGAGGAGTCCGACCGTGATGTGACGCCTTCGCGAACCATCTCGCGGCGCCGCAGGGTGAGCGACCCGCACCCCTCGCTGTCGAGCGCGCGCGCGTTCCGCCCCCCGAGCCCCGAGGACGACCGCCCGCCACTCACGTATGCGTCGCTGCCGCCCACGCCTATCACATCCTCGCCGCCACCCTCGGATTTGCAGCCCTCGGGATATCTTGCCTCGCACGAGAGCGCCGACTTCCACGCTCCGCCGTTCTCGTTGTGGGATTATCTGCAGGAGGAGCTACTTGCGACCGACTTCGATTCGCATCAGGAGCTGAAGTGGGAGCGTGTGAGCAACTTTCTCGCAATGCCGCTTGCCATAGAGAAGGTGCGGCTTGCTTCCTCCATACACCATATATTGGGTGCTCACACTATGCAGATCATCTCATTTGGCTTTGTGCTCTGTTTTGACTCGTTTCTATACACCTTCACCATCCAACCGATCCGCTTTGCCCTGGCCGTCTGGCGACTACTCACTGGCATACTCCTGCGCTCTAAGATATCCATACCGCCCTCCCAGAAGGCCGACATCCTCCGCACCGCTCTCCTCGTCGTATCCGTCCTGCTCCTAATTCCTCTGACGGACGCCAGCAAGATCTATCATTCCATCCGCGGCCAGGACACTATCAAACTGTATGTGATATTCAACGCTCTCGAAGTAGGCATTTTCTCGGCCGTGTCTTCGCTTGGCGAGCCGTGCTCTTTGATCATTGACGCAGCGCCCGTAGATTGCTGACCGTCTGTGCGCGTCCTTTGGACAAGATATAATCGATTGCCTGTTCTCTCGGTCTACATTGCTATTGCTATCAAGACGGCTACCCGTGAGCACCCACACTATCCGCCCGATCTTGTACCTGTGCTTGGCAACACTTTACACTGGTCTGTCCGCCGACCTACCATTAGTAGTCAGAGCTCACTAACTGCATTGCAGTGCTACATGCTCTCGTTATGGTCTACCAGATGATATGCCTGAACGTCGCCATCAACTCCTACGACAACGCTCTGTTGTCCCTCTTGATGTCCAATCAATTTGTGGAGATCAAAGGCAGCGTGTTCAAGAAGTTCGAAAAAGACAATCTCTTTCAGATCACCTGCGCTGGTACGTCCTATCCACGTGCCGGACGCATTTGACGGTCAACCCGCGTATAGACATCGTGGAACGCTTTACCCTTGGAATCATGTTGTTCTTCGTGGCGTTTCGCAACTTGATCGAGCTGTCCGGCTCCGAGTTTGACTTCAGCGAAGGCGTCTTCCTGCCCAAAAGCTTCGGCTGGTTCCGCGGCGGGATCGGTGGCAATGTCCTGTGGACGATCTCCTACGTACGCCCTCCCTCGCGCACCCACTCACCACCCACTCAACCCTCTACAGCCCGTCCTCACCGTGATGATCTCCGAGGCGCTCGTCGACTGGCTCAAGCACGCCTTCATCACCAAGTTCAACCACATCCGGCCGTCTGTCTACGAGCGCTACACGGACGTGCTGTGCCGCGACCTCGCGAGCGGGAGCGCGGTCGGGCGGCGCGGCGCGCGCAAGCACAGCTACGTCGACCAGTCGCCGCTCGTCGCGCGCCGCCTCGGCTTCGCGGCGCTCCCGCTCGCGGTGCTCACGACGCTCATCGGCTCGCAGGCGCTCGGCCTGCTCCTCGCGTCCGCGCTCCCGCCGCCCCCCGTGCGCGGCGTCCCGGCGAAGTGGTGGGCGTGGGCGGAGCCGGGCGGGTGGGAGGAGGGCCTGCGCGCGGGCGTGGACTGGACGGCGCTCGCGCGCTGGACGAAGTGGGGCGCGCTGGGGCTGATGTTCTGGATGTGGTATGTGCGCGTTGCGTAGAGCGGGTCGTTGCTTGCTGACGGCGGCCCGACGGGTAGTCTGGTGCTGATCAAGATCATCATGGGCGTGGCGCTGCTAGGGTATGCGACGCGCCGGCAGAGCGAGATGGAGGCGCGCGAGGCGGCGGACGTGGTCAATGATTTCGGGCGCGACCCAATTGGAGAGGGTCGGGAAGAGAGGGTACGCCTCTTTGGTCTCTTTCGTTCGGCGGCTTTCTGAACTTGACCAGAAATATAACCGCGAGCTCAAGACACTCCTCGACAACGTCCGTGACAACGCGACTCGCCCTGCAGAGGTTGGCGAGCGGAAGGCTGGAGAGACCAATGAGGGCGGCGGAGTTGGCGGCGATGGCAAGAAGAAGCGGCCGAGACTAGAGGAGTTGACGCGTTTCACGATGGTCAAACGGATATGGTGATCGGTACAGACTTTGTCTGTATCATATCTCAGCACAGTAGGAAGGTGGGCTGGAGGGGAACGATATATTCTCTGCCACTCCTTAGCGATCAAGGTAATCCAACGGGACCTATACTTAGCGGTGGAGCAAGTGATGGCTTATCAGTGCTTTATCATGGTGCAACGTCATCCTCTGACGCAATCTATTTATTTAAATACAAGGCACTCGACGCAGTATTATGAGCTCTCACTTTTATCTCATGGCCTCCTCCATCTTTGCGCACAACAGTCTTGAGCAGGACGTGGGTGAGGCTCAAATAACTGACATTGAGCATCATTTAGTAGAGCGCCGCGGCGAGCGTGAGGACGATGCGCCATCTGCGCCAACATCTTCTCTCTCTGCACCGAGCAGTCGTATTCGCAGCCGATCCGAACTGGCATTTTCCCGACCCTCGAAGACGCTCTCGTTTGCAGAAGAAAATGCCCATGAACTCGCACCGATTTCTGCCCGCCCAGAAGCCACTATTGGGGACGACAGGGAACGCGGCAATGTCTCCGTCAACCCCGCACCATCCCCACTTATCCAGTCAGTACTTATCTCGTCTAGCGGCGTATCCGAGCATTCGCGCACCTCTGTTGTGTTAACGGCGAAACACCGGTTGTGGGGGAGGCTTCATTTCTTGACGCTGTGCTGGACGCTTTTCCTCACGGGCTGGAATGATGGCACTACCGGTCCGCTCCTACCGAGCATTCAACACCGATATGATGTCTGCGCTGAGTTTCTGTTCCTTTTCTTTTTCGATACTAATCACCCTCTGCAGCTGGGATACGCAATTGTGTCTCTGATTTTCGTCGCCAACACTCTCGTGAGGGGCTATGCCTTTTTCACTGTACATTTCTTTATACGCATACTCGTCCAGGGTTTTATCGTGGGCGCATTTGCTCTGGTACCTTCGAACGACAAGCTCGGCTTCGGTTGGGTGCGGTGTCTCAATTTGGAAGCGGAATTTTGACCTCATCTCATTTCAGGTTATGGTTATAGGTATCTGACATTCATATCCCCCGGAAAGAGACGCTGATTACTTAAGTCCTGCAGGGTCCATCTGCCATTTGGCGACCTATGTTATCCAAGCGCTGGCGGGCCCTTTTCCACTCAGGGTTGCAAGCTATGCACTCGGCGGCTTTGGAATGGCTTGGGAAGTGTGTGCGATAACACATTTAAGCCAGCCCATCTAATTTCTGCCCAGAACGCAGCTGCGAATGCCTTTGTCGCCACTTTGAAGACCAACACTGCACCTCTGTTAGGGCTCCTTCATGGGGCTTATGGCACGTCGTCATTTTATGCTTTGTGTATCCTTCTTACAAAGGGACGGCATTTGCAGGATTGGGTGCACTTAGTGCCCCCCTGGCGGCGACCCATTTTGCGACGCAAAAGCACTGGTCGTACCACTACCTGATCAGTCTGGGCTTAGCTGTTTTCAATACGGCACTCCTTTCTGCTGTATTTCGATTTCGCACTCAAGATGGTACGTTATGTCTTATTCTCAAGATCATACATTCATCACAGCTTCGCCCATTGGCAATTAGAGATACTCGCTGAAGCTGGGCAAGAACCACAAGAAGTTGACTCCGCACAGGGCAGCAAGTACCGCCAGATTTTGCGCATGCGGGCTGTACACTCCTTCGCCCTCTTCACTTTGATTTATGTTGGAGTTGAGGTGACCCTCGGAGGCGAGTAATCCTCCTGCGGCGTGGTCCTTCGCGCTGAGTCCTATCACAGGCTGGATGGTAACGTTCATCATCCGGGAACGACAGGGCCATGCCAGCGCCGGTTACATATCCTCGGGTTTCTTTGGTGGTCCGTCGACCATTGTCGCTAATTGATGCCAATAGTAGTCTGAAAGTCACATAGGTCTGACCGTTGGCCGAGTCATCCTGCTGTGGCTCAACCGGAAGGTGAGCGGGCATATACCGGCCGGGGAGCTGGAGTTGATTTTGCTCAGATCGGTGAACGACGGGCGTTGTTCTTCTACGCAATAATCAGCATAGGGTAACAAGATTAAATCATGAGGTACAACAACTTTTGCTGACGCCACCGCAGCCTTGAGGTGACTATTTGGGCTGTGCCTTCCCTCGTGGAGAACGCGGTCGCCGTGTCACTCATTGGCGTCCTCATGGGGCCCATGTACCCCATACTCGTCAATCACGCGACGAATGTGCTCCCACGTTGGCTGACTACTGGGGCGATCGGCTTGATCGCCGGCATCGGGCAAACTGGGTCCGCTGTCCTGCCGCTGATGACGGGCATCCTAGCCTCAAAATTCGGCATCAGTTCCTTGCAACCATTGTAAGCTATTCTGACGAATATTCCGTTTGCGTTTTCTGAGTTTGTCTGGCAGGGTTATAGCGATGATGGGTGTTATGGTCGCGGCATGGGCCTTTACCCCGAAGGAACAGCGCCGTGACGACTAGGATAGGCTTAGCACTTCTGCATTGTGCTTATCTTTACTTACAGGAGGCTCATATGAGCTATGTATGTGCATGTCAGTGGCGTAAGTACTTAGCACGGAAGGAGTGCGATTTTGGTCGTAAGCAGTCTGGTGCCCAGAAATGTAAGGCCAAGTAAGCACGGGTGGCATGGGTCGCGGCGCGAGGCGCGTCGTGCGTACCTCTCGCCGCCCTGGCTTCTTACCGCTAAATTGAAGAGCTACAGGAATGCCAAGCGCACGCTCGAGAACATCGCAGGCGGCAATATCACGAAGCAGACCTCGCTGAGATAGACGCCGTGCTCGCACAAAACACCGTTAAGGGCGGGCGGTATATTGACGAAATGGAGCCGCACATGCATCTGTGGGGCTGAAGGCGACTTACGAGTTGCACGCGCAACGATATAGGATATACAGATTTGTGAAGGTAGTGTCCGTTCATTACGACGGTTTTTATCGTGGATCAGGATACGACAGAATGGACTCACTGATTCCAAGACGTCGATGTGCAATTATTCAAGTTGTTTCTCACAGGTCTGCTCGGAAGGGCTGGTGTGGTATTGGGTACACGGTCTCAGCCTTATCGCGATCGAGCATAACCAACAGATGGTTCAACAGTCTAGCTAAGATACAGCAGATACTACTTACAACTACAAACCTCAAAGGAATGTGAGCAAGAAGGAGCATGAGTCAGTTGCTGTGACTAATGGCTTGTGAAAATTCGGCCGAGCATAGCCGCCGGTACTGTACTCGATTCAGATTGCGTGGCAAATATTCTCAATGATAGCTACCACCGCCAGCGGTTCACAGGCGCGTAGGCCAATGATTAAGAGTGAGCACTGAGCGGACGATAAGGATTGGCGTGAGGCCGGCAAAATGCCAGCTTGAGGCCCGTGAGTCGATCATTGGCGTGAAGCCCGGATCACGACTCGGGCGGCGGCCAATGGATACGGGCATTGGCTCCATGCCGGACTTCTGCATGTAGCGCTGGGCCGGATGGCACCATATTGGTCTGACAGCCGATTGCGGTGACTTGTGCAATCGTGTGACATGTTCAACTTTGCTCTTCCCATCACCGTCGTTCCTCTCGCCCACACCACCACTCAGCGCCGCAGGCTACGAAGGATGACCAACAAGGTGGATATTTGGGAATGAAGCTATGTCTTCAATTGTGACCATCGGGTGCCATGCTTGCTCTCCTCGAACGTCGCCCCTGCTGCGGCAGCATCATCTCCCCCTCTGCAGCCCTTTCTCTGCGACTACGTGACACCTGCTTTGACGCCATCCGGTCTCGTCTTGACTCTCTCGCTACGGCTTAGCGCTTACTCTTTGCTGGACTCATGCTGGTGGACTGTCGAGCTCTCTGACGCTTATGTGCTCGCTGAGCTGTCTTAAAGCTTGCTGGGTTGCTTGCTGGGTTCCTGGAAACAAGGTGTGTACACTGTATAGCGTAGTCATGATTATTTGTATCCGTAGACCATGTCTAGCACAGTAGTAGTATGACTTGTAGAAATCCCAGTTGTTTGTTTGCTTATTCATGAAGCTTGAGTCACCTGGAAATGAGAACATTGATTGATCCGAAGGTAACGAGCGGCAGTCGAGTGGCCTGAGCGGGGGGAGATCACTTTGGCACCAGGCCGGTGAGCATTGGCCTCACGCCGATAAGCGACATCCTGGTGTCACGCCAAAGCGCCCCTTTTAGCCACTGAGCTGATGATCATCGGCTCTGGGCCAGATCCGCCCGCGCTGGCCCCAGGCCGATAATTCTGCTGGCCGTGTACTACGTCTAAGCTACACAATCCCTCGTAATCCTTCATCAATTTCCGCAACCCATCAAACCATGAGTATCATGCGGAATGACTGCAGCCTACGAGTATGATACCTGAGCCTCTTGGCGGCGGCACATATACCGTTACGTGACGGAATGCCATATACATAACGTCTCACCGCGTGCAGAAACATCCTGCAAGCTCACCCCGTTCGTCCATTGTCGAGACTTTCAGACCTCCATGCCCAATAGCCCCGTCACCCGTGATAGCCCGAGGGCTCAAAACTCGGTACGTCAACTATCTGACAGAGTGCAGAACAACCATTCTGACTGCGGGCTGTAGTTGCCCACAGTGACTCCGACATCGTCGCCCATGCATGATCGCAACCCCGGGCCTGACGATGGCAGTCAATTGCAGGGTGACGACTCGTCTCAAAGTGACGAGCTAGGCGACCAAGCTCAGGCTGTGACCATGTCACCATGCCAGACACCAGTCTCGACACTGCCAGCAATTTCGACGGCCTGCGACAGTATTACGAGTTGGTCAATCAAGCTCAAAACCAACACGGTCCATCCTCGGCTTCATCCCCCGAAGCCAATATAAGTGCAATGATCGACATGTTGAAGGCCGCCTGTCACGACTTAACCAGGAGGAATTGGTACAGCACATGAACGATGCGAGCGCAAGGTTCGGCCAAATGCTGGCTGATAATGGCGGTCGGCTGACCGTTCTGTCGGTGAGCCTTTTCGACGACGGTCGCCTTGAATGCGCAAATTTGTAGGAACTCATGCCTTTCTCATGTTTGTTAGAGCCCACAACGTGCCGCTGAGGCTCTCTGTGTCGATATTGATGCTGAAGCTCACGAGTGGACACTCAAGCTCTTGCGCCAGCAGTTGGATGGGCCTCTGGCATCAGCATTCTACGCCCTCTATTTCTTCGATCGCCGAGCCGAACAACTTGTCGATCTGCCGATTGGCTATCGACTGTGTCGCAAGGCACCCAAGTGGACCTTGAATGAGGAAGAAGGCATGACCGACGACGAGGACAACGAGGACAACGAGGACCGATACGAAATCATTAACTCCACCCACGAGGTGATGTCGGGGACGTCGGAAATCGAGCCGTCCAAGGCAGTCCATGTCGGCTGGTACGGCGTCTGGGGTGGCGAAGAGATCTTCTTGACACAGCCTGATGGAAAAGTTATTGAAATCAGAGTGCCCGCGAGTAAGGATGCTCTGAGAGTACACCGCGGGGGTTTCGAAGTGAGACAGGACTTAAAGTCAGCGTTATCCTTCTATGATGGATTTATGTGACGTACTGTAGATAGGTCCGTGCCGCAATTTTCACTCGGCTTCATCTACCCGCCCCAGAAATAACTATGTTCTGATACCATAAGGTCAAGCCACGGAGACTAGCCTTGTCCGACAGAAGAAGCCATGTTCACTCATGCAGCACAGGACACACGGTCTCAACATCACCGCGCGATCGAGCATAACCAACAGATTGTTCAACAGGCTAGCTAAGATACAGCAGATACTACAACTACAAATCTCAAAGGAATGTGAGCAAATGGTACAAGAGTGTGAAGGAGCGTGAGTGTGTGATGAGGAGGATACAATGACTCAAGGAACGTGGATGGCCAGAACATGTCGGCAAAATGAGGACTAACGAGCGTGAACAGCGATAAACGCGAGTGGCAGAGAGACACCAGAAAAACGAAACCAAGACCTACGAAGGACGAGACAGAGACCGACAGCGCGCTCACCGCTGCGCCGCGCCGCGCCGCGCGAGAGCCTGCGCGTACATCTCGCGCTGCTCCTTCGCGCGCCGCATGGCCTCGCTGCGCTCCGCCGCCTCCTTCCACGGATCCAAGGCCTGCGCGCGCACGGGCACGGGCTCCGACGCGACGCCCGCGTCCGCCGCGCGCAGCCGCTCACCGGCGCGGCGGCCCTCGCCGCGCTGCACCTTCAGCGCGCGGCGCACGTCGCTGCGGTCCTTCGGCGGCGGGGGCGGCGGTAGCAAGTCGAGGTCGAGGTCCAGGGACTCGATGACCGTCGCCTTCATGCTCTGGCGGTGCGGCTCGTCGACGACGTGCCCGCCCTGCGCGGCCGGCGCGGCGCGCATGCGCCCTCTGTCGCCGAGCATGAGCGGCGGGGGAATGTGCTTCGGGAGGCGTGGCGGCGGCGCAGCACGCGGGGGCCCGGGGTTCGGAGGCCCAAAGGCGGGCGCCGGGAGGTGCGTGGGCGGGGCGGGGAACGCGGAGAGGGAGAGCTTGGCGCGCAGGGTGGGCGCGCCGGAGGGGTGCGAGCGCGAGTGCGCGTGGGTGGCCGCAGGCGCGGCGGTGGGCGGCACCTGGTGCGAGCGCGAGTGCGTGTGCGCCTTGGGGGCGGGTGCACGGTCGTCGCCACGGGCAGCGGGCGCCGCGTGGCGGGCGGGCGAGGCACGCGGAGGGGTGCCGTGCGGGGGGCGGGGGGCGAGACGTGGGGGCGAGCGCGGGGGGCGCGGCGGGGCGTGCTGGTGGGGGTCCACCGCAGGCCACTCCGACGGAGACGTGGCGGGCGGCCACTCGCTCTGCGGGGCCGTCACGGTCTGTGCGCGCGCGGCGTGCACGGGCTTCGGCGCGTGGACGGGGCCCTGCGCCTGGACGTGCTTCGGGAGGCGCGGGAGCACGGGGCGCTGCAGGAGGATGGGCGGCTCGCGCACGACGGTGTCGCGCGGGACAAGCTCGGCGCGAGTGTCGTGCGCGCCGAGTTCACCGTGTTCGCCGGGCTCGTCGTCCTCGCCGGGGCGGCCCCAGAACCACTGCTCCGTGTCGAGGCGGGACTGCGACTTGGACTTGGGGAGCGTGCTTGCCTTCACGTCGCGCGCGCCCGCGCCGTACTTCTTGAGCACGAGCTCGTCGTTGCGCACGACGCGCATCGCCTCGTGCGACGGGACGACGATGTCCTCCTTGCGGATGGGCCGCTTGAGGTTGTGCTTGGGGAGCGGCGGGACGGGCTCCGGGGGCACCTGGATCTGCAGCCGGAGCTTCGAGGCCTTGGACTTGGCCTTGAGGAGCGTCTTGCCGAAGGTCTGGGGCGGGGCGGGCGCGGCGCGCGGGCGCAGGTAGGTCAGCGACTTGGACGGCTTGAGACTGTGCGCCGCGGGCTTGGCGGCGTGCTGTGTGGGCGGGCCGCTCCACGAGAGCTCGACCGGGGAGGCGGGCTCGTTAGATAGGTTGGGATTGGCGTGGCGGATGACAGGCCGGTGAGAAGGCTGTCGTCGGTGGGTAGGAGGGGGACTCTTGGGTGGCCTAAGCGCAGATGTATTATGGACAGAGAATTAATGCGGCGGAAGAAAGTGCTTACTTGTTGAATAGATCGATAGATAGTTTGCGGAGACGTTCCATTGCCGGCATGTTTGACGTCTAGTAGTGATTGTGTATTTGGGAAGCGGGTTCGCGAGACGGGGCGGATCGAGGGGCAAGTGAGGGGGACGAGTGCTGACCGGCCGGTGCTGCTGCAAAGGGTTTAAAAAGCCCTTTGGACGTGGTGGCCTGAGAAGCCACGGCGAGCCATCGATATTGCAAGCATGGCCGTTGAGCACAACGACCATTGTGCGCGTCGGGGGTGGCATGGGTGGCGGACAAGTAGTGAAGTCGATAATGGCCGCCAGCGTTTCGGGTCAAGCGGCCGGCGCTTTGTGACGAGATCGGGGACCAGAAGCAGATGGTAGCGCGGAGGCAGAATGCGGATCCGAGTTCTCAAAGTGTCCGTCGCCGTTCGGAGGATGGGGGAACAAAGAGACCGGACAGGGACAGGGAGGGTCTAGGCCGCGCGCAGTCGACCAGCACAGGACGCGGACGGCCGCACATCGGACGCGGACGCGCCTACCTGCTGCCCTCGCAGCGTGACTGCCACGCGGAGACAAAACATGCGTGGCCTGGAGACCTTGCAATGGGTGCGCAAGTCCTTGATGGCAGCGTCATGCGGAGAAACCTATGTAGAGCGAGGGAGGGACAGCGAGTGCGAAGAACGCGGTGGGGCGGTGGGGCGCAGCACGCTGTGCGCTGCCTCGATGGGCAATTGTCGACGTAAGGGGCGGGTGGGTGAGCCCAGCGGTCACAACGTCATCTTTCGCACGCTGCCGCTCTGTCTCCCCCGTCCTATAAATCTCCCCAGCCCAGGTGCCCCTCTTCAACGATCCCGTTCTTCGCCCTTCTCCATACGCCCCGTCGCGAGCACCCCCTCCCCCCTAACTTCCCTTCCTCCTTGTAAGTTCATACGTCCCCGACCACTCCAGTCCCTACAAGTACTCACGAGCCCTTTGTCTCAGAACCAAACAACCGACATGGCTGCCGGACCCGCTCTCCCAGGTCTCTTTTTCTGCTTTGCAGCCATGGTGCTGCTCATCTTTGTACGCATCCTCTGTCCTCGTCGGTGATATCATCTTCTCAACATCTGTACATCCAGGCATCTGTGTCGGCACCCACGTGGAACGCGATCTACTACCTCCGCGCCTCGCGAGGGGGAGACACCGTCCATTTCGGCACCTTTGGTTACACTGGGACGGGCACACACATAGGCTACCATTTCCCCCAATCCCGTTTCGGTTTTTCGTACGTTCCCCGAACGTCATCCTGGGTTTCTTTTCTGACGCTGTGTCCAGCTCCTCTCGCCTCAGCTCCGGCACCGTTCACGCCCTCACCGACACCCTCATCCTTATCCCCATCGCCGCCGGCCTCTCCGGACTCGCCGTGATCTTTGGCCTCTGCGGCGCCGCATACCACCGCATGGGCACCGTCTTCATGTCCCTCGCCGCGTCGCTCGCGTTGGTCGTGACTCTCGTCGCATGGATCCTCGAGATGACCCTCTTCGGCATTGTCAGGAGCCACTTCCGCGACAACGGCTGGTCGGCCCAGTACGGAAACGCCTCCTGGCTCGTGCTCGGCGCCCTTGTGTCGCTGCTCGTCGGTGCCTGCATGGCTGCCTGTGGAGTATGCGGCCCGTACAGGCGTCGTCGCGACGCGTACTAGATGACTTCATGTTTATTGACGATCTTTATGGCGTTCAGCGCTCTTGTACTCTACCCTGCGCTTCGGACACTTTAGGCAGTGAGATGCTTTCTCTGTTGCTCTGTATACTATCCACGAAGCTCAGTAGTTTCTGTTTTTAATGAGATACCACGTCCTCGACCATGAAATACAAATACGAGACTCAGACATATTATCGGATGACGTCAGGGCTTACGATCTCGTGACCTGCTGAGATTTCAATTGTCTGCCGTTGTCGAGCGTTGTCGCCGCTGCCTTCTCCGACTGTCACTCCATCATTTAGCCATCCTCCACATCACAAGCACGCTGGCTGTACGGTTATCTGTCTTTTGTCTGTGCTGGCGTTGCCATGAGGAACACATGCACACATAGCGACCCACCGTCCTTATAAAAACAGACCTGGCTGAGGGCTCCGAGGTACTAAGCTCCCTCTCGTTGATTGCTTGTATATCTACTCGGCACTGAGTCTGGTCCTCCACGCCTACTATCCTCGTGAGTATGATGTTTCCCTCCACAAATGCAACATACTGATCTGCGCAACAGCCATCATATCAGCACCACCATGGGACGAACGCAGAAAGATACTCCTCCCCCTCAGTCAATCATACCCTTCGACATGGATTTCGATCTTCGACGGGAAGCGCCGCCGCCCACGACCCCATATTATCCGCTCTTCGACACACTCCGAGCGCGCAGAGTCTCCATCCGAAGCGATATCAGCCAACGCGAGGACCGTTACGTCCTGTGGGCAATGAGCCGCCTCATACACAATCTGCATACCTCTCACGTGCTGCAGTCCTCTCACGTGCCGCTGAATCTGGAAGAGCTTGAAATCCATGCGCTGGGCTTCGCGCTCCCCGACGACCTCTTCCGCAACGAGGTGGCGCCACACCTTCGCATCCTCAAGTTGTCTTACACGAGGTTCTCTGCACGCAGGTCATCGCTGCTTCAGAACCCCAGCGCACTCACCGTGCTCGAAGTACGCAACGCAACCTTGTGGAAAGACTTCTCGGACATGATCGCCATCCTGGAATGGCTCCCTAACCTCCGGACTCTCGTTCTAGACGGAGCTGAGTTCGAGGAAGCCGAGACAGCACCAGAGCTACCGAGTCCCAAGCATGAGCCTGTCGAGCTCCGGTACCTGGAGGTCCTCACGCTCATCGGCAAGTCCCCCGACTCCCGCCTCGACATCGCCAAGACCCTGCTCCATCTCAAGATCCCGCCCACCGTCGCCCTCCATGTCGGCTACCCCGTCAAGCCCAGCGACGACCTCGCAGAGTGCGCGGCCCAGCGCATCGACGCGCGCGCGCACCTCCGCAGAGCGCCCGGCTACAGGGACTTCACCTTCCGGCATTTATCGATCGAGCCGTACCGATCCGCCTCCGGGGTGATCGCCCCCGGGTGCGTGCTCACCGCGAGCAAGCCCGCGCTGCTCGAGGACGACCGCGAGTGGTGGACAGCCCAAGGCAAAGACAGCGAAACGCCGCTCACCAAGTCCGGCGCGCCGCTCCCGCCCCATTTCACCGGCACGTTCCCCTTCCTCATCGACCCCAACGGCGACGACCTCCAGGAGCTCCGCCTCATCCCGTCGCTGTCGCACGTCGTCCCGCGGCTGGGGGACGTCAGCCATCTGTGCGTCAGCCACCCTGCGTTCGGGAACCCGACCGAGTGGAGCTGGCTGCCCGGCGACATGGAGATGTCGGTGGAGGTGATCGAGGCGCACGGCGTCGCGGCGTACGGCGCCGTCGAGGCTTTGATTGTCGGGCAGCTGTTCCCCTGCCTCCACACGCTCGTGCTCAGCGAGGTCGATTTCTCCGGGCGCCTGGTGCACTGCGGCATGCGGTTCCTGCCCGCGCTGTACAGGCTCTTGAGGACCCGCGCCGAGATGGGATTGGCGGGCGACGTGCCCATCATGGAACTGGATGTGAGGCCTGATTGCATCGATGTGGCTGAAGAGACGATACGGAGGCTGGAGGATGCGCTGTCGGTGAATACGGAGTGCTATGTGACAAGCACATTTAAGGACTTGACTGAAGAGAGTGACGACTCGGACGCGATGTCGGTTGGGTAAAACGTAGTACGATCTAGTAGCTTTAGCTTGCCGATGTAAGTCAGGTCAGAAGATTAATAGAGCTCCGCTCAATGATATCATTTACAAGGGTTGGACCCTGTTGGACCACAATTGCAAGTTCGTCGATTTGGTATCGATCTCGTAGCGGCGCTGGCGCACCGGCCCCCGACTTCGCATAATCATTAGTATGCTACATCTCTAATCATCCATTTTATCAAGGAGATAAAGAGAAGGTGAGCGCAGGCAGGTTGTAAGGAGGACATCGAGCAAAAAAAATAAAAAATTGCGTAGGGCCGCTCCGCGGCAGGGCCCGCTACCATGCCGCCTCTCTGTATGAGAAACAATGTGAATTAATATTGCACAATAAAAATCCTGTTATTGCAGTCCATATATATGTAGCAGTAAAAGGAATGTCAGGCGGCCGGAATAGCGCGGTGATGATGAGAACAGGAGGTCGGAAAGAGTGCAGAACGGGCGTCGACTGGCAGATGGCCAACAGTGGGGATGATAAAGCCAGAGGAGCCCACTGACCACCATTATACCGTCCGACATGGGAAAGGCGCGTCATACAGATGTTGTAGCTCGGCTCTTGCAAGATGCGGACGTGCTAGAGCTGCGCAGTGAACGCGTGGGCGCAGGCTAGAGAAGGTCACGGCTACTTGCGGCTAAATCCAGATGAGCATGCATGCTGGAGTACACACCTCGGGGAAGGGACCCTGCCGAGTTCGGGGACTCGTCCTCGCATCCTCCGGTCCATCACTCTAATGATATCATATTCAGCGCATGGAGCTAGCGCCACAAAGCTGAGAGCGGGTGAGACTTACCTGGCGGGCTGGCAAGGCTGTACATCGAGTGGATATTAGTTATCAAGGTAAGTAGCACAGATGGTTGCAACGCTCGTTGTTGCGGTGTAGAGGGACCTGTCGGCGAAGTGCACACAAGAAAGCCTGCAGACAAGGCCATAGTTGGGAGCGAGCTAGTGGCAGCCACGCCATTGATGGTGATGATCATGGTTGAGTGTGTTGAGTGTGTGGACGTGCATTAGGAGGCGGAGGCGAGGAGATAAGGACGCGAAGGCGCGATGGACACAACGAAGCCTAGGAGAGGAACAAAAGACAAAGGTACATGTGAGCAGCGTGTGAACATTGCGAGAGCGAAAGACAATAAGGAGCACAGCATTTTCAGAGATTTGCATCGGACAGTTGCAAAAAGTGGACGTTAGTGCACTACAAGACCCACTACCTATAGGTAGCGGGAATTCGCGGGCGTGTCTGGGATAAGATGGAGTTCATATTGTGCGTAGAAGTAGAATGCAGAGGGTGCGCAAGTACAAGCGAGATAACGAGAATCTGAGAAGTGAAGTTCATATTCATTTTGCGGGAGCAATTGGACGAAACGCAAGGAAGAGAGCAGAGGGGGAGAGAGACTCAATCTAATCAGATCGCACAGCCACGAAAACCATTATCCCACGGTCACAAAAGGCTTGTAGAGTCCATCATTCTTCCTAGCTTTCCCACGCCTCCCGACCCGTCGCAAGAACTAATTTGTTTTCTTCACAAAAACTCTCGACGAGGACTATTACATCTTTAATGCAGCCCATGCAGGGAGTACTTGTGCAGGGCATTCAAAAATGCGTGCCTGGAATGTACGTCAGTGTATGTCGGATTCTCGGAAGGCCCGGCGTGAGTCCTCTCTGTCCATTCTTTGATCACTCCTGGCACGCTGTGGCGGCCATACAACATGTTCTTCACGGCTTGCGTGGAGTATTGGTATGCCATGCGTGTGCTTTGCGATTGGTGTCCTGCCATAGTCGGTTGCCGATAGCTGCGTTGTGTGGATTTTATGTTCACAACATAACACGGAATCAACGCAGACCAGAGGAGGTGAACAACTCAATTGCACAACGGTAAATATCAGACAAATGGATCACGGGAATCCAGTCCCAAGTATCAGTCGTACAGCTCGTTCATCTATTGTGAATTGCTGACATTCAAATCTTGAACACAGACACCTCGTCCTTCTCCTCCAGCATCTCGCTCACACGGTCGTGGCGCGGCACGAGCTGCACTTTGTAGGGCATCGGCGTGCGCCCGTTCGCGCCCTCGTACTCATCCAACGAGATTGGGACGCCAGGCACAGGCTTGACCTCAAACGCCCACATCAGGCGTGACATCGCGAGCCACATCTCGCGCTCTGCGACGTGGAAGCCGGGGCAGATACGGCGCCTGCAATTCTACTCAGATCTGGAGGGACAAGTACGAGGGTCGGAGGGGCTCACCCAGCACTGAAAGCCCAGTGGTCGCGCTGTGTCGCGTCAGGGAGGTTGGCGGATTCGAAGCTGCTGAGATCGTCGCCGAGGTAACGGTCGGGGTTGAAGGTGAACCTGTGGCCACATTCGAGTCAATTCGGCCGCTGCGATGCTTGGAAGTAAAGGGTACGCGCGAGTCTGGGTAGCGCTCGTCGCTGTGGTGCAGGCTGTATATGTTGAGTACGACCAAAGTGTCCTTGGGGAGGAACATCCCCTTGTAGACAAAGTCGTTCGTGGAAAAATGAGGCGTCGCCATCCAGAATGGAGAGTGCAGACGCGAAACCTGTGTGCCAACGAATGGTCGGCAGATGCACAAACGGCGGGGCAGCTGCGACACTGACCTCCTTGATCACGGCGCGCATGTACGGCATGTCCTTCTCGTCTGCTGCCGTTGGGTAGTGTTCACGTCCAGCCACACGGTCCATCTCCTCGTGCACACGTGCCTGTATCTCAGGGTACGACGGCAGGAGCGCCAAGAACCACTGTATAATGCCCGCCATCTATTACGCGAGGATCAGCAATCACGCCGCCGTAGACAAACAATAGACACCGACCGAATGCACACCGCCGAGCGTGAATACCGCCGAAAGCATGCACATATCCTCCCAGTCAAGGCGTTCGGCCTCACGCGTCTCGATCACCTTCTTGACCATGCAGTCGGGCACGTCCTCGCCGGCGTCCATGCGCGCTTGCACGCGCAAGATGAGCGCGCCGTAGGTGTCGATGATGTCGTCATGCAGCTTGCGTGCACGAGCGCGCTTCTGCGTCGGGAGATATTCAAGGGGCTTGATGAAGTCGACTGCGTTGGACCAGGGACCTGTCGCGCGAAAGTATTAACCTCGTATGTGAGGACCGTGATGAAATGACGTACCGGTCAGTTCCATGAATTCGTTGGCAAGGGCAAGAGCGCGTTCGGACAGAGGGTCAGCAGCAGACTCTGTACGCGTGCCGAACGAGAGTCGGAACATGTTGCTGTGCCCAAAGTCAGATCGTGATCGGCTGGAACTGCAGCCGCTGCCCACTTGAATGAATACCGGCCCGATGCGTGGGTGGGGTCAACCGGTACCTTGCCCATCTCTCCAGCCGCCCACAGCGACCGAACCAAAATGTGTGCCTCGTAGTCGAGATTGTGCGAGTAGCTCTCCACCATCGCAGGCGTGAGCAGCGTCGCCGCGAGCTTGCGGTGGTGTCTCCTGCACCACGTCTCAGAACCCCCGCGCACGCGGAATGCAGATGCACGCACCAGGTGTCGTTGTACGGGGACCCTGTGATTGCGCGTCCGCGCAGAATGGTCTGGTTCTTGAGGAAGTACATGCGGCGGCTGGAGAAGATCGCGCCGTGGTTGGTGAGCAGGTCGCGCGCAATCACCGGGTCGGAAATGACGGCGGTGAGCTGGTTGCCCATGAAGACCGTGTACAAGCCGCCATATTGATGCGCCCACTTGTGCAGGATGCGCTCGGGATACTTTGGCAGGAAGGCGTAGCGGCTCGGCGGCCCAGGCGGGATGGGCACGCCATCTTTGTTGGTGATGTTCTTGCGGATTAAGAGAGGAATAATGGAGGTGACCGCGAGAACGATAGCTAGGACTACGGCCGAGCGGAAGGAGCTGGTGGGCAGGAGCTGTGGCACTGGCGTCAACAGGAGAAGTCACTAGGATGAGCTGCGTGCGTGACACGTACAGAGGCGGAGACTGGTAGGGAGACTTCGAGGGTCGACGACATCGTTGCTTGATTTCGAGGATGGGACTTTCTGTGTTATTTTGGGATGATGAACCCAACATCACACAGCATATTTATACGCAGACAGTTCCTTGCGAGTGAAGAGATATTAAAAATTCCGCGATGGGCGCGACCGCTCTCTCTCTCGCCATTCGTGCTGTACAATGAGACAAAAAACGCCTACGCCGCTCACCGGGAGATCCTGTGGCTGGCGGCGGCTAGGCTGGCCATGGTAGAACTCGGAGTGGCGGAGCAGCCGGAGCTCCGCTACGGCTCCGGGCTCGAAATAGAAAGTCAGGTGACGTTCTTCGTCACGTGTAATGACGCAATCCGCGTATCCTCCCCTCTAAGCCAAGTTATTTTGCCTACCAGAGCTTCATATGACATCTTAGAATCATAATGAGCACAATTTTCATGTTTCACTCTCCAATAAATGCCTCAACAAGCTCGGGAAGCCGGCTGCGCGTGACGAAGAACATCACCTGACGTTTTCCCTTTCGAGCGTAGCGGGACGCCACTCCGAGTTCTCCCAGTCTTTATGAAGCAGTACTTTGCTTGCTCGTCACTTAGCTTCATAAAGCCTAGGTAACCAGTCTAGGCGGCGGCCATGAACTCTATGATGCCCGATCGGCGGTCGGTCATCGACAACTAAGACGAGTTTGTGATGAGTAGGATGTGGCGCCGAGTGCAGAGTGTCGACCTCGTCCTTGAACTTCAGCTTCAGCGCGGACCCCCGCTATGTTCCATCGGGACCCCTGCGGGTTTGATCCTATCCTATCGACACTCCGTGGGAAGTCGGGGATTGCGCCATAACAAGTCGGAACGCCTATCTTCAAGAATGCGCGGTAGGAAGGGTCGAGGATCTTCAAAAAGATGACACCTAAAGATCCTGAGCCTGCGAAGGTTCGAATACGTCTACTCTGCCTCAGGGAGACTAGACTAGACACCTTCCGAGCTCGCGTCTGCCGTTTTTCGACTTCCCACAAGTGCATAACCAGAATGCGGATACTTGTCGGGGTTCCCGGGTACAAACATCTTGTCACCTATCCTCTCGTACCAGGTTATCGTACCTCTGCTCGCCCTCAAGGCCTGCCGAAATCTTCAGTCAATACCAACTCAATACCTAGCCCTTGCTCTGGAAGACGGCGGAGCCCGAATCTGAAGAAGAAGGCGGCGGTTTTGAGGCGGCTTGTTCACCTCGATGCCACCAAAATTTAAAGAATGCTCTACTACTGCCGCGCTATCACGGTAACACACTTTGAACACCTACCTTGCGCTAGTGCATGGCACATGCTACCGCGCCCTTCGACTCTCACCAGGGAGTTCCTGGCATTCACCCCGATGTGCAACCACTTCACGGATGGTGATATAAAGAGAGCAACGAGGTGCGAGACTAGCTACCAGTTAGTCCGCAGTGATGCTGCACCTCCTGGCCGCGATCCTCGCCGCGGCGCCCCTCGCGCAGTGCTTCATCCGCCGCGCGACACCCTCCCTCCCCGTCCCACCGCCGCTCTTCGCGCGCGATGGTGCGCCCGTTCACGCGCAGTCGGGCGTGGTGCTGCCGCCGCTCACCACGCTGTACACGTTCGACCAGCTCATCGACCACAACAACCCTGGCCTGGGCACGTTCCAGCAACGCTACCTCTCGACGTGGGAGTTCTACCAGCCCGGTGCGTCGCTGTGTTTGCATCCTGTCGTGGGGAGATGCTGATGGGGATGGGCAGGCGGCGTCATCGTCCTCACAACACCCGGCGAAGACAACGCGGACTCTTTGGGTATGTCACTGCGCTCCCCCTCATTCACATTGGATCTCACCGGCGTCATCAGAATATACGGGCTTCCTCACGAACGATTCCATCAACGGGCAAATCGCGCAAGCTCACAACGGCGCCACGGTCGTGCTCGAGCACCGCTTCTACGGGTTCTCGAACCCCTTGCCGGACCTGAGTGTCGAGAGTCTACGCCTGCACACCATCCAGCAGGCGATCGATGACCTGGAGTACTTCGCGAAGAATGTGAAGCTGCCGTTCCCTGGGGGCGACCAGGTCGGTCCGGATAAGGCGCCGTGGGTGCTGGTTGGTGGAAGCTATGCCGGTACGCCAGGCTCATCATACAGGATAAGGCTTCGGTTTACGGAGTTCTGATTCGCAGGTGCTTTGACGGTATTCACCAATGTCAAGTGAGTAGGGCCAACCATATGCACAGACATGATTCTGACCGTTACTTCTTCAGCAAACCGGGCTTATTTGCTGCCTCTTACGCTTCGTCCGCCGTTGTAGAGAGCATCACGTACGCCAGTCAATCATGCCTCCCATTCAATCAGACCCGTTGACGCCCTGGCAGTGACTTCTGGTTGTTCTTCGAGCCCGTCCGGGAACACATGCCACTGAACTGCTCGCTGGACGTGCAGGCTGCCATCACCCGCCTCGACAGCATCCTGACGGGCGAGAACCAGACCGCCATCGATGCGCTCAAAGCGTCTTTTGGCATGGAAGACGTCGTGCACCTAACAGACTTCGCCGGCGCGTGTAAGTACCTCACCATGTTTGTGGGGGGTGCACGCTCACACAGAGACACCGCAGTGGCGAGCAATCTGGACAATTGGCAAGGCCTGGCCCCTGGCGTGGACGCATCGTTTTTCTACGACTTCTGCGACGCTTTGGAGGTCGTAGATGGCGTGAACGCGGGCCCGAAGGGTCGTGGCGGTGAGTACGCCCTCGCGGCGTGGGCCAAATACTGGAAAGACGGCTATCTCGCCGAAGGTGAGTGCCACCATGATGAATCACGACGGCTCGCGCTGAAACCAGCCCGAAGTTTGTGGGGATTTGGATGCGGAGTAGGCTTCAGAGATCCTGATGTCACATGTGCACATGGGCTGACCTTGCCTTGTTGCCAGGACATGCTTGGGAAGCTACAACGCAAACGCCACGGTCTTCACAAGCACAGATATCAACAACTGGTGGCGCTCGTGGACGTGGATTAGGTAGGTGCTCTCTCGGCTATGCTCGCCTTCCGCCCGTGCTGACACCTGCGGCGCCGGTTTGCAGCTGCAACGAAATGGGCTTCTTCCAGGAATCCGCGCCAATTTCGCACCCGACAATGTTGTCCCGCACGTTGCATATTTCCATCGATGAGGTGCGCGACCACATTCCGTATTTGCAACTTTGGCGCTGACTCTGGGCTGCTCTGGGGCGCAGCGAATTTGCCAGCAGTTGTTCCCTACTGCGTTCCCGCGGCCGCCCACGCCGCAGGTAGAGCGCACGAATGTCGCATACGAGGGATGGAACGTGCACTCCAAGCATCTGTACTTGGGCACCGGACAGCGTGAGCACCAATCTTCCCCTGTCTGTCCGAATTATCCCACTGAGCTCTTTTGAATCGTAATACAGGCGACACCTGGCTGTACTCGACCGTGTCCTCGCCGTTCACCTTTGTCCCGGACACTCTGGAGCAATCGATCGGTCTGAGCGCAGGCGGCTTCCACTGCTCCGATCTGTACACGGTGTACGGATTGGCCGATGCATCGGTCCTCGCAGTGCAGAACAAGGGCCTCGCTGCGATCGCGAGGTATTTGGCGGAGTGGAAGCCTGCAAACTTATAGGAAGAATTGAGGCAGGGCGGTTGTGCGGCCCGATTGCATCGATGTGACTGAAGAAACGGTACGGATGCTGGAGGAGTTGGTGAATACGGAATTTACGTGACAAGCGGGTTTCAGGATTTGACTGACTGACTCGGACGTGATGTATGTTGGGTCAGACGAAGGTGGCATGGATGGGGTACTGTAGTACGATCTAGTAGCTTTAGCTTACCGATGTTTGCGCTCAAATGGTGTCACACCAAACGATATTTTGATCTGATTTCTTTTGCAAATGATGTCGCGTTCGTCCTTTTTGCTTGACCACAAGTACTGTCCCCGGCCATGAGCGACGGAAAGAAAAGGAGGTGGACTATTCGCTTTACCTTGTCACGGGCAGGGACCTCCTTCCTCCAGGCCAGGTCTGTCTCCGACTTTCTTGCGCAGATCAACAGATCATCTGAGCTGCCGCTGCACTGCCCGTCGCGTAGCGTTGCGGGAAAAACCTGAGTTTTTCCCCGAAAACGTTTTTCCCCGGTAATGTACCTGTATAGTACCGGTACCATACCTGCCCTGCCCTGGGCCCCAATATACCCGGTACAATACCTCCAGCACGTGATGTGTGTCGGCCCCTCCGGCGCCCGGCGCCGGCCCATGAGCCATGAGGCTCGCAGCCTCGCACGCAGACATGGCCGGCAGTCGTAAGGTGGTTGTGCAATGCTACGCGGATGTTTAAGGAGGTATTAGACACATCCCGCCTCGGCATGGGATAGTTGCAAGAGTGTTGTATGCAGCAACGTGTGTATGATCGACCCGTTGCTGTGATCGACATTTACACTCCGTAGTGAGTGACTAAATGAGGGCGCAATCTTCACCTTCGACACTGGCCTAGCACATTTTGCCAACCCTCAAAACTGTCAAATGGCGGACGACGAGGTCATCCACGACATCGACTCATTTCAAACTCTGGGTGATATCCTCAAAAGAATACCCATTCCCGACGACATTAAACATGTCCTACTACCCACACCAGCCCTGCGCAATGCCGATATCCAAAATTTCCCTGTCCCACCGGAGGCGAACGCGCCGTCTCTGCTCCAGCAGAGCACACTCTTCTCGAAGGGCCAAAGCTTCATAACGGCCGCAAATGCAATGGTCCTGCTCTCTAGGCCGATGCCGCCGCACACCGAGGTGTTGGAAATCCTGCAAAACCGCGTCATCCCCGCCCTAGAGACAGGCTATGCTTGCCTGGGCTATCCTGTTCAAGAGTCGGTCACTCAACAAACACTCAAAACCCCGATGTGGGTTCTCACCTACTGGTACGAGGTCCGGCGCATACTCGCTGCCAAGGCGCGCCTTTCTCTGGCCACTGCGTGGTTGAAGACTTGGACCGAGGGCTTGCTCAACGACGAGGTGAAGTCCCTTGCTGCAGACACGTCAGCACTCCTCGACGACTGGCCATGGGACGTACCCCTCCCAACGACGATGGGCGTCGATCCAAAGACGCTTACATCGTACTGTGGTCGGCGTTGGCTGGCGGCGGAGCATATGGATCAGCTGGGGATGCTGCTAGGTCATCGTCTGCAAAGACAAGGCAAGCCGGCATGTATACTGCCGAGTGCGGCATCAGTCAAGCTCATTGACACGTACCGCAACCGCGCACGACTCAATGCTAGCGGAACATCTTACCAATCAATGCGCGGCATCACTCCCCTACGATTGGCTGGCTCGCAGCTGCAAGATGGATCACTCAAGGAGGTTGGAATGACGATCGGGGTGCGGATCGATGGCGCGGATGTGCTCTTGCCAGCAGCCGTACACGAGACAAATCACTGGGTGTCCGTTGCGATCAGCGTAGAGCCACACACGGCTTTCTATGCTGATTCTCTTGGACGGAAGCCGCCCCGCGAGCTGTTGGAGATGATAGAATGGTGGTTAGGACAACACGGAGCGACTGGGCCGCTTTCACTCAACGTGTTACCATGCACCCCACAGCTCGACAGCTTCTCCTGCTCTGTCCTCAGCCACAATTCTCTTGCTCACCATCTCATCCCCGACGACATCCATCTCCTCTCGGATACAGACTGTGTCGTGCAACGCATTCGACACCTTGCTGACATAATGTGTTACCTACGTGACATGGTCAGTGCGCGCTCAGCTTCACTTACTTGCGGACTCGACTCACCGACAGTGCAGGACAGTCTCAAATACAAGTCCAATATGCTAGCGCCTGGCATGCTTATACGGGCAAGTGCGCACACATCGGCGTTCACGAAGCCGCAGTTATTGAGTCTAGAAGGCGTCGTTAAGAGGCGACTGAGTGTAGCCACCAATGTCACGCCACTCACCGTGCCAGCCAAACGCACGAAGAAAAATGCCGCTTCGAAAGGAAAGGAACCGGCGGAGAGTTCCGGCAATGCGGGGAGCAAGCAGCAGTGGGACGAGGTCTTCAAACCGGCGCCGTTGAATCTGCATATTGCTGGAACGTCAACTGTAAGTGCCCAAAGAGGTTGTCAGCGCGCGACAGCAGTAAGTAACAGAAGCTTTGCTTACAGGTTGCAAAGCGTTCGGGCGGAAACACAGTCGCTACGCACAAGCAGCCTAGTAGTTCACCGGTACTGCAAGACCAGCAGCTCGATGAACAGAAATCAGATGCCGAAGGAGTTGCGGACGGCGCAGCTCCGTATGTGAACGAGATGGGGGAAGAAGATGGGAGCGACATGGAGATTGAGCTTAACCCTGGTGACCTTGTCAAATGGGTGCAGCCGAAGAAGGATGCGCGCCGGGGAGGACGGCCGCCGGATCCTCTGATGGACGCTCTCACCGAGGCTTGCTATCGCCGCGACAATCCAACTACGCTGCTCTGGCGCTGTGTCGGAGGTCCTGATAACCCTTGCCATCATACTTTCCGACATCGAGCGTTGATCCGAGTCGTTCGTCATGCAAAGGACTGCCCCAAGCTGTCCTCAGAGCTGCGGGAGAAAGTGCACATACATTCAGCTGGAAAGGCACTGTCTGCGCAGGTCCAGGAGCTCACCAATTCGAAAGGATCCATGATGGTTGCGAAGGAACTAGGAGCTCAAGATGGAATTGGACAAGATGGGGAGAAGCAAGATGCAGGCGCCGCGACACATGCGTTCTTTCGGCAAGCAAAGGCGCTTGGGAAGCTCGAGCGTCACAGAAAGCTCGACCTTGCCATTCTTAAACTCATATGCGTCGCGGGTTTGCCAACATATATCGTCTCGCGCCCGGAGTGGAAGGAGATGCTTGAGATTGCCTTACCATCATATGCACCTTCAACCAGAGACAAGCTCGAATATGAAGGCATCGTAAACGAAGCATCGTGGGTCCGCCGGGAGCAACTCAAGTATCTGCAAGGTCAGGAAGACCTCACTCTCTCCTATGACGGCGGAACTTCGACAGGTCGTGAGTCCTACTGGACTGTACACGTCTCGACCTCAGACCGTGAAGTATACTTGATGGACACACGGGAGGCAACTTCCGAGTCGCACACTGCACCTTGGATTGTTGAGAATGTCGCAAGTCCGGTGCGTGGGCATTGGAACTTAACTACTTCAGCAATTTCTAACAACTTCGCGCAGATTGTCAATGCCATCGGTCCGTCCAGGTTTTCCGGCCTGACATGTGATAGCACGGGTAACACGCGAGCCTCGCGTTCCATTGCAATTCTGGCCCTCATGCCCACTGCGCTCAATCTTGCGGATGTTTGCCATCACTTGAATCGCACAATCCTTGAGATTAATCTCATTGATGTTTTCAAACCGGTGCGCAAACGTCCACACTACCAGCATTAATCAGATCTAATCCGCAACCAGATCATCCGTGTGGTGCGGCAGACAATAACATTATTTCATACCTCGCACGCTGGACATGCAGCCCTCAAGAAAGCTCGTGAAAAACTAAAGACAGGACGCGGCCTGGAGGCTATCGGAAAGACGAGATTCGCAACAATCCCGCTCTCTGCTCGCTCTGTCCATCGGTCCTCAGCTGCGATCAAGAAAGTCATCCGTGAATCGCCTAACGGACTTTATGAGGTACAATTGATGGATCGACTAGACGAAATGACTTGCTGACAACATTCGCAGGAAATTGCTGAGTATTTTCAGCCTGCACCGGATGATCACCAGACATTCAAGTTCGAGTCTGGTCTCTCCCAGTTCATCGCGGCCACTTTGCCTGCAACAAAGGCATTAGCCTGCCTGGAGGCTCTGGAGGCGACTGCTGCCGACGTCTATATATTCTGGCATGCTGTTATTCGTGCAACAGAGGACGCCTTTCAAAATCCTAGGCTGTATTTTGACGCTGAGGTCGCGAACGCCATCCGCGGCATCCTCAATGCGCGACATCGCCAACTCTTTCTGGATGGCAACATAGCTAATAATGCATACCTTGCTGCAGCATATCTGAACCCTGGTTAGAGCCATTCTTTTGCTTGCATCTCGTCGCTGTCTTATGTGTGCATCAATCAGATCTTATCACGTCGGACCTGTGGCTACCGGAAGGCGAGAAGGTGACACTCATTGGTGTTCGGCATCCATCAATTTTCGAGTCCGTTGTCCGCTTCTTAGCCAACATCGGAGAGAAAGAGATCGTTCATGGCCATAAGAAGGCATTCTTGAAGTGGGCAAAAAAGGGAAATCATTTACAGCCCAACTTCACAGGGAAACTCTAGCCTATGCTCGACACCAGTTCCCATTCGATCATCCGCTCGACGATACGGTTCCGCAGGCGGTCCTTAAGTGGTGGAAGGGCCGTGTTGGCTCTGATAATGTGCACATCCTTCCGGTACGTGTTCGTGTCCGTATGATTCACCGAGCGCTGCCGACTGATGCTGTCATGAATAGCATCTCGCTATCAAACTGTATTCCGTCCGAGTCAACTCCATGCCCGATGAACGGACTGGCTCTACATTCACATGGCTTACTCCAAAGCATAGGAATCGGCTATCCGTGCATAACATGTCTGCAATGACTCAAGTCCGACAGTACCACATGTCTAAGAGCAAGGTAAGCAACCTCCGTTCTTTATTGAAGTACACAGTGTTCCAACCATTCGAGCAGGTGCGCGCGCACACTAATCAATTCCCTTCGGTCAAGTTCTACAACATCGAAAAGAAGGTATTCCCCTCTTCAGAAAACGCACCCGCACCGATGTCGGACGAAGAAGACGACAATGACGACAATGACGTTCAAGGTGAAGACCTGGCAGAACCGTACGAACCTGCCAATGCTTTCATCAAGATGCCTCACATCAACCTGAGGTCTGCAATTTTATCTGATGTCCTCGCGGAGGAAGCTCAGCTTCCTGCACGTCGGAACCCTGCTGTCGGAGTCAGTGCAGGTCAGGCTAGGGACGAGAGCATACCAGATTCTGATGAAGAGGACAATGATTTCAGCACAGATGCCTTGTTTCAATAAGCCTCCCGAGGTTTCAGTATGTATTGTACGCGTTGTTACAATGTACGCTCGAGTGCTGCGGCAGCCTTGCAAAAGCCGCGTCTGCTGACAAATCATGACACTTGTGTAGCAGGCAGCAGCGAATTCGTACAGGTCGGGGCACCTACGGCTAAGCTCTGGCAATTTGGCTATGGATACATACACTGCTAAATCTTCATCTGATGCATTGAAACCATTCCAAATCCTCGTGTGTACGCGAAAATCGAGCTGCTACTGCGTGGGAACTAAACATCACGTGACTATTTCCCTGGTACGGTACCGGTTTGATACCTCCCCGGCTAGGAGCGCCACCGGTACCTTACCGGGGGGATACTGGCCAGAGGTTTTTCCCGCAACACTACCGTCGCGCGCGCGCTCCTTGAGTCCGCCAGGCAAGCGCGACGACGACCGCGCACGTGAACGCCGCGGTCCGCAATGCCGGCCCTTCGTGCGATTAGGATCGCCCGGGCCGGTCATGTTCCGGGACTGAACTGCGCTGCGCCGACTCCTCAGGTTGAACACGACCGTCATGGCCCACGGAGGGCTCAGCGTCCTCACGCAGGAGCAAGTCAACAAGGTCGGCACTCCGTAACGAGCTTTACAACGTCACTCACTTCGCCTCAGTTTTATACAGACGGGTGCGCACCGTCAAACGATCACGTCGTTAGTACGAGTGTGTCAACTTGAGACAACAGCTACCTCGTTGTGCCCAAGTTCCTCGCACCAGAGGACACGGATGCGCTTCTGCTGCGATCCAAGGCGCTTTTGAGCGAATTCAACATTGATGATCACCCCCTCGTGCGTCACATTTCCTAACCTTAAACCACTTGTCATTGCTCTCATACCCCCAGTCATACCTCCAAGACATGCTCACGAAAACGTCCTCCTGGTATCTTGTAGACTAAGTTCACAACAAGCGACAAGAATCACGTTGGCGATGACTACTTCCTGAACTCGGGTGATAAGATCCGCTACTTCCTCGAGGAGGACGCTGTCGACTCGTCTGGCAAGTTGAACCGTCCCAAAGACAGGGCGGTGAATAAGATTGGTCATGGTGCGTCTCTTTCTATCCATCTTCCTCTGGAATTTAGCTGATAACCCGGCGTCAAGGTTTGCACGAGCTCGAGCCGGCGTTTCGCAAGGTCACGCTCGATAATGAGAAGCTGAGGGCGCTGGTGCGTGATCTTCAATTTCACCACGACCCAGTAGGTGCGAGCCTTTCCATCTTTGTGCAGTATACAAGCGTCCTGACGGAGTGTTCCAGCGCTGCAGTCTATGGTCATAACCAAGCAGCCTCAGATCGGCGGCGAAGGTGCGTGCTTGTCATGCCGACACCCTGCACGTCTTCTCATGTGCTTCTTCAGTCCCTGAACACAACGACTCGTACGTTTTCCTCTCAACTTCTAATCGAAGACGTGCTCAATCGTTCTACGGTTTTCCTGGCCGTGAAGGACATTCCTTGTGAGTTACGGCTTTCCCTTCGCTCGACAGACGAGATCTTACGTGCACCCATAGTATACCAATCCACCAAGTGCGCTCGGTTTCTGGCTACCGCTCGAACGCTGCACTGCGTCCAACGGGGCGCTGTCCTTTTTACCTGGCTCGCACCGCACAACCCACGTCACCAAGCGCTTCGTACGGCTGCCTTCTGGGGGCACGGGCTTCGAGGCGCTTCCTGCCCCCGAGAGCGCCCCACCCTCCGGCGACTACGTCCTCGAGGAGTGCGAACCAGGTCCGCATACGCGTCCTCGAACAAAGACACTGACGGATACGGCATGTGTAGGCGATCTGGTCCTGATCCACGGCACAGTGCTGCACAAGTCACCGCGCAACTTGAGCGACAAGACGCGCTTCGCCTACACGTTCCATATGGTCGAGTCGCCGCCGCACGCGGTGTACGACGAGAAGAATTGGTTACAACCCACCGAAGGCATGCCTTTTTCGCGTGTCCTGGACGTTCCGAACCCGACCGTGCGTGCCCTGGCGTGAGCTGCGTGCAAGTAGCAGTAGGGTAGGGTGCACCATAGAAAGGGCTGCATGGACTGAGAATTGTATGTTGATGTTGTCTACAGATGTGTACACCAATGTAAGTTTCGTCCGAGATATATCGCGCACAGTATACATAAGCCGCTCTCTACATCACGACCTCGAGCTTCGCTCTCTCCCTCACCTTCTCAGGCGTCAGCGCCGCCAGCTCATCGATCAGCGCGGGCAAGAACGTCCCCGGCCCACGCACCGCGCCCTGCTCGACCGCGAGCTCCGCCGCGATCGTCAGCGCAAGCGTGCCCGCGGCTGCCGCGACGAGCATGTCGCCTTGCACGAGCGTACCGGACGCCTCGGGGCGCGGCGCCGCAGGCGACGCGGCGATGGATGCGGCGCCGCAGAACGTCGCGACGGTGGTGCCAAGGATGCATCCGGAGCCAGTGATGTCGGCGAGCAGCGCGTGCCCGTTGGCGAGCCGCAGCACGGTCGCGCCGTCGGAGATGTAGTCCACGGGCCCGGAGAGCGCAACGATGCAGCCTGCGCAGGTAATCAGACTAGTGTGGGGAAAAGAAACGGGGTGCGGGGGCTCACGTTCGCGTTGCGCGAGCGCGCGCACGACGCCGGCTGCATCCTGGAAGCCGCCGACGCTGTCGACGCCCTGCGCCTGCACCTCGTCGAGCTGCGCGAGCGCGCCGATCTCCGCCGCGTTGCCCTTGATCACCGTCGGCTGCCACCGATCCAGCAGCTCTACCATACCCAACCGATACATATGGTCAGCCCCTCTGACTCTGTTCTCGGCGCGCAACGCAACTCACCGCCAGCGGTCTTGCGCCGGAACGCGGTTGCGCCGACGCCGACGGGGTCGAATACGACGGGCTTGCCGCGGAGGTTAGCGTGCGCACCGGCCTCGAGCATGCCCGGGAGGTCGCCGAGCGTGCCAAAGTTAACGAGCAGCCCGCCGCGCGCGTGCGCGAGCTCCGCCTGCTCGACGGCGCCCTCCGCCATGATGGGCGACGCGCCGAGCGCGAGCGTGACGTTCGCGGACTGCGTCTTCACGACATTGTTCGTGATCTGCATGGGCGGAATCAGGTTTAGGTGGGGAGCGGGGGGTGGGGAGCGGGGGGTAGGGTGTGGCTGACCTGGTGGGCGAGCGGCTTGGTGCGGCGGACGGTGGCGACGAGTGCGGCGGCGGCTTCGATAACCTTGCGACTCGTGTACGCCGATGAGGGGGAGAAGCTAGTGCGCCCGCGCGGAAGGGCCGCCCACGCGCGGATGGTCGTCGAAAGTCGTTGCGCAGCTCCAAAGGGCTCAGTGGATGCGACGATGTCCGACACAACCGCGACGCCGTCGAGCGCATGGCCCGAGGGCGTCTGCGTTCCGTGCAGTACCCTGAGAACATTCGTCGATTTGATGCCTCCTGCAGCGTTCTCAGTGTCGGTATGCAGCGCAACTGGAAACGACGCACCGATCGCGACAGACTTAACGCCCTTGCCCTCGAGCACCTCGAGCATCTCCTGCACGCCCTTCACGCCGCGCACGCGCCCCTCCTCGCTCACGTCCTTCGTGCTCGTCGCGTACACCGCGCCGAGCCCGACATAGTCTGCCCCGTCGCGTACCGCGGCGTTCACGTGCGCGGTCGTCGTCGCGGTGACACCGAAAATGCTGCCCGGCGGGAGGAGCGCGCGCGCGACGGGCAGCGGCATGTCCGTCTGCCCGAGGTGTACGCCTGCGGCGCGCACGGCGAGCGCGATGTCGATGCGGTCGTTAATGAGCACGGGGACATTGTATTTATCACAAAGCGCGATGGTCTGGCGCGCGATCTCAAGGAACTGGGTGGAGCCTGAGGTGAGTTGTGAGAGGATGGGAGTCGAAAGATGGTACATACGTCTAGGGTTTCCGCATGCTTCTCTCGCACTTGGACGATGGTGACGCCGCCTTTGAGAGCCTGGGTTGATATGTCAAGATCTTGGTTTGGTCATCCAAATTGCGGAAGCGTGCGTACGTCTTCCAGTGACCCGAGGTAAGTCTGCAGCAGCTCAGATGATCTGTTGATCTGCGCAAGGAAGCCGAAGACGGACCTTGCCTGGAGGAAGGAGGTCCCTGCCCGTGACAAGATAAAGCGAATAGTCCACCTCCCTTTTCTTTCCGTCGCTCATGGGGACAGTGTGGTCGAGCAAAAAGGACGAACGCGACATGTTGCCAAAGAAATCAGATCAAAAGATCATTTGGTGACATCGTTTGAACACAAATCCATTAGTTTCTAGTAGATTGACTTGTGACATCGGTAAGCTAAAGCTACTAGATCGTACTACAGTTACTAGATCGTACTACAGTCACCTTCGTCTGACCCAACAGACATCGCGTCCGAGTCGTCACACTTGTCAGTCAAGCCTGAAACCCGCTTGTCACGTAACATTCCGTATTCACCGACTCCTCCAGCATCCGCACCGTTCCTTCAGTCACATCGATGCAATCGGGCCGCACAACCGCCCTGCCTCAATTCTTCCTACAAGTTTGCAGGCTTCCACTCCGCCAAATATCTCGCGATCGCAGCGAGGCCCTTGTTCTGCACTGCGAGGACCGATGCATCGGCCAATCCGAACACCGTGTACAGATCGGAGCAGTGGAAGCCGCCTGCGCTCAGACCGATCGATTGCTCCTGAGTGTCCGGGACAAAGGTAAACGGCGAGGACACAGTCGCGTACAACCAGGGATCGCCTGTATTATGATTCAAAAAGCTCAATGGATAATTCGGACAGACAGGGGAAGATTGGTGCTCACGCTGTCCGGTGCCGAGGTACAGATGCTTGGAGTGCACGTTCCATCCCTCGTATGCGACATTCGTGCGCTCTACCTGCGGCGTGGGCGGCCGCGGGAACGCAGTAGGGAACAACTGCTGGCAAATTCGCTGCGCCCCAGAGTAGCCCAGAGTCAGCGCCAAAGTTGCAAATACGGAATGTGGTCGCGCACCTCATCGATGGAAATATGCAACGTGCGGGACAACATCGTCGGGTGCGAAATTGGCGCGGATTCCTGGAAGAAGCCCATTTCGTTGCAGCTGCAAACCGGCACCGCAGGCGTCAGCACCGGCGTAAGCCCTTAAGGCGAGCATAGCCGAGAGAGCACCTACGTAATCCACGTCCACGAGCGCCACCAGTTGTTGATATCTGTGCTTGTGAAGACCGTGTCGTTTGTGTTGTAGCTTCCAAAGCATGTCCTGGCAACAAGGCAAGGTCAGCCCATGTGCACATGTGACATCAGGATCCCTGAAGCCTACTCCGCATCCAAATCCCCACACACTTCGGACTGGCTTCAGCGCGAGCCGTCGTGATTCATCATGGTGGCACTCACCTTCGGCGAGATAGCCGTCTTTCCAGTATTTGGCCCACGCCGCGAGGGCGTACTCACCGCCACGACCCTTCGGGCCCGCGTTCACGCCATCTACGACCTCCAAAGCGTCGCAGAAGTCGTAGAACACTTCCACGCCAGGGCCCAGGCTTTCCCAATCATACAGATTGCTCGCCACTGCGGTGTCTCTGTGTGAGCGTGCACCCCACAAACATGGTGAGGTACTTACACGCGCCGGCGAAGTCTGTTAGGTGCACGACGTCTTCCATGCCGAAAGACGCTTTGAGCGCATCGATGGCGGTCTGGTTCTCGCCCGTCAGGATGCTGTCGAGGCGGGTGATGGCAGCCTGCACGTCCAGCGAGCAGTTCAGTGGCATGTGTTCCCGGACGGGCTCGAAGTACGCCCAGAAGTCACTGCCGCGGGGTCAGCCGGTCTGATTGGATAGGAGGCATGAATGGCTGGCGTACGTGATGCTCTCTACAACGGCGGACGAAGCGTAAGAGGCAGCAAATAAGCCCGGTTTGCTGAAGAAGTAACGGTCAGAATCACGTCTGTGCATATGGTTGGCTCTACTCACTTGACATTGGTGAATACCGTCAAAGCACCTGCGAATCAGAATTCGTAAACCGAAGCCTTATCCTGTATGATGAGCCTGGCGTACCGGCATAGCTTCCACCAACCAGCACCCACGGCGCCTTATCCGGACCGACCTGGTCGCCCCCAGGGAACGGCAGCTTCACATTCTTCGCGAAGTACTCCAGGTCATCGATCGCCTGCTGGATGGTGTGCAGGCGTAGACTCTCGACACTCAGGTCCGGCAAGGGGTTCGAGAACCCGTAGAAGCGGTGCTCGAGCACTACCGTGGCGCCGTTGTGAGCTTGCGCGATTTGCCCGTTGATGGAATCGTTCGTGAGGAAGCCCGTATATCCTGATGACGCCGGTGAGATTCAATGCGAATGAGGGGGAGCGCAGTGACATACCAAAAGATTCCGCGTCGGCTTCGCCGGGTGTTGTGAGGACGATGACGCCGCCTGCCCATCCCATCAGCATCTCCCCAGGACAGGATGCAGACATAGCGACGCACCGGGCTGGTAGAACTCCCACGTCGAGAGGTAGCGTTGCTGGAACGTGCCCAGGCCGGGGTTGTTGTGGTCGATGAGCTGGTCGAACGTGTACAGCGTGCCGAGCGGCGGCAGCACCACGCCCGACTGCGCGTGAACGGGCGCACCATCGCGCGCGAAGAGCGGCGGTGGGACGGGGAGGGAGGGTGTCGCGCGGCGGATGAAGCACTGCGCGAGGGGCGCCGCGGCGAGGATCGCGGCCAGGAGGGGCAGCATCACTGCGGACTAACTGGCAGCTAGTCTCGCACCTCGCTGCTCTCTTTATATCACCATCCGTGAAGTGGTTGCACATCGGGGTGAATACCAGGAACTCCCTGGTGAGAGTCGAAGGGCGCGGTAGCATGTGCCATGCACTGTCCCTAGGTAATTCTTTAAATTTTGGTGGCATCGAGGTGAACAAGCCGCCTCAAAGCCGCCGCCTTCTTCAGATTCGGGCTCCACCGCCCTTCCAGAGCAAGGGCTAGGTATTGACTTGGTATTGACTGAAGATTTCGGGAGTCCCTTGAAGGCCGAGCAGTGGTACGATAACCTAGTACGACGCCGAGCGAGGGGAATGTGACAAAATGTTTTGTACCCGGGAACCCGACAAAGTTACAAACGGGTCTTCCCGAAAACTTGTGGCGCTTACAAGTGTTTATCTTACAGTAAAGCTCTCACGGTTACGACTTGCCCGGAATATATTCAAAACATTTATGGGGATTGATCACCACAACATGTTGACATCAATCTCACGCGGATGTTGTAGTTTGGATACTAGGCATACATGCGCACAGTCAGAGGCATGGTTGATTGGGTGGAAACGGCAATAGGCCTAGGGTTTGGTTCTCCTGCAGCGTTCTGAGTCAGTGTGGATATGCAGCCCAACTGGAAACGACACACCGATCGCGACAGACTTGACACCCGTGCCCTCGAGTACCTCGAACATCTCCTGCACGCCCTTCACGCTGCGCACGCGCCCCTTCTCGCTCACGTCCTTTCTCGCCCAGTGAGTCATTCCCCGCATCCTCTAGACTGTCTACGATCTAGTACTACTGCCCGGCCTCAGAGCACCTCGTTCTCGACAATGCATCAACTAACCAGGAAAACTTCAAGCTTCAAGCTTCCGCCCTCAGCACCCGCACCCTCTCCTCCAGCCTGCGCTCACGCTCCTCCAACACCCTCTGCTCCTCCTGCAGCTCCTCCTCGCGCTCGCGCACCTCGCGCTCCCTGTGCACGAGCATCTGCTCCCGGTCCGCAAGCAGGCGCTCCAGATCCTGCAGAGTGACCCACCCGTAGCGCGCATTGCGTACGAAAGTCGCTTGCGGCAACGCGACGCACTCGAGCGTCGTGCATGCACCGGCCCAAAGCGCCGGTAGCCCAGGCGTGAGCGCGGCATCGTGCAAGGCGTCGGATTTGTTCTTGACAGGAGCATGAGGGATCGGAGGGACTTGAATTGCGCGAGGATTGGAGGCAGCCCGTCGAGAAGTTCCTACACGAAGGGTGAGTCTGTGCTGTATCTATGGGAGAATTTGCGAGCAGCTCACTTTCGTCACTGATCCGCTCACCGCATGCAGCGCGAGATTGGAGAGGCCCCCGAGGCTGCGCGGAATGCACTCGAGCGCCTCGAGTACCGTCGCCGCGCCTTCTGTCAGGTGGCTGATAATCTGCAGGCTTCGCACCGGGCCCCGCGAAAATCCCACGATTTGCATCGTCGTCTCGAGCACGGCCGCATTCAGCAACCACGGGTGCACGAGGCACAGCTCAACCTCCTTCACCGGGCGCCCGGGAACGAGCATGGCGAGAATGAGCGGGGACGCGGAGATGCGGTGGAGGGCCGGCAGCGCGTCGATATGGATAGTGGTGTGCGGGCGGTCTGGTCCGCAGAAGAGTGCGGTCTTGAGCGACGGCTGCGTCAAGAGAAATTGGGCGAGCATCTTGTCAAAGTCGCAAGAGACGGTCAGCTTCGTCAACTGGAAGGAAGGCGATTTGGGGAGATAAAAGGCGGTCGGACCCGGTAAAAGGAATGATAGAGAGGTCAGGGCCGGCATACGGGATAGTGCGCGCTGGAGAAGCGAGTAGAAGGAGCGTAGCAGCTTGCGCATGCGCGAGTGCACGTCGATGTCGCCGATCTCGAACGTGCGCACGTATTCTGCCAGTGCAAGTGCAGATGATGAGGGCGATGCGAGTGTGGTCAAGCAGCGAACAGTCGCTGCGAGGGGCAGGGGTGGGATATGGCGGTAGAAGATACGCGTTGAGAGGGAGTGAAACAGTCGCGAGGTGAGGGCTAGGGACGGGAGTGCATCCAGAGCGAGGAAGTTGAATATATGGTCGAGGAGCTCTGGAGGCATTTGGGGTATAATTGCGGGAGTGAACTGTAATGATGATGATGGTGCGTCATTAGCCATGAAGTCGATGGTCGCAGAGTAGATGTATGTGCTGCGATGCTCGCCTCAGATAAGATGACCTCGTTGGCGGCAGAAGCGCTGGGAGAATTATTCCCAGATCCGGCCTCTAGGGTAACGTCAGTGTGACTGAGTAAAGGGTAGCTCTCGTCGCTCGTGCGGTAGAGAAGCCCGATGTCAGTTTGAGGGTGTGCGGAGGAGTCATGTTTGGGGTCAAGCCCTGCTGCAGAGGGTACGGCACCGGAGGCCTCGCGATGCCAACTTCAGTCGATGGTAATGAGGTAGTGGATGAATATATCCTGTACCTTTCGTATCGAAGACCTTGAGGAAGAAAAGGGTTCCTCTTCATTATTGTCAAAGAGCACATCGAGATGGTTTAGAATGGGTTGGTCGTCTTCGATGATTATTGGTTCCGTGGATGTGATACCGGAATTTCGAGGACGCGCTGTGCTACCCGAAGCCCTTGGCCGAGGATATTCGAACTTCGAGAGTTCAACTTCAGACGTAATGCGACAAAAAAGCCGAGACTTACATCGTAATCATGTGTGTGCTTCGCTACAGAGCGTGCATCCTTGGTTGCTGTGTCAAGAGGCCGTTGTGCCTCCGGCCGTGTGACACCATTGATACTCTGCTACAGCTCAGACTTCATGCGGGTGCGAATGGAGATCAATACGCACCTGGCTTGCTTGTGCACACACTTCCACCAATTCCCCACCCTCCTCGGCTGTGGTGAACGATTCGTCGTCACCAACGTTTGTGTGCTCGTCAGAAAGCGCGTCGCCGCGTTTTACTTGGACATCGTCCTCCTGGGCATGTCTTTTCTCCATCGGTACGTGCGATATTGACCCCACTGGCATTGCAGAAGTGGGGGAGGATGTGGCCCGTAGTGCTAGATTTTGTTGATCTGCACTAGCGGCAGCCCTGCTGCGGTGTTGTAGCCCTGACGCGCGCGACTCGCTCTCTGACCGGGGAGAACGGGCCAAACGCAGCAACGGACCCGCAAGCTTGGAGAGCATGATAGTCTGGGGAGTGGTTAGGGTATGCGCTGGGCGCGCGAGACTCGAGTTACGAGCGCGCACGCGCACGTGATGTGAATCTGATATATCAGAGTTTACCTACCGGGACCGTTGAACAATATGTACGGTACCAGGCTCCGACTGGATCTGATCCAAACGCGACGCTCATAGCGGAAGCGCACATGAACACCTGCGTCCCAAGAGCGGTATAAGGGGTTGGGCGGGGTATCGCGAAGTAAATGTATTGGGCTAAAAGTAATGCTGGCGAGGAGCATAGACATACGGGCGAGTAATCCTATCCTTGCCCTGTGATCTGTCCTTGGTGGACCGCGCTAATTATTTTTGGCTTCATGCATTCCATGCCATCGTCATGGCAATGCAATTGCTACCTGTCAAATACGCCCCAGCGTAAGGCTAGGAGGCTCTGCACCTACATTCAATGCACTCCACGTTGGGCGCGCCCGCAGCATGGTCCTAGAACAGCGCAATTGCCGAGGCGCCTGACGCAGAACGCGGCAACGAAGGCGTCATATTACTGTAATGGTGGCGCAATGGTTGAGTATCAAGTCCTGATAGGAGCAGCGCTCAGCGTAGAGCGTCGCATGAAAGATAGGGACACCTACCATGAATTATCAGACCAGGTGCATCAGCCGATGTCATCGTGTCTGTCATGGCCGCGCCTAGATACACACAACCTCACACCCAAAGACCTGCTCAAAAAGCTCGTAATTGCCGTAGCGTGCGTGATACACGAAACACTGTCTGAATGACACCCAGAAGAGAAAGAAAAAAACCGACGCGCCGCATATCAAGAAATCATTGCTCTGACGCCTGATCCGGCTCGTCAATGTACTCTCCCTGTGCTAGCCGCTGGATCAGATGATCGATCTTCGCCTTGTGGATGCGATGGTGCTCTTGCCAGCCCTTCCACGGATGGTGCGGGTGCTACATGTTACGCCGTCGATTAATCTGGCACGTGGGAAGAGGAGCGTCAGAACGCACCATGCGACCAAATGCCTGGAATAGCTTGTCCGACGTCCCATCCGGCTTGTTGTAGAAATATTTGGCGAGCAGAACATCGTCAGAGCGGCTGTAGCGCATCTTTTTCTCTGGCGCTTGCGGCAAAGGCTCATCTTCTTCGGTGTGATTGAGCTCGTGCTTGTGACGTCGGTAGAACTTCATCCATGAAGCTCGCGAGTGGTGGGGAGCCTGGTGGAAGGTGTGTCAATTGTGAAGCGTTTTGAATTAAACGTGTAAGAGGAATACCTTGGCGGCGATCTCCTTCCAAAAGGCAACCATGTCTAGCTTCCCTAGCGACCTGCTCGGTATGTGAGTTGCACATTCTCGAGGCCATCGAGCAGTACGCTTGCCTTTTGTACTCCAGAAGCCGTATCAAGAAAGCGACGTCCTCATCTGTGAATGCTACGCCTTTCCCTGTGGTGCTTCGGAAGAGCGCTCTCGGCGGCGTAGGGGACCGGGAGCGCATGGTTTCGCCTTCTGAACGCACGCGCGCCTTCGCAGCAACGATCGCACTGGGACCTGGGCCCGCGGAGATTGTCTGCGCCGGCGCCTCCTCCACCTCCCCGCCAGCCTCGTCAGGATCCAAACTCATCGCATATCCACCAAGGCGGATCTGATGCTTATTGCAATACCGACGCCACGAGTAGAACCTGCGAAGCCACACGCCCATGAGGATCCGGCGTGCGCAGACACGCGGCGAACGACCTACGTGTGATGTGGCGCCTTGATTGCGACGCGCTCACAGATCTCGCGCAGGCTCAGCACGAGGCCTTGCTCCTGGCAGAAGTCGATGTACTTTTTCAGGTACATGACGTCGTCCGCCGTGAAGAGGTTGCCGCCGTAGGTGCTCTTGATCACCCGACTTGGCGGCGTTGGCGAGCGCGCCTCGGGATTTCGTCTGTTCACCACGAGGGTGCCGGCGGGCGGAGCAGGGGGTGGCTGTAATGCGGTCAGATGCAAGGAGGGAGCGGCGTTGCAGACGAATACCTGAGTACGTGTACGCTTGCGGCCGCGGGAGCCCTCAACTGCCTCCGGAGCTGGCGAGTGTTCCTCGTTCGACGGCGCGGACGGCCCAGCTTCCATGTACTGTTGCGGGTAAGGCTGCTCATACTGCACAAGAGAAAGTGAGCACGCTAAACACCGCATATACGCAGTTTGCTGACAGGTTGTGAATAGTATTCGGCCCCATTCGGTACCCAGTTCTGGTCCGTATACGCGTACTGGGGAGGTGGACCGGGGACCATTGTATTGGGGGGAGGCGGCCCTGGAGGCGGATACGCGCCATCCCATGCGTCCTCGCGGTACGCACCGCGCGGGCCCATCATCTGTTGTGGCACGACCTGAGGCTGGCCAAGATGCGTCTGCGTCTGTTCAGGGGCAATCCCATTGGCCGCCTGCCACGACTGTGGTGGTCCCGCCGCGTTCGCAGGGTGCATGGCCCCCGGCGGTGCCTGCAGTTGAGGCTGGTACGGTTGGTACGCGAACGCTGGCGGCGGGGCCATGCCACCCGTTGGCTCGACGCCTTGCATCGGCTGGGGCATCTGCGTTTGGAATGCCTCCGGCCCTGCCACCTGAGGTAATGGTACTGGCTGAGGATGTGGGGTTCGCGAAGGCCCTGCTTGCGGCGCGAGTGGCGGGGGTGCCGGCGCTGGTCGCGGGGGCGGCTGGATGACTCTGAGATCGTCGCTATATCAGTACACGACAGGGTCGGCGGCTGGGGGCACGCACTGCTCGTTCCCAGTCACTTTGCAGCCCGCGAAGTTGGTCGAGTAGTTCTGCAGGACACCAGACTTCACACATTCACGGACCCAGCGCGCGTCAAGCACTATCTTGGTCTTCTTGCCCGCATACTGGCGGTAGAGGTTTTGGCCAGACTCTTTGTGCGGGTCGACTACAGATGTTCAAGGCAGACGTAAATTTCGCGCCCTTATCAGCGATCGACGCGTCATTGCGCACCTAGGATATACTGCACGCCACTGTAGCCCTGTGATACTACTCCTCCATTTTTCTGAGGGTATGTGTCAGGCGCGTTATGTACAGGAACCGAAGCGGACAAGACACCGCAGTCGACAACACGCAGGCGACCCAATGGAGGCCACAGTCTACGAATGTGTTCTCCCGATAGATGCAGCCGCAGAGGAAGCAGTCCGCGGTCCAACAACACGTCGAGTTGTCGACAAGCGCGCCCGACGCGCGGGAACGAGCAGAAACTCACCGTAATGAGGTCGACAATGGCGTCGCGGTCGTCGACATCCTTCTGAACATACATGGGCATAGGGGTGCCCATCATGGGCTCCAAGAAAAGGCCATGGGCGGAGACGGTGTCCTGCGGGTCGGCAACATCTGGTTGTTCGAGGTGAGCGCGTCCGTGAGCGGCGTGTGGTGGTGCCATGGGTCTCGGCGAGGGGGGGACTTCGGAAGGTGCGTAGGCTGGAGTCCTAGTCACTAAATCTCAATTAGGGCGGAGTTCCAATTCTCTTTTCTTTCTTCCCACAACCCACCACATTCATATCGACCGCGCAAGCAGGATCGCGAGTGTGCAGCAGGCGTGAAAACAATCGCAACTGACCTTGACAGAAGACAAGCAGGGACATGCATTAACGGGGTCCCGCTTGTACATGTGCCGTGGGACGGTCGAATGCCGTCAGTGTGGCCACTACCTCAGTTGCCGCGCGGAAGTTATCTACGGAAGGCGAGATGTTCTTCCCCAGCTCTCAGGCCGAGCAGTACGTGTGGTCATAGGGTTGCGGAAGCCTCCGCTTGCGTCCACTTCCACTTCTTTGATGGCGGCTGCAAACTTCCCGCAGCTGCCGTACCGCCGTACTTGCTCGCATGCTCATATTTTATCCGAGCGGCTTCATGCATGGTCAGTAAGTTTCTGAATATCGGGACGGTCAGAATGGATATCAACCGGGATGAATTGACCGGCCTAGCTATGAAGCGTCCTCGCATGCTACCGTTACGACCTGTTACCACCCGGCGTGATTTACGATATTTGGGTCCAGGTACGTCCTGTATTCGAGGGTATACAACTCGACGTTATGTAAGGTTACCCAGGCGGTCTATTCTCTGCAGGGTCGCTTGACGTTAAGTACTTCGATCGCACTTCCAGCAAATGCTGCCGGGTGTTGCCTAGAACGACTGCCAAGGTCAGCCACGGAGACCAGTAGTCGTCAACTCGCAGATTTCAAAGGGATGTCGATCCTTGCATATGAATATAAAGCGCCGTACACAGTACTTGCCTTGTCCTATTACAGTGTTTTCCCCCGACTACACAGCTTGCAAGCTGCATACCTTGCGCGTCAGACGGCTGCCGCAACACCATACGAAATGACCAAAGACCTTCAATTCGTGCAAGCTGCGATAAAATTATTTGCCTTTAGACGTGCGCCGCGGGAAACCTATTGCTTTTCCAGTAGTTGTACACATGGAAATTTCTTACGACTCTGTCAGCGTTACACATGATCGGGTTAGTAACCGTAAGTTTGGCGAAATCTGCGTCAAGAGGCAGATTTTCGATCGTTGGAAGAACGTCCGGAATGATGATATAATCATAGGGACTTGCGGTACCGGTTTCCAAAGCGCAAGGAACCCAGCTCTGTGCTACGGCGCGCGGTCCAGGATGTGGGGAAGACCGATACGCGGGGGCAGTGCCGAGCGGTCGTGAGTGGTGATGATATACTTACGGACATGCGATCATCAAAATATAACGCTGGCACCCACGGCCGTCAGACGCATTACCTTTACATTTACATACAGCGTATACAGTACTTATTGGCATGCGTTCCGCAGGGATATTGCGTACAGACAGAGTGTGGCAACGGGATGATGCTCCGGGCGAGGAACTGCAGTGATGGCCGTGTCTGTGGATCAAAGTCGGCAAAAGCGGTACCTGGCACGACTCGATCATGGATCGACACGGAGGAGACGCAGGCTGCGTCCCGAGCGCACGCTGAGAGGCTGGGCATGTGGAATGCTGATGCGGACGCAGAAGGTGATGCACGGCGCACGCACAAGCACAAGGTGTCGCATGGAGGGACTGCCGGCCGGTGAGCGGCCGGCCGGCCGAGTGCGGCGGACTCGGGTGCGGAGGTGAGGGAATTCGGTGTGGGAAAGGCGACCGAAACCGGTGATTGTCGGAGTGTGAAGTTGAGGCCTATCACGGTTACGAGTTGTCCTGCAGCACAGAAGACTCACGGTTGCTCTCCCTCTCTGTTCGCTCTCATCGTCTCCCTTCGTCCACGACGGCCCCCCCGTCCCCTCCCCCGCTCTCTTTCCTCTTCCCGTCATGACATCCGTCGCAGGTCGCAAAAAGTCTATCATCTCTCCCGCCAACGTCGACATGCCCATCGGCAACAATACCCTCCTCAATAAAGCCGCCTCCCAATCCACCTCCCTCTACCAGCAATGCTCGTCCCTCCGCTCTCGCCTCCTTCGCATACGCGCATTCGACCGCTTCTTCGCCATTGCCTCGCCGCGGGACTCCCCGCGCCAGTCCACAGACCCAGTAACACAACTATGGGACTGCTTCGCCCTCGGCACCCCTCTGTGCTACCTCTTCAACCTCCTCCCCGCTCCAGCGAAACCTATTCCCATCGAGACTGATCCTAATATGATTCCCGACATCCACGCCGACAAAACCAAGAAGCGCGCCATCGCTCTTTTCGCCATGCAGGTGAAGCAGCTCGACAACGGCGAGCAATTTACCGTAACAGATTTATGGGATCGTAACTCGACGGATGGGTTTGTGAAGGTGCGTTTACCGCTTCTCTTGTGGTAACAAAGCGTCGTGACACCCTCGCCAGGTCGTCAACACTGTCACACATCTCGTGGACCGTCTCCCCGAGGACGTGTTCGTCGAGCTGTCTCCCCCATCTCCAACCTTAACCAGCCAGGACTCGCTCGACTCCTTGGCACCCGAAACCCCTTTAATGCCCGTACCCGCGAATGCACAGGAGGCTGCGCGGAACAATATCATTCGCGAGTTAGTCGAGACGGAGCGCAAGTATGTACAAGATTTGGAGGTTATGCAGGTACGTCGTAGCGTTCTCCATTCTTCGCGTAGATAAGTCGGAGCTTACTGTCCGGATCTCAGAAATACTCGAACGCTCTGTCGCAGAGCAGCACAATTGATCACGACACGATCCATCTACTGTTCCCGAACTTGAACAAGCTGCTCAATTTCCAGCGCAAGTTCCTCATCCGGTTGGAGAGCACAGCAGAGATGACATGGAGGGATCAGCGCTGGGGCGTGTTATTCGCAGACAACGTGAGTCTCACATGCCCATTTGTGATGATTGTATGCGGTGCTCATTTCGGCCTTCCCATTATCCGTTGCGCGCATTGTTTCCGTGTTGGGCTTTCCATTGCTTCCTAACGCAATTGGGAACAAAAGGAAGAAGAGTTCGCCGTGTACGAACCGTACTGCGCCAACTATACCAACGCATCCGAGTTGATGATTATGGAGGAACAGAATCTCATGGTGCGTGGGCTCTCTTGTCTGGAGGCGTGTGTTGGCAACCACGCCTCGGCAACTCCCGGTCGGTCTCCTGACCAAACATCCATCAATAGAAGTACAGCCATTTGATCAACGCAAAGTCAGAACTCCCCGCCTTTCTAATCAAACCCGTGCAGCGAATCTGCAAATACCCTTTGCTTTTGGACGTGAGCTCACATCTCATCAATATATGATTATCCCGTTGCTGACGTGTTTCGGCACCCATACAGTCTCTCCTCAAGGCGTCTTCTCCGGCCGAATACCCCCACTACGAAGAGCTGAAGGCCGGGTCAGCTGCCGCAAAGCGCATCACCGACAAGATCAACGAAGCTCAGCGCCGTGCCGAAAATATCCAAACTGTTCAAAACCTGGCGACGCGCGTCGACGATTGGAAGGGGCACCATGTCTCACAATTCGGCGAGCTTCTCCTCGATGACATCTTCATCGTAACGAAGTCCGAGGTCGACCGGGAGTACCACGTCTTCCTGTTTGAGCGCATAATCCTCTGCTGCAAGGAGGACATAGGCGCTGGTTATTACGGGAAGAAGGTTGGCAAGAGCAACTCGATATTGAAGAAGCCGCAGACCCCCACGTCCGCTATGGGCCCCGCTCCCGGGTCCTCCAAGAAGAAGACGACCCCGCTGCTGCTGAAGGGTAGAATTTACCTAAACAACGTGACCGAGGCCAAGTCGACGAGCGGCAATGGCGAGTGATCCCGCTGATTTTCGTGAAGTCATCTGCTGAACAAATTTACACAGGCGCCTACTCATTGAACATCTGGTGGAAGGGCGACGACGATCTAGAGTTCTTCACCCTTCGTTGCCGCAATGAGGAGCAGGTTCGACAGTGGGAGACTTCGGTAAAGCGTTTGATCGAGCGCGTTGCCATGCGCCGCGCGTCCGAGCGCAGCACATCCCGCCTGGCGTATCAAATGAACCATGGTCCCTCCGCGTCTCGCGTTCCTCAATCAGGAGGCATGCTATACTCTCCGAACGGGAACTCGTCACTGCCATCCCACCCATACGGCAATGGCGGCCGTAGCCTTCGCCAGTCGAACCCGTATGGTACCGATGACCACCTCTACTCGAACGGCAACTTCAACGGTCCGGCGGGGTATCCACCGCACGATGGCTTTGACCCGGATGACGAGTACGAAGATTACCCGCCGACGATGTTGAGCCCCTCGTCAGGTCGCGCAACTCCAATAGACGGGCGGCGCGGCGCGGCAACCCCCAACATGGACCAACTCGTTCAGGGATACGATCGTCCTCGAGCACAGACGGAGGACGCCAGTGGTGCGATGTTGTCGCAATGGCGGCAGCATAACGCATCTATGGCACCCTCACCGATCAACGGTCTTCCATCTGGCCCAAGCCCCCGGCCCACCCAAACACGCCTAAACTCCACGATGAGCTTTGCGTCTGATTCCAGTTTCGGACCTGGCGTGGGCTCGCGCCCTGCAGGTGCACGGCCGCCGCTGCGCAGCCAGTTCAGCTCGACTCGACTGCGCTCGACGTACGAGAACACCGAAGCACGCGCTGCTTCGCCCGCAGTCCCCGTCGTCACGCCGACTGCTCTGCATCGATCGCGGAGCGCGAGCCAACCTACCGCATACGTACCGAAGCATGCCCCGCCACCGCCGCCATTGCCATCTGGATGGGATCGCAGCAAGGCGTTGTCTACAGAGACCAAGCGATCGAGCGGCTCAAGTCATTCCACCGGGGAGGACTCGGGCTACTCGCCGAACAGCTCCTCACCCATCACTCCCTTCGGATCGAGCGACTCATCGCTGTCGGGTATGGCGGGTCGATCGTCTTTGTCATCGTCTTACGATCACGGACACGGGCATGGCTCTCCGCCAGCAGTCAAGGTCAAGGTGCACTTTGGCAACGACATCTTCGTTATCCAGGTCCCGCGAGCGACAGAGTACCACGACCTGGTGGAGCGGGTGGGCAAGAAGATCCGTCTGTGCGGTCCTCGGCGCGAGGACGGGCCTCTGCGCGTCAAGTATGAGGACGAGGAGGGCGATTTGATCTCCATGCGCTCGACGGAAGACGTTGACATGGCGTTCGGCGGTAAGACGCAGGTCGTACTGCACGTCGCGTGAGCCTGTCTGTCGTCTTTCCGCTCTGTTTCATAGCTATGGTTTTGCCTGCATCTTTCTTCCCCATGTTGCATTGCCTCATCCATTGACATTCCCCAAAAGCACACTTCACACACACCCCACCCTCCCTGCATATCTCATCATGTTTCTTCAGTTCCTTGGGGACTTCTCATTGGGCACCCTCGTTCTCTCCCTCTCTCTCTACCTCCCCATATTGTATCGCCGACCGGTAAAACGCTACTCCCTCCTCTACCTGCGGTCTCTTATCGCAGGTTGTTCTAACCTTCGCTTGCCGCGTCCCGCCAGCGTGATGCGGGCGTCTTTACCTTAACCTCACGCTCGTTATGCATCTACTCTCTCTATCTACCGTTGGCCGTGTTACTCGTATTTTATTATTGTCTCCCCGGATTTCTTGCCTGCAATGGCGCCGTTGTTGAGCCTTGGAGGGTTCGGTCACTAGTCGTGTACAGTATCCAGTTATTAGAGCTTCACATCACTTGCTATTGCCTGCCCAATTGCATCATTTGTTTCACCGTGTAAATTTTCTGTTGTGTTCAGGCTGAGTGAGTAACAGGCGAACCAGGGCCGCTGTACAAGTGTCAGTTGCTGACCGCATGAGATCGGCAGGGCCAACTGAACAGAGTCTAGAGTCTGGACGGCACCTAGAGTCAAGGCCCTCAATGTTACGTTGAGCAGGTCCGGGTCGTGATGGCGCTAAGTATAGCTCTTTAGTATGCCGGCCGCTGCCACAAGGAAGATGGCGAGCAGCGACTATGAATGTTAGCCTTGACGCACAGCCGCGCCTGTCGGCGAGGACTCCAGACTCCAAGCGCGGAGAGAATCGGCGGAGAGACAGTCAGGCACCTGGCAATTGACATTGAATTAATGACAGGAACGCGAGGGTACGCGTAGCATGCGCAGCTGAAGCTTCGCTGAGTAAATGTGATGGAATAATTGCAGCCTCGCGGAGCCGGCAGCAAGAGAGCGCTCTGGCGGCGACAGCCAAAGCTAATCCTTCTTGGGCATCAATTTATTTGGTGGGATATGTAGGCCTCTACATAGTATGTGGGAGCATCAGCGGTTGGATATCGGAGGCCGCATGGATCTGTCACGTCATGCGCACTCTAACATACACCAGACCTAGGTTCGATCAACACACCGGCAGGCCCCAGGATTGACAAGACGCAATATTGAGTGCGGCTAGAAGAGCGCTAGCCCAGGCAAGACACGTCGTGGAAAGCGCATACTTATATGCGTCTACTTATCATCACAAAAGCTACGTCCATGTCCATTTGACCTCCTTCTGCGCCTTGCAGAAAACCTTGTGTCGACTCCAGTCCGCCCTCTGGCATTCGGTCCTGCAGGAACAACGTGACGTCAGCTCCGACACGCTCCGCGACAGTCGCAGCAGACGTCTCGAAACTCACCCGCAGTACCTGTAAGAGATTGCACACTGTCAGGTGTCTCCAGTAGCAGATGGACTGGACAAGCTTGGCTCACCGAGTGAGCTGACACCCTCCGCACTTCTTGATGCTGTCCAGATCGGTTTCCTTGTGGCATTTGACGCAGCTCCCGGCGAACGGGAAGACGATTGAGGTAGGCGACGGACGTTTAAAGGTGGGCTTGTGGCCGCCCATCGCCGCCATCTGCCTGTTAGCCTGTTTGAGCATCAAGGAGCACCTCCCCTGCGACGAGTCGCATATGTGATGGAACTTGATAGAAAGCAAGGTATGCAAAGCGAGGAGCTTAGAAGTGGTGGCGCGCTCACATAGACGGTCGCCCGCGGAGGTGTTAGATGCGTCCACGTCGCGATATCGTACACAGTTTCTCTCCCGCGCTTTTCTGCGTTGTCCCAGCCCAGCGAAAGTCAGCCATCGACGGAGAGATTGACAAGGCGATCTGGGATCGGCTCACCGCAGAATTCGCAGTGCCACATCTGGGTATGCTTCATGTCGATGTTGATGATCCTCAGCGTGTCTCGTATCCACGTCTGTTTCTCCGGGCCCGTCATGTTTGGTCTAGGCAGGGGCAGGCGAAGCTCCAGCTCCAGACGACGCTGGTGCTCGCCGAAGCGGTCCTCAGAAACTGCGTCGCTGGCAGCAGAGCCGTAGACAAGAACTTTGAGAATGAGCTCGGGGCCAGACATGGCTGGTGAGGAAAGAACTGAGGTAGCAACAGACTTGGTCAACTTCGCGACTTGGTGTATTTCGCGACGTGACGTATTTCGCGACTTACGTATTTTCATGTTTAGGCAGATTCAAGCGCCCCTTCCACTGTAAACTCCCAGCACATGTATTATTCGCGACAGCCTACAACGAGGATTGCCGGTAACGCCAATGAGAATGAAAACGTGCTACATCGACGGTCTTCTACAATTGCATGTATGCGAAACAATCTACTACCCATGGCACTGGACGGAACGACAATCGTGCTCATGACATGTCTACGTGTGGATGATGTGAATGCTAACACGAGGATGTCAAACTGAAAGGAACTTCATGCATATTCTACAAGGCGTCGGGCGAGATATCGCCCAGAGTGTTGGGGTCCGCTGTGCTGTAAGCACTGAGCAGCGACTGCGCATCGTCGCCGTACTCGGACTCGATCGCTTCCTGTTGACGACACAAACGTAGTCAGCACGAATCCGCACAAGGATGAAATCGTATCATCAACTCACGTCGAAGTAATGATGGGCGAGGCTGCGAGGAGCTGCAATGATAGATATTACGGTGTCAGCACGCGACACGCCACAACGGACGATGCGATACATACTCTTCGGCGTCTTAGGAAGACGGCAACTCGCCCCGCTCTGGAGGATATGGTACGCGACCAGCCCGGACCTGCAAAAATCAGATGAGCCTTGCCTGTAAGGCCGATACCAAAGAGCGCCGGTGTTACCATCCCGTCTGATGAGACGCCCCCAGACCACGACCGTCGTCCCCGTGGAAATACTATAAAACCAGACGCCCAGTCAGCCGCCCATCCCTGCCCGTCGGTACAATGCGACAGCGCCACATACCTCGTAGAACCAGACGTAGTCGCGGAAGTTGGGATCAAAGTCTAGCTTCTGGTTCCCGCCGTTCAGCGCCCGGCGTCCATGCACGTCCCGGCCGAAGATGTGGATGATCCGATGCTGGATCTCCTCCGCCACCTGTACGAGATTCATATAGTCACCGCTCCCCGTGGGACATTCGACCTGGAGCTCGTCGCCGTAGTACTGATGGAATCGCTGCAAGCTTTCTATAAGGAGGAAGTTGACGGCAAGCCCTACGATCAAGGCCGTCAACGTCTGAACGGCATCTGGTTCTCTGAATTTGCTCACAGATGGGACCACGCCAGTTGGAGTTACCGCCAAACATTCCAGACTTGGACTCGCCGGGCCAGTAATTGACTTCGTGCCTATGGCCATTAACTTCCATTCCCCAAGGATGATCCTTGTGCTTCTTCGACAGACTGGGATAAGGCACCATCAGCGGACGGTGAGCAAATGAGTCACAGAGTACGCACGACCGAATGCCGTGCTCGCTGAAGAACTCGTTCTCATCTAACATCTTCTCAAGGATGCTCGTAAGACGCTCCTTGCTTGCAAGGGCAAGAAGGAAGCGCTCTCCACGACCACGCGCTGCACGTCATAAATTACATCAGTCATAGAACCCACGACGATGTGCGATGATATCAACCTTTCATGTTGGCCATATTCCTTCCGGAGACCTCGGGGCGGTTATCGATAAACCACTCCATGCGCTTTTTGAAGCCAGGGAAGCGGTTGATGAGGGACGGCTCGAGGGTGAGCGTAGCATATAGCGGGATCAACCCTACAAGGCTGCGAACGGGGAGCTGCATGGTATCGTGTGGGCCCCACTGGATCGCGTCGTAGTACATGCCATCTTCCTCGTTCCAGAGGCTTGCCAGGTCCTCGCCGGAGTGGAATGTCATGGCATCGGCAATGAAGATGAAGTGCTAGATAAGGCGCAGTCAGGTAACAGTGGAGAGTGATGACGTCGTACGTACCTCGAAGAATTTCGACGCGATGTCCTCGTATACGGGATTGTGCTTGGCCAGCTCTAGCGCCATGGCCAACCTAAGCGGGCGACGTCAGTGTCAAGATCGTGGAAATGTCTGCCAACTCACATGTTCAAGCAGTAGAAGGCCATCCATGCTGTGCCATCTGCCTGGCGCAGCACACCACCCGTCGGCAAAGGCTCCGAGCGATTGAACACGCCGATGTTATCGAGGCCCAAGAACCCGCCCTCGAACACATTCGCGCCGTCCGCGTCCTTACGGTTCACCCACCAGGTGAAGTTCACGAGCAATTTCTGGAAGACGCGCTCCAGGAACCGCAGATCCTCTTTGCCGTAGAGCTTGCGCTCAATCTTGAACACTCGGAATGTCGCCCAGGCGTGCACAGGCGGGTTGACGTCGGAGAAGTTCCACTCGTACGCGGGGATTTGACCGTCGGGCTTCATATACCATTCGCGCGTCAGCAGATCGAGCTGCTTCTTGGCGAACGCCGGGTCGACGACGGCCAAAGGGATGCAGTGGAAAGCGCTGTCCCACGCTGCGAAGTAAGGATACTCCCATCTGTGATGAGACACTGTTAGTTGGGCAGTCACAGCACACGCTGCAAGAGGGCATCACGCACTTGTCAGGCATGGAGAGAATGTCCGCCGCATGGAAGTGGCCCCAGTGCTGTACGCAGAATATATAGATGAGATAACGTCAACTGTTGCAGATCCTGCGTACCTTGTTGGGGCTGCGCTGCTTCCTCGAGGCTGCGGGCGGAGGCTGGGCCGCATCGCCGTCTAGCCATTGCTTCGGGACGAACTGGTAGTACTGCTTCGTCCACATCATGCCACCCAACGCCTGCCGCATGATGGCTCGCAGGTCGTCCGTGACGGACCCAAGAGTGAGGGCATGGTAGAACTCATCCGCCTCAAGACGCCGCTCCTCCATCGCGTCGTCGAACAAACCCTCGTCCTCCAAGGTCGGGTCCTTGCGAGGAGACTGAGGCGTGAGCTTCATGCGCACGACTGCGCATCCTCCGCCGCCCGGCACGTCCTTGAAGGTGTAATGCGCCGCAGACTTCGTGCCTGTCCGGTCAGGGTTGACGAAGGTTGGTTCAGGTATGGGTGTCGAGCTTCCAGGGTCCTCGTCAGACGATGAGTCGTCCTCGCCATTGACAGCGGCCGCAGATCCACTGGCTTTCTCGACATCCTCCTTGCGCGGGACGTCGAGCTTCGTTTTCCACCTCCCGTTCACCAGAACATCCCTAGGCGGGCGGTGTGAAGGGATGATGTGGTCGTGGAAGGCGTCCTTGGCATATGGTGACTCGTTGGCAACGTGTGAGCCCCACAAACGCGCGTTGTTCGACTCATTCTCTGTGAACAGCAAGTCAGGCTCGACCGAGTCCACGTCCTCGCCGTCACTCCCAACGATGGGGACTGCTTCGCCGTCGGGACCAACGGGCGGCGGGGACGGGAAGCAATACAAGTGGGTCTTGCCCAGCGTCTTGTGAGTGGCAGTGATCCGATTGTCGGTCGTCGCGGATAGATTGGGTTTTGGCGGTGTGGGTAACGGCCACGACCAGGTATTGGCGAAGAAGAGCTGCGGGATAATGTGCAGGGAGGCAGGGTCTGGACCGCGATTATATGCGGTGATACGGATGTAGACATTCTCGGGGCTGTCTTCATCCTTCGCGTACTGTTGCTGCGATGAGTATATGCTGTTTTGGAATAATGCAGAGACTTACCTCAACGAAGACATCCCAGTATCGGTCCTCATCCAACGCGTCCGTGTCGAGGATCTCGAACTCTGCCACTTCGCGGCCGCGATTTTGGCTCTCGCGCACGAGCTCCTCATACGGGAACGCCTTCTGCGGGTACTTGTACAAAAATTTCATGTACGAGTGAGTCGGCGTGGAGTCCAGGTAGTAGTAGAGCTCCTTGACGTCCTCGCCATGGTTGCCTTGCGGGCCAGACACACCAAAGAGCCGCTCTTTGAGCATACGATCCTCGCCATTCCAGAGGGCCAAGGAGAAGCAGAGACGCTGGTGATTGTCACTGAAGCCAGCGATGCCATCTTCGCCCCATCGGTACGCGCGTGAGCGGGCTTGTTCGTGCGGGAAGTGTGCCCACACATCGCCGTCCTCCGAGTAGTCTTCACGGACGGTCGCCTGAGAAACATGAGGAAGTGCACGCGGAGAGCGGTAGAGCACGCACCCATTGCCTGTCGGAGAGGTAGGGACCCCATCGCTTCCAGTGTCGCTCCTTCTTGCCATCCTGATCTAGGCGATATCGCTCTACACCATGATAGTCCTTACCGAGCTTGTCGCGGATGCGGGTACGATAGGACTTGCTGGGTTCGTCTGTGGTGGCGGGCGGGGTGGTGGTTTCCTGGGCGGGCTTTGTCAACTTGGGCGGGGGGGTCGGGGCGTTGCTGGTGGCAGGGATTTTGATAGAGAGCGGAGGGTCAGCACGCTGTGCGGCATCCTGGGGCTGCTGGGGGTTGGCCTGTTCGTTTCTGAAGAGCCTCTGTTGGATGTTTCTGACGGACTGGGACATGGCGGGGTAGAAGAAAGAGGGGGAAGAGGGAGGCGAGTCGTTTTTGGCCGCGGACGCGTCCGTTGGAATACGCGTCTGCACTTCGAGTCGATGACGTCGTGCATCGGTGGGCGAGCCATTTACGGCAGCGCCGCGGTTCTCTTCACGCCCCGCCATCGATAGCTGCCCGGTCGTTGCGTCCGTTGCGTTCGCCCCGTCGCTGTCTTATATCCCTCGACATCCCCCGGACCCAGCGGATTTACCGGCTTTTTTTCTCTCGCGCGTCGGCATATTTAGGGAGTCGACGATGCGGCACGAGGCTACCCCATTGGGCCGCGGTCCTCCGAGTCACGCTTCCCCACATCCTCTGGCGTGAATGCGCTCCAATATCCCCCGAGGTCACAAACTGAAAGTGCATTATTTCTGCGATCATCGATATATCCTCTGCGTTCACACTTCAGGCTTTGAAGTTTCGAAGTCGCCAAATTTCCAAACGCTCGCGTGTCTGAGCATCTCCATTCGTCTCTCCGATCCCCTTTCAACTTCCAGCCATTGCCGAGTCGCTCGTCTGCTTATTCCTAGCCAGCAATGATTTCCAAATTTTGCAAGTGCTCTCTGCCATGTACATCTGGTCTCCTGGAAGCGTATTCATTTTTGCTTGAGTCTAGAGTTGCAGGATTTCCCACGCCTTGCTTCCGACAAAACAGAATGGCCTACCTGGACGTTGACGTTGAATCACGACCATCATGTCAGGACCCGAGCTTCGCCTCTCAGTCTCAATATTTGGCTCAGCTACTGGTGATCCTGTCACCATTGACCCGGACGATCGGCCAGTGCCTCGCATCCTCAAGCTCGAGATGCGCCCGCGCATGCCGCACGCGCGCATGAGCACCCCTGAGTTCTCGCAATGGGCACAAAGCATGCTCTTGCGCATCACTCCTGACTTGAAACATACTCAATACTGGCATTGCGAATTCTGCGGTAAGTCTGAGCCCGGATGCCGTTCGTCGATGCGTGTGCGCAGGCGCGCTCACGAGCACGACACAGACAAGCCGGCGAAGGAAACGATCTACAATGTTGCTGCATGGCTCAACCCAGTCCCCTTAATGAAAGTACTCGTGAGTATTGCACTTCTAATACATATATGAAGGGCTCGGCACTGACTGCTTTGCATGTAGTCGCACAATATGTGCGATGCGAGCGTGACTGGTGGGTCTTGCACGAAGGCCATGGCCAAGCTAGACAAAGAGCTGGCTGCCGAGGTTGGATCTCCTCGCAGCTTCAAGCCAACGCGCTCTGGCCTAGATATTCCGCTCTCAGGCAGCTGCGCTAAATGCAACAAGCCCAATGACATCGATCACATGAAGAAGTGCGGTGCGTGTCAGCTCACACGGTAAGCCTCCTCCTTCGGCGAGAGATTTTGTCGACGTTGATTCGTCTATCGGTAGGTACTGCAGGTACGCATCATTAATTCTCTATAATGACTTTGGACCCATCTGACGTGACGTCGTCAGCGCTGCATGCCAGAGGTCAGACTGGCCACGCCACAAGGAGTTCTGCAAGATGCCCAAAGAGACGGAGTGGATCTGGGGGCAGTCCACCCGTTGAGCGGCTTGCTCCACCACGCTGCGTACATTGCGACCGTGACGCTCGTATACGCGAGCGTCATGAGCTCCAGCTGCGTGATCGGAAGGCCTTCCGACGCTCGTCGCGCAATGCACTGCACGATGAACCACATGGTCTGGAGGACGGCGAGGCCCCAGCGCGACATCTAGCGCGGCCAGCTCAACTACTCAGTCGGATCCGAAACCCGGGAACGCGACCTTTCCCCCCCACCCTGCCGATCTCGGTGATGTGGATTGACGGAGTGCCATTCGGGCATGTCAAGAGTTACATTTCAAATCTAACAGATGACGACGTCCACGGTTTCGCTGCATCTGTAAGTATCACCGACGTGTATCATAGGAATCGACGGGCTTTCTCCCTGAAGATTTGCTGAAGATGTCGGTAACGCATCAGCTGCAGCTCTATGCAATGTTCTGTATTCTTCCGATGGATTATCACAACTGCAGCAATGCGAAATCTTCTCGGTATCGGCTTTCCGCTCACGCCATGCTCTGATGCGGCACTAGAATCAGTGATGCCCTTCCATAATATCATTTACCGTCGAGCCCTGCCTCCTTTCATCCACGCTCGCCTCCTCAAGTTCCGTCCGGTTGCCCCTCGTGGTCAACTGCTCCAGTCCTCGTGGCAACTGGCAAGGATGCGTGCGCAGCTGCATGCAATAATTGCCCCCCCACGGCCTGAACAGCGGTATCAGGGCTGGGATGTGTCTGCGGAAAGCGCGCAGAGTGAGGAGACAGGGCGCCGATTGACAGCATGCAGGGAAAAACTGAGCCCTACAGCCGCCATACAGTATTCCCAACTGTTTCGAGAGGCGTCAATGCCACCGACGCATGTGTGCTCTACGCACCGTCTTTACGTGCATACAATACAGTCGGCCTCACTTTAGCAAGGCGCACAAACAGCGTCTGGGGAGCGTACTAATTTCGAATCAATTCTGTCATTCAAGTAAAGTAAAGTGGATGTTCCAGATGTAAGTATTGCTAATGGAGACGAGTGAAATGATATTGTGACGAGCAACGTGAGCACAGCGTACATGGTCAAATCGTCGAGAATGCGGCGATCAAGGAGTCAAAGGGTATACATGAATTGAATGACTGAACGATGAGTGATCATGGATGAGACAAAACAGTAGTCCATGAGTAGATATCCCGACGAGCACCTGGCTCGAGCCGGGGGAAAGCCGTGACCACGTCGGATACTTAGGAATTGCAACACAGCTGAGCTGTCCCTGTGGAGCAGTCACGCTGAGATGACAGGCATGTGCGAAGGACCAATTAATGAAGGGAGGTTGAACGAGGGGAATTCTAGACATAGTAAGAAAAACACAGTTCGGTGTAAATCGAGGGAATAAACGTAGATTATTAGGAGCCTACCAATAAGGATAGAAGAATAGCTGTAACTATATTTCGTTGAGAGTGCTGGTTGTCTTCAAGCCTCAACGGGGGTGCGCTCGGTGGCCTCGGACGGCGTCCAACTGATGTCGGCCGCCTTGATGACGCTGTTGGCCCAATCGTCCTCCGCCGGCGCTTCTGTGTCATCCTCCCACAGGCTGAGCCTATGAAACGTCGTCGTCGACCCAGAGGTGAACGACGCCTGCGATGTTTGGCCGCGCAGTGAACGCCCGTCAAGTGCAAACGGGGCCGGCGCGGGGCGATTCGGTTGACGGAAATGGTCTGCAATCGGTGTGATCGACGACGCGGGGGAGACTGGCGGAGAGCTGTCAGTTGCCGCGGTATCGTCGCTAGAAGGCTCCTGAGCAGCACCTATGGCACCTGTCGAATCCTCGCCAGCCTTATCATGGGACTCGTCCTTCGGCGAATCGACTTCGACGTCCAACCCAACACTTATCCGCGATGAGTCGATAGGCGTGTCGAGAACAGGCGGCAGGCTCGGCGAGCTTCCCTGCGACGCTGTAACCATTGATGCGGGGGTAGAGGGGGAAGAAGAACCTGCTGGCGAACCTTGCGCACTTAAGAAGGTCGGCGAAGATAGGAACAACTTGGACGAGCGTAATGATGAGACAGAGCGCTTTGAGAAGAGCGCCGTCAAAGACGGACGCTTTCCTCTGGATCGCGGCTGAGGGTTTTCTGACGGTTCCCGCTCAATGGGCAAAGAGATGAGGGAAGAGTAAGGCAGGGAGGTCGGTGTGCCGGGAGCACTGTCCGAGCGTGGGAAGGAAATAGGTAATGGAGGCATGGTAGGATGTGAGGGCGTCGTAGGCGCTGAATCGTCGTCGACAATAACAGGAGCAAACGGAGGATCGCCCTTGGCCAAGGTAGGATTGAAGTCAGGGTCTTCGGAAACCGTAGAAGGGGTAGCGAGGGAGTCGGTGGAAGAGGAAAGTGCGGGAGGAGAGTGAGGATTATAAAGGAGTGGTGGGCTGGCAGGCGGCGTGGACGGTCTGGATTCGACCGCAGATATATCTGACCCAGCGTTGGAGGGCGGAGCATCGGCGTCGTCAGAGACGACCTCGATCCGAGGAGCATCAGTGGCGTCGTCACTCAGGCCAACGTGCTTTTCGGGCCCAATTACCACGTCAGGAAGGCCAGGCAGCTCCGCGAGGGGAGAAGCCAAGGAGGTAGGTGGTTCTTCAGCGGCGCGTTCGTCGTTGACGTCTTCTGTATTATCCGGGGTGGGCGTAGACTGATTTGTGTCGGGCTCGGCATCCGTCAAAAGAGGATCGACAACATCCTTCGACGGACCATCCCATATGTCAGGAGCTTCGCATAGAACGCGGAGGATGGGCGGGCTCATGTTCAAGCTTGGACAGAATACCACAGTCAAGTTGCTAAGAGGCATCCTAATCTCCTTCCGCTTCGAAGTGAAGCTGATCAGCTCCGCGACAGTGCGAAGTAGATCCCTGTTCTCCTGTGGAAGACGAGACAACAACGAAGCAAAGGCATCGAGTAGGCCCTGCGACGGCGGACGCATACCGGCGAAGCTTGGCATAGCAAGCGTGGATAATGATGGCGGCTTGCGAAGAACATGACCGTCTCTTGGCCCACTCGGAAGACCTCCGGTCCTGCCAGCCACTTTGCTAAGAGATTGAGGGGGCTCTTCCGATTTTCTCGCGTTGGTCTCTGCCAGCATGGCGGCCTCGAAGTATGGATTCAGCGCATGCGTTAAAATGGGCTCGGGGACTAAGTACCGCGTCAGTAACCCGCACCACCAGTGACATAAAAGCTGCGTACGTTCGCGAAGATACGCCTTGAAGACAGACGACACAGCGTGCGGGTCTAGGTCGCCCGGAGCGCACTCGAGCATGTCGTAGTCCGCGCCTGGCAACACGAGGATCAGCACGATATGGATAACCGAGAGACAGTTTCGCGCATACCTGTGTCAAATTCCGATCTCAGCCTTGCAACATGAGAAGCACGCCCGCTTATGCTGTTCAAGGACGCGCTTCAATTACGTCCCACGTAAAAAGTGCGCCGATGCTCACCGGAACAGGCCCTCCTCTTCTACTCCCCATTTCATGATATGCTGCACGCAGCGTACGACCAGGGCAGGTAGCAGGCGTTCCTCCAGAGTAGCACCTGTAATACGTCAATGGGCGCCGAATGCATAAAGGAGACGTCACATACTTGACTGGTTCTCCTCGTTGTTCGCCATCGCATGGCGCACAGGATCGATCGCTGTGTCACGGACGCATGTTTGCAGATCGCGGCCAAACACCATACCTCCGGCAACGGAAGCACCTGACGCTGCAATGCGTATCGGTCCACGTATACGCGTGCCTAAGCTAGGCCCACTCGACAGACCGAAAGTGTCATGTTCCGGGCCTGTTGAGGACGTGCCCGCAGTTGAAATGCTCCACGTCCCTGAAGGCGCGTTGGGCGTGCGCCGTTGCTTCCCTTTTCCAGCAGGAGTGAGGTGACCAGAGGGAGAGTTGCGCCCGACGCCTTCATCGGCGGAATCGGCCAGGGACGATGTCGAAGACGAGTACCCGGAGCTGCTGTGGTTGGAACTCAGATTCCCGAGCGCCCGCCCCATGCGCTCGACCGCCCGCTTAGCAAAGCCAGCGGCTGGCGCGAATCCGTTGGACATACTGATGGCCGTCTGCCGAAAGGAGGCATTGCCCGTAGACGCCGAGCGAGGCGTCTGGTCAGGATACCCCCGTTCCTGATACGAGGTGGGGGCCGTAGAGGCTGCTGCCAGGCGGCCCTTGATATGACTGCCAGTGGACTGAGTTGAGTTCTCCCCGCGCGAAGGACCAATTATCCCGTTGGCCGCCGCTCGCGTCAAAGAAGGCACGCCCGAAGTCGTTTCAGCTGTAGTGCGCTGCACCAATGAAGGCCTGCCTCCGCCATGTTGAACATCAGATGAGTTGGAGCTCGGGGGAGTGGGGCTGGATGGGAATGGGGAGGAAAAATGGAGGGATATCGAGTGTCGCTTTCGGGTCTTCGACGAGCCAGACGGCGATGCAGTACGTGCCAGAGGTATCATCGCACGCCGAGCAGAGTGCCCGGAATCCATGGAATGGGCTGCTTCAACTGAGACCTCCTCTTCCGTCATGATGAACTCCGCGTCCGTCAGGAGTGCGCTCAGCCTCTTGGTCGCAGGGACGACGGTTGTTGTTGAATGGAGCGACTCGGCCATAGAGACCGGCCGAGGCGTCCGAGTCCCCGTCGTCGAAGTTGCAGAACGAGGGCGCACCGTATAATAACTGGTCGTCGTGGAGTCGCTCTTGCGCCAATCTTCCTTCATCTTCTCGTGCTCTTGGTCCTTCTTCCGTGTTAGAGACGTTTCCTGCTCCTTCTCAGACTCCTCCTGCGACATGTACTGCAGAGCGGGCGCCATTCCCGGACTTGCCACTAGGGCAGATCCTCGTTGCTCAGCGGTTGAAGGCTTCGCATGAAGATCCGGGCGCATGTGAGGTGACTTTTCTGGGGGCGTAGGGGGCAAGTCTGCAGACAGAGGGGAAGGGGAGACCGGCGCATACCCTGAGGTCATCGGCTCGGTGAACGAACGCCCCCTCTTCGCCAGCAACAGTTGCGGGGGAACATGAGCCCCAGGCTCGTCCTCCGTCTTCTTCTTGCGGGTTGCGAAGACACGCTTGAGCCTCGAGCCCGTACTTGCGGGCTTGACCGGCGACGGAGACGGCGACGGCGGGGGATTGGTAACGTTTGGGCGGGAGCCGCTCTGGCCCATGGCGGGCAGGAGGGAGGAGGTGCGAGGGACAGGCTTGATGGTTTTCGGATGAAAGAAGCCTTTGGGAGCAATGAACGGAGAAGACTGCGCCGAGTGATCGAGGGTTCCTATATCCGACTGGCTCGAGTTTGACGGTGGGGCAGCGGGCTGCAGCATGGAGGATCCAGCCGATGACGAAAACGATGAGGAAAGCGAGCTCGAGGACAACGACGCCTGTGTGCTCCCCTCCCGGCTAGTATCTTGCCTGCGGAACGGCATTGAAGATCTGCTGCGACCGTGGAGAATTGGAATTGGTGTCTTCTTCGCTCAGAGGCACCGAGAGATCTTGATAGTACTCGCGGCTGCGGTCGGCTGCGGGCCAGAAGGGTGGTGCAGTGAGGCAGGCGACGTAAGGAAGGCGCAGGACCTGCGCAATGTGGAAGTAGCGAGGCAAGGACAAGGCTGTCACGCTGTGGACACTGGACAGACGCTGGGTTTGATGCGGGACACGGGTGATCAGGCAAACAAAGCTGCGTACCTGCACAAGATTTGAATCACGACTCCTCCGACATGTGGGCCAACTCCGGAGCCGTCGTCGTCGTCGTCGTCGTGAGGGGAGGGGAACTGATGGACGACTTGGCGGACGGAAAACATCAGCGCCATTGTCAATGCTTTCAGAATTCGTCTCCACGTGGTCGTCTTAGTCAGCATTTGCTTGCCCTGCCACCGCTCTGCTGTATCCCCGAATCCAAGCTCGTTTCTGAACCGTTCTGTCTACAATACATCATCTACATTGTATGTCTTGACGCTGACGCCACAGGATCCCTGACTATTGATAGTGTGTAGTGTATGTCAAACTCCAGTCCAGACAATAAGATAGATAGAAGGGCCTCAGCTGACCCACGTCTAGATATCGCACAAATCAAACGGCGATGACGGCTGGCGTTCCCAGGAGGAACTCCTTCACAAGCTCGTATGTGAAGAAAGACGTCGCGATGCTGGGAGCGACTTTCACTGCACAAACTATGAGTGACAGGTACCCATGCTGATATGATAACGAGACACTCACAGAGGTTCGGCCATAACCCACGGTACATGCCCCGCATGCCTTCGGTCCTGATGATAACTCGAGCGGCATCGAAGGCGCCGTTGTATTTATATCCCAGAGCTCCAGAGTTCATGCCGACCACCTGCATCTTCCGACGGAGGACGTCGAACGGATACGTCAACGTCTGTGATATTGAGCCTGGACAGCGTTGGTCAGGAGTCAAACAGAACGGGTTGGGCGCAATCATACCCGCCAATGCACCACAACTCAGCTTCCGCCAGACGCTGCTCTTCCCTGGAGGCGTGATGACGCCGCGCAGCGCTTCGTACGCCGCGAAGTTAATCCCGACGTAGGGCGCTACACCCATCGCAGTCGCAACCAGTCCCCGGTATAGTGCACGCACACCACCCTCTTCCCGCACAACCTTCAGCGTCATACCCCACGTCGTAAGCTCCGACCGAGGGCGAGTCAACCTGTGCTGCGCAGACGGGGAAGCGGGTTGTGCGGAGCTGCTAGTTGTCGATACTGGCGCTCCGGGGCTAAGCATGCTGGCTGTTGCGATAGACAGTCGTGAACGGACTAGATCTAAAGGGTATGTTGTGCCTATGTTTAGAGGTCAACATTGCGGCACGCCAGGGTCACGTTCATTGCGTACAAACAGATGTTATGCCTGCCAGCGCCCCACTGACTAGCCGTGTGGGAGTATCGAGCTCTCTACGCCCTCCGCGAGTAAACCACTGCAAGGCAGAGCGGGTCAGGAAGGCGACATCTCCACAAGAACGACCACGTACCTTCTTCAGCTGCTCGTACGTTGTGAACTGGACGGCGCTGTACGGTATGATCCGTATGCAGTTGATCCCGTTCCCTCTCATAAAGCCTCTAAACCCCTCCTCGTTCCACATGCGTACTAGACTCCGCCATACGCCTTTGTACTGCTGGCCAGTGCGCGGCTGAACTTGCCTGCGGCGGTCAAAAAGCATCTCAGCGGTTAGATCGATATCATTTCAGAATCAACTCACTGTATGATCTTGAGCCTTTCCAGCGGGCTGACGACTGTGCGCGACGCAGCACCGGCGACCCCACCAGCGATGAAGTACGACGACACCTGTGGGCTGATCAAGGGCTCTACGGTCTTAGGTTTGACCGCCTGTTCCATGGTGGCGGTTACCGTCGACGATGAGCTGGCGGCGGGTTGTGTGGAGTGTGCGGTGGTCATGACGGTGGCGGGGTTGGACGTCGGGATGAAATCATGAGCTGGTGGCTAGAGATGGTCGGTGCTGGGCTGCGTCAAGCAGGAAACGGCAAGGAGCGACTGCGGGATGGTAGATAGATGTAGGCTGCCGGAAGTGGATCCGAGTGATGTGGAGGCACGCGACGCGTCGGTGAAGTTTGCAAGGCAGTGGTGACCGTTTGCGGTAGGTTATAGCGTGCATGCGCAGCGGCAAAACATCGCTCCGTTTCGAGCTGGCCTCCTGGTGCGTAAAGTTGGACTTGCGTACTCGACGGAGATCGCAAATCTTTTCCAGGTCCCGCCATTGTAATTTACACGATGGCGCTTTAAGGAATGATTCGGTGGAGATACAATTTCACGTAGGTGCTACACAAAGCGGGCACACAACAGGCTTCAAGATCAAAATTGTAAAGCGAGGGGGAGCAAATGAGCGCGAGCACAAAAGTCCAAACGGGTTTCCCCAGATGGGCGCATTTTGATCGAGAAAAAGAACGTCGTCGCGGTATGGTTATGCTTGCACGGGAGGTTCTCCGCGTTGCTCAGAGAATCCTGAGGAAGATTAAGTCAGAAACTGTTATGCCTCGTCGACTTGACGCACCTCGCCCGCCGCGGCCTCTGCCGCCACCTCGTCCTCGACCGCGATGCTCGCCGTCACTGCCGCCTCTCCAGTCACCTCGGCCCCGGTAGCCTGCGCGGCATGAAAGAAACGTCAACACTATTGCAGCCTCCCTGGCAAAGAATAGCTCCTCACCGCCTCGTTCACCACCGCGTTCCCCGCGGAAGCCACCGCCACGGAAGCCTTCGCCGCCTCTGTCACCTCGGTGGCCACCTCTGTCACCCCGGTAGCTGTCGTCACCCCGGTGGCCCTCGCCTCTGAACCCACCACGGAAACTGCCGCGCTCACCACCACGATATCCACCGCGCTCGCCGCCACGATGACCTCTGAAGTTGCCTCTGTCCCCGCGACCGCGACCGCCGCGCCCACGAGCTTGCACGAAGCCATCCTCATCGACCAATGCGCTGCCGTTCGCCGATGCAGGGCCAGACGCTTCCGGTGCCGCAGGCGGAATGTCACGCGCAGGCTCAGCAGGAGAAGGCGTGCCAGACGTTCCGAACTTGGCGTGCAGGCCAGCGATTGGAGGCAGCCCGCCCTCGTCATCTGCCCAATCAAACGCACCTGAGGTCGACTGAGGAATCTACATAGCTTTGGTGAGGATATGACAGCGTGCACCTGACTAAGGAACTAACCTCCTCGGGTTCAACCTCGGCCGCTATGGTAACCACTTCCTCAACGACGACCTCGTCAGTGCCGGGAACTTCGTGGGTTATGGTAGTAATCTCCACATCAACAGAGGGCGGCACGTCCGTCCACTGGTCTTGGTTGGCAACCTCGAGATCACTGGGCTGCATGAAGTGGAATCCTCCGCCCGAGGTCGACGCCGGCACGTCTAAGCCAGACACAGACGCATCAAGAGCATCTGCCGGCTCAGAGGCCTCTGGCACTGATGAGATACCCTCTTCCACAACAAAAGTCGGAGCTTCTGAAGGATTGAGTAAAACCTCAGTGAGGTCCGCGAAACGCGAATCTGGAGGAGGACATGGCATTGCAACTCAGTCCCAGTGTATGCGCAGTGCACGAAAAAATGATACCGACGCGGAATGCCTTGAAATTCGCCCTCGCCAGACAGGAGACCACGGATGAGCTCCAGTTTCGACTCATTCTCTTCGCCAAGGAGGAGCTGGACGGCATCGAAAATGGCTGAGTGGTCTTCCCCCGTCACTGAGGAAGCAGAAGGGTGGCCGGCGGCGAGGAGCGAATGTAACCGGATGAGACTGAGCAAAACAGACACCCTAGAGAGGGTTGCACTCTGGAGATATGAATTCGCATGAGGAAGTAGAACTATTGGGGAAAGACGAACCTCCGCCTCAGCTACCGCGAGCGCTATCCGTCGCTCTTGAGTTTGCGACGCTTCTAAAGCTTTGAAAGCGAGTTCGCTTGTTTGCTCGGCCTCGTAAGCCTACAGGGGAAATGAAGAACGGAAGCAGAAGACGCGCGTCGAACGAACCTCAATAGCCTTTTTCACCTCGTCGAGCTCCTTGGCCACGGCTTCCAACGAAGGTAGCGTTTTCAGCGCACGGCGCTGGTCATCATTCAGCTTCTCATGATCGACCGACGCGTATGTCTGTATTCTCGACTAAAATTTACCCCAAACGTCAGCAGTCGAAAAAACCTCATAGACGCGTATGCTCGTGGCGACACGCGTAATGCATCTCAAAAAGCACTCACGATCTTTTTCCCCGTGGTCTTCAGACGCTTGCCGACCAAGTCAACTATGGGGCTCTGCTTCGGCCCACCATCATCCTTGTGGGTCGCAGAGCCGTTCGCAGGCTCCGAACGCGCCAGCAGCTCCTCGACGATCGATCCCTGCTTGATGTCCGATGAGCCTGGTGCCTTGTCGACAAGCGCAGCAGCGGTGGTGTCCGGGATGGAGACGGTCGGGGTCGCGGGGGAGTCCTCTGCCTTGCCCTTGGCCGTCTTGCGCTTCTTTTTCTGGCTTTTTGAGAGCGGCGCGGGAGGAGGGGCGCCTGGAACAACACGTTGCGCGGGCGGTTCTGCCATGCTACGGAATGATATGGACGAGATACCAGCGATACTGTCGGAGAATGGTGTCGGCTCGGTGCAGGCACACCCACGCGGCCCCTGCAAAATCTCCTTTCCCACGCGCCTAGTAGTAGTGTGCCACAACGCTGCGCAGCGGCCTGACTTCCACTTACTTCCACCTCATTCTTCACAGATAGAGATGACCGGTGACCTCGTCGTCGACAGGGGCGGCTGAACAGTGTCTCCGTCGTGATCCTGGGCTTTTGTAACTTGCAGTGCAGCTGGCAGCGAGTCTCAGCTCGGTTCTTGGTCGGTTCTGCAGCCGGGCACTTGACGACGCTGTCTGGGCCATACACATGCGGCTGCCGGTATTCCTGACGAAGACATTGGAGACTGGTTAACTGGAGCTCCAGCGAGCAACTTCCGTGAGCAGCAGAGCTACGTCAACGAACCTCGCTTTCTTGAGCTTAATTTGTATGCGTTCGTCACCCGCCGGACGCCGCTCCGTCTCTTCGCTCTGCTACTCGTGCTGGTAATTCGGGAACCCTTCTGCTGTGAACGCACCCAGCTACGTTCTGAGCACGAGCCTCCGGCCAGGGACTCATGGTCGGGAATATATGAGCTGTTGGGCCAGTCGGGCCTATTGTGATGTGAACAAAGGACTCCAGCTCTGCAGCACGTGCGAAGGCCACACACACACAACTCCGCCCCCGCCTTAAATTGCGCCGGCCAGCTTTACTTCCTGTCCGTCGTCCCTTTACTCCGCCTCACCGCGAAAAACCTCATCCCTGCACCCATTCCGCATTTTATATTGCTCCAGGCGATGTCCCAGCCAACCAAAACACGCACCAAGGCTTCGTCTACCAACGGTATCAAAAAAAGCAGCGCTCGCCGCCCCACGCCAGCTTTCACCGTCTACAGGGACGAGCCCGAGCAGTCTGTCTTCGTAGCCCCGACCGCTGCGCACCTCGATCCAGCTCAGGTTTTCATCCCGGGATATTCTGGTCGCCATTCTCCGACTTTGTTCACGAAGAAGGGTAGAGAGAGCATCAAGGCTATGAAGCATGCAGGGTCAGCAGCACCCTCATCTAGAGACTGACATGCCACTCACAATCTTTTGTCTCCAGCCGGACGAACGCCCTACCTCTGCCTAACCTTCCGGCTTTGAACAAGCATACTACCGTCACCGACAAGAAGCGCAAGTCTCGCCGCTTCCTCAACCCCCGCATCGCCGGTGACGAGATCGACATTGACATGATGGACATGGAGGGGTTCAGCGACGTCTCATCCTGGGGCAGCGCGACAAGGTACGGGCGCACCCGCCTGGGAGTGGTGCCAGAGTTGTTTCTGACTTCCTTGTCAGTAACTCGAGCGTCCTCTCTACGCCGCCGAAGCGTAGGACGCTCGTCACGAGCACGACGGTAGGCTTTGTTGGTAACCCGCCCACCCCTGACTCGCCCACCATCGCTGCGCCTGGGTTCCTGCCCACTGCCCCTCACCGCGACTACGACATGAAGTGCGTCAGCCCGAACATGTTCAGCTCGGAGTAGACACTGCGGCGTGGAGAGTTTTGCCTGGGCATCGTTTGCTAGTGCATCGTTATCACTTTGGGCCATCAAGTTCTGCTCTTCTATGCGTGTCGTTTTAGGAATACTTATGCCCCATGTAACAAATGCCATGCTTTATGCTTGACGTCAAAGCTCACTCAAGGAAAATGCTCCTAGAAGTCTGAAGAATATTATGGCGATACGAGGAGCTTGACATGTTAGTCTCGGGAGTTCGATAGTGGAGTTATACAATTATACATGGCGAGTAGAGGTTGGATATGGAAGCGGAAGGAAGCGACAAGACACAGCCAAATGCGAAAGCAAGGATATCACGATGCTCACCAGCAGGGATCAGAGACCCTTCACTAGTCAAGAAAGGTGGAATGCCAGCGCCTCTATCATTGGTCCCAAACCCACTTCACTATCTTACAGAATTCTTTGTGACGCGGCCAATCGGCTTTCTTTGGCAAGTGTGCGTTCGCCTCGGTTGCATGGACGCAGCGAGGAGATACGAGCTCAGGGTAGGCAAAATTATGGTTCGTGAGCCTTAGTTGATAACAAAGCCTCCACGTTGGCACTGCATCGCCTAACATCTTGATGATCATGATTGCTCGTCAAACCCGTACCTAAACGGCAGGTCGTAGATAAGGCATCGTGAGCTGCTCAGGAATGAACTATAGATCACAGGGATGACGGGCTTCATAAGGTGTCACAATATTGCCTCGTCAAATTTTGTCGGGATGGAGATAGTCGTTTACGAACATCGCGCCCAAGTTTCGGCGATCACGACGGCCTTTCGTAGTTAGAACGCGGTATCCTCAGCACATATACAGCTGCGCATTCAAATACGGCGCCTTACGAATGGCGTGGACTTACTAGGACTCGGATTGGAAGCACATAGGAAGACAGTGACCTGGTGACAGAGCGGCGAAGCTGCAAAAGGGAGACTGTGAGTCAAAGATTGTGTAAGCAGATCAACTGTGGCAATTGGCCATTCAGTCGTCGACCAGTAAGAGCCAGTAAGTTCACATCTCAGAAGTGCCCCTTCCAGTCCTCCGCAAGGCTGATCGGTGTACGTTCTGCATTTTCTAGCGTGCGTGGCTCCCTTGCAGCGGCGGCTACTTATGGCGTTTGTCTGAAGCATAGTTCCGCCGGGCAAGTTCCCACTCGGAGCTACGTCGCCACCAACTTGTTCATGACGAGGTGTCGGTCGAGTAATTCGACTTCAATGGTATTGTATTGGACCTACATGGAGACTATGGTGTGATTACTGCGGCTGATCGGACTGGGAAGCCCCACCGCCACCTCCAAGCTTGCTCGGCTGCCATGCCCGTGTCGACTAAACCGTTCGCCGTTACGCTGCTGCTTTCTGCTCATACTGAAGGACTGCGTTGCTCCTTTCAAGTAATTGACAGCAGCCGTCGGGATTTCTCCCCTCCCTTCGGATTGTCCCATTTTGTGACCCTAGACTCTCATGGCTTGCCCAGTGCTGAAGCAGAGTGCCATTCTGACCGAGCAACAAGGAGCGCGATTCTAGATTTCCTATAAATGGGGCATCGAATCGCCCTCCAAAGCACTTAGGCTGCTCTCTCCCCTCCCCATAGATAATGGCCATATCCTTCGACGATGTGGTCCGCGCTAGCGGATCACTTCTGCTAGCAAGTGCCTCTTTCATCGTCTTCTTCCTCTTGAAACACCGAATCCACCAGCTGCCGCTGTGGCAGATCCCAGGTCCTCCGGTTGGGTCACTGTGGTCAGGTGGGTTCACGTATCTCATGGATAAAGAGACATGCTATTTACGGAGTCTACCATAGGGAATATTCGCCAGATTTTCCATGCCAACGCTTGGTCATATCATGAGGAGCTCTTCAAGCGCTATGGAGGTATTTTTAGGACGACAGGATTTTTAGGCGTGGGCATGATCTTGTCTCGCTTGTCCCTCTGTCCCTGACCCCGTAGCCTCTCAGGATGTTCGACTAGTCGTCTCGGATCCTGCAGCATGCAACAGCATTCTCCTCAAAGATCAGAACGTTTTCGAGGAGACGCCATGGTTCACTGAGTAATCCCCGCTCTCTTGCTTGCTTGCGAGCTGCGGCGAAGTGACGATTTTGCAGGACCAACCGTCATGCATTCGGCGATGGGCTACTCTCTACGACAGGTGAGTTTGTTTTGATCGACTGTTTGCACGCCGATATAACGTTCTCGCAGGTCCAGCGCATCGCAAGCAGCGTAAAATGCTCAATCCCGTCTTTTCCATCAAGCACATGCGGCACCTGATACCACTTTTCCAGAATTTGACGGCCGAGGTGCGGCGCTTCCACTCACGGCATGCTGTGTGTCGTTTGTATTAACATCACTTGCTCAGTTGAGGGATATTCTTCTCGAAAGGGCCGAGTCTGATGCACTGGAGGTCAACATGGCCGATTGGTTCGGCCGTCTCGCGCTCGAACTCATCGCTCAGGGTGGATTGGGCCACACGTTCGATACTCTGAAAGACGAAGGCAAGGGCGGAGAGTTCAGCCGCGCTGTCAAGGAGTTCTCGTGAGTATCATCTATCATCCAATCTAATTCTAGCCTTTTTTGATCCAAGCCACAGCCCGTCCCTCTCCAAGGTTGCACCGTGGCGCCCTTTCTTCCCGCTCATATCGAAGGTAGTCCCGCCTAAGATATTGCGCCTAGGGGCGAGTTTCCTCCCGTGGCCCGACTTGCATAATCTCATCAGGATCTCGGATGAGATACACGCGAACGCAAAGGTGATATTCGAAAGGAAGAAGAAGCTGTTGGATGAAGGAGACTCTGCCTTCATAGACGAGATCGGTGAGGGAAAGGACATCATTACGATCCTCCGTGCGTTCTTGCTCCCTAAAGTCTGCGAGCGCCAGGAAACTGATTACTAAAATAAACTTCCAGTGAGGGCCAACTTGAATGCGGCAGAGGAAGATCGTATGCCCGACGAAGAAATACTTGCTCAGATGTCGTGCGTACATATTGTACATATTGTCCGAAGGTTGTTCTATGAACTGATAGGATGTCCTCCCAGAACGCTCATCTTCGCAGCCACGGATACAACCTCAGGGGCACTGTCTCGCATCCTTCAGACGCTGGCGGAACGACAAGATATCCAGGATAAGCTCAGGGAAGAATTGACCGAGGCGCAGGCAAACGCAAGCGGTAAACTTGGGTACGATGAGCTCACGTACGGGCTGCCGTACCTGGATGCGGTATGCCGTGAAGTTCTGAGGGTGTGAGTACGCTCGCCTCTCCACAGATTTGGGCACTCACGTCCCTCACAGACACCCGCCAGTGTCTTTTGTACAACGCATGTTCGTGCTCGGTTCTCGCCGCTTACTCATCGACCTGCATGTTCAATGTTTCATAGGTCATCCGCAGATACTTACATGCCTCTCTCGACGGCGATTTATACAGAGAAGTACGGCCACGTCTCCTCCCTCCTCGTGCCCAAGAACACAACTATCCTCGTGAACGTACGGGCGATAAACCGTGATCCGGCCATCTGGGGTCCGGACGCTGCCGAGTTGAAGCCTGAGCGATGGCTCTCACCCCTGCCAGAGAGTGTGACGCAGGCGCGCATCCCGGGTGTCTACTCGAACACGTGTGTTATACCGTGCCTAGTGAAGCCGTCCTTTGAGCTGAGATTGACGTTCTAGCCTGACGTTCTTTGGTGGCGGCCACGCATGCATGTGGGTACTCGCACCTTCCATGCTCCGGACCCCAGGTCTAATCTCATTTGTCCAGCGGTTTCAAATTCGCGCAGCTCGAAATGAGTAAGCTGTCTGCAGGTCGTCATAGACGACCGCAACTGATCACCGTAATTTATGTCCAGAGGTCGCCCTGGCGGAACTCATCCCGCACTTCCGGTTCCACCTGGACAAGAAGCAGGAGGTGTTCTGGCGCTTCGGTGGAGTCACCACGCCTGCCGTTCGTGGCTCGGCAGTGGTGGGCCCACAGATGCCCCTGATCATTGAGCGAGTTTGATTCTTACAAGAAGTAGCCATGTGCCCTCCCGCGCTCAGATGTCAATCCGGCCTTCGAAAGGTTGCGAATGAATAGATAGACGACCAATCGGACCGGTATACGTACAACATCCATGGATCATCAGCTAGATCGTGTCCTTCATTTGGCATTCTACACTGGCTCCAGGTGAAAGAGAGTCGAGCACGCATAGACGAATCGCTTCTTTTTATGGCCTAACTCAGGCCATTTGAGCTCGAAGCTCGCGAAAGCGAGGCCATAGTCTGCAGATTCGAAGTGGTCTTGTCCGTCCTTTTGTATATCCAGGGGAGTAGCGTGAGATCTGAGTAATGGCGAGACATATTCGATGACCACAGCAAAACTTAACGCGTGAACAGAACGAGGGGAGGCGGGGGCGGCGGTGCGGGGATTCCGGAAATCTGGGCACGTGGTGCGACCGACAGGTTGGTGAGCTGCTTTGGAGTCAGCCTCCGGTTGGCTGACTGGCAGGCTGACCTTCGTCTTGCTCTTCCGACAGGACCACTCTTTCACTGTCCCTATCATGGCGTCGCTCAGTTCCAACAGCCATCAAGCGGAGAAACAGCGAGTGCTATCCCAAGATTGTCTCCCGAAGACCACTCGCGAGATCGAGGTCATTCCGGCATTCCGTCGCCGCAGCAGCGTTTCCTTCGACGACGGGAACCTCGCTATCCTCGCCGGTCAATCGTACATCCTGGTTCACAGAGGCTTCATATGTCGACACTCTGCATATCTCGCTGAGCTCGCCGAGAACTTGAAGTCCGACAGCTGCATACGCTTAGAAGGACGACCAGTGCTAGAACTCATGGAGCCCGCGGAGGACGTCTCGCTGCTGTTTCATGCGCTATACGATGGAGTGTAAGTCCCCTGGTCACACACTGGCTGCATCTGCTGATGCGTGTGCAAAGGACAACGCTATTCCAACAGTCAACGAATCTTCGCATCGCTTTCGTGCTCTTCCGTCTTGCCTCGACATACCACATCGAGAAGTTGCGCTCTGAAGCTCTTGCATTTCTGAAGAAGGGCTGGCCGTCATCTCTGGGACAGTGGAACAGGCGGGAGCGACATGTTCCTCGCTTCGACAACGACTTCGCTCGAGCTATGCTTCTGCCTCATCCCATGTACGTCTCTTTCACCTGTGCTCATCCCGCAGTCTTATTCATACTTTGCAGAGCTGTTATCAACTTAGCTAGAAGGTTCAACGCGCCTGAGCTTCTTCCTGCTGCACTGTACGAGCTCTCCCGCTATCCTCCCAGTCTCGCTAGCGCAGGCCTCTTCGATCCGCACGACGGCCTCCACCACGTCCTGACCCTCCGCGACCTCACCTGCCTTCTGCGCGGTCGCGAGGCTGCCTCTCGCTTCCTATCTACCTTCATGGTCAACGAGCTGGAGGGGCGGAAGCCCTCGTCCGCCTGCCGCAAACGCTCGGACGATCACCCTGACCGCTGGCGGGAATGCCAGAGCGCGTTCGACCTCGTAACCTTCGAGCTACTATGCGACGTCAATGGAGTGGTCATCGGGCGCACGTCGGACCCGCTCTTCGCCATGCTCGAAGCCGTGAATATGCAGGCTCATCCTGGGGACGGAGGCGCGTGGAATCTATATCGGCCCTGCGACGTTTGCCGGGACGAGTTCGCAGCTACGGTGTACGATGCACGCGAGCATTTCTGGCGAAAGCTCCCGGAGTGGTTCGGCATCGACGTACCTGGCTGGGGCTGAGGCTCGAGGCCGACTGATCTGACTTGTATCTGTGACAGTGCTATATCTATGATGTACGATGATCTTCTACGTCGTTGCTATAGTGTGTGCGGATGAGGAAATTTCGACGATCGCATGGCTGATGTACTATTTATTCAAATAATTCTAAGCACCGATGATCTTGATCAATTCCTCGCCCAGCAACTGCGGAGCTTCCAGCATGAACCAATGGCCACAGGGCAACTCGCCGACCTCTCCGCCTAACCTCTGCGCCAGCGCCTCTGCTCCCTCCTTACCCGACGCAGGATCCTCCTTGCCGTAGAACACGGCCACCTTGTCCACCGCTACCTCCTTCGCCTGGCTCGCAGCCATAGCATCAAAGATTGCGAGGATCCCCTCCAGCTTCTGCCCTCCAACTTGCGCGGCCAGCGCTTCGTGGATGCTCGCATCGTCCTTCGCTGCGGCTCCGAGGAAATTCTTCTGCATTGCGAGCACGGCGGGCAGTCCTTGGGCCTTCACAAACTGGATGTTCTGCTCCATCTGCTCCTTCGGCAGCGGAACCGCAGGTGGTCCGAGGAGCACGAGGTCGCGTACGGCGCCTGGGTACGTCGCCGCGAACTCGAGCGCCGCAATCGCTCCACCGGAGTGCGCGACCACGTCGACCTTCTGTTCGGCGAAGCCGAAGTGAGCGACGACATCGCGTGCGTCTTCAGCCAGGGTGGCAGGCGTGGCGGGAGTGTCGTATGGGGTCCTGCCGTGGCCGAAGAGATCGTACATGATGCGCGTGTGGGTAGGGAATATGGGTAGGATGGGCTTCCACGCGTCGTGGGTACCCATGAGGCCGTGGATGAAGAGGATGGGTATAGCTGAGGCCGGGGTGGACGTTGGCTTGTAGCTCTGCGCGAAGACCTTGCGGCCAGAGGCCATAATGATAGGGGATTCTTCGCTGCTCATGATCGCGGATGATGACCGTCTACTAGCGGATTGGGGCCGCTTTTATAACATTCTGCTTGCTTCACTTGAAGGTCTTGGTAACGAAGCCGTCAGCGTAAGTTGTACAGTGACGTGATCGAGGTGACACGATGTACTTACATACTGAGTTTACGTGGGCCTTTCCGTGAAATTCGGAGTCGGACAGAGCTCGGTGAGAGGGAACTTGTACACAACCCTAGAGTATTATACTCAATCGTATTGTGACTGCCAACTCCATTGTTCGTGCTTAGACCGCGACCTTAAGTCAGCAGCGGTCACTAGTATCACTAGTACCGCTGCCAGCGTCGGCCGACGGAGTCGGACCAGGTAAACGCGTTGGTCACAGTCGCGTGATTTGTGACATGCAGTTGTCCCCCTCCTCCTTACCCTCGCTTCTCACAACTTCCGCCGACTGAACGCGATGTTCTCCATAGTCCAGGATGCGGATCTGGACTTTCCCAAGGCGGACGACCTGCTTTCCGTGTACCCCCACTTTTTCATACCCAAGCTCAGCGACAGTCCTCAAGATCCCATCATGGACACGCTGAAGCTCCCGCGCAGAAATCAAGGGCTTCATGGGCTCTCCAGTACTCCGGTGCTCCCGACGGAGTTGCTGGCATTGGCAGACCTTTGCCTACTTCCTGCTCTCAAGGACGAGCCTCACGCTTTGTGGGAGCGTGCAGCTACTAAGAGACTAGGATCTCAGGTGCGTTTTGTTGCCAGTCTCTCATGATTGGCCCCAAATGAGCGAGCGAGGTGTACGCAGAACCACATCAAGTCATGGGATGCCTTGCGCTCATCGTACCCCAAGCACTCAGCCCCCAGTCCATTCCTGTCCGAGCAGCCGAAATCCACTTTGGCTGCCGCGCGATACCAGTAGGTTTGATTTCCTTCACGACGCCGTGTTTTCTGAGATAAGTCATAGCATTGATCCTCGTCTTCGCGATCCTGGCGTCCAGATCATCCATGTCGGCCTTGCTGAGCTACTGTCATCAATGCGAATGGTGATCATAGGAAACTCGTCGTCCATTTATACGTGGGATAGCTTGCGAGAGACATTTGTATTGGCCCATGTGGCAGAGGGGAAACGAGGGATGATAATTTTGGATGGGAGAGATGACATCCTCACGGAAAGGTGCATTTTAGCCTGTCAAGATGTATCTCGTCTAATACCGTTGCTCAGCTTTTTGAGACGTTTCCTGACGATTGGATCCGTCCTGCGACGAATTGAGATGTTCACAACTGGACTGAGGACAAAGTAACCGATCCCAGCGACGCCCTTTGCCCACAAGCTTACGCCTTCGCAGATACGTCAAAGAAGGTCCAACAGCACACAGCTTCGCCCATGCACTGGCATCATGCGTGGATCATCTTAGACGGGCGCTTGTTTCTCTCCCAACCTATAGCGATGCCGTCGATTGGCTCCAGACGCCTTCTGCAATGTGGCTACAGCATGCCGAGTACGAGGAGGTCGTTTCGGCCCTCGGATCACTGTGCGGACGTGTACGCAAGAAGTGCTTTTGAGTATGAAACCTCGCTGACATCCATACAGGCTGTCGACATTGACCCTCCTCACTACCCAAAATTCTCTCCTGAGCCGACGGCGTTGCTGACTGCCATCTACAAGCATATGGAACTCTGTCTTGAGAGACAATCTTCCTCAATGGTGACAGGAATGCTCGCGTACGTCTTGACTGTCTCCTCGGACGAGTACTACCAAGCGCTCGGCCTTTCGGTCGGGTACAGCCAAGACCTCATATCCGCGACCACGGACAAGCTTTCCTCGGAGCCACATACAGTTGACATGTTCGACGATGGCGGCGCCCAGGAGGATATCGCATACGAAGAAGCTGAAGACGAGCAGTTTCCGAGCTTCATCACGCCCGATGCCGCAGAAACCCTGGTGCGAGCAAGGCGGTCACTAAAGCTGCTACGCACGGCTCAGCCTGACCACCCGCTTCTGCATCAAGTGCGGACGCAGCAGAAGATCTCCTGGTTCTGGACGCCGGCGGAGGTAGAATGCGCATGGCAGGCGGAGCCTGCTGATGCTAACGCTCTTCCAGCCAGCGCCCTATCTCGGACTCCACAATCCCTGACTGGCGAGGACAAAATGCTGCAGCAGTTCAAGCTCTTCGATTTGGAGCCAGACACATTGTCTAATCCCATAACGTCGCTGCATGGGCATGACTCGACGTTGCAGAGAATCCTCACCACCTTCCCCGACTCCCTTCCCGCACTGACACCCACCCTATCTCACCTCGCCAACCTGGTATTGTCACCCCTGGTGGACCATTGCCTCGCCGTCTCGAACTCACTCCTCTCCGTCATCCTCACTCCATCCTCGCACATCAATATCCACTCGCATCTGACCTTGCTGCGCGACTACATGCTCCTCACCTCACCATCCTTCACGTCCCGTCTCCAAACCGCTTTGTTCTCCAACTCTGACGACTGGAATTTCGAAGGAAGCTCAGCTCGCGCTTTGGCGAAGCGGTCGCAATCCCGCATGAGGGCTGCCAGTGGCTCCGGTGCGCCTTGGGCCGTCGGACTAGGGCTGGGTCTGTCCGAAAGAGATTCGTGGCCGCCAGGAGGAGCAGATTTAAGCTACTATCTGCGTACCGTGATCGTTGACTCCCTGGACTCGTCGAATCCATCTACCGTTGCGGACTCGTCCGTTTCCAGCCACCGTGGGGACCATCCGCTGATTTTTGAAGAGGCTGAGTTCAGACTGGGTTTCGCGATTCGTGATCTTCCGGTGGGCTCCGGAAGGGAGAGATGGCTTAACCCTTGCTGTGAGTGTCCGTGGCTTCTATTCTGCATGGCCATGCTAATCCTCGCGCTTCAGCTATCGAGTATGTTCATCTCTAAGTGTTTAACCGACTCGCCGTTGACTAACATGAGCGCAGAGCTTTGGACTTTTTACTCATCGACTACAAGCCGCCTCGACCTTTAGACGTTGTAATTACCCAGGACACACTCTCAAAATATCAGCGAGTGTTTTCCTTCATCTTGCGTCTGATGAGGGGTGCGTTTCATACTATCCATGCTCCTCACGGGAACTCATCCTGCGCCAATCTTAGTACAAAATGCATTGGGAGCGTTCTTCCGCATGACGCGGCGGTCGTCGGAGCCTCTCTTCGCCACCATGTCACCTTTCAACCAGCTCCTCCTGCATTTCCGCTTTATCGCGCACTCGTTCGTGGAGCTCCTCTCTGAGTATGTCTTTGACACCGCCATCCGCGGCAATTTCGATACATTTCTCGAACACCTCGAGCCCGGCTCCAGCGCGCGCACGTTCACGGATGTCTTTGCGCTCAGCGATCTCCACTCGAGCATGCTGGACGAGGTGCTCAGCGCGTGCTTGCTGCGCTCAGGCCAGCGCGTCGCCGGCGACCTCCTGCGCGGCAGCCTCGAGCTCGCGTTGGACGTCTGCATCCTGTCCGGCGAGTTGAAGCGCGGCCGGTTGGAGGAGTACAAGGCTGCGCCCGTGCTGCAAGACCTGTACACGGCTTTCCGCAGCAAGATGGCCGCTCTCGTGAGTGATTCTGCTCGTTACACCTGCAAAGGATTTTACGACGACTGTCCGTCTGCAGGTGAAGGTCCTTCGGGCTCTCGTGGATAAAGAATCGACGGGGTCACATTTGCCGATGGAGTTTGCACACCTCGCGACGACCGGTCGCCGAGCGGCCCCGGGAGGATCCGGGAGTCTGCAATATCTGCTGGTCAAGCTGGATTCGCGCGACTGGTGGACAAAACTGCCGATGGCGGGGTGAAAGCTTACCGGCACGCGGCCTGCCAACATGGTTGATTAAGAAAGGCACGTCAATTGCGCGTAGGTCACCGCATGCGATAGCCTAGTTAGCACATAAGTGTGAGCGAGCGCTGAGCTTCGGCTGGACCTTTGCACGCTACGTATGTACTTACCCTTCTAGTTGGCCATGTACACGCGCTCGATGATTCACCGCAATCTGATCCAATTCCGACATTCTCATTTCATTTATTCTCATTGACAAATCTGATGTGTGACAAAACGACATGTAACTACGGGTACTGTACTATGAACTAACTAGAGCAAAGCACGACTGGAGAGGCATGATAGGATGGCGCGACCGACTAGGGTAATTTTGTACAGGTGAGGGGGAGAGAACCATGCACAGAGATATATGGGCGCATAGCGAATAAAGACTTGACCTTGCGTGGAGCATAAGATGGGGGTCCGTGCGGAGCATGCATGCGGGGAATACAGATGAATGAATCGACGAAAGGAAAGAGAAAGAAAATAGCCGCAGTGAGGCATTGAAAGCCTAAGAGGGTATGATGAGATCCATATGGTGTGCGCGGGCAGGAGGAGGTCAGTCTTCCATGGCCCCGTCGAAGCCGACCGCGCCATCGAGCGACCGCGCATTGAGCGCCTTCGCCTCCTTCTGGGCCTTCGCGAGCTCGCGCGTCCAGATTGCAGCCGCCTGCTCCTCGCGCAGATCAGCGGCGTCCGCCCCTGCGCCCGTCTGCGCGGAGATGCCCAGCCCGCGGAGCACCTCGTCCGCGCGCACGCCCTCCGCGAACATCATCGTCTGCACCTGGTTCTTCCCGCCGCCGAACGAGCCCGTGCGCGCGAGCTTGCGGCCCTTAGCCGCGCCGCTGGTTGTCGACGACGAGGAGGACAGCGTTACAAGCCCGACGGTCTCGAGCACGCCCGCGAGGTCGTTGAACTCGCTGCGCGACACGGCAGTGAACGACGCCGCGACGATGGACGCGTAGAACGTGTGCAGTTGCGTCGTGTCCACGGACGGCTGAGCGGGTGGGGAGGCTGTGCGCTTGAGCGGCGACGAGCCGGAGGAGACGGACTTGCTGCGCTTGATCGGGGACCGAGGCGGCGTGGGATGCGCGGGGGACGCGGACGATGCGGACAGCCCGGCCTCGACGCGCTTGCAGGCGAGAAGAAGCGCGAGTAGCGTGAGGCGGGCATGCAGCCCGAGGTTGCGGATCTTCGCGACGATCTCGCTGTTCCCGGATGGCTTGGAGGCGCTGGGTGTCGCGGCCGCGGGGCCAATTGCCGACGCCGGGGAGTACGCCTTGAGGGCGGCTAGGATGTGCGTCGGCGTGACTGGGGCAGGTGCCGCGCCGTCGACGAAAGCCTGCGCGACAGCCCGGTCGATTGCACCGCGCAATACCTCGAAGAGCGCCCGTACGTCGCCTGTCTGCGACGCAATCTTCTTGGAGAGAAGGGTTAGGGCAGGGATGGGCAAGAACTTGGCGACGTCCGCGGAGGAGTATGCGGTGCACTCGAAGGAAGAGAGGGTGGGGGTGGAAAGGGACTGTAGGCGAGTATTGAGGATGTCGAGCAGCTGAGCGGAGGTGTACGGCGAGAAGTGCAGGGTGCGCACACCCGAAACCCCGTGCAGGGACAGTTTAGCCGATGAAGAGGTCAGTGTATGGGTGTTGGCGATGCCGATGATGCGCAGAACGGATGAATGGGTTTGCGCCAGCGCGAAGAGGGTAATAAGCGCTTGGGAGGAGGCAGCGACGTGGTCGATTTCGTCGAGGATAAGGATACTAAGGACGGAAGGGAAGTAGTTCATAAGAGACAGCTCGAAGCGGGGCAGAAAGAAGCAAGATGACTGACCATTTGGACTGACGACGCGACAGGAGGTCTTCGACCAGCTCATGAGTGCGCGCTTTACTGCCACGCTTCTTCGATCCGCCAAGCTCCTCGAACAAGCGGTCCCAAACAGCATCGAGGCCAGTAAGGGCCATGCAGTTGACCATCGCCACGTTGACTTCATTCTGGAGCATGTCGACCTCCAGCGAGCTGAGAATGGCGTTGACCAGCGCAGTCTTCCCGCATCCTGGTGAGCCGGAGATGTACAAGACTGGGTGGGGTTGAGACGTCTCGGACGTAATGAAGGCGGTGACGAAGTCGAGGACGGTGGCGCGCTCATCTGCGCGGCCTGCGATGTCTGCGGTGCTGTTGCAAGTGGCGCGGAGCAAGGCGCGTACGCGAGAGTGAAGAGGTATAGAGGACGACGGGGTTGTGGGCGGGGTTTGGAGGGCCATCATGGACATTGCGGCCGCGGGGGTGTTTGGTTGCTGGACGATACCGGACATCGACATGTGGCGGCGAGGAGCTGAGAACATGCAATCAGACGCAGACAAACGAGCCTGAAAGCACGGGACGTACTCATGCGCGCACGGGTCGGGGTCGTGAGTTCTGTGCTAGTGCGGCGCAGGGCGCGGGGAGAGTCGGTGATGAGCTCGACACGGAATGGCGGGATGTTCTCCTTGTTGCCTCTGCCATCGATTATCGTCGAGGACGTGCGCGGACGCTTGGCACACGGGCTGTCGGGCGGAGCACACGCTGAATCAACAAACTCGTCGAAGGAGGGCTCGTCGGCGGGGATCGATGACGACGAGGACGCGTCGTCGTCGTGGGAGCTGTGGGCGCGCTTGCCGAGGACGGAGCTCCTGGTGACACGGACTGTGGCGAGCGTCATGGCCGTCGACGATGGCGAGGAGGGAGGGAGGGACGGTGAGCAGAGGGAGACAAGAGCAGGCGCTGGCGGTGGCCCGGGCTTTTACGCCGGAGATTGAAACTCAGCCGCAATCATCGGCGCGCGTCGCGTCGCGTACCCGCGTCCAGCACGTGCGCAATCAACACGACGCGGCGGACTGCACGTGAGCGACGCGTGGGGATTGTGCGGGACGCCCTCCTTGGCGGCACACACGGCGGGCACACACGCGGCTGCTTTCTCCCATGCCTCGCCGCCGTCCCAGCACGCCCTCTTGGCCGCAGATGCAGCTATATATGTCGCGATCCACCCTTGGACAGCCCCCGCTCCCCAACAATGCTGAGCTCCTTGGTCATTCAACTCTCCCTGTTCGGAGCGGTCTACGCATCCAACAGGGGGTCTGGAGGCGATGACGGATGCGCCACAGGGTGCGCCTGCAGAGTTGCTCTCGTTCATACGTAGCTCACTTATACCTTAGTGACAACGACGGCGACGGCGACGATCCGACTGGTGATGACGACCCTCCGTCCACTTGTATTCCACCATCATCATCCGCCTCTGCGAGCGCGTCTGCGTCCAGCTTCCCCGGTCTCGGAGGAGGCTTGGATCGATCTGCAGCGCTCAGCCACGGTGATATCGCCGGGGTCGCCATCGGCGCTCGTACGTTGTCCTCTTTCCCTGGGACAAACCCCTCCCTCACTCCCACCTCCCAGTCGCTGGCCTCGCCCTTCTCGCCCTCCTCGCCCTTGTCCTCGTCCGCCGCCGCCGCCGCGCCCTCGCATCCGCATCAAGCGACGCCTCCGCCCAGGGCTCTAAAGCGCTGCTCGCCGACCCCGGCGCGACGACGCCTTACCCGCTCGAGATGCGCATGGCCGACCTCTCCACCGGCGTCGTGCCCATGTACGCGCCTTCCGTTGCCGCACCGCCTGCCGACATGCACCAGTACCTCGCGGTGCGGCGCGACGCCAAGGTGTTTGCGTCGCAGACGTCGCTCCCCTCGTCCGCGCCCGGCCCGCAGGCACAGTTCCGCCAGGGCTTCCCGCCAACGGCGCCGTCGACGGCGGGCGAGAGCGCGGTCGTGTCGGATACGGACGCTTTGGACGGCCACGAGGAGTTTCGCTCACTGCGTGGGCACGATGTCGAGCAGGGTCACCGAGAGAGCGCAGCGCCGCCGAGCTACCAGGTCTTCGGCCCCTGACTTTACGATAGTGTTTGTGCGCATTCGGGGTTTCGTGCAGCATTACGCTATAGTTGTGCTTTATATGTATGGGCATTTTCCGGAGATGGTTGCATTTCACCGCTCTGCATACATACACAAATACACACAGGTGGGTGGACTAATCCTCATTCAAATGAAATCTGCTGTTGCGAACCCGCGCACAGACCTGCCTTACCAAGTACTCCACCAGCGCATGCGACTTCTTCCCGCTCAGCGGGTCCTCCACGACGCTCGACAGAATCTCCGTCTCGGCCTTGCGCCGCGTGTGCAGCATCCGCATCAGCTCCCTCTTCCACCGCGATGGCAGTTGCTCCGGCGCCCGGCGCAGCATCGTGCGGGCCTAGACGACGAATGCGGTGAGAGCAATCAGCGCGGTGAGAGCAATCAGCGCGGTGAGAACAAATGTGCACCTTCTTCTCATCGGCAGCGGAGATCGGCAGCAGCGTGTCGCGGTCGATTCCCATGCTGTAGGGATGATAAGAGACGCGCCAAGCATGCAAGGCTGAGACGCAGGCGTACGCGGGCAGCTCGCTCGCCCACACGCCGATGCACTCGACACGCGCCGCGGCGAGCCTGGTGCTCTCGTGGCGCAGCGACTGGCTCCCGTACTTGTACACGGACGCGATGTCGAGCCCGTACGCGTCGCCGTCGACCAAAACGAGAATCGCGATTCTGCGTGCGCACAGATGAGCGGGGGCAGTTGCAGTGCAATAGGAACCGCGTACGTGGAGGGCAGGTTGTCGGAGAGGGTCTTGACGAGCTGCCGTGTCGCGATGTCTGGGTATCCTTTGCCCTGTTGAGGTGGTCAAGATGCGGATGTTGCGGGGGAAGGTGAGGTGGTGCGCACGGTGATCATGATGCCGGGCCCTGGCAGAGAAGGCTCGCGCACGAAGTGCAGTCGGCACAACGTCTGGAACACCGCCTAGCATATCACGGTCACCCAGCTTCACAGCTCGATGAAGGGGTGTGCTTACTTCTTTCTCCACAACGAGCACCCACTTGATGCCTTCTGTGAGATTGAAGCGCTCGATGTCTTCTGCCACAGGGATCAGCGTGCCCTGCACCATTGTCAGCATTGACGACCTTCAAATCATGGGCTATGCGAACCTCAGACTCGACGACATTCATAATGGCGCCTGAAACAAGATGTATAGAGAGTCCGACGCCGCAAACGAGCCCCTTTGAGGAAGCGCGCTGCATAACCGTCAGCAACTCGTGCGAGGCGGAGAGCGGGAGAAACTAACAATGTTAAGGTCTGCTCGTCCGAGGTCGATAGTAGCAGCGAGGTCGTCGACAAGCTGCACATACATGAAAGTGAGTATCTCCGATGGATGTACATACTCACCCTGTCAACAACGCCTTGCGACTTGAAGAGTGGTACGTCCTTGTAGAACAAGTCTCTGGCAACATGTGCATGAGACGTCTGCCGTTGACCAAGTGACATATATTCACCTTTTCGTGGTCGGAATGTCGTTTATGAGTGCTTCGTGCGCTAGCTCAGCCACGCGGAAGAATTGAGCTTAAACACACAATCAGCACTACGGAAGCTGGGTATATGCACGCAAGCAGGGTCCCACCGAAGGGCTTGATACTGCCTCCCCTCTTTGTCATGGGGTAGCGGAGCACCCTCATGGGCATCTCTCTGAGGATATGATATTGAAAATGTGTCGTGCGAGGACAGCCGGGTGAACTTACCCGTCTTTGGGTGCTTTCCGTCTATCGGCGATCTTGAGCTCGAGCCTCTTGGGGAGCTTAAGGATCTGTAGAGACCCATCTACAGAAGGGGAAGGAATCGCATCTGAGACTTGTTTGAGGAATTCCAGCACTATGGCTTCGATCTTCGAAATGGCTTCCGCGCTAAGGAGGAAGAATGAGATGCGCGGCGTAGGACCGTAGAAATTGCTCACCGCGACGAATCATCCTCGTCCTTATCCGAGACGCCTTCGCTGTCGCTGGCAGATGCATTGCTGTAGTCTTGCAGAATGTCCTCGATAATCTCAAAAGAGGTCAGGTTCTCAGTCAAGTCCATCGGCAAGTCAAGTGCGTCTAGGTCGAATGGCAAGTCGTCCTCCAGCGCATAAAACTCTTTGAGATCCAGTATGCCGCCTTCGACAGACTCTTGACTGGTCGCAGGAGAGGGCTCTTGAGAGTTCGTTGCGGAGCTGGACGGTGCGGAGGCCCATTGCAAGTCGAGCACCAGCTCGTCGTCCGAGTCCGAGAACCCCAGAGTATCGCCAAAGACTTGAGAGTGGTCATCGAGGGCATACAGCTCGTCGTCGCCGTCCATGGCGTGCGGAGGTCAGGCAGTCCACGGGCGGTTGTGATGGTGAACGGAGAGCCAGGACGGCGGTTGCCGAGATGCCGGTCGGCAGATCCTGCTATTCCGATCAGCCTGACCTGCCTTTTCGGGTCCAACAAAGTGGCTTCCGAACCGAACTTACTCGTCCAGGCCCAGAGGCGGCGGTGGCCTTATTGAAGAGTGGTTTGGGAGCATGTAAAACACGCCGCACAAGGTTTCGGTGCAGGTTGCATGCAATGCCATGCATTCGTGCGTGCGTGCGACCGAATTACATGTACACTCCTTGTCGGGCACCCAACGGGCACCATCACCCTTCTCCTCGACCCTTGCAAGTTGCACGCATGTTCGCCGCTCTTCGGAATCCGTTCGACGTGCTCGTGCAGCACGCAGCGACTCGCGCGGGCTGCCGTAAATATGCCGCCCTCATCAAAGCGGCTTTTCGGCGCGTCGGGTCCATGCAAGGCATCGATTATCGCGCCCGGCGTCGCCTGGGCTTTTCACCTCTTCACATCGGATGTCTCTGGATGCCCCTGCGTCTACGTCTGATCCGGATGTGCGGATGCCTCGGGTGGCCTCGCGGCCAGGGCCTGTGAGAATTTTGCCGCGCATTTAAGAGTGTGTCGTGGGCGCAACAGCTTGTGACCGTGTCTTTCTGTGGGTGTGTCCAACCCTGCCTCGAGGCGGCCATTGTGTGTCGGTTATAAGTTTCTTCGTCATTCCTCTTTCTTTCATTATTCTCCACGGACTGTCGGCGTGCGACGGTCATCAATTTCCTCAGGTGCGGGACATCGTCGTCTTCCAGCGTCCGTCGCTGACGTGTAGTCGTCCTCGCATCCAGAGACACCTCCATCCTTTTCTTTCAAAACACCATGGCCGTAATCACTCGATCTGCATCCGCACTCGCAGCTTCTGCTGCGCTCGTCTTGCCCTCTCCCTCCGGGTCATTCGCGACCCCGCCCTGCAGCCCAGCACGGTCTCTGCGCTCCTCGCCGGCCACCCCCCATCGCAACAAGGAGAATTTTCTCCCCTGCGGCACCCCCATTCCTAAATCTCCCTCCAAGCGCTGCAAGGCCAAGAAGGCGCTCACGGGTAGCACTCCGCGGAAGACGCCCCGTCGCACGAGGTCCACTGCGAAAGCGCTCGGGGGGAGCGGGAGTGCCCAGCTACTCAACGCCGGCCTCGACGACCCCTTCACCTTTCAGTCTGGGTTTGGGACGGTCCAAGCTATGCTCCAGGACGCGTACGATGAGATGGAGGTGATGATCGCTGCGGATAGGAGGGCTAGGGAGCTGACGGAGAGTCCGCTGGCGGACATGTCCGAGGCTTTCATCTAGACATGGCTCAGAGGTACGTCCGCGTGCGCGCCTTGCATCTCCCCTTTCTGATTTGAATATTCAGGAGCTTGTCTGCGCAAAAATGACACTCACGTTCGACTGTGCAATGGCTTTCATATCCACAACCACTGTAGAAACAGGACAGTGAATTTCGTCATACGTAGGTAGGGTGTAGCTGTACAATATGTAATTATCTCGATGTGGATTATGCGAGAATGTGATCGCAATTATCGCTTCGATCCAGGGACGCTAGTGTTGCGGGAAAAACCTCTGGCCAGTATCCCCCCGGTAAGGTACCGGTGGCGCTCCTAGCCGGGGAGGTATCAAACCGGTACCGTACCAGGGAAATAGTCACGTGATGTTTAGTTCCCACGCAGTAGCAGCTCGATTTTCGCGTACACACGAGGATTTGGAATGGTTTCAATGCATCAGATGAAGATTTAGCAGTGTATGTATCCATAGCCAAATTGCCAGAGCTTAGCCGTAGGTGCCCCGACCTGTACGAATTCGCTGCTGCCTGCTACACAAGTGTCATGATTTGTCAGCAGACGCGGCTTTTGCAAGGCTGCCGCAGCACTCGAGCGTACATTGTAACAACGCGTACAATACATACTGAAACCTCGGGAGGCTTATTGAAACAAGGCATCTGTGCTGAAATCATTGTCCTCTTCATCAGAATCTGGTATGCTCTCGTCCCTAGCCTGACCTGCACTGACTCCGACAGCAGGGTTCCGACGTGCAGGAAGCTGAGCTTCCTCCGCGAGGACATCAGATAAAATTGCAGACCTCAGGTTGATGTGAGGCATCTTGATGAAAGCATTGGCAGGTTCGTACGGTTCTGCCAGGTCTTCACCTTGAACGTCATTGTCGTCATTGTCGTCTTCTTCGTCCGACATCGGTGCGGGTGCGTTTTCTGAAGAGGGGAATACCTTCTTTTCGATGTTGTAGAACTTGACCGAAGGGAATTGATTAGTGTGCGCGCGCACCTGCTCGAATGGTTGGAACACTGTGTACTTCAATAAAGAACGGAGGTTGCTTACCTTGCTCTTAGACATGTGGTACTGTCGGACTTGAGTCATTGCAGACATGTTATGCACGGATAGCCGATTCCTATGCTTTGGAGTAAGCCATGTGAATGTAGAGCCAGTCCGTTCATCGGGCATGGAGTTGACTCGGACGGAATACAGTTTGATAGCGAGATGCTATTCATGACAGCATCAGTCGGCAGCGCTCGGTGAATCATACGGACACGAACACGTACCGGAAGGATGTGCACATTATCAGAGCCAACACGGCCCTTCCACCACTTAAGGACCGCCTGCGGAACCGTATCGTCGAGCGGATGATCGAATGGGAACTGGTGTCGAGCATAGGCTAGAGTTTCCCTGTGAAGTTGGGCTGTAAATGATTTCCCTTTTTTTGCCCACTTCAAGAATGCCTTCTTATGGCCATGAACGATCTCTTTCTCTCCGATGTTGGCTAAGAAGCGGACAACGGACTCGAAAATTGATGGATGCCGAACACCAATGAGTGTCACCTTCTCGCCTTCCGGTAGCCACAGGTCCGACGTGATAAGATCTGATTGATGCACACATAAGACAGCGACGAGATGCAAGCAAAAGAATGGCTCTAACCAGGGTTCAGATATGCTGCAGCAAGGTATGCATTATTAGCTATGTTGCCATCCAGAAAGAGTTGGCGATGTCGCGCATTGAGGATGCCGCGGATGGCGTTCGCGACCTCAGCGTCAAAATACAGCCTAGGATTTTGAAAGGCGTCCTCTGTTGCACGAATAACAGCATGCCAGAATATATAGACGTCGGCAGCAGTCGCCTCCAGAGCCTCCAGGCAGGCTAATGCCTTTGTTGCAGGCAAAGTGGCCGCGATGAACTGGGAGAGACCAGACTCGAACTTGAATGTCTGGTGATCATCCGGTGCAGGCTGAAAATACTCAGCAATTTCCTGCGAATGTTGTCAGCAAGTCATTTCGTCTAGTCGATCCATCAATTGTACCTCATAAAGTCCGTTAGGCGATTCACGGATGACTTTCTTGATCGCAGCTGAGGACCGATGGACAGAGCGAGCAGAGAGCGGGATTGTTGCGAATCTCGTCTTTCCGATAGCCTCCAGGCCGCGTCCTGTCTTTAGTTTTTCACGAGCTTTCTTGAGGGCTGCATGTCCAGCGTGCGAGGTATGAAATAATGTTATTGTCTGCCGCACCACACGGATGATCTGGTTGCGGATTAGATCTGATTAATGCTGGTAGTGTGGACGTTTGCGCACCGGTTTGAAAACATCAATGAGATTAATCTCAAGGATTGTGCGATTCAAGTGATGGCAAACATCCGCAAGATTGAGCGCAGTGGGCATGAGGGCCAGAATTGCAATGGAACGCGAGGCTCGCGTGTTACCCGTGCTATCACATGTCAGGCCGGAAAACCTGGACGGACCGATGGCATTGACAATCTGCGCGAAGTTGTTAGAAATTGCTGAAGTAGTTAAGTTCCAATGCCCACGCACCGGACTTGCGACATTCTCAACAATCCAAGGTGCAGTGTGCGACTCGGAAGTTGCCTCCCGTGTGTCCATCAAGTATACTTCACGGTCTGAGGTCGAGACGTGTACAGTCCAGTAGGACTCACGACCTGTCGAAGTTCCGCCGTCATAGGAGAGAGTGAGGTCTTCCTGACCTTGCAGATACTTGAGTTGCTCCCGGCGGACCCACGATGCTTCGTTTACGATGCCTTCATATTCGAGCTTGTCTCTGGTTGAAGGTGCATATGATGGTAAGGCAATCTCAAGCATCTCCTTCCACTCCGGGCGCGAGACGATATATGTTGGCAAACCCGCGACGCATATGAGTTTAAGAATGGCAAGGTCGAGCTTTCTGTGACGCTCGAGCTTCCCAAGCGCCTTTGCTTGCCGAAAGAACGCATGTGTCGCGGCGCCTGCATCTTGCTTCTCCCCATCTTGTCCAATTCCATCTTGAGCTCCTAGTTCCTTCGCAACCATCATGGATCCTTTCGAATTGGTGAGCTCCTGGACCTGCGCAGACAGTGCCTTTCCAGCTGAATGTATGTGCACTTTCTCCCGCAGCTCTGAGGACAGCTTGGGGCAGTCCTTTGCATGACGAACGACTCGGATCAACGCTCGATGTCGGAAAGTATGATGGCAAGGGTTATCAGGACCTCCGACACAGCGCCAGAGCAGCGTAGTTGGATTGTCGCGGCGATAGCAAGCCTCGGTGAGAGCGTCCATCAGAGGATCCGGCGGCCGTCCTCCCCGGCGCGCATCCTTCTTCGGCTGCACCCATTTGACAAGGTCACCAGGGTTAAGCTCAATCTCCATGTCGCTCCCATCTTCTTCCCCCATCTCGTTCACATACGGAGCTGCGCCGTCCGCAACTCCTTCGGCATCTGATTTCTGTTCATCGAGCTGCTGGTCTTGCAGTACCGGTGAACTACTAGGCTGCTTGTGCGTAGCGACTGTGTTTCCGCCCGAACGCTTTGCAACCTGTAAGCAAAGCTTCTGTTACTTACTGCTGTCGCGCGCTGACAACCTCTTTGGGCACTTACAGTTGACGTTCCAGCAATATGCAGATTCAACGGCGCCGGTTTGAAGACCTCGTCCCACTGCTGCTTGCTCCCCGCATTGCCGGAACTCTCCGCCGGTTCCTTTCCTTTCGAAGCGGCATTTTTCTTCGTGCGTTTGGCTGGCACGGTGAGTGGCGTGACATTGGTGGCTACACTCAGTCGCCTCTTAACGACGCCTTCTAGACTCAATAACTGCGGCTTCGTGAACGCCGATGTGTGCGCACTTGCCCGTATAAGCATGCCAGGCGCTAGCATATTGGACTTGTATTTGAGACTGTCCTGCACTGTCGGTGAGTCGAGTCCGCAAGTAAGTGAAGCTGAGCGCGCACTGACCATGTCACGTAGGTAACACATTATGTCAGCAAGGTGTCGAATGCGTTGCACGACACAGTCTGTATCCGAGAGGAGATGGATGTCGTCGGGGATGAGATGGTGAGCAAGAGAATTGTGGCTGAGGACAGAGCAGGAGAAGCTGTCGAGCTGTGGGGTGCATGGTAACACGTTGAGTGAAAGCGGCCCAGTCGCTCCGTGTTGTCCTAACCACCATTCTATCATCTCCAACAGCTCGCGGGGCGGCTTCCGTCCAAGAGAATCAGCATAGAAAGCCGTGTGTGGCTCTACGCTGATCGCAACGGACACCCAGTGATTTGTCTCGTGTACGGCTGCTGGCAAGAGCACATCCGCGCCATCGATCCGCACCCCGATCGTCATTCCAACCTCCTTGAGTGATCCATCTTGCAGCTGCGAGCCAGCCAATCGTAGGGGAGTGATGCCGCGCATTGATTGGTAAGATGTTCCGCTAGCATTGAGTCGTGCGCGGTTGCGGTACGTGTCAATGAGCTTGACTGATGCCGCACTCGGCAGTATACATGCCGGCTTGCCTTGTCTTTGCAGACGATGACCTAGCAGCATCCCCAGCTGATCCATATGCTCCGCCGCCAGCCAACGCCGACCACAGTACGATGTAAGCGTCTTTGGATCGACGCCCATCGTCGTTGGGAGGGGTACGTCCCATGGCCAGTCGTCGAGGAGTGCTGACGTGTCTGCAGCAAGGGACTTCACCTCGTCGTTGAGCAAGCCCTCGGTCCAAGTCTTCAACCACGCAGTGGCCAGAGAAAGGCGCGCCTTGGCAGCGAGTATGCGCCGGACCTCGTACCAGTAGGTGAGAACCCACATCGGGGTTTTGAGTGTTTGTTGAGTGACCGACTCTTGAACAGGATAGCCCAGGCAAGCATAGCCTGTCTCTAGGGCGGGGATGACGCGGTTTTGCAGGATTTCCAACACCTCGGTGTGCGGCGGCATCGGCCTAGAGAGCAGGACCATTGCATTTGCGGCCGTTATGAAGCTTTGGCCCTTCGAGAAGAGTGTGCTCTGCTGGAGCAGAGACGGCGCGTTCGCCTCCGGTGGGACAGGGAAATTTTGGATATCGGCATTGCGCAGGGCTGGTGTGGGTAGTAGGACATGTTTAATGTCGTCGGGAATGGGTATTCTTTTGAGGATATCACCCAGAGTTTGAAATGAGTCGATGTCGTGGATGACCTCGTCGTCCGCCATTTGACAGTTTTGAGGGTTGGCAAAATGTGCTAGGCCAGTGTCGAAGGTGAAGATTGCGCCCTCATTTAGTCACTCACTACGGAGTGTAAATGTCGATCACAGCAACGGGTCGATCATACACACGTTGCTGCATACAACACTCTTGCAACTATCCCATGCCGAGGCGGGATGTGTCTAATACCTCCTTAAACATCCGCGTAGCATTGCACAACCACCTTACGACTGCCGGCCATGTCTGCGTGCGAGGCTGCGAGCCTCATGGCTCATGGGCCGGCGCCGGGCGCCGGAGGGGCCGACACACATCACGTGCTGGAGGTATTGTACCGGGTATATTGGGGCCCAGGGCAGGGCAGGTATGGTACCGGTACTATACAGGTACATTACCGGGGAAAAACGTTTTCGGGGAAAAACTCAGGTTTTTCCCGCAACGCTAAGGGACGCGCCGAGCGCGACGCGTCTTAGGTCTAGACGCGATCAGGTGACGCTATGGCATTTGTCAACGTGATGACATCGTTGAGCGTCTAAGGTGCTGCACGTTTTGCTGCGCGCCTTGAGCTAGCCATCAGGCTCGTGCTAATTCAGCAGAAGATTCAGGTATAAGCATACAGCATCAACTACATCTCTCAAAAGACACAGACGCAGCGACTGACCCACGTTCTACAGGAGGGTGCAAAGATCATACTCTTCGCTAGACGAATAATGCGCCTGCTCGGCCGCGAGATACCTGCGGCACTATACTTACCTCCTCAGATAATATGTCGGCTTTGCAGGCCTACTGCTTTACCCAAGGCAAGATGCGGAAGCCTTACAACGTTGGTTCGTTCGGACTGACGGCCACAATAGCTCCTCGTGCTTGGTACGTCGCAGGCCATCGGGCGTGATTCCGCTTTCTGACAGGGTATCAGGTGCAAGTCTTGTGTACATCATGCCCCACTATGTCATGCTGTCGTGCGCGAGTACCACGTATTGGGCCACAATGCGCTTTCTAGTAGGTTTCCAAACTGTCGAAAGAACTGGACTTTGACACGATCACTGTATGTTGCAGTCCGGCGCATACTGGCATCGCGATGATGAGGCTTGGTTCATTTAGTAGGCGTCGGGGCTCTCTTTTCTGCGCTGGTCGGAACGAAGCTTGGGGACTCGGGAGACGCGGCATTGGTCTTTCCACTACACGACTTGGCGCCAACGTCGTCATATCGACCAGCATCTTTCAATTCAACAGTTAATTCCATCCCATCATCGAACATACTCGGGCAGGTGCGTGGACAGGCCATTCTTATACATCTTTCTGCGAATTTTGGACCTTTCATTCCATCAAATGTGTTCAGGCAGGTGTGCGCACAGTGAGGTCCTTAACTTGATTGCGCTTTTCAATCGGCGGGTAGGTAACAATCGGAGGTACGCGTTTGCATCAGAAAGCTAATCGGGAATGTCTAAACCAAGCGCACTGAAATCGAAGGAGCGTGAGCATCAATGAATAAATAGGCGGCTGGCAGAGTTGGCTGACAGGATAGGTTGTTGCTTGTATTATTGCTTGTATCATACTAAGCGCGACCCTTCAAGGAGCAAGTTGCCGAACGCTTGCCGCGCAAACACTCTTTCCATGCAGTGACTTGCAGACCCAAATGACACCACCCGGTTTGCCATTACTGACTTCGCAATGTACACGCTCATTCTCGACGCTGGCATACGCTGGAACGTAATTCATTGGGGCGGGGGACGACAATCGAACCTTGGTGTCTTTGGCGAGATGTACTGCTCGCCCTGCGGTGTTCGTGTGTTAGATAGACAAAGAGGAGAAAGAAGAGATGAGCGGGCGCCGGGCGGGCCGAGGCGCGACGCGTTTGTTTCAATATGTTTGTGCACCGTGATGAACAAAGCCGAGGATGAGGCGGGGCACGCGCGCTGCCAGCCACCACCTCGCATTTCTTGCTATTTCTTGTTTCCCCTCTGCCCCTCCTCGCCGTCGTCGCGCAGCGTGTCACTCTCACTCGTAATTAGCCACGCGCCGTCGACGCGAGGAGCACCACATGGCAGCAGTCGCATCCCGCAGGCCTCTCAACCACCGGCGACCCCTTCATCAGCCCCACCCCGCCATCTCCCCCGTGGCCCAAATGGCGGCTCGGTCGGGCTCGTCTGGCACGAAGCGAACCCGCTCGCCCGAGCCTCTTCTTGAATTGCAATCGCTGAACTCGAAGCGCCCGCGAGCCACGGCCTCGCCATCGATCACGCCGGCTCCTCAGGACGATACGAAGGAGCGACGGCGCGTTGAACGCGAGGCCCAGCGAGAAGACTTCAAGGTCAAGTATACGCGCGCGTTTCCTGGCTTCGTGTTCCACCTACACTGGGACATTGAGGAGTCAGTCAAGAAACGTGTAACCGCCAGGATAGAGCGGATGGGCTCGGTGCGTGTTCCGCGATGTCATCCAGTATGTCTACTGAAGCACGTCCCATTTCAATTATAGAGAGTGGAGGATTTCTTTTCAAAAGACTCTATCACTCACTTCATCACGAACAAGTCCATTCCGTCGGAGGAGTTCCTCCATAACAACAAGGAGAACTTGACAGCTTCTGGGTCTAGGACCCCTTCGGCCCTAAAGAGCCCCATCCGACTACGAGGCCGGTAAGTGCAATATCTCTTGAACTGGTCCATGCCCTTAAAAGCTCCATAGCGCCGCGGAGGAGCCACCCGTCAATAATGACGACAATCTCTTGCTTAAGGCTGTCGAATGGAAGATGAAAGTTTGGACGGTCGCGAAGCTCGAGAGCGTACTGGACCGCTGTCAAGCTCCCCTCAATTCTGCACCCTCCAAGGCTCCCGTCGCGTCCCAACAAAGCCTTTCTCGGCTCCTCGAGTCCGAGAAGATTCATGGCACCACCGAGCGCGACCCGACGCAACGCCAGCTCGGCTTCCGATACTTCTCCAAGAACTCTTACTTTGTCCTCATCGAGGATCTGAACCAAGACTTCTCCACGATCCACGCCACGGAGTATCCCATACGGAAAAGTCGTGACGGCAAGGAGACGGGCAGTTGGCCGGTGCCATATTGCGACGCGCGATCGCGGGGTCCCTTCATCGAGTTCGACGCCAACGAGGAACGCCGTGCGGCGCGCAGCGAGAAGCAGGAGCGAGCTCGGGAGCAGGAACGCCTACGCCGGAAGGCTCGTCTCCGCGAGCAGGAGTCGCGACGGCAGATGAAGGAGGCCGAGGCCAAACGCTCTGGTGACCTGCGGCGCACTGTCTCGATGGTCAACCTCCAACGGCGCATATCGCTTGGCGAGGACGGCGACCGCCTCATTGATCTCGACGCAGAGCTAGAGGAGTCGGCGAACGCGTCGGGCTACCTCGCGTCCGGGCAGTATATGGCCGCGTCTGGCAACAGCGTTTCGGTCACCTCGACCACGGGCACGACGTCTACCTCCGGCCGCATCGCACGCAGTATGCAGCTGCCGGCGATGCTGCGGGACCGCCGCCAGCAGGAGGTTCTCACGTCACGCAGGGTGGCAGGCGACAAGGACAAGAAAGGCGACATGGGTCCACCCTCTGCTATTCCCGAGCGCAAGTTCTTGAAGAAGAGTAAGAGCACGAATACGATGCGGCTGTCGAAACGAGAGGAGGGCGCAAAGCCCGGTTACTGCGAGTGCTGTCGACAGAAGTTCGAGGACTTCGATAAGGTCCGTCATCTGTCAATCACGCAGCTGATAGTGGCTCAACTTGCGTTTCATTTGTAGCACGTCACTTCGAAGAAGCATCGCAAGTACGCCACCAACGAAGCGCACTTCTTACAGCTCGACTATGTTCTGGGGCGCTTACGACGCCAGACCAGGCAGGAGGTAGCAGAGTCCAGTGCGCGGCTCGCGCGTCCCCGGCATCACGAGGACACCTACGAGTCTAGTCCGACGCGCTCGGAAGGCACAAACGACGACGACGGGCGCGAACACGGGGGTTTCTCGTCCAGCGAGGAGGTCGCGGACTATTTGCCGCAGCCGCGGCCTCCACCGGCGTGGGGAGAGGATATTGACCTCGACGCAGATGGCGAGGATGAGGAACTCTGAGGCACCCGCAAAGCCCGACTTTTCTATGAGGCCGTGAGGTTGATGGCGGGTACTAGGTACGGCATCGATAGGTAATGAGCATCATCCTTCTTTACACGTTTGATTACAGTGCATTTGTAGTTCTACCATGCCAGTCGTGCGCTTCTCTTTCGTAATATGGAAACCAATGCATATCATGGACTTGATGTAGTGTACGCTGGCAGGGTACGCCCGCGCAGTGAGTGAGAGGGAACCCATATGGTCCGAGGCCGTTATACCTTTGTGGCTCTACGCATTCTTCAGACCTGAAGATGATCTCCTTGAGCACTCCTTGAGCATAGCAAAAGCTTTGACAGACAAAGGGGTAACTTTGCAAATAAAGATGCGAGATGTGACGTGAACGACGTGGGATCAAATATACAACTTTAAGGGCGCACGTCCCCTGCCGTACGAAACGATACAGATACAGATACTGGAAACCAGAGATTCACCAGAAGATATGACGTATGTCGTTATCGGCGTCCCTAGGCGATTGTGACAGTGAGGAGAGTCACAATGCCGTCGGTGGCGATGCCGTGGTTCACACCGTCCGCGCCAGCGGCGAGCAGGCCACTGATGTTTTGCGCGACGGTGTGGTAAGTCACGCCGTTATGGCTCGTGGTACCGACAGCGTTGCTGACGAGGTTGTTGCTATTCGCGGCGACTTGTCAGCGTCGCCTCTCTGGGAAGGTTGAGCGCGACAGCTTACCGCCCGATGTTGTACCCGTCGGCGACGATATTGTGGTTCTCCGACTCATCCTCTTCCTTAGAAACACTGTAAACCACCTGGGTGAGTTCCAAGTCGCGGCGGAGGTAAGGAACGCGTACGCCAGGAACAGCGCCCCGCTGTTGGCGGTGGGGCCGTTTTGACGGTAGATGCTGTGGATCGTAGGTTGTGAGAACGACGCCGCGGTGATGGGCTGTGTACAAGGACTCGCCGGAAGTGGTTGCCACCAATGAGACTCTCGAGGCATGTCCCTCCGACGGGGTATGACTCCCGGAGCTCTACGGTCTGGTTGACCCAGCCGTTCCCGTCACCCAGGTTGGCAGATTGCGGGTCGCCAAGATGAATGCCGAGGCATTCCGTATCACTGTTTGATACGACAACAGGTTATTTCATGTCTGCACATAGGCAGGTAGCAATAGCTTACAATCCAATGGCCTCCGCGAAGTTGAGGGCACCGCTGTCTGTGAGGACGGCGGGAGAGCTCAACCCGGAGATGATGACCTTGTTGATGACGGACAAGGCAGATCAGCTGCTGTCAAACGGGCTAGGATAGAGGGCTTACATTGAGAGGCTCGCCTCCTCCGCTGCCGGCATTGTCCAGCATAGAACCTCCGGCCGCTGTGGGGTTATAGTACGCAACCGCGCGCTTCTGCAGAACAGCACCGAGTGCTGCCTGGGCGAACAGGAAAGAAACGAGGGCGATGCGAACCATTGCAGGAGGACGGAGGTGGATTGGCAGGAGCGTCAATGTCGTCCACTCCTCCGACTCGTACTGTGTTTTATGGGACCACCGGCTAGCAAAGCAAGCAGCGCGTGCATCACGAACGTGTTACATGCGGGTAGGAAGGGCACACTGCATTCCAGAAAGTGGTTGCTAACTGGTGTAGCCAGGCGTACACCAGTGCAATCATCCTGAGCAACGTGGTGTCGAAGCCGTCAGCCATGTGGGTGGAGTCAGTCCATGTGATGCCACGCACTTCCGGCGGTCGCGCACGTACAATGTCTCCGTTGAAGAGGCGCGGCGTGCACCAGTCAGCGATGATCGTTACTGCCACACGTCTCCTGGAAGACGGGAGAGGCACGTGTTATGGGGTGCTGCAGTACGATATTGTTGCCGCAGCTCTGCTGGAGGTTCGCGACGCGACCGCAGCCGCAGGAGGACCGGCGAGTCGAGAGCATGCCGTCCTCTGGGACGATCGATCGCGGCGGGTCGCGACCGCGGCCGCATTGGGTGAAACCCAACTGTGGGGTTGAATAAATAGGTGTCGTGAGAGCAGCAAATATTGAGTTCCCACCGTACCGCCAGCAGCCTCTGTACCCCTTCCCCTGCATTATTGGCAACAACCCAATGCACTCGATCTGAGTAATGCTATCGTCCTCATCGGCCACAGCCTGAGTCTCCTTGAACGCACACTCTCATTGCTGGCTATATTAATACCTCAGGCCGCTCGACCGCGTGACGCGTGATCTGTTGTCATCACGCGTTAACGCGTGCGCGCTCGCTCAGCGCGTCGCGCTCTCCTTTCCGTCGCCCCTCATGTTTTCCTTGTCCACACCGGTAGGCGAGCTCATGAGGGCCTGAAGCCCTTGAGACTGAACCCGCCCCGCTTGTCCGTGCCGTGCCCGTTCACCGGCACCCGCGAGGCGCGAGCCGGTCTCCGAATGCCTGCCCATTTAGGATGCCATCGAGACTTGATTGGCGCGGGCGCAGTCAAGGCGCAGTACTAGCGCTGCAGCGTCCGACCAGACGCGATGACCTTCTCATGCGCAGACAGTTCGATGTAGTCCACATTGAATATGGCACATCGCCTCGCGGTTGGACCAGCGTGCTCGGCCGCGGGAGAGGAGGCCAAGTCACCGAGTCTGGTGATGACAGCGGACGAGTGGCGGACGGCATGTCGGCAGTCGGGTCACGCGGTCACGCATCCGTCGATGGAGCAGTTTGCAAAGATCGAGTGGCACAAACATCAAATTCAGGATAATGAGAATGTACATGCATGATTTATACAGCCTACAGAGGGTGTCGGAGGAGCGAGTAATACATTGAACGAGACCGGGCAATAGGCACTGGGCAGGACCGACGCGCTGCCCCTACAGTGGGGTTTACCGCATGCGGTTGCGGACGCGTCCGGCCGCGATCGGTTGTCCCAGAGGACGGCACGTTCTGGGCGAGTCGTTGGTCGCCGGCCCGACTGTTTTCCACGCCACTTCTATCTTCGCCAGTTTTGGACACCCGCCATGGCCCCCCGCGCGAGCAAGTTTGGCTTCAAGGACCTGTCCATCCCATCACAGGCTTCACACGAGGACAGCATCCGATGCAACTCGGCTTTGACGGCTGGGGTCGGCGTTTCGCCAAATCATGGTAACGTGCCGGCGATAGTACTTTGATCGATCAGACGATGATAGTTGCTGATGCATGCCCGTACAACCCTAGTAGCATTGCAGGGCCAGTGACCGCACGGTGGGCTTGCATGAACCGCCTTGGGCCGTCGACATACTTACTGATCTACAGTGAGTCGACCCTCGTCATGGCTGCCCTGATTAGTGCCCTGTATCCCGGAGGGCGCGGCGTGCGACGCCGGTGGGATTGACCCAAACCACGGGGGTGTCAGGGTGAGCAGGGGGACGTCCGAACATATAGTATGAAAGGGAGATGGCAATGAGGCCGGGAGATTTTTAGGAGAAAGGGGAGAGAGTGGAGGGAAGAGGGGTCGGACACCGTCGACCGGGTTCGGGCATGTCATTAGGAATGATTCGGCCCGGCGCGCGGAACACAGGATGTCAGAGCTTCTATATCCTGTTTAGGTAACAAGGTACGTAAGAAAGAAACTGCGGCTGTTGTCTCGGACACCCGCTGCCAAGGGCCATCCCCCTGCAAAGCCTCCGCGGCAGTCTGCAAATATTAGACACGCCATTGTCGCAGATAATCAATGTGATCGACCCGATGATTGAACATCTGACCGCAGCACGGAACCATGGTCAACATCACGCACAATGAGGGCTGTCACGCTGTCACGTCACGCTTAGAACGAACTAGGTTCCCAAGTTCACCAAACCTGTCGCCGGGAATCGCTGTCTTGTCTCCGACGACCTCACCAGCCCATCCCTCCTGTGAGTCTCTCGATCTTTCCTGCTCATCCTCAATCGCTCACTTCTGCATCCTCCTGCAATCCTCCTCGCTCCAGGGACCACATACATTCCCAAGTTCCCAGCACTCGTGGCAGTCGTCGCAGCGCCTCCAGATACAGTCCTTATCTTCGGTGCACCAAACCCCTGTGCGCACTTCCTCGATCTTTCAAAACAGTGCCCTGCTCATCTTTTGTTCTTTTTCTTCGCTAGGTCTTGCATATTCCAGGCGCGGACCACGCATGACGGATTCCTCTGCCAGGACCGAATCCTTAGGGGATTCGGCCGACGATAGTCAGCTGAGAATCAAAATACCGAACCCCAAGATCTACTTGGCTCGACAGTCGCAATGGAAGGGGCGTAGGGGAAAACCAAGGTGTGATCATTGTCGTCTCAATAACCTCAAAGTTAGTCGCGCCACCTGCCCGTCCGGCGCCTCGTGTCTGACTTGATGAGTAGTGCGACCGCGTGCTCCCAACATGCAACCACTGCTCGTGGGCTACTCGCGAATGCAAATACACACCCCTTCCGACCCCTGCGCATCGTGGCATCCCTCGATGCGACAGATGCCGCTTCCACAATCTGAAGGTGAGCCAGTCCTCTTCCTTTCCAGATAATTCGGCTTAGCGTGCACAAACGTAATGAAGTGCGATCGAAACCTCCCGATCTGCAATTTTTGTACAGAAGATGACGAAACCGAGTGCAATTACACACCAAAGAAGAGACACAAAGTGCCGACTGACCATGGCACGATGAGCAAGGCCCGCCCGAGCATGCCCTACGAGGCGAAGACGGCTTCATTCCTGGTCTCTGACGTGGCGGCTGAGGAGCGTTATTCAACTGGCAATTGGATAATGGAACATCCAGAAGACGGAGTATCCCCCGATCTTCCCGACGGCTCAATCGAAATGTCGTCTGAGTCTGACGACAGTGACGACGACGGCGATGACAATCTTTCACCGAGCGCACAAGCCTTTCTCGCTAAACACGAGCAATCCTGGGCGGTGAAGCTCAACGATCCACGCTCCCTCGTTTCCTCCGGCCCTTCGGGATCGCGACATCGGTACGAAAGCTCTCTCTTGTCAGGTCGCCATATAGAACCATGGTACCACCCGGCTTTCGCGCCGCTGCCTAGACCCGTCCTGCAGAACATCCGGACGGTGAGCCCGGCCGAAGTACCTAGACGACAGGACTTTGACGAGGCTCTATTCCGTTTCCTCGCCGAGCTGCCCATCGAGCTTAGGGAGGTTTCCGCATTTGCACCTGACCCCTACGCCGAGCTTGCTCGGTCCGTCGCGAAGGGCGATATGTCCGCGACGGCGCCGCGGATCTCATCATGGATATCCATCCACCACGTGCGTCCTGGCTCGCGGAAGTACCACCTCCTTGTCATGCCACGGGACTCTCACTACTCTATCAAATCGGAGAAGGAGGAGCGACTGCGGAACGGATTCATCGCGGACGTGGACGGCGAATCCTCCAACGGCAAGGCGCCGAACGGTGCCGCAGGCCATGGGCTCCGCAGCACCAGCCCTCCAGAAGCCGTAGCTCCATACATCAGGATACCCGTGTCGCCGCAGATCTACGATGTCTTGGTGTTCGCGCACAAGGAGCACTCGACGACCTCGGCGACGCTTGCCCAGATCAGACAGGCCGGCATCGTGCGTACTTTCTTCGTTTGGCGATAGCTTCGCGACTTCTTACGATAACGCCAGGCGTGCATCACTTGGCCCATGGTCGAACTATTCCATCGGCTTTGCCCAGTATGCATCGCCCGGGCGAGGGCCTCGGCGTGAGGCTCGTTTACGTCGCTGGGTACAATCTTCCGTTTCGCACGCTGTGCTTGTATTCTTCCACCGGCGCTTGGCTCAGGGTGTCAGTTGGTTTGATTGGCATTGGGCTTCGCAGCGGACTTTGGGCTGTTCGGGGGGTTTTTCCTGATACTTGTAATGTTCCGACTGGTTTCCGCTTGTATGTAAATTATGAAGTCGCATTCACTACGTATGACGCTGCTATGTATGTGATCCATCTATAGGCTAGGAACAATTGTAAGGTCAGAAGCGCTGCACCAGTATCGTGACATCGTCCATCCACTTTTCCTCAATCTCTACAGTTAACTTTTGGGATACGAGGCGGACATCATCCCCACCCAAAGCATCGCGAAGGAGACATGACGCCAAATTGCCTACCCGAGTTCGCGAATCGACGGCCCTACCAACCGTCATGACCCAGTGATTGATCATATCTCTCCGCGAAAGATCTGGGTAAAGATCTGCCAGGCCGTCGGAGCATGTTACAAGAAATATGTCCCTCCGTTTCCCTGGCGCAGCTGGCGATAGCGGCACATGCTGGACATCGGGGACATTGGAGACATACGGCGGCGTCCGGATTCGCGCAATGTACTTCTCGGGCCTTTCGACGTTCCACTCACGCCGAAAGTTGAGAAGCACCCGCTGCGAATACACAGCCGGCACTTTTAGCCAGGTATCACCCAGTGCTGCAGGCCGTGGCTCGTGAATACTCATGAGGGTGACAGCAGCGCTAAGGTTTGCTCACCCCGAAACGGTCCGAGGAAGCCGATAACTCTATTATCCTCGGCGCAATCTCGTTCCCCTGGGTGCTCGCTGCGTAAGCGGTGCAATTCTGCGGCATTTTCTCCGTCGTGGATGGCGGTGGCAAAGGTGGGTGTCCAGTGACCGGCAGGACTACGTGCACCTAGAACTTCTCCGCGGGAACTTCAAATTAGAGCCACGAAGCCATGCGGATACGACACATGTACCTGCTTGGGAGTCGCCGAGATTGGCGACCCATAAGTGGCTTCTCATGGGGTCTGTGAGCGTCAGGAGGGCCGTACTACCTTGGAGACATCGTACGGCAAGGGCGGCGTTCCGTCCACCGGCCACGCGGTCTTCAAAAACATGCCGGATCTGCCTATCGCTCATGCGCTGGACGGCAGCTGGGCCGCCAGGAAACAAATCGAGGAAATTTGTCGTCATTGATCTGTCAAACGCCACGATGGCGTCTGACAGAATTTTGGATATGGCTTCCGGGGAGAATGTTGCCCTATGAAAGCGGAGGTACGATTCGAGCGAACCCTTGACCATTGTAGGCAGGGTGTGTACCGCATGATCAACGGTGGAATGTCCGGCGTGCCCTAAGAGATACGCCCGTAGAGTTCGGAGTCCAGGCGAAGCAGAGGGAGCATACGCACCGTCGAAGACAGCAGTGAACGTCCACATTCCTCCCGGCATTGGCCAGGAATCTATTAATGAGCGATCCTGGCTTCTGGACTCGTGGAGAGGGCACGGCTGGAAGGAGATACTGTCGACGCCCTCCCGCGAGAACGGGGCCGCCAGTCGCTGAACCTCCATCGACAACCGAGGTTCGGGGAGCACGCGATATGTCCATTGCTCGGGACCTCCACGGCCTAAGTTTGTCGTGGCGAAGTCTCTGACTTCGCTGAGAGCTTGAAAGTGATCTGAAGGGCTAGCTGCGGAGAGAGAGACGATTCGTTGATGCATGAAGGCCACGACCTCGACCGTCGTTCAGGCGTACCTCTTATAAGAAGCAACCAGAAGCGGAGACCAATGCACGCCACTGCTTTTGATATGGAGCGTCATCCCATGTCGGCAAGTCAAAGTGCTGGTTGTCGAGAATCTTGCGGACGGCTGCATGGCATGTCAAGCCAGTATAGGCTAGAGCGGCTCACTTGAGATATGTCGGCCGGTTTCCAGAAACCGACCTCGAGGAAGGCCGTCGTTAAGTAAGAATTTCAATATTGGCCAGACTGTCGCAGGAACGGTCAACCGGGAAGCGCCAGAAGCCGCACCACCAATGGCCTGAGCTGACGTCTCGGAACTCGGAAGGAGATTGACGAGGGCAAGCAGCGTCATAGTGGGTTTCATTGCCGACAGCGTCGCCAGTGGCTTGCAGTGGCATAAGGACAGTCCGGATCGAATGGCCCGCAACGCTCCTTCTGCCGGCGTCCTCAATGCTATATGATCTTCGATAAGATGTGAGATCAAGTGGATACGAGAGCCACGAGGACGTACACAGCATATGGAACTCCCTCGGCGTTGAGTCGACGTGGCATGAGACAGCGAGCGGGTTCGACGGCCGACGCCGGGCCGTTCATGTCCGCAGTCCTGCTACCTCCGAGCCGCCAGCGCGTCAAGCCTTCATCGCGTCTACGATATTACCAGAGCCTTTACATCTTAGAGGCGCGGTATCTGTAGTACCTGATGGATCCTTGCGCCGCCACATCCGCCCGGCAGCCTCCATGGCGCTCTCATCGTCACCTGCCGTTATCACTTATGGATCTCGACTTCTGGCACCGAAAGACACACGAGATATGAACCGGCAGAAGGTGTCCTTTGCAGCCGGCGTGAATATAGGGCGTAGTGCGTATGCATCTTCGCATGACAGTATAAAGAAGTGTTTGGTATTTACTTAGAAGGACAGGTCAACACCCGATCGTCGGCCTCAGTACTAGTGACACTGCATGGAAGACTCTGGCAGCACGGATGCGTGGTCTGGCGTGGTGTACGCCTGGGACCACTCCGACTGGGTCGTCTCGTAAAGCATGCTTGCCGTCACAGTGTCTTCGGATCTTGAAAGCCTCCATCCATTGCCGTATGACTTTCCGTAAGGAAAAATTCCAGTAGATCTACCGGCTATGCGAGGGGAATGGGACCTGTTCTTTCGAGGCATCACAGCGCGGTCCGACAGGGTCCGACTCTCCCGTTCACAATTGCAATCATTCGTGTTCTGATTCGAAGGCTGACAATATGCATAGGCGTTGTTGGCTCGTACTACTTTGTGGGTCGACGGTCGTCGGCGCTTCCTATCCTACGTCCAAGCCCAAGATAGTATCATGGTACGTCTCCTGTGCACCCGTGGCTTGAAGTCATCCTAGCTAATACCAGCCTAGTCCTCAAGCTTCTACCCGCTGACATCCAGATTCCAGGGGTCAGCCACTGAGCCGCGCCCCTCGCAAGGTAATATACCCGCTTGCTTGCCTTGCGCCGCGGAAGGGCAAAGTGCCGTGGTGCCGACGTTCAAGCCGTGCTTTTGGTACCTTTTGCGTTTCTGTTGAGTTCTGGCGCTCGACATGTGGTGTTGCCTCGTGCTGCAGTCTCCACGATGGCTGTTGATATCAGGGCGCTCAGAGAGGCACTCTCTGATGCCAGGATCCGGAGACGCAACTGCCCGTGAAGACGGCTTGTCAGAGTTTTGTCAGGTGGACCGACCTCGGTGCCTGGTGCTTCCAGTCAATGTCGTTTGGGAGTTCTGACAGTGTTCTGACCATCTTCGCTCATTATGTCACGGTACGCACATGTACCTGGAGTTACTCAAAGGTCTTGGATCTGCAGCTGCGACGACATACGGCCATGTCACTTGCTATCCACACCGCATAATGAGAGTTACATCAGACACGCATCTAACATCCAGGTCGCACATTGAAACAACTTCGACATGCGCGCGTTTCGATCTCAGAAGTGCTTCGAATAGGAGCGGTGTTGACCATATGGCTGTACTCTGACACAGTGATTGAGTATCATGACAAAGCTCCGGAAAGCAGAAACTCTGAGCTGCCACAAGGCGAGGGCTTCAAGTCTTCAACTGAGGTTGGAGCTCTCGAAAACCAAAGCTCATTAATTATCGGCGAGGCTATCAGTCAACGGATTGGCGAACCTCACTGACGATCGAAGTCCCTGCAGATCGCTACCAGGCACATTTCAATTGGTGAGATATCGAAGGCAACTCACGCTATCATTCTCAACGTGTGCCTGCGTGAACCAGAAAAGAGTGATGAGTTGCATCACGCAAACGCCCAGACAACACGCCCCCCACGAGTTGAATACGCAGGTACGCGGACGCCGAGCATTAATGAAAGTGCAGTACGAATGTCCCCGTTGGGATGAGCTGAATGTCCGGGCCATTTTGACGCTGCCTGCTCGGCACGTCAGCCTCAACTTGAAGAGGCGCCGACGTCCTTTATTTTTTGCTACGCATATGTAGATGTGTGATCACCTGGCGATAGATAAGCACTTTTCTGTCTCCTCAACTACCGCGCGTCAGGACCAGAGTAGCATATGGAGGTGTAAGTCATCGAGGTGTAAGTCATCAAAGCGGCTGTTACAAGCATGCTGACCCCGCGGATGGCATGCGCTGTGCAGGCCCCAGCGTTGACACGGATCGTGGATGTTTCCGTGGTAAATTAGCAGGCATGGCTGAAGAAGTTCATCAGGCAGGAGATTGAGGTGGACACCAGAACGTTCATGAATGGCCGAAACAACGGCGTGTTCGCCATCAGGCGCCCATATCAAGGGCGATAACGATGGCCCCTGGCATAAGGCGCCCATCAAGCATTTTCTGTCCGGTGGAACGCTCGATGACGTTCACTTGAGGTCAACTCGGATTCGTCAATGAGGCCAGCGGGTATGATCCGCCAAACGGGGTCAACTACCATTTTTTTTGCGGCTCGCGACCCCTTCCAGCTACCATTCGCCCCTCAGACCTCCGTTTGGGGTCCGTAGCTACCACGGATAGGATCATAGCTTCAAAAAAATCGTAGTTTTTATGTAAAAGCTCCGCTTTGCGTGCAGGCAGGAGGGGATGTACTACGGATGCGCAGAGGCCTGTCAACTGACCTATTCATCTGGTTCATCGTCACCCGCCTGTTCAAGACCCGCCTTGACCCTCCCACTAAGCTCCTTGATAGCACGAGCGATATTCGCGACGTTCTGCTTGAGGGCGACATAGCACGCGCCATCAGATTTTACCAAAGCTAGTGTTGAGCCCGAGGTTTGGAGGGGATGGTCGAGGGCATACAGGAAGTAGGACGGTTTCAGGAAGGCGAACCGAGGGATCTTGCTAGGATCGGCGAGGGAGAATTGGTTGTGTCGGACCGGCTTGAACAGTCTCACAGCGATGTAAGAAAGAGCGGTGATGCGAGACGTGTCCGAAGCCCAACCATGTTTGCCGTTCTTACCGGCCGACTTCTCGTACATGGTCAGGACTAACCAGCCATCAGCGCATGCCGAGTCATGTTGAAGATTACGACGCACCTTCTGCAAGGCAGATTGCCTCATCAACAAGAACCAAGCCATAAGAAGGCGGCATGCCAGTGTGAGCAGCGTAGAGGTGTTTGAGCGGCGTGACATTGGCCGAGTGTGCGACCTTGGGGACGTGATGCTTTGCGAAGATCGCTGCTCGCCTCCGTTCAGCCTGGCGGACGTCAATACCATGTATGTGCACTCATACAACACTAGCAGACGCACCTGATACGATGCATTTGCAGCGACCTCAGCCGCGTTTGCAGCCGTCCCTGGTGCAGGAGCAACAGCTTCTTCGCCGTTGATTGCTCCGTCTCGACCGCCCGCAGCTGGCTGCCGCCAGCGCATCGACCGACCCGCGCCCGTGGTAACACCGCGCTCTGTAACACCGCGCTCTTCTTGACGCTTGAGAACATCCTTGACCAACTGCAGAAGGCGTTTTTTCTCGGAGAGCGTTGACTGGGCGGGTGGACCGTTATCAGAGGAAGGTGGTAGATCTTCCGAGGACTTGAAGGCCTTTGTTCGGACACCTTTCTCAGCCTGTCTGGTATGATGCGACCGGCGGATGACTGCGAGCTGTTCGAGATCGAATTCAGCAGAGATCACTGTGTCCTGGAAGGTCCTGCGCTCGTCGGGGTCGGACACAGCAGGGAGCGACTGGGCGAGGATCTTCCCTATATGTGCAGCGTCTTTGCGTGTTGCATCCGCTGTGTCTTCAGGCAATTGCAGTCTAGTAATGTGAGGGTTAGACTCTGTAAGATCTATCGGCGGTGAGAGGAGGACAAAACACGAACATGTCGACAGTGCTCTGGACGCATAAGGCAGCTGCTGCGCAAGTCAATCGTTCAACTGCTGGTCGAAGACCGCACCAACTCCGTCTGCATTCTCTGCCTTCTTCAACCCATTTTCAATCTGGAGCATCTCGGGCTCGTCTTCGTCCATCTCAGGACCCTCGTCTTCGGAATCGGACTGGCCATAGATTGCATCCCAAGCCTCCTGCGAATACCAACTCGACAACGATGGGAATGCGCGAACACGGTGAGCTTGATTCTGCAATTTGTCCAGAAAATCCGGGTCTAGTACGAGAGCGTCCCACAGATTCGCTGCCTCCGAATGGGCCTGTTGTGTTGCTTGCTCAATGTCGTGATCAGAAGGGAATGTGGAGAGGGCATGGAGGTCGAGATGTCGATTGTCGGTATAGGTATGATTGTATCCATTCGCTCTTTCCTTGCCCTCAGATGTCTTTGCAAGGAAGAGATGCTCGCGCAAGCGGACTGAGAGCTTCGGAATCATATGATAGAAGTCTTGCAAGGTGAAGTCCTTCACAAGCTGTCGACAAATGCCGAAGACATGCTCACAGACTTCGGTTGATAGAAGCCAGGGCAGCAATGGGTATCTGCCGTCGAGGTGGTCCCGATAGATGATCACCAACTGAAGGAAACCAACGACTAGGAAGTTTGTGATGTCGCGTGCCTCGGGAGATATGAAGTGTTGAGCTTTTCGGTAGCCCGCGATGTCCATGAAGTCGGTCCACATTTCCATGAAGAAGTGCGCACGCAGCACCATGCGAACACGTTCGATAATTGGGATCGATCGATTCTGGTATGCATCCACGAGCTCTCCAAACACAAAGAGGTAGATAATCGAGCCGACCATTTCACGATGCTCGTTGGTGACCATGCTAGCGTATGACCGGAGAAGAGACGGGTCGCAGCATTGTCGTCTTGTCGATCAAGTTTCTCGACATCCCTCCGAAACAATGTCCCTGTTGCTTCAATTGCTGCAAGGCGGAAGTGGCTGTACGACGTCGTATAGCTGCCCAAAGTAAGTATCCGGGCACCTGAGAATGCGTTGTTCCGGTACGTCTTGCGCCCATGGTTCGAATCTTGAATGAGTGCGACAGGCTGTCGCCCTGCGCCGATGAGAGGAATGTGGAGGTTGATGTCACGATGTGAGCGAATAGGGTGCCTGAGGGTGTAGTCAATGTACGCAACGGCGTGAGCGACCAGGAGACGTTGAAGGGAGCGCTCGACAGCCGTGCCGTCTGCGGCGTAGGATACAACGTTGATCTTGCGGGAGAGAAGGCCATTCAATATTAATTCCAGGTGGACGAACAGTTGCTCCGCCGAGTTTGACTCTGAGATAGGGAGCGCCGCAACGACGATAGTCGGAACGCCGGGAAGAGGGATCTGGAGGGTCCATACGCGTATCTGGCATGTGTCGGTGAGCTGCATGCCTCCGAAGTATTCGTAGAACTCATACCTTCTTAGCCTTCTCGATCTTCCTGTGCGGATGAGGGCATCGAGTGTGTTGATGTCGCTCACGACGACGGGATCGCCAGGACTCCCTAGAAGCACGTAGCACTTTCGTATTGGGTCCCAGTGAGGCCTCAAAGACTCTAGCAGCTTCGTATCATCACATGCGAGGCCAACGGGACCCACAAGGTAGTCCAATGATTTCAGCCGTTCGTAGATAAATTCAAATGTTGCCTCTGTGATGCCGATGGGAAACTGCACTTCGTGCGCACGACGTTTCCTTCGGGTCATTTATCAGTCAATTGTATCAATGCAATCTTGTAAACACTGACTGGAGTGTCCGTTCTGCGGGTACGGGTAGCACATTCATCATGGATTCATATGCTCGCGGGCTTAAGACGTGGATAATTTGCGCCCACTCCAATGTCATGGCTGAATATCGCATGCCGTTCAAAGGGACACCTCGTTCTTCTAAATCTTTCTTCTTGACGAGATCGTTCATCAAGGCGACAAACAAGGAATTGCCATGCTTGCCCTCGATAACGCCTCTTGCGAAGACTAGGCATGCACTATGAGGGTTCTGTGCAGACAATGATCAGAAGCTGTAACGTGGGGATACTATGAACTTGAAGCTACTGACATCTTCGTATGCCTCCAGAAGAGGTGCAAGGTCGGGATGAGTAAGAGCATATCGATGGAGGGCCTGTATGTCGTCTTTCTGAGCATGATTGGGGTGAAGCGGCGATTCTTAGGCTCGGGGACTGGCTTGCGAGTCGCATTCTGGAATACGTGGACATGCAGCAGAGCGAGGCAGTTGACACAAGTAACATCCTCAGTTGACTCTTCCGGCACCCTTACAGTGCGAAGACAATCTGTCGCAAGGACATGAAGGGGAGGCGACCGATAGTTCTTCCACTGCCACCGATGCTCTTGCTCCGTGTCGACTACTTGCTTTCTGGCCTTATCCAACGAACGATAATCTGGTGCCGAATACAACTCTAACGCCAATCGGCGAGGGAAGGCCCGCCGCCCCGCCGTATGGTGTGCGCTCCAAATATTGACGCACACGAGCGTATTTTGCTGCGCGAAGTCCGAAACAAGGACGATCTATCATTCTCGGAGCGGGGGCCTGCGTCGATGAGGTTGATGCCCAGATGTGGCCCAGTGTGTGATCGCATTGTGCCCTTGCAAACTTTCTGGTGCTGTTTGAATGCCTTGGTGTGATACGCCCCAGTCATAAGCATGTACTTGTTGCATCGAGAGCATCGGACCTTCCGAATCGTCTAGACAGAACTCGGCCATGTCGTCAAGCGCAAGGATTTTCTCCTTGAATTTGGTATACGCCTTTGAGTTGTCGTCCCTACCGCGTTTGACGAAGGAATTGGCCAGGCGCGTGCTGATTGCTCCAGACGATGGCCCAACATCAGCGCTTGCGGTGCTTGCAGACACGGTAGCAATGACATCCTTATTCTTTCCCTTGGGCGCGAAGAACGGATGAATGGGCCCAGGGACAGTGCGTGTGCGTTTTGCAGGATGGATAGGCGCCTGAGCCTCTGAGTCGTGGTCAGATGAGCGCTTGTTGCTTCACTCGCGCTCGCAGCCGTCTTGTCGTCTGCGCTCGAGCTCCCTTTCCTCCGCCTTTTCAGTAAGCCCCGCGCAGCCTTCAGTGTCGTCCCAATGGAACTGATGATCTTCTTAGATGCCCTTGACAGTCGACTTCCATCGGATGCGCAATCCTCCGCCTCACTTCCCACCGACGACACCCTTCTTGACGACATTGACGCAGCATCAGAAGTCCCATTTTCCAAATGGCTTCTCCATTCTGTGATACTGCCAGGCCCATCCTGGTCCAGCATTCCACCACGCGGAACTGGTGGGAGATCATCGTCGACAGTGGATGGAGAGAGCAACGACCGGCCGTATGCGCAGCTGGTATCGGTGGTATCGGGCATAGGTATGTCGTCGCAGTCGCTGTCATAGCCACTAGCAGATGCAAGTACTGAATATGATGATGTAGGAGAAGGTGGCATTGACAGAGGTGGAATTGACGGATCGTATTTGCTGCCTTCGTCCATGTCTCCGCGTCGCCCCATCTGCTTTTCTTCCACCTCTGGACTGAATCCTTCAAGTAGACATTCAGCATCTCTGGTCGACTCGCCGGGTTCGGAAGCTTGAGGATTTAGAAGGTGGGCCATCCCGCGAGGGATATGATGCGCAACAGGCTCATCGCGTCCGGCGCCGCCTGTCACAGCATCAGACCGTCGCTGATGACTTGATACCTGCGCAGAGCACCTGAGTATCGTCGTCCTCATGTCGCTAATGAGCAAAATATAGCGTACCGATTGAATATGGTCGGCAGCGAGCCTCTCGAACCACGCCAACCGTTCGACGTGGCGCCTTGAATCATCCCAAAGCTGCCAGCCCAGTGTTTCGTGTGCGACCGCATTCACGGCGATCACGCCACACGATACGTGATCTGTCTGTCTCGCTGTCGTAAGCGACTGTCCCTCCCACTTGTACTCAATGCCGAATTTGACACGCGTCCACCAGAGCAATTTCTTCTCGATGTCTTTAGGCAGGCGCAGTCCCTGATGGTAAAGGCCGTCGCCTTGTTTCACAGGAATGGTAAGATTGCATTCCCATTGGCGACATAGTAACGTACTCACCATAGGATATTGTTTCCGCTTGACCGTCGATCTTCACGACAACAAAATGCTTGTATTTGGCGAGGAAAACAGGGAAGAGGAGTACCTTCCTATGGGTGCGCAGATCGTCTTCAATTCTCTTGAGGTAACGAGGTGAGTCGGGGAACAGGTCTTCTATTACTGTGATCTTTGAAATTGCATTCCAGAACTCGTGTCCGGCGATCTCGAAGTTGTTGGCAATTCCTGGCGTGCTCCGAACGCGGCTTCTCAACCACATGAGCATCATGTCAACGATGGTGTCGGTGAGAAGGCCGTCTGATAACAGCGGAGCAAGGGCTGATGTTGTCGTAAATGTGGCGGCACCGGGTATCATGAGTTGCTGGCGCCAGGGAAGCGAGTGGATAAGAGCAACAGTGCGTTCGCTTTCCATAGAACCGTCAGCGACTTGTAGCAGCCACCGCACGCTCGCCGTCCACGTCTCCTGTGCCAGGAGGACCGTACGCATCCGTTGCCAGTAAGTGATCATCCACAGCGGGGATGCACCACTTGCATATCGTGGGTCCATGATTGATTGTGCGCCATCCAGGATGGCCTGCGGTGCGAGTGCAGCAAGCTTGTCCACGAAGGCATCCGTAGGAAGGCTTCGTGATTTTGTAAGTGTGGTTATGGGGAAGACTGCCACGTCATGGCTAAAAACAGCTTTGGTTGAGGGGTGTATGAGCTGCTGATCGCGACGAGGGAGTGGTGTAGATACGAAGGAATGAACATCCTCGGTGCCGCTGGGGAGCAAAGAAGTCTCGGGAGCGTTGGGAATCCTGAGGAGCTGCTCGATGTAGGCCAGCAGCTCCGGCGGTGGGTTCTGGGGATAGCTTTGCCTTGCGAGATCCATAATTCGGGACGGAACATAGGTATTTCATCGTCGTTGTAGATTGTGATGGACTCATCCATTGGCACGATGCCGGGATGGCTGCGAGGGTGATGCGCTGCACAGAAGAAGCAGGTTCGGTCCGAGGCGTTGTCGTAGATGTCGTACGCAGCAGGCCACGTAAATTTCTACCTAATGTCTCAACTTGTACGAATTATACCGGTAATTAGGGGTCAAAATCTTCTGCCGCCAGTACTTAGTCCACTACCTCTGTGAGACCATCGGTTCACCGCGCCCCTAACTACCACCATCAGGATCATACTTTTGCCCCAAATTCTAGCCCCCAGCTACCTCAGACCCCTCAGAGCTTCCGGCGCAAAGCGCCGTCTAGCTACCGTGCGAAAATCATACCCCTGGCGTGAGTTACGGGGGTCCTGGTCAACTCGGATTCGTCTGAGGCCACGTCGTAGCGGGCACCAGTCGCCATGATCAGCGCAGTTAATGTGCAGGACTAGCGCTCCCGCTCCGAACTAGGCCCTGCCGAAGAGTTGCGTTTAAGTTGCGTAGGGCACGGAGGAGAGTATGAAGCCCGTCGCGCGCTCGGTTCACGCCGACCTGAGCTGGGCGGCGCGTATGAGAATGAATAAGCCAATGGCGCCGTAATGGGGATCACGCCATTCAACCCACACCAAACTATGAATCTGCGCATGGTAAACCGACCCAATCGGCCTGGAGAGTAAGCTGGACACTATCGCGATCTGTACGAGGCGAGGACTTACAAGAGGTACTGAGAACGGCGCTCGCGGGCGGAAGGCGAAGGAACGATCTCTGCCACCAGGTGGCGTCAGAGGCGCAGCTTCCTGGTTTGACTATATAGCTTTGTTGAGCGTCAGGCTATACTGTTCGGCGGCCACATTGACTGACGTGCATCGGTGGCGGCGGGGGCGGCTCCTGCTGTCCCCTTTCAGACTGATTGTTGTCGCAGGTGACGATGACTTGCTGTAACATGCTGGCCGCTTCGTTGTCCTGATGAGCTATGGAACAATCGGTCGACGAGCTGGGAGAACGGCAGAGTCACTGTCTTCAAACTTGTTGGATGCTGAGCTACGCTCACTGACTGATAGAACCATCCTTCGTGACGGCCCCAGAGGAATAAGAGGCTGCGTCTGCAAGCTCCTTGGGTGGATGCGCATACCCAGCTACTAGCAACGATCGCAAAGCAAAGACTGGTGAACTTTGAAAGTAAAGAGGCCAAAGGGACCAGTGGCGAGCGAACCTATAACACTCACGATGCAGCACCCTATCCGGCCAAGCTATGAAATTTCGGAAGTGGAGATTGTCCTTCGCCATAGCATTCGAGGACTCACAAGAGGAGCGCCGAGATATACAGCAGAACTTGAAGAACCGCCAATCAAACACTTCAGGATGCAGACTTGTCAATGTCCGCGCTCACCGCTATTGGGGTGGATAGTCGGAAAGTGGCATTACTTATCGTGCTACCACCGGGCCAGTCGGGCCGAACTTTTTTAATTACGTAACCCCAGAGTGCACGTGGGCCTTGTGGACTGAGCGACTCTAGCAATGTTCCCTCTTTCTCAGTCGGTGACGGTGAGGGCTAGGGCACATGCGGCGAGGACCGAAAAACCGGAAGGAATGAGTCTACGGGTGGTGGTTGTGCGTGCTGTATCATATTTCAGAAGATTCTGATGCCGCTCCCACTGCTCGGGAGCCCCTCGGTTGCTCAACCAACCCTACCACGCTCTTTCTTTACCCTTTTGGCCCACATCTCTTCATCTTTGCCGCCGCTATCGTTGTGCCTCCGTCGGGATCCTTTTCATCCTGTGGGTCGTATCCTGATCACTACCGACTTCCACCTCGCTTGTGGGGCTTCGCTCCGTACTTGGAGGACATCGCCGTCATCTGTGTGCCGAGGAGTCGCTGATGCAGCACGTATATAAAACGCTCTTGGGGCGGCCGAAAGGACGAGACCCTACAACTCTTCTTGAACGAGAGGTATTATTATGGCAATCTCATTCGCAGATGTCGTTCTCGCTGGCGAGATCTTGCTACTCACTGGGGCCGGCTTGGTTGTGTTCTCGATCTTGAGACATCAGGGGAGCTCAGAGTAGACCGTTTTCGTTTCCGTTTCGTTTTCAAACGCCTTTCGTTTTCGATTCGGCGCCCCGGCGTGATATTACATAATGTCACTCAATCTACGCCGCTGCGCGACACCGCCGCCATTGCTTTCGAGCTCTTCCACCAGCCATGGCCCGTGCTACCTACCACGATGAGATTATCGACGCATACATCACATATATGGCTATCCAGATGGCACTCATGCCTCCATCTTCAGCCACAGCTATGATGGAGCAGCTCCAACGCGATAGCTCAATCCTTCACACCATCCTATCCTCCCGCTACATCAACCCCCGTCCTCCCGTCGTTAAAGCCGGCAATCTCCAGCTTGCATGGGAGTATGCACAGGATCCTGCCCATCACCACCGCTTTATCAACATGCTCCGTGTCTCTCCCCACGTCTTCGACACTATCCTTGGCCTCATCGAGGGTCATCCCGTATTCCAGAACAACTCGAACACCCCGCAGGAGGATATCCGAACGCAATTAGCGGTGACCCTGTACCGTATGGGTCGCTATGGCAATGGCGCATCTCTCGAGGATATCAGCCGTGCAGCGGGCTGTTCAGAGGGCGCTGTGGAGCTATACACGGAGAGATGTCAGGAGGCGCTGATGTCCTTGCATGGGATGTTTTACGGCCGCTAACAGAGGAGGAGAAAGAGGTCGAGAAAAGGTGGATTGATGAGCAGCTTGGTTTCACGGGATCCACCTGGAGGAGGGATGGGTGATGTACGCGGACAATTGTTGTCCTGTACAGTCGCCCCGGCCTCGACGGTGACGCGTACTACACAAGGAAGTGCAACTATGGTTCAACGTCCAGGTATGCTGGATATCTTCTAATAGCTCCTGACTGACATATCTGTACACAGATTGGCAATACACCGTCGAATCTACGAATCGTTGACTATTCGCTTGGCATGACCGGTTCTGCTCATGATGCATCTGCATTTGAGCATACTGCAGCTGTCAAGCATACCGACTGGTTCTTCAGAGGTGACGAGTTTGCATGGGGTGACTCTGCGTACCCTGTCAGCTCGCGGACCATCCCAGTTCACAAGAAACCAGCGTCGTTAGACCGCTCAAATGCCTTATTCGACAAACACGTAGCTCGCCTACGCGTTCGCTCTGAACACACCATGGGTGCACTCAAGGGCCGATGGCAATCCCTTCGTGGCTTACGGCTCAATATCCGTTACAATCGGGACCATATACGAGCGTGTCGGTGGATTTCATGTTGCATCATCTTGCACAACGCAGTGCTCGACATCGAAGGATGGCGAGTGGGACAAGCTTTGCGACTTGGCACTCACGTGCTCAGGAAGAGGACGATAGGGGGGAGCCAGATGATCCTATAGATGATGATATCACAGAGGATGATGATTGCGAGGCTAGGAGACGTGGCCTTGTGGCAGAAATAGTAGCCGCTCAACGAGCAGGACTTGTATAAATGAACAAGATTAAATCTGAGATTGTAAAGAGTAAGAGAGATATAATCAGAAAGAAGAAAGGACTGTGTAGCATTAAATGAGAGGCTGCAGTTAGAAAGGACAAAAGCAAAATGATCAGACTAAGCCTCGCTCCAACTCGTCTGAACCACAGATGATCCTCGTCCAAGATCTCTGTCCAACTGGCTCTCATCCCAGGGAGGACTATTTTCTCTCTGGCTTGTCATCTCGCTCTCGGGCTCATCATCCGGAGGGTCGATGCGCGCGGCAGAGATGAAGGCGTCGATGCAGCGGTGACATAGAGCCCGTGCGTGAGATGGAACGAGCGGGCGTAGCGGCGGCGACAACCAGAGGAGGATTCTGAAGGCGCGATATATTTTCACGGAGATCTTGAAGCTGCAGCTGAAGTCATCGTCAAGTGCTTCCGACTTGCGGCGATACTCATCGTTCGTCCACAAGCCAATCTGCAGCTCACGAAAGAGGCGGTCGTGGCGATCGCGAGCGTCTTGGCGAAGACTATTCATGTCATCGCGCAGCCTGTCGACAGCTTTGCGGATGTTCTCTTCTTTGACACCGCAAAGCTACGCCTGCCACATGAATTAGTCCACGTGCATTACCAACAACTAGTATTACTTACTCGATGGACTCCTTCAGTATGTCTTGAATGCCGGTGCGTGACGTGGGCTTGAAGCGACCCTTCAAGCTCTCCAGCTTCTCTTCCGACAGGTGTGCGGAGTCTTCTTCGCACTTGCTTGCGACGAGGGCGGCACGCGGTTCTCTTTGGGAGTGTGTGCGTCTGCGGTGGCGATCCCGGCCGGGTGCGGTCGCAGAAGAGTCCTTGCGCGAGAGGCGCCGGGCCATCGTGAACGCGTAGGACGGGGTCTATGTCCTCTTCGCGCGGTTGCCGACAGGTGGCGCGTCGTCGGGAGGCTGATAGTGCACTGTGCGGTGACCGTCCGGACCCCCCAGTCGTGATGATGATCGGGTTTTCATTTGGGCGGGTGGCAAGGATCGCGTGAATTCGGGGGAAGACAGCGAACTCGGCCTCGATCTCCTCTGCACAGGATGTGTTAGCCTCCAGCGTGCTCATCGGAGATCACAAAATGAACTTACGCCAGATATTCTTGTGGCGTGCATCGGTATCCTCGGATGGGCCATCTGGCCCTATGTAGCAGACCAAATACTCATCTGGCCATCGTCGGCATCACCTGTGTCGACGATGGCCTCATTCCCAGTGAGGACACCTCCACCCGTGCACTAATGCGCCGAACTTGGAGTGATAGGTGATGCGTAGCCTACACAAGCCTTGAGCACGTATGAGGCATCCAATAAGGGTATGGACATACTGATTTATTTTCCGAGCACCTTTGCTCCCAGACTGACGACGAATCCGAGTCCGGAGCATCCTCCAGAGGATGCGAGCAAGCCGCTGACCCGCTGCGACTTACTTTCTCCGCTTTTCTTCTGGAAAGATGTCAGTAACAAAGCCCAGATGATGCGTGGCCACCTGCATACCTCACCACGCTTGTTACCAAACATAACCTTGCGATTTTGCGGCTGTTCGAGCTCCGTGATGAGCTGCAGGAGCAGCTCATTTGGCTTCTTATTTGTGCCCCAGCTGATGTTCTCCTCACGGGATTTCTTGCCCGGAGCTGTCTCAGGCTGGTCGGAGTCCGAGCGGCCGCGTTTCCGGGGCATTAAGAGAGTAGGAGAGTGTAGATTAAGGAGGTATCGCGAGGGAATGAGTGTGTGAGACACGAAGACGCCGCACAACGCGAGCGTCACCTAAAGTCACACGATTGTCACACATCGGGTCACTTATGCCGCGGGCCGAATCGAAAACGAAAGGCGTTTGAAAACGAAACGGAAACGAAAACGGTCTACTCTGAGCTCCCCTATCGAGTCAAGCAGTTGTCTTTGTGGAAGATCCCTGGTCCGCCATCGCGTTCTTTGTGGTCAGGTGCGCTAAATTACCAAGTTTGCAGGTTGTTATGATTGACAATTGTGTACAGGAAACATTCGCCAAATATTCCATGCGAACGCCTGGTCATATCAGGAAGAACTTTTCCAACAGTACGGCAGCGTGCTCCGGACGACCGGACTACTTGGAGTGAGTCCGCCTTCCCTCATGCACGAGACAAGCCCTCTAACGCGCATCTACAGGATATTCGACTTCTCGTGTCTGACCCGGTAGCCTGCACTACCATTTTGCTCAAGGAACAAGATATCTTCGAAGAGACCCCTTGGTTCACAGAGTATGTCATTTACTCCTCGCGAAGCACTAATTTGACGGGTGTCTCGTAGAACGAATCGGCATGCATTCGGTCCGAGCCTGCTGTCTGCAACAGGTGCGGCGCATCGCAAGCAACGCAAGATGCTCAATCCAGTCTTCTCCATCAAGCACATGCGTCACTTGATTCCGCTCTTTCAGAATCTGACAGCCGAGGTGCGTCTCAGGGACATCATGGCGGGGACAGAGAATGAGAGAATCTATGCAGTTGCGTGATATCCTTTACGCCAGGACTGAGGATGGTACTACCGATCTCAACATGGCCGATTGGTTCAGCCGCCTTGCACTCGAACTCATTGCTCAAGGCGGACTGGGCCACACTTTCAACACGATGAACGCTGATGGCAAAGGAGGAGAGTTCAGCCGCGCTGTCAAGGAGTTCTCGTGAGTGCCATCTGTATGTGTCGTGAAGCCGCTGAAGTTGCTTTCAGTCCTTCTCTGTCGAAAGTCGCGCCTTGGCGGCCGTTGTTCCCGCTCATCTCGACAATCATTCCGCCGAAGATACTTCGCTTCGGAGCGATGTGCCTGCCGTGGCCGGACTTGCACAATCTGATCAGGATCTCGGACGAAATCCACGCAAATGCGTCCGCGATCTTTGAGAAGAAGAAGGCCACTGCTGAACGAGGGCGATGCTGCATTCATGGATCAGATTGGAGAGGGCAAGGACATCATCACGATCCTCCGTGCGTGATTGTGGCTATTGCGTTGAAGTACACTGATTTCAACGTTCTTTAAGTGAAAGCGAATTTAAATGCCTCGGAACAAGACCGCCTGCCCGATGAGCAAATCCTCTCGCAGATGTCGTGCGTTCACGTTTCTACTCGAAGATCGTGAGCGAGTTCTCAGTGGAAACATCACAGAATGCTTCTCTTTGCTGCCACGGACACCACTTCAGGAGCAATCTCCCGTATCATGCAGACGCTAGCGGACCGTCAGGACATCCAGGAGAAGCTCAGAGAGGAGCTGACAGAGGCGCAGGACAAGGCGGGTGGTAGACTCGGATACGACGAGCTCACATACGGACTCCCATACCTCGACGCCGTTTGCCGTGAGATTCTACGCATGTAAGCACTCACACATCCCCTTGCACTATGTCCCTAGTAATAAGCCCTTGCAGACATCCACCCGTGCCCCTCGTACAGCGCATGTGCGTACCTGTGTTTTCATTCCCGCGATCTGCAGCCTCATCTATCTGTAGGTGCCAGGCAGATACGACTATACCGGTCTCCACACCCATACAGACGGTGGACGGTCCCATCAAGTCCATCTACGTGCCCAAGAAGACCACCGTCATGGTGAACGTAAGAGCCATCAACCGTGATCCAAGCATCTGGGGCCCGGACGCCGCCGAATTGAAGCCTGAGCGGTGGCTCTCACCCCTGCCGGAGACCGTCACGCAGGCGCGCATCCCGGGTGTCTACTCGAACACGCTGACGTTCTTCGGCGGCGGTCACGCCTGCATGTTAGTACGAGTTCTTCGCCACCTGTCTTCAACGCTAATGCAGGTGCTATCTTGGTAGCGGCTTCAAGTTTGCCCAGCTCGAAATGAGTGCGTGTCAAATTCTCTCAGCCGTCGGTCGTGGGACTGACAATACAACTCAACAGAGGTTGTCCTTGCTGAGCTCATTCCACACTTCCGCTTCTACCCGGACAAGAAGCAGGAGGTCTTCTGGCGGTTTGGAGGGATCATCACACCCGGAGTTCGCGGTTCCACAGTGGTTGGCCCGCAGATGCCGCTCATCGTTGAACGGGTCTGATTTCTGTGTCTGTCGCATGTTTTATAGACGTTAAATTACAATCATATTCCATGACTCCACGAAGGGACCATCGGAGTGACTGAATGTCAAACTGGACCACTAACTCGTCCTGAAAAACACGTTTGACCTCATCAAAGGGGGAAGACTCTGTCGTCGCACAGAGCGAGTGTCCAGATAAGTGCACATCATAAACACAATGTGTGCTAGTTGGCCACCGGGTGGGCGAGTGTGCTTTCGCCGCGGTTGCAGGCATCAGCTGCACTGACTTGGAAGCGGCGAGAGGTGCGAGATCAGGGTAGGCCAGATGCGAGGCGGCATGTCTTGCCTATGTGAAAGATGAGGTAGTCTCGGTGGTTCGTGAGCCTTAGCTGATAACTTCAGGGGGGGATACGCGAGTTGGTGGAGGGGCAACAGGTTGAAGATGAGTCGCTTACTAGCCGAACATCGCGCCCAGGGTTCGCACGACAGCTCTTCGTGGTTAGAACGCGGTATATACTTAGCACAGATCCAGCATTCAAACACGGCGCCTTGTAAAAGGGCGTGGACTTACGGTACCAGGATTTGAAAGCACATAGAAAGACGGCGACGTGGTGTCCACGCGCGCGATGCCAGTGCGATACGGAGGCAGTAGTTGACTTTGACAAGTGATAATCTGTCTAATAAACAGTGAGTCAGGTGTATTTCTAATTATCAAGCGAAAAATCATCAATTATGTAAAGTAAGCACATATGATTGAGCGGCCCGATCGCCGACTGTGCACATCTCAGAAGTGCCCCTTCAACAGATCCTCCGCTCGCAAGGCTATGTAGACGGTATGTGTTCAGCATCTTATAGCGTGCATGGCTCCTGGCAGCGGAGGCTGCTTTTGGCTCTATCTGAAGCATAGTTCCGGAATATTCCGAGCTACCGTCGCCACCACACTTGTTCATGACGAGGTGTCGGTCGAGTAATTCTACTTCAATGGTATGTATGGAGCTGCATGGAGACTATGGTGCAATCACTGCGGCTGATCGAAGGCCCACCGCCACCTCCAGGCTTGCTCGGCTGCCGTGCCCGTGTCGATTAAACCGTTGACCGTTACGCTGCTGCTTTCTGCTCATACCGAAGGACTGCGTTGCTCCTTTCAATGCGCCTGCTGTAACTGACAGCAGCCGTCGGGATCTCTCCTCTCCCTTCGGATTGTCCCATTTTGTGACCCTAGACTCTCATGGCTTGCCGTGCTGAAGCAGAGTGCCACTCTGCACCAAGCAACAAGGAGCGCGACATTGGATTTTTCTATAAATGGGGCTTCGAATCGCCCTCAGGCTGCTGTCTCCCCTCTCCATAGACAATGGCCATATCCTTCGACGATGTGGTCCGCGCTAGCGGATCACTTCTGCTAGCAAGTGCCTCTTTCATCGTCTTTTTCCTCTTGAAACACCGAATCCACCAGCTGCCGCTGTGGCAGATCCCAGGTCCTCCGGTTGGGTCACTGTGGTCAGGTGGTTTCACGTATCTCATGGATAAAGAGACATGCTATTGACAGAGTCTATTTTAGGGAATATCCGCCAGATTTTCCATGCCAACGCTTGGTCTTATCATGAGGAGCTCTTCAAGCGGTATGGAGGTGTTTTTAGGACAACAGGATTCCTAGGCGTGCGCATGATCTTGTCTCGCTTGTCCCTCTGTCCCTGACCCCATAACCCTCTCAGGATGTTCGACTAGTCGTCTCGGATCCTGCAGCATGCAACAGCATTCTCCTCAAAGATCAGAACGTTTTCGAGGAGACGCCATGGTTCACTGAGTAATCCCCGCTCTCTTGCTTGCTTGCAAGCTGCGACGATGTGACGATCTTGCAGGACCAACCGTCATGCATTCGGCGATGGGCTACTCTCTACGACAGGTGAGTTTGTTTTGATCGACTGTTTGCACGCCGATATAACGTTCTCGCAGGTCCAGCGCATCGCAAGCAGCGTAAAATGCTCAATCCCGTCTTTTCCATCAAGCACATGCGGCACCTGATACCACTTTTCCAGAATTTGACGGCCGAGGTGTGGCGCTTCCACTCACGGCATGCCATGTGGCGTTCGTATTGACATCACTTGCTCAGTTGAGGGATATTCTTCTCGAAAGGGCCGAGTCTGATGCACTGGAGGTCAACATGGCCGATTGGTTCGGCCGTCTCGCGCTCGAACTCATCGCTCAGGGTGGATTGGGCCACACGTTCGATACTCTGAAAGACGAAGGCAAGGGCGGAGAGTTCAGCCGCGCTGTCAAGGAGTTCTCGTGAGTATCATCTATCATCCAATCTAATTCTAGCCTTTTTTGATCCAAGCCACAGCCCGTCCCTCTCCAAGGTTGCACCGTGGCGCCCTTTCTTCCCGCTCATATCGAAGGTAGTCCCGCCTAAGATATTGCGCCTAGGGGCGAGTTTCCTCCCGTGGCCCGACTTGCATAATCTCATCAGGATCTCGGATGAGATACACGCGAACGCAAAGGTGATATTCGAAAGGAAGAAGAAGCTGTTGGATGAAGGAGACTCTGCCTTCATAGACGAGATCGGTGAGGGAAAGGACATCATTACGATCCTCCGTGCGTTCTTGCTCCCTAAAGTCTGCGAGCGCCAGGAAACTGATTACTAAAATAAACTTCCAGTGAGGGCCAACTTGAATGCGGCAGAGGAAGATCGTATGCCCGACGAAGAAATACTTGCTCAGATGTCGTGCGTACATATTGTACATATTGTCCGAAGGTTTTCTATGAACTGATAGGATGTCCTCCCAGAACGCTCATCTTCGCAGCCACGGATACACCTCAGGGGCACTGTCTCGCATCCTTCAGACGCTGGCGGAACGACAAGATATCCAGGATAAGCTCAGGGAAGAATTGACCGAGGCGCAGGCAAACGCAAGCGGTAAACTTGGGTACGATGAGCTCACGTACGGGCTGCCGTACCTGGATGCGGTATGCCGTGAAGTTCTGAGGGTGTGAGTACGCTCGCCTCTCCACAGATTTGGGCACTCACGTCCCTCACAGACACCCGCCAGTGTCTTTTGTACAACGCATGTTCGTGCTCGGTTCTCGCCGCTTACTCATCGACCTGCATGTTCAATGTTTCATAGGTCCTCCGCAGATACTTACATGCCTCTCTCGACGGCGATTTATACAGAGAAGTACGGCCACGTCTCCTCCCTCCTCGTGCCCAAGAACACAACTATCCTCGTGAACGTACGGGCGATAAACCGTGATCCGGCCATCTGGGGTCCGGACGCTGCCGAGTTGAAGCCTGAGCGATGGCTCTCACCCCTGCCAGAGAGTGTGACGCAGGCGCGCATCCCGGGTGTCTACTCGAACACGTGTGTTATATCGTGCCTAGTGAAGCCGTCCTTTGAGCTGAGATTGACGTTCTAGCCTGACGTTCTTTGGGGCGGCCACGCATGCATGTGGGTACTCGCACCTTCCATGCTCCGGACCCCAGGTCTAATCTCATTTGTCCAGCGGTTTCAAATTCGCGCAGCTCGAAATGAGTAAGCTGTCTGCAGGTCGTCATAAACGACCGCAACTGATCACCGTAATTTATGTCCAGAGGTCGCCCTGGCGGAACTCATCCCGCACTTCCGGTTCCACCTGGACAAGAAGCAGGAGGTGTTCTGGCGCTTCGGTGGAGTCACCACGCCTGCCGTTCGTGGCTCGGCAGTGGTGGGCCCACAGATGCCCCTGATCATTGAGCGAGTTTGATTCTTACAAGAAGTAGCCATGTGCCCTCCCGCGCTCAGATGTCAATCCCGCCTTCGGAAGGTTGCGAATGGGTATATCGACGACCAGTCGGACCGAAATAAGTACAACATACATGTTTCATCAGCTACTAGATCGTGTCCTCCATTTGGCACAAGAGAGTCGAGCCCGCATAAACGAATCGCTTCTTTTTTGAAACCAACTCAGGCCTTGAGCTCGAAGCTCGCGAAAGCGAGGTCATAGTCTCCAAACTCGTAATTGATCTTGTCTGTTCTTTTGTATATGCAGGGGAGCCGCGCCGACTCAGCCGCAGAACCCGCGCCCGCGGACGTGAGAGCCGCCTTGAACGCACGCTGCGCAGCCTCCACCGCCGTCTCGCCCTCCTCCTCTTCCGCCTCGTCGTTGCTGGCGCTCGAGATAAAGAGCGTGAGCGAGAGCTTTCCGGGGCGGAAAATGTCGACGACGCGGCGGACGAGGGTCTTGAGATCTGGGATGTGTCGCGGCTGCGGGTCGGGCGTCGAGGACAGCGGTACATTGCACTCGAAGCTGGCGTACGACCACCCCTGCTCCGGCGTGACGTGGATTGTGTAGTAGCCCTCGCCACCGCTCCCGGGCTCTCGACGGGCCCCCGAGTCGAGGTGCTGTGATGACTCCCCCCACTCGAGCAGTGCGTTGGAGGAGTAGCCGCACGGGGTGAAGGCGTACGCGTCGAGCGTGGTGAGGTGCGCGGGGAAGAGGTCCGCGATGCCAATAGCGGAGGATAGTTCGAGAGCTCGCTGGGAGGGCGTCATGTCGTCGCTCGTAGAAGCGTCGCCGAAGACGAACGCCTCGCTGGTCTCGGACGGCAGGTGAGTCATGAGTATCTCGATAGTGTAGTCTATTCCCAATGCAGTGTCGTCCCGGGCGGTGGTACCGATCTGCACCTCCCCCGACTCGGGGAGGGGTTGACTGGATGTGACCGGCGTGCCGGGCGTGCTGAAGGAGTCGGCCGACGGGCCAGTGATATACAGGAGCCAATGGTCGCCGTTCATCCTGCCACTGAGTACGCCGCGCCGTTTTGGAAGATTCCATCCAGATACCCAACCTCGTCCTTCCACTCGCGGTGCGGGCCCTTCTGACGCTCGGGGAAGAAGAACGACTTGCGGGAGTAGAAGCAGCGGTAGACTGTCGGGAGGGAAGCGTGATCTCGCGCGATGGCGAGAATGCGGGGAAGGCCGAGCAGGTTCAGCGTGGTTCCGCATGTCTTGAGGATGAGGCGGTGTGGGGAGACGAACAACGAGGATTCACTGTGCGAGAAATGCCGGTATCAGCACTTGAGTTGATGCATACAACACAACAAGATGAGCATCAACATCTGGGTATCGCATGTCCGCCGACACCCTGACAACAGACGAATCTGGGCTCCAGGTACAGCAGTACCCGGACGCCGTGCCCAGCTTCCCGCTTCCACATCAATGCCCGGACCAAAGCGAGACGAGAAGATCGGAGCCATCTGAAGGACGGCATGTGGAGGTAGTGCGGAGCTCAGAAGGCACAAGAGACCCCGAACACGATGGATGGCACGGAAACCAGCGCAGGGGAGCTCACCTCAGCAAATACGCATCTGTCTCGGCGCCCTCGACCACGCTGAGAACTTCGCATTTTACGATGGCCAGCATGTCTTCCCACATGGCACGCGCGACCGTGCGCAGGCCGAATTTGCCATCCGGCGCAGTGAGCGCGCCTGGGAGGTGTGCCGGGGAGGGCGCGAACCATATTTCTAGAAGCTTTTCGGGGCCTTCAAATGGACTCGCGTAGATGTCTCCATTCTGTGCCATGAGTCAGGGGCCGTGGGGCGTGGGGGTTAGGCGACCAGGTGGGGGAGGTGTGCCAGGTAGCTAGCGGACTGAGAGGCTCGACGGTCGAAGAGTGGGGGTTAGGGATGCTATCGCTCGCAGGATGGACCAGATGCACCGGACGCGGCAGCTGCTGGATGCATGTAACGGACGTGGGTCAGAGGACGGGTGTGGTTGGGACGAAGGGCGCGGACGAGCTGGCCAAGTGAAGCCACCCTCAAAGATCGATCCAAATTTTCGAGGCGACAATCTCTTTTGGAAGGCAAAATCTTATCGCGCGTCTGCATGATGTCATCTCCTAGACGCCGGATTCTCGGACGTTATCCAATCGATATGTACATAATGCAGCGCTCTGGTCATCGCTGAACAATCGACGTGTCCACCTTGATCTCCACCGGCTTCAAAACGTGTTAGCGAGGTGCTCGTCAGGAGAAAAGACACTATAGTCTTACACCGCCAACATGCGCAGCCGCTGGCTTCGACATGATGCTCCCCACCTGGTCTTCCTCGTCGTACGGACTGGTGTCAAATCCAGTCTCACCCCATCTCGACCGCCCACGGTGGCTCGTCATAGATATATCGTGAAGTTGCGGGGTCGTAATGTCCATCAGTCCGCTCGGCGCAGCGCCCGTCCGTTTGACATGGTCGCGCATGTTCAATCTGAAACGTGGGCGCGTATACGGCTTGGTGTTCAAAGTTGCACCGAGCACATAAAAGCACCGACTTACGTTGCCAACAGCGAATTCGAATAGACTTTCAGAGGGGGGTTTTAGTTCGTCATCTCGGAGGCATTGGGGAACTCGGGGACTGACATTTCCCGATGGTGAAGTGGAAGCCAAGGTACACCAGATTGTATGGCATTGTCAACCACTAGAGAAGCGGTTCATGCCAGCGGGAATTTAGGCGCCTTCCGTACGTACGCAAATGAGGGACGCAAGCGCGACGATGCTGCGAGTAGAAGCGCTGAGCGTAGGTCCTCAATATCAATGAGGATGGGGGTACCCACCACGTCAGAGCGCCATTATTGTCGGCGAAGCTCACGAGTGTACCAAGCATCTTCTTGGTACTAGACGAGATCGTATCAGCTGCGACATGCACGGCAAATGCGGCGTCTCACTTGTACATGCCACGACTCATTGAACGCAAATAGTAGCATAGGCCCCGCGTGATGATTATGTCTGTCAACGCAGACAAGGACAAACCAGTTGTGAAAACGGGCTGCGCCGCTGTCAATGATACGGTAGCGCCATGAAGACAACCTTATTCCGCACCCCAAATTGTGCGCCAAACTTGTTGAAGCTTTCTAGGCGGCACCTTTAAGGGGTTCATGAGCACGCTGACCGCGGAAATGATCTTGGGTTCGTACATTTCGGTGGTTGAAACTGAAGAGCGGCGTAAATGACAGTCAGCCATTCATGACCAAAACTAGGGGCCACGTACCGAACGCAAGGCCTGCAAGGTCGTGTCAATGGCGCTCATCATGCGTGAATATATAAAAACAGACGCCGACCTAGCCGACAAATGAGACAGAAGTACTGCACGGCCATGGGTAAACAGGACGATGTAACAGAAAAAGCCAAGTACCGTAGGGGTCGTGAGCCACCAATTTCCCCCGCTAACTAACGGCCGGATTGTTCAACATTTGTCACGACTGAACGGCAAGAGGACATACTTCTATGCACCCTGTGCGCGAAGAAGCTAAGGAAGTCATCGATCAACAAGCGTCGGCGCAGTGGAACAAGTTGTCATACCTGTTGACTGTGAAAGTGAGCAGCGCCTATGAAACGACTGAGACCTGAGAGTATTTTGCGTGTGGTGATGGATCCCCACCGTGAATGACACCGTCGCCTGGAATAAAATGAGGAAGCGAGATTTGAGCAACATCGTGTCAACATACCGCTACGGTTCTGCACCGGGAAAAAGGTCGTCAACGCACAAACAGTGAGGGTGCGCCGTCCGCCGCACCTGAATATGTGGTCGGTGATATCTGGGTTGACAAAGTTTTGGATCAAATATTGCCAGCTGACGGTTGCAATGAGACAGGTCTGCGCCGTATCCATTGCCCTGTCAATTACATTGAATAAATCATACACGGGATTCAAAGTAGGGCATAGTCACCAAACGAGAGCAACCTAGACAGCGTTATTTAGTAAGCCACGCCTACATCGTCATACCCACACACCAGAGCTTTCAAACCTAAAGAGTCGTGAGGATAATGCCGGACATACAAGAACATTTGCAGGCCAGTGCCCCAGATAAGCTTCAGCGGCTCGATGAGCACAACCACGCAAGGTACATAGAAACGGCGGCTCACGCGGTGGAGAACAAAGCACCTGCCTGCACGGCACCCAGGCTGAAGCGGACATCGGTGTGCAAAGTCATCGTAAGGGCAGATCGTCAGGGGCCGAGAGCGAAGATGGGACGCAGATGAAGGTACCAGATCACCCCTACCCATCTTATAACGAAGTGCGACCATGTCAACCGTGCCGGCGGCCATCGACGACGACTGTGCTTGCCGGGATATTATGGTGCTCGTCAACGCGGACGGACGGTGCCGTGACATGATGATCAGCGCCCATGGGAGTTGCATGGGAGTTATATGTCGGTATATGGTTGGAAGGTAGGTCAGGATGGTGATGAGATAGTAGGGATGCCGCCTCAAAGGGATCCTGAGTGTGCTTCGTTGATAGATGGGCAGACGGTAGCTGCGCATGCACTGTCGATATTAGGCCAGGAATAGACCTAATGGGAGAGAGCTGCCTCGTTTGACACTTGCTAGTCGCAAAGGGCTCTGCTTGTGTCGACCAAGACATGCGTTGGACACGGAGCGCGCGCCGTCTGTCGCGGCAGGATACAAAACGAGGATATATGCAGCTAAGCCTCGCCGACTAGATAAAGAACCTGGCGAGGACGATAAGATCTATACGACTGCTGGAGCTGCCCACAGAACCGTTGTCAGCAGGACATCGCTACCACGGTAAAACACTTACACGTGGATGAGCTATGGAGCTATGGGCGTCCTTGTAATGTCTCGACGGGACGTCAAACGCCACGCCAGAGCGCTTCGCTGTCAACAGGGTGATATGTGGCCGACGAACCAACCATTGATATTGACCAGCCAGGCATGTCTCCGAGGAACAGCAGGCTTTGTGACCCACGGCCGCTGCTCAAGACGGAGTGATGCCCTCGCGCCCCTTCTGAAACACTTGACTGCCTCTGCGAACCTGGGAGTCACTGCACTTGCCGCTGTGTTGCAGAGTTTGTTGATCACGCATTGACGGAAGTCTAACTGAGTTAGTCGAACAGAAGGCATCTGCATCATCTATAGCACCCGGCACTTGAGTCGCTACAGGCGAGCTGACATGTCCTCGTGGAACGCGGACATCGACTGCACGGCAAAGCAGCCTGGCCGGGCGTGCCGGTCTTGCGTACCGCGCAAAACCTGTCGTCTGACCATCAGGTTGTACACATGCGAGTGCCGAGCGAAAAGACAGACTTTGTGGGTAGGACACTGGCCGGTCATGTCGACTGACATGAGAGTGATCCTCCGCGCACGGGTCGAGTCTGGGATCCCAATGAGATGACCTCAGTGGAATAAGAGCAAATATTCGTGATGACTGAATACTTCAAGCTGAGTGGTGGCCGCGTTCAACGTGGAGGGATCGGTCCGGACGATGCCGCGCTGGCTCGTCATCGAGCGGCGGGCGCGTCCAGCTGGCGGCGTGCACGGCAGATTCTCTTTCATTCCACCCGCTCGTCAACATCGTTCTTCTCCTCCCACCACTCCCTCCCCGTGCAACTAGACGCAAAAGACCCAGCCTTACATCGTGTCTAGAGCCTTTCTTCATCACAATCTCCTTCGCCCTTCGCATCCCGCAGGAAGCTTCCAAGCTCTCATGATGAGGCGGATGCTTCGCATCCCATTTTTCCGCACAATAGTGCCTTCACGCCCTCTCCTGCCAGTGTCACGCCTGGCATCCAAGGAAGTCCGCTCTCTCACCCGCATCCCCCGCATATCCTCCACCCGCCTCTTCCACAGCAGCTCGCCCGTCCGTCTTTCATCTCCCCCACCATCTCCCTCACAAGACACAAATGAGCCCACCACCCTATCAGCGCGCCTCAAGACGCTCATCAAAGGATACGGCTGGTACGCGCTCGGCGTGTACGCGGCGGTCTCGGTCGTCGACTTTGGCCTCTCTTTTGCCGGCATCAACCTCCTCGGCGCGGAGTACGTGTCGTCCGTCGTGGCCTCGGCGAAGGACTACGTCTACGGGCTCGTATACTCCCGCCCGCCGGAGCCCGGGCGGGAGGGGATCGAGGATGCCGCCAAGGGCGCGGCGGCCGGGCAGGACGGCGAGGGCCTCTACGCGATGCTCGTACTCGCATACATCGTGCACAAGACGCTCATGCCTGTCAGGATCGGCGTGACAGCGGCGTTCACGCCGCGGTTGTGCGGTGGCTGAGGCAAAGAGGCTGGCGGGCGGAGAGGGCACTAAGCGGGCGGCGAGGGAGATGCGCGAGCGGTTCAGGGATTGATTGTGCTGGGTGGGCTGAAGATACCGGTCGGCAATACCTCTACTCAATGCTGTTCGGGCCTTATTGGATATCTTATTCTTCAGGCTAGTAATTTGCTACATTGCATACAAAGGCCAACATTGATCGTACATACATCGAGTAAAAGAGCAGCACAGAGGTAATCGTACAACATTGAACGCGCGATTCATCGCGGCCCTATAAGCCACCAGTTCAAGCGCTCGGAGGTATCTCCTCCTCTGCGGCAAAGGTGTCAGCATGCCTTTGTCGGGTTGACTGACCGCCTTGCCTTTCAGGATGCCGCCTTTCACCAATTCCTCAGGCTTCGGCCTCTGGAGGAGGGCTTGATCGAGCTTGTCCTGATCGCACACATCAATGGATGCACGCCAAAGGATACCATAGCGACGCACCTGCAGCTGAGACTTCTGCAGTTGCTCCCTAGCCGCTTGGAGCGCCGGCGCAACATTACCCTCTACACCAGATGCATTCATCAGGTTATTTAACACGAGCTTCCCGCGATCGACGAACATCAGCCTAACCTTTGAGGATGTTCCGCTCCTCCAGCTCCTGCCTGTCGGGGCGCTGCCCAAGACGCTTCTCGAGGCTCTGCAGCGTGTTCGTATCGAACGAAGACTGGCGCACGGGGCGCGGGGGCGCGGGCGCTGCCTGCGTAGTGTCAACCTGAGCGTCCGCTATCCAGATCGTCCGCTGATGAGCTTGCGAGGCTGTGTCTATGATGTAGAAGTGGCACGTACACATGTGTTGTTGTTGATCTGTATGTCCTGTGTGTCGATCGGGGCGGGGCAGGGGTGAAGGGGAAAGGATTTATACAACGGTGGTGGTGGTGGTCTGGAGGAAAGCGCGGTAGGGTCGAGGCTGCTCCGCCTGGTAACCCGGGCCTCACGTGCCACACGTCCCCGCGCGCGGCTCAACTGGCTCAACGTCAACTGTCGCCAGGGCCGTTGCCACGAGCGAGACCGAGAAAATTAGTGGCCTGGGGTTGGTGGAGCCTAGGCTCTGCTGTTTGAGGGCTAAGCAGCGATAGCGATAGCCACATTTGACGATAATTAGTGAGCTGAAGGTCAAGCACAGTCAAAGCGGAAGCGTCGGCGAAAGTTGCGGTGAGGACGGAAGCGCGGTATGCAGCGACGGGCTCACGGCTTCATGTAGACTGGTGACCAGAAGCCAGTGACGAGGTCGGGTATTGATATTGCAGAGAGACGGTGTGTCAGAGAATGATTTTCCTCTCCCAGCTGTAGGATAGCCAGTCAAGTACCTATATTGCCGTGGAAAGCGACTCTGGAAAGCTCCGGATTCGCCGAGGAGGGTGATGACACAACACTGCTGACAGCAACTGACAGATAGCCTGGCCACTGGCCTGATGCACATGGCGGGCACTGTGCGGGCTCGTTGCTGTATGCGGTGGACGCAGCAGCCACGCCACACCGTCATCGATGAGGTCATAGTCGCGGGTAGTACCCTGGGCATGGGCAGCTATGGCTTGAGCTGACTCTTCCCCGCGCTCTTCCGACTGGAGACTGGGCTCGACGACGAGATCGCTCCGCATCCCGTTTCTCGTCAGATGCTCGACGACGACTGGCAGTCGGCTTTCCACTTCCAGGACGGTTCGCCCTCCGAAAGCTCGTCGCCGCATGTCAGACTCGTGTCACCTCAGGCCACATCTTCAACAGTGCGTATCCTCTTTGTCCGCACGCAGAGGAACGTTATTTACTACGCGCATACAGCTTTCCAGTCCGACTCCCAGTTCAGCCGAGTTCGAACCGGACTACATCGTCGTGGCCATATCCTCAGCGTTCTTCCCCAACTCCCACCTCGACCCATTCCCACCAAACTTTCTCATCACGTCGGAGGATGGTGTAACATTCTATCTGCACAGCCATCGGCTTGTGGAGATGTCGGACAACCGCTTTGCCTCCTACGTCCCGTGCGAGGAGAGCACGGACCCCCCGATCGTGACAGTCCCGCTGGACTCTGCCGTACTGAACATTCTCTTCCACGCCGTGTACGGAATGCCCACCGTGCACTACCGTCCTACCCCGGAGGCTGTGATCAAGGCGATTGCCGTGTTGCCCGTATACGGACTATCCAGCGACACCCTCCTCGCGCCCGGCGCGTCGCTGTTCGAACTCGCCGTCGCCGTCGCCCCGCAGGCGCCGATCGAGTTCTACGCGATCGCCGCGTCGCTCCATCTCGACTTCCTCGCCGTGCAGATATCGCCGGCGCTGCTGTCCTACCCCTTGGACAGCCTGACAGACGAGATCGTAGTGAGGGTCGGGGCTGTATACCTGCGGCGGCTGCTCTTCTTGCATCTCGGACGCATCGAGGCGCTCAAGCACCTTTTGGAAGTCCCGCCGCGGTTGCACCTGTCCTCGGAGTTGTGCAAGCAGCGCGACCAGCGGAAGCTCGCGAGGGCATGGTTCTTGGCATCTGCACAGCTGGTCTGGGATTGCAAGGCAGGTGCGAATGCAAGTCGTGTCCCCAGCCTGGCGATCATTGACGCTAGCGTCGAAGATGTGTCCTCATCGGAGATCAACGCAATTATGACACCATTAGGCGACTATCTGACGTGAGGACCCCCGTAACTCATGCCAGGGGTATGATCCGCCAAACGGGGTCAACTACCATTTTTTTTTGCGGCTCGCGACCCCTTCCAGCTACCATTCGCCCCTCAGACCTCCGTTTGGGGTCCGTAGCTACCACGGATAGGATCATAGCTTCAAAAAAATCGTAGTTTATTGTAAAAAGCTCCGCTTTGCGTGCAGGCAGGAGGGGATGTACTACGGATGCGCAGAGGCCTGTCAAACTGACCTATTCATCTGGTTCATCGTCACCCGCCTGTTCAAGACCCGCCTTGACCCTCCCACTAAGCTCCTTGATAGCACGAGCGATATTCGCGACGTTCTGCTTGAGGGCGACATAGCACGCGCCATCAGATTTTACCAAAGCTAGTGTTGAGCCCGAGGTTTGGAGGGGATGGTCGAGGGCATACAGGAAGTAGGACGGTTTCAGGAAGGCGAACCGAGGGATCTTGCTAGGATCGGCGAGGGAGAATTGGTTGTGTCGGACCGGCTTGAACAGTCTCACAGCGATGTAAGAAAGAGCGGTGATGCGAGACGTGTCCGAAGCCCAACCATGTTTGCCGTTCTTACCGGCCGACTTCTCGTACATGGTCAGGACTAACCAGCCATCAGCGCATGCCGAGTCATGTTGAAGATTACGACGCACCTTCTGCAAGGCAGATTGCCTCATCAACAAGAACCAAGCCATAAGAAGGCGGCATGCCAGTGTGAGCAGCGTAGAGGTGTTTGAGCGGCGTGACATTGGCCGAGTGTGCGACCTTGGGGACGTGATGCTTTGCGAAGATCGCTGCTCGCCTCCGTTCAGCCTGGCGGACGTCAATACCATGTATGTGCACTCATACAACACTAGCAGACGCACCTGATACGATGCATTTGCAGCGACCTCAGCCGCGTTTGCAGCCGTCCCTGGTGCAGGAGCAACAGCTTCTTCGCCGTTGATTGCTCCGTCTCGACCGCCCGCAGCTGGCTGCCGCCAGCGCATCGACCGACCCGCGCCCGTGGTAACACCGCGCTCTGTAACACCGCGCTCTTCTTGACGCTTGAGAACATCCTTGACCAACTGCAGAAGGCGTTTTTTCTCGGAGAGCGTTGACTGGGCGGGTGGACCGTTATCAGAGGAAGGTGGTAGATCTTCCGAGGACTTGAAGGCCTTTGTTCGGACACCTTTCTCAGCCTGTCTGGTATGATGCGACCGGCGGATGACTGCGAGCTGTTCGAGATCGAATTCAGCAGAGATCACTGTGTCCTGGAAGGTCCTGCGCTCGTCGGGGTCGGACACAGCAGGGAGCGACTGGGCGAGGATCTTCCCTATATGTGCAGCGTCTTTGCGTGTTGCATCCGCTGTGTCTTCAGGCAATTGCAGTCTAGTAATGTGAGGGTTAGACTCTGTAAGATCTATCGGCGGTGAGAGGAGGACAAAACACGAACATGTCGACAGTGCTCTGGACGCATAAGGCAGCTGCTGCGCAAGTCAAATCGTTCAACTGCTGGTCGAAGACCGCACCAACTCCGTCTGCATTCTCTGCCTTCTTCAACCCATTTTCAATCTGGAGCATCTCGGGCTCGTCTTCGTCCATCTCAGGACCCTCGTCTTCGGAATCGGACTGGCCATAGATTGCATCCCAAGCCTCCTGCGAATACCAACTCGACAACGATGGGAATGCGCGAACACGGTGAGCTTGATTCTGCAATTTGTCCAGAAAATCCGGGTCTAGTACGAGAGCGTCCCACAGATTCGCTGCCTCCGAATGGGCCTGTTGTGTTGCTTGCTCAATGTCGTGATCAGAAGGGAATGTGGAGAGGGCATGGAGGTCGAGATGTCGATTGTCGGTATAGGTATGATTGTATCCATTCGCTCTTTCCTTGCCCTCAGATGTCTTTGCAAGGAAGAGATGCTCGCGCAAGCGGACTGAGAGCTTCGGAATCATATGATAGAAGTCTTGCAAGGTGAAGTCCTTCACAAGCTGTCGACAAATGCCGAAGACATGCTCACAGACTTCGGTTGATAGAAGCCAGGGCAGCAATGGGTATCTGCCGTCGAGGTGGTCCCGATAGATGATCACCAACTGAAGGAAACCAACGACTAGGAAGTTTGTGATGTCGCGTGCCTCGGGAGATATGAAGTGTTGAGCTTTTCGGTAGCCCGCGATGTCCATGAAGTCGGTCCACATTTCCATGAAGAAGTGCGCACGCAGCACCATGCGAACACGTTCGATAATTGGGATCGATCGATTCTGGTATGCATCCACGAGCTCTCCAAACACAAAGAGGTAGATAATCGAGCCGACCATTTCACGATGCTCGTTGGTGAACCATGCTAGCGTATGACCGGAGAAGAGACGGGTCGCAGCATTGTCGTCTTGTCGATCAAGTTTCTCGACATCCCTCCGAAACAATGTCCCTGTTGCTTCAATTGCTGCAAGGCGGAAGTGGCTGTACGACGTCGTATAGCTGCCCAAAGTAAGTATCCGGGCACCTGAGAATGCGTTGTTCCGGTACGTCTTGCGCCCATGGTTCGAATCTTGAATGAGTGCGACAGGCTGTCGCCCTGCGCCGATGAGAGGAATGTGGAGGTTGATGTCACGATGTGAGCGAATAGGGTGCCTGAGGGTGTAGTCAATGTACGCAACGGCGTGAGCGACCAGGAGACGTTGAAGGGAGCGCTCGACAGCCGTGCCGTCTGCGGCGTAGGATACAACGTTGATCTTGCGGGAGAGAAGGCCATTCAATATTAATTCCAGGTGGACGAACAGTTGCTCCGCCGAGTTTGACTCTGAGATAGGGAGCGCCGCAACGACGATAGTCGGAACGCCGGGAAGAGGGATCTGGAGGGTCCATACGCGTATCTGGCATGTGTCGGTGAGCTGCATGCCTCCGAAGTATTCGTAGAACTCATACCTTCTTAGCCTTCTCGATCTTCCTGGTGCGGATGAGGGCATCGAGTGTGTTGATGTCGCTCACGACGACGGGATCGCCAGGACTCCCTAGAAGCACGTAGCACTTTCGTATTGGGTCCCAGTGAGGCCTCAAAGACTCTAGCAGCTTCGTATCATCACATGCGAGGCCAACGGGACCCACAAGGTAGTCCAATGATTTCAGCCGTTCGTAGATAAATTCAAATGTTGCCTCTGTGATGCCGATGGGAAACTGCACTTCGTGCGCACGACGTTTCCTTCGGGTCATTTATCAGTCAATTGTATCAATGCAATCTTGTAAACACTGACTGGAGTGTCCGTTCTGCGGGTACGGGTAGCACATTCATCATGGATTCATATGCTCGCGGGCTTAAGACGTGGATAATTTGCGCCCACTCCAATGTCATGGCTGAATATCGCATGCCGTTCAAAGGGACACCTCGTTCTTCTAAATCTTTCTTCTTGACGAGATCGTTCATCAAGGCGACAAACAAGGAATTGCCATGCTTGCCCTCGATAACGCCTCTTGCGAAGACTAGGCATGCACTATGAGGGTTCTGTGCAGACAATGATCAGAAGCTGTAACGTGGGGATACTATGAACTTGAAGCTACTGACATCTTCGTATGCCTCCAGAAGAGGTGCAAGGTCGGGATGAGTAAGAGCATATCGATGGAGGGCCTGTATGTCGTCTTTCTGAGCATGATTGGGGGTGAAGCGGCGATTCTTAGGCTCGGGGACTGGCTTGCGAGTCGCATTCTGGAATACGTGGACATGCAGCAGAGCGAGGCAGTTGACACAAGTAACATCCTCAGTTGACTCTTCCGGCACCCTTACAGTGCGAAGACAATCTGTCGCAAGGACATGAAGGGGAGGCGACCGATAGTTCTTCCACTGCCACCGATGCTCTTGCTCCGTGTCGACTACTTGCTTTCTGGCCTTATCCAACGAACGATAATCTGGTGCCGAATACAACTCTAACGCCAAATCGGCGAGGGAAGGCCCGCCGCCCCCGCCGTATGGTGTGCGCTCCAAATATTGACGCACACGAGCGTATTTTGCTGCGCGAAGTCCGAAACAAGGACGATCTATCATTCTCGGAGCGGGGGCCTGCGTCGATGAGGTTGATGCCCAGATGTGGCCCAGTGTATGTGATCGCATTGTGCCCTTGCAAACTTTCTGGTGCTGTTTGAATGCCTTGGTGTGATACGCCCCAGTCATAAGCATGTACTTGTTGCATCGAGAGCATCGGACCTTCCGAACATCGTCTAGACAGAACTCGGCCATGTCGTCAAGCGCAAGGATTTTCTCCTTGAATTTGGTATACGCCTTTGAGTTGTCGTCCCTACCGCGTTTGACGAAGGAATTGGCCAGGCGCGTGCTGATTGCTCCAGACGATGGCCCAACATCAGCGCTTGCGGTGCTTGCAGACACGGTAGCAATGACATCCTTATTCTTTCCCTTGGGCGCGAAGAACGGATGAATGGGCCCAGGGACAGTGCGTGTGCGTTTTGCAGGATGGATAGGCGCCTGAGCCTCTGAGTCGTGGTCAGATTGAGCGCTTGTTGCTTCACTCGCGCTCGCAGCCGTCTTGTCGTCTGCGCTCGAGCTCCCTTTCCTCCGCCTTTTCAGTAAGCCCCGCGCAGCCTTCAGTGTCGTCCCAATGGAACTGATGATCTTCTTAGATGCCCTTGACAGTCGACTTCCATCGGATGCGCAATCCTCCGCCTCACTTCCCACCGACGACACCCTTCTTGACGACATTGACGCAGCATCAGAAGTCCCATTTTCCAAATGGCTTCTCCATTCTGTGATACTGCCAGGCCCATCCTGGTCCAGCATTCCACCACGCGGAACTGGTGGGAGATCATCGTCGACAGTGGATGGAGAGAGCAACGACCGGCCGTATGCGCAGCTGGTATCGGTGGTATCGGGCATAGGTATGTCGTCGCAGTCGCTGTCATAGCCACTAGCAGATGCAAGTACTGAATATGATGATGTAGGAGAAGGTGGCATTGACAGAGGTGGAATTGACGGATCGTATTTGCTGCCTTCGTCCATGTCTCCGCGTCGCCCCATCTGCTTTTCTTCCACCTCTGGACTGAATCCTTCAAGTAGACATTCAGCATCTCTGGTCGACTCGCCGGGTTCGGAAGCTTGAGGATTTAGAAGGTGGGCCATCCCGCGAGGGATATGATGCGCAACAGGCTCATCGCGTCCGGCGCCGCCTGTCACAGCATCAGACCGTCGCTGATGACTTGATACCTGCGCAGAGCACCTGAGTATCGTCGTCCTCATGTCGCTAATGAGCAAAATATAGCGTACCGATTGAATATGGTCGGCAGCGAGCCTCTCGAACCACGCCAACCGTTCGACGTGGCGCCTTGAATCATCCCAAAGCTGCCAGCCCAGTGTTTCGTGTGCGACCGCATTCACGGCGATCACGCCACACGATACGTGATCTGTCTGTCTCGCTGTCGTAAGCGACTGTCCCTCCCACTTGTACTCAATGCCGAATTTGACACGCGTCCACCAGAGCAATTTCTTCTCGATGTCTTTAGGCAGGCGCAGTCCCTGATGGTAAAGGCCGTCGCCTTGTTTCACAGGAATGGTAAGATTGCATTCCCATTGGCGACATAGTAACGTACTCACCATAGGATATTGTTTCCGCTTGACCGTCGATCTTCACGACAACAAAATGCTTGTATTTGGCGAGGAAAACAGGGAAGAGGAGTACCTTCCTATGGGTGCGCAGATCGTCTTCAATTCTCTTGAGGTAACGAGGTGAGTCGGGGAACAGGTCTTCTATTACTGTGATCTTTGAAATTGCATTCCAGAACTCGTGTCCGGCGATCTCGAAGTTGTTGGCAATTCCTGGCGTGCTCCGAACGCGGCTTCTCAACCACATGAGCATCATGTCAACGATGGTGTCGGTGAGAAGGCCGTCTGATAACAGCGGAGCAAGGGCTGATGTTGTCGTAAATGTGGCGGCACCGGGTATCATGAGTTGCTGGCGCCAGGGAAGCGAGTGGATAAGAGCAACAGTGCGTTCGCTTTCCATAGAACCGTCAGCGACTTGTAGCAGCCACCGCACGCTCGCCGTCCACGTCTCCTGTGCCAGGAGGACCGTACGCATCCGTTGCCAGTAAGTGATCATCCACAGCGGGGATGCACCACTTGCATATCGTGGGTCCATGATTGATTGTGCGCCATCCAGGATGGCCTGCGGTGCGAGTGCAGCAAGCTTGTCCACGAAGGCATCCGTAGGAAGGCTTCGTGATTTTGTAAGTGTGGTTATGGGGAAGACTGCCACGTCATGGCTAAAAACAGCTTTGGTTGAGGGGTGTATGAGCTGCTGATCGCGACGAGGGAGTGGTGTAGATACGAAGGAATGAACATCCTCGGTGCCGCTGGGGAGCAAAGAAGTCTCGGGAGCGTTGGGAATCCTGAGGAGCTGCTCGATGTAGGCCAGCAGCTCCGGCGGTGGGTTCTGGGGATAGCTTTTGCCTTGCGAGATCCATAATTCGGGACGGAACATAGGTATTTCATCGTCGTTGTAGATTGTGATGGACTCATCCATTGGCACGATGCCGGGATGGCTGCGAGGGTGATGCGCTGCACAGAAGAAGCAGGTTCGGTCCGAGGCGTTGTCGTAGAATGTCGTACGCAGCAGGCCACGTAAATTTCTACCTAATGTCTCAACTTGTACGAATTATACCGGTAATTATGGGGTCAAAATCTTCTGCCGCCAGTACTTAGTCCAACTACCTCTGTGATCAGACATCGGTTCACCGCGCCCCTAACTACCACCATCAGGATCATACTTTTGCCCCAAATTCTAGCCCCCAGCTACCTCAGACCCCTCAGAGCTTCCGGCGCAAAGCGCCGTCTAGCTACCGTGCGAAAATCATACCCCTGGCGTGAGTTACGGGGGTCCTCTGACGTGCCGTCAATGTAAATTCACCCTGAGGGTAAAGATCCTCGACCTAATTGCCGATTGGTCGAAAGTCAAGGCAAAATAGGCGCCAGTTCAAGTTATTTTCACGGTCCTGACTTTCTTCCTCAGAATACCATTTAAACGACGCTGGAGCGTCTCACCCCAAGACACTTGCCAACAATATAGGTATTGCCGCTGGTCGGTTGTGGATCATGTTTTACCATATTCTTTTATCCGACAGGGCCGCAGAGAAGTTGGTAGCGCCGCGGCGCGCCGCCTCATGCTACACGATGCTCTGTTTGCCCTGACAGTATCATATATCTGTGTGGGGGTAGTGCGATGTGCATGGCCATTTATGTACTCTATCGTCCATGTTTAGTTCCTTGTCGTTCTGACGCATGAGTAACTCTTTTGAGGACCATGCGCAGGTACGAGACGAGTGGTGGTGTACGTTGCATGTTGCCACGAATGTATATACGCACACAAATCTTTACTGCATGAGAGACACGTTGCAGTCTCTGACGAATCGTGCAGCGCGCTCGGAAGTTAGCAGGCGACATTCACCCCAGCACCAGTGGCGCCCTCCCAGGTCATCGCCGCCGTCCCAGCGCTGTTGCCGCCATCTATACTATGCGAGATGATGTGGCCAACGCAACGAAGCTTCCCGAGGTGCGTGTTGAATTCAATTATGCACAGCAAATGCCAAGAATACTCAAAATGCTAATGTACGTATACGCCGTCCCCCAGCCTCCAGGCCGCCTTTCGACTCTTCACTGTCGCCTCCGCATCAATATGTGCTCCTCCTCTCCCGGGGCCTGGTCAAACCGGCACCACCGGCATCGGTATCGCTGGCTTGCGCGCGACAATGTACCCCGCGGTGCGGATCATGTGCCCCACCGCACGCAAAATGCGCGGCACCACCGACTCGCGCCGGCCCACAATCCGCGCGCGCATCTTTTTCGCGCCCATGTCCTCGCAGATCTCCTCGAACCGCCACACGACATCGTCGATCGAGGGCCGCGCGAACGGGTCCTTCTGGATCATGTCGTTCACGAGCGGCATGAAACGGTCGAACCCGTAGTATTCCTGCGGTTCTGCGGTGAGTGGTGTGCGGATCGCTAAGGACGGTATGCAACTCACGAAAACAAACTGTTGGCGGATCAGGTTGCCGAGGTAGTAGATGTCCGTTGGGAAAGGGTCGCATAGTTTGCTTTGGTCACGGTGTTCGGGCGCCGTGGCGTCGTCGCCTTTGGTTGGGTCGTCGAGCGCTGGGCCGTTCAGCGGCTCGTAGTGGCGCGCGAGGTGGAAGTCGATCAGGTAATACCGGGGCGGGCGCCGTGTGCGGGAGTAGCATCTCGCTTTGCCCTTCCAGTCCCGGCGGAGGCGGTGATCACATGGGTGGAAGGAGTCCGGATACATGGACGTGGGATCAAGCATGATGGTGTTGAATGTGCAGTTCCTAAATTCCTTGTCAGGCGAGCGCGGTACAGAAGGGGCAGAAGGCGCACCTGTGAGCAATACGGAGATGATGCAGGTGCTGTATGGCCTGAATGGAATAAATGACAGAGAGTGAGCCATGTGTCCGCTGAGATTTACATGGAAGGCAGATCGCACCTCGAACAGCTGACTAAGGAATGCAACTACCTCACCGAAGGTTCGGAAAGGTGGATCGTAGAATGGGCGGAGAAGAGGCAGGACTAACAGCCTCTGCGGATCGTCCCCGGGAAGCTGCACTACGTCAATTAGCGGTGCGCAATGGTTGTGCGGATTCGAAGCCACGGCTCCCGAGCAAAGGAAGCTGTACATGTCCAGCTCGAAGGGCTCGTCGTCGGGAAGGCGTTTCAGCACGACCGGTGTGCCGTCTGACAACCGCACGGCATCCATGACTGTGGGGCGCCACTGGAAAGGCAAGCACACGATAAGCACGACGACGGAGTGTAGACGGAGGCGGCGTACACGGCTGGGTTGCGCGTCCTCTGCTTCTTTTGGTCGACGACCGGTAAGACGCCATGAAGGCACCCAGTTCTGTCGGTAACGACGTCGCAGTGCGTATCCTGCCTGCTCGATGGGCCGCTGGCGCTCGCTCCACCATATTTCGTCGGGCGACAGCTCGTCAGGGCCACACTGCTGCGTCTCCCAGCTGTCTTGCGACATGATCAGAATGATGTGGATGAGGGAGAGCGAAGGAGCTGAGGAGACAGCGACTTGCTGCCAGAGCTCGCCGGTTCTCCTTAAATACCCGCCGTTGTCGTGCTCGGCGAGAGATCGAAGGGAAAAATGGCTCCATAATGCCTGGGAGTCCGAGGATACGCGCGCTCCGTCGTGCCATGCACAGTCGAGCAAGTGCATTGCCCAACTCGACACCGGCGGCGGTAATGATCGCGCGGTTGCCAGAGGTCCCGACGACGTAAATCAGCAAAAAGCGACATCTGCCCCAACTTCACAGTGAAGAGCGTACGTACACGGGAGGCGATCCATGGTGCCGGTGAGCGCGCGTCGCCGATCAAGCTGCTCGCATCGTGAGGCCGTAGGACAGTCGGCGGCGGCATAGACAAATACATGTAGACGTTCTAGATGCCGCCCATAGTAATACATGGAGATACGGTGGACGTGGGCAGAGGCCCGCACCCCCCAAGTCAGACGCCCAGCCAGAAGTCGCTATCGGGTTCCTTCGTGTCCTTCCTTTCCTGCGCACGCCGCCTCCGGCACTCCGCCTCGCGTGTCCGAACCTCGTCCCGCCAAGTGTGCACGTAAGCACGCGCATCCGCGATGTTGCCCTTCACACGCTGCACTTCGCAGGCCATGTCGCGGTCGATCTTGTCGAGCAGGTCGAGGAGCGAGATGACCTGCTTTGAGGACACGGGAAGCGGCTTCTTCTCCTCGGCGAGGTACTCGGAGAGTGGGCGGGTGACGGTAATCTCGGGGACAGAGCGCACGCAGTAGATGGGAGTGAGCAGAGAGCTCGTGGAGCTTGTGGCCGTGGCCGAAGTCGCGAGAGAGGGAGCTCCATCGGAGTAGGATGACGTGAAGGTTGTGTCCGACCTTGTGAGCGAGACTAGCGAGTGCGTGCTGCGGATAGTGCGCAGGACGGCTGGGCTGAACACGGTGTCCGAGGACGAGGACGAGAGGAGAGGCGAGGTTGAGACTTCGATCTTGAGCATTGGTGCAGTCTGATACTTGGTTCCGGTCATAATGGTGAAGTGGTAGACGGAGAGGGCCGAGGAATCGGACGAGCGGAGGAAGGTGCAGAAGGACGCCAGCGCCAGTGACGGGGAGACAAATAATGAGAGGATATGATAGTAGAGTACAGGTAGGGTAGGCTTGTCGATGCGCGGTACGTGCGAGGTTATAGAGTATTCTTTACTACCCGTTCGACTTTGTTGTGGTCTGTTGACACTCTGTTCACCGCTCTGTTAATCCTATCCTATCCTACAGAACAGAATGACTGTCTTCTGTGTATTGATGTCAGCCACGGAGACTACTTCGATTCACCGCGAGGGTCCGTTCACGCGCTGTCTGTACGCCGAACGGGGCAGTGCCGAGCGAGGCGGTGTGCGCTGTGTCTGCTCAGCTGAGTGCTCAGTGCTATTTTTATCTACCGCGCGCTCACGTTACTTGCTGTGCACGCCGCACGGGGCGGTGCGTGCTGTGTCTGCTAATTTACTCGTTTTTATCTGCATGCCAGATGTCCGTACGCCAAAATACGTACTGGCGCATCACCGATCTCCTGTCAAATATAATTGTTTGAATGTAGGCTGGTTCAAACTGCGAAAGGGGAGACTCAGCCACCGGCTCAGCCCCTGCATAAATGTGCGTCCACCGAGAGACAGCTATCTCATATCCCCCATATCTCTCTTCAGCGGCGTCGTCTCCGTTCATGTGCTACGTCCTCTGAAGCGGGGTCTGTATTTGATACACAGAAAACGACGTTGAGGCAAGCAATATTATCGACTTCGTGTTGATGGCAACTACTTAACCCTGACTGTTCTTCAGGACATCGACACGATCCAACTACCGGTCATGTCAACACCTGCACCTCCAGCCTACATGGAGTTCCCCACGCCGTCGCCGTCTGATGTCAAGGCACCGCCGGTGGTGCTGCGCTGGGACGGTGAGCAGGGCCCGGAACAGGAGTATGACCCGTCGTCGCGCCGCGCCCCGATGTACAGGTCGTCTATGCCCAGTCACAAGGCCCCCACGCCGCCCCCCGCAGTTGAACAGGAGTCTGGCCCGTCGTCGCGCCGCGACCCGATGTACAGGTCGTCTATGCCCATTCACAAGGCCCCCACGCCGCCGCCCGCAGTTCTCACCACACCAGTTGTAACCTATGACCCCGTGCCGCTGCAGATCACCACGCGCAAGCAGGCGCGCAAGCTCGTCTGTGCCTCGGCGCACTCTGTCCCGTCGATCACCAACATCATCGGCACGTACCTCTCCAACAAGACGAACAACGAAGTCACTCGCATCAACCGCGGCGTGTCCGGCGAATACAGCCGATCGCGCCCCGAAGTGCAGATGTACAACCACGTCATGCACAAGCTCGAAACTCTGTCGTGCGATGTGTACAACACCCGCGGCACCGACCAAGCCAACTGGGCGCAGGCATTCGGTCCGTTCCGCCGCCAGATGTTCAACGACCTGTATCGCGCCAATGACATGGTGCGCCTCTTTGCACGCGAAATCGCCGGCGCACCCATGCACTTGCCGCAGCTCGACAAGTGGGCTTTGGGCATCAAGCGCACCAATTGGACGTACCCCCGCGCCGCCATCCAGGCGCCGAACCGCGGTGCATCGCTCGAACTGCTGGGCCTCGTGCGCACGGTCGTCTTGGTCGACGACAGCGGCTCCATGAGCGAGCCTGGTCACAACGCCTGGAGCACCAACTCCGACTGGCGCTACGCATTCGGCTCGCGATGGCAGCAGGCAGCCGACGTCGTGGTGGGAATGGTGCCCAAAATCGCGCAGTACAGCCGCCTGGGTACGGACGTGATGTTCCTCAACCGCGAAGGCTACTTCCCCAACCTGCGCACCGAGGCCGAGGCGCGCGCTCTGTTCGACAACCAGCCTTGGGGCGGCACGCCCACAGGCCAGCGCGTCAACGATTTCCTCGATGCGTACATGTCCACGCTGCGCTACGATCGCTCGCTCATGCCGCTCAACCTCATCGTCATCACCGACGGCGAAGCGAATGACGAAGAGCTGCTGCACTGGTGCATCGAAGAGCATGTGACCAAAATCATGCACCGCGGCTACCCGGCGCACCAAATCGGCGCTGAGTTCGTGCAGGTCGGCGACTGCGAACGCGCCATGCGCAGCCTGGAGCGCCTCGAGGAGGAGGTCAGCCGCCACCACGGCATGTACCAGCGCGACGTGGTCGGCGTCACCCCGATAAACCGTGTGGGCCGCATGAACTCCGATGTCATGCTTGCCATTGCCATCAGCGGCATCGACGCTCGCCTCAACGGGTACATGCGCCGCCGCGGCGTCAACATCTAGGACTGGACCGCCATGCCGGAGGGCGCACGCCCTCCGGCTCTTCGAGCTGCACGGTCCCGTCGTCTTAGGACGAAAACATAGGTGTCGTTGTGTTGCCGTAGCCGAAGTCTTCGACGGTTCAGCAATTCACTGTCGTCTCGTCTCGCAAGACGCAGCAAGCCAAGCTAGCACTGCACTTGTCTCGCACTTCCCGCTGTGCCCCTCGCGTAGCAAGCGCGGCCGGTCGAGGCTCGAGGCGCACCTGGAGATTGTCTGGAGCTCAGTCAAGCTTGTACCTGTTGTCTCAGAATGCGGCGAGGGAGGTGGTAGCAGGTCCGAGAGCCGAGCAGGGATCCATCGCGTGGGTTTTGGAAGGATGCGTTTGAAGGTTGGCCACTGGCCAGCTGCCCGCACAATATTTACTGTACACCGGCAGTAGGCTTGTAGGCATTTGAAAATAATTGGATGGATATGCGTATTTGACACGCAGACACAAGTGATAGAAGCTACTAGCTAAGGTTCCACAAGTCTACGCCGACTACCGTCTACCAGTACTGTACGGCCTGCTCTGCGTCGGGGTTAGGGTTTCAGCAACCAATCAGAACCGTTTGCCTGCCAACTCGCATCCTCACCACGGACATCATCCACTATCAAACATGTCTCTCTCGCGGGCAGCGCTTCAAGGCGTACGGCCCCTGCCAATCCTTGTTCGCTCTCAGCGCAGGTTGTCATCGACAAGCGCCCACGACGAGCATCACCACGACGAGCACCACGATTCCGCCCAGTACCCCAAAGAAGGTTGCGCCTCTTACACCCGGCTCCGCGTTCAGTCCCTCACACGCCTTGTCTTCCAGGTTTTACTTCTGCAGGATGGCGTTACACCATTCTCGGCGCGCTGGGTGTCGTTGCCTTCTACAAGTGGGCCCCGTCGCAGGGCGACGACAACTTCGTGACGCGTTACATCGAGCACTACTACACGCCCAAGGAGGCTTGGGAGGCGTTGAACAATAAGCATCTAGAACTGTCCACTCAGGTGCAGGAGACGGTCCACCTGGTGCAGGACGCGAGGCGACCGCCCATCATCCGGTATCGGCACCCACAGTGCGTATGCCGCCGTCTATTGCGTCGCAACGAGCTGAGACTGTGCCCTTCGTCTAGATCCTTCGAGAAAGCGTCGCCATACTTGATTCCCGTTGGACAGGCAGTTGATCTTTCTGGGCTGAAGGTCAAAGGCGACAAGGACTTTTAGATGTATGCGCCCATCGTGACCTCACAATCAAGGATCTCGACGTTGTGGTTCTGCCGTGTACGATGGGGAACGGCATGCGCGCACTGGTGACTGAATGTGTATGAAAATGATCACCTGAAGCGTAAGTAACTAATCTTGGATTGAGAGGGTCGGTTCATGGGCTCTCGGCGTCAAGTAATTGTCAAACTGCTGTCTCGTGATATACTGGCTCAGCTGGCCCACAATGCGTACATCTCTGGCGACATGTAATTGTCCTCTTCCCTCTGGATCTGTTCAGCCCTCCTCCTGTTCAACTCGCTGCGCCGGAGCCGTCTCATCTTCGGCGGCGGGGGAGGTCCACGAGACGTATACGGATCATGACGATTGCCCATCTCTAGTTGTTTATTTTGCCAACAGTACATGCGCGCTGTGAATCGCAGCGTCAGTACACAATGTGCTGCACCACTGCAAACGCGTGAACGAACTAGACTTCATTGGATCCGCGAATAATACAAATGGCCGAACGTTGCAGTCCTTGGTTACCTCGATAGCTTCGTCCAGGTCAGCCACGATGGTCTCGTAGTCCACTTCCCCCTCGGGCTCTCGCAATCTCTGAGTGAGCCACTGCGGGTTGTCTGCGTGCGTCTTGTCAAGCACCTCCATCGCCCAGCACCGGCTGTCCCAGTTGTCCGCTTGGTGACGAACCTTGACGCTCTTGATGAACTTCTCCCACTTTCCGAGCTGCATGTACGGCACATAGCCGACGACGACGCCACCAAGGATGGCACCAGCCCCGAGCGGCGGATGCCGCACGTGCACATTATCATACGACCGGAGCAGTATCCAAGACGTCGACGAGTCGGGCTCCATCATGGGCCACATGGTGTAGCGAGGACCGTGGAGTCGTCGCTTCTCGTCCGTCCATGCGATGAACATCCAATGGTCATCATACGGGAAACTGTCGGACGGGCGTGTGTAGTGGACGAGGACGATGGGGATGTTGGCGTTGGTCATGAATTTGGGGAGTGTGCGGGTGAGAATATTCCACTTCGGTCGCTCGGGGGGCGTATCCAGGTAAATCAAGTCCTTCGAGGAGTAGAGGCCCCTGTAGTTCGGGTCCAAGTGCCCATCTGCGACCTTACGCCATCCGAATTGGAGATTGAACATAGATGTTCGTGGAGGATGAAAGTGGATAGCCTGTTGGCGTATGAGATGAGGATGGTGGACGGTCGAAAACGATTGGCCGAGGGAAGCCTGATGGAAGGGTTTGAATAACTAGCGAGACGAGGCGCCGCTTTTATAGCTTGCCCAAGTGTGGCCGGTGAGGCGTCGAGAACAAAGGAATGGCACAGCACGCCCCGGGAGTGGCGCGCTAGCGAGACCTGGGCAGCTTGGCAGCTGCAAGGCATTCGTTGGAAACCATTGAAAGGACCATTATACTCGTGAGGCCCTGAGACCTAAGCCAGATGCCTTGTCCAAGGCCGGTCGTTCTAGCATGAAGGCAGCGGGGCTATATAGCAGGGCTGCAGCGAGCAGGGAACGATACTCTGCACATGCACGCAACATTGAATGTACGCACCGCAGCCAAGAACATAGCACGGAGTCCTGGACAGAGTTTGGAAACCATTGAAAGCACCCATTATGTTCGCAGGAGCTCGAGGACGGGCGGGCGCTTGAGTAAACGCGTCGATCACGCGGAGAACGCGTTGTCGCGAATTCGAACCCGAAGGGGCAAGTCGAACCTAAAACGGACGTTGACCGATTTTCGCAGGGTTGTTGAACGAGTCTGTCGCGAGGTCGGCTTTCGTCCAGTTCGACGTCGTGGGTTGGGCTCTTATACCCTTCAAGCACTTCCCTCGCGCACTGCGCTAGAGCCCCTCCCCCTCGTTTCTCCTCTATCTTACCGCGTGCCGTCAACCCTAGGCGCATGCTAATCTCCCCCGCCCCGCCATGATCCACATATTTTCAAGATCATCATGGCTCCCTCTCTCCCTCCTCGCCCTCGCCGATGCCGCCCTCGCCGCCCTCCCGCTCGTCGACTTTGACCGCATGGGCTCCGTCGGTCTCGCCGGGGCTTTCGCCGGACTCGATCTCTTCGATAACTCGACAAGCGGCGTCGCGTTCGACCCCACATCTTCCACGTTGCTGTCGCGTTCCTCTGATGGGGCCCTCACGCGGATTGGTTCGACAAATACAGGCGGGAGCATTGCAGCAGGGTGTGCGCTCGGCGAGTCCCTCTATTTCGCGGGCAGCTTCTCCTCCATCGGTTCTTCCTCCGCGGCCAATATCGCATCATACGACACCTCGTCAGGCTCCTTCTCTGCCCTTGGCAGCGGTGGGCCCAACGGCGCCATCCACGCGCTGTTCTGTGACTCGGCGAACAGCAAGGTGTGGGCGGGAGGTCATTTCACGTCACCCGGTTCGTCTGTCGCGGTATGGGATGCGAAGGCCAAGTCATGGGCAGCGGCGCCGTTCGGCGGTCTCGCTGGCGCGGCCGCCGAGGTCCTTTCTATCACCACAAACTCCTCGCAGTCTAGCCTCTTCTTCTCCGGATCCTTCGTCACGTCCTTTGGCGGCAACGTCACCGTCCTGAACGGCACCAACAACCCCAATGTACCGTTTTCTCAAGGCGCGACGCCGTTCTCGTCGTCCCTGGTGCCTATCCCGCTTGCGAACTCGACCATCCAAGGCTCGCCCACTTCGACCGACCCAGCATTCAGCGACGTGCACAATCTGCTCTGTCCCACAGGCAATGATGGGCCAGGCCAGACCTGGCTGGCTGGGGATGGTGATCCCGCCCAGATCACCGCCCGGCTGTTCCAATCTGTCAGTGCCAGTGGCGTCCGTCTTGGGAACACTTTCGTCAACGGGCGCAGTACGACAACGTTCAGGTGAGTTTTTTCGGCGCATCGACGGCATATACTGACGCTTTAACCAAGCGTCATAACCATCCCCGACAACACCCCGCAAACCTTGCACTTCGTTGATCCTGCAACAGGCCAGAACCAGACATGTACAACGGACTGCCCGCTAGGCACCGACCCGACGATTCTTTATCAGGACTTCACGTTCGGGAATGCTATCAGCGTAACTGGTGTGCAGATCACTTTGTCTGGGTGGACGGGGGCTGGCCCTGGCCTGCACATCTTCCAGTTGCTGTCATCCGGTGCATTCGTGTCCGCTGTCAACAGCCAGAACGGGCAATCCTGTTTCGCTCCAAGCGCGTCTGACACCAGCTTCACGGGGAATTGGGTTCAGGTCAACAGCAACACTGGCATCGCCGGCACCCAGCAGGCTGTCCTCGTTTCGACTTTCGATGTGGCAACAGCGCCGGCAAACGCGCCAAGCTTCACCTGGTCGCCGTACGTTTCTGCATCTGGCATCTACGATATCAATCTCCTTGTCCCCGGCTGCACGGCACTCACAGATTGTGGGCGGCGGACGTCCGTGAAGGTGACCGTTTTCCCCGGAGGCGGACAGGAGCCCGTAATCAAGACATTCTCGCAGCAAAACCCACAGGACGTGACGCAGCTTATCTACAGTGGTCCTGTTATCCCGACATCGTCTCAATCCACCATGGTCGTTACGATGACGCTTGCAACCAACCCGGACGGTTCCGGACAGAATGGCCAGTATGATCTCGTAGCGGACAGGGTGCAACTCGTTCTCACCTCAGCGAACACAACCGGCGGCGCGTCTGGCGGATTCAACGTGACGGGATCAGGCCACAGCGCCTTTGGCTTCTTCGAATGGCCGTTGAGCGCACCGTCTGGCGTCAATGCCGCCAGCGGGCTGCCAAACGCTTCTCAAACCGCTCTGGACACCATCGGCCTCGACCTGTTCAATGGGCTCGGCGGCAATAGCAGCCTCACGGGGTCGAGCCAGTCGTCTGTCAACGCTGTCGCCCACCATTCGTCAGGAGCTGTCTTTGTCGCCGGCCTCATGACGATGTCGTCTCCGAGCGCAAGCAATATCGCCGTGTTCAAGAACGGTGCCCTAGCCGCTCTGTCAGGTGGTGGCCTGAATGGTCCTGTAACGTCCCTCGCCCTCGATGGTGACAAGCTCTTCGTTGGCGGATCATTCTCCGACACTGCTTCAAACACCACCCAAGGCCGCTTGCGGAATGTTGCCGTCTACGATGTCAGTCAGGACCAGTGGTCGGCTCTGCAGGCGGGCGTCGATGGGCCTGTCACTAGCGTCAGTGTAATCGGAGGACAGGTTGCCGTCGCGGGCAACTTCACGACGTTGCTCTCGGCTCCAGGTAGCAACGTTGGCCACGAGTCGCCGGGCTTTGCGCTCTGGAACGTTACTAACAACGCGTGGGCGAACAGCGGGGGCTTCTTGGTTGGGAGTCTGACATTCGTTGGAAACGGCACGGCGCCTTCGAGTGGCGAGCAGCAGTCCCAGGTCCTGGCTGGCAACATTGCCTCGTCTCTCAAGTTCGGTGCCAGTGGCTTCGTCATGCTCAAGAACGGGAAGAACGGGCAGCCCGAAGTCACGCCTCTCGGGGTGCAGCTGGACGACTCCGATGTCACGTCGACGCCTGCGGCGACGAAGCGTCGCCGCGAGCACGTCCGCCGCGGCCCGACGGCGTGGATCCCGCACCTGAAGCTCAGGCAGCTCTTTGCCCGCCAGTCCACCTCCCTCGCACCGTTGCCGGCGACCCCACCATCCCCGGCCCCCGCTGTTCTCGCAGGCGCATTCTGGACCAACACGAGCACCTCTGCCCAGGTCGTAGTCATTGGCGGCAACTTCTCGTTCTCGGACGGCTCCAGCGAGGCGTCAGGCGTGGGCTTCTACAACCCGTCGACTGGCACGCTGTCCGGTCTCTCGGGCGCGCAGGTGAACGGTACAGTGCGCGCGCTGCTGGTCGTTGGGTCGCAGCTGTTCGTCGGTGGAGAGTTCACGATCCCTGGTGCGGATGTGAACGGGTTCGCGGTCTACAACTTGGAGCAGCAGGCGTGGGTGCTCTCAGGTGTACCCGCACTGCAAGCGAGTTCCGGATCGGAGGTTGTTGTTCGCTCCATCACCTCGACGCCGGCCAAGCAGAACACGGTGTTCGTCGCGGGCTCGTTTGCGCAGGCGGGATCTTTGCCTTGCCATGCCGTCTGTGCGTGGGACATCTCTGCGAAGCAGTGGAACGCGTTGGGCGGTGGCATTCAAGGAGAGGTTGCCAATGTTGCGTATGCCGGAGTGAGTAGTGCCTTCTTCACGGTATCCAGTTCAAATCTTGATTATCATCGTAGAACAACCAGGACATTCTTGTCGCTGCCGGATCCGTGTCGCTGGCTGGCTCGACATCAGACAACGTCGTGAAGTTCTCGTTCAACGACTCCGATTGGAATGCGATTGGTGACGGACATGATCTGCCGGGCCCTGCCACTGCAGTGACGGTCAACAATGGGAACGCAAACAGCATTTTCGCTGCCGGGAGGTTCGTGATTACTCTTGCTTTAGTGCACTGTATATAGCTAACGTTGACTAGGTCGTCTGATGGAACGTACCCATACATGGCGTTCTGGAACGGAGCCGTGTGGTCTTCGCTGGCGTCCACCCTACAGGGTGCGACCAACGTGTCGCAGTTGACGATGGTGCCATTGCAAGACACGCATTCGGCGAACGGCGTCATCGAACAGGATCGCATGCTGCTGGTGTCTGGCCATCTGACGGATTCGTCCTTCGGCAACGCTTCTTCGGCGCTCTTCGACGGACAGAACCTCATCCCTTACATTGTAGCCTCTTCGTCGACCGGTGCGCCTGGCACGGTATCCGCCCTTTTCTCCTCCTTATCATCATTCAGCTTCAACCATCGCCGTAAGTGCTTCGTGTTCTGCTTGGAAGCTTTCTCAGCTGACACCGGCTGATACAGACGTTTTGGCCACGGGCGTGGTTATCCTCATCTCCATCGCTATCGCTGCAGGTGTCGTCTTCCTCCTCGTCCTCATGGGCATCCTCTGGACGCTCTTCTCGCGCCGCGACGATGCCCTCAACAAGTTCGACCCGGCGGACATCGACGATGACGATGACTCGACACAGCACCGTCCGTCCTCCCTCCTCGCCCACATAAACGCAGCAACGCGCACGACCATCCTCGGCGCGTCAAATCCCTTCCACCATACGGAGAAGGAAGAGGACGCTGGGGCGATGGCAGGTGCCTCCAACACCGGCCACGACCCATTCGCCGGCCCCGACGGGAGCAATTACTTGCGTGCGGAGACGCCATCGGATGCCGTTGCGGGTATCTTGGCTGGCGACGAGGAGCCTGGGCGCCCTGCGCATGCTCGCTACTCGTTTGATGGCTCAGGCGAGGGCGAGCTGCCCTTGTCTGTCGGCCAGGAGCTGGAAGTCTTGGACGACCGGGACCATTCGTGAGTGATCACGTCCATTGCCAGTGCTCTCGCTAATCACTCTTCGCAGGTGGTGGTACGCTCGAGACCTACGGACAGGACGAGAAGGTGTCGTCCCCGCAGCATATCTGTATTAAATAAATCATATCGTATTTTCTCGCTTTTCGGAACTTCTTGATCCCTTCTAGCCACCGCTTGGCACTTCACTTATGATTTATGCCTTTAATGATACCCCGTTCTAGGAGCACCGAGCGTACGCTGTGCGGTACCACACTAGATTGTCTTGTTTGTCGTTCATACTCACTTCACTTGGCGATCCGTTTTCGACGTCATGTAAAAGACATTCCTTTGGCACCGTCACGGCATGTAGTGTTCTCGATCCGGGGAATGGATTGCAGATACAAAATGGGGGATATACCCTACAGATCTAGTGTGTATGCTACAGCAAGAATACGACGCTACAAGAACGGGTGCGTATAGATCATTGGAGCAGGGGGTCGCGGTAGTGCTTCTGGCTGTTGTGGATGAACCCAACACGCGTCTTGAAGTCCTCTCTCCGCTTCTGGTCGCGGTGCTCGCGAATGTGCCGCCCTGCCTCCCGCGCCTCGCCACGATTGCGTGCCTTCACCACCTGCGTGCCCGCGCCGAACGCGCCAAAGCCGCCGCCCCGCGGGACGAGCGCTGAGTTCTTGTCGGCGAGCAGCCGCCGGACAATGGCTGCACCAGAATTAGGATCTTCAGGCTTGCTGCGAGGTGCGCCGGGGAAGGACTGCATGTAGTACCGGCGCATGCTGCGGTGTCCGATGCGATTGCCGGATGGGAGAACGAGCTCGAGGTGCGAGTCGCCGTAGGTGATCTCGTTGTCGGGAAGACTGTCCTCGTCTGAGCTGTCTTCTTCCGAGTCCGATTCGGATGTGGATAGGGATTCTTCCACCACCTCGTCGACCTCCCCATCGTCCTCTTCATCGTCCTCCCAGCCTTCCTCGGCCTCCTTTGCCGCCGCAGCCGCCGCTGCCTCAGCCTTCTTCGCCTTCCGCTCCTCTCTCCGCTTCTTCCGCTCCTCCACATCGGGGTACGAAGCCGAGAAGTCGTAGTAGTCAGACACCTCGAGCATGTCGTTCTCCGAGTCGTACGCGATCTTGCAGTGGCTCTTGTCGATCATGTGCTTGCGGACGGCGTCCACGGTGCGGAACTCGCGGCCCTTGCCGTTGCAGTAGATGCATACGTTCCCTACGGCAATCTTCTCGCCGAGGTAAATGATGAGGCCGGTGAGGTCGACGAGGTAGTCGGCGTCCGGGATGAAGAACGAGTGCTCAGCAGACATGTGGGTTAGGTTCGTCTCGAGGGAAGACGACACAGTGGAGCAGAAGAGGCAGTGCGCGGGGGAGAGGCGGGAGCGGGCGGCGGCAATCTTCTGGTCTAGCGTGAGGTTAACTTCTTCCTCCCCGGCATCGGCGTCTACTGTTAGGGCTACGCCTTGCACTGGTATAGACGAAGGAGAAGGCTCTGGGACTGGTGTGGGCTCTTCCGGTGCAGGTGCTGCCAGAGACGAAGCCTCCGGTTCGTTGACTTCATCGACTTCGCCAGAGACGTGTGGGCGAGCAGCCTTCAGCTCGTTCTCCCTGTGCTTCTTGGAGTTCATGTGCGACCGGTAAGCGTTCTCAGTGGTGTATGACTTACTGATAGAAAAATGGATGTCAGCATGAACCTGTGAGTAGTATCAATGCGGCGCGTACTTGCAGACCTCGCAGCTTGAGCCCTTCGGAGATAGCATGACTGCAGTCTCCTGCCTCCTCTCGAGCACTTTCTGGTTGAAAACGGCTGCAGTCACAGGCGGCAACCCGGCAACACGTCGCTTCATGTTGTACCTGTGGTGGTCGGAGCGATAATGCTCCCCTACCGAAGCTTCAGTAGATTGTCCACGGCCGGAGAAAAGGAGCGCGCACTCTGGTCCTCTGCCGAGAGGAATGCGATCGCGCATGATAGACATGTAAAGAGGTGCTGGCCATCGATGGTCTGCGCCTGTGTAGCCTGGTCGGCCATCTGGTGAGTGGGGTGGGTGGTAAGAAGAAAAAGTAGGATAGAGACCGTGACTGCCTTACTAGCTACTTAAACTGTGCCGCAAAAGTTAGTCATGCAGCCATGACATAAGCGGACCTTCCTGCCGGCTCCGGTGAGTCTGCGGCACATCCTTCAATTTCCTCAGGCTGGTCTCTTAGAAATACTGAACAATAATCGTAGTGTCATCCATCCATCTGCTCGTCATCTCCACCGTGAGCATCTTCGAAACGGCCGCTTCATCGCCACCTCCCAGCGCATCGCGGAGCAGACGGGCCGCAGCATTTCCCTCTCCCGACGTCCCCTCGGTAGCCGCCTTGACCCATCGCTGAGCAGACAGCGGCAACGAAATTCTGGCCGAATATAAGTCGATCAACCCGTCTGAGCATAATATCAGTATCTGCTCCGGTTTATCCCTGCTGTCCTTCGCGGCCAGACGGACGTGCTGGATGTCAGCCACGTTGCTCAAGTACGGCGGCGTTATGTTGCGTGGGAGGATATCATCGACGCTAGCAACCGAAAACTTGAAGCGCTGCTTCATATTCAAAAATATGCGATCGGTGTAGATGCGCGGGAGCTTGTACAGGTGGTCTCCAAGCGCTGCGAACCTCAGTTAGACGGTGACATGGGACGATCTCGGCGCATACACTTACCACGCGTGATGGCTATGGCTCCAAGGACACGGTCTCTCATGATGCATTCGGCTTCTCCAGGATGTTCGGATCGTATGCGCTCCGCTTCAGCGGGATCTTCTCCATTGTGATTGGTGCTGAGAAGCTCTACTTTCCACTCGCCCGATGTCTCGCGTGTGCCGAGTGCTTTAGAACTGTCAGCGAAATCCGAGGAAATATAGAAAGCAATGTACCCGCTTGGCAGTCCCCGAGGCTGGCCACCCACAAGTTGTTCTTGGAAGGATCTACGAGAGTCACCAACGCCGTGGTGCCTCGCATACAGCGAAGTACCTTCACAGAGTGCTCCGCAGAATTGATGACCTCTGATATCTGCCCATCGCTGAGCTTCGATATTTCTTCTTCGCCGCCAGGGAAAATGGCCAGGAGATCGGCAACGACGGATTCGTCAAATGCAGTGATCGCTCGTTTGATGCAGTCCGAAACGACTCCAACGTCGATGTCAGAGTCACTGACAGACGCAGCGAGGGCTTCCTTCACGCGTGAGGGAAGATTCTGAACGGTGTGATCGACCATTTCGTGACCGGCATGACCTGCATGGACTGTCATCAGCACTACGCCTCAGTCCGCACACATCTCCCACACTAACCGTCAAAAATTGCCGCAAACCGCCAACTGCCGCTGCCAATCTGCCAGTCCTCGACGGCATACCGGTCCTGCGAGGCGGCCTCGGGATTCGGGCACGGCTGGAGGGACACGCAGTGTGCGCCGCTTATGGTTGTCGCGGCGGAGAGGCGGTTGAGCTCCCTGCTCAAGAGTGGCTCAGGCAGCTTCCGATACGTCCAAAGCGCCCCGCCGGTGTACTCGGACCAGCCCATGTCGGTCCGCAGAGTGACGACGCCATCATCAGTGGATGCGTCGGCTGCGACTGCATCTGGCTGAGGCTGAGGGGGAGGTTCGGAAGACATGGCTTGGAGGTGGGACGCGACGTGAGGACGCAAACTGGGAGCTTAGCAACGCCGCCGTACCCATTTTATCCTGCCAGAGACTAGGAAGGTTGTGGAGACGCCTTGGACGCCGGCGTCTATGCTGCTCACAAGTTATGACGCGCAAGGAGATGGTCACGCGCGCTGAAGATATATTCGCAATATTGGTGGGAACACACTCATATGCCCGAACCCAGGGTGCAGGGTTTCTCGTCATAGCCCACCTGCCCAGGGTGAAGGGCAGAAGGCACGTTACCTCCGCGGAACGGTAGATGTCAAGGCGTGAACATCCATCCTCATCGACCATAAGAATAACAAATAATAAACATAGAAAGTGCTAACGGAACATTTGTCCACGGCAGTTCGGGGCCCCGCACTTGCACGCCGCATACACGGCGTCTCGGTCCTTCACCACCTCATTTACCTCCTGGCGATGACGGACATGATGTCAATCATAGTAACAACACAGAAAGAAAGAAGCTTACCGGTTCATCCTCGTCATCAGGAGCGCCGCTGTACGAGAACGTTACCTCCTCATAAGGCAACACATCACGCGTTGTGAAGAGCGTCAACAACGGCTTCTCGAGATTCGCTTCGTTGATGTAGCAAGCATTCATTGAGCAATTTGGGTCGCAGCTGTGGTTCTGTGGGCATTCAGTCAGGAAGTGGTCATCGACATTTTGACTGGCACCAACGCACAAGGAATCGGGTGAACTATTGTTGCCCGGTGAGCCGACGCCTCGCAGGACGGAGAAACACTCACGTTGCCTGCGTGGTAAGCGTCCACGACGAACTTTGGCTCCCATTCCTCGGCTGGTTGGGAGCCGGAGGGGACTTGTGCCTTTGGGCCGCCCTGCTGAAGGTAATAGAAATCGAGATCAAAAAGGTACGTCCGCCCGAACTTGTTGTATTTGCTGTGAGAGCGATCAGCAAGCATGATGCGAACGTGGAACAACAACTAACATTCCCCTTTCATCGCCCTCACTGTCAGTCAGAAGTTCGCCCGCATATATCCCAATAAAAGAGCCTTTGGGTATCTTCTTCGAACCAGCAAATACACCTGCGAGTGTATCAGCATGCGTGACGACAGTTGAAATATTTGCGATTTACCCCAGCCCTTGTCCTTGGTCTTCCGGATGTTAACCATATGCTTACGACCGCGCTGAACCACCTAAACGATGTGTGAAAGAAAGGTCAAAAGATACTTGCAATTACTCACCCGGTTGCGACAGTCCTCGAGACACCCGCAAAGGTCGTTGCACTCAAAGATAGGATATCCTTCCTCCTTCAGTCTCCCTCTGTCGTCGTAGATGAAACCCGGGACCTCCCCACTGTACTCCTGTTGCCGCTTGAGACAAAGGCATGTCTTCGACCTGGGATCGCAGTGCCCTCGACACCCGCACCCGAGGAGGTTCGTCAGGTCGGGTGGCGGCACGTTCTCGCCATGCCACAACTGGTTGCTGTAGTGGAACTCCCATGCCGGCGTCGCCTCGTCGTCGATGTCGTTGATGATGTGGATGCGAGGAGCTTCGGGCTCGTCTTCGCAGGTGTTCTCAAATATGAAAGCCTCGAACACTGATCGAGCCATCTCGGAGTTCCGGTGGTCCCGATCCAATCTATTCATGCTATCTTGCAGGGCATGGGGCAGATCTTTTGCATAATACACTTTCGGGGGCAACTCGTGCAGGATACGCCGGGGAGTGAGTGAGATGATCCGAAGGCCATTGATGACCACGTCGTGGAACGCGTCCTGGTCATTGCTGGCCACGGCGCGGTCCACGACGGTGACTAGCAGCTCTTCATCCATGAACAGAGCATCGGGGGATGCGCGAGACGAAGTCTTCCGCCGAGTGGAACGTCGGAGATCTTGGGGGTCGGTCGACGACGAAGACTGGCGCGAGTATTGCGTCCTGAGGCGTTTCAAAGGCAGAGGTTCCTGATTCTGATGTATGTTGGCATGCGATGCATGACAAAGAGCAAAAGTACGCACCTGTACATTCAAGCTCGAGTCGCTCTCCACGGTCATTTCGGCTATTTTGACGTCCAGCGACTGTCCTAGCTGTGAGTCACGCGTAGAGAGACTGCTAAGAAGTCTGAGCTCACCTCAATGTCCGTACTGGACCTGTTCGAACTTATTTCACTGACATTGGGGACGAGGACATCGAGTGACTAGTTTTCAAGGTATCAAAATATCAGCGCATGATAGCAACCAAATGATGTTTAATTGGATTCACCTCAACCTCAACCTCAGAGCTACTGTGGTTGTCATCATCAACGGCAACGCTGGCATCGTCTGGATATGCGAGTGAACCAGGCGAGGACTCATCATCGACAATGATAGTCTCGGGTTCGGCTTGTGCGGAAAGGTTCGGTGAAGCAGTGTCCTGTGGACTCGTCGCACTGACAGCTGCGAGTCCAGGGTCCTCTACAGAAGGGGTGCTGGTAAAGACGTCCCTGTCTTCCGAGGTGGCGGATGCAGGCGCAATATTTTGCAGAGAAGACGTCCGTACAAAACGTAGAAGGCTAAGAACCTGCGAAGAAGAAGACGCTGGCTGCTCATCTCTCAACGGTCGAACCAGGTCATCATTCTGTCTGCTTGAGGTAGCAAGCGGGCCGGATGACATCCCAAAGACCGGCTCCCGCGCAGAAACAGCTGTTGTGGCTGCACCCTGGGACGAAGCCCCCGAGGCAGCCGAAGTCGCTATCGGCGGTGAAGGAGCTGCGGCTAGAGACGCCACCGGAGCCGTCTTAGAGCTGGCATGTCCAGTGAGGTCGTCCAGTAGAGGAAGAGTCGACTTCTGTGAAAGGGCAGCCATTGAAAGCTGCGGAGGCTCTTTCCCGATGACCCCGCGCTTGATGCCTCGGACTAGTTCCAGCGCACTCAACCGTTCGGGCTCCGAAGCAGAAACGGAACGCGCCGCCGACACGGCACGCTCCAGAGAGTCGGTGACCTGCGATGCCCCACCGTCACGAATCAGAGACACTGTGCACTTCTTGTCAGCACCAGCGGACACTACATTCAATGCAACGAACCTGGAATCTGACTTGCTCGGACCACTGGCGCAGCAAATTAGTCGGAGGCGATGAACAATCGTTGTCATCACTTACCGGTGGGTGAAGCTGGCATCTCATCGTCGCTCAAGGTAAGATCAATGATCGCGGCACTCTCCGAGTTTGGCACGGACGGACGGGAGTATACTCTCTGACGGTCGCGGATTTTGAGCTTCTTCACTGAAGATGAGGATTGTGGATTTCTCGCGAGACTTTGCCGTATGTCGATGACCTTCGAGCCAGATGAGGCTGCCCGAGGAGTCACCTGAGAGGAAGCTGGTGTCTGTAACATGGGAGAATGAGCATGTAGTACTAAGAGTGAGCACACTTTTGCACGAACCGAGATGAGATGGTTCCGAGAACGTGACAGAGTGAGGATCTGTCGCGCGCTTGCTTGAGACCGCGACATAGATGGACCAGGCGTCGCTTCTTGGGTGGCCGTATTTGTCTCCGCATATAAGTCCTCCTCGGTGCTTTGAGCCTCCAAGACGGAAGGGCCGACCTTTGATGCAGGAGGACAGCTATGGGTAACAGCGGTAGACTCGTCCACTACCGCCGTTGCGGCGGATGTCTGCGTGGCGGGCAGCGATAGCCTCGGCTCGCTGCCAGCGGCTCTCTGTCCCTCGCGGAGTGGCTTTTCGACACCGGACGTAGAGACAGTGTCTTGTTTTTGCGGGTTCACAGGCATAGGGATTTCCAAACTTGGAATGCTTTCTCCGAAAGGAGAATCTTCCTGCACGCGCTTGGCCGCATCACCCACGACATTAGGCAGTGTCAATAGCACTGGAAGTTCGGGCGGTGGGCTTTGCTGAAAGTCCATGAGCACTGTTGTACTCGAAGAAGCTTCCTGGCCTGTCATGGAAAAGGTCAAGAGATTGTAGACACAGACACTGTGTCAGATCGCACCAACTTCCATCGCCGCTGTCTTCCGCGACGCCTGCGCTTGCAAAACTCGTGGACCTGACGCTTGAGGAGTCGACGGGTTGGTAGCCACGCGTTGCGGCAAGACGCCTTTCCAAAATCCGCTTGGACCGTCGTATAGCCCACCAAATGATCGTTTCTTCTTGGTAGTTTCATTCGTCTTTGACGAATGTAGATTCGCGCTCAAACTTGTAGCAGCACTTGTGGCGTCGGGAAGACGAGGCTTGGGGATGCTGTCTGTAGGATTGACGCTAACAGCAGATGGCGGCTTGGAGGTACTTGGAAGGTGCATGGAAATTTGGGGCGATGAGGTCTTAGAGCTGCTGGCGATAATGTTGACGCTAGCGGAAGATGGCGGCTCGAGGTCGCTCGGAACATGCTTGGAGACTGGAGATGAGGGTATTATAGAAGTGTTGATAGGTATATTATTTGCTGCTGTAATACGGATGTCGTTATGTCCCGGCGCTGGGGAGGCAGTATCAGGTAGTGTACGTGTTTCATGAGTTTGAGCGGAGGTCGGTGCTTTGATAACGGAGGATGATTTGAGAGACAATGATTGTTCGCCGTCTCTCTGTGCAGAGACACCGAGAGGTGGAAGTGCCAGAGCTGACAAGGCTGGCGTCGCCGAATCCGATGGCGCGGGCACAGAGAGAGTACGCGGCGATGCCAAGGGTGAAGCTGGGAGAGAAGCAGGAGGGATTGAAGGGCTAATGACCATGTCCTGAGGTGGATTATCTTCTCGGCCCTCGGGTTCCTCAGCGTACCCAGAGTCGTCACTCGTGTCAGGAGGCCGCACATGAGGAGGAGAGCGGTGAGGCGTTTGAACAATGGAAGGCTGCACATCGTGGGTGGTAGAGACATCTACCCGCGAAGCGGGGGGTCCCGTGGACGTCGAGTGTGGAGTAACCGGAGTGGATGTCGGCGAGCTAACGCGGCCACCGCGTCTTGCCTGACGCACAAGGGCCCGCTTAGGCACCGGGATGGATGCCGACACGGGGCCTTCGCCATCTGAGCTGCTGTCGATGACGATGGGATCGTCTGCGATGCCTGCCGTGATTTGTACTGGCGTTTTCATTTTGCGTTTTGCAGCTTGTACGAGTGGGGGCTCATCGTCACTGATCTCGATGACCTCGGTTGTTTCAGGTATTGAGGTCCGTGGCTTTGACCTGTCAGAGGATTCTGAAACCGCGATGGGGTCATACTCAGGAAAGGGGAATGGGATGGACAATGTACAATGAACTTACGGCCAGGCTTGGAGTTGGACCGCCGCGCCCTTCCCTTCTCCACAAGCTTCACTGTCACCTTTACGGCTAAAGAGTGTTTTAGCGGCGACGACGCAGCATATAGACGCACACACACCAGGCTTCAGATTAATGGGACGCGTTTGACGCGTCGGCTTCGTGAACTTGCCCTTTGCGCTGCCATCTGTGCCCAGCCACGGCTTTGCATCGCTCCGCCAAATAATCTCCGGCTCGCTGGAGGCTGAAGACGCGGAGGGACTTCGGTCGCGTTGAGATGCCGGTGGTCGATTGAGCTTGCGTGCCTTGCCTGGGCGGGTGGTGGTAGGGGGCGAGGCGGCCTTGCGCTTCATGGGTGGAGTGGAGATGAGCTCGTCGACCTCGTCGTCGGATGTGAAGGGGATGCCCTCCGACTCTGCAACAAGGGGACAATTGGTCCGAGATCCAGTGAGATCAAGCTCCGTCACGCGAGTACTGATACTGATGGCGAGCCCTAACCTTGCGCATCCGACAATACAACCCAGCTTCGGTCGGCGGTGGGTGCGCGACGGAGCATCAGCGAGCTCGCGATGGCGGGCCCAGCTTATGGGAAGGTAAATGGACGAACGGGACGAACTGCCAACGTCGTTTGCGCTCTAGCCGAAAGTTACATAATGGAGGCGGCACCGCGGCACCCTTGCAACAAATTCAGAAGAAGTGTATTTTAGCGGTATAGAACGATCTAACTTCTCCCGTACACGCCCTTCAAACGGATTCTACGAGGATGGTCAGCACCAGGAGGTAGAGTGAGGCAGAGACGCGCACGTTGCAGGAGGTTGTTGAGCTTGCTGATACGCGACGACACGCTCAAGTCGATGGTCTTGTCGCCGAAGTCGACGACAAGTCCGCCCAGAACGGAGGGATTCACCTTCAAACATTCATTGAGCGAACTCCAGTACGAGGGGTCAATAGTCGTACCTTGTTCGCGAGCTTCAGAGACTTGGCCTGTTGACCGGTCTGCGACTGTTTCAAGGTGGTCTCCAGCCGCGACAGCACATCCTTTGGCAGCGGCGACGCCGACGTGACCGTCACAGTCAGCTCGCCCTTGTACTTCGCCACCAACTCATTGAACCCCTCGATGACGCCCTCCAGCTCTCCCAGACGTCCATTGTCCGCCAGCAACGCAAAGAGGTTCTTCGTGATGTCCGACACCGGCTCCTTCTTCGCCCCCGTACCCTCCACCTTCGCGTACAGCGTCGGAAGCCCCGAGTTGCGGTCGTTCACGGAGAGGGTGGGGTTTGACACGAAGGATTTGAGCTCTGGGGTTTCGCTGATAGATTTGGAGACGGTGTTCAGCTCGGCCTGCACCTTCGTCAGGACCTGTGGTGACTTGGCGAGGGCAGCTGAGTATGCTGCCTTGGCATACTTGAGCGCGATACCGGAGGCTGCCCGCCGTCCGATGCCAGCAGAAACGGCGGAGGAGCGAATGGAGGAGAGTAACATGGTGGACAGCTATGTAGCCCTTTGGACGTATGCGCAAGTAGAAACCAATACCCGGAACCTGCCGATCTTGTTGTGACGTGGGATCACGTGTTGTGACTGAGCCAGCACCGAAACGAGAACTTTCGGTGAGTGTCTTTGACTTTGAACCAGATAGCTTGAATGCACCAACCAGCACGAACTTCAAGGTCCTCTCTCTCTTCCCTCTGAATCCACGGCGGTGGGAATGCATGCTTTTCCCACTTGGGGAACTTCGAATTGCATCCGTCGCGGGTCTTCTTCGTTGGCAGTCGCTACTGATGCACTTTCGCATGCCAAAAAGCTATGTGAGCGGACGTCCGTGCGGAGCTTCTTATCTGCTGCTCAGCCTCTCAGATGTTTCCCCTCCAACATGATTACTATCTTACCAGAGAGTCCAACGGACCAGGGTTGAGTAGTCCTCGTGCTCGACTCCCGATCCACTGCCCCCGTTCTCATGCCCAGCCATGCATTCTTCTGATCTCTCCACACGGCCGTGCGTGGATTTCAGGACCTGACCGATTGCTATTGCCGGAATGTATGCCGCTCAAAGGCCTCGATAGCAAAAATACACACACAGTATCGGCACCACTGGCGCGGTTTACAAAATAACAACAGGCTCACTCCACGCATTTATAGATGACCTTCGCATCGCTTAGCCTCGCGGCTCTTTTGACTGTCTGTTCACCTCCTCATGGCCACCGTGGAGAAGAGACTTCCCTCCAGCGATAGTGAGGTTAACGATGGACAGCTGATGGACGAGAAGCTCGCGTACCTCAAGACAGACCTCGAGTCGACGACCGGCTCGGACGTCTCGGAAGTCCTACGAGACGAGCGCGCCCTCGTCACGCACGTCATCACAGTAGACGACGACCCGTCACTCAACCCATGGACATTCCGCTCGTTCTTCCTTGGTATTGGTCTGTCGGCGTTCGGCGGCGTGCTCGGTATGTTAACATACAGGGATTATCTTCATCGAAATTTATTTTTTATCAGCGGAGATTTACTACTTCAAGCCTGTGAGCAAGCCATCTTCTAGCCGTTGATTAGAAGTATGCTAATCGCAGACGATTATTAGCAAACGGTGCTGGTCTCTACAATGTTCCTCGCTATCATATCATACGTTCTGGGCCTCGCCATGGAAGTCGTCATTCCGCGAAAGGGATGGCTCCGCTACCTCAATCCCGTGAGTCTTCTCAATGCCGACTTGCTCTACGCTGCATGACGACGATATTCTCAGGGGCCATTCAATAAGAAGGAGAACGCCTTCATTGTAATCATGGCCAGTGCCGCCGCGAACTCAGCGCTGGGGACCGAAGTATTGGCCGTCCAGCGTCTCTACTACAAGATCACTCCCAACGCAGGCGCCTCCATCTTTCTTCTGTTCTCAAGCCAACTACTTGGCTATGGTATCGGCGGACTGATGCGATGTAAGCGTATTCTGTCTACCGCAATCGTGGCTAACAACTATATGCGTAGCTATCCTCTTGTATCCTTCGAAAATGCTGTACCCCGGCGTACTGCCCCTGGTGTCCATGTTCGATGCTTTCTACAGTGGTGGGACTGGTAGCTCTGACCGGAGGGACGATGGCAATAAGAAGCGCCTCCGGCTGTTCTACATTGCCTTCACTGCGTGTGTATCATACACTCGCTAAAGAGATTGTGAACTGATGTCATTTGCAGAATTTTCTGCTGGGAGATTTTCCCCGAATGGATATTCCCGCTGCTCACCGGGTTGTCGATCTTCTGCCTCGCAGACCAACACAACACCGATTTCACGCGCGTCTTTGGTGGCTCCAATGGTAACGAGGGTATGGGACTGCTTGCGATCTGCTTCGACTGGCAGTACATATCTGGAGGCAACAATCCGTTCGCTATCCCCCTACGTGCGCAGGCAAGTCGTCCAACAACTCTAAAGCAGGTGAAGCGTCCTCAAAGTACATTCCCTAGTTCTCGAACTTGCTTGGATACTTGCTTTGCATGTATGTTCGTGATCTGGAGCTGCGTATACCCTGACCTCACAAGAATGATTTGATAGGGTTGCCTTCGCCGCCGTATACTACCGCAACATCTGGAATGCCAAGAGCTTCCCATTCGTACGCCCTATGAATCTGTCACTGTCATGTCCATATGCGCTGACATGATACATCTGCCAGCTATCCCAAACCCTTTTTTACGAGAACGGCACAGTCTACGATCAGTTGCTCATCCTCAACGACAAGTTCGAAGTTGACCCTGCACTCCTCCAACAGCAGGGCCTGCCATTCTACGCCGGAACGTGGATTGTGTATCTGCTGACGTCGAACATGGGCATGGCAGCGACTCTTACGCACCTCTTGCTGTGGAACCGCAACGACCTCCGCGCGGCGTGGAGCTGGGCGACTCCGACCAAGATGAAGGCGATGTGGACAAATTTCAACTGGAAGTTCTGGCAAGATGATGGATTGCGGGAGCAGCCAGCAGACGACGATGACATCGACCCTCATTATCGTCAGATGCTCAAGGTTCGAATATATCCATCTGCCGAGTCCTAGGAGGGCGCTGACGGCAGTTGCAGTACCCCGACGCTCCGAACAGTTGGTATATTGCGGTGCTCGCGGTGGCTTTCATCACTGCCATGGTCATCATCTACAAGACTAATTCCACATTGCCATGGTGCGCCGTGCATCTCTGTATTTTGGCTGTCGCTCAATATTTGGTGCCCACAGGTGGGGCTTCATCATCGCGTGCTTGCTTGCAACTGTCTCCATCCTGTTCTTCGGGTCACTCTACGCCATGACCGGCCTGTCGTTCATCATCCAGCCGTTCGTCCAGATGATCGGAGGATTCTTGCATCCAGGAAAGCCGATGGCCAACATGTACTTTGTGTTGTTCAGCTACAGTGAGCAAACCCGCCTGATGCACATGGCCATTGTTTCACAACCTCGTCAGACTCCGTCAGTCAAGCGTCTCTTTTGCTGAGGGACTTGAAGATCGCGCAATGTGAGCGCCGTCGCGGCTATCGGTATCTCAACTACTAAGTACCCTGGGAACAGACACCAAGCTGCCGCCCCGTGCAGCATTCACCGCCCAGATCATCGGCACACTTTTTGGATGCGTTCTCAACTACAGTGCGTGCCTACAGTGCTACGCTTTTCAGTGCTAATAGCCTTCTCAGTCCTCATGAATTCAATCATTGACAACCAGCGCGAGATACTACTCTCTGTCGAAGGCACGAATATTTGGTCCGGCCAGCAGCCGCAACAGTACAATTCGCAGGCGGTCGCGTGGGGTGGCCTTAGCCACGAGCTGTTCGCGCACGGAAAGCGCTACCAATGGGTCGCGTGGGCGTACGTCCTCGGCCTATTTGTGCCGGTGCCATTTTGGATCGTGCATCGTTATCTGCCCAAGTTGCGCGCGGACTACTTGTACACGCCTGTCATCGCGTGAGTGCATTCCGATATTCTGTCGTACGTGCGCGCAGTGCTTACCGCGCGCATTCTTGACAGTTACTACATTGGGTGGCTGTGTGTCGGCATCAACTCGTCGGTCTTATCGTACTTCACCATCGCGTGGATCTCCCAGTGGTTCCTGCGTACCCGGTACCCCAAGTGGTTTGCAAAGTACAACTATATTCTCGGGGCTGGTACGCGCCTTGCTACATTGGACATTCTAACGCTCACCAGATATTTCACAGCCCTGGATGGTGGCACACAGGTCATGGTGTTCATCCTGTCTTTCGTAGTGCAGGGCGCCGCTGGCAGCTCTCATCTGTTTCCCAAGTGGTGGGGTGCCAATCAGCTCGGAAATTACGACCGATGTGCTACTATCAGTACCTAACGATTGGCTCAAACGATTGGCTCTGTAATTCAGTCGCTCTTCCATCCTAGCAAACCCAATGAATCTTCAAAGCGAGTAGTAATAGCGAGTAGCCTTTTGGCTTGTCAGCAGCACCTGCTCCCCGTCGTTCTAGACCATATAACCTTCACCCTCAACAGAGGAGATATACACCGATGGTGAAGCGGTTATCATGCTTGCCTTCCAATGCAGTCACGTGCATGAGGTAGCAAGCGGCACGGGTTCGACTCCCGTTCGGTGTAACATTTTTGAAGGCTCCTACTATCGGTAGACCACTAGCTAGAAGTGACTTATATTGATAAAATATTTTATTCACTTTCAACCCTCCTAAGAATATTTGAGATTTGGGGTCCTCTACATAAGGGTAATTTTTGTTTTGTGCTAAGGGGAGTGAGTTTGTGAAAACCTGCAAAAGGGCTCAAATATGCCCTTGGACACACTACTGATTACCTAGATCTTAATGATCTGGAAGCCCGAGCCCATTGTAAATTTACAGACACAATACAACGTGCATCTAGATGTTTTATATATTAAAATCGCGGTCACGTTTGGAGGGTATGGTCAATTAAATTGATGAAGAAGGTCGGCGCGGGCAAGGCACGGGCAAGGCGCGGGTGGCGCGCGTCGTTCACGTTCACTGCTTCACCCTGGCTCGTTCAGTCTCCGAGGGCCCATATAATGCTATAAATCTCATATTAAAAATGTTGTAGCTATGCATAATGCAATAGACCTCATAAGATCTGACTGTGCAAAGAATTGAACAAAAGTTGGTGACGAGAGTGTTGCAATAAATGGGGACCGTGAGAGCGGTCGCTACTGGTCTACCGATAGTATGGAGACGGGGTCGTTGGCGAGGGGTTGTTGAAGGAGGGCGGTGACCGGTGACGGCGCGGGATGATGCATGATGACGACGCACGTAGCGGCAATGGAATGTGATGACGACGTGACGACGCGGGTGGGAAACAGATGAGAGCTGGCAGCGGCGCCGGCGCAAGCATGATAACCTCTTCACCATCGGTGTATAGTTTCCTGCTCGAGGGGAAGAATCAAGATGGCCCAGAATGATGGGAGCTGCTAACAAAGCCACTGCTACTCACCATGATTCTGAAGACTCATTATAGGATGGAAGAACAACTGGATTACAGAGCCAATCGTTTGAGCCAATCATTAGGTACTGATACAGTAGTAGCACATCGGTCATAATTTCCGCGCCGATTTTAATGCCCGCCACCACTTGGTAGCGCCGCGCGCGTGCGTGACGGCGGCGGCGGGCGGTGGGTCGGCGTCGACGCCGTGCGCGGTGGTGCGGCGGCGTCTGGAGGGCGGGTTGCGCGCGAGTGGTGATGAAGACGGTGGCGGGCCAGCGGTGGCGGCATCGGGAGGGCGACATCGCTGCGCGAGAGCTTGATGCGTCGGCGTCATGGTTGTGCGCAGGAGGCTCGCTGGCGCGAAAGTGGCTGCGATGGGGGCAGACTCTAGATGGATGATAGGCGATCTGTTATACAGAGCAGAATCTAATGGATGATAGGCGATTATACAGAGCAGACTTGGCAGTAGACTGTCACGAAGACGGGAACCACCATGCGCGCGCTTCGTATGACCCTAACCTATGTCGATGAGTAGCAACGAAGGGAAAAAGCAGGCTTTACATATCAACCCAGCCATATCTACAGCACTACTCTTACAACATCGACAAACCGGAGCAGAGCTATCTCACTCATACATGCCCCAGGCTGTCGAACACCACCGCCATTTTCCGGAGGAACCCCTCACGCTCACCGGCAAATTGCCTGTCCATCTCGCGCTGCTCCGCAAGGTGCCTCTCCAGCATCTCGCGCCGCCTCACCTCCAGCTCCGCTTTGCGCCCTTCGGCCTCTCGGATAGCAGCACTCACTTCGTCCTTTTGCGCCGAAGACAGTTCGTCAGGTAGTGCGGCGGCAATTTGGGTTTGAACCTGATCTGAGTCGACGTGAGCGGCTGTCTCGGCAGCGGATGGTTGAGTAGTGGTTGCTATTGGAGGCTCCGCAACGTCGATTTCACGAGAATAAAAAGCCTCGTCTGGGTGACGCGCGGGCGCAGCGGACGCTGGCTGGGGTTAACAACGCAGCCGGGTGAGTCCATATGGATACCAGCGGACACCGAAATAGCTGACCACTTCGTTTTGGGACGGTAGATTAGCGTCCTCCTGCGCAGGGCGAGGCTTATACGGGACGCACGGCGCGCGGCGCAGCCCGCAAAGCACGCACCCCCTGCGCTTTTCGCCACTGCGCAGACACGGGCAGCGCGTGCCTTTCCTTGTGCTCGCATAATGGCACGTCTCGCACTCGACCTGTCGGAAGACGTCTCGTCATGAATCCTGCGAGGAGTGAACAGCGTGCGCACCTCGTTCGTCGGCGCACCGTACACGCCAACGACATACCGCGAAGACGTCTCAGCCTTCTCAACGTAAGCTACGATGACGTTCGCCGCGTATTTCGCTTCGTCCTCTTTGTCACCGAGACGGTGTGGGAGGATGTGCACTTCTCCGTGTCGCTCGTCCTGTGGAATGATCTGCCGCGGTGTTTTTATATCGTATGGATGACACGCAAGCGCTAGAGATTAACGTACCGGCTTACCAGCGGCGGACCGTAGCGTAACGGATGTCGTTGTGGCCACTTGCTCGATGTCTTCCTCTTCCTCTTCGTCGTCCTCATCTTCATCTTCGTTAATGTAGAGACTGCACGGAGCTCTGTGCAGCGAGCACAGAGAGCATCCGCTCGTGTTCGGGTGGTTCTTGTGAATATCCACGAGGCACGGCACATCAACTTCACGGCACTTTTCGCATTCAATCTGCGCTCTCTGTTCAGCATGATCTGAAGGATGCCGTAGATAGCATACATACCTCATGACGTGGCCACGAGTACCTGCCCACGAGGTATCTCTGCGTGCTACGTTTCTTATCTGCCAGCGTTAGCCCAGCAAGACATACTCCCCCGGGAACTGCTCGTCGTTGTCAACAAACATCGGCAACTCGGAGTCTCCTGGACGTCTCAGCCCGTGGTCAGCTTCCGAAAACCGCTGTGTAGTGCCATCCATATGTTTGTCTGCAAAAAATCTGCACACACAATTAGCACGGAGTCGCAGATCTGCAGCCCTGCTCACCGCACACGCCTCTCCGCGCAGCACACACAACGTGCATGCATCGCCTGGGCCCGGAAAGCACGGGACTTTGTGTTCCGCGCACTGCGTACACGCCGTCTGCAACGAAGTGAGCGCGGACAATAGGGGCGACGAGGACGTGGCATACTGGGCTCTGAGGCTGGGACTGCATCCCCACTGCGTACTCGGTCGCTTCTTCAGGCTGGTCCTGTCGGACCTCGATGACTACCGTGACGGTGTCGCGCGGGAGCCTGCGGAGCTCGTCTGTACACGTCAGGCGACGTGGCTCAAATGCTTCTGTGCTCTGCCTATGCAAAATCCCTGGATTTATGCCGTTCAAGGCGGGAGCTATGAATGCGAAGACTATGGTGAGGACCCTGAATGGGAAATTGACCGTGACGGGGCCTCACCGCTACTATCTGGAAGCTTAGCGAAGTAGTCCGATATTAAATTGTCTTTCATCGCGCGTACGGTTTCTTGAAGAGGCTCCGCAAGGCTAGCAAGCGCTGGTTGCTGAAGAGGCTTGCACGGCCGCTTTCGTAGCGAGCATAGTGTGCAGACTGCAATCGGTCCTTTGAAGCACGGTGCGTTCCCAGCTGCGTAGCACCCCGCACACTGCGCCTGCGAAGCAATCAGCATCAAAGTAGAAGGAAGGACATAATATGCGCACTATATTGCGAGGAGATGATGACAAGCCAACAAGATACCTGCTGGGGTCGATGCGCACGACGATCGCATCGGCAGGCAGCTCTGATTCGTCGTCGTCATGGACGAAGCTGATCTCGCTCGCTGTCCATGTTTCGGTCTTCCGCGGCCGTCCCTTCGGTCGCTTCGTTGAGCTCGGCACATGAGTACTGTTCCCGGCGTCGTCGTCGTCGCCCTTGTGGACACGCTTGCGCTCGGGCAGCGAGATCGGGGCAGCATGACTTGCATGCGAGATGTGTGGACCTGTGTCCACATTGCGTGAAGCCGAAGAGTAGCTTGCTAGAAGGAGGGGCGAGGGAGCAGCGCGACTGGGCGCAGGAGAAATAGGGGCTGACGTCGGGGTCAGCATATACTGATACTGGATATCAACGCTTGTCGTGGAAATATCTGGATACTTGTACGCATTAGTGATGTCCTCCATGGACACGTTCAATTGAGCAGAGCGATCCGACACATTGACCCCTGAACGAACGCATAAAATGCCGCGCAGACAAAAACGAATATAAAATGTGACGCACATTCGTCCCACCACCGGTATCCGGTAAAAGAGACCCGTCGAACTTAACCTCAACAGGGGAGCCGATTTCGACGTCAAAAGGGTCGAAACTCCATGCCTGTGCGCCGCTTGTAGGTGCTCGCAGGAGAGCGGCTTGCGCTCTGATGATGAGTGCGGGGAAGTTGGCACTTAGTGGAAGGTTCGATACATATCGGAGCGCAGTTAGCTGTAGCATTCAAACTGAGTTGCCAGAGACTGAAAGATATTATACGAGGCGCACCACTTCGTTCGCATAAAGATTGTAGTATGGAGCGCGGTGAGAAACTGCCAAAGCACGAATCCGCATGTTTGCGGTATATATCCGCGCAGCATGGTACAACGCCTTTCTATCGTACGGAAGCGGTGAGCCTTGCATTATTTGTCGCACTCGTCGCAGTGGACTCCGAGTGAGGCGGAAATAGGGGTAGGGATTTCGATCAATATTGGGAGGGAAGACATCCCGGGCAACGAACCAGCTCATCGATTTCTGCGGAAACAGGAGGCGCTAACTTGATGAGCGTAAGTACGGATAGAACCGTTGCTCGTACCCTGCAGAGCTGCTCACTGTATCCGAGTCACTGGACGCCTACTCCCTGCGATTCTGGGGCAATGGGCGACTAATGCGCGGACACGCTGCACCATCGTAAAGTGACGTCGACGTAGAAGACGATAATCTTGTCTAATTGTCAATCTCTCGGCGTTGAGAGCATTCGATGGCAAGCGGAGCCAGGCGGACGAAAATCTCGTAGTCAACGGAATGGCAGTATACGTCATCCAAACCCTAACCTGAATAGCCCGTCAAATGTGGATAGAAAAGGGACCCTTGAAAAAGTCAATGAAGTTGTTTTGCGGGACCAGGCATGCCCGTCAGGGCTGTGGGTATTCACTATTACTGATGAATATAGGGTATAAAGGATAATGTATGGATGATGTATGGATGACAAGCGACGAAGCAGAGCAGAATGCACTGTGGAGTAAAGCAACAAAACAAAGAAGTGTAACCCTCGGTCGTCTACGGCGTGCGTGGGTTGCCACGATTACCCAGCGGCTGTCGCGACGCCTGGCCGTGGCTCCAAAAGTCCTTGAGCCGGCGTTGGCCCGAATTCTGCAAGGCGACGCGCTGGTAATGAACGCGCAGCGAGAGTCGCTTCAGCGCAGCCTTCGCCCGCGATCGGTCCAAATGTGCCGCGCGCGTGTCCACTGCGCCATGTCGTCAACAAGCAGTTCTCGCAGACAGAGAACGGGACGCACCGATCTTCCCATGAAGCAGATCCAGATTCTTCTTTACGAGTTCGAGAGGCGCCGGGTCTTTGCCTTTGCGCGGGCTGCTCTCCAGTGCTGCGACTTGCGTCATCCGCCTCAGCACCCCTTCCTCAGCGACGTAGCTCTCGATACCAGAGAGCGCAGCGCCGAGAACGCCAACGCGAGACGAAAGTGCCTCGTAGTCTGTCTCATCTGCGACTTCGAAGAGCCCCTTGATATCGCCGAGGATCTCAATGAGCGGAGTGAGGGAAGGCAAGAGCGAGTAGTTGGCCTGTCCATTGGTGAGCATGCGATGAGATCACGACGCTGAGTGTACTTACGGCTTCCAAGACGTGGTCCGTGAGAAGATGGTGTGCGATGCAGCGGGAGATGCGCAGGGACGGCGGGGAGGAGCGGGCGAAGAACGACAGCAAGTGCTTCTGGTTGGTGATAGACAGCGTCGACGCGAGCAAGAACACCTTTTCGGCAACTGCGGCCTCCTGGAAATACCAATCTATCAGAAGCGGCGAGACGCTATATGCACACAACGACACGCACAAGACTTCCTGCCACAGAATCTGGCTCCAGCGTTGCCGGCAGCTCTGCGCACAGGGCCACCAAGGCCATGAGAACATTCCTCTGCGTCTCGGCGGATGCGTTGATGTCCAAACCGCATAGGAGCATGGCGATGAAGAATTCGGGCATAGCAGCGACATCCAGCGACTGGAACCTGAACAACATGAGCTTCGTGGGTTAATGAGAGATCTGGGAGGAAAGCTTACTTCGCCAGAGAGGTGACGAGCTCCACCATTCGATCGATCACGACGCCCCGGTTCAGAGACGCGTCTAAAGAGACCGTCGGCGCCAATTCGCCATTCCTCTGGGCAAACACAAGGAGATCGCCTCGTAGGCCTATTTGCGCAAACGTCTGCGCCAAGAGACTTGACGAGAGCGGGGAGGCGAGCTTTGCTTCGGACAAGACCAGGAACTGCAGTGCAGAACGCGATGGAGCCAACAGCGCTGGTCGTGTTTGTCAGGCCTGCAACATGCATAGTGAGAATGGGGCTGACCTTCTTGGTAAAGCCATTGATTGAGCCGCGGTGACCGCCCGAGGTCTTCAGGCGTTGGGAGTTGGGAGTTCAAAATAAAATACACCGATTCAGCGTCTATGAACTCGATAAGCCATTGAATGAGACCTCTGCGATCCAACGCACCTTGTGTCTTCACAACATCAGCAAGCATTTTCAAGACAGGATTCTGTACAACCGTCTCCTCATCAACCCAGCCAGGTACAGGCCGTTCCACTTCCATAGTGTCCGCATGTTGCCCACTAGGTATCCAGATGTTGACGCCAACCTGCCAGTCTCCCCGTGCATTCGCGCCGTGATCACGGTCTCCGTCTAAAATCTTGCCGACCGCCTTGCCCTCCTTCTCGCCGAGTAGCCGCTCCCTGTCCTCTGCGCCGACCTCCTCGTCCTCGTCCGCCGTGGAAATCTCGCCGTCGTACCGCATGTGCAGCGCAGCGCCCGCAGCACGTCGAGCGGCATCTTCATCCGCGAGCGCTTCGTCCTCTAGGTCTTCGTCATCAAGAATCGAGTCCACGTCGTCCGGGTCGTGACTCTCCGCGCGCCGCTGCGCGTCCATGCCACCGCCTTGCCGTTCCGTCTTCTTCTTCTCTCGCAGCATGGCCTCGAGAGGATTGGCTCCTCTCTTCTTCCCTTTCGTCGCCATCGTCAGCGGTGCTGGCGCCCGGGGTTCGCGGGCCGGACGTGACACGAGCGGGGAGCTGGTGCTACGCTGCGAACGCGTGGTGCGTGTCGACGCGCCTAGGACGGGTGCTGAAGTGACACGCGAGCCGTGGCTTCGGGTGCTGTATGCAACAGGGGAAATAGAGCGAGACGGGCCTGCTGATGGGGAATCAGGGGATGTGAGGGTAGGCGTGGCTGTTCGGCGGGACCGCAGACTGCGAGAATCTGAGCTGAATTTCGAGGAAGATGCCTGTCGACTGTAATGCAAACGCATATACATAACTGAACTGAAATGGAGACTAAATATGTACTCACCGATCTGCGGCTGTCTTCCCACCAGCTCGCCGGGCAGCAAAAGGATTGTCGTCTTCGTCACTGCTGCTGTCCGAGAGCTCCATGAGTTCTCGATGAATCTCATCTTCAGGCGACGAATGCACAGCAAGTGCAGCCTGCGCACGTATATCTGCGATGATCTGCGCTGTTTTGGATTTACCGTCGAGCGGTACGACGGCAGATACATCATCAATGTCCTCGGCGAGGACCTCGGCTTCTGGTGGAGGTGTGAATGGGCGGAAGTCGGGCATCTTGCTCTTCGAGGGCGTCTGGTCAGGTGTGTCAGGAGCGGAGGCGAGAGACGGTGTGGCATCAGACAGTGACGACGAGAAGCCCAGTGACACGGGAAGGTCGAGCGGGTCGGTGTCCATCGCGTCGGGTGAGAAGGACTCAAAATGAAGATCGTCTGTTGGTAGGCCGGCAGCGTCCAAGCGCCATGCCTGCACATTATCCACCAACTCGCGAGCATCCCGCACGACCACAGGCTTCACAGCCCCCAGCTCTTGTTCGTCACTCTGGCTGCTTGGTACAAGCTCGTCTGAGCCTGCCACTTCGAGGCGGGGCTTCTTGTTCTGCGAGCGCCGTGGGGTGCGTTTAGGAGTTGCTTGAGGCGGCACAGGCGTAACCAGCGTAACGGGAGCTTTGCATTTGAGATTGGAGGGGGACGCGATGGAAATGGGATGCAGACCGTTATCGTCCTGGTGTTTGCGCTTCTTGGTGGTAGTGGTGCGCATCTCTTGTGCTGGTCGTACGGGGGTAGAGGGGAATGGGGCAACGAGGGCGGGAGCAGGAATGATACGAAGAGCGTCGGGGGTCCTATGACTGGCAGAGACACGCGACCGATGTGGTTTGTGGGCAGCAATGGGGTCGAAATATGTTGAAGTTCTTGTGGCTGGAGGAGGGGCCACACTCTGCTTGGAACTTGGACCAGCGGTCGCCTTTTCATACTTCCGAACGGGTTTCTGGGCCGGGGTGGAAGCAACAGAAACGATCGCCGCAGCTTTGCGTTTCCCCTGAGCCGTCGCCGATGGCTGGGGCCTTTGGGTGGATTGGCTAGAGCCTGGCTGCGAGGAGGCTGGCTGCGAGGAGGCTGGTATGCTGCTGCCGATGTCGGACGACCTACGAAAGAACGAGTCTATCGTGGATTGCTTGCTGCACTTGGTCGAGCCCGAGGCTGGCGAACTTCCACTTCCCCGCCCTCGCCTCATTTTTGTGATCGGGAGGAATAATGACGACGCGACGCGTCTCGCGTAGCTACGCGGCTGTTGTGAGCAGGTGGGGATAGAGCAACGGTGTGGTCGAGAGCTCCTCGTGCCCAGATGGACCGATGGAAGGAGTTGAAGAGAATGCGGAAAGAGAGAAAGCAACTGCGGTAGAGACGGAGAGCGCGACGCCAACTCGCGGAAGTCGCGTTCGGTGTTCTGCGCGTGGGAATCGCACTACGAACGCGCGAGAGAGCTGGTATCAGATAAGCGGCGTGATTATCAGATAAGCGGCTTGGACTCGCACTTCCACCAGCGAACTGCTCCGGTGCGTGTGTTTCGACAATGTTGTTGATACACGAGCGCTCATACTACTCATCTGGCCCGTATAACACTCAGGGTGAGCATGTCTGACTCCCCTCCCAGACTCCCACACGTCCTTGACACCTTTCAAGACCCCTCGGAGCTTCCTCTCTCCGGCATCGTCTCAACCAACATGTCCCCTCACACCCCTCACGACCAGGAGCATGAACCCCTCCTCGACTCAGCAGACGACGCGTCCCCTCGCTTCTCCTCTCGCTCAAGGTGGTGGAAGACAGCATCCCCAATATGGTGCGTTCTTGTTATAGCGTTCCCATCACCATCTTCGACTTGCCATCAGGATCGCGCCCGTCGTCCTCGTGTCGTCGCTATGTGTGCGTTGCGCGTGTTTATGTGCTTGTTTCATGCCTGAAGGTTTCTTGTGTGCAGCGCGGCATGACCCTCGCGCCCCGCATCGAGGTCTACACGGCTATAGCATGTCGAGCCTTACATGATGCGCCGACGGCAACACTTGCCTCTGGATATAACGCGTTCTATGCACCCTCTCTCCTACCCTCCAACTCTTCCGAGCATTCCGCCAATGTCGTCCTTCCCGATATCCCCGCCAGTGTAATGGACGAGTGCTCCGCAGACCCCAAGGTACAAGCCCGTGCTGCCCGTATCCAAGCATGTAAGTCATGGGGCGCTGGCATTATTCATCGTGTGTTGAGTCTCCCTCGCAGCCGTGAAGACAACCGAGAGTGTCCTGAGCGCAGTGACTACCGGCTGGTTGAGTCACCTCGGCGACCTGTACGGCCGGAAGAAGATCCTCGGCCTGTCTATCTTTGGCGCCCTCTTCATGTCCGTGTTTTCGTCTGCTTTCCGAAGAGCCTTCCTTTACACACCTCTCTCAGGGACTTCATCTATATTCTTGTCTCTAGCCAGAATTCATTCTTCGGCAAGCATGGAGAGGCATTTATCATTACAGCCCCACTCATCGAGGGCTTCCTCGGTGCCCAATCCACGTACAACGGTATCACGCATGCGTACGTTTTGAGGTCGTGAGCGGCCGGCATCGCATGAATAACGCACGGGCAGATACGCAACTGACTGTACACCGGACGGCTCGCGGTCCAAGATCTTCTCCACAATGCAGGGCATGCTCTACGTCGGCCTCGCCGCAGGGCCATGGGTATTCACGCTTCTTCCCATCCGTGCTCAGTTGCTTATCTTCCGCTCAGATCAACGGCGCTGTGCTCAACTTCGTGCCGAACAGCGACACGAACAGCCTCTTCGCCCTCGCTATTGCGATCGCCGTCACTAACCTCGTTTTCGTCATCTTCATACTCCCGGAGTCGCTACCCCCATCCCGCCGTCTTGCGCAGTCAAGCTCCTCGCATGCAGACGACAAGCCCATCACCCGCGCTGTGAAGACGGTAGTGGACCAGATCGTCCGCCCCATCGCTGTATTTGTCCCACCGAAGTTAGACGGTGGCAGGAAGGGGCGTGACTGGAATCTGACACTCACAGGGATCACTCTCTTCATCTATATCCTCTCCATAGTGGGTTCTCTGTCGTCGCGTCTTAGGTTCTCTCCGACTGATAGCTATCCAGCAAGTGTACAATTTGAAGTATCTGTACGTGAAGCATGTCTACGATTGGAATGGCGAGCAGGTGCGAACACCGGTCAGCTTTCGCGCGGGCATTGCACTCACACATCTTCAGCTCGGATACTACATGTCACTCTTGTTCGTTACACGCGCGATCTTCCTGCTCCTCATTCTTCCAGGTACGTCCTTCCACGCGCCCTCTCCTTCTTCGCTCACCTCCACCCCAGCCGTCCTTACCTACTTCGCTCCGGACCGGCACCGCCGCACGCTTAACTCTACACCAAGCGCGCTTGCCTCCGCAATCCGATTCGACCGGCGCATCGTCTCCATCTCCTTCTTCACTGACGCGTCCGCCAACGCACTTGTCGTGCTCTCGCCGACCTCGTCCCAGGCGCTCTTCGTGCTTCTAACCTCGCTCAACTCACTGACGTCCGGCGGCAACCCCGCGCTTCACTCGCTCGGCGCGGTCAGCCTCCAGGCGATGGGCAAGGGCGGCGAACTCGGGCTCGTGTTCGGCGCGCTCGGCGTCGTCAACGCCGTCGCGCACATCATCGCCGTGAGTCCTCTCTGCACTGCAGTGGATGCTTTGGGTTGATCTTGGCGCAGCCTGGGATATACGCGGCAATATACGGAGCGACGGTGGCCACCTTCCCCAAGATGATTTTCTTGATGAGCGCAGTGCTACTCTATAGCGCCGTCGTAATGCTCCTGGGCATCCGCCCGAACATCAATCTGCGGCCTGAAGAGCCCGAGGCAGCGTCGTCGGTATATCAGGACCTGCCTCCGTCTCCGGAGGAAGCAACCGCAGGGACCGAAGCGCCGGAGGGAAACCAGCGGAAGCGCGGAAGGCGTCATGACAGAGATCCGAGTGAGGATGCACGACGCGCGTCCGTCATGCGGATATCAGTATCAGAAGAGACATTGTAGAGTATATTGGTTGTATAGGCTACCTTGGTCCCGCTTAGCTGCATCGCACACTTCTTACAGCTGGATCTATCCGCCTTTGAGAGAAGGAAAGAGAAAGAATGACATTGGATAATACAGGTGTACATAGATATACAATCCCAGACGCTGCAGAACAAGTAGGACCTCGCAGAGAGCATACAGGGCAGAGGAGAACGGATCCAAAAAGATAACAGATACAGCAAACGAGAACAGATACAGCACGAGACAGGGCCGCCGACAGGAAGATGCGCCATCAGATTCACCGCCAAGCGAGGAGAGCCTTCACACCCCGCGCGCAGCATGTGATGGCCTTCGACAGGAGCTTGCGGATGCGAGCAAACAGCGTCAGCTCAGACTTCTCGTCCACGATAGCATAGTCTGCGATGGTCGCGTTGACGGGGGCCTGGCGGCGGGGCGTTTTCTGGAATTCGGCCGATATGAAAGTGAACTCGGGATGTGGGTCAACGGCGCCCGCGGCGGCGTAGGGCGTCCCTGTTGGGATCACGAGGTTCTTGGGCTGCGAGGGCAGGGGCAGCGTACAGGTCGGCACGAGGAGCGCGCCGACGTCGCGTTTCGCAACGCGATCCCAGTCGCTGGTGGACAAACAACATCAGGAATTGCTGTGTACGAGAAGGAGGAAGGCGCACGTGGACTGAAAGAAGGGATGTGACTTGATTTGGTTTATGTTTGGGCGTGCAGAGGGATCGAGGTTTAGCAGCTGCACAGACATCGATTCAGCATCGCGATGCTGGCAGAAAGAATTGAAGCTCACACTACGCAGAAGGGACTCCGCGTCCCTATCGACCTCCCCGCGCTTGAAAGTGAGGTTGCCACAGGACTCCTCGCCGAGCGGGCCAAATGGGAACTGGGTGGACTCCATGTCAGCCAGTATGCTGATGCAGCGACGGAAGAGTACTCACGCGGCCCGTCAGCAAGATGAACATGACGACCCCGAAAGACCAGAAGTCGACGCCGTAGCTGTACTCCCGGCCGATAAGCACCTCTGGCGCCGTGTATGCCGCCGTGCCAAGCTTCGAGTGCGTGAGGTGGTCCGCAGGCCCGTCGGGATAGGGCTGGTGCGGCTCAATCGCGGCGGTCGTCTTGCCCTGCATCAACTCCACGTAGTGCTGAACGAGGTCCCGCGTGGACGCGCAGACTTCGTTGCCAGTCGGGCAAGGCTCAGACGGCGAGAGAGGGAACAGCTTCGCCATGCCGAAGTCGGCGAGGGTGATGTGGTACTGCTGGTCGAGAAGGATGTTTGCGGGCTTGATGTCGCGGTGCACGACGTTGAGCTTGTGCAGCTTCTCGATGGCGAGGATCTGGACGGAGAAGGGTGGTTAGACGAAGTTGGTGAAAGCATGGAAGACAAGCTCACGAGCTCGGCACCCCAGTGGCGAGCCAGGGAAAGAGGAACCTTGCTGCCGCGACGTCGCAGCTCAGACTGCATGTCCATAGGATGATAGCTCTACAGCTGATCTTAGAAGATGAAGGATGGGTGGAGTAATCAGAGCCTACAGTAGCCAGGTAGAAATTCTTATCATCATGGAAGCTCGCCTCAAGCGAGATGAACTCCTCGTTGCCAGCAATTCTCTCAAGAACCTTCTTCTCGTTGAGGATCCGGGGTGTGGTAAACTCCCGCTTCCTAATGACCTTCAGCGCGAGCTGCGTAGCGGTAGGCGTGTCCTCGACGAGGTACACCTTCCCAGTCGCCCCCTCGCCGACAATTCTTATGGCGGAGAAATCATCGGCTTGCACAATGCGCGGAGGGGGCGGCGGTCCGAACAGCTTGTCCAGTGGTATGATTGTAGTCGGAGCAGTGCGTTCGGGCTCCGGAGACAGGATGACCTTGAATTCAAAGCGCGCCGCGACTGACTGTGCGAACTCGTCAAGAGCGGACGGGTCGTCGAGTTTCTGAATTGGGGTCAGCTGACACCTATGCATGTAGGAAAGATAGCGTCGCACCACATTGGAGAGCTGAGAGAGGGGCGGGCCTGCACTGAGACTGCGCCTGACGTCCAGAACGGAAGGGTCGTAGCAGGCGTCCAACACTTCGTATAGATTATCGAGCTCCTTCTTTGACTGGACAACATGAGTGAGCTAAACATTCATGAAAGCATAAGCCACCATAACATACCAGGAGATGAACCTGTGCGCTGCGGTTGGAGGGCGTTCGCAGGGCAGGAAGGGACAGAAGGCTGCTGGAGGTGCGATCCGTCTCCAAAGACAGCAAGCTAGAAGGGGGAGAAATCGACTTCGATCGCGGACGTTGAGTCTAGAGAAGGCCTCAGCGAGAGGATACATTAGAAGATTACAAGCATACCTTGCGCAGGGTGGAGAACTTCTTAAATATCGACTCGATGCGTACCTTGAGCATGTTTGGCGTTACGGAGGTAGTTGCTTGGAGATGGTGGAGGTGCGGGTGTATGTTGCGAACGGAGAAAGGGGACATCGGTCCTGGCTATTCATGCAGCCCTCACGAAATGGACTGGTCGTCCTGCGTGACTGCAAGGTCGGGGCGGGACCTTCAGTCCAACATGAAATCGCGTGGGGGGAAAGACGGCGGCCATCTGGCAATATCACTTGCGCAGACAGGCTGGGCGCAAAGCATAGTATAGCAGCTGGTGCTATGTGGAGGCGAGGGGATGGAAGGAGTTGAGTCCTGACTGCAGGTATGGTAGTAATAGTATGAGGTAGTACGGTCGATTAGACGCCCAAGGTGACTTGCGCATCCGCGTCGCGGCGTCTCGCGGCGTCCATTGAACAAGTAGCGTTATACCGTCCAGCTTGGCATGAATGGCTTTCCAGCTCGCCTTTGCCGTCCTCCTTCGGCTTGGGCTCGCCCTCTCTCCACTTCGCCTCATTCTTAAAGACGACGACCTGCTCTCCTCTCCGCTCACGTCCCACTCTCGTCGTGAGTTCACAAGAAACCGGCTTCCTGCGTATTGACAGTATATCTATGCCATACAGTTCGTGAGGGTATATACCTCTTCCAACATGGCATAGACCCATATTCTGGAGGGACGTTTCGACATGTACGTGTATTGCGGTGAAATGCACGCGTTCGACTGCTTATTCGTGTAGTCCCCGCTCTTCCTGTCGACCTTCGCCACTGTCCTGCCGAGCTCGGGCGTCGTATGTGCACTTCTCTGGCTCCTGGTCGATGCAGCGGGAGCATGGGCTCTTGTACAAATATGGCGCGCAAGGAGCCGCCTGAAAAGCAGTCGGCGAGACGAGGTCATCGCCGCGACGTGAGTCCTTCCCCGCAATGGCATAACACACACTGAACGTCCTCTTTATTAGCTATCTACTGAACCCATACATATTTCTGCCATCACTATCCTTGTCCACATCTACTTTCGAAACGACCCTTCACCTGATTTCCTTGATGTTCGCCGCCCAAGGTGAGAGAGTCTACAGTCTTGTGCACTTTCCAGCCGAGTCACCTTTTTTTAGGGCAAGTGTCTCCAGCACTCCTGATACTTGCAATCAGCACCAATTTGTCCCTGCCATCACTTATGTTGCTACCTCCCACCATGCTCCTCCTGCTCACCGACCCAGTCTCCCACCTCGCCTCGCCCAAACCGTTTCCCGCCAAGCTGACAAAAACGCTTCCACTGCTCGTGGAATTCCTCGCTTACTTTGCGGTGCTGGTGCTGGCATGCTCGCTGGTTGCAGGAGGCTGGGGGTGGATAGAAAGCACATGGGGTGCTGGGTACGCGTCTCCTCCATCTGTGTGTCCTGAGAGCGAGCTGACGAGCCACGTTGTAGGATACTGCTGCCCGACCTGACACCAAATCCCGGTTTGTGGTGGTACTTTTTCACTGAGATGTTCGACTACTTCCGCCCATTCTTCCTCATGGTCTTCACGGTACGCGGCTCCTTGTGATGTCCTTTCCTACGGTACTGACGCATCGCAGATGCATCTGCTCATCTACGTCGCACCCGTCTGCATCAAATACGAGTGCGTATTATCTGATTGAGCTTGTAGACACGCATTGAATTGAGCCTGATATGCGCAGGCACGACCCGCTCTACGCCACATTCCTGCTCCTCGGCATCATCGCAATCTTCAAGCCATACCCCACGCTCTCCGACCCTGGGCTCTTCCTCAGCCTCATCGCGCTCTTCCCTGAGACATACCCGCGTACGCCGCTCCATCTTCCTCCATTGTTTTGCGCTCACACGCCGTGGCTAGACTTACGCTACCCAATTGTCACGACGCTCCTGCACCTGCACGCCGCACTACTGCTGCCGCTCTTTCACCACCTCTGGCTCGCGACAGGCACAGGCAACGCGAACTTTTTCTACGCGAGCACGCTTGTCTTTGGGATAGCGAACGGGGGCGCGCTACTGGACTGCGCGTGGGCGGGGCTCAGGGTCGCCATTGGCGAGGCGGATGAGCGATGGGTGGTTTTGCAGGAGTAGTTGAGGATGTATATTGGTCGTGCCGTTGTATTCTTAGGGATGAGACTATCTAGAGTGTGCAGCGTTGTCTTCAGTCGGCTGCTTGGCGGCGAAGGTGTTTATTGACGGTCGATACATGAACAATGTGCTTCTAGTGAGCGACCAAATGGCGATGTTATCTTGCTTGAAGCAAGCGAGCCGGGCTGCTCCGCTAGTTATGTACATCGATGTGAGTGCTGTTTTTATTCTACTTGTGGCTGCCCAAGCCGCTTCACCCACTCGATCAGTGCCCTACATGTACATGTATGTCAGCAAACACTTCAAAAACAACAGCAAGCTACGCACCGAACTGGCCGCCCTGTCATACCCTTCTCCAGATACGGCGTCGGCCGGGTTGCCTGCAATGCACGTAAGCGATCGGTCTACAGTCATCGCATTATGATTCATCCTGAGCGCAGACGCACCTCCATGACTCCAGCAATATCAATATGCGCCCACCGGAGCTCCGCTTCCTCCTCGCCTTCCTTCGGCTCGATACCATCGACGAAGGCCTTCAAGAACAGCGCGGCAGTGCAGCTTCCACCCGGCCTGCCGCCAGTCTGATGTACCATGCCACATCAGAAGGATGGATAACGCAATGAGAAGAAAGGCAGACGCACGTTGCACAGATCAGCGTTAGACGAGTAAATTTGCGGGCCAAAGTCTTCATCCAGTGGCATGCGCCAGAAGCGATCGTACTCAGCCTCACCGGCAGTGTGGAGCTCCTCCCATAACGAGTCGGACGTCTACAGATGTGATGGGTTACTCAGTATTATGGGGCAGAAATTTTGGAAAGACAAAGACGTACGGAGAATATGCCAGAAAATATTTCGCCAAGGGCAATGTCCATTGCTCTGCAATAACTCAGCACTAGATCGATGTTTTGAAGGGTAATTACTTACCCTGTGAGAGTGGCCACGTCAATTAGGGTATGGGGCTTAAATGTCGTTGAAGTGTAGTACAGCGCATCTGTCAAAACGGTCAGACTGTGTCAGCTATGCGTACAACAAGACGTACCAGCCAGCACCAAGCGACCTTCAGCATCCGTGTTGTCAATTTCAATCGACTTGCCGTTCATAGCATAGACGCTGTAAGTCCGTCAGCGACGCTCCGTAACATATCGAAGGCGTGCGTACATATCACCAGGCTTGCTGGCGCTTGGTCCGGGCAGGTTCTCGGCGAGAGCCGCGGTGACGATGAGGTTTACGCTACACGGTCATATAAGAACTATATTCACCAGAAAAAAAGTGTGAACACCCACGGAAGGCGCAGCTTAGCGATGGCCAGCGCAGCTGAGACAACAGTGGCAGCGCCGCCTGAAAGAGTGCTCAAATCAGGTGGCTACCCTAACGTTGATACGATCGTACCCATGTCCCCGCGCATCAACTTCATGGCCTATTAATTTGTCATGGTCAGCCGGATGCAATGCAGGCTAGAATACCATATTACCGCCGAAGGCTTCAAGCTGATGCCGCCCGAATCGAACGTGATACCCTTGCCAACCAACGCGATGGGTTGGTCCTCTTTCGCGGCACCATTGTAGTGACTGTTGAAGCTGAATGAGAATGCGATGTGGGAGAGTAGCAGTTTACATACGTACATTTCAAGGAACTTGGCAGGTTCCGAGGTGCCTTTGGTAACGGAAAGGAACGAATTCTACCGGTCGAGGCTTCGATAAGTAGCTGTGTGACTGTATGGTTTTGTGACATACCATTCCTTTCTCTGCCGCCCATTCTGCCACGACGATTGAATTTAGATTGAATGAAAAGTTTCGGCGTGTGAATACTGACCTTCATCACGCACGATCACCTGAGTGTCAGCGATATTGGAGAACTCCGCCTTGACGCGATCTGTGAAAATCTGGTCCCAAAGCACGCTCAACATGCCGTATGACACATGCTAACTCGATGACCTACCGTCGGGGTCATGAGGTTTCCGGGTAGCTCCATGAGCTGGACATGTGGGAGTGAGAACTGAGAGCTGAGGAGACATTGTGCGACGTACCGTCCTGGCCAGATTCTGCGCCTCCGCATATATAACACCTGCTTCCCACTCCTTTGAATTTTCAATCGGTTCAAACGACAGCTTCTCCGCAAGAGCATCCTTGTTGCCAGGGCGGAATGCAGACGGAGGGGAGGTTTTGAGTGTGAATTTGTATTTGGCTAAGTGAGCAGCCACAGCTGGACACACAGACACCGATGAGAATGTATCGAGAAGAGCAAATGCATTACGACGTACCCGCAGCATGAGGGTCCGCCGACGAGTCGATGGTAATTTTCTTCTCGCCATCACCGAGACCCTTGGTCTCCTTCACCGCACTGCCGATGGCTTTCCTCACGAGCTCCCGCTTCGCGTCGCCGGCCTTCGTGGCGTATTTGTCTCCGAGCGACACGACAGCAGCGAGGCTGGTCTGGCCATCGTCCGCCACAGGAGAGGTGTTGTAGAAAATCCTGGTGGTCCCGACCTTTGCGGGCTTCGTCCCAGTGGGTGCAGTCGACCAGAGCTTGACAGGGTCGACTGTGGGGAGCGCACCCGACGCGGACTGGGCGCTGGGGTCGATGGGGAGGATGTAGACAGAGGAAGACATGTACCTGTATCGCAGGGATGAGCGCAGGAGGAGCCTAGGGGAAGCTCTGTGGCCTGGAATCAATCGACCGAATGGCTGCATGGTGCCCTTTTGAACCGGGCGACCCGCGCCGCCACCAGCTAGGTCTCCGTCTCGGCAAAGCCGACCCTCCTCCGATCTCCCATGGCCCCGAAAACAGAAACTCAGGATGCCCACATACCCGCGTATTCCGTGCTCCCAAAGGTCCCTGCAGGCGAAGCTGCAAAGAGTATCCTCACCCTGAAGCGGGCTGCCGCCTGGCCACTACATCGATGGCCATCGGAAAAACGCGTCATTCAATCGAGCGCCAGGATCCATCTGCCTCGCGCTTACCTTGGGAAAAATGGAGAGGATTTGCGGCAGGTGCATGCAGGGACAGATCTGAATCAATATCTATTTCGCCATTACGACCAGGCATTGGCGGAGGTGAAGGAGGAGTGGGTCAATTATGTGACCGTCGACAACGTCACGGCCAGACGGTGAGCTGTGCACTCCAATTCTGAGTGTGCTGCCATTGACCTTTTGCGCCTGGTAGGCATGAGTACCTTGGGCCTGATCCTCGGGTAGCAGGATACTTCCACGATGTCGATGGCGACATCCACATCCAATGGTGGGACGGCTTTCTCAAGGATCAGTGGATGGGCACGCAAAAATGGACACTGGGGGACATTGTCCTCAACGAGCGTGGGGATTGGGTGGAGGACATATGAGGAATGTTAATGGTGGTTGTCGCTCATTTCCCTCATCGCGTGCAAGTGCGCAGGTCAAGTCAAATGTATCCATATGCTATATGTTTGCTACCGAAATCCATCCAGCTTCACAGTGACCCATACTACCTCCCACATCTTCTTTGCACCCAAACCCGCACACACCGCCATACTACGAACGTCTCGGGGGCTCACCTCGGCCGAAAGGAATCGTCGCTCCGCAAAGCCCTTCTCCAGCTCCCTCCTCATCGTCTCCTTCCCCAATCTAGAGCCTCTTTTCTCGGGACGGACGAACAGCGTGCTCATGGACCCTTCTGAGGACGTGAAACACCAAGCTTGGGCGGCGGCGGCGGGCGATGAAGCCAGGTACGCAGCAGTATTCGATATCCTACCCAATACCGCAGCGGCCCGCGGAATGGACGACGTGGCCACCACGTCCCCGAGGTCGGCAACATCGATAGTGCGGAAAACGTAGTCTTCCGTTGCGTGAATACTCGGGATTGGAAGCGCGCTCCGGGTGAAAATGAGCTTCGCGTAGTTGTCGCTCAGATAGTCGAGCGCTGTCGCAGGGATGTGCGACGCGAAGGACACATGAAGAGATCCGATGAAGAATGCCGTCCTGTCTGGATATCGTGACCCGAGGAAGGCCAGTGTGGCGAAGAGGAGAGAATATGCCAAACGGAAGTGTGCATTGCCGCCATTTTCTTCCTCGACACCGTCGCAGACCTCCACAGACGACCAGAACCACATCTCCGTCTGGCCGGGTCGTGACAGGTCCAATGCTGCAACTGACCACGGCTCTGTACTCGGAGGGCGATTTGATGGTGGGTAGGACGCAACCACGAGCGCCGTATCGGATGGATAGTGTCGTACCACATAGTCCACGGTGATAGCACTGGGGAGATAATCCTGCAGAAATGGCAGCACGGTCTCAACCGCCTCTGGATGGATGTACACTGAGGCCATGGACTGTAAATTCGGTGATTATGCACTCAGGATCAATTTCGTCCTGCAGTCAAGAGATCTGCTAGGGAGGTCAGAAGTGAGAATCAGATGGAGTATGTTGCTCACAATCGTGCTGGTTCCCTCATTCAGAGTAAACCGGTGGATGCGGTAGCAGGACACATCGACCCCAAGTGCAGTCCAAAGGAGACGCTGGATAGATATGCTTTTGGTTATGACTCGAGTATGCCGTCTGAAAGTAAGACGTAGCGCAAGGAGGTCCGGCAAACGCCGACTGCAGCGAGACGCGTATGCGCCGACGCGTCAGTACGCCCTCGCCTCTCCTTCCCTACCCTGTTCATCCTCCCGACACAACCTCCCCAATAAGCTCCCAATGGTAGGTTTAGATCGGCAGCACGAGACGCAAACGTTCTGACTTATATCATCTCGCTAGGCCCGACGATATGACAGTGCGCGCACCTCCCAGTGCCCATGCTGTTGAGACTTTACTGACCATCTGCTTAGGCCGCACGACGATCTTCTCCCCAGAAGGTGCTTTGCATGCAATTTTTTACCTGGATGTATGTACTAACCATCTGATCTAGGTCGCCTATACCAAAGTAAGCCGCCATACGGGTCGTGTGGGTGCGAGCTCGACCTAACGAAGTACCTCAGTCGAATATGCGATGGAGGCTATCTCGCATGCAGGAACAGTCCTTGGCGTTCTTGCGAAGGACGGCGTCGTGCTCGCTGCAGAGAAGAAGGTGACAGGGAAGCTGCTCGATCTGTCTGAGGCAAAGCAGGGCGGGTACGGCGGCAGTGGCGAGAAGATCTTCCTGCTCAACTCGTGCGTCACACCTCCTTCCTCGCGCTTTTACTCTTTAACATGACCTGCACAGAAATGTTATCGGCGGCGTCGCCGGGCTTACTGCCGACGGAAACTCGCTCATCAACTATGCGCGCTCCGCCGCGCAACAGCACCTCCTCAACTACAACGAGGACATTCCCGTCGAGCTGCTCGCGCAGCGCCTATGCGACCTCAAGCAGGGATACACGCAGTACGGCGGGCTCCGACCGTTCGGCGTTTCGCTGCTGTACGCCGGCTACGACCCGCACTACCAATTTCAGCTGTACCACTCCGATCCGTCAGGGAACTACTCTGGGTGGAAGGCGACGTGTATAGGCGCAAACAATGGCACAGCGCAGAGCCTGTTGAAGCAGGAGTACAAGGATGATATCACGGTGGAGGACGCAATTGGGCTGGTAGTCCGAACGATGAGCAAGACGATGGATAGCACGACGCTGGGGAGCGAGAAACGTACGTGCCATTTGCATCGCACTATATGGAATGTTGATCTTCTCGCCCTTATGCAGTCGAGTTCGCCGTGCTGACGCTGGACCCCGAGACGAAGGAGCCGAAAGCCAAGATATACCGGCCGGTAGAGGTAGATGCGCTGCTCGTGAAGCACGGTCTCGCCAAGAAGGACGAGGACACAGAGATGAAAACTGCGTAGATGACCATTCACCCACTTTGTACTGTGTATAAAAGCTGCATAGCCCATTTCATATGGCAGAATCCTTTCGGTTCAAGTAAATAAGCGCTGCATGACAACAGTACAACATTCCGAATGTACAATCAATGACAAGCCATGCCCTTGCCCCCACCGTTGCCTGAAAGCACGGCGTCGACGTCCATCTCGCCACCGTAGACGTAATGCCCGATGCTGGCACCCAGAACCACGGCAAGGATTAGATAGGCCTGACAACGGCCTGTTAGGCAAACAACTGGAGTATACGATGGACCGATGCTCACATTGTATGTCATGAACACAAGCATGAGGAAGAACGACACGAACACCTGCGATCCGTACAGCCCTGCCCTGAACAGCCGAGACGAAAGAGGGACGGGCACGCTGGTGTGGGTATGAGCTTGGAGCAAAGCAGCGAGAACCATCGGATCACGCACCCGTTCGCCTTGCGGGGGCGCCCAGAGAGAAGACCCGCCTCTTCAACGTCTACACCTACGACCTCAGGACTGCTTCTCCCACTCACCAAGCCTTTGTCACGGCCCTTGCCCCGGGCGAGCACCGACGCGATGCGCACGTCGACCACGCGCTGGTACGAGCGCAGCCACTCGTAAGCTAGGGAGATGGCGATGATGGCGAGGAAGGAGAGGGCGAAAATGAAGTGGGAGGAGATGTGCCACTGCCTGAACACGACGCAGGTATCGATGATCTGGGTATTCCTGGCGGGGTCGCTGTGAGCGCTGTGTGATAACGCGGAGACGGTGGGCGCACCAGAGCATGTTCATTGAGCATCTCGGCCCCATGGGCATGTCGTGTCCGCTATGATCTCCGTGGTCCATGTTGAAGGATTGAGGAAAGTATACGTTGGTGGAGGAGAACAAGAGAGAAGAGAGCGGTCCCGGTCACCATACGGCCGACAAGCCGGCGCAGTCGACTCGCGTTGCAAGTGTCCACCACGTGCACCCTGCCATCGTCAGAATCCCGGGCCCAACTCGGCGAGCTCTTGCTTGAGCACGAGCGACGCCAGAGCAACGCTCAGCCATGTCGGGAGGACAGTACTCTCAGCTGCCCATGTGCGCGCGCGTCTCCCTCTCACCTCATCCACAACTTCGTGCTGACGCTCCATCATCTCCAGATGGTCAGCATGGCAAAGCCCTGCTCGCAGACCTCGAGGTGTCTTGGCATATCTCAAGTACTTCATCCCGACTGTGGCCCTCGTCGTACTCGGGGTGTTCGTCATCTGGGAACCCCACGTCGAAATGGTGTTCTACGACCGCAAGTGGATCAACAAGGAGATTCTGCCTATCACGCCCCTCCGTGGATGCTTCAAACCCGCGCTCACTAGCCCCGCGTACAATGTCTCTGATGGGCTGTATGGGCCGCGGCGCACAGAAGTCCACGCAGGCATGTCCATGCAGGCGGGGCTCGACTGCTACGACTTCGCGGGTACCATCCAGCCCTCGTCGGCGGCAGTCGACCCAAGCCTTCCGCGTACAACCTATCATACGTACTGGCGTACGGACCTCGCCCCGTTCACCGAGCGCCAGGAGTGGACGCTCAAGTCGTTCTTCGCGACGCAGCACTCGCACTCGCGCCTCATCATGTGGTCAAATGGCGACCTCTCGACAAACGCCCTGCTGCGCAGCTACGTGGAGCGGTATCCCGGCCGCTTCGAGCTGCGCACTGCCGACGTGCACGAGCTGTCAAAGGGCACCGAACTGGAGAACAGCCCACTGCTGACCAGTCAGGACAAGAAAGCGTGGTTGGATGGCGACCTGATTCGTTTGCTTGTGGTTTATCTGGAGGGCGGTGTCTGGGTGGACATGGACACCTTGCTGACGCGCGACATCAGCCCGCTGCTGGAGCATGAGTTCGTGACGCAGTGGGACTGCTATGGTGTGTGTACTCTCCAGCTTCGACATCTCGATGCTAACGACCGCCCAGACAAAATCTACCAAGCCCTGAACGGCGCGCTCATGCACTTCCGGAAGCACTCCCCATATCTCTGTGAAATGTTCCATCTCATGGTGACCTCCACGCCGCCTCGCTCATCCTCGACGGACTGGGGCGCAATCCTCTACTTGCGCCTATGGCGGCGCCTCGTCGCAGAGGGCGTTCCACCCTTCAAGATCCTCCCATTTTGTTTCTCTGACGGGCGCGCATGCCGGCTTGATAACCGCCTGCCGGACCCTTTTGAAGAGGACTCCAGCGACGCACATTGGTCATTTGGTCTCAACCGCACTGAGGGTGGAGGGCTTGACCAAAAGTTGGGCAAGGTGTTTGCGGTGCACCTGCATAATCAGTGGGACAAGCAGTTCCCGTCCGGCGGGTGGGTCGAGCGATTACTGTTGAAGCGGTATGATCAGAAGTTGGGGGCAACTCATAATCGAGATGAGTTATAGCAGAGCATGATAGATACCCAATATAATGTGCGCTCTCCTAAAACATGCGTGCTAGATGTCAGCTGGCAGGATCGCCCTCCCCCTTGAGATCATTTATCGCCCGCTGGACTTCCAACCGTTCCAGCACCGCCCGATGCAAACTCGATTTCGCTGCGCGACCCTTGCTTTTGTTCTCGCTAGAGCTCTTGTTGGTGGCGTCCGATGTGCTAGCGGGGGATGGCTCGCCCGTTCCAGGCGTAGCTTGTTGCGGTGCGCTCGAAGTGAGGTGTGAGGGAACAATGAGAGGTGTAGGCCGCGGAGGTGGAGGCCACTGTGAAGAATGGTCACATGTAGGCAAAGTGACACTGTGATTGAGGCGTACCCCGCGACGCGGTTGATTGAAGTGCAGCGCAGCCCATGGAGGATATTCACGTTCCAAGTTGATGATGTGCTCCTCAATAAACTGGAGACGGCGCAGAAGAGACACCGGCGGAGAGGGTACTGCATTCGCGTCAGTCTCAAATATCTTGGCGTGCAGGAGGTAGCGCACCATATTTTACGGCGAGATGAGTTTCGATACTCTTCAATCGTTCGTCAAGCCCTGGGTGCCTTTGCGCTGTGACTCTGCCTTCTACATCGTGCGCAGAGTCTTTTTCTTCCACCTTCATGGTCCTCCTCAAAGGGCCCTCCTCGTTCCTCGCAACGTCAAACTTCATCATTACGTCGCGGTCGATGGTCTTTGCGTCCGTTCTCGCGCAGGACGCGTCGTCTTCCGCGCTGCTGCCCTTGTCAGACGATTCCCGCTGACGCTTGCGCGTATGGAGGAACTCAGCACGATTTGACGCGTCATTTCGTGTGCGGTTGCGAGCAAGCAGGAGTGATATGGACTTGTTGATCTGTCGAGATTGTGAGATTCGTGCTACGCGCTCAGAGGTGAAGAGACGCGGACAGTTCCCGGGGTGCGCGGTTCCGCACCCTTCTCAACATGCACATAATCTAGTTTTCTCTCCTCCAAGGGTCGAGCGCGTTCATTGGCAGTCGTAGCTCCGTCTCGCAGCCTCTGTCCTCAAGTTGCATAGGCTAAATGAGACGTACAAATGCAATGTTACGTGACTTGACGAACCATCAAGTTGTCTCTGAGCTCCTCAAGGGCCTCCGGTACCTGCTTCTTCTCCCAATCTGCGTTCATGACGAGCATGTCCGCCTCAAAACCCCTCAGCGCCTGGGTCATTCCCGCGCTTGCGAAGAACGCTTTTACAGCTGCATCCCAGCATTTTGGAAGCTCTTTAGGTGGGGGTGAAGGCGAGGGTGTGCGCAATTTTTTCTTGATCACGGTGGGAGGAGCTTTGGGGGGTATTGAACGCGCGCTAGGAATCGAAAGTTGCGGTGCTCCCGGCTGGCCAGGGGGCGTGTAGTAGTGAAATTGAGGCGCCTGGTACGCGCTGTTTTGGGGGTACGGCGTGCCATAAGTCGCATTCACTGGATACGCGTTCGAAGGCCATGGTTGTTGTCCTGGCTGCCAATTCGTAGGGTAGAAGTAGGGCACGGTTTGCGGCGCGGATGGGAGAAAGTAATTCGGTGCAAAGGCAGGCTGGGCGGGATTGGGTGAATTCTGGGATGAAGATGAAGACGACGGTTGGTTAGAAGGCCCTGCTGCAGACGGTGGAGGTCCCTGCGCCATATGCACGGCCAAAGTCAAGGTAGAGTTTGGTAACTCGGGACAGTAACCCTGCAACGAAATCGAGGTTAGGGTCTACCTCTCCGTCACTCCTTCCACCATCCAACACACTTGGCGCCCACGCCGGCAACACGTTGGTGATTCGGAAGCAGCACAACCTATCTGGACAAGTAGAGATCATACGAACCGAAGCCTTGCATGTACCGGCAGCCCCGAGACGAGCTTCCGCATGAGCTGATTCTGTCTATTCAACGCGTCCTCGATCTTCATCCAGGCCCGGATACAGACCCGCTGGATGACCTCGGGGACGACTTCAACCCTGTAGATGCTATCAACTTCTACTTCCCAGATGGTACGTCGCCTGCCGGTGATCCTCACGACCTTCCTAACTGACAGCTCGCGTGAATCGCAGAAGCGTCTTTGGGGGAACTAGATGCGGTTCAGGCCAAGCTAGCTGCTGACGAGCAGAGCGTCCTTGATGAGATAGAGACTCTCCAGGAAGAGCTAAGGTTGCAGCAAGACCCAGGGAAAATGCAAATCATCCAGGAGATGATCTCGGTGCGAACTTCATGGCTCGCGTTTTTCTTGTCACACTCAATGCTTTCGCTCTTAGGACCTGCTGGGACAGATGTCGCGGATCAGAGAGAAAGCCACAGAGTCAGAGGCAATCGTACGGAATATCACTAAGGACATTCAAGCCCTGGACCTGGCGAAGAAGAACCTCATTCTAAGCATGACCACACTCAAGCGATTGCAGATGCTGGGTAGGTCTTGCTCTCAATCAACGGAAAATGTGTCAGCTCACTGTAGATTCAAGTCAATGCTTTATCTCAATTAGAGGACTATGTTCGGGACCGCAATTACGTGGACATCACCCAAAGCCTGGCTGTGAGTCCCGCGACATTCTTTCTTTAACGACTTTGACACTGTTTACAGGTCGTCAAACAAATATCAGCGTCTTTCAAACCATACACATCCGTTCCCCGCATATCCGAACTCTGGAGACGAATACAGGAGCTCCAAGGAGAACTGCGTACGATGATTGAGGCGGACTTCGATGCATAGTAAGTTTTTCGACTCTCGTGCGGGAGAAGCTCACCGCTTTGCAGTTATTTACAAACACCTAATTCACCCAAATCCACAACCATTACAGCTTCATGTGCTGCCGCGGACATTCTTGGGGCAGATGTGCGCGCGGCCCTCATCAACCGATACGTCGCCATTCTACTTGCCGAATACCGTCGCATATTCCGTCTCACAGACGAAGCTGGTCATCTCGACAACATCTCACGGCGCTTCGCCTGGTGCCGTCGCGTTCTGAGCACGCACGAAGGCGGGTTAGGGCGTGCTTTCCTGCAGGACTGGCAGGTTGAATGGTGGTTGGTAGCTGGATTCATCGACGTCACGAGGTACGTGCTTTGCCTATGTGGATGGTTGCCCGCCAACCAATTGAGTGTCAGAGGGGATATGTCTGCTCTGCTGTCGAAAGCTGGGAAAGATCTGACAGTCACAGTACTGCTGGAGACACTCCAGCAGACGAAAGACTTCGAACTCTCCATGGCGAAGAAATTCGGTGTCTCCGTAAGCGCTGTGCTGATGCCGCGCTACTCATTGGCTTACCTGCCTAGTAGCTGCAAGACATTCTCAAGGCGACGTCATCTACACCCTCGCAGCCTATCCAGTCCATCAGTGCGGCAATTGAGCCCCACATGGGCGTGTACGTGCAGGCACAGGACAGGTGGGGATTCTGTCACCTGCCTACCGTCGTTCTGGCCGCGCTCATCACTTCTATTCAGGACAATCGCAGACATGCTCGCTCCCATTCGTGGTCCCAAGCCTCGTGCATCACTGGATACGAACTACAGTCATGCGCCAACAGAAGGCGACGATGGATCGGCGGAGGCTGTTGTGCTTCCATCGTCGACAGAACTGTTCTACCTGTATGGTCAAACGCTAGAAGGTTGCGCTATGCTTTCAACCGGCAAACCGCTCTTCGATCTACTGGAAGTGTTCAAGAAATGGCTGCGAGTATATGCTGGTGAGTTGGGTCTTGGGACCAGTCAGGCACTGTTTGACACAATCTTTCAGAAGAAGTCTTAGTCGCCAACATGAAACGGTGCGTAGGCATCGACTTCCATGATACTCTGCTAACCTCAGCGACACAGCCCTCAGTATCAATCTCGCAGGTCAGCTGACACAAGATACGATATCAAGGAAATCAAGAACGCTTGTTCAATTATCAATACAGCTGACTACTGCCAGACAACTGCACAAGAAGTGAGCATGCAACTTTGCGAACTCGGCCTACTGAACCGACGGGATTCCTAAGCTGGAAGAAAAAGTCCGACAGCGTATTGCTTCCGAGTTTAAGGAACGCGTTTCAGTCCAGACAGAATGCGATCTCTTCATTAGGTAGGCACAGGGTGTCTGTTGCACTAAGATTATCGACTCATCCCGAACAGTGTCGCGTCCACGTCTATCGTCGTTCTTTTGCGAGAGCTGGAGGCTGCATGTGAACCCGCACTCGCCACTTTGACACGCACCACATGGACGACGCATGTGGATGTATCTGGCCAGTCCCCTTACGTGGGTGACCTCGTGCGTGCTCTGGATACCGTCGCAGAGGCTGTGCATCCCCTCGTCGAGAGCAAGAAGTACCTGCGGAACTTCTTCGATAAGGCAGCGAGGTGGGCAGTCTTCAATCCATGGGGAAGGCGTCACAAGCTAATTACCGCCCTAGCCTGATCCTAGCCCGTTTCACTCACGCGCTGGTGCGAAGCCACCCTCTAAAGGAGAATGGCGCAGAGCAGGTGCGCAGCATCATCATCGAACGTCACTGTTTTTGACCAGGGCGCTTAGCTACTCATCGATCTGTCTGTCTTGAAAGGCTGTCTATCGAAGCTGCCGGGCGAGAAATTGACGAGTTCGGGGTAAGCAATCAATTCGGCATGTTAGCGGCATGTGCATGGCTGCTGACTTCTGCGAGAGGTATACAAAGAGCATCACGAAGAGCACACAGAGACTGGAGGCTTTATTAAAAGTCATTGTGACGCCACAGGTCCGCACCTTTCATCCTCCTCTGATACATTTGTTGCTGACACTTCTAATGCAGGACCCTCCCGAAGGCTTCATCCTGAATTACACGCTGCTTATCGGCGACGCCTCTTATTCCAATTTCCAAAAGGCAAGTGGGGGCTGTTGTCATTGCAGCCGACCCTTCTAACTGCGCTCTTCTTCCCGCGATCAGATCCTCGACCTCAAGGGCACGCAACGGGCCGAGCAGAATGACCTTCTCGACTCGTTCGTAACCATCACGAGCACGAAGCCGGAGCTGGAACAGACGTCCTTCCTTTCCTCGCTTGACATGGACCCTCCCACGGCGCCACAGGCAGGCAGCATGACCAGCCCAGGTGGCAGCCGTGTCTCACTACCCAGCATGCTGGTTGGCGCCGCAGCATCGGGAGCTGTTGGGGCCGGCGAAGGCATTCTCGCCGCTCTCGGCTCGCCTCCCATCAGCGGCACGCCGTCGGGGTCTGAGACTCCACCGCGGGCTGACGCGCCGGCGAAGGTTTTCTCAGACTTCAGGCGATTTGTGAGCTTCGCGGTCAGGAGGGATGCTACTTAGTCTGCGAAGTTGAATACCGTGCCTCTTCAGACGTAGAGCGGAAGAATCGCGATGTGCATCTACAACAGTATTCTTACTCTCGGCCGCCGTGCCATTGCGGCAATGCCCCAGCTTCGATCTAACCCCGGTGTGCTACGGCTCTCGCCGTTTGGACTTTGACCGCACCCAAGACCATCGTACCATTCGTCTCGGTCTTTCAACATATCAAGCGTCACGACCAGTCTTGCCTTCGTCGAGAAGTGAGTGAAGTGAGTGAAGTAATGTACATTGAAATGCCACAAATGATTGTTGAATGAAGGGGGAGATGATTAAACACAAGCCGGCACATACATGCGCATACAGTATACAAGGTATCACGGTACAGCCCAGTAAAAATAAAGCTTGTATGATACACACCACTGTAGACGCCAACGAGGGACAGGAAGCACAGTGTATCGTGAAAAGTCCACGTAGGTCCATGTCAGTTGTCGGTTTGGAACGTTACGGTGTAGTCGGCCGTCCCAACCCAGGGGCGTACTTCGGCTCATCTGGCGGTGTCTGGTGGCCATGCGACGCCGCGTTCGACGATGCATTTGCTGAGTTTGAGCCAGGGAATGGAAGCACTGCGTAACCCCCAAGCAGTTTCTGCATGATGAATGGAGATGCGTAACTGGGTTGGGGCAATGGCGGGTGCGGAGGACGATGAAGGCCCGCGCTGCTCCTCCGACTGCCGGGTGCGCCCTCCTCTTCTTCGTCAGAGGAGTGCCTGAAGTGTATGTCGGACACGGTCACCGGCACGCTCTCTGTCGGAGATGCCGCGGGCGGGCGCGACGACCGATGTGGATGCAGGTGCATGGTATTAGAGGCGAAAGCAGAGGGTTGAGATGGCCCCGCTGACGGAGGGTTCGGGATGGGCTGAGAGCGGTATTGGGTTTGCACGCGAAGCTCGGGAAGTTCCATTGGCATGAGGGGGTTAGTCGGCGCGTCAGGCGATGGCCCCGGAGAGGCAGGTGGCGAATGTGGGATCCGAGGGAGCGGGCGGATAGGCGAGGTAGGGCTGTATAGGGATAGGTGACGCGCTGAGCGCGGGGGGGAGTCCCTTTCGGGCGAATGCCGTCGGGACGGAATGCCTAACGATGAGTTCCTGTGGTACTGTAGGGCGAACGGAAGGGAGATAGGGCGGGTGGGGGCAAAGCTCATCTCACTAAAACGACGAATGCGGGCGCCCATGGAAGAGGATGAAGAGGTGGCAATGCTGGGCACCCTGCGCCCATCGCCGAGCGACGACTCGCGCGAGGACGTAGAGATGTCCAGAAAGGAATATGAAGGTTGGCGGTGAGGAACCTCTGTAGCTACAGGAGTGCTGGAAATGATGTTGAACCGGGGAGGGAGAGGCAGTGAGAGCACCGGCAAAGAGTTCTCTGTGTTCGAGGCTCGAGCTTCGCTTGGAGTATTCTGGTGGGCAAAAGGATGAGGCCGCCCCTCGCTATTTTGCCGAACGCGCGCTGCGAAGTCGACGTGAAACGGGCTGTGTTCTCGGACGCCGACGTACACACCATCGGACGTAGAAATGTCCTGCATGAGAGCCCCACGGCTTGTTTCGCGTACATGGTTGTTGTGGGTACGCCCGGCCAAAGATACTGTGGGACTGCGAGGTAGCTCCTGCACGCTTCCTCGTAAAGAGGTGTGATCTTGCACCGGCAGTTCGAGTGTGAAGCTAAGACTGCCACCGCTTGGATCCCGCGCTATGGATTTCGATTTGTCCAGTGTCTTTCCTTCCGGATCTTCTGTCCCCGGTGCAATGTCTAGCACGCCTGAGAGATCGCTGCCAGACGTCGACGCAAACATACGCCTCCGATGAAGGATGTTCATCCGTCGTCGCCGTCGCCACGTACAGAACAGCAGGATACATAGAACCAGGAAGCCAAGAGAGGCGGCAACGGCGATGGCAGCGATGGTTCCTCGTGGCATACCGGAGGTCTTGGATGAACCGCTGTAAACGATTAAGTTCTTGATTGCGATGCGCTGGATTGGGTGACACTTACGGCTCGTCGTAAGGGCCAGAAAGGCTGGTGATGTTAAGGGCGCCGATGGTCAGTTGGCGGTCTTCACGGTTGGTGATGGTCAGGGTGTGGGGGATGGAACGGTCAAGGCCACCTTGGAAAAACAACGCGGCAGGCTCCTTGAAGGATGACTGTCCGGACAGGATCACAGTGTCGTTATCTAATTGGACGGAATAATGGCCTGCCGTGATATCACGCAGTCCATTTACCGAAACTGCTGAACCTGACATGTGCACGAGGCAGAGACCGGCGTGAGCTGCCTGCGGTAAATTTATGAGAGACCCATCACGCGGGAAGACGCACCAGTGAAGTTGTAGGAAACCCAGTCACCCGCGTTGCTCGACGTATGGAACGTGGTGTCTTCTGGGGAGACAGAGAGGACCTCTTGGAAAGACCATTGTCCGACGAAGGCGAGGTTTGTATCTTCTACGATATTGGTTGCGACGGTACAGCTGATAGAGCGGCCGGCGGGTCAGTCTCCGGGCATGGCGGAGCGCGCCCATCACGAGAAAAGTCCGGATACATACTTGGAAGATTCTGTGGACACAGTTATGACTGCGTTGTCGATCGCTATCAAAGAAGATGTCGAATTGGTGGGATTGTGAAAGATGAGAGAGAGCGTGTGATTTCTCTGCGCTAGCTGCTCATACGAGGCCAGAAGTGTCGGGTCGTCGGAAAAGGAGGATATGGAAGAGTTTGTTTGGCCATCAAGGACGAGATCGTACGTGGCGGCGGTGATGTTTCCGAATAGCTGGATGGCAGTGCCTTCGGTAGAGTGAGCCGGGCGCTGCATGATAGAGGGAGCGCTGAACACTCACCAAACCACTGGATGGAGAACGCCGCCTGGTCGAGGGACGTTATGTGAAGGCTTGTACCTTCTCCGACCTCGCCGAGGGGGTTCGCAAACCCAGTCTCTGTGAAGTACGGGTTCCAGCCTGCGAGAAGGTCCGGTGCAGCAAGTGTGTCGGGGAATGGAAAGAAAGAGAGAACGGGGGAGGTGTCATCAATGAGCAATTGGAAGGTGTCTGCCATGCATGCTACAAGCACGACCAGCGGGCGACGGGGAGGAGAAGAGGTAAGAGAGTCCCCGGTGAGAAGGGTAACGTTAATAAGGACCGGAGAAGGTGAGAAAAGGCGCCAGCGACAAAACGAGGCGCGAAGTCGGGTCGGCAGAGGGGACAAATCACGACAGAATCGATGCGGAAGACATGTCAAACGGGCCAAGAAACGAGCAAGGCGCTCGCGGACACCACCATCAAACAATACTCCGTTGGGCGTGAGCAACGCGCTGCAGTTCCTGGCCTTCCGGGCGGGAGACACTCAAAATGCAAAATATTCTAATTCAGTAGGACTGCCTCCGCCAATCGCGCTCAGGCTGCGGTTGCCTCCACCGTCAATTTATTGAAAATACGCCTTTTTACAAGGCGTCGCGATCCCGCGGCGCTAGATGACGGTGCAAGGCCGCTGGAGAGGCGCTGTCACCTGCGCCACTATCGATAACCCCACTGACCGTGGCTGCCGGGTCCAACAGACCTATAGCAGCTACACTGGTGCACCTGTTCTTCAGAACAACTATTTTCTGATGATACCATAAGCTCAAGCTACGCAGACTAGTGCACCTGCATCTTTCGGCGACCGCGCGACTCGTGCACGCACCACCCCTCGTATGCCGCTCCCATCAAATCTGTTGCCTAGTACCATTTGGTTGGCGCCGCCCCCGTGGACGGCGACCCGGAGGGCTCGATCCCCTGTGAATCTCTGATCCGATCCCTAAATTGGTGTTTGGGAGGCTGTTGCCGATTGAATTCTGTAAGTATAGCAGCTACGATGACGCTCTTTGTGCCGACCAACGCTCGAGCATAGCTAGTCCTGATCAAAAGAAATATCTACTGCCCACGAAGCATGTGCTTCGGCTTCTGGCATCCATCGGCAACAAGAGGGATGCGCACTGGATCAGTGCGTGCGTACTACATATAGCACGCACGCACGCATGTCTGCCTGACGATATTCATCAACAGTATTCTGGACTTTCCATCAGCCTTCACCAGGTCCAGCACTGCCCTTCTGCTACGGGCGGAGGTAGTGTAGAGTTCAATCGGCAGAAAGAACCTGCCTTGATCGTCGAGGTCACTCCCGCTCGCCTTCAAGTCTCAATACCGTAGGTCCGAAGGTCGCTCAGATTTCGATGCCAGTGATATTGACCCGGAAACGTTAGTCTCCGTGGCTGACCTTAATACACAGAAGACAGTCGTTCTGTTCTGTCGGAAACGCATTTTCCCCCAGCTGCAGGATTCCTCCGCGCCATCGGACATCATGTCTTTCTTCTGCTGGCAGCTCTAATCGATGCCATAGAAGATGCTTTCGTTATTCAGGAGGACGAGGAGGACTTCCGCTCGTTCGATTGTCGTAAGGTACGCTGCGCCTCTGCGCGATCGAAGTACACAGCAGCAGGAAATACCTCTAATTGAGGTACGGACTCCTGTATGCAGATCGGTGGCCGGTCCTCAAGTTCTGTCAACCAAAAAAATGCAGTCAGGGTCCCCGCCTGGACCGAGAGACTTCGATCGCGATCCATTTCCAAAAGTATTACTATCAATTTCGGCACGACAGCGGCAATGACAGCATCGAGCTCGCCCTGATACTGCAACGAGGCTGACGAGCGGCACCTCTGCGCAGTCGCCGGCGGTCGTGTTACAGTAACGGAGCGCGTATACGAAACTGCGCGGGTGTGCATTCAACTCGCATCAATTTCCGAGTCGGCAGCCCCACGGCACCCATTAGTACTGTACGGCGTACGCACACAATCACAAGCCTGCTCAGTGCTGACTGAAAGGCCTGCATCAAGCACATGCACGTGGTAGCCCCTTTTCGTGATAGGACTAAGGAATGATATCGCTCCGATGGCCATGCGGCGGCAACCATTAATCGCGACCACGTATAGACGCAATTGAGGCGGCCCTTCAACGAGCTACCAGTCGGGATGAACGCGAGCGACCCCCGATGGCACCGCTCGCCTCTGGACATCTAGTACAAATTCCATAACCTGAGTTGCACGCAGTAATCTTGTTAGCCTTGAGACTGATGTCCCGGATCTCGGCAGCACACTCACAGAGTCTCACAGGCTTAATGGGCATTTCGGGGCGCTCAGCTCTTCTTTTATTCTGGCACACGCGGGCGCAGATCGGGTTCGTTGGTGCTGTCAAACTCTGATCACCGCGACTTATAGGCGCGCAGCGGTTAAGTTGTGAATTGCTCGGATTAGGGACCCATCGGCTGAGGTTTGCCTGGTACTACTGTAGAACCTCTTGAATAGCACTATGGTTTGAATGCCAAAGCATACTGGAGTGCGTACCGGTGAAGCTTTCTCGCGATGAAGGGCCCGCCCATAGTAACCGTCGTCTCGTCTTCGTCGCCAGAGTGGACTCAGCCCGTGCGAAGCTAATGCGCAGACAAAAAGGCCCCGAAGATCCCCCCGACAGCACGCCGGTTGCAGGGAGACCCGGACGAGAGGCTGCAGATGACGCACCGTCTTCCTTGAAACCATCCAGGTACCAGACGCACTGCGTCCACACTCGCCGTCGTAAAGTGGGTCCCGTTTGGGTGCAGTATGCCTGCGTCTGGGAACTCCAGGACAGGAGATGGTCACCGACTGGATGACGCGCGTGAGATCGGTGCCTCGCAGGGTGCGGCGGGTGATGACATGGACAACTTGTCAGGCAGCAGCGGTGACAGACGTATCGGGCCGCCGAGCGGGGTGCCATGCATAACGAGGCTAGAGCGGCGAATGCAAAGATGAAGTAGTCTCCACGGATGCCCAACTGACAACTCACCAACAGAAGATAGTCGTTCTAGAGGTGTCAACACTTGGTGATATGTACTCGCAACGCGATGTGCGCAGGATTGCCGTAAGCCGCTCGAGTGTTGTACCGTCTCATGAGCAGTGGCAGATGCCTCAGGGTTGTGATGGCGGCGGTGGCGGAAACGCGGCAGTGAGCATAAAGGGCTTCGATGATGCAACATAACGTACGATAGTGTTCACAGTACAGACTCGGGTTGCTGCCAGGTAAAGCAGAACTGATAGACGTCGATGCAGTAGGGCGAGAAGTTAAGTTCCGCGTTTGTCGGAAAAGTACTTCAAAGTCGTCTTCAAGGACGTGAGACGTCATTCGCGATCGAGTGGGCTGGGCGACCAATGCGGCATCAGGGAGTCCCACCGCGATCCAGTGTTCAGTGTGAATAGAAACATACCTCCTGTCGCGAGTCGCCTGTGCGAGACTGACCGCTCGCGGCGAAGAGGCGCTGTCCTGGATATGCCGGGAGATGTAAATCGCGCGGGCAAGAGGCGTGATGACATGCTCTATTCCAAGCGATGACTCGGCCACTGGAAGGTCAGTGGGCCGTTCGCCACAACGCGAACGGCGGTCTCACATATCAGAAAGCTGAAACCTCTCCACATATAGACGGGGAGGGGAGAGGGGCTTGGACCGTGCATTCATGGATGATGCCCTATACTTTCTCTATGACGAGGATCACCGTGGCCATATTACCTCCTGTGCGGTGCATCGGTCGATATTTAGGCTTGTCAGTGTTCTTCACTATGTGATACCTTCGCCAAAGTCATGTGATTCGACCTCGAGGACGACGGCCTACCCGCGACTTCCGGTGATAGCGTGTACTTCGTACTTCAGAGGCGGCAGCCTGAGGAAGATCATCTTGGTCTTGCGGCTTATAACGGCTGGGTATAATCGTGACAAGCACTGTCATCAGAAGCTAGCCATCGGTCGGTCATCGCATACATACGCTGAGCCAGCTCAAGCTGAAGTCTTGTAGATTGAGGCCGGATGTCGCGACCGGGTATTGTTGAGCGGATGCGCAAATGACTGTCTCGTGAGCGTGAAGCAGGGGTATCAAGTACAAGGATGAGCTATGGATACATCATGCGGGGGAATCAGACATAAGAAAAAAAATACCGCAAACGCCGCAGCCAAGACAATGACGAGACGAGGCTACGAGCGCAGACGAGCTAGTGTGTCCTTGAAGTGCTTCTCTAGCTTAGTCGCATGCTTCCACCATATCGATTCTTCCGCATTGTAGAAGCGGCAGTTCTCGAAGATGAGCTGCGCATCGTCGGTGAATGTCTCCAAGCTCGTATACTGCCCGTCGTCAAGCTTCTTCTCCAGCGTGCTCAGGTCTGCAATAGCACATCCATGAGCTAAGCAGCGGTCGAAAGAAAAGGAAGGAGAGCGACGCACCCATCGGCTGATCAATTACGTCGTAGTAATCCGGTACTTCTGCTCTGTTGACAGGCGTCTGGAAAGGCCAAGCGGACGGATGCGTCTGCATTTCGGACAGCAGACGAGACATGATGCTCCGCTCGGTGTTCTTTGTCACGGGCCTTCGGTCCCTGCGCGACGAGGCAGGATGAATGGGCTGTACCACCGGACGGCGGGTAGGGCTACTACTTACTCAGTCATGTCAGGTGTCCACCCGCTCTCTTCTGCAGACGAGCAGTAAGTACGGAGGGTTCGAAGCAATTGCGGGGAAACGCACTTAATCCGGGGATATCGTGTGGATTCAATATTACGCCTTCCCCCCTTCCACTTTGGAACTGAGCGAGCCCATCATACACTATATGGCTCTTCGACATTTGGCGGATCTTTGCCAATATTGCCTCGCGCTGCTGAGCAAGCATGTCCTTTGTGGCGAGGTAGTCAACGTTTCGCAGTAGTGTGCACTGCATGATTGTGCCGCCCTCGTAGTCTTTGATATAGCCTGCCCACACGGAGCGATCAAGGGTTATCTCCTTCGAGAATCCCTGCTTCTTGAAGTACCCGACAGCGAAGTTGTCGGCGTATGTCAGGAAATACATCATGTCAGGATAGATGTTTCGTATGTGTGCTTTGAAGTGGTCCATGAGCATGCCTCCGTAGCCCTACAAAATACGGCGGTCAGCAGAGGCTTAGGGCTCCGCGTCAAAACAAACCTTCTCTTGAGCGACCGACGCTGTTGCGAAGAACACGATCTCCGCGAAACCCCGATGCGGAAACGGTCTGTAGCAGATACCGCCGACGACCTTGTAACCGCGTTTGCAGATGGCGAGACATTTGGAGTTAGAGTCAAACACGAGACGGGCGATGTATTCGCGCGGCATGACGGGAAGCTGTTTCCGAAACAGCGTCTTGAGATTGGTCAGAATCACGAGAGACCGCGGCTGGCCGTCGTTCTCGACCGGTAGGACTTGGATGAGCCCGCGGCGCAGCTCCACCGCCGATGGCTTTTCCGGCTTGATTGGAGGCTGTCAATGGCGACCGAAATGTCAGCTATATAAATGGTGGTAAGAGTGTAACCCTCGTACCGCCGACGTAGCTGCGCTGCTGTCCACGGTTACGCCCGTCGCCAGCCGGTCCAACTGGCCCTCGTCCATTTGCTCCTCCATCTTGACGGTGCGCTCGTGTCCGTTCATGGGTGATATCTCGCCATTCATCACCGCCTGCACTTCACCCGTCGGCGGTGCGATCGATGTCGGGGCCGTGTGCGCTTTCGACTTCTTGCTCGATGTCTTCTTCCCGCTACGGCGACCAGGGGGCACACGCCCATTCTCTGGACGGTTCATCGCGGAGTGATTCAAACGCGCTGTCAGGGCCAGAGGTTGCTCTTCCTCCTCCTCTTCGTCCTCGGATATGCGGCGCCTTTTGGCCAGCGGCGGGCCGTCCTCGTCGCTGAATTGAGACGAGGTAGGCGAAAGAAGAGGTTTGTCTGAGGAGGACAAAGCTTTGTACATCGCGATAAAAGGACCGCGGGTAAGGTTTGTGATCAGTGTGTTTGCCGCGTGGCAGTGAACCAAGGAACTTACCGGGCGACGCCACTGGCTCTGTGAGAGGACTAGCGGGCGCAACGGGAAGTCGCATCTCATCTTTAAGCGCGGCAACCTGGGCGTCGGAATACGCAAAATCCAACAGCTTCCCTGTAGCCTGCCGGTAATACTAACAGGTAAGTCTAGAGGATAACAGGGCATTGAAACTCCGCACCTGCCAAGGGGTAAAGGTGTGTTCGGTTCGGAAGACGGAACGGCATTTGCTTGAACAAACATGGGGACGGAGATTGGCGGACGTACCTCGAGATGCTCGTCTAGGCTGAGAGCTACCCGGACGCGCCGCTCGAACTCATCATGGTCCAGTTCTGCCTCGTTGGCACCGTGTTGCCTTGGTTCGTGTCCGCAGTCGCACAGTTGGAGATAATCCACGGGCCCGTCGTCATCGTCGGACCCGTATCCGGCGAGGTCGGTCAGATAATTATCCGTCTCTCGGTCATCGCGGACGAGTTCGAGGGATGAGGAAGGGTGCAGGCCGGTGCAGTCAGTGCACAGGGAACAATGAATATAGCGGGATATTTTGAGGGAGATATGGTCGTCTGAGAGCTTTGCGCGGTTGTTTGATGCGGGGTAGAGGACCTTCATGGTTGATGGAAGGAGGTAATTTCGGAGGTGCACTGGCAACGGACCAAACCCACGTGCTCCTCATCTAATCTTATCGCCGTCAACTCAGTGGCTCCCGTCGCCATCTTCGCTCTCGCCTGTGCGCTCTCGTCGCCCGTCGTGGCACTCTACACGGTCAGCCCTTGTTTACTGAACATACCAGCGTGCTCATGGCGAAGTTCTAGACACACGTTTATTCCTTTTGATGGAGCGGAAATAGCGTGCGAGCTTCGACGTTTCTTTCCTTCCGCATGCCATAGTCGCCATGCACCTCCCTCCCTCCTTGCAGGCGCCGCCCGGCTGTCGCACTCGCAGCGGCATGGTAGCTGCCCTGCCTATGCTCACCTGTTTCTTCCTTCTTTTTTCTGTCGCCCGCGCCTCCTCATGGATCGAATACCCCTCCGACGGCATCGCAACCATGACCCACTACGAGATGCCTCGGGACTATATCGCATCCTGCGGGTGCACCGGCGATAGCACGCACTACCCTACCGCCGCACTCAATCAAAACGCATTCGGAAGCAGCACCGCGTACGGCCCGTCGTGCGGACGCTGTTTCAAGTTGTCGCTGCTCAATACTTTTCTGTCGGACCCTCCATTCTACCCGCCTTCCCCAAAGAGCATCGTGGTCAAAGTCACCGACCTCTGCCCATTGAGCACGACAGGATGGTGTAATGCGACGACGAGCGGGCCCAATGCGTTCGTTCCTCTACTTACTCTTTTGTCTGGTGCACGAATTGACTGGAATACGTTCTCCATCCCTTCAGTGCCGGAAATTATCTAAATTTTGACTTGTCCTTTCCTTCACAAGCCATCCCCGACGACTTCTTCCCATCTAATGAGTCGTACTATGGTGAGTGTGACATGCTGTGCCTACCTTCCAATAAAACTCACTTTACTACCAGGTTACACGGTCAATACTTCCAACAACGCTAGCGTGTCTTATCTCCGTCTCACAAGCGATATTCTCTAGGACTTCGGGGTCTGGAATGTCACCTATGAAAGTGTCTCCTGCGCGTCCAACTGGGCAGGCTCCAAGGATGCGTCCGCGCTCGGGAGCGTGCCAGCATTGGAAGATGGTGCATGTTGTCCTGCGGACCCTATGGTATGAGCTTTGCCTCCATTTGTTGGTACCATTCTCACATCGTATAGGGTACCACCCTCGACACATGTCCCTCGTTCTCTGACCAGAACGGTATACCGTGCGTATTTTCCGCTTCCCGGACCATTCAATGAATCATTCATGACTTACGCACTCTCCACTCTCGAAGACCCAACACATCTTCCACTAGTTCGTCAGGAAGCATCCACTACCCAGCGCCTGTTACTTTTTGGTCATTCACATTTACCTCCATCTGCTTGATCTATGCTTTCACCGTTTTGTTCGTATCTAAATAGACTTGGCTCGCATCGGGAAGATTGCCCAAGAGGAGATTGCCTTCAGTTTATACCACATTCTCAATTATTCTTGATTTATGCTGAGAACATGTACGTACGAAAACGAGCGGGATAGCAGCAGCCCCAGTAATAAATAATATGTGTACATCTTCCCCGGTCCGTATGCAACGACCCTCGTGTGCAACATGACGAGATCAATACGTGCGCTTACTTCTCCAAATCATCAACCCGCCTGTAATGGCCCCGAGACCGCTGCCTGTACGCTCTGTACTGGCGCGCCACCCACCGGTGGCCGCCCACTGCAACAAACATCGCTGTCGGGACGACAACAACGATGGCGCCGACTATCAGCCAGCGTGTTGTCGAGATCACGATCTTTGGCTCGATGACCTCCTCGGTGCTCAAGGGCTGGGTCTCTGCTGGGGGAGCGACCGCGGGCGGCAGGGAGGGCATGCCGGTCGCAGGGCCAAAGGCAGGCTCGTCGAGGTCTTCGAGGTCCTGTGTAATAACACGTTTTATTCGCATGATGGCATTTACATAGATAGGACGCCGACTAGAGCTCAGCGTGGGTAGGTACCTCAGGATCAACAGGAATCTGAAGGGTGGTGTTGGTCAATGGTCGAGCAAGTATAGTCGAGGATACTGACCTCGCCCGATTCCACAATGACAACGTCTTCCACGGGCTTGTCGTTCCTGCCCTTCGCGACGTCCTCTGAAATGAAGATTAGCCTGAGTTCGAGATGCAGGAAGTACAGTGCGTACCGATCTTGGTGATGATATCATAGCCCTCAAGGACTTCGCCGAATACGACCTGCGAAACTGTGAGCCCCAGTTAGCATTCACAAGCATGCGACTTACGTGCTTCCCATCCAGCCAGCTAGTCACAACAGTGGTGATGAACTTCACAGAAATTAGAATTCGTCCCCAAGGTTGGCCTGATTTTTACTCACAAATTGAGAACCTGCAACCGCGGCCGAGGGTCAGAAGTCGAAGGATGATTACGGTATGTGTGACCCACCGTTAGTATCCTTGCCAGCGTTCGCCATGGACAACAAGCCGGGCTTGGTGTGCTTAAGTTTGCTGGCGGGAGTATTCAGTCAGGAGTAGAAGATACAAATGAAATCAATACGCACAAGTTCTCGTCGGCGAACTTGTCTCCATAGATAGACTGTTGAGGCGCTCGCATCAGTGTGAAGCCTATTAAATGTCCACAACGCGCATACCTTCCCGCCAGTACCGTCACCACGAGCTACGCAGAACCCCAGCTAAGAACAGCGACACAACAACATACGAGCAGTCCACATACTGAAGTCACCACCCTGGATCCTATTGTGTGATGGTCGGTAAGCGCCATCTCCCGCTGCTCCTGTTAAGAGCAAACTCACATGAAGTTTTTGATGACACGATGGAACTTAGAGCCCTTGTATCCAAAACCGAGCTCCGTTCCGTCCTTCTTCACACCCGTAGCCAGTGCGCGGAAGTTCTCCGCGGTTTTGGGGACCGTCTGCGTTGTCAAGCAATGCGGTCAGTCCCACTGCTCCCAACAGCCTGCGAAGAAGCCGTACACCACCATAGAGACCAAGCACGACTGAACGGGGGCGAGAAGCGAACACGTCAACGCCGATTGCGGACCGGGCTGAACTATAGACACATACCGCGACCTAGGTTCTCCTCGCCATGCTTGATGTCGAAGTAAACCTTGTTGGTGATCTTGGGACCACGGGCAGCCTCTACCGACTGTGCGCAGAAGACCGCAGCGAAAGTGGCAATCGCGACGAAGAGAGAAACCCGCAACAACATGGTAACGGGAGAAATGAGAGTTACAGGGACTGACAAACGCGAACTCTTTGAATGTCGACGTGGCGGCCGGCGAATGCCGACGACCCGGACACGTATCGAAGGACCAAGATATATTCCATTAGCTACGCGGCCTCTTAATGATATGTCAAGTAAGTACGTTGGTACTGGCTGTACATGCATGGCACCAAGGTGAAGATACAGCATTAGTGATTAGCGTCCGCGCGTGAGTGTAGTAAACATATAATATGATGCATTCCCAAACTACCGCTTGCGTTTGCGGGGAGGATTTGCCCTTCTGGCAGGGCGGGCCGGAACAGGCATAGGTATAGGTGGGGGTGCTGGGACGAACGCGTGCATGGCAGCCGGTGCAGGTGCATATACGGGTGCGGGGCCGGCTTGGGCAAGCCCGGCCATAGCAGGTAGCGGTGGTCCTGGAACTTGAAACAATGGCATATGCACTGCGTTATGCAGTGCTGCACGATCCCGCCGGACGCGGGCTGCAAGAGCGTCCCTCTGAGCAAGAGCTGCGCGCGCTGCGCGCTGTCTCTGGTCATGATGGCGATGCAACAGCGCCGCGTGCTGGGGTAAAGGATGTGCGCCAGCAGCGAGCTGACCCGGGAGTCCTTGGTATTGATACATGGCTGCTCCATGGATGTGCTGTATGATTGGAGGGTTTCCGGGATGGGGTTGGACGGGGGCCGGCGGGGCCGGCGGCAGGTCCACCTTGATATCATCCTCGTCCACGTCAGGATGCTCGAGCTTGTACTGTTCAAGGGCTTTCTTCGCGGCAACTGTCACCTAAAAAGCAATTGCGGGTCAGCGAATGCCGCTATGGAGATCATCGACAACCGACCTCGTCAGCATGTCTTTGCTCAACAGCATCCCAGAGAGGACATTTGCTTGAACTCGAACTCGCAACAGGCTGTCCAGGAACTTGCACACGAGAATTCTGCCCAAAATTTCATTAGAATGCCGCGCATATAACGTCATAATCGCAACCTACATGCTCAAAGTGCTCATAGCCGACGATGAGTTGACGGCAGACGTAGCAAGAAAGCGCTGAGCAGTTAGGACACGTCATTTTATTGCACTACAAGGAACATAAGCGAGTCTGTATTAGAGATTGGAGACAGAGACGCACCCCGTATTCCTTGATAAACGCTTTCAAAACATAGTTTAGGACAGCAGCGCGACTACTCAGCCTGAGGACAAACCTTTCTGGCACTTTGGACAGTTCCGCATCAGAGCACGGGCTAGGAAGAAGGATAAGAATGGGGAGACAGTAAAGGTTAACCCACCCACTCATAGCTTCCTCGACCGCATGCTTTCCGTCTAACTTCTTGTCCTCTTCCACTTCTGCAACGAGCCTTGAGCATACCATTTCCACAGCCTATGTGCTGCTTACCTTCACAACTCTTTGGTAGATGATCCTGGGCGAGGAATCGTAAATTCAACGCCCTTCAAAAAAGCGCGGGTAAAAGCGACAGACCTCTTTCTTGCATTTCCGGCAACTGACCTTGCCACACTCCTCATTTTGGCACCGAAAGAGTTTGTCGACCTCGATATCGACATCCATGACGACCCTGTACTCGCAGAACGGGCACTCCTCGAGACCCTCCAGGGCAGCAGCCTCCAGATCGCGCCGCTGGCGCACGCGCTCGTAAAGCCCAAGCAGTTTCACAGGTAGAATGCGACGAAGCTCGGAGTCGGGGAAATTGAGTTTGCACCCAGATGCGTCCATGCACGGAAGATCGGGCTTTTGCTCGCCAAGCCTGGTAGACGCATATGTCGTCACGCAAGATCCGCAGAAGAGGTGAGCCTCAGGACATTGAATCATCTTGTCCTGCGGCTTATGTGAAACGCATGTCAGAGCATAGTGAAAATGTGCTTACAAAAGCATACGTCGCGAAGCAGCAACCGCATTCGATACCGTCGCCAGTGTCTTCGTACTCTTGCTCATTTATCTCTTCCGCGAGCTTCTGATCTCGCTCCGTCGCATCTTCTCTCAGCTTCTCCAGCAGCCATTCCCTTTCTCGATCAAACTCATCGTCCTGAAGTTCCGGCTTGGCTTTCCCTTTGCCCTTGCGCTTTGCCGTCGACTGTAGTTGAGTGGTACTCTCTACAGCCGTATCCTCTTTCATAAGAAAAAGATGCGTGGGCGCGTAAAATCCCTCGTGCATGGCCAACGTCTCGGAGATATGATCACGTTGGATAAGTGGGAAATCCAGACGTAGTTGGTCCTGTTTGCGCGTCAATACGATTCGCTTCGCATGACTGTAGTGACTTACAACTGCGACGTCTCGATACCAGGGTCCCCCCTGGTATTCCCTATCGGTCCGCGAGTAATCGACACCAGTGCTCGCGGATCCGGCGTTCACCATGCTATCCGACGCCTTTCCTTTGCCCTTGTCGGGCAAGTCTCTCGGGTATGTCGGATCTTCGAACAACGTGTGCAAGACAGCACCAACCAGATCATCGGGGTGACTGGCTTCCAAACGGTCAAGAAGCTCGAACACATGGGCCGCATGAACGTCAGGAACAACCTCGCAGACCTGCGCGACATAGCGCTCATACAGCGCTTGAGGATCTTCAGGAAGAACCTCCTCCTCAACCGAGGCTGGGATGGGAGAGGATACTCGCGGTGGCGTTGAACGGCGGTGAGGAGTAATCTCCACGACCGACTCAAAAGACCTGCAGATGGACTTGGCGGAAGAGTCAGCCTCGCAACGGGGAGGTGTTATATCGCGTGGCGGGGTAGGCAGCTGCTCTTGCTCGATACTGAGGCTGCGCATAGGTGCCTTTCCTTTGGGAGAGGTAGATGATTCGATACTGCTGAACAACAGTTATAGACGATAACAAGGCACAACATAGACCGTAAACACACCTGGGTAGTCGGACGGGCCGTCTCGCGTGCGCACCACGCGCGGATCCTGGAGCTTTCGACGAGCCAGCCTGCGGTTGTGCCGCTACCCTGCGCCTCTTGCGTGACAGAGAACTCTCATCCGAGGAGTCAGACAGCTCTATGACTTCATGCTCGTCGAAGTCTGGAAGGAAAAGCGGGGAGCGTTTGCGTCGAATCTGTCTTGCAATTCGTAGTTGCAGTTCCGGCTCGGGTGAGGAAGAGAGATCGATGACTTCGACCATGATGAGAGACAAGGAGAGTGAGCGCCCGGCTGGCTGCGCCTATGTTGATGAGAACGAGTGGTCGACACGAGGCCTCTTATTCCCCGTGCGAGAGACTTGCGAGGCTAGATAGAGCTACAGCTTTATCGAATGGCGAGGAGGATACGGAAAGTGGACGGTAGCGCTTTGTGTAGTGGGATGCTGGGTTAAGGTGAGGACGCAAAGGGGCTCAATAATGAGGCTGGCGCCTACGCGCGCGTGACCGTGTTTCGTCGTCTAGCGGCAGTGCTACTCTAGCGGCTTGTCCCACAGATAGCCTTGTTACATATTAGAAGTGCGTTCAATATATTCTCATAATGAAACCCTACTAAATTTTCGCCATCTTCTCGAAGAGCTGGTTACAGGTGCAAGTGAAGGAAGGTCAAGCATCGTGGTTTGGGAAAGGATGCAATCATCCTTTGCGCGGTAAGTAACTTCAACATCGGGAACGATGGAAGTGCTTACTAGGTGGCGACCGCGCAACGGCCACGCCCAAGCATCGCAATGTGGGGACTCACTCTGATCAGAACAAAGAGATTGCTACCACGCGTGTGGAAGAACAATGTCACGACGTTGACGGCCATGACCACGTCCACAAGCCTTGCATCCGCGACATGCCGAACCATAAGAGAGGGAACAGAGCAAAACACGTCCTCGCCCCACCTTCTGCATTGTTTACCATTCTCCACCCACTTGGGATCCTAAGAAGATCATGGCGACGTCGCAGCCGCAAAACATTTCGTTCGAGAAAGAGCTTCATGCTGTCCTGGATGGGCACGTCATCATTGTGGCACCCGTGAACGGCGGCGAGATCACCAAGATTGAGGCGCAGCTTGGAAGCGCCCCAGCGAGAATCAAGAGGAAGGCCTTGATATCCCCCGAATGCAGTGCGTAACCACGAAGTCTTCGTTAGGCTCTTTCCGTTAGGCTCTTCGGGTTGACATCCCTCGCCACAGGGAAATCCCTACTGCAACCATCCGACGTCGACGAGGCATCGAACAAGAGACGCAAGACGACGCTACATGCCACGAAGGACGGCAAGCGCGTCGTGAGCCGTACTCCCCGCAGTGGTATGCTGCCACAGGAGTCAGCAACCCCGAGCGCCATGCAAGCTTCCTCGACGCGGCAACGCCGCCCTGAAGGCACCATTGGTGAGCCAACTTTAAGCTTCATTGTGAATCAAAGCAGAAATGACGCGATTTGTATCCCTAGCCAGGCGCCAAATGGCTACCCGGGAGAGGTATAAAGCACTGGGCAGGCGGAAATCGGAACGCCTTGTCAACAAGGCGGAAGGAGGACCTGACGCAAGCGAGAATACGGCCCCACTTTCATCGACCGAATCGCAAGCCAAGGCCAAATCGCGAGCCAAGGCCAGTCCTGCGACGAAGGCAGGTGTAAACACAAGCTCGTCAGGGACTGCTTCTTCCTCGTATTCGGCCGCATCCGGGCGGAGAGCCTCAGGAGCAACAGTCTCCCCCGAGGCGCAGGCAGGCGCTGGGCCTGATGAGCAGAGGCTCACCGCCATGAAGAAGGGAGAGTGGAAAGCCACGCTCGAGCCCGGTGCGCACCGCGTTGCGGTCCCAACAACTCCTCTATCGAGTGCCAACGGGCCAACCTCCACGGTGGTCCTCTCGTCGGCTCGTATTTTGTCTCACGCTTTAACGAACGGGTGGAGGCCCGGGCGTGTGACCGCCAGTGCAGATGTTTCGGAGGTGCGGGAGGACGTGTCAGTGTGGAACGCGCTCAGCTAGAGTTTGAGCGATAAGCCATGCGTTTGTAGTACTTATTCTGTTTGTTTCCAAAGCAAATTAGTGACTAGCGTACGGTGGTTGCCAGTAACTCAGTCTGGATATATACTTGATGTCCGTCTGCCTTGTACTGTGCAAACCATACCGTCATAGGCCACGACCGAACAACTTCCTTCAGCCTTTCCTTTCCATCGACACATCAAAGTTTATCAGCCTTTGCGCAGCATGCGCAACAGGAACTGTATCTGGAACTCCAGGCTATGATAGGCTACCTTACTCGCCACAATAAATACTGTTACATATATCAGGATTGTACAACATGTCACGCAGTACTCATGTGTTTCCGGCCCTCTGTATCACCTGCTGAAGTACCTCAGTGAAGTCAGCACCCTTCTCTATGTCGGAATCAAGACGTAGACGAGGCGAAAGATCGTCAGAGTGTACGCTGTAAATCGGTGGTGGTTTCCGCGGAACCCGGGATCGAGATCCTTCGTCGACGCTCTCTTTGGGATCCGCGAAGGGCGGCGGAGGCAAGGGAAAGCTTGACAGGGAAAAGCTTGCCGCCGGCGAGTAGAACGACGAGCCGGTCGTGGGTTGAGAGCGGAAGGGGTCTTTTGTTATGTCGAACACTGCGCAGTTACTGTCCGAGCGGGAGTTCGGAGCCGTAACAATGGGGGCCATGTAAACGCGCGTCGTCACGATGTTGTCATGGTAGGATCGATGGAGGCTGCACAGAACAATTATGAGGGTTGGGTAAATTCCCTGTCGAACCTCTTTAGCTGTGTCCACTGAGCCAAACGGCAGAACGACTCACAATTAGCTGGGGGACGGTGTCATCGAAAACCACGAATGCGAGGCTTTTGATTGTTGCATAGTTGCCAGACGTCCGATCCATGATCAGATATGCCAACTTCGATAAAGCGAGGGTTCCATTCATCGTTCACATTTGAATGGATGCGAGACGCTGCTTACCCAAATGCCACAGTACAAGGCACCGGACTCCACGAGCAGCGTCAGAATGGCTTGTGTACGATCCCTTCCGACCTTGACATTGTAAGTCGCAGAAGCTCGATAATGCACCCTACAGCAAGGAACGTATCAACACATGCCAAAAACACCACTAGCGGAAAGCAAAGCCTACCAGGTGCGGTAGCTGATGAGCCCGGTGGCGAGGAGATTCGTGCATAGAGTCAGTGCAACTGCGGCGGTATGCATGACAACCACACGGTGGTACGCCTGCGCGTACCCTGCGGGGTTTGGGGTCAAAATGTGTGGCGCTGTATGCATTCCTAGGATGAGTTCGGCAATAACGACGCCGGCAGTTGCCAAGAGAAAAACGGCAGGGGCGACAAGGACACGGTTCGAATGGTCCCAGATGACCCATGCGCGCCAGACGACGATCGCATCCCCTAATATGAACTGAACCAGTCAGGTAACGGGCGGGAAACGCGTGTGTGCAACGTACATTCACGGTAGAGAAGTACTGCTCCAACAATCTTAGGACAAAAACACAATGCAGAGTTCGGCAGGTCGGAAATGGTTCTGCATCTTGCAAGCGCAAAACCATGTGAACGCTAGCGATGCTGTACATGACGCTTGTCAACACTAGCATAGCAACATTGGTGACGGTTTTCGGTCTTGTGCTGTAGAAAGAGCATTCATCGTCAGGGCATGGCAAGCGGAGCAGGTATAGCACCAACAGGAGAATGTACAGTGAGATGATATAGATACATGTGTAAAGGCCTATAGCACAGACACGCGAGTCAACTTCGCAAACGAAATTGAACGGGAAAGCAAACTACTCACCATAAAGAACTGACTCCGCGAACAGGGAGATCGTATAGAAATTCATAAAGGATCGTGAAGGGATGCGAAAAGAAGGCGCTATGGGACTTCTCTTGTGTGCGGGCTTAATATACACATTTGCGCGATGTGAGGCTGTTGAGCTGACTCTCCGTGACATGTGGAGGCACAGCATCGACGAAGCCACATCATGGACGGCTTGATGAACTTTACCGGGTACGGGTCAGTGCTTCCCGCTGAAGCAAGGGATTGGACAGCGGCAATCGCACATGAAGAAGCGCTTGTCACGAGGCACACAGCCATTAGGCATATGCACATGATCAAGTGGTAAGAACGCAACATATCACTGTCAATATCACGGACCGAAATAGACGCACTGCTATCTATTGCTGCAATGTGCACTGCGGCAAAGGGCATTTGTTTGGTAGACGAGCGCCAGAGTTGACTCATGGATGGTCTTCTGTCTGCGAATCGGAAGAACAACGTCCCTGTGATGCATTGCGAGGGGTCCTGTCTGGTAGGAAGATCGATAATGATGAGTCAGTGACATAACATACCACACGCTAGTTCTGAAGATGCCGTAGGCGATGCGCCTCGGACTTTCAGTGGGAAGCGAACCGATGTCTGTAACATAACGGCGCTGATATACAGTACATGCCGCATGCTTGGAAGTCTACATGCTGGAACCAACACCGGGAAGCCCGACGCCTTGTCATGTTGATCAGCCCAAGTTAGGTGAGATACAGCCGCCACACACCTGCATTGTCCGCAAGCCGACCTACATCGCGCGTTTGTACGGGGAAGACAAGCCGCGCGTCTGATTGTCCCACCCCGAGTCCCAATCACCGACTCGACCCGCTGCAAGCCACAGCTCGCACACATGAATCTGCCCAATATCGCATTCGAGAATCTCCACTGCAAATCTCCGCGGGCTTTCGCCGGCAAGATCCATCTTCTGGCGCTCTTGAGACCGCGCGCTCAGGGTGTGTGGATCCGCGATGAAGGCGCTTTCAACATCGCACATGCGGATGACGAGGCGCTCTAGATGTGGGACACGCTGGAAGGTCCTGAACAGGTTCCACGGAAGCCCGTCGTTGTGCGCGGCCTCCTGATGGACTTGACAGAGAGACGGGAATGTGTCGCCCATCAAAACCAACGTCTTGATGCCCCAAGTCCGCGCAAAGAGGAAGTCCAAGTCTGCAGTCGTCCGGGAGAGTGAGACGGCCTCTAAAAAGAGGGTTTCAACAGACGCGAACGGCGGTAGAGTAACCGTCCATGTGATGAATCCGGGAAGGCCTAAATCGCTTTCTGGAAGCATGGTGTTGAGGGAAAGCATAAATGGGCATGTTTCTGGTGACATGACGCAGATACCTTCTGGACCGCCTTGGAACGTCAGGGAAGTCACTTCGTCGCCGGATACTTCGTCATGAATATAGAGAATACGCCATGGGGTGGCACCATGAGATTCAACCGTTGGACGAGCAAATTGATCGGTGAGAAGAGCCTTGACATGGATGTCGAGGTCTCCGGTGTCGGTGAGCGGCATGGTCAGAAGCAAGGTGGCGTCTACGGGGAAGGCGATGTGTGTGATGAGCGCTGCAGCGTCTGCTGTATCCCCAACATAGCTGACCTTCCGGAGATATGGCAGGGCGACGACGCGGTTTGGGACGGCATCTCTTAACTCTGGCCCAGCCGAGAAAAGGCTCAGTATACTCAGTTCCGGCGTGCCGGAGAGGATGTCGAGCAGCATGGCGAGTGAGGGGAGATGTGCAATGGCTATGTGATGGAGTTCAAGGGACGTGAGACGTGGTATGTTTGTGAACCACGTCCAGTCGGTGCAACATCCGACGAGCGAAAGAGACCGTAGGACGGGAGTAATGCCCTGGAAGAATCCGCCTGGAACGTAGCAGGACTGTGCTCGATTGTCGAGATGAAACACCTCAAGAAGAGGCGCAGGACCGGTTTGCATGGGCTCGAGGAAGGTGATGAGCTTAGTGTCGATTGTGCCGGAAATGATGAGCTCCCGCAACCGCAGCCGCTGACTGAGCGCCATTAGAAGGCTCTCCTTGTTGGGACGGAGATCTTCGCGTTCCGCGAAGTTTGCGTGCACAGCGATGGGGACGTTCTTCGAGCGCGCGAGGAGTTCTCCAGTTAAGCGTGGTTGGGAGAGCATGATGCGGTTCCAGAGAAGTGGATTCTCTAGAGCAACCACTTTCCAATGTTTGCAGACTTGCGCGCATTTGAAGAGGGAGCATGCCCATGGTGGAAGGTCGTCACTGCCGTTGGACAGTTCCTGCTGAAGAGATAGGCACGAGAAGATGAGCGCAAGAACATCAGCGGGCAGACTGCGGGCACGTCGGCGGTCCTGCAAGCCCAGTACGCCTGTTTCTGAGAGATGAACAGGTCGTCGCACTGGCAAGTTCTGCATGGCTGCCTGACGAGGTCGAAGTCAGCACGACATCACCTCGGGCTGTAGCAGCACAAAGACTAACCTCAATTCTATCGGCTCACCGCTATGACTTCGAGTCTTCGTGGTTGCAGCTGAAGGTATATTTCCGTACAGCATCTCTAGAGCACATCTCCGAGTATGAGCATAAGCAAGCCTACCACATCAGCAAAACCGTCGAAATGTCACACCCGGTCACAGCGGATTTCAGCGGCTGTAATTTGCGCGGCGGATTATAACCCATTATAATGCTATTCTAATGTACCCGGGCTTTTACAAACGTATTATAATGTACCCGAGGCTTTCACAAAGGTATTACAATGTACAGTGATGCAAGTAGCTACGAAATAATCCAAGTGCGCGCGTCGCGCCCTACAGAGGCGCGAACCCGGCCATGTCGAGCATCTGCTCGTCAAGGGCGAGTCCCTGGGGCTCCTCCTCCTCGCTGCCCCGGTCTCCCTCGTCATCCTCGTCATCGCTGTTACGGCCATCCTCGTCCTCTGCCTGCTCGCCGTCGCTGTCGTCCGACATGTACTGTTCCAGCTCCTCGTCCTCGTCCTCCTCGATGGCCTCGTCATGCTCCGGCTCGGCTTCTAGCGTCACACCTGCATTCTTGAGCAACTTGCTGAGAGACTTCCGCAGCGCCTTGTCACAGGAGCGTGTCGAGACGTGGCCTACTCCACCGCCCAGGAAACGCATGAGCATGTCGCGGTCGGCAATACTGAAGAAGCGGGTCGCCGTAAGCAGGGAGCCCATGCGAGAATATGGCGCTTACATGTTGACATAGAGGACCTCCCAGTCCTCATCTTTGTCTCCAACCCTGCGAGCGATTGACGGCGGGAGGCGTGAGGCTGTGCGTCCGATGTGGAAGGAAGGCATTAGATGGACGCCTCGGATGACATCAGCTGGGTCCAAGAAGCCGAAGGCGTCCGGGTCGTCACCGGGGATGAAGCTGAGAGCAATGGGGCGCAGGTGTTCGATTCCGCTAGGTTCGTCGGTGTTGAGACCAAGCCAGCGGACCCAGAGGATGTCCATACGCACGGGCACGCTGCTTGTCGACTTGGGCCCGCGATGCAGAACCATGGCATGAAAAACGCGCACAACGCGTGCATACCAGTAAGGGTGGGGCGGGTTCTCGGGATCGGGTGCGTCCTCGCGGGATAAGACCATGACGTCCGCGTGAGATTTCGGGGTGATCGAGTCCTGCGCGCGCCGAACATCGTAAGTGGTGTAGTTCACGCGTACAGAAGCATGCTCGTAGAGGGTATTCTTGACAATGATAACGTCGGCCAGCTCTGCATTTGTGAATTCATTCTCGTCGTAGTCCTGGCGCTTGAGAAGCCGCGAGAGAATGTGGGACTTGAGCCGTGGTAGGAAGTCCTGTGCGCAAGGAAATTAGCAAGTCAGTGGAAAACATATCCTCTGTGACGCACCTTTAGGGCGGGATCTCCCCGGTTGTCGCTCAGCCAAGCAGTTAGCTCAACGGAACTAGAGGTGGACTGGCCAATGTGATATCGCATGGTGGGGTCGCTGAACGGAAGCGGTTCGTCGCGCACAGCATTAGAGAATTTTTTAGTCGGTTGCGGCTTCTTCCCCTTCGCCTTTGACCTCTCCTTGGCAGCAGCGAGCTTTTCCTTCAGGGCCACAGACTTATCGTGCTTCTTCAGGCTGTCGCGCACTGCAACGAGCGCGCGTGCCCGGGCCTCCTGCTTTGCGAGTTGAGGTACAAAATTGTTCTTGTTGGTGCGCCCAAACCGCCGTTTTGACGTCCTGTGCTCGCACTCGCTCTGAAGCTCAAAGATCAGGAGGGCATCAATAGTACAAGCCTAGCGCACTCACAATCTGTGTGTTGTACGAGTCTGTTGTCCCGCGCCGGCGAATGGTATCCGGATAGTCGGGAAAGGCGTGCATCTTGGGGGTATTCATGTTGAACACCCTCTTCTTGCGCCCGCCTGTCTTGCGCTGGGCGCCAGCTGCTGCGTGCGTACTCGTCATGCCGTCTCCCTCGCCAACCGCTACCCCGGCTGTCGCTCGATCATCCCCCGGCCCCCCCGCCTCCGCCGCCCCTACAACTGCCTCTCCCGAGATTGAAGCTGCGGCAGCCTTCTTTTGCGCCAGTGCAGTAGCCCGCCTTCCACGTGCAGCTTCTTCCTTGGGCAGGTCTTGAGTGTCGTAGTTTTCGCATGTGACAGACTTGAACGTCCGGAAAGCCTTGCCAGTTTGAATGCACACCGCGTCGAAAATCGTGAGTGTGTCGTCCGTCTGCATGCGCAGCTTGGACATGCCGTGCAGCAGTCCCACAATAAAGAATAGCTGGCAAATGATTTTGTCGTCGGATGTGCCGAGAAGACCCTCGTAGACAGCGTATGCACACTGAAATAATGGGTGAATTAGCGACACGAACGGATGGCGAGTGGAATGGTACGCACCTGCAGCATGTCCTCAAAGTCTCGCCCAGCGAGCTTCTTCATTGCGGACACGTCACTCGAGAACTTGCGGATTGTGTCACGTCCAAATGTTGGCATCGCGCGGTATCTGTAGGGGTTCATTGTAGCACAGGAAAATGTCTGATTGGAACGTACGCACCGTCGATTCAATTCCTGGATGACACCGTTCCCATGCGCATGCCCAATCCGGTAGGAGTGCGTGCACAACGACTTGACAATGCCGATATCGAACTCGTGAAGCTGGTCGGGAGTGAACATGGAATAGAGGTTGAAGCCGGACTTTGAGAATTTCGAGAAGGCATTCTGCGAACAGCATCAGACCACGCATCGAGTGGAGTGCAATCAAACGTACTCGGGTGGGAACCATGGAGCCCGGGAGCATTGTGTTGACGCGTTCGGACCCAACGGGCGCACCTTGGCCGTACATTGCCTCACGCGCACTCTCAATTTTGCACTGGCGGGCATAGTTGTCGACACGAATTTGGTTCTTGCGAGTTCGCATGTCTGCCTTCATGCCGACCTTGTAGATGTTGTCCTTCTCGACAAGGCAGCGTGGACAAGGGCACTTGCCGAGGTTCTTCAAGCCGGCCAGGAGCATTCTGCAGTCGAACAATGAGGAGACACCAGTGAATAATGGCAAAGTAAACGCACTTCTCGGGGTAGTCAGCTCCGTATGAAAAAAATCGAGGGTAGATGCGGCGCCGGATGCCATCCGCGCATTCAACGATGATCCCGTGGTAGTACGCACGCACAAATTCCGCGTCTGTGAGATGTTCCCAGACGCCATGTATGCATTCACGCTTGAGGTGAGTTTGCGTGTCAGCGGAGGGTTTCTTGTTGAAGAAATGCTCATAGACATCTGCGGCAGAGTCGGGAATCTTCTGTGTGTGAGAAAACAATACAGAGAAAGGGGATGCTCGGCGTACCTTGGGAATATACGCGACGTGATGGCACGACTGAGTCGACGGGCGGCATCTCTCGTACTTGGACTGATTGCCGACTTGAACATAGACCGGCCATACCTCGGCGGTTCCAAAGCTGGCCAGATGTGTCGAGTCGGAGAAGAGCATCAGCGGCGCGACGACGCGCTCGAGGTCCTTGTCGTCGTCGTCGTCTACAGGTAGGGCGTCGACTTCTTGCTGTGCGTCCCGCATCTCCGCGGAGCAGTATGCTTCGGAGTAAATGGACTGGACCCGTCCGCCGTTGCCGTCAGGTTGCCATTGTTCTTCGAAGGGAGTGAGGTGGAACCTGGCCGCCGCGGGATCCGTGAAGACCGACTTAATGATGTCGGTTAACTTGCGGTAGTATAGGCCCTTGACCCTGAGCTTGGGCGCCTCGGACTCGGGGCACTTGACCTTCTCGCATGGCATTGGGATCAGGATGTCGGCTTCCTTCCAGCCCAGAGACGTGCCGCAGTCCTTCAGCACAGAGTCGATGTGCGTGTCAAGACGTTCCTTCTCGCGATGTGAGCTGTAACCAAGGTAGTGGCCACGGTCGAGAGGAGTGCTCGCAATAACTTTGCCCAGCCGGTTGACCTCCCCATCCGACTTTTGCGACGAGCCTGTGTTCTGCCAGATAAACATGGCTGCTGCGTCATGACTGCTGAACGGCGCGTAGTAGGGCACAGACGGCTTGTCGGCTGGTGGAGCTGTGGATTTTGGCGGCGCAGGCGCAGGAGGAACAAGGGTAGGAGTGTCGCACAAGTCCGCAAGCGTTGCTGTTCGCTCGGGATGGTATGTGGGAGGACGCGCATATATGCGGAAGCGGCCAAACTCGTCCTGCTCTGTTGTGACTCGGGTGTCCTTGGGTGGTTCTGGAGACGGGAATGGGGATGGAGAGGGAGGAGCTGGCTGAGGGGGAGGAGCGCGCGGTCTGTCAGGTATATGAGCAAGTGGTGTTCGTCCGTCGCGGCTAGAGGGCAGAAAGTCCTGGAAGTGTTGGGGAAAGCGGATTGACCGGCCAGAGCGGTGAGAGACAAAGACAGGGATATTGGGGGGAGGCAACTCCGGCTGAGCCTGTTCAGCGTCCACCGGCTCGAGAGGAAGCTCAGCGTCCTCAGGCGGAGGCGCAAAGTCAATATCCTGGTGTTCCGAGCCTAGTCAGACATTTTACATCAGGATCTTGCAGCTACGCACCTGAGAGCCACTCCCATCTATTTCTGGAGCCTCTCCAGCCCTCCTCCTCTTAGCCAGCCTGTTGTTGACAATCTGCTCTTCGAGCTGTCGTTTGAGCTTCACTGCAGCCTCGGAGTTCTTGGTTGCGCCGGTGCAGTGCGTGCGATGTGCTCGAAGGGCTCTCAGATGGGGGAAGGACCTAGCACAGTGGGGGCAGGAAGACGCCATGATGATCGAAAGGCAGGGCAGAGTGCAAGAGACCAAGTCGCGACTTGGCGATTTCGACATCACGCGAAATCGACAAGTCGCGATCACGTGCATGCGCTCGCGGCGGCGTCATCTCTCCAATTTTCAGCACGGCTTGCACTCTTTTCCTCCTCCTACCACTACCCGTGGAAGCTATGCCGCCATCCCACGTATCACAGATTCTAGCGCGCGGCCTCATCGCTCCGACTACTCGTCTTCAAGATGTGTTCTTTGCCATCGCTGCCCGGGGCACCTATCACGAGCCATGGCTGTGAGTTTTCCGACGCTTTCGTGCATCCATGGCTCAATGGGTCACAATATTCTAGTTCAATGGACCAGTGGGACGAGTTTCAGGGAGCCTATGATCTCATGATGGCTTTGGTTCCCGGACTTGTCGAAGAACTCGCTACAGAGGAAGGAAAAAAAGCGCTCCCGAGGTTACTGGCAGCGGTGAGCCCGTATATGCGCTTTCGATTCACAATTTATATGCTCATATTCTCTTCAGATGACCAGCCAGATCTCGTGTGTCCGCGAAATGGACCGACGCAGCGTACGCAACAAATGCAATGTGTATGCTGCAGCCGACAGCCCGCTCCTGCCGCCAGTCATGGCAGACGACAAGCATGACCGAGGCTTCCGTCACCCCAACCTCGGGCTGCTTCTCTGTCCCGCAGTGTATTCTGACGAGTTCGCAGAAGATCCTGCTCGGTACGCCACTTCTTCACGATTCCGACATTCATTTCACTGATTGATTGTTAAGTGCTTGCATGCACATATACAGCGCTCGCTTCAATCTGGACGCGAGCGTCCCACTCTTTGTATACGCTGGATACAAATTCAACTCTGCATACCCCGACGAAGGGATGTTTCGAGGAGAACTTGTTGTGACGGTATGTCTGCATTACTCCATCACAGCCTCTTCTGATATACGACCCATTACAGGTACTTCGGCATGTCTACATAAGCCCCGAGATGGCCTTCATTGAGCCGACAATGGACTCCTTCTCGCTCGTTGGGAGCAACGCAGAGGCTCTCAATATCTTCAGGATCACCGGCTATCATGTCGCCTATGCATGTGAACTTGTGAGTTCTTTTCTCCTCCACGGCAGTGCAGTGGCTGATATCATATAGGCGAGGCATATGATGAGCGACCAAGACAGGTGGACCTCCCACGATGGGACATTCACCTACTCACGTCTTTTCTACACAACTGTCAACTGGTTCAGCTACGCCGAGGACGACCCACTTGTTGAAGACACCTTGAACTGGTTAAATCAGTACGTCAAACCATCCCTGATTTGTCCTCAGCGACTGAAGCTGCTCCAGACGCGTCTTCGGCCATGAGAACGGTCGACTCACGAAGACCAAGGAGCCTAGCTTCGAGCTCGCTCGTCGTCGCACAGAGCACATCGCAGCCAAGCGGGCTCGCCAGTCCCCGGGCGCTGAATGTACGTGCAATAATGTGCTGTGTCGTTTGCAATACTGATTTCTGCAGGCACTGACTCGGACATCTCATCCACTGCCTCGATGTCCAGTGGCAACACGTCGCTCTCTTCAGTCTGCACAACTCCTCCCTGTTCGCCTCTTCTGTCATAATCCACGGACTTCCCTGCTACTCTTCCTTCTGCCAGTCTGTCTTGACGTGCTCTGTGCACCATCTCGCTCTTCCTCCTTGCTCTCGTGCGCTCGCTCTCGTCACCTTGCCTCACTTTGCTGTGTTTTTCCCTGCAATTTTCATACGCTCGTGCCCCTCTCATCGTCACGGCTTCCGTGCCGTTGTTGTACCGTCCTAACAATCCCTGTAGCTCTCTCAGACATAATTGTATGTTACTTGAGCTGACCTTTGTAGTATGCAATGTGTGCAATGTGTATTCATTCTCAGACACGCTCGAAGCACTGATATTTAATCTCTAAGAATATACACTTGGGCCCTGTACTCGAGGCTCGGCGAGCGGGCGCGCGGCCTTCACGCCAACGCCGTGCTCGGACACCGGCTTTGTCCTTGCGCGCGGCTTTGACGGCGTGGGCGCTGCGGATCCGATAGTGGAAGAGAACACTGGTCGTGAGGTAATTACACTGACCTACGTAGTACGTACTAAGTACCCGGCGAATGCACTGTTGGGGCGGCGTCATTGAGGAATCGGGCGGGAGTCGGACGCGCGCGCGCGGGACAAGCGGAAGAGGCGGGGTGGGTGCGGACCTGCGGGAGTGGGTGGGTGCGCGTGCGCGTCGTCACGGTCGTGAACATCCTGCGCGTCTTGCGTGTCTTGCTCGTTGTGCTCGTCGTGAGCGTGCGTGTCGTGCGCATCGTCCTGCGCGTGCTCGCCGCCGCCGCGCACAGGGCTGGGGTCGCCTAGGCGTGTGGCGAGGTGCCGGATGCGCTGGCAAAGGTCGCAATGCGTCTGACGCGCAAAGGGCGACTCGGGGCGTAACTGGTTGTCGGCGTTGCAGCGGGCGTCACTGAAGGTCTGGCGTCCGTTTGGCGTGTGAGGGTGACGGAGGCATCGAAAGGTCACGCGAAAGACGAAATGGGAGGGCAGGTCGGCGCAGTCGTCGAGTGTCGAAGAGGGAGGCCAGGTCATGACGTGCCGAGCGCAGGCGAGACCACGACGAGGAGCTCGGAGAGCACAGCTTGTGGGATGGGAGACGAGGCATTCAATAGCGGATGGAGGCCAGCGTCGATGTGGGATATGCGCCGGAGAAGTTGAGGGAGAAGGTGGAGGTGAGGTGAGGGAGCAGTGGACGTGGACGACGGGTGGGGCGCGCGTCGAGCGTAAAAAAAAAACGTACGCTGGCCTACAGTAGCTCTTCGTCGTCTCGTTCCAATGCCCTGCCGTTCTCTCTCTGCTCCTCATTCACCTCTCCAATTTCGCATCGGCGTGGCTTCAACTTCTAGAAGAAAGATAGAACAATCAGTGACTGTTTGTGAATAGCGGGAGAGTGTTGCGCTCGTGGTCAAGAGGTACCAGGTCTGACGCCATACAAGACACGAGCGCAAATATAGGCGACTTATCTTATGGACCCGGAGAGAGTGAGCGCGTCGAGCCACAAGCGCGAACCAACAGTGTTGGTTCGCGCTTGTGGCGCGACGCGCGGCATTCACGGCAATATCCGTCCCGTCCCCTCGTGTCGATGTCTTCATGGAAGTGTAAGTGAAGGGGCCACAGTAAAATACGTGGATGAGGACAGGCGCGATATGCCTAGGCGCTGGGGTAGACGCCGCCTCCCCACGTGACTGGGCAGGTGCGACGTCATAGACGCGATCACGTTCACACTACTTCACACCGCGACTATATAGAGCGCGCTTCTGCTTGCGCACTCTTATCGTCTTTCCCCCCATTCCCTTTCCTCCCCCGCTTCATCATGCCCCGTGTTGTCTCTTCCTCTGAGTCCGAGTCCGATGGACCGCCTGCAGCCTCAGACAAGGATCAAAGGCGCAAGAGCAAGAAGCGCGCAGCGTCCGATGTCATCGATGTCAATTTCGGCGACGAGGGTGCCTCGCAGCCGCCACCTCCCAAGCGCAAGAAGAGCAAGAAGCAAGGGTCTTCAAAAGAGTGAGTCATCATCTGTTTACTGTGCATATATGCTCTCATAGGAGCGCGCAGATCTGTTGTCGACACCAGTCCCGACACCGATGATGCCGAGCCACCTCGCACCAAGAAGAAGAAGGGCAAAAAGAAAAGGCGCTCCATAGAGTGAGTTCTCGTTTGCATGCACTGCATATATGCACTCATACGAGCACGCAGAGATTTTGACCCACAGGACAAGCCATATTTCAAAGCGGCGCGTGCCTTTCCCCGTTGCGTTCGACTGTTCATCAGCGTCAAGGACGTTGTTCACTTCAAGATCAACGAGGCTGCACAGGCAGCAGCACGCGTAGCTACGGAGGAAGGTGCCGCAAACGGAGTAGAGGCGCCGGCAATGCCTCTGTGCGTACAAGTATCCGTCTACATGCATATATGCGTTCATATCACACTTTCCAGGTCCGAGGCTGATACAGCGATATTCTCTGAGGCCTTTCAGGGCTTGCTACGCCTCGTCCCCGGCCTTCTCGCTCGGATGGAGGCTGACGGCGGTACTGAGGAATTTGACGCGCTCTTGGACGATGTAAGTAAGCCTCACCCTCTTGATGATTCGCTCTGAGCGCAGGATCAGATGGACGCCGAAGCGAATCGAGTCATGGGCCCTGACCGCCACACGGTAAAGAGGATGATCGCCGAGATTGTGCCTGTCGACTTCAAGACTTCGCCTCTGACCCCGCCAGTCAGCACGGCCTCCAAAGCATCAATGGACGAACGCGGTTTCAACCACGATGTGCTGGCGCGGCTGCTCTGCCCTGTCAAGGACTTGGAAAGGTTCGACATGGAGTACGACATTGAAGTGTGCGTCCCCTTCCTCTCTAATTGCTTCTGTGATGATCATACACTGCACAGCGCAAAGAATCTTCTCAAGACCGCCGAGATCAAGGTCACAGGCAACAGGATGTTCCTCGGCCTGTTCAAGGACTACAAGTACAATCCAGGCGCGCCGGAATCGGGTCTCTTATGTAGCCCGCTTGTCGTGAAGGTACGTCTTGTCTCATCTTCCTGCTTGCTACGGGAGATGACTCGCTCGCGGCACAGACCGGCCAGGCGACTTTCACAGGGCCATCATCTGTCGGCGAAGATCCTACAAAGAAGACTGTTGCACGGCGCAAAGGCAACGCACAGCTCTATGGGATTCAGGAAGTCACAAAGGAGATGATCGCGTATTGCTGTGTCATCGTACGTTTTCTCTTTTCGGTGAGCGCAAATTATGTCTCATCATTGATTCACTAGGCCCGCTTCGCTATCGGGGGCAAAGACTGGTCGACCGTCGATGGCAAATTCGACTATGTGGTCTTCTACAACGCCATCATCAAGTGGTTGACCGACCGCAGGGATCCCTGCGTCAGGGAGGTATTCGAATGCTGGAACTTGTAAGGGTGTGTCTCTCTGTTGTTGCTCTAACTTTAACCGCGTACAGGCATATATTTGGAAAGCAAGCAGTCCAGCAGGAGGCTATGGAAGACTCCGAAGATGAGGAGGAGGCCGCTCGTGATGAGCGACGACGCCAGCGCATCCTGGCAGCAGAGCAAGCTGCCGGTGCGTGGATGTATTCTTTCCTCGGACTTTGCTAACGCCTTCCTCAATCGCAGCGACAAAAGCTCGCACAGCGGCGAGTGACTCTAGCAGCCCCGCTGCTGTCGCTGCGCCTAGCACTGGAGCAACAGGTGCGCCGCTGTCGTATAAACTTGGTCTTTGCTAACGCTGTTTCAGCCGCAGTCTCTGCTTCGCAATCTCGCACAGCTGCGGGCGGCTCTAGTAGCCCCGCTGCTGATGGGACCGGCACTGCATCATCGGGTGCGTGGCTGTCCTCTAGCATCCTCAGTTTGTGCTAACACATTTCTCAGCTACAGTTGTGTCTAGCACCCCCGCCACTGCCTCGACGGACCAGACGCCTGCTCCCGGGCTTGCCCAGCCGACGTCGATCATCACTCCGCCTTTGGAATCTCGCCCGAGCTCGCCAGCTGTCGCAAGCTCTTCCCCGCGCATCGCCTCATTGTCGCCGTCTCGAGCCATCTCCCCTCCCTTTGCCTCATCTTCGACGATGCCGTCGTCTCGTATTGGCTCGCCACCGTTCGCATCCTCGTCGACAATGGCTACACCTCGCAGCGGCTCCCCAGCCATCGCCTCCTCCTCTACAATGGCTCAGCGCCCCCTCTCGCCCCTCTCTGATGAAGAGCCGTCTGAGCCTGAAGAGCCTGCGCCGAAGAAACGCAAGTCGACGCAAGCCCCGCCCAAGCCGCCCAAGAAGGCCCCGCCGCCCAAGAAGGCCGCGCCACCCAAGAAGGCTGCGGCCAAGACGCAGACCGCAGCGCCGTCGCGTCAGCGTGTTCCTCGGGCGTGTGCCTCTTGACTCGTTTCCCTTACGCTTCCGTCTTGCGCGCTCTATCCCCTGCTCTTGTTGCCTCTCTTTCTTCGTGTCTGTTGCTGCGACTGTCTCATGGTATGTTAGTGCATTATCGGCTCTCGTGCGTCCATCATAATCGGCTATAATTCTTTCTGATCGCACGGTTTCCCCGACCTTTATTACTGCATCATATACTCTCGTCCCTGTCCATCATTCATTATAATCGGCTATAATCATTGTACCGGCGCCCTCAATATGATATCATTATGATCGTCCTCACTCGCGTGAAAATGCATTATAATTCCGCGTGGATCCCTATGATGTGAGCGCAGAATGATGAAGAGGGCGTCGTTTCATAACCAGGGCGGCCGAATCATAACCAGGGCGGCCGAATCACAGCCAAAAGAGCATTGTTGGTATCGGCTATAATGCCCCCTACCGGATTACAGCGCATCACAGCGAAAGGTCGGATTATAGCCATTATAATCGATTATAATGCTACATAAAAATATTTCGATTCTGCTGATGCAGGCTTGCTGCGTGATAATACCGGATTAGTCATACGAAATCCCGCGGTGTTGAGTCATGCGTCGCCCAACGCCAGCCAGACGACAGAGACAGTTGATCTAGCGACAACTCTTCTACTACCTCTTCTTGGCTCACAATCATCTGGCGTGTATCTTCTTGTCTAGCACAAAAGGCCACAACACCAGGCGCCGCAAGCCACAGCCATCGCCACAGTGGCCCGGGACCTCCACCTCCCGCTGGTCTTTGTCATCACTCTTCCCGACTTCAAGGGCGATAGGTAGCACGGAGGGGCACTCAGTATGTCGCCATCTACGCCAGAGAGCTCACAGGAGCCTCCCGTCATCACCCCTGGGGCTCGTACAATATCCAGGTGCGCATATTTTTCATTGATTAGTCAGCCACGCGCTGAGCTTGAGTCGCAGACCGTCTCCGTCGGCTGCAAGATCTACGCACGGCGATGGAGCTCGGAAACATCTGCACCAGAGGAACGCCTCGCGGAGATCCTTTCCATTCGCGACAAAATACAGAACCCGTATCTTCGCCGCCAAATGTCTTCTGCCTCCGCCTCCGCCGCACCTTCTTCCTCTACCCCCGCGCCGGATCTCTTCCCGCCCGACCCGGAGCTCGACCAGTATGATTACTTTGTGCACTGGGACACATTCAACAAGCGTCTGGACGAGTGGATCCCGGGGTCACGCCTCGTGCTCTCGCGCGATTTAGAGTGGCCCCGGCAGAAGAAGGAGAAAGAGAAGAAGGAGAAGGTCGGCAAGAAGCATGGCGGGACCTCTACACCGAACAAGCGGGTGGGGAAGGCGCCTCGGGGGAAGGAGAACAACCTCCTTCGACGGGCCACTCTCAACAATGCGATGGGGAAGGGCATGGGCAAGCGGATGTCGGAGGCACCCAGTCCCTCACCCTCGTCACCATCATCCCCCGGCCCTACGTCGCAAAAGCACAAGCATGATGAGCAGGAAGAGGAGGAAGAAGACGACGAGGATGCCGAGGGAGAACCCGACAACGACGTGGAGATGCTCGACCCGGATGCGGATGGGGAGGCGGATGCAGACGGAGAACCAGACGGCGAAGGGGAGCCTGACACCTTCGATCTCAACGTCGCACCGCCGGTCCAACCGCCTCCGCCGCTCTCGTCCTTCTCAAAGGAGGCTGAAATCGAGAAGCTCCGCACGAGCGGCTCGATGACCCAGTCCGTGTCCGAGATCGCGCGGGTGAAGAACCTCAACCGGCTATCCATTGGGCGCCACGAAGTCGACGCATGGTACTTCAGCCCATATCCGCAAGAATACGCTCACCTCCCTGTGCTCTACATCTGCGAGTTCTGCATGAGCTACTTCCCAAGCACATTCATGCTCACGCGGCATCGAAAGCGATGCACGCTACTCTCTCCGCCTGGGAACGAGATCTACCGGCACGAGGATATCTCGTTCTTCGAGATTGACGGGCGCAAGCAACTCACGTATTGCCGGAACTTGAGTTTATTGAGCAAATGCTTCCTTGATCAGTGCGTTGTAGTTGCTTTCCTGGTTGTTCTGATTGCTGACGCTGCCGTTCGTCGGAGCAGCAAAACGCTATATTACGACGTGACACCGTTTATGTACTATGTGATGGTACCCCCTCCCACTCCCACTCCCGACTGACTGACTAACAGCTTGTTCCCACCGCAGGCGCAGCGAGACTCCATGGGCTGCCATTTCATTGGCTACTTCTCCAAAGAGAAGGAATCAGCGGAGAATTATAACGTCGCGTGTATCCTCACCCTGCCTCAGCACCAGCGGCACGGGTACGGCAGGTTGCTCATCGAATTCTCTTATCTTCTGAGCCAGCGCGAAGGTAAGCTGGGCAGCCCGGAGAAGCCGCTTAGTGATCTCGGTTTGCTGGGTTACCGAGCATACTGGGCAGAGAAGATCGTCGAGGCCATCCTCGCGGCCGGGGAGGAGCTCAGCGTGGATGAAATCGCACAGGCAACGGCGATCACACATGCAGACGTGATGAATACGTGCGTCGCGAGCTCAGCAATAGGTGCTCCTTTATAACGTTTTCGACTTGTGCCAGGTGCACGACCCTGCAGCTGTTCAAACACTACAAGGGCCAACACGTTATCTGTCTCTCGGATGCCGTGCTTGAGCGGTACGAGAAGTCCAAGGCGAAGCGTCGGCGGAGGGTCCAAAAGGACGCCTTGCAGTGGAAGCCCCCCTCTTTCACCCGTGACCAACTCAGGTTCGGATGGTGATTCGGGTGGATTTGGGGCGTTCGAGGGCGTTCGCTACTCCTTGCACCGGACTTGTACGGCTGCAATCGGTGCCTCCACGCGCGCTGGCGGCTGTCCTTAGTGCATGTTATGTTATGTGTACACATCGTTGTTCCTTGTACAATTGCACCCGTGCGTGCTGTATCCATAATACCAGTTCCATGCTGTCACGCGGGCAAATCGATCAGTTGCTCGGGAGGTGGGCCGTGCATGCACGAACCGACGACCGCTAGCATGTACAGTACAAATGCTGCACCCAGACAGCAGCCGGGACCTACAGTAGTACACATAACCTAGTCCGCCGCAGGTCATGTACCCTCCGACGCCGCCCCGACTGGCGGCCGCACGCGCCGCCGCACCTGCACCGCGCCGTCCGCGTCCTCAAAGCTCTCGTCGCGCTCCAGCAGCGCAAACGACTCCTCCCCGCTCGTGCTCCCGCCGGTGCTCGAGCCCCACGTATTCTGCCACGCACCGTGCTCGCCCGCGCCCGCGCCCTCCTCCTCCCCCCGCAGCCCGTCTCCCTCTCCCTCCCCCTCCGACACCGTGCGCCGGCTGAGCACCGGCGAGCCCGGCTGGCTCGCCGCGGGCGAGAACACGCCGACGCCCGCAAGGCGCGCGGTCCCGTCGTCGTCCGTGAAGAAGCCTGAGCCCGGCGAGCTCGGCTGCACAACGATGGCGGGCAGGCCGCGCGGCGGCGAGAGCGCGGCGAGTGGGACGGTGGGCGGCGTGTCGGGCGCGGAGGCGTCGCTGGCTGCTGCGACGACGAGCGGGGCGGCGCGCGCGGAGGTGGACGCGGTGGGGTCGCCGAGCGTGCGTGCGATGACGTACGATGCGACGTCCTGGCGGGACGGTGTGTGCGTGAGGGAGAGTCACTCAGAGCGGGAGCAGGATTGGGCACTCACGAAGAAGGTGAGGAGGATGCCTGGGAGGATGACGAGGATGGCGAGCGCGCGGAAGGTCTTTGCGGTGCTCGCGACCCACGAGTCGGGTTCGTAGGTCCAAAGATAGTCGACGTACCACCGCCATAGTTGGGTGGGCGCTGCGACGGACATGATCTTGACAGAATGAGAGGCAGCGCGCGTTAAGTACTAAGCAGCACCTGGCAGCGGCAGGTAATATGCTTGGAGCGCTTGCCTTTTCCGGCGCCGAGCTACTGCAAACTCAAGCACAAGCAAGCTACATCTAGGCTACCATTAGCATTTTATGTCGGGCGATGGTAATACAGGCGAGCGTAACGACGGTAATGAGATAATCAAACAGAGGTCATTAGGTAGGTAGGTACCCGTCCCGCATCCTGTGCAGCAAATGTAAGCGAATCGGGGAAGGGGAAAAGCAGAAACAATGCGATGCGGGCAGGGTGACAGCAAATAATGATGTTCATGACGTGAAACAGAGTCCAATGCATACCACAATATATAGATAGGCCCCGACCAACAGGGCAGGCGAGCATATGGAGACAGCAGCCCAGCAACCCAGAAACACAATAACACACAGAGATGACAGCTATAGAAAAATGAGGGGGCTAACGGGCAGAAATTAGGGATACATGGTGGCAGTGGGGAAGACAACGCCGTCTGGCCGCACGAGGATGAGCGGGCGGCGCTTCGTGAGCGCGTTCTCTGGCGGGAGGCAGCCGAGCACCTCGCTGCAACGCACCTCCACGAACGGCGAGGGCTCCGAGCCGAAGAACACCGCGACGGGATCCGCCTTTGCGAAGTTCTCCCCATATAGGGTGAGCATCTTCGACGTCTGCGGGGTCGGCTTCGCGAGCATGTGCCGCGTGCCGTGCCCCTTCGGCGCCTCCGTCGCGCGATCGGGCGGGAGGTATTTGACGACGCCGGGGAACGGCGTCACAGGCTTGGACGGGATGGGGAACGAACCAGTCTGCGAGGCGTTCTGGTTGTCGAACAATACCGGGGGTACGTAGAAGTTGTACCGCACTTGATCTGCAAACAATAATTGAGCAACGACGCCGACGCAGCGCCGTGGATACGCACCGGTGCCCACAATTGTCCACACGCTCGTCTCGCCAATGTCAACCTGCCACATCGCGCCCGAGGACACGCCCGAGTCGCTGCCCGCGCGCCCCCTGCTCGACGAGCCCGCCGACACGGGGCGCCGGCGCGGCTTCCCGCCCGTCGGGGTCTTCACGACGCCGCCCGCGCTCGACGTACCGCGCTTGCCCTTCTTCACGCGCCCGCCGTCGTTCGATGGGAAGTCAAGCGGGCTCGGCACCGGCGACGTCGGCTCGCTACGCGCGGCCTGCCCAAAGTAGTCGTTCGAGCTCGACCCGGCGCTGGCGGGCGTCGACACGATCGGCGACGCGGGGGCACCGGGCGAGTCGGGCTCGACACCGTGCGCCCACAGCCGCCCGTCGACAGGGCGGAACGTGTTCACCTTCTCGCCCATGCAGGAGAGGAACGCGCCGGACACGCCGGGGGAGCCCGTCTCGGGCGCGCCCTTGCCCGGCTCGTAGACCTCGAAGGCGACCTTGTGCAGCTGGCTGACGGGGTCGCCGCACACCTCGCCCGGCGCACAGTACGACTCGCCGACGCCCTTCGCGCCCTCCTGGGCGCCACCGCCCACCACCGTTGTCTGGTGGTCGACTTTGCGGATGATGAGCACCGGCGAGACAACGCCCGACGTCAGACATTGGAGGACAACGGTCTGATTGTAGTAAATGGGGATGGGGCTCCCATTGTTCATGAACGAGATGGCATTCGGCGGGGGAGATGGGTAATCGGGTTGCGGCGGCGGAGGTGGCGGTACATCCATACCGCCCGCGGGCTTCTCGACATCAACGATGTACATCACAAAGGGGTCTGAAATAAACGGCGCCAATCGTGAGCCACGTCCTTGGCACGACATATGACAAGTCGCAGCATGGGTCACTCACCCCAACTGGACGTCCGTGCGATGAATGACGGCGTCGCTGCGCGGTTACGCTGATCCACACCCAACAGCGGGGCCCCGTCAGAGCCCTTGAAGGAGGAGCCTGAACCTGACACGCAAAGGTACTTGGTTGACACCGTCTGCGACCGCAGGCGATGGAACAAGGAAATGGTAGACCCGTGATTAATGCACACTGACGCCGCACAATGCAAGGTTCAGCACAGGTTACATCACAATGCCGAGGATCAAGCGACGTACGCTCGAGATTCTTCGCGCTTTGCCGCTTCTTGCTGGGCTTGCTAATGACCTTGATGGGGCGGCTGGGGAACGTTCCAATCACGCGCTCGGGCTCGTCGTCGCCAGCAGGTGCCATGATCTTGACGAGCGCCTCGACCTTTTTCTTCTTCTCGTCGACGTCGGAAATGAAGAGCTGCTTGCCTACGCAACGCCCAATATACGTGGTACCTGTAGGGGGTTCCGACACGTCGAACGGCTTGCCAAGGGCTGCGGACCACTCGACGGAGCCCTCCTGGGGCGGAGCTTCGCCCGAGATGGAGACAATAACGCGCGGGGGAGATAGCTTGGGTTCCTCGCCCCTCCGCACGACGTCGGACCACCACGAGTTGCCGATCATGATCGCGGTGGGAGGGGGGCACAGGAATCTGCGGCGTTAATGGAGGTGGCGGCGCCAAGATCAGTATGCTGCTGCGGGCGGCTATACGTGACCGCTACGCACCGTTTTTCCGTCCCGTAGGACTTTTGCGCAACCTTGCTGGACATGACGATGACAGTTCGCTCGCCAAACGCCAGGCGGTTGGGCGTCCGCACATATTGGTCGATATACGGCCTGCAGCGCAGCATTTAATTGGAGTCACCGGACACCGAACTGCGCGGTGGATACACGTACCGAATGAAGGTCTGCAAGTCGGTCGCCGCGCCCATGGTCCCCTGACTTTGCATGCGTATCCGCATCATCGCCTCATCCGCGCCGGACATGCGCAGACCCAGGTCCGCCTGCGGATTCGACACGAGATAATTGGGCATGTCGTCGTAGGGGGTGCCGTCGGGCCTGAAGTGGGTTGCCTGCGGGGCGACGCCGCGCAGCATGTCGGCAGCGGGGCCGTGCAGCGGATTGGACGCGTGGGGGAACATCTGGTCGGACGGGAAGCGCGGGACGCGCTCCTGGAAGGACGGGAGGCTGCCCGCGAAGCCAAAGTCGTCGTGCAGGTCGGACTGGTAGCTGTTGGCACTAAGGCGCCTGTCGGGAAGAATGTCGGAAAATGCATGTGGGGACGCGAAGTCCTGCTTGATGCCCCCGCTGTTGGGGCCCGACGCGAAGGGCGAGCTGTGCATGGCGGAGAGGGCATCGTTTGGGGTGAGCGGGGTGGCCTTTCCGCTGCTGCTGTAGGAGGAGGACATGTTGGTGATCATGTCGTAGGGCGCGGTGTTTTGGGAGTGGAAGGACGGCAGCGACTCGCCGTACGGGCCATGGGAGTAGAGAGAGTCTGCGGCGAGGCTGTATGTGGGTGCTGCGGGGCTGGTGTTTGAGCGGAAGCGCTGGGCGGGGAAGGAGGGCTGCTGGAAGATGTCGTAAGAGTGGTCGGACACGTCCATCTTGTCCGAGTCGAAGGGGTGGAGGGGGAGGGGGGTGTTGTTCGGGTGCTGCTGGGGGGTGTCTGCGTGGTGGTCGAAGTTGAAGGGGGGCGCGGACGCGTCGTGGCGGTCGGGGCGCGAGAGGGTGGAGGACTTGAGGATCTCGGCGAGCTCCCAGCGGGAGAGGTCGACGGGCTGGGTCTGGCTGCGCTGGGGATGGTCTGTGTTCATGGGGCGGGGCGAGTCGAGGGGGAGCCAGGTGGCTGCCTGTGCCATGGGGGCGGATGGAGGGACGGGAGGGACCGTACAGATTATGGGTTATAAGCGGCGGGGGAACGGGCGGTTGGTGGGCCACTCAATGCCGGGCCGCGACCGAGCCTGTTTGCGCTCCCCGCCGGCCGGAGTCCCACCGCTGCTCGGCCCCTGTCTGTGACTCGGCCGCCGAACCAGACCGAACCGTCGAAGCGCGATTGCCGCCCAGACCGGCCGCAACCATCACCAGCTCTCTCGCTCGACGAGCTAAACTGAACGGCACCCCCCGCGCACACACATGCCACTGTCGCAGGCAAGTCGCAGGCGACAGACATCGACCCGCCCAGATCACCCAAGCCGCAGCCTATTCATGTCCACCGCCGCACCTCGCCACCGCCCGTACCAGCCCCCCACCACCACAGCTGCAGTCACTACCGCCGGGGGTGATGAGCGCATCGTCCGTGCAGTGTACGCTTCATCAAGCGGGGACTGCGGGGCTCCGAACGACGCTGTCTGCGCTGGATGCCGGCATGCATATCGCGCACCATGTGCTCATCCCTTGCGCGCCGGTGCGGGGGCGCGGCGCGGCGCCTACACACATCCACAGGCTGCGGGACCATCTCGCCCCGCCCGCAGCAGCTCGCAGCGGCCACTCGGTTCACGCCATTCAGTCATGCAGATCTCCCTCGTCTCACTCTCAACCTCGGCCCTGCCCACCATCAGCGGCGCGACAACCCCGCTCTCCTGACCCTCGCATCCGGGCCCCGCGAGGCACGCGGCGCCCTCGGTACAGATTCGCCCGGCGATGGCGTGCGCCCACCCGCACGGACCACCATTGTATGCGCCGCTGCGGTGTGTCCACGAGTGGAGAACGACGCCTATACGTACGGCACAGCCCGTATTGAAGCCGCAACTTTGTTGCGTGCCTGTGATCTACGTACCATGCATGACTGCAGCCGTTGCAGGGGGCGGGAAGCGCCCAGGGCACTCCTCGCCACTGCTCCCAGCACCACCGCAACGCGACGTCGAGGATGCGCGTACTGATCACTCGCGATCCAGATGAGATGCACGGATGCGCACGTGGCGCGCTGAGGCAAGGGGCATCCCGCCACGCTTATTAGCGTGAACTGGATGAGTCCTGAGTACTGCTGAGTACTGCTGTGGCTGCCACATGAGACATTCTTGCATAGCCGCTTCAGATAGCCTACTGCGGTTAATGCCAAATGTTGCGGCGTCGTGGCGTGCGTTACTAACAACATTGGAATTGAACAATGAATGCCAACTGTCCGATGGCTGTACGTATGGAGACGCTGTTTCGACCTGTCGCTCGTCGCCGAACGAAGGCAAACGGCTAACCTTCCGGGAAGCGCTGTCTTGATCGAAGGTGAATGTGCGCTTACCGCCGGCTAGAGCAGTGTGCAGTAGGCGCCTTCCGGCGGCGCGAAGGAAGCCTTGGAAATGAAAATTCTAGCGAGAAATCTGTCCTGACGTCTGCTGGCTCGGTGAGATGCTGCAATCCCTGCGCATTGTTGCCCGCGACGAGCGAGAAATATCAAGTGCATGAACAGGTGTCACGATTGATGTCACAGAAAGCGCGATGGTCGCCCCAAAAGCGCCACAAAGCGGCCAGCCAAGATCATGGCAAGTAGGTCTCTTTCGAGTCGTGCGGCGATGACAGCGATGATTATCAGTGCTGCGGTCCAAACTCATGTCCTTTGTCCGGTGAGCACGGTCGGGGCCCGCGAATTACGTTTGCTATTGGACCGCAACCACGTCAACAGAAACCGAAGGAATGCTGCTGGCTCGAGCGGCAAGCAGTGGGTACACAGGAAGAAAAAACCTGCGCGCCGCCTTTATTGAGCCCACCTTCCGAGTTTTACTTTGCGAAGGAATGATGTCCCGCCGTGGAGTCCCGGGCCCCGTAGAGCAAGCGGTTGGCGAGGTCCGAGTGCCATCAGATGGACTGCCCTTGGACCTCAGCCAGAGGACTTACAAGGTAAGCGAGTCAAGATGTCAGGTTCACGTGGCAGCCGGGGCACCAAGCAGTCAATGTGGCCTCATGTAATTGGGTTTCAGTGCCGACATGAAATCATCTAGGCGGCTCGGTGCTGACTGGCGCTGATTGTCGATGAGAACATACCTGCCAATGTCTCGCCTGTGGTTCTGCAGCGATGCCATCGGACTCATCCCGAGATCAAGCGTCAGCTACTTGGATTGGTGACCGGCTACCAGCTCTCCTTACCGCAGAAGGTTAGTCGGTCACATAATGACGTATGCACTCGCCAGCTCCGGATCAGCCAACGCTGGTCTGCATCCCTGGGGCGAGACGACACCGTCGACGCCGGGCCCTTCCGTCGAACCCGGGCCGGGTCAACTCCCCGACGCCCACTTACCCGCCGCCACGCCAGGGCGCTCGTAGAGCACGCAGGCCTTGAAGAAAACACGAGATCGGGGCACAGCAATAATGAGGATCGTGGGGAAGCAGCAAAGGTTATCTGGAGGTAGTCCCGGATGTAGATCGAGATCTTCACCCGCAGACCCGCTGTGACGCTGTGACGCTCGGGGTGGCACCGTCACGCTAGGAACAGGCGCGACCCTGCTCGAGTCCTTCTTCGACGACTAGATGATTTAGCGGATGCGTTATCTATGAAAAATCGTCGGCGCCCGGCGCACATTGGCATCAGTGCCGCCTCGAGATGCACGCCTGAGCGCATCGAGAATGTTCGCCATCGATTTAAGCCCCGCTTCAATACAATCGATCCTTGGTGCTGTCCGCAAGGTGGTACATATGTCTACCGCCGGCGTCTTTGCTAGCCAATACGGCAATTATCGGGCGATGCTGTCCTTCGGGTGGGAGTCCCACAGAGCCTGCGATTGGACACATGAGAGGATGAAAGCCGCTCACCCGCCTGCAATGCGGGAGTGGCATAAATCGACATCATTGGATTGGATGACGTCTATCTGGGACCAGGCTCATTGACGCGGTAATAGACGGGCGAGGAGACTCCGGACCAGAAGACTCGAGACGAGGTCGAGTCGAGTCGACGCCAGCCAGCCACAGCCTCGGTCTTTTTTGAGAAAGTGCCGGGGGCATCGTATGGCCGATATAGGCGGCAAATGCCTAATGACCGCCTGTTAGTGCCAAGAGAAATAGGTCAAGCGGGCGGGCGTACAAACATACTTGTGCTGGAACTGTTGCCGGCCTAATAAGTTGTTCTCCAATCTGTGTATTGCACCTTCGGCATGGGAGGAACTCGGCGGCGAGAAGGGTGCTTGGTGCGCTGGAGAGAGCTGGAGCTGTTGCAATAGCATAAATTCTCAAGGTTCTGTCCGACCTACGACAGCTACTCGCATAAGTATTCTGCAAGCACGTTGGTTTTACGGCAAAATAGCCGATAAGTAGGGACGCGAGACAGTACGTCATAACTCTGACCGCCTTCGGGTATGCAGAATCACCAATAGCCGTTGGCCGCCATCCCGACAGTTTACTTGTACCTGCAAAGAAGCAAGTGAGCAGCGACGATAAGGCACTCCGCAGAGGTGTGCCCGCGTTGGCCGGAGCTGCACTGCACAGGATCAACAGCGGGACGCTGATTGAAGAACAGGCTGACCGAGGTCAAAAAAATTCGAACTGTTCGGACGGAAGTCAAGTTGTTCACCAGGCCGAGGACAGTGACAGACCTTCGCGAAGGCAGACCCTGGAGCGATGAAGACACTGGCTTCATGCCCTCGAAGCCGCGAAGAGAGTACTTGCGTTGCAACCACGCACAGAGATATTGGTTAGAAGCCAAGCCTAGGTGCGTCTGTGCAGGAGCCAGCCCCGTCGTCGCCGTGCTTTAGTCGCCTGACGCACATAATGCGCCGCCGATATTCAGCCAACCGACGTACGTCCGGGCCGCCTTCGGGCCACTCGGCGGCGATAATTCTACGATGATTTACAGCGAAGGGGTCCCCAACGGCTGCGAGCAGGTTCTTCGAAGGCGAGTGGTTCTGTCGCCATGTGGGGCGCGTGGCTCTGAGCGTTTGCCTGTGCAGCGCCAATAGAATACAGGGTCAGCAACGCGGGGAACGACCAGGCAGCACCACTCCGATGGTACTCACAGCAGACGGGGCTGCAACTCTTGTCCGACGAAGTGTCGAAGGACGACATTGCTCGGCGTTCGCCCGAGGCGCCCGGCTGTTGCGGGGCATAAACGCCTGCACGACATTCCCAAGCGGGGCCTTTGTGCCTCCTAGCGTTAGTGCGCCGGACCCAGTTTGCGTCGCCATACCTCCATCACCTTGTACCAAGTTCAGACAACCAGAAAGTGTCGCCGCGAAGTCTCGATATCATGGCGGGTGGCACGGGCGTGGCCGCAGTGGCCCGCGATGGCTGGTGAAGATGCCGGGCAGAGTGGGGGCAGCGACGGGGGCCATTCTTGTCCTAGGCGTCGTGGTCGACGGCGGGCAACACGGGGAAGATCGGAACTGTCGCAGTGAGTTGCATAACGTTACGCCGTCAAGCGCGGGCCGACATGCAGTGTGCACGCGTGGGCGGCGCAGTTGAACTGATCAGTGGACCAACGGCTGCCAGCCATCTTCTCTCCCTCGCCTGCGTCGTCCTGCCGCCGTCTGCGTGTTTCGGCTGGCATTCCCCGTCCCTGCGTTCATCGGATCCTGGCTCGGTTCAGCTTTGTACGACCACCTGCTCATCATCGTCTGGTAGTCCTTCACTAAGGTTTTTTGCAGACGCCCAGCGAGCTTGTCGTCGCTTGTCGTCGCGGGCCGTGAACCATGGCCTCGCCCTCGTATCGTCTAGAGACACCTCGGCGTCCCCCTCCGCCTCCGATCCGCATCCATAACTCCAATTCCAAACGTTCTTCTTCTCTCGCGGGTGCGACGCCCTCGTCTGCAACAGAAACACTCCTTTATGACCTTCCTTCGGCCACCCCGCTCTCCCCGCCTCCCTTAAAGAGCGAAGTGGCCTCTCCCACGTCTCCTGTATACCACCCCGGACGCTCAAGAATCAGACAACCAAGAAGTCGCGCCACTAGTCCCCAGCCGCCTCGGACGCGTTCGGTTACCCCTTCGAGAGCACGAACCGATCTGGAGGAGTTCGCAGAGCATTGTAGGAAATGGTGCGTACGTGTGACATCGAGCATATGTTCCGATCATGACCTTGGTTGGCTTGGCTGCTCCAAACGTTCAGGTATTTCCAACAGGATGAAGAAGCAGGTCGCCTTATGACGCAGACCCTCTCTACGCTTCCTACCTCCCAACGCACCTCGTTTGTAAAGCTCCAAGCCTCCATACGTTCAGCTTACCACGCAAGTGTGAATGCTCGCCGGACAGCGGAGTTCCGCGCTCATCTCTCCGCTACCCATCCGGGATGTTCTCTCATGCCGCTTTCGCGAGCAAACCCAACTGGCCCCGCTGCCCAGAAAGAGCGTCTGGAACGCTTCGACCGCTTCGTGCGAAGCTGGTGTACGATGGGCATGCCTGGGACGAAGCCCTTTTTCGAAGGCCTCTGGGCTGTGATGCGCCTCCAGGTCGTGCCAGAGCACCTGGGCGGTGCGGGAGCACGTCGCATAGAATGGGAAATAGACGATGCGGTTTTCAAGGAAGCTGCGTACGTTTTCGTATTGAAACGATCAGCAGGCTCTACCAATGCTTATTTATGCCAACAGAGGCAAAGATTTCATGCTCGAAGCCATCGACGTCCTGAAAGGGGTGCGTACATTGTATGGTATACTTCCTCCGCTGCCGATCTCTCACGCTGCTTCTCAAAACTAGGTTTTGGGCTTCGAGGAGGCCCCTTCGAAGCGGACTTCGACATCAACTGTCGGCTCTCCGACTTACACGTCAACACCCCCCATGCACGCTCGTTCGCAGTCACAACCCCTCCGTTCGAAACCACCGGTCCCCGCGCGGCGCCAGCATGCGCCTGCTGACGTCCCTTCACAGGCCAAACGTCCCAGGGCGCCCAGCGATCCTTTCCTCGACACCCCTGGCCTTTCTCACTCATACAGCTCCTCTCCGCAGTCAGCTGTGCACCTTTCAACATCCCCCTCCAACGCCACTGATGGCCCCCCGAGCCCTCGAACGCCGTCCGAAAATGAAGATCTGTTCAACCCGCGTCAGCGCCAACCTGCACCGCCTCCCATAGAGTATGCCTTGAACGAGTCGGAGGAAGCGTACCTGCGCACGTGGACGTCGCCGAACTTGCCCGACCCGGAGATCCTGGAACTGCTTAAGGTCTTCCCAGCCTTTATGACCCGCCGCACCGTACCGCGATTCGCGCAGAGCGCGAAGGCACGCGGCGACGAGGAAATGCTGCCTGTGGAAGATGAGCTTCGGTTCGGTACTGGGAAAATGTGGCGCAGCGGTCTGCAGCGGAGCGGGGACCGGGCAGGAGGATGGTGGGTTCGGTTCAAGCTCTGGTGGAAGCGGCTCTTCTGCTAGCCGGTTCACGGCGCCGTCTGCGATACGTTCCTTTTCTCGTCGTGCATTATTGCCATTGGACAGCCCGTCTTTCCAGCACGTTCATTGCGTCGCGTTCCCTCACCTGAGCAACCCAGCGCCTCCTCACACTCTTCTGTCATTGTGCCACCATCGCGCTCATGCATTTTCTGTGCTACCCCACCGTCACTTATGTTATGTTGTTAACGTATGTTGTACCTGTCCTGTCCCTGAGATAGGGAAAGCCGCATATCCCATAACCTATCGCGCTGGAGCAGTGCGTTCATCCGCCGTACAGGTTTGGCGCTGGACGTGCATCTTGGCCCTGAGCATACGTTTTTCCCGAGACACATAACGACATCGTGGACACTAAGGTCGACGTCGAGACGTTGGCGGGCCGCCACCTTGCCAATCTCCATCTGCTCCTTGAACGGCACGAAGGGAACAGATCCGGACCGGGGATGTGTTCTCACAGGTATGCGACCTCCATATGACGACCTTCCGTCCACGACTCCATCGCGTGCCTTGCTTCGGGCGGATATCGACGAGAGCCCTGGATGCGAGGCTTATTTCACGACCATCTTCGGCACGGTCGACCCAGAGAGTAGGCCCGGGACTTGCCAGTCGACATGGCTTGCTGGCGGCCGTGTTCCTCGTCCTTCTCCCTATCGTCACAAACTGGTTGCAAATGGTGTGCTTCGAGCGTCCTTCTGGAATGCTGCTACTGGCTCGCGTGCAGCAATCCAGCTAACTCAGCGGCCAATTGAAACGCGGGAAGCGAAAGCAGATGGCCGCAGGCCAACGGAAGAGGTAGCGGATCTGATGCTGAGCCGCTCCTCATAACTTACGCACGACTTGCGGTATGCTCGTTCCAGGCACACCATGGATACCGACATTCTCGGCAATCCGAGGACATGTGCAGATACGAGCCAGCAGATGAGTAGCATATCCAACAGTGATGGCATAGAACATACAGATCACAGCAGTTATAACAGCTGACAGCAATATTGGATTCGAAGTCTCCGGCGGCCTCGGGCAGCTCGTCGGCTCGTTCGAACTGCAAGGCGGTGCAGACCGACCTGATTACTCCCGGAAACGGCCACCATCAAGGTGCATCCACAACAGATCTATCATGCCGCTCGAATCTCAACGCGCAGCAGGCTGCCAAAGATAGGATTGCACGACCTATCGCCGTCGAGGGCGCACAATGCCGCGGCTTTAAGTCTTCGATGGCATCCCTACACGAGGATGAGGAACAGATGCCGTGTCAGGCAACCGCTGGATGGGGTGTCACAAAGTAATTAGGGGTGCCACGACGAGACAGATAGATGGCGGCGAGCCCTGCTCACGGCTTGTTCGGACACAGCAGGCGTTTGACGTGTAGAAGCGAGGTCGCTGTAAGAATCAGTATATCGCGTCAGTCATAATCAGAGCTTTGAGCCAACTTTGAGCGGTTCACCAACCTGCCTCGACGTATTCATGACGGGCTACTCGTCGGTAACAGACCATTTGTCCGAGACTGTCTTCGTCGCGTTTGCGAGAACATCTTTTTGAAAGCCAACCTTACTATCTGAAAGCCAACCTTACTATCCGTCCTCCGCTGCATAAAGGCTGTGCGAAGGCAGGAACACCCGGAGGCAGTTAGGTGCCGTCATCCCGCCAATCACAGGAAGGCGAGTGCTCACGGAACATACGAAGGACGGCCACTCGGCGCATCAGGAGAAGGCCTCCCGCGCAGCCTTATGGGCTTGTCTCGGTGTGGAGCCACAATTATGCTTGCTTCCCTGCCTGCGGTCAGAGGTCAATATGTCAGCCGCCAACAGCAAAAACACGCACATTGCATTGATGTGGTGACGAAACTGCCATAGGAGGGTGGCCAGTTTCAACTTGTCCTCTCGTCGGCGGAGAAGAGCAGTCTTCTGCGCAGAGAATGCTGATTGATGTGCATTGGTCAGTCGAATGGTGGGTAAAATATCGCATTGTCGGGCATGCGCGTGACGCCACGTGAGTCTTCTTCAACAACTCCCGGCGCACTTGCGAGCCACGAGACACAGCGTGCAATAGAGAACGCGCGCGCAGAAGACTACGCCCGTAGCTTCGTCTCGCTCAAACAACGGAGCCTTTTGCCTGACGAAGCCTTCAAATGGCTAGTGAGAGCCTCGAGAGGCAGCAGGATGACGTACTTTGATTCGAGGACGACCCAGACTCGAGCTACCATACAATTGGACTTCCGGAAAAAGAACGTACGTTCTGGGGGCCGTAGTTTTGTGCGCAAGACAGGAAAACCGGGGCTACGATGACGACTAACCGTGGAGAGCGTGAGGACCGCTCGATGATGCGAATGGATTGGGTGAGCATGAAGGGTTAGAACGGTCGCGTCAGTCCTACGCAGGACCCCGCTCTGACCAAGACGTATCCCCACTATCGCGTTGCAATTTGTCCACGCACACCGTTCAATACTCTGAGGTATTCGCCTGTATGATAGGCAGTGAGATCACGGTTGCGTTTTATTCAGAGCGACTGACCGTTCATCTTTCATCCGCCTAAATGCTGGAGGGCAGTTTCCTGAGATCAATTTGGAGCACAACGACTTTCTAGTCCCTGCAAAGCCTTGCGCATGCGTTACATAAAGCCATGCGTCTGTTTCGCTTAGCAGCGTCGTGCCTGATGCGGATATTTCCGCCTCAATTCACTGGAAAGTCGCAAGTCGAGCACCGTTACCTTTGATACGTAATTTCATCAGCTTGCGCAGGGAGGCCTAGGGAGGTTCACGTTGAGCGGCATGCGCAAGTGGCACCACGATCCCCGAGATCTGCCTCGCACCAGGCCCAACATCTGGGCGTCCGACCAACACGCAGATGATACCGGTTGCCTCAGAGGTTGAAACGTTGACCTCTCAAATGAGTTGATGTGGTATGTATGAATTACGCTCAAGACTTGGCGCACCGCACAGAGCCACCGCAGCGGTTGCTGTCGCGATGCTGTCCAGATGACATGACCCTTGCGGCATTACGGATAAATCAGGTCATTTGCCGTTACAGACTCTTCCCCGCGTCGCCTGCGACATGTGCACATGCGAGACATGGAAGTCAAGAACATGAGTGAAGGAGAAGAAGCACACCGATCTTGCGGTCAAGTATCAACGCTTGCTCGGCGTTCGCGTAAGTGCCATGCGGTCTTGGAGCAGCAAAAATAATGACACGGTGTGTTGGTTGCTGTGCTGTGGTATGCATGGCTTGATACGCTGGTGACGAGAGTACACAATCAACGCTCACATCGGGACCATAGGCGGGTCTGGGCTGGAGGAGTGCCACATAGATGCCCTGTCTCATTAGAAGCCTACCTGCCCCTGTACGTCGGAGAGAGGGTCAGGCATGATTCGGCCGCTTCCAGCGAAGACGTTATGAGCATCACGAAACATCACATAATATAGAACCCTTGGCTGTTTCTTCGGGTCCAGGCCTGTCAAAGAGACAGAGCGCTGCCATGCGAGTACTCGTCAGAGAGCAGTCAGTGCCAAACAGACAGCACTCCATCCATCGCAAAGTGAAAAGGGGGACGTTCTAGAGAGGCAGCTCGTAAGCATCTGAACGAAGGACCAACTACTGGCACCGAGCCGCGGTAGCTGAACCAATCGCTGACGGTCGCGAAGGGTTACAGCGCTGGTCAGACGCACGCTACTGGCGGCAGCAGCGTCAGTGGTTTATATTCATTGAGCGGGCGTTGCAACCTAAATAACATACAAGTGCGCACCGTGGCGGTCTCGGTTGCTGCATCTTCGTTGAAGGGTTCTCGGTATCGCGGGGTTCGCCGCAGCCAGAGACAAACCTCCCATTCATGGCTATGCTCACATCGCCGCCAAGAATGCCCGACGCAGCGAAGGCCGCAAAGTTGCTGGTGATCCCATCATAGATGCCGCGGCTCCTGTGGGCGGTCCTATGTATGCAGGGGGAATGGCCCCGAACGCTGTCGAAGCATTCCTCTCCGCTTCTGAGCTGAACTGTTTGAATGGAGGGAAGTTCCAGTGGATGCCCGACAGGAAAATCGGGTATTGCGGGGCTCCGTCTGGGTTCTCTGGGGGTTGTGGCGTGTCGTTAGTGGGAACATGGAGAGGAGAGTGATACAAACCATGCGGAATCTTGATTTTGAGCAGACCTTTGGGTTGATCGTGTCAAGTGTAGACGAGAAACCGACAGTGACACGCAAATTCGGCCGACCAAAGATAAGCCACAGTCTGATCTATTGAAGCAACTCAGGTGTCGTGACCGCCGTAAAGGCGAGACAGATGTCTCGTCAACACCCTCGGGCGCGACATGCGAACGCATTTATTCTGCGGCGATGGCAACACGAGGCTACAAATACATCCCGACCCTGCGCAAAGTAAGAATGTCCCTATGAATCTCAGTTTGTATGCAACCGCATAAAAAACTCACTACTAACAAAGCCCTGGGCAACAAAGACACCATGTCCCTTTCATCGAGTCGACAGAACGATCTCCAGGGCCTTTTCAATTGACGCCTTTTCGCGCCGAATTCTGAAGGGCCGCACGAACCTTAGTATGAATGGAGGGGCCTGCCACGCAACTTACGTTGCCACTTCTTGCTCAAGCTCGGAGATGCGCCTGTCCCGGTTCTCCACAGATTGCCGTAGGACGTCGTTCTCCAGCTCCAGGGCCTGGACTTGCTCAGGAATGAGGAGAAGGCTATCCAAGAGCGTGCGCTTGATGCTGCTAGCCATTGACCCAGTACCTTCCTCGGGACTCGCCGGTTGAACGACCGTCGCTTGTGATGAAATGGGGGTGGTGATGTTCTTGAGTAACGTATCACTATTAGCAAGCGCCAGTAAAGCGTGGATACTTTGCGTACTTTCGCTTGAGTAAGTGGATTAAATGCCGTACTATTATTCCGGATAGGTTCCGTGCCATTCCGATACCGTTTCCCTCGGTGCACTTCGTCCTGCGCGTCTGACATGGATTGGTTGTAGGTGGCATTTGCGGCTTCGGGCGGGATGTCCGACCAAAACTCGTCCTCTTGAGAGTCTGCAGGCAAGGGTGACAGTGACTTCTGAGGCGTCTTCAGGACTATGCTGGCAGAAGGCTGCGAGGTACGCCTCGAAGTAGACGCTTGGCCTTGGCCGGCAAGGGGCTGCGGTGACGAGCCAGAGGCAGGGCGACTACTAGGCGTAGCGTGCAGCTGGCTATCGGCGCGAGCTTCTTCCTCTTGTTGCTGCTCCCGCTTCGCCTTCTCGATCTCGACCCTCCGCCTCTCGCGTGGGGTCATCGCAGTGTCTGTCTGCGAACGCCGGGGGGTGTTAGGAACATCTTGACTGGATGGCGCATGTCGTTTATTGGCATGCAAAGGGTTAGGTTCGGTCGGTGATGCGGCGCGCTTCCGAGGAGTGTGGAAAGGGGAAGACTGCGGTGGGACAGCTCGTTGTGAGGACGAGGGAGTCGGCTGACCGGGAGACTGATCCACAGTAAAGGCCTTGTTCGCTGGGAACAGCTCATCATCCCACTCTGCACATTCCACAAGCAAGGTTCATCTGGTATCCGTGGATGTTAGCCAGGAAAGACGCACTGAAAAATCCACAATGTCCAGACTGGTCCTTGTAGATACTGCAGGCCCAGAACTTCCTGTACAACGTTGAGTCGGGTGCAGCCACTTCCCAGAAGTACAAAAGCCACACCTGTTAGGATTTCTGGCGGTATTGCTAGTTTTTAAAACTGCAAGCTCGCCGTGAGTGCACAAGACTTTGCCCTCCTCGTTGAGGATCGCGCGCTCCACGCTGACTTTCTGCGAACTCGGGCTTGTTGTCATGACGGCGTGAATTATAAACCAGAGGTTAGAACTATAAAATGCGGAGGATAGAATAGATAGATAATGTCAGAGCATGGGGAAAGGATAGAGGGGCAGAACGCCGCCGCTGACCTCAACGGGACAAAATGAGTCACGGTACCGCTACGGTTCTAGGCTCCGTCCACACTCTCCAACTAGCTTCACGCACGCTCAACATTGCATCGGGCGTGGAAATCATGTCGAGTGCACCTCCAATACGCGTGGAGACGCGCTATGTTTCGCCTGCCGGTCAATTCTTACCCGCCCTCGTCCTGCAAGCCACCGTGCTCGTCGATTCGTACATGCTGTGGATCGGCGCGACCAACGAATCCGAGGAAAACGCCAAAGTCACGCCCCTACAAGGCACTCTTGCGCGAGACTGGGCATGTGCGATGCCACCTGGCAAGGTAAATTCGTGTGCGCATGCGTAGTAGCAGCGGTGCGATCGCAGCCTATCCCTGAATTTCGTGCTGACTGTATTGACTTTGTACCCCTCAGACACAGGCTGTCATCGGCACACCGCTTTTCCGATCGTCGAGCTCAGACGTTGCGCTCGCAATGGCTCAGCGGCTAGGTAGTTCGGCCCTCAATGTATAAGCCAATGGATAGCTGATCAGGGTCCCAGCCCGACGTTTCAAGAAGCAAATATTCCTCTCCGTGGATGTCCCTCCGTCGCTGGAGTCTATGGGTCAGAGCCCGCGTATTTTACTTGAAGTGGAGAAGGCGTTAGTGCAGACATTGAGGCAGTTGGAAGGATCAGAGTAGAGAGAGAAGGTTGCATGCAAGGTGTGTGGCAGGCTACGAGAGAACGAGAAGACGTTGGAAGCCTGCGTATACTTGTCGATCCATCAAACACCCTCCACCGTCAGAGTCTCCGTGGAATGGCAGGGGGGGCACAGGATATGGATCACGATACAAAATCGCACCATGCGCAGTAGAAAGAGCAGTGCATTGACGCCGGACGCGGTGGTTACTGCAAGCTCCGCAGAAAGGCCGTGAACCGCCGTTATTCCGCAGAAAGAGTCGCAAGAGGTTTGTCGAGAAACAAGAGGATCAATTGAAATAATCGGACATCGATTGCGGACCCTGAAGACGCCGACGTCGCTCACCACGGTCATGCAAGCGGCCACTCTCGCCACACAAATCCGTCGCTCTTAGCTCTTTTTCCTCCTCCTCACCGTGTCCATCGACCACCACGACCATCCCGGCCGTCTCGGTCTCGACGCCCGCCCGATTCAACCTGAGAGACGTGGATCATGTCGGAACCTGAACTGGCGTACATGAACGGTGCAAACGAAGACTTTGATCTCCCCCGTTGGCAGACACAGCCTGCGCACCCCGACATCCTCTCCTCGTCTGCACAGGCGGCCCACGCAGCGGCCAACAACTCGTATCTATACCCATCCAACGTACCGCCGCCGCCGCCGTCCAGCTCCACCCCCTCTCACAACAGGGTACCGCCTCTGCATCAGTCTCCCTCATCCTCCAACTCAAGACAGCCCCGTATTGCACAGCTCATCGACGAAGACCCCGCGCTTTCATCCAGCACGAACCTGCCCTATCTCTCCCCGAGTCAAAGCCAGCTCTCCCGCAGTGCCTCGCTCGGCGCCGGCGCGGCGACCTCCGTGCGCGGCCGCCGTCACCAAATTCAAGACGACCTCGAGGGCGGCGCTTTTGGCAGCACAAACACCCCGCCAGCGTCGCATCAGCGACAGCAGTCCACGTCCTTTTATCCCTCGAGCGTGGCGTATCAGACCTCGTCATTTGGCACTGCTAACTCCGGTGACCCTATTACACAGTCCGCAAACCCGCCACAATCCGGAGACACCTCCTACCAGGACATGTACTTCAATAACCCGAGCAGCCATCCCCCAAAGCGTGCCAACACTCAGCACGACGCAAGCTCGTCCGCTCGAGCAGCACGGTCACCTTTACGGACCGGCAATCTTTCCAGTAGCCAAGCCCTTCTAGATCCCTACGCCCAGCAGCAGCAGTACTCCCCTACGACGAACGCCTACGCATACCAGTCGCCTTCCTATCATTCGCGGTCTCATTCGCAATCGAAGGCCTCTGGCGACGTGCTCACGCCTCCAATTTCGTCCCCCTACACGCCGCACACTGCGCCTCCCACCACTGCCTACTCGCCATCGTATCCCATGGACACCACGAGTCCGCACCCACCGCCTCCATCTGCTTTGCTTTCGTCACAATCCTTGCGTCAGGGCTCCATATCCCAGCCGAACACACCTCTGGGCTATCCACAGTCTGCGCACAGCCCTGTCAACGCGGCGTATTACCCACAGGAGCAAGCGATGGCCGTCGACCCGCCTGCAAAACGTCGGGCTTCAGGATTTCGAAGGGTTCGGGATCAGCGCGATCTGAGACCGCACGTGAACTCGCGGCCGGCAGCACGGAGGATGGACGCGAGCGGGGTGTTTTTGTCGGTGCGTCGGCTGTCTCGGGTTTTATGGCCTTACAGTGCTGATCTTATCATCGTATCTAGCCATTGCGACAGTTGACAACGAACATCGTTGATACCTATCACATATGCAACCCTGCCTTCAAGTACGAGTCAACGCACAACCCACGGCGCGTGCTTACCAAACCGAGCAAGCCATCACACAACGAGGGATATGACAACGAGGACTACGATTATATCCTCTATGTGAACGATTGGTTGGGAGCAGACGACGGTCACAAGTGCGTCATAACGATATGTTCGTGACGCTGCTCTTCTGACGACATGCCTTCCTTTGCTTAGGTACCTGATCCTGGACGTCTTGGGTCAGGGAACTTTCGGGCAGGTCGTGAAATGCCAAGACATGAAGACGCACGACGTGGTCGCGGTGAAGGTGGTGAAGAACAAACCTGCATACTTCAATCAGAGCATGATGGAAGTGACGATCCTCGAGCTCGTGCGTGTGCATTTTCTCATGTCAATCTATGTCCTGACAAAAGCCGGCGGCTCTAGCTAAACACTCAATGTGATCCAAACGACGAGCATCACATCTTGCGATTGCGGGATTCTTTCATTCACCGGAACCACCTGTGCCTCGTCTTCGAGCTCTTATCATCCAACCTGTATGAACTCATCAAGCAGAATCAATTCCAGGGCCTGAGCACGCAGCTCGTCAAAGTTTTCACGGCTCAGCTTTTGGACGCTATGACTGTACTCAAAGACGCGCGGCTCATACATTGCGATCTCAAGCCAGAAAACATCTTGCTGAAATCGTGCGTGCACGCGTCTTACGCCGTCTCCTTGTTACTTACAATTCCTGTGCCAGATTACAATCGCCAGAAATAAAGGTCATAGACTTTGGCTCGACATGTCATGAACGACAGACGGTGTACACGTACATCCAGTCGCGCTTCTATCGGTCTCCCGAGGTGTTACTTGGCTTGCCGTACACTGCTGCCATCGACATGTGGTCTCTGGGCTGCATCGCTGTCGAGCTTTTTCTTGGACTGCCACTTTTCCCTGGTACCAGTGAGTACAACCAAGTCACTCGCATAATAGAGATGCTAGGGTACGTCCCACCCTGGGCTTTTCCGTTAACTGTGTGTTAACAAGCTGGGGCGCAGGCAACCGCCGCAGTATATGATGGAGATGGGGAAGCAAACGGGGCAGTTTTTCGACTCTTACGTCGATATGTACGCGCGTAAGAAGTGGCGCTTGAAGAGCCTCGAGCAGTACTCGCGTGAGCACAACACGAACGAGCAACCCGGCAAGCAGTACTTCAAGGCTACGACATTACCGGAGATCGTGAATACCGCGCCGATGCCAACCTTCAAGTCTGGAAGGCAAGGGGCGGAGATGGAAAAAGGTGTGCGAATCAGGCCTATTGTCTCGAGTTTGGTTGCTGAGGAGTTGTTGCGCGTACAGAGCTGAATAATCGAGCTTCGTTCATCGACTTTTGCCAGGGCTTGTTGAATATGAATCCCATCGAGCGGTGGTCACCACAGCAAGCAAGGTTGCATCCCTTCATCACGGGTGAAAAGTTTACGAAGCCATTCGTGGTAAGTCGCGTCGATAAGCATGTATGCGCGTCGTCTAATGTTTTTTCACAGCCCACCAACCCGACCGCGCAGCAGGCTCAAGTCGCCGGTGCAACCTCGTCGTCAAGTTCACCATCTGGGGGCGCTGTCGATCCCAAGCGGCCATATGGAGGTCTTGTACCGTCCCAGCCGAAGGGTACTCGTGCGTACCAGGATGCTGCGTCGTACAATCAAACTCTGGCGCAGCATCAGGCATACACTGCCCAGGCTCAGGCCGCATCCCAAGCTGCGAACAACGTGTTCCGGAACCCGTACATCAATCAGCCTACTAGTCAACCTTCATCGTCAACGTACGCGTCGCCGCCTGATCAATTCGCTCAGCAGCAGCAAACGCATCAGCAACACGGTGGACAATATGCGCAGCCCGCGCAAAGTTAGTTTGCCTGTCGTGTCTCATCTAGTACTAAAGCTGATATCTCAAGTTGCAGGGCCGAACAATGGAAACGGGGGCTCGCAGCAGCACTACTCGTCTTCTGCTGGTGCTGCTGGCGGAGCGAACAACATGTCCATGTCGCTGAATCCCAACCCGCCGTCGAGCTCATACTACCCGACCACGCGCGCCCGTGCCAACACGATCAACCAGATGGATACCGTCCCGCCGGCCCTTGCGCGACTCCAGCATATGAACCAGGACGTGATCACCGGACGTAACGCGCTCACGCCGGTGCTAAACCGCGACGATGCGATCAAGGAATGGGAGCGGAGGCAGTCCGGAAAGGCAAGTACGGCCCAGCCGTACCCGCAACTGGAGTTCTTGCAGCAGCAAGCGGAACTCGCGGCAGCCTCCGGGCTCTCGGGCTGGGCCCAGCAACCCGGTTCCAACAGGTACCCGCCACCGAGCTCGGGACTGGCGCATCAGTATCATCCAGGGATTGTGGTGGACGACGAGCGACGCGACGCGATTCTATCGAACGTGCGCGCAAGTGCACGCGCTGAGTCGGGCAACGTGTACACGACGCCAAACGTGATCACAAGCCCCCCGCAGGCGTACACAGCGAGCACGACGGCCCCGGGCACACGGTACACCAACACGTACCCTCCCCAAACGTCGACAGGCGCGCAACCGCAGACGTCTCCGCCGTCTGCTTCTTTCGACGGCACGGAGCGAGGGCCAGGCGCAGGGCAGATGTACGTCTCGATGCAGCCCGACCACTACCAGTCGTACGGGGCGGTGGGGGCGGCGACGCGGTCGCTGGCTCAGCCACCGCAGGCTGCAACGTCATTCTACGGACCCGCTGTTGTTGGGGCTCAGCAGGGCGTCCAGCAGCAGCCAAGAAGTCTCTTCCCAGGAGAAGGCTCGTCGGGCGGTGCGGTGGCGGGAGCAGGACCCGGCTCGTCGAATCAACCAGGCAAGGATCGAAGGAGTGGGATGGAGTTCTGGCCACGATGAAAGAACTGTATAGTTCCCTCTCAACATCCGTGCATGCGCGCTATGTATATCTGCATCCGTCTGGCCCAAAATTCCTTGCCTGCTACTGTCCCTTCCCCGCTCTTCGGCCACCTGCTTCTATCTTCACCTCTTCCGTTCCGTCAAGATCTCCATTCCTCCTCTTTATAAGTCCGATCCGCTCAAGAACTTGTCTGCGGGCTGTGCCCGCCTGCGCAACGACGACGATTTGGCCCTGATCACGAGTAATGACTTGCATCGTAGCAATAGTTTTTAACCACCCTTTGTTCTCCATATCTGCTGTTACTTCGCCTCATTGACTGCCGAAACAAGCTCGGACTCCCAAACGCATCGCATGTATGGTGTACTTCCCGCAAATGTATATTGTTCGGCAGTTCTCACTGGAAAGCCAAAATTCTGCTATGTACCTTCTCTAGAATCGGCCGATAACATCTAGGTCAGTCCTAGGGCGTGTCTATGGTATTGGGGAGGCCACTGAAGATTTCCTCGACTTCCCATGCGCCCGCCCAATAGACGATCTGGCATTTGAGGCCCTCCTCCTCACCTTCCTTCGCGATGCGCTTTTGCAGACCGCGATACTGTCGACAAAACACCATATCTTGGCTGTGCACGTGGGTCAGCTTGGTCCGTCAGACGGGCTGATTGAACTCGCCTGCGGAGGCGCAAAATGGGGCAAAAATCGTTGGAACCATCCCCGACGTATATGACGCGGTCAAACTGCGTCTTGTGTCGTTGGAGAAAAGCATTCAGCTCGTCGCCTGTGCAGTGATGAATTTATATGCACGACAATATAACTCTTCTGCTTACCCTTGCACATGTTTGGGCTGCATCCCACTTTGCACGAGTGCTGAGGACCGGACGGATCGACTCGGCGACTCAGCTTCAGGAGGCCCGAAGGATCCCACTCTGCCGGGTTGGTGATAATCTCTGTGAAGAGATCTTGTAGATCTTTGGACTAGTGTGGATGGTGATGCACGATCGTTGCCATGTCCGAAGTGGGCTTACCTCGAGGATCGTCGAGATGAAGACAGAGTTGGCGTTGGAAAGACAGAGGAAAGTCGTCTCCGGTTTTGCTTTCGCCTTTATCGTCTTCACTCCACGAATCATCGCAGGGTGCTGTGAAAACGTTTGCCTCATCAGATTACCGAGATGGCGTGAGGTCTGCTATGCTCACGAAAGGCATGATCCTCAGCGCGCCTTCAATATCCTCCCTAGTACCACCACGAGCGTGTAGCTCACGCAGAGATTGCGCCCTGGACATACGTGAGCGCACAGTAGTAGCCCGGCACGCTGGAGGGCGTTACACGAGGTCCGTCCACTGGATCTCGTCCTTGAGATTCTTCATCTTGCGACGGAGGTCCGGGGCGAGGACTTCGAAGATCCATCTATCCGAGTCCTGATCAGCGAGAGACCTATAAGGCGTTGTCGTCGGCAGCAAAGACGCATGCACTAGGCAGCATACCAGTCAAAGTCAAAGACGATCAGCTGCTTGAGGATGTCCTGGGGCATGGTGGTGGCAGGAAAGAGGCGCTAATACTAAGTATTACCTAACATTAATACTGGCTGAGGCCGCGTTGTGCGTGCAGGCGAGAGCTCCTGGATGTCGACGCTCTGCGCAGCCAGAGCAAAGTTCAAGAAGTTGCCAGGGCTCTTGGAGCTCACCGACACCCATCTCCAATGGACGCAAGATGGGAAGAAGGCGCCCACTCTCCGTGTGCCACATGCTGACGCTGCGGGTGAGTTGCTTGCCCGACACCCACCATCTAGACTGTGCTGAGCTGGTCCTGCGCGCAATACAGCCCTCTTCTCGAGCAAGGACGGCAAGCCGCAGGTCAGGCTAAAGGTCGCCCTTTTCAACGACGATGAGGGCCACACGTTCACTTTCAGCGCGGCCCAGCCAGTCGCGCTCAACGAACGCGAGACTTTCAAGCTCGAACTTACGAACATCGTCAGCAGAAACCGCAGCACACGAGAGGCCAGTGTTCTGAAGCCACCTACCACTCCTTCTGCCCCGCCAGCCTCCACCAATGGGTCTAGTCTGCGCCCACCAGTGCCATCCTCGTATGCGACCCCTTCCCGCGCGCCTTCCGTGTCAAGCGATGGGCGCGCCTCTGGAACCCCCTCCAATAACCCTACCAGCGACTTTCGCCTGCGTAAGAAGGTCCTTGTCAAGACACCAGAGCTAGCAAGCTTACATCGAGAGCTTGTGATGTCCGGACAAATCACCGAGTCTGAGTTCTGGGAGGGTAGAGAGGTGAGCCACGTCCATTGCTTCAGCTGGCAGTCGCCGGAAAGCCTTCTTTCTCTAGCACCTTTTGTTGGCTCAAGCCGCTGCGGAAAGTCAGAAGAAGGGTCGGCCGGGCCAATTGGTCGACCCAAGACCGCAGGCCGTTGACGGTGGCGAAATCAAAATCGTTATCACACCTCAGTTGGTACACGACATCTTTGAGGAGTTCCCGGTGGTAGCAAAGGCGTACGACGAGAATGTCCCTGCCAAAGTGTGTTCTCATTTGCACCTCGTCTGCACACATATTGATGTCATACGGCCAGCTCTCAGAGGGCGAGTTCTGGAAACGCTATTTCCAGTCGAAACTCTTTCACTCGCACAGGGCCTCTATCCGTTCGACCGCAACCCAAAACGTGGTAAAGGATGACGCGATTTTCGACAAATATCTGGAGAGACCGGACGATGGTAAGTTACGTGCGACGAAAATGTACCGACGAGGGGCTCACCCCGCGTAGAACTCGAACCGCGACGTCAACGTGACCAGGACGTGGACATGTTCATAGACCTAAACGCGACGCAGGAAGATCATGACGAGGTAATACGCCCACGAGCACAGGCTACGTTGTTCTCATCGGCCAATAGACCGGAAACGGGCAAGACGTTACGATGCAAGCTGGTAAACAGAGAGGCGCGCTTCCGCTTATTCGCAAGTTCAATGAGCACTCAGAACGACTGCTCAAAACAGCAATGTGAGTCAGTGCAGCACCAAATGTGCTCCTAACTGAGCCTCTTAGGTCTGAGGGGAGTCCCGCAAAGCGAAGACGAGTAGACTCAGCGGATCCTTCTGACGTATGTGACACTGCAACTTCAACTTCACTCAAGCTGCGTGCTTATATTCTGCTCAGCCATGGAACCACTACTCGCAAATCGACTTGGACGATTTGCATGACCCTCAGGCGTCGGCTGGAATTCTTCTGGACATGCAAGATCGACAGCGCTACTTCGAGGGACGAGTGGGCGCCGGAAAGTCCGCCGAAGAGGCACCACGGCAAGTAAGCCCGATGACCTCTTCGTCTACTCTTCAGCTACTAACTAAGTGCAGGCGGTTGATCTGACTACCGCTCTGGCTGAAGCAACACAAGATCTACAAGGGTGGTCCGGAAATCTCGCCCAAGTACGTGCCAAGACTAATTGTCGCTCATGGCATTTGACTGACCCATGTGCAATGCAGCTAAAAATTGATCGAAAAGCGGGCGAAGCAGCCCTCGTCTCCATGACCCAAAACGTCGCTGCACGTCTGGACGTGAACAAACGGAAAAGCGCGTCTGTCCATTCTTTCACTGGCGTACCTGACTTCATGATAAATCTCTAGATGACATCCCCGAAGACATATTCGGCCAGATGCGCACCTGTCAGACCGCCGCCAATGAGTTTCTCCGCCAGTTTTGGGCCTCCATATACCCTCCTACGTCCGACCCGCAGACGATCAGCGCACCCGCAACGCCCGCACAGAAGGCGGCCAAGGCCGCTCGCATGGCAGGATATCTAGCCAAGACGCCCGAGAAAGTCGCCGCTATCGTTACCGCAGGGCAAGCGGCGGGCATTGATCGACAGAAGATTGAGATAGTGAGTGGTGTGAGCCAATCTCCTCGTCTCTGCGCTCATCTGTCTGGCATAGGGTATGAAGCCGATTTTGGACGCCGTCGAGAAGGCGCTCGCGTTCTGGCGGACGCGCAAGCAGCCAGGTGGCCGGCCATGATCTACGGACTTGATTGGCGTAAAATTTGTTGTTCCGTTTTGAAATCAGGACACTGTAACCTTGCCATTCGTTTCCGCTCATCCACGAGCACCACACCCGTCATATGCATATGTATCAACGCATGTAGATAATAACTCTATCCTATACGTACAAGTAGTAGTGTCCATGAATGCAGAGCGACGCGTAATTACGCATACATGCGGGAATATGTGTGAGAAGCATGGACATGGGCCGCGCTACGAACCGTAGGGGCTAGGCTGGGCAGCTAGGCTGGAGCCGGAGGTGAAGGTCAGCTCGTAGGTGGTGAACATCACGAGTACATGCAGCGCAACAGCGTAGGCAATGAATGCGTTGCGCGCGCGTCGATTGCCCAGGATGGTGCGCGTTAACACGAGGACGCCCCGTTCGAGCGGGTTGAGATTCGAGTAGGCTCGTGCAGCTTCCTGTAAAACACCATATTTCAGGGATGTGAGCGGCCCCAATGGGATGAGTAAAACGCACCCGTCCACGGAATGCCTCGAACGGATTCATTGCTTCCTCGTAGCGTGCACTGTACTTGCCCAGGTCACCCACCACAGTCGAGGGACCCGCAGGGAGCGGATCCAATGATGAGGTGCCGGTCGCGTTCTCGCGATAACTTTGCATGTACCGCACCTTCTCGTACAGCTTCAGATTGTCCGCCTGCAAACTGCGTATCTCCGTTCGCAGCTCCGAGATAATCTGGGACTGCTTGCGGAGTTCCTGATCAAATGGGAAGGACTAAATAAACGGAATGTGGAGCGGGGCAGCGATGCGACAGCGTACCTCCTCGAGCTCCGCATTGCGTTGCCTGAAGCGGTCGCGCTGGCTGGTCACGATGGGCAGGATCGATGTGTCTGCAGACGACTGGAAGGGTATGGGCGTGTTCCGCACGGGTGTGCCCTACAAACAGAATGTCTCATGAGCACAGGCGCAACGCACAAACAGTGTAGAAAGACACACATTGGCGCTGCCTTTTGTCTTTTTGCCGAGGTCCAGCCCCGCCAAGACGTCCTTCTCCGACCCGTGTTCTGACGCCCCATCGGGCTCTCCACTCCCATTCGCGTCGCCGTTGTGAGCACGTCGATCAAGTTGCAGCAGGTCATTCTCAAGGCGTTCGTTGAGGTCGCGTTGCTTATCGAGTTCGGCAGCGGTGCCCTCCAGTGCGTCCCGGGTTTGCTGCAGCGAAGCCTCAAGCTCGCGGTGTAGAATCTAGACGACTTGGTGTAAGATCTACCGAGAATGTGTGTAGCAATGCTTGCGCACACGAAATTTTGTTAATTCTTCCAGGATTCGTTTGTTCTTTGTTGCAAGAAGCGCCTCTAGCGAATTCGACTGCTGTGCATTAGCCTTCGACGCGTTAGGGTTCGGCAGTTGGAGGCCGAGTTCATTGCCGGCTGGCTCGTCATCGTCCAGATCTCCTTCCAACCCAGCGAACTCCACATACTGCAAAAAATTCGACTTGAGCATGCAGGTGCAAAGTGCAAAGTGCAAAGTGGGAGGGGCCGACCTTCATGATCTCAAGCTCACGCTTGATTTCGTCGTAATCGGCGTATGACTTGAGCGCATGCCGAATTTCCTCGATCTCGGCTACCTATTGGCGAAAGGTAAGAAAAGCACAACCCGTAGATCAATGACATTCTGCGGACCTTGCTCGCAATTTCTTTGGAACTGTCTTCTTTGACTTTCCGTCCGCTGGCTTCTACGGTCGCTGTGACACCTTTCTGAGCATCCACAGCTGCAGAGAGCCTATCGACCTCCGATTCGAGAGAAGAAACTTGGCTCTCGAGCTTCCGAACCCTGTACGCCCGCAAGAGCATGAGCATGAGAATGTAGGTTGCCCAAAGCCAGAAGACCTACTTGTCCGAGTGCTCACCGCTGGTCTTGAGGGCTTCGATCTCTGCGCGCAACAATTCCTACGTCGCGCAAAAGGGTATGCAATTAGGGAAAGCGCGGTAGGGCACAAGTCTGAACCTACGTTTCTCCGCTCGACAGTCGCGACGCGAGTATTGGCGCGCTCAAGATCTGCAACCACCATGTCCATCTCTGTCAACTTCGCGGACACCTCTTGATCTGCACACAAAGACATTTAACGGATTATTGCCAGAAGAACTGAACTGGATATCACCTTGGCGTTGGCTTTGGTCAAACAGGCGGGCCTCTGTCGATTCGTTCGACGTGCGCAGGTCCCGGAGCTGGTCCTTGACAAGTGTTACCTGGCGCTGATAGTCCTGTTCCCTGTTACAACGTTCGTCGGTCTCGACGACAGGACACCTTGTGTGTGCACGCACCGTTCTTCGTAGTTACGCATCTTCTCGTCATATGCTGCATTCAGCTCGTTCTCCTTCTGCGCTACTTTCTCCTGAATTGCAGTTTCCATCTGTCCGAATTGTGCCCATAAGCAGCAGGTGGAGACGTGAAGACTTAAAGACCTACCTTCTCCTCCAGTTGCTGTGCCCGTGTCTCTGCCTTCTTCTTCATAGTCTCCACATTGGCCAGCTCCGCTAGACGTGTCTGCAACTCGGCATTCTCACCGCGTACCCGCTGCAGCTCGTCCTCGAGCTCGCGTGTCTCCGCTACTTTGACCGTTTGATCCTATGGTCGCCTGTGAGTATTTCCAAAGGGATAGAAGCGGATGGGCGAAGGTTCGTACTACGGCTGCCTCAAGGAACGGGTACGGGTCAGGAGCCTCGGCGAACACTTTGTAGACATTCAGGAAGGCATTCTCAGCAGTCTTAGAGCGTCTCGTGAGACTGTCAATCTCAGTCTGGTAAGCTGGGGATTACGAGGGTGTCAATGCCAGGCGCGGTGTAAACGACGAGCAGACGCACACTTGAGTAGCCCCTTGAACGCATTGGCCTTCTCCTCGTCCGGAAGTTTCTTGAACTCTGTCAGGCAGTATGAGCAGCCGACAAACGCAATACAGAAACAGGGTGCACCTTTCGTTTTGTCTGCGAGGGCTTTCCGACCAACGACGCTCTCCTTCTGGTTCTCCACGACCTCCAGGCCCTGCGCGTCAAGGGTCTTCTGCAATTCAAGCAGGTTGATGGCTGGAATAACGATGAGAGATGGCTCTGCCTCGAGACGAGAACACACATTTCCATGTTGACAGCGCGCCGGAGAAGTTCTGTTCTGTTGCGGCCATGGTGTGCAAGTGTGCTGGCCGTCGGAGGCAGCAAGTTCGTGTAGTAGACGCCCGAGTGACGCGCCCGTTCTCTTTTCGTCCCGTCACCTCGAGCTCGAGTCTGCGTCGCTCTCCGCCCGCCCCGCGCTCGAGCACGATGCTGGCCACCTTCCGACAACCAATGCGCTCTGCGCTCAAGCGGACATGGCGAACCTACGCAACCACCACGTCGCCGTTCGTACCCCCGGCGTCCCTCCCTCCCACCGACCGCCCGCCACGACGTCCGCTCCAGAAAGCAAAGCCCGAGTCGCCCACGTTCTACACAGGCCGCTCCGACTACTACGACGAGGTCACCCAGCTCGAGAACGCCATCGGGCACGCGCGCCGCGCCCTGCGCACGCTCGAGCTGCTCCCGCTCCCTGCCTTCGCGCGCGACTCGCTCCCGCCTGCACAGAAGGCATGGCGCTCGCGCATCGACATGTCCGGGCTCTTCATGGGCGCGCTGACCACCGCACGCTACCGTCGCATCATCACGCTGCTCAACGAGCTCGAGGAGTACGCGCGCATCGCGAACACCGCGGGGCACAGGGACCTCGGCGGGGGCATCGTCGAGGTGCTGCAGGTCTTCGAGCGCTCAGACAAGAACATCATCCTGGACCGCGGGAGAGTCAAGCCGGCCAAATTTGACAATTTTGGGCGCACGTATACGGTTGGCAAGCGCAAGGAGAGCACAGCGCGCGTGTGGATGATCCCAGTACAGCAAGAGCACGAGCCTGTAGCAGAGCGCAATCCACTCGGTGCTTACTCCCTCGAGCCCGTAGTCGAAGACCCCCTCAAGCCCGCAGTGGTAGACAAGCCGCGTGTCAAGGTCACCACGACCACCGTCCTCGTCAACAACTTGCCGATCAACGCGTACTTCGTCACGCCCGCGGACCGCGAGCGTGTCATTCGACCGCTGAAGCTAGCGGGCGCTCTTGGCGCGTTCAACATCTTTGTGCTTGTTCGTGGCGGCGGGACGACGGGGCAGTCAGGAGCGGTTGCACATGGCATTGCGAAAGGTGTTGTTGCCCACCTACCCGACGTGGAGATGGTTCTTAGACGATGTGCGTCGCAGGTTTCCCTGCTGTATTCGTACGCTGTGACTGACGTGTGTTTTTTTCAGCGAAAATGTTGAGGCGCGATCCTCGTATGGTTGAACGGAAAAAGACCGGGCAAGCCAAGGCTCGCAAGCGGGTACGCAGCTATTTTCTCTAAGCCTGCATTCATATACTGAAGAGTTCTTGCAGTACGCATGGGTCAAGCGTTGATCTGCGCAGCCGCTGCATGTGGCCGCTCAAATGCTCAAGCCAGGAGCGTATTCATCACCTTAGTGGCGGAACGACTGTCTTCCGCGCAAGGTCGGCAACGGAGACTGATTCATCACTTACTGCCATACTCACTATTGCATGTACCCATCTCACGGGCCGGCGAACTCGCTTGCGAAAAGTGAGCAAGTGAAAGATATGATGCGCGGTGAAGGCACAGTAAGCAATAAGGTAGCGTGTCCTAAGAGTAAATAAGCGAGAGCATAGGCGAAACATCCGAGCATAGCGAGCGAGAGCAGATGAGAGCAGATGGAAATGGAGCAGGCACTACTGGAAAAATATCTGCTGCACGTCGGACTGTGCGAAGGCGAGGTTGCACGCTGGACACTTGCGTTGTCGTGTAGCAACCCGAGCATCGACACATGGCTTGCAGAATGCTAAGTCACGGCATCAGCGTGAGCAACGCGGGAAAGAACAGGACAACATACTGTGCAAGCACTTCAAAAGCACGGTGCTGCGCATGTTGTTATGACATGTCGAGCACTTCAAAATGCTCTGCAAAATCCAGGAAATCAGGCGTCCATACATTTATGGCGACGTTGTCGTCACGACCCACCATGCATTTCTCGATCTCTTTCTGCAGCGAAGCCTCTTTTCCCACCGAGTTCACAGGCTGCGCCTTGATCTCCTGCAGTTCCTTCTCTGCTTGCTGCCTCGCTGCAAGGTGTTCAGTGATCTTCTGTCGCCAACCGACGTGGAATAGTTCATGGAGTTTGTTGATCTTCGTCACACGGAAAGCCCACTGCGAGGGTGATCAATAGGGTCCGGCAACAGATGAGAAGCATATCTCACGTATTGAGCCTCTTCCTTGGTGATTGGGTATGCAACCTTGTAGTCCCTGAGCTCCTTTTGCGATTCCTCAAGCTTCTTATTTGCGTCCTTGACGACATCATCACAATCGGAGGCGATCTTGATTTGCTCGTCCTGCAGTGACCGAATCAGACGATGCCACAGATCTTGGAAACGCCACTGGCTTACCAGCAAGGCTTGCAGACGTGTAAAATCCTTCTCCCACTTCTCCGTCACCCTCTTGTGCGTTGCTAAATCTCGTGCGACAAGTTTTGACTCGCTCTCGATCGCATCCTTGTCGCGCATGCATGCGTAATACCTGGTCTCAGATTTTGCTTTCTGTGAGGTTGAGGACATCAATGTGACGACACGTGTGATGCACGACGCCAATGATTGCGCACCTCTAGCGTGAGCTTCTCTATCTTATCCTCGAAGGCCGTCAAGTCGAAGATCTTGTCACCAAGCTGCTGATCTACTTTCTCCCACGCCGACGACAGTTTCTCCAGCTCCAGATAGAGAGCACTTTCTGCCTCAGCACGCTGCGACTCCTGCAGCCGGAGAGCCCGTATTTCATCTTCTTTCTTCCGGAGCTGCTCGGAGAGGCGCTGTGTGTCGGGTGGAAGTGTGGAAGGTTCTCCATAGGTCGACTTGTACCGAGAGAGTACCTTGGTAGCCTCAGCGAGCTGCTGACGGGCCTCCGCTTCCGAGCGCATGTGGCGCACGATGTCGGGATTGTCTACCTCGAAGTAAGACAGCTGCTTTTCCAATGCTGAGACCCGTTCCTCTGCAGTTCTACGGAATGAAAAGATCAGTGGAAGGGCACTATCGCAACCGGAGTCGACTCACTCCAGACGAGCTTTAAGATCGTCGACGTAGGTGACGTCGTCTGCTTTCTCGCTCGCCAGGAATATCACAAGATCTTCATCACCAGCATTGGCAGCAACAAGTCGCTTCAATCTGTTGACTTCCGACTGCAAGACACTCATACGTTCCTATGGATGTGTTAGTGTGTTCTTCAAGCGATCAGGATCGATAGAACCCACAGAACGACTCTCAGCCAGTTGCCGGTATTGATCCAAGGATTGTCGTCGTGTAGACTCGGTCTGCTTGCGCTCGAAGAGCTCAGCTGATAGTTTCTCACGCGCCTCTCGTAACCGCAAGTTTTCACCATCACGCTTTGCCACAGTTAGTCTGAGGTCATCAGCCATCTTGTCACCGTCTTTCTGTGGACCTCATCAGAGGCTTTCCCACACCAAAACACAGACCTTACATTGGCACGCTCCTCGAATTTCTTTCTCTCCGAATGTAGTCGCGAGACTTCGGCACTGACGCCTGGTATTGCGCACTCTTTTCGGCCAAAGCAAGCTCAAGGCTTTTCACATGCTCAGCCTGAGACTTGTATATCTCGTGCTCCGTGACGTATTTTGCGGGAGGTGGCTCGCCTTCCTACGGGTCCAGATGTGAGGACTGCTCACGCGTAAAGGCCGACTGCTCATACGTACATACATATGCTCGAATATCTCTTGCACCGGTACCGCGTGGTCGTGATCGGCTCGGAGAAGGGTGATCTCCTGCTCTTGGCGTTCAATAGTAGCTTGAGCTGCCTTCAGCTGTTCTTCAAGTAAATCAGCCTTAGCGACAGCCTGTATATCCCGATCGGATAGTTTATCAAGCACAGTTCCGCCGCATACCAATGAATATGGAGTAATCACTTACCGGAGGCGACTCCCCCGGCTCCACTGACTCTGCCTTGACATGGGCTTCCTCAACAGTCCCTGGCGCCTCCAGCTTCACATCTCCTGTCGGTGGCGTGGCCTGGCCCATGCTAAGCTGTACGGAGCGGCTCTGCATGCGGTCGTAACGGATTTCGGCAGCGGCGAGGCCAGCGCGATACTTCTCAAGTTGACCTTCAGAATCCTCCAGCTTCGCGCGCGTAAGAGCGAGCTCGGCGCGCAAGGACGTGCACTGCAGGATACATCGGCTGCGCACACCCTGATAAACAATTAATCACGCACCTCCGATTGTGACTTCTGGTATTGCTGGAAGAAGTCGTCGCGTGCCGAAGCCGCAGCACCGAGCTGCACGAAAGCCGTAAGAAGCGACCGAGTCGCCTTGGACTTCTCCTCCAACGCCTCCGCTAAAGTAGAATACGAGTCGGACGCCATGGGTAAACGGAAAAGGTCTATCACGGCGTACAAGTCATTAACATGAGCATCGGTTGAGCTAGGCGGCAAGCGCACCTTCCGTCTTGACCTCCACCGCAACTGTGGCTTCGTGCTTTATGAGACCGCGGATCGTCTCTACCAGCTAAAGATACGCATGTGTAAGCACTCGGACAACGCGCTTCGTGCCAATTGCCTTACCTGCTCCCAGCACGCGCCTACTGCCAACAAACTCGACTCGTACGTGTCTTTCAGACGCTCCAGCTCAGCCACTCGAGTCAGGCTCCTCTCATTCTCCCGTGCATAGTGCCGCATGCGACGGAATATAGCCTCCTTGCGAAATTGCTAATGCAATCGGAGACACAGAATGGCAAGTCAGTACAGCATTTTTGTGTCACACAACCACCCGCAAGCTTATCAGAAGAGTAAGAGAGCGCACCTCCAAGCTGTCCTGATCCTTTGGTTCATCGACTGGGGCTGGGGGAGGGGTTGCAGCGGCTACACCATTGACGAGGACGGGGGCGCCATTGGTGTCGGATAGGGCGCGTTTCTTCGCTGGTAAGGGTTCGGGTTCGTCGGCATGCGCCCGCTTCCTCGAATCTGCTTCCAGCATGTAGCGTCTGGAGGATGGTAAGATGGCAGATGAGGCGGTCGCTGTGGCCGCATTAGAGACTGCTCACCGCGTCGCCGCTATTTTGAGCGGCGCCCGATATCCTCCCATTTAGGGCAAGACTGTGGCAGCGACGGCGCTCAGCCGGCCACACTCTCACCTTCGAACCTCGAGGCGAGAGTCGATGCTGTCTTGGACAAAATCGCCTACCAACCCCAGGAAGTCTTGTTTCCCCCCGTCTCGGTCACTGTGGCACCCTGTGAGGTGATTCACTTCTAGACGTGCGTTTTCCCTTCGCTGTACATGGCGGCATGTAATGCGCCGCCGCATCCCGTCACCGTGACATCAAGCCTACCCAATCGACGGCGTTTTCACTGGGACTCAGGTTGTGGACCGCATCCTACCAGTATCTGAGCGGGCGCCGGAGGTGTCACTTAGATGCTAAAGGGTCTGGAGGAAAATCTAAACAGCGTGTAAAATCACCTTTGCCGGCTTTGACCGTGGACGCGCCGCATCTCGACCTCGCCCCTTGCCCTCCTATCCTATCCTGCCAACTTCCTCGTCTAAGCTCCAACCCAGAGAAACGTACAGAAGATTTCGGACTTCTTGTCGCTCATAGATTACTCCACACTCACCATCTTCGAGACCTGTTCGTGCGACAACAGCCGCGCAGCCTTGTTCGAATGGTGGACTTTGTAATGCTTGAAGGTGAGATTGGGGTTTGAAACTTTTCTATCTGACGATCTTTTTATGACAGGCATCAGCCTGGTCTTCTACGAGAGCGCACAAATCGATAGAACCAGGGCGTCCTTGTATGCCTCTGTTGTCGTGAACGGGGAGACGAAATACCAAACGGAGTCCTCTCTCTTTCGCCTAGAACTCTCTTGGGAACTACGCTTGGCACTGTGCGTGTTATTTACGACCTAGATTGTATTCACGCTGGAGAGCATTTTTAGCCCCGCCCATTCTTGGTCCAGCGTCTCAATTCAGTGCTATGTCGGCAGCGAGGAATCTGTCTACCGTCGTATTGCTCATGCATCGCTTCAGGCATCCAATACGTGTGAGTGTTCTGCGCTGGACAGCTTGGGCTAAGCCGACGAGGTACAAAGTCAACAGCCGTCAACTCGCCACCTACAAACACCCGACGACAGTGTGTGGCCGTGCATCTCTGCAAATCAGACACATCCAGGAGCCCATCGGCTTCTCCATGCCGTCATTAACATTGCCATTATTGCCTGCTCTTAGCGTCTGGAGCGAGTGGAGGACCGTTCCGAGTTTGATGTGGTCTGGAAGAGCATGTTCCTGCTCCCTGTCAGCGCCGGAGGACTCCTTCCGGCCGTCTGAAAGTGAGATGTTCATCCACTGGTCGCATAGGTATGACAACGATGCAAGGGCAAGCTGGACGGACAGGGTATGCGCACGCATCTCTTGTTATCTGCAATTTTTGACCATTGCTACAGAATAATACCGCGCGGCAAGCATATGACCGACACAATCGACTTGTTATTATAAAGGCCGTTGAAAAGGACAGTACCGAGATAGACATTTTGCGCGTCCTGAACTCGCCTGCGCTCAGACGCCATGCATCCAATCACACCATTCCCTCGATCGACGTCATTGAGCTCGAAGGATGCTCGTTTCTTGCAGAGCCATGGTGGGGAATGCAGCCGTTTGACGTCCATGTATGGCAGGTGGACGACTATTTTCATCGGATGATACAGACTCTGGAGGTGAGACTTATGAAATCTCAAGACGACGCGATCTAACCGGAATGCGATATTCAGGCACTGTCTTTCATGCACGAGAACAGTATTTTTCACCGGGTGGGCTGTTCACTTGGAGCGGAGAAGCTGAAATATTGATATCCGTGACAGGACGTGTCATTAACCAATGTAATGGGCAATCACAACGAGATGGGCTTACACATGAAGGCTGGGCTTGTCCCTGTCCCTCTGTTCTCGACGTTCGACATGCGTGTCGGAATCATCGATTTTGGCCTATCCAAGCAATTCTCGGAAGACACGCCGCTGTCGGACTGCGTGGACAGCAAATGCTACGGTACCGACCCGTTCATTGCCCCCGAGGTGCTGCAAAGGCTTCCAGGCGCAGCTTGTGAAGGGGAAAACTACCAGTTGGGCCCGGTGGATGTGCGTTCAGTTGTTAGGGTTCAAGTTGACAGTCACTGACGACGAAGCACATGCTCTTCAGGTGTACGGCTTTGGTGCCGTCGTCCTGGAATCTCTCATTAATGAGCACAACGTCGTTCGGTTCGAAGAGGTCAGTTGCTTGCATGACACGCATTGCTGATTAACTAATCTTGTTTCAGCGCGATGGAACCGCACCGTATGAAGGAACTTAGGAACCCATGGTATGAGCGTCCTGGACGAACTCGTGCCCCAATTCAGACGCCTCCTGGAGGAGCTCGCAGACACTGACCCGCTCCGCAGGCCGAGCGCGAGCGAGGCACTGCAAAAACTCAGGGACCTGCGTACCATGGTGCCCGAAGGCGTGCTGTTTGCACCTGAAGGCAAGGACCTGAGTAGTTTGCGAGAAGTGATTAGAGTACAAACGCGTTCTAAGGATCATGGCTTGAGCTTTACCTTATCCCTCGAATAGAGGCTCTGGCGACTCGAATGTGCTGATTGTACACAGGTTGTTGTCACGGTGTAGACATATGTTTACGTATCATAAAGTTGTACAAGTTTGGTTACAGTTCGAAGACATGTGCGCGGAGAAGCTCCGTCGATTACTTATGTGGTCACGTCCCAGACGAATAAGTACCGACCGGTCCCCTCCCGAAGACACGACCTTCGTATTGTCGTGCGCGCTGCCGGCAATGAAGGTCCCTTGAGCATGCGCGCTCCTCCAAACCAATGCGTGGAAGGGCCATTGACGTTAGTGCAAAACACTATAGTACGATGCCATCACTTTGCAGTCGAAGAAGCTCAGAGTCAGAGCACATATACACTCGGTCTACATCTACACTCAGATCAAGTCGCGACGTCACGGCGGAGGGGTCTGGCGGCCAATGAGTCTAAATGAGTCACGATCAAGCCGAGATCTTGCGTCAAAAAAACTTCGAGCTTCAAGCTTCAGGCTTCTGCAAACTTCAAACTTCAATATTTAACGGGCACCATCAATAGAAACGTCATATAACCACTCAGGTTGGTCCACAAGAAAAGTACACGGCAGTTTAGAGCAAGTTAAGAGTTAGACCTGCTCGCCGGCGGAATTATCACTTTCACGGAACCGTACCGTTCCTGCAGATCGACCACCTCGCAGTCCGCCTTATCACCGTTTCCAATCTGCGTCTCGACGCATGCCAAATCCATGATCTGTATTTGAAAATCAACCTATCAGCAGTCGGCAACTTGGCGGATAAGCCATTCTTGGCTTACCTCGTCCAAGACGGTCATGGGGAGATCTGTGCGGCAAATGAGCAAACCACCGCGCATCATGGTAAGTTGCAGGCAAGCGCTCGAGATGCAGAGGTGAGGTGCTTACGCCATACTGCAGTATTGTAAACCACGCCTTGGTCCGCGTCCACCAGGAACGCGCGCAACGTGCTAAGATCCGGGCCGTCGTCGTTACCATTCCGCGCAACGGCAACAAGGTAGTTCTTGTGCTTGTCCGACACGAGAGGAATGAACGCTTGGTTCGTGTATGGATGCCGTTCCAGGGCCGCGACTGTGACCACGCGGTGTCCGTCCTCATCACGAACCTTCGCGGGCTCACAACGGTATACGGAGATCCCTGCCGTAGCATTGACGTCACTGAGGTAACTGCTCTCGAGCAGAGCGAGTTTGTGGTATTTGAGCGCGGTACCGAAGTTCGCCTCTGTTATTTTGGTGTTGCGAGGGGCTGCGTGCACGTCGGGGTAGGACTGAATGACCTGGCCATAAGGTGCGAACGCTTCGGGGGTCAATGGCAAGGCCAAGATGGTAGTTGTCCCGCCAGGAACGACTGAAGCGCCGGCCTCGTCAAGAGTCGCCTCGTGAGGACGGGGTGAACGAACGGCCGTGGTGGATTCAGCCACCGGAGCGGCATGGGTAGCCGACGCTTCCGCTACGTTCTGGGAGCTTCCGATGACACGTACCCGCTTGACTCCTCCATCAGGATAGATGGTCAAGCGCACATGCGTGAACGGCGCAAGCTTTGTGTTCTCGGCCTGGAAGGAATGCTCTCTGTGCGGTCCAAGGTATGTTTGCGGAAGCAATAGCGTCCAGCTGTCTTCTGAAGACACAGGGAGTTCATGTTCAGAAGGCGGGTTGCAAGTCGGTGGCGGTGCGTAGCCCGGAGAGTGAGGGGGAATATTTGAATTGCTATTGATCCCATGGATTTCGCAATACTGCGGAAAATTGCCCTTGAAGTGTGCAGTGTCGACCACGAAGTGTGATAGATAGCTCGGCTCTCCTCTGGAAGATACATCAGAACTTTCAGTTGACGATTGAGAAAAGTAACCAACAATTTGATGATCACCCAGTCCTTGTGGGCGGGCTGTCTGCTGCGTTTCGTTTCCCACCCATCACCCATGTCCTTGCCTGCACGAGGGTTAGGCGGGGAATGAATTTGATTTCGTGGCCACACGCACCGCGGCCGGGAAGGATCAGATTCGAGCCTACGCCGAAATGTTGATCGGATGTGAAAACAACCCGGCCGCCGGAGAAAACGTGTGCGACGTCATACAGGGTCTTCGGCTGGTCTGGGCGCACAGGAACAACATGGCCATAAGCGCGCAATCGGGCCTGTATGGCGATGGAGGGCGACGGTGGGTAGAAAGCGGGCGTCTAATGGAGATCGAGGACGTACGATGCCGCCATCAGGATACATGTTTAGCTTGATATAGTTGGCAGGCTGGGAGGCGTCAATCGCGAATAGATGCCTCGAGCTTGGCCCCAGATCCACTCTGGAGATGACCTCGGACCACTGAGGCGCACGCACGGTGAGTATGTATGGACAATTCAACAAAATGGTACCATGACCCACCCTGCGATCATCAGCCGTTGGCGGTACTGAAGTGTCCGCTTGATACAAAGCCTCGATCGAAGCCTGGGGAGCCTCGTTGCCTTCAAGTCGGCAAATGCGAGTTGATGAGTATCCGGAGTCCTCTCATGCTGTCATGGCTACCTCGTACCATTGAAATGGGTCGTGTCTATATCGAAGCCGACGATTTCCCCGGTGGTCCCAAGCTTGATGATCACCCTGCGCGCAGCATTGAGATAACCTGTGTCACAGGTCGCGGAGCTGCGGACCGCACCAATCATAGGTTGGGTTATGGCGGCGTGACTCCCAGCCGCTATACAGTGCGCCTTTTGGACCGAACTGGCCCTTAAGACTTGGCGGGGGCTACGGTGACTGTGAGATGGCTGGAACACCGCAACGAGTCTGGCGCGCACCTCTACCAGAAGCAAGTGGAAAGCTTCAGCGAAGAACTCATCGGAGACGGATACGATTTGACCGCCTATAGCCACGCTGGAGAGCTCTGAAGAGCCATCGATGAAGACCAAAGATAGAAAGGGATAATGGCACACCTGTAGCAGAGGCAAAGGCTTGAGAGAACTGATCCAGAGGGATACGCTCGGAGGCCATCGCGGCTACAGGTCAAGCACGATGGAGCAGGAGGCGTCGGGGGCAATCGCTCCGAGTTCGACGAGTCCAAGCCGGGATGTCAGATAAGATAGCAAGTCCCGCTGCCATCTGCCGCGGCAGAGCAACGTTGTACGTAAGGCGAACGGGGAAATCACATGCAAGAGCACCTCTGCTCCAGCCTCAGGCTCTGCTCCCTCTCCGAGTCTCCCATCCACATCCTCCCTCGCTGTCCCCGCAGACAACAGGTCATGATCGACCATCTCGTTGGACGTCCCAGCCCATCCTGGAAGCGGGCACAGGTCTGTCTTGCCTCGCTGACATCCCGACACCCCGCACTCACCGCGTCCCTGCTCGTGTTCAGGTCTTCCTCGTCATCATCTTCTGGCTCTGGCGGATTACCTGGGGCGAGTCGCAGGGTCCTCGCATCCTGTGGATCAGGCGTATCAATCGCAAACTGCGTACGTTCTGCCACTACCCTCCTGGCAGCGCGGAGCTCGACCTTGTACTCTCCTAGGCCGCTTCACGCCATGGCAGATCGTCGTCAGCACCCTCACTGCGGTATACGCAATCCGCAACCTGGACAAGATATCCGGGCTGGGTGGTACGCGACAACCTAGTTCAACTATGCGCGTCTGATCCGCTATTGTACAGCTCCGGAGCCTCTTGCTCGTCTGGTAGGTCTACTCATGCCGTTCACTAACTAACCACACTCGCTGACGTGATGATTCGAGTACTCACCATCTTACTATCGTGCAACCTGGATTTCCACAGGCCTTGACGCTGGTTTTGCTACGGCGATGAACATCCGCCCGAAGTGGTTCCGCGACTTCTGCTCCATACTATTTTCCGTCTACTACATCTTCTACGCGAATGAAGCTGATGAGAAGGTCAACTCCACCGTCGTCATTTGCCTGCAGTGCTCATCTTTTATTACCGACATAGATTCGGCGTTTCCGTGCCGTTCCAACGGTAGAGATGCTTCGCGTCACATGGGAGAAGACAACAAATCCATATGTATGTACATCTACCCCGAAATCTGTCTGCTTTCAGCTCACGAGTTCTGATTCCGTAGATCCGCCTGCTCACCTATCGAGAACCTCTTGCTATGTATCGCAAGATCTTACTTCGTCGCCCTAATTCCTCCCCGTATACCCGCCCTATAACTGCTCACTTATATTTCAAGCCGGGACAGCTCCTGTCGGGTCGAGATCCAACAGACGCATTGGCACTACAAGAAGATTTGGTGCTTGATTTTCCAGGCGGTGGTTTCGTTGCGATGACTCCAGAGCACCACGACGAACGTTTAAGGCTCTGGGCATCCAAGATGGGTCGACCCGTCTTATCCATCGAATACGGCAAAGCCCCCGAATGTGCGTTCCATTTCGTCTAGTTAACCCTTTCTCTGACACTAGTCTTAAGATCCGTATCCTTTCGCGATCGACGAGGCGTTTGACACTTACCGTGTTCTCGTGGAATCGAAAGGCAAGGTTATCGGCATGTCAGGGACAAGACTGAACATCATCATGACCGGCGACTCGGCGTACGTCAATTTGTCTTTGAGAGAGTTTTTTTTTGTGGAAGTTCATTATTTTGCTTGCCGTAACGTAGTGGCGCGACCATGGCCACTGGTGTTTTGATCAAGGTTTTGGAGCACAAATTTCTAGTTGAGAATGCTTCGTCGCCCTATCCAGCCCCGTCATCGCTACCTCCCGAGCCACTTCCTTTGCCGGTTGCTCTGGTCCTGAGCTACGCGGCCCTGGATTTCAACTTCACCTCTTGGATGACACCGACCAATCTTCGTGTCCTGCGTGAAGAAACGGAAGCCGACGAAAATCGCCCTCGCGCACGATCTCCGGTCGTGCTGACGAGGCGCTCGTCGAGCTTCTTTTACCGGTCAGACGGAGACGACGACGCGACGGAAGGATGGGCTAGCGGTTTGCGCGGAGCGAAGGATCACTTGTCGCACGTCAGCCCGCTGGCTGTCGTTGGAGACGAACGGAAGCGGATATCTCTACGGCGGAAAAAGAGCTGGGGAGAAACACTTAAGCTGGGTCTCAGCTCGGTCTCTCCCACAGTTGGCAACACGCCGATCCGGGGACGACGATCCATGCCAGGACTGCGGAAGCCAAAGGTGCCTGGACTCGCCGCCCTGCAGCGTGCCAAGACAGCGACTGACGAGCCACAGGACGGAGATAGCGAGGATGCCGACGGCGAGAACGACGAGAGAGGGTACTTTCATCTTCGCGAGCAGGATCGACCTATCGAGGCGCGGGTGCGGTGGTTCTCCTCCGTGCCACACAGCCCGCCCGCGTCGCCTCTATCCGGCTCCCCCAGCGCCTCTGGAGACGCGCTCAGCGTGGCCGGCAAGGCCGCATCATTGGGAAATGACCTCCTGAACGTCCACGAGCAGGCCAAGCTGGAAGCAGCGGTGGCGCAGGCGGACAACGAGGTCGCGGACCAGCGCAAGAGGGAGGGCGTGGAGCGAAAGAATGCCCCGATAGGGACACGCCTGACCATGACGAGCCGAACAGGTTACTTCCAGGATCGCATCGTCTCGCCCAGCATGGTACGTGTCCTGCCTCCGCTGGCGTGCGGATGATTGATTTGGGCGTTGTGCTGCAGATGCGTGCGATGGCCATCCTGTACATCGGCCCCCATCGCAATCCTGATTTTGCATCGGACTATCACATCTCGCCCATCCTCACGCCGTCGCAACTGTTGGCGCAGTTCCCACCGCTCCTGATGCAGTGCGGCGAGAAGGATCCGTTTGTTGACGATACAATCATCTTCGCAGGGCGCGTCCGGGAGGCGAAACGCCAGCGCAAGGAGGAGCTGCGGTCGCTTCTCGACGAGCGTTCGGGGATCAAGGTGGCCGTGGACAGCCTCGAGTTTCTGCAACTGCAGGAAGAGCTGGACCGACTGGAGAGCGAGAGCGAGGAAGACTGGGTCCAAATGCAGATATTCTCTGATTGGAGCCATGGGTACCTGCAGATGCCGACGCTGATGCGCGAGGCGCGCGACGTTATCATCAACTTGGCGGCCTGGATGGATGGCGTGTTCTTGACGCTGGCGCCGCTGGCGAGCCCCAGGGGGCAGGGCTCCTCGCCGCCGTTCTCGCCGCCGACGGACACGACCATCAGCGAGCACAGCTCGGGTTCCTCGTTCCTCTCGCAGCTGTGGCACTGGCGGAGCAAGCCGTCGCCACCGGCGCGTGAGGAGCCCAGCCCAGCGCTGCGCGATGGGCGGACGAACCCGCGGGTGCGCATCGTGACGCCGCAGTCGACTGGCGTACGACAGCCCGCGCGCTCCGAAACGGAGACGGATCTGGACGAGGTGATTACGATCATGCCGAAGGCACAGCGGCGCGTGCGAGGCCCTGGGGGAAGCGACGACACGGTGCAGACGCGTCCGGCGGCGGTGCGACGGGCGAGCGACGAAGCCGCGCGGCTGGGGCGCGTTGCGGAGGGGACGGCAGACGCAGAGCCGGTGGTGCGTGCCAAAGCGGCGGGGCGGGGGGCGTCCCGTGGATCACGCGAGCGGGGGCTGGGCGTGGAGGGTGCGGGCGAGGATGCGGCGGGGCTGGGGCGGGCGGGGACGCCTGGGAAGAGCACGGGGGCGGGGCAGACGATCTCGGAGGCGGAGCTGATGAGGCGGCGGAGGCTGCTGGACTCGCATATCTTTGAGAGCGAGAAGTAATGGTGCGAGGACGTGTACGTTGTTATTTGATAATAGGTGGATGGATGTACAGTAAGAAAGCATAAGAGTCGGCATGCTCGGAGTGACACATTTATATTTGCATCAGTGGTGAGTACTTGTGCGGGGTGGTGGTTGTCGTAAGTGGGTATTCCGAGACCGGAGAGATGGGTAAGTGCGGTGTTGATCGGCGATGGTCGCGCGGGGGGCAGAGAGTGAGGAGAGTTGTGGGTCCGGAGTGTTTGGAGCGCGCACAGCCACATGTCGAGGGCGCCCTGGGCCGGCAGCTCGGCGGGGCAGACTCGTTGCCGTCTGGGCTGGCCGGACCCCGCGCGGCCGCCCCGCCGCAGCAACCGCGCTGGAGACCGCTGGAGGGCGCGCGGCTGGGGTGGGCAGGGCGGCGGGGGGTGCGGGGAGAACGATTACGAATCAGGGAAGAGGATGCCGGCGGGAGAGACGCTGGATGGGGAGATGCCCCGGCGAGTCCGAAACGGGCGGCAGTGTATAAAGCCCTTGGACTCGAGCTCCGTCTTCGCGCTTGCTCTCCCCGGGTCCCCGCCACACTCACATCCCTCCATCGTCCCTGCACACACACACCCCCCCGGGCCGCACACGCCTCCCACTGCCCACGCCTCCGCCGTACGCCCTCCCCGCGCCCTATGAACGCCACCCTCCCGTCCCTCCCTCCCTCCACCCACTCCTTCTGGGACACGCCCGGCGCCAGCACAAGCACCGCGTCCCTCTCCCGTCCCTCCCCCCCGTCTGCCCGCTCTCCCAATCCCTCCGCCATCGACCCCCAGTTGCGCGACACAGGCGAGTACCCCCCATCATCCCCGCACAATCGCTTACCCCGCGACTCCAGCCATGGCTGCCGATACCACCTACCCCCGCGTCCAGGCCCCGCGCCCCGCCAGCAACCCCCACAGCGCCCCCAGCGGCTACCCCTTCCCCCACCTTGCTGCCGCACCCTTCCAACACCAACACCCCTTCTACCCGGCGCCCTCGTCTGGCGCGCACATCCTCTCCACCGCTCCCCCACGGGGCCCGTCGCCGTCCTCAGCCTCCTCCGCCGCCCGCCCAGCCCACTCGCACGCCGCGAACCCCCCGTATCCACTCCCGCCCCGTGATGGCCGCCGCAGCCCGAAGCCAGAGTCCTTTTACGCCCCGCAGGCCGCCTTGCTCTACAGCCACGCCCAGGTCGTCGGCAGCGCGTCAGAGCCCCCGACAGGCCCGGCAAGCCCCGCGAGCGCATCCAGCAGCGTGCCGTGCCGCCTGCCGCCCATCATGCAGGTCGAGAAGCAGCAGGTCACGACGACCGCCACCCAGGCCGCGAGCGCCAGCCGCCGCCGCAACGAGGCCCACTTCATCTGCCCGGTGCCCGGGTGCGGCAGCACCTTCACCAGACGGTTTAATTTGCGCGGTGCGTACGAGGCGTGACGCTGCGCGCGAGCATGTGTGCTCATCACGCCTGGGTGCAGGTCACTTGCGTTCCCATACGGAAGAGCGGCCGTACGTGTGTGACTGGCCCGGCTGCAACAAGGGCTTCGCGCGCCAGCACGACTGCAAGTACGCCGCTAGCTTCCTTCTGTGAAGTGTGCGTGGCTTGCTCACCGCCTGTCCAGACGCCACCAGGCCCTGCACTCGCAGAAACCGCAGGGCAACGCATGCCACGGGTGCGGCAAGACGTTCAGCCGCCTCGACGCGCTCAACGTGAGTGCCGCTCGTTTCATGTCGGTCTCACACTGACTGATCGGGTTTCACCGTCTCGCTATCAGCGACATTGTACGTCCATTTGCGCACCATGCCGTTGTCTGCCCACGGGTGACTGACCTCACTTCCCACCCCCCACCCTTTCAGTGCGATCCGAGGGCGGCGCCGAGTGCAGACAGATGGCGCACGCCCAGGGCGCCACAAGCCCGAGCGACAGCAGCAGCGACCCGACCGCGTCGCCCGTCCCCGCCGCCAAGTCAAATGGGTCTCGCGCGAGCACGAGCATCAAGTCACCGAGGCCGAGGGCCGAGCGCATGAGCAAGTCGCCCTCGATTATGTCCGGCTCGGGCTCGCAGAGCAGCGCTGGCGGCCGGCCCGCTGACGCCAACTGATGAGACACAGCTCGCGTGTCCCTGCTTTTACTTATATTCGTGTCTAATTGGCTTCGGTCGACGGACGCCATTTTCTGCGACGTGGGCGTATGGCATTTGTATGTACCCCTCATATATCATCATGCTTGAACTTTGCAGACGCCCCACCCTGCCTTGCGCTGTTATTCCATGCTGCCCTGTCGCCTTCACACGTCTGGACACCTTCGATGGCGCTGTCCGATGCTCGCGAGATGATGTCTGAGGCGCGCGCGCTTGGCGAGTAGTGTGGCTGCCGGTGTCGGGTCTGGCGAGTAGTGTGTCTGCCGGTTTCTGTGTGTTACACATATCGCGCGTTGATGCAGCCAGGGCCGCGATTATCAGGGAGGGTCAGCGATGACCACCAGACGTGTTTCTTGCGATCGTCGGCCCATGCCCACGTCCCAGCGCACGCGCGCACGCACGCACCCACAATTGATGCGGTAGTCACTAACGTCTGTGCCTCCTGTAGAGATGTGTGCCGCCGCCTTTAGCCTCATCGATTTCATCCCCCTCGTAGGCGGTTCCACTCCACTCCTCGCGCTTCCCCTGCCCCTTACGACCTTGGCCCGCGAGGTGGGTGCGCGCCTCACGCCGCCTTGTCTCAGCATACACGGAGCGTTTGCCCGTGCCCACGGGGTCGCTCGCCCGCCGCATCGGGCGTCCGAGGCGCACGGGCGGCGCGTGACAGAATTAAGTCTACGCTTTGCGGGGGTTGTTATCAGGACATCGGCGGGCGGGTCAGGTGTGCAGCCTTAATACAATCGCGCGGCGTGCGCGGGGGAGGGCAGGGCAGGGTCTCGAGCAGGCGACGGCGAGGCACGCGGAGAGGTTTCGTGTTATTTTTTGGATATATAAGTACATTGTGGGCGGGCTGGCCACGATCGCGAGGAGGCAGTTTGTGTCCGCCGGAAGTCGCTCGGAAGTCTTGCGGGATGCTCGACTTGCCAAGGCGGAGCTGGGCGCCTGTCGATCGATGTCCGCCTCATAATTTATGGCAAATTCAAATTAATGACTAGTTTGACCTCGTCAGTTGAAGACCTTAACAACTGATGTGAACAGAGTCCACGGAGACTAAGCACGATCCACAGTCACGGGTATGGGTCGTCGAAAGCCGTGGCGGTGCCCAGATTGGCACGTGTTTTCCCCAGCGACGAAGCTTCGAGTGTCTTTGTCACACCCGACCGGCGACGACCTCTTCAACCACCCTATACCACATCTGCACTGGCGAACAGCATGTCGTTGCCGATGCTCATCAACGGGGCCGATTGTGGCCCCATAAATCCGCTGCAGGGGCTCGCGAAGACTCTTGACCAGGACCGCGGGCTGCAGCAGGTGCGTATAGCCTCATGCATGCAAGTGTACGCCTTCAAAGGCTGACATAGGTGGACGCAGGACCACTTCAGTACTGGGCGCGCGGGCCCGTCGCGAGAGGTGCGCACACACCGTGTACGTTGGCACACGACCGTCCCTAACGCCGCACACAGGCATTCCGCTCCGAGCACGGCGCCGCGTCCCCCGGCTTTGCGCAGGACGCAGCGCACTTCTTCTCTGGAAACGCTGCGCCGCCGCTGCTTGCCGGCCCTGCCCCGTACGACGTCGCCGCGCTCCGGGACGCGCTGCCCGCACCCGCGCTGTCCATGGCCATGAACCAGCAACACATCAGGCAGCAGCGCCCGGCAGCCGCAGCGGGGCAGCCGCAGGTATCGTGGGCGGCGGACTTCCTCGTGCAGGTGCCGAAGGCCGCGGCGGGCCCGTCGCTCCGTGCGGAGAGTGCGCGCGTGGATGGGCCGCCGGGGCAGGTGGAGCAGAAGCTGGGCGTGTTTACCCCGCCGCGGCAAAGTACGTGTCCGTGCATCGTGTGGATCTCGTGGATCTCGTGGACTAATCTCTGTCCGTCTGCAGTGTATCCGGCGCAGATGCCGATGTTCTCAATGAACCAGGTGCCGCAGCTGCGGACCCAGCATACGCCTCAGCCCGTGCAGCTCGACCGTAAGAGCTCTCCTCCGCACTCTACTTGAAAGCTCACTCTATTTGCCAGAGCACCTTTTGGAAAGAGCTTTCCTGTCTCACGAACCACCGGTGCAGGATCAGGCGCACCCCGCCCGCCCAGAAGACGCCGACGAACTGGCTCGCACAGCCGGGCTTGTCGTCGAGTCCGTGACACACGAGAAGAACCCAAAATTCAAGAACAGCCAATTTTTGTCTCTGATGCGCGGCCTGCGGGACCGCACGGTGGTGGTAGAAGGCAACGACATGGTCACCAGCCATGGAGCACCCACGTCTCGTGCTGGCGCCGCAAGCGACGCCAAAGGCAAGGGCAGGCAGATGGAGCCCGAGGTACCCCTATCACGGCCGCTCTTCGTGCCCAGACCGCCGCCAAGCACCCTCACAACCGTACCCCGCGCAGCATCCCCCGTGGCGCAGTCGTCTCGTGTAGCCGTGGAGGAAGACCCCAACGACGCGTACTTCCGCGAGGACAACGAGGACTACATCGCTTATTGGAATGCGCGCCATGCACCGCACACGGCCTCCGGGCAAGCGAGTCACTCTGACGCTGTGGCGGAGTGGGAACACCTCCAGGAGGACTGGGACGCTTTCGAGGCATCAACGACAGGCGTGCGGCCCGTCAGCGTGTACACTTTCCAGTCCGGGAATCCGTACCTCGTCGGCGACCGCACTCGCACACATACCCTCCACGGGGGAGAGCAGCGTCCCCAGTCGTTCTTCGAGGTAAGCTGTCGTCTCGCGCGCTGTATCTTCGGAGCCTTGACGCCTCTCTGCCCCTCAGAGCGTCCTCCAGCTCGAGGCGACTGTTCAGCGCGAGCCCACGAATTCACGCGCCTGGTACGAGCTCGGTGTGAAGCAGCAGGAGAACGAGCGCGAGAAACAGGCCATCCAGGCCTTGCGCAGGGCAATTGAACTGGATCCGGCCCACCTGCCCTCGTGGCTCGCCTTGGCCATCTCGCAGACGAACGAAGGCAATCGGCAGGGCACGTACGACGCCTTGCGAGAGTGGATCGGCCGAAACGACCGCTACCGCCCCGCGGTCGACGCATATAGCGCTGGTGCCGGGGGGGTCGACTCCTTCGAGAGCATGATCGGTTGCCTTATTGGGATGGCCAGGAGCGAGGCGGGTGGCGAGGTGGACGCAGACATCCAAATAGCGCTCGCTGTGCTACTGAATACGAACGAGGTACATATGCTTTTCCGCCGTCCCCGATACCAGGCCGATACCCCTCTTATCTCGATCGCGTCAGCTGATGCACATCAATTTGATCCAGGACTACGCTAAGGCGCAAGATTGTTTCCGTGCCGCGCTGTCGGTACGGCCCGAAGTACGTCCATAATGGTTATCGACTGCAATCACGGCTGAGGCGCTTCATTTATCCAGGATTGGCTGCTGTACAACAGGGTCGGCGCCACGCTTGCCAACAGCGGCCAGGCGGAACAGGCGATCTCGTACTACTATCGCGCGCTGGAGATCAATCCCGCGTACATCAGGGCACGGTGAGTTCGGCATGGGCACATCGAGCTTGGAATCGGGCCTCGTCTCAGATCCATCCAGCGTATGGAGCCTGACCCACTGACTTCACTAGGTTCAACCTCGGCATATCGTGCATAAATCTTCGGGTGCGTATACAACAGCGCATCGTTGCTGCCTCGGCGTTGACTTGATGTCGGCCTCCGCTCCAGAGATATGACGAGGCGGCGCAGCACATCCTCGACGCGCTCGTGCTACAAGACAGCGACAGGGTCCGAGGGTCCAACGACACACGGGGCGTCATATCGACAGCGCTGTGGGACAGCCTGAAGACAACGTGTTTGCACATGCAGCGCATAGACCTTGCAGCCATGTGCGACAGGCAGGATCTGGAAGGTACGTGGGTGCCGAGGGCAGCGCCCGTCCTGGTGCCTCTGCCACAACGTTCCGAATCCCGCGGCCCATGCTGACCCACGCCTCTCAGGAATCCGGGTGCAGCTGGCATGAGGGAGTATATCTCGTAGCTCATCTCCACAATGTGGCAGCTCCACGATACTAATATCATCGGGAGGGTATCGATCTGGATGCTCGTCGATACGATCCGTACCAGGATTGTTGAAAATCGGGCGCGCCGAGTACCCGTCTGCCGCGAGCCCTTTTCGTCAGTTTCCGGAAGCCCGCACGGTATGCCGACATCAACGTAGGGTGATATATAGTGCGACTCATGCCGTTCGGCGGAGGCGAGCCGCTGGCGGTGGGGCATGGCGGCGTCGGGTCTATGGCGGGCATGGCGGCAGGGGTGTTCTCAGGGGACCTCAGGAGCCCCTGAGTGACAGCCGTGCTGCGAAATGGAAACGCCTTGAATGCAAGCGACAATGGTACGCAGCTCAACGAGGCGTCGTGCCCGACCTTCGCGGGCAGGCTGCGAGCCACATCCACCAATTCCTTGCAGAACATCCCCGGGGCCACTGTGAATACAAGGCAAAGGTTTAGGCCTTAGGCTTGGTGGCAGGTGAAGCTGAGCTTTAATCGCGCAGGCTGGCGCTGTTTGATTTGTGTATTGGCGGTGGATTGCAACGAGAACGTTCCCTCAGATTCAGAAGCGGCGGTATCAACCACGCCTGATGTTAACATCTTGTTGTCTTCGAAGTGGCCGTCGAGACCGTCCGCGTGGGTTATTTAAACGAACAGTGATGTCACGCTCATACGCATGGCGTAGAGTCGCCGTAGACTAGGACTTCCGGAAGACCGTCGTGCCGCCAAGGTACGTATGATTTTATATACTTACATAGACAATCAAGAACCGCATAGGTACCTCCGCGAGTGACTTGACGGGCAGAAGACAGTCGTTCTGCCGCGCACTTCGGAGGACTGCATACAATGTAAAAGTGGTTTATCCTAACACCGTCGTGACGGATCAAGTACTGTCGGGTGCAGCATCAGTTGCGGAAAGAGTGCATGCATCGCGGATTCGGCACGCGAGCATGCGATTGTACTCAGCCGGCCGAAAGACTGGCCGAGTGAAGTTGAGCGCACTTGGGTCTTATTTGACCAGGGCATCGCACAAGTAGTGTACCTTATCAGTTATAGTGCTTTCCAAAAAAAAACGAAGACACCTGTGCTGGCCACAAAATAGCGGTACTGGGTTTGACCCTACCGCACGGCCACAGGAAGGCGGTGTGGGGGCACCTCGCGTGCGCGGTGCCTTCAGGTCAACGCAAGCTCGGTCATTGGACAGTCGGGCATGTAAAATGGGGCTGGGGCTAGGGCTGTAAGAGTTCACCAGCACCAGCACTCCGGAGATGTGGATACAACGATTACACCTATGAATGTTATTTTCTTCATTATGAGGAATATCAAAACGACCCCAGCATACTGCAACTCCATCGGGACAAGGTCATATGCCGTACAGCATGCTGCAAGCTGGGCGAGTTGCGACCCAAGTCAGCCTCGCTAGGCCCAATAGGTCAAACGGCGCGTCGGTCAGTGATGAACCGAAAGTACCTCGAGACATCGAGCTGCGTTGAACGATAACACCGACGGCTGTTCGTTTTAACGTGCACAAGTCGCAAGAGGGGAGAACGTGCTCACTGGCTAGCGGAGTAGCCCCAACCGCTCGTCAGTCGACATCGCTCTGCGCGCCTTTTGGGCCTCTTCTGCGGCGACGTGCACGGCGGGCGCGGGCGCGGGCACGGGTGCGGGCACGGGTGCGGCCTTGTCTTTGCCTTTGCCGTTCGCGCTTGCGGAGGCGAGCGCGAGGCGTTCGGCTTTCTTGCGGGCGACGAGGATGCGGATGTCGTGGACGTCTGCGTCGCTCATGGCGATGAGCGTGGGGTCGCGTCGGATCATGGTGGGGTGCGCTGCGCAGTGAGCGGAGGACAAAAGGCGTGCTGCGGCGCAGGGCCACAATAGGAATAAACACACGTGTCGCGCGCGCCGCTTACTGGCACTCACTTTTCTGCTCCCCTCATACCCACATACCTCCACCTCCCCCTTGTCCTTTGCAAAACACATTCCCATGGAGACCGCTCTGCGCGTCGTCGACACCGTCAAGTCGTTCCGCGTGCGTATTCGCTTCGGCTGCCCTCACGCGCGAGCCTGACCGGCCTTGGCAGGAAACCCGCCTCAGCGCACTCCGGCCCCCAAACGAGTTCTTCGATGTCAACCGCCTCTCACGGCCAGCCGATATGAACACCGCTGTCACGGTGCGCACACGTCATGTTGCTGCAGGCCTCAGCTAACCGTCCAACTCGCAGCGGATATCATACAACACCCGCTACTTCTCTGGTATGCACGCGCACATGTGTCCTATCATCGGGCTGCCGCTGACCGGGTGGCCATCTGACAGGCAACTACGGCCTTATCGTCGCCGTGCTCGCCGTCTACGCTCTGTGAGTCCGGTCCTGGCCATCTGCATCAGGGCGGGCGCTCATTCCATGGCCTAGCATCACCAACCCGCTCCTGCTCATCTCCCTCGGTTTCCTCATCGGCGGCTTTGCCGCCATTAACAAGTGGGGTGCGTGGCCCTGTTCCATGCCCCCGCCGATCGCCGCGCCACCCGCTGCCGTATCCTACATGCTGACCTGCCGCCGCAGCGCCCGAGCCCATGCAAGTAGGCGAACATGTGGTCACGCAGAAGAGCCTGTACACGGGGCTCTTCGTCATCGGGCTGCCGCTGCTGTGGTGGTCGTCGCCGCTGGGCACGTTCTTCTGGCTCGTCGGCGCGTCGGGCGTGCTCATCCTCGCGCACGCGTGCATCATCGAGCCGGGCATCGAGAGCGAGTACACGAGCGCGCAGGAGACGGTGTAGGCTGGCGGCGCGATCTGCTATCTAGACAGATAAATTATGCGGGAGCCGCAGAAGTCCGCTGCGCACGCAGAGAGTGCGGCTTCTAGGCTGACTTGGGTTTCGAGAATACAATTGGCGCGCGTCTCTGGATGAACTCCGTCCGAGTCTTGGCGATGTGCGCTCGCTGATTTCTGTGTACGCCGTGGTGGGGGCCTCAGGCGCTGGCGCAAAGAATGCAAGTTTGTTTGTTCATGTTTATACTGATTTCGATTGTTACTTTTGCTGTAATTGTACTTACAAGGTTACGGACGAGCGAATTAACGGACGTACAACGTATCGTACAAGGTCCTAGCAGCGCGCCTCACCAGGCGGCACGATGCATCCCAGGAGAAAATACCATAACGCGTGATGATGCAAAGGGTGAAGAAAAAGCAAGGGGAAGATGGCAGGGTAGGTGCGGGAGGGGTGTGAGTGGAAGTGGAGGGGCAATGCGGCGGGTGTGCGGGGCTGGGGATCCATTGAAGTAGAGTTTGCGGAACACGGGAACGAGGAGGATAAAGATAACTAGACGGCGCAGGGCAAAGAAACGTAACACAGGGCCGGGGCGTCTATAGAAGGGGCAGCCATTGACCTGCGTCAAGAAGGAAGGGTCAGCGACCGGAGACAGACGCAGGCAGTGGGCGGGGCAGACATACCGATAACGAGGCTGGGAAGGTCGAAGATGTCTCTCCGGATGTGGAAGCAGAACGTGACGGGCACGGGCGCGCCGCTGGGCTTGAGCAGCACACAGTGCGAGTACACCGACTGCGTCGTGTTCTCGAACGCGTGCGTGGCGAAGTTCTCCCAGTACTCGACGACGGACTGGTTCTCGAAGAGCTCCCAGATGTACTTGCGCGTGCCGAGCAGCTCCTCCTTGGTCCACTCGGTGAGCATGCAGAACTCCGGGCCAACGAGGCATATCTCGCCCGTGCGTCGCCAGACGACCGTGGGCGTGCCGCTGAATGAGATAAGCTTGTTGAGCTCCTGCAGACATGCCGAAGTGAGTGAGCCACGGCGCGCTGCGGGGAGTGTGGCATGGGAACGTACGATGATGGACCGCTGCACGCATTTCTCGACAAAGACCTCGTCCTCTTCCGTCAAAGGCATTTGCAGCGCAATGAGTGATGGCCGGAATATTGCGAGCGCGCGGACGATGCGCAAGATGTCATTCTTCTCGAACCTGATCACATCAGATCAGGATCTCGCGCAATCACGGAAGCGCCGGGGTACCGAGCTCACCGTAGTGGTAGCATCTTCATGAGGTAGTGGTAGCCCTCCGTGTAGTCGTACGGCTTGGTGACGCTGCCGTAGACCTCGTCCGCGTTCTTGGGCACCATCTCGAGGGCGCTGCCGGACGAAAAGGACGACATGGCCGCAGTGCGCAGGAGGGCAGCAGTGTCGAGGGCACTGGGGCCAAACACGTAAGTCGAGTCCGTCGTGGACGGCGGCCAGCGCGGCGCAAGCGGGTGCGCCCCGTGCACCGGGGACGGCGGCGGAGGGACGTACGAGTGAGTCGGCAGCACAGGCGATGCGAGCAGGCTCCGCGGATCGAGGTGGGTCGAGGGGCCGCCAAAGGATTGGGTGAGGAGGGCCATGTCGCTGGGATCGAAGACGTCGCCGGCGGACCCGAGGCCGGCTGGTGAGAACACGCTGGGTTCGGCAGAGGCCCAGGACGAGGAGAAGTCGTGGGATGCGGTGGCGGAGAAGGGGTGTGCGGACGGCGGCGGGGAGTTGCTGCTATGTGACTCTGGGGAGGGGTTCCCGAGGATGGCGGAGAGGATGGAGTACTCGAGATTGGCGGCTTCTGAGCCGAAGGGGAAGGATGGGTCGAAGGGGACGTTGAACATGGGGTCATCCGGGGAGAAACCCTCTGAAGGGGGGATTAGCTCCTGAAGGCACGGGCATAATGGAAAGTGCTAACCGGGAAGCCTGGGAGTCGGTGTTTGTACGGGGGGATCGGAAGGGGGCGCAGCCGACTTTTGTTTCTTGAGTTGTTCTTTGGACACGCATTGGGAATTGGACAATACCGCGGGTGGACATATGAAGCACATACCTAACTCGTCCTCATCCAGAAGGTACTTTGCGCGTTTGCGGTGGCCCTCGACGCACGAGTCTGCCATCCCGCGCTTAGTGCAGCGCTGACACGGACGCGCTGTACGGCATGTGAGAGGTGAGCGGGGGGGGAGGGCGATGGGGGGACGCACAATCATCGCAAGTGAGGTGGGCCTTCTGGCAGTGGACGCAGGCGCGGGTGGCCTTCTTTTTCTTCTGGCTGTCCTTCTTTGCTTGTGCGGAGTCGGGGGAGTCGGATGGGGGCGCGTCTGAGCGACGACGCTTGTTGGGGGCGGGGGGCGCGGGTGCGACGCGCTTGAGGACGGGGTCCGAGGATGGGCCGGGGCGGTCGAGCTGGGGGTGGAGGCGGGCGTCGAGGGCGTCGTGGACGAGGGCGGCGGGGTTGACTGCGAGGGCGGGGGGATGGGACTGGTGGACGGCGGCCATGAGGAGCGGATGGGACGGACGGTGTGTTGGGGGGAGCGGTGGTGGTGGAGGGACGGTGCGTTCTAGGCAGTATATAAAGGAGGGTGCGACGCGACGAGGCGACTGTGATCGGCCCTGGCACGAGCGAGGCAAGCAGCGCCCGGTCCCGCGGTCCGTCCGCCTCACCTCGCGCCCCCGGAACCCCGTCGATCTGCCTCGCCCGCCTTCGGTCCTGCCTTCCGGTCGTCGCGGTCCCCCCTCTCGGCCCATGCGCCTCCTCCGCGCCCTCCAGCAGGCCATCGGCCCAGCCAGCGCACACAACGAGCTCAGGTGGATGAGGCGTGCTATCGCTGCATCCCCCGCCCCCGCCCCCGACCTCGACACCATGGTCGCCAGGCGCGTCGCCGGCGAGCCCCTCCAGTACATCCTCGGTATGTGTCTCCCTCCCTCCCCCCTCCCCACCGTCCTTCACACACACGTATCTAGGCGCGCAGCCCTTCGGCCCCCTCATGCTGCATGTCCGCCCCCCGGTCCTCATCCCGCGCCCAGAGACGGAGGACTGGGCATTGCGCCTCGCAAGCGCGTTCCCACCGCCGCCGGGCGTGACCGGGATGCGCGTTCAACGCGCCCTCGACCTGTGCACGGGGTCCGCCTGCATCCCGCTGCTGCTCTGCGCAGAGCGGCCCCCGGGCACCCTGCATGCCGTTGCCGTCGACACTTCCGATGCCGCCCTCGCGCTCGCCCGCGACAACGCCCGCGCCTGCGCCGTCCCCTGCGCCACCGACGCACGACGTCATATCCCGCCCGAAAACACAAACACCCTCGCGCTCCTCCGTGCCGACGTCCTCGACACGGCGGCCCTCGCGGCGGCCCTGCGCCCGCACGGCCCGTTCGACCTGCTCACCGCCAACCCGCCGTACATCACGCGTGCCGAGTATGCCGAGCTCCCGCCGTCCGTGCGCGACTGGGAGGACCCTGCCGCGCTGCTCGGCGACCTCCCTGCCGCGCCGCCGAGCGGCGGGCTTGCGTTCTACCACGCCATCGCGGCGCTGCTCGCGCGCGGCGACGTGCTGCGTGCCGGCGGCTGGCTCGCGCTGGAGGTCGGCGCGGGGCAGGCGCGCGCGGTGGCGGCGGTCGTGGGCGCGGCGCTGGCCGGCGCGAGCGAGACGCAGATCTGGCACGATCCGTGGGGAAAGGAACGTGTGGTCGTTGCGCATGGTGCGCGACGCTAGCGGACCATGTGTGCACGTAGGATTGGAAATGACGCATAAATGTATCGCGTCGGGATCGCGATTCGCGAGCGCGATGACTAGATGCGCGGGTGTCCCTTCGCCCGCGGGCACGGTGCGTGCATGCACGTGACGTGCCGCGTCGGCAGCGCCCTCTCTCTGGCCGCGCCGAGGGCCCGTCCCCCTGACAAGGCGCACTGAAATGCGTCAGGAGGTTTGTCGGGATTTGTGTCACCGCCAGCCCTATCATCAGGCGTTCGGGCCGCGTCCCAACAGACGCCGCATAATTAAGGCAGCAGAGCAAAGGATCGTGATGGCGTCTGGGCCACTGCTCGCGCCGGACATCCTGATACCGTAACATATCAGATTCAGAAGGCTGCCCATCGTCGTGCACGGTCCGAAGGCCTGCGCGCGCCCACACAGCTGCCCCACGCTCTGCCGTCATGATGCAACGCTTTGTGCAGTGGCGCACTACCGCGCAGCCCGCAACGTCCGGGGCAGTGACCCGGTGTACCCGCGTCGAGAACAAACATCTGCGGGAAGAACAACGAACGCCGCTATCACCAGTCTGAGACGTTTCACGACGCGCCCTTCATGCGGGACGCCGGGGGGACCCCCAGGCCACGACTGTTGCTTCTCATGTCGCGGGCAGCCGGGACGCAGCTGTGGTGTGGGGGCAGCCTGCAGGCGCGATAGCTGGGGCGCGTCGCATCAGCGCGTGGCAGTCGAGCTTGCCAGGCCGCGGCCGCGGGTTTACGCTCGGGCGCACGGACCACCTGCCCTCTCGCTCGCCGACGCGCGAGAGTGGCTGCCTGCGCGTATTCTGCGTCGCCGCGCGTGAAACCCACCGCGAATAGACGTCTGTGTGTCGTCCCGCTGCGTGGGGCTAAAGCCTATAACAGGACGATCCAGCCAGCGATTCACCGGTGAGACGGGGCGCCGGCGGGGCCGCGGCTTCGATTCGCACGGCGCAGTCGTTCTATGCTGGGTGCGGTGACGCTGGGTCTCGGATGTCGGTGCGCGTCGCCTGCGCGGTATCGAGTTGTGGCTAAGATGACAGCAGTCATAGGCTATCACCTGCCGGAGACGAGGCATGCATAGCCAGCGCTCAACGCACTTGGACGACGAGATGAACTTGAACTTGACTTGAAATGCTCGCCAACGCGACCGCCGCCTCATCTCGTCGACGAGCCGATCGGGAAACTCCCCCGCTGGCTGTGCGCGTGGTTGCCCAAATCGCAATGAGTCCGAGGACGCCGGCACGCCAACAGTCAACAAAGAGCAGTTGATCTAGTGGCCGATGTCTGCTCGCCGGCGCTTCAAGGCATCAACCAACCAGCGAGCTCCGTTTGCTTACCACGCAGGGCCGGTCGCGTGACTCATAGTCAGCCAAGTGCGAGTGCTGACGGAGTCGGGGCGAGCTCCTGTGTATCCTGTATCCCCTTGCGCACGTGCATGCGGGGGCGCCTCAGGGGCCGCGGCGGAGGGCGCGCACTGCCGCCGTGAAGTGGATCGCGCGATGCGGGAGAGGATTACCCGCGCGGGCGGGTTTGGACGCCGGGGGGACGACGGGGCAGTCTGGTCGCCGGCGGCTGTTCCTGTCTCATCTTCATATCATCGCAGAGCTCTTGGCGAGACGGCAGCGGGCGGCACACTGGGCCACCGGAGACGCCGGCCCGACCCGTGGGGACAGTGCGCCGTTGGCAGCGAGTCGCCACAGGACCCCCGTAACTCACGCCAGGGGTATGATTTTCGCACGGTAGCTAGACGGCGCTTTGCGCCGGAAGCTCTGAGGGGTCTGAGGTAGCTGGGGGCTAGAATTTGGGGCAAAAGTATGATCCTGATGGTGGTAGTTAGGGGCGCGGTGAACCGATGTCTGATCACAGAGGTAGTTGGACTAAGTACTGGCGGCAGAAGATTTTGACCCCATAATTACCGGTATAATTCGTACAAGTTGAGACATTAGGTAGAAATTTACGTGGCCTGCTGCGTACGACATTCTACGACAACGCCTCGGACCGAACCTGCTTCTTCTGTGCAGCGCATCACCCTCGCAGCCATCCCGGCATCGTGCCAATGGATGAGTCCATCACAATCTACAACGACGATGAAATACCTATGTTCCGTCCCGAATTATGGATCTCGCAAGGCAAAAGCTATCCCCAGAACCCACCGCCGGAGCTGCTGGCCTACATCGAGCAGCTCCTCAGGATTCCCAACGCTCCCGAGACTTCTTTGCTCCCCAGCGGCACCGAGGATGTTCATTCCTTCGTATCTACACCACTCCCTCGTCGCGATCAGCAGCTCATACACCCCTCAACCAAAGCTGTTTTTAGCCATGACGTGGCAGTCTTCCCCATAACCACACTTACAAAATCACGAAGCCTTCCTACGGATGCCTTCGTGGACAAGCTTGCTGCACTCGCACCGCAGGCCATCCTGGATGGCGCACAATCAATCATGGACCCACGATATGCAAGTGGTGCATCCCCGCTGTGGATGATCACTTACTGGCAACGGATGCGTACGGTCCTCCTGGCACAGGAGACGTGGACGGCGAGCGTGCGGTGGCTGCTACAAGTCGCTGACGGTTCTATGGAAAGCGAACGCACTGTTGCTCTTATCCACTCGCTTCCCTGGCGCCAGCAACTCATGATACCCGGTGCCGCCACATTTACGACAACATCAGCCCTTGCTCCGCTGTTATCAGACGGCCTTCTCACCGACACCATCGTTGACATGATGCTCATGTGGTTGAGAAGCCGCGTTCGGAGCACGCCAGGAATTGCCAACAACTTCGAGATCGCCGGACACGAGTTCTGGAATGCAATTTCAAAGATCACAGTAATAGAAGACCTGTTCCCCGACTCACCTCGTTACCTCAAGAGAATTGAAGACGATCTGCGCACCCATAGGAAGGTACTCCTCTTCCCTGTTTTCCTCGCCAAATACAAGCATTTTGTTGTCGTGAAGATCGACGGTCAAGCGGAAACAATATCCTATGGTGAGTACGTTACTATGTCGCCAATGGGAATGCAATCTTACCATTCCTGTGAAACAAGGCGACGGCCTTTACCATCAGGGACTGCGCCTGCCTAAAGACATCGAGAAGAAATTGCTCTGGTGGACGCGTGTCAAATTCGGCATTGAGTACAAGTGGGAGGGACAGTCGCTTACGACAGCGAGACAGACAGATCACGTATCGTGTGGCGTGATCGCCGTGAATGCGGTCGCACACGAAACACTGGGCTGGCAGCTTTGGGATGATTCAAGGCGCCACGTCGAACGGTTGGCGTGGTTCGAGAGGCTCGCTGCCGACCATATTCAATCGGTACGCTATATTTTGCTCATTAGCGACATGAGGACGACGATACTCAGGTGCTCTGCGCAGGTATCAAGTCATCAGCGACGGTCTGATGCTGTGACAGGCGGCGCCGGACGCGATGAGCCTGTTGCGCATCATATCCCTCGCGGGATGGCCCACCTTCTAAATCCTCAAGCTTCCGAACCCGGCGAGTCGACCAGAGATGCTGAATGTCTACTTGAAGGATTCAGTCCAGAGGTGGAAGAAAAGCAGATGGGGCGACGCGGAGACATGGACGAAGGCAGCAAATACGATCCGTCAATTCCACCTCTGTCAATGCCACCTTCTCCTACATCATCATATTCAGTACTTGCATCTGCTAGTGGCTATGACAGCGACTGCGACGACATACCTATGCCCGATACCACCGATACCAGCTGCGCATACGGCCGGTCGTTGCTCTCTCCATCCACTGTCGACGATGATCTCCCACCAGTTCCGCGTGGTGGAATGCTGGACCAGGATGGGCCTGGCAGTATCACAGAATGGAGAAGCCATTTGGAAAATGGGACTTCTGATGCTGCGTCAATGTCGTCAAGAAGGGTGTCGTCGGTGGGAAGTGAGGCGGAGGATTGCGCATCCGATGGAAGTCGACTGTCAAGGGCATCTAAGAAGATCATCAGTTCCATTGGGACGACACTGAAGGCTGCGCGGGGCTTACTGAAAAGGCGGAGGAAAGGGAGCTCGAGCGCAGACGACAAGACGGCTGCGAGCGCGAGTGAAGCAACAAGCGCTCAATCTGACCACGACTCAGAGGCTCAGGCGCCTATCCATCCTGCAAAACGCACACGCACTGTCCCTGGGCCCATTCATCCGTTCTTCGCGCCCAAGGGAAAGAATAAGGATGTCATTGCTACCGTGTCTGCAAGCACCGCAAGCGCTGATGTTGGGCCATCGTCTGGAGCAATCAGCACGCGCCTGGCCAATTCCTTCGTCAAACGCGGTAGGGACGACAACTCAAAGGCGTATACCAAATTCAAGGAGAAAATCCTTGCGCTTGACGACATGGCCGAGTTCTGTCTAGACGATGTTCGGAAGGTCCGATGCTCTCGATGCAACAAGTACATGCTTATGACTGGGGCGTATCACACCAAGGCATTCAAACAGCACCAGAAAGTTTGCAAGGGCACAATGCGATCACATACACTGGGCCACATCTGGGCATCAACCTCATCGACGCAGGCCCCCGCTCCGAGAATGATAGATCGTCCTTGTTTCGGACTTCGCGCAGCAAAATACGCTCGTGTGCGTCAATATTTGGAGCGCACACCATACGGCGGGGGCGGCGGGCCTTCCCTCGCCGATTTGGCGTTAGAGTTGTATTCGGCACCAGATTATCGTTCGTTGGATAAGGCCAGAAAGCAAGTAGTCGACACGGAGCAAGAGCATCGGTGGCAGTGGAAGAACTATCGGTCGCCTCCCCTTCATGTCCTTGCGACAGATTGTCTTCGCACTGTAAGGGTGCCGGAAGAGTCAACTGAGGATGTTACTTGTGTCAACTGCCTCGCTCTGCTGCATGTCCACGTATTCCAGAATGCGACTCGCAAGCCAGTCCCCGAGCCTAAGAATCGCCGCTTCACCCCCAATCATGCTCAGAAAGACGACATACAGGCCCTCCATCGATATGCTCTTACTCATCCCGACCTTGCACCTCTTCTGGAGGCATACGAAGATGTCAGTAGCTTCAAGTTCATAGTATCCCCACGTTACAGCTTCTGATCATTGTCTGCACAGAACCCTCATAGTGCATGCCTAGTCTTCGCAAGAGGCGTTATCGAGGGCAAGCATGGCAATTCCTTGTTTGTCGCCTTGATGAACGATCTCGTCAAGAAGAAAGATTTAGAAGAACGAGGTGTCCCTTTGAACGGCATGCGATATTCAGCCATGACATTGGAGTGGGCGCAAATTATCCACGTCTTAAGCCCGCGAGCATATGAATCCATGATGAATGTGCTACCCGTACCCGCAGAACGGACACTCCAGTCAGTGTTTACAAGATTGCATTGATACAATTGACTGATAAATGACCCGAAGGAAACGTCGTGCGCACGAAGTGCAGTTTCCCATCGGCATCACAGAGGCAACATTTGAATTTATCTACGAACGGCTGAAATCATTGGACTACCTTGTGGGTCCCGTTGGCCTCGCATGTGATGATACGAAGCTGCTAGAGTCTTTGAGGCCTCACTGGGACCCAATACGAAAGTGCTACGTGCTTCTAGGGAGTCCTGGCGATCCCGTCGTCGTGAGCGACATCAACACACTCGATGCCCTCATCCGCACCAGGAAGATCGAGAAGGCTAAGAAGGTATGAGTTCTACGAATACTTCGGAGGCATGCAGCTCACCGACACATGCCAGATACGCGTATGGACCCTCCAGATCCCTCTTCCCGGCGTTCCGACTATCGTCGTTGCGGCGCTCCCTATCTCAGAGTCAAACTCGGCGGAGCAACTGTTCGTCCACCTGGAATTAATATTGAATGGCCTTCTCTCCCGCAAGATCAACGTTGTATCCTACGCCGCAGACGGCACGGCTGTCGAGCGCTCCCTTCAACGTCTCCTGGTCGCTCACGCCGTTGCGTACATTGACTACACCCTCAGGCACCCTATTCGCTCACATCGTGACATCAACCTCCACATTCCTCTCATCGGCGCAGGGCGACAGCCTGTCGCACTCATTCAAGATTCGAACCATGGGCGCAAGACGTACCGGAACAACGCATTCTCAGGTGCCCGGATACTTACTTTGGGCAGCTATACGACGTCGTACAGCCACTTCCGCCTTGCAGCAATTGAAGCAACAGGGACATTGTTTCGGAGGGATGTCGAGAAACTTGATCGACAAGACGACAATGCTGCGACCCGTCTCTTCTCCGGTCATACGCTAGCATGGTTCACCAACGAGCATCGTGAAATGGTCGGCTCGATTATCTACCTCTTTGTGTTTGGAGAGCTCGTGGATGCATACCAGAATCGATCGATCCCAATTATCGAACGTGTTCGCATGGTGCTGCGTGCGCACTTCTTCATGGAAATGTGGACCGACTTCATGGACATCGCGGGCTACCGAAAAGCTCAACACTTCATATCTCCCGAGGCACGCGACATCACAAACTTCCTAGTCGTTGGTTTCCTTCAGTTGGTGATCATCTATCGGGACCACCTCGACGGCAGATACCCATTGCTGCCCTGGCTTCTATCAACCGAAGTCTGTGAGCATGTCTTCGGCATTTGTCGACAGCTTGTGAAGGACTTCACCTTGCAAGACTTCTATCATATGATTCCGAAGCTCTCAGTCCGCTTGCGCGAGCATCTCTTCCTTGCAAAGACATCTGAGGGCAAGGAAAGAGCGAATGGATACAATCATACCTATACCGACAATCGACATCTCGACCTCCATGCCCTCTCCACATTCCCTTCTGATCACGACATTGAGCAAGCAACACAACAGGCCCATTCGGAGGCAGCGAATCTGTGGGACGCTCTCGTACTAGACCCGGATTTTCTGGACAAATTGCAGAATCAAGCTCACCGTGTTCGCGCATTCCCATCGTTGTCGAGTTGGTATTCGCAGGAGGCTTGGGATGCAATCTATGGCCAGTCCGATTCCGAAGACGAGGGTCCTGAGATGGACGAAGACGAGCCCGAGATGCTCCAGATTGAAAATGGGTTGAAGAAGGCAGAGAATGCAGACGGAGTTGGTGCGGTCTTCGACCAGCAGTTGAACGATTTGACTTGCGCAGCAGCTGCCTTATGCGTCCAGAGCACTGTCGACATGTTCGTGTTTTGTCCTCCTCTCACCGCCGATAGATCTTACAGAGTCTAACCCTCACATTACTAGACTGCAATTGCCTGAAGACACAGCGGATGCAACACGCAAAGACGCTGCACATATAGGGAAGATCCTCGCCCAGTCGCTCCCTGCTGTGTCCGACCCCGACGAGCGCAGGACCTTCCAGGACACAGTGATCTCTGCTGAATTCGATCTCGAACAGCTCGCAGTCATCCGCCGGTCGCATCATACCAGACAGGCTGAGAAAGGTGTCCGAACAAAGGCCTTCAAGTCCTCGGAAGATCTACCACCTTCCTCTGATAACGGTCCACCCGCCCAGTCAACGCTCTCCGAGAAAAAACGCCTTCTGCAGTTGGTCAAGGATGTTCTCAAGCGTCAAGAAGAGCGCGGTGTTACAGAGCGCGGTGTTACCACGGGCGCGGGTCGGTCGATGCGCTGGCGGCAGCCAGCTGCGGGCGGTCGAGACGGAGCAATCAACGGCGAAGAAGCTGTTGCTCCTGCACCAGGGACGGCTGCAAACGCGGCTGAGGTCGCTGCAAATGCATCGTATCAGGTGCGTCTGCTAGTGTTGTATGAGTGCACATACATGGTATTGACGTCCGCCAGGCTGAACGGAGGCGAGCAGCGATCTTCGCAAAGCATCACGTCCCCAAGGTCGCACACTCGGCCAATGTCACGCCGCTCAAACACCTCTACGCTGCTCACACTGGCATGCCGCCTTCTTATGGCTTGGTTCTTGTTGATGAGGCAATCTGCCTTGCAGAAGGTGCGTCGTAATCTTCAACATGACTCGGCATGCGCTGATGGCTGGTTAGTCCTGACCATGTACGAGAAGTCGGCCGGTAAGAACGGCAAACATGGTTGGGCTTCGGACACGTCTCGCATCACCGCTCTTTCTTACATCGCTGTGAGACTGTTCAAGCCGGTCCGACACAACCAATTCTCCCTCGCCGATCCTAGCAAGATCCCTCGGTTCGCCTTCCTGAAACCGTCCTACTTCCTGTATGCCCTCGACCATCCCCTCCAAACCTCGGGCTCAACACTAGCTTTGGTAAAATCTGATGGCGCGTGCTATGTCGCCCTCAAGCAGAACGTCGCGAATATCGCTCGTGCTATCAAGGAGCTTAGTGGGAGGGTCAAGGCGGGTCTTGAACAGGCGGGTGACGATGAACCAGATGAATAGGTCAGTTTGACAGGCCTCTGCGCATCCGTAGTACATCCCCTCCTGCCTGCACGCAAAGCGGAGCTTTTTACAATAAACTACGATTTTTTTGAAGCTATGATCCTATCCGTGGTAGCTACGGACCCCAAACGGAGGTCTGAGGGGCGAATGGTAGCTGGAAGGGGTCGCGAGCCGCAAAAAAAAATGGTAGTTGACCCCGTTTGGCGGATCATACCCCTGGCATGAGTTACGGGGGTCCTGTCGCCACTGGCCATCTCGCCTCGTTGCTCTGCAGAAGTCCTTCTATCGTCCGCCGCCCCACCCTCTGCGGGTGCCCGGCCCAACCTCTCCCGGACACGGACGCATCTCACCCCAGCTTTCTGATCTTGCCGGGCCTATCAACGCGCACCCCGCTCTTCCCTTGAGTCGCCGGCCGCTTCGTTGACGCGGCTGCATCATAGCTCGCCGGATCCCATCGCGATTGCGCGGTGCACGGGGGCTCCGCCGGCGAGCGAGGCGGCTCTTCGATCGACCTTGGCCAGCCGCTTCGTCCAACGTCATTCGAACAAACGAATGTGGCCAGCGCGCCCGCCACTGCCCGCCACGACCCCCGCGCTGTCCCACCCTCGCCACGTCCTCCGCAAACGCTGCCCCGCCGCGTGTTTCAATCGCCCAGATCGGCCTCGCGCGAGGTTCTGCGCACGTCTCGGCAAAATTTACACGGCATCTTTCGATGTCGCCGGGATCCAAATGTCTTTGATAGTCGACGATAGTCGCCGACACAGGGCTGATTTTCGGCCATTCACTTACGCCCATTGGGACAAGCAGATATGACCTCGAGTACAAACAAACGCTCATTTCATCTGTCGGAGCTGTCGACGTTCTCCGTCGACCCTCGCTGGGCGCCACCCCTGCAGCTCGCCATCGCCTGCGCCACTCTCTCTGCTCTGCGTGTGCACCGCGGGCATCGGGGGCGACTGCTTGCAGCGATCCACCAACACATGCGTCGATCTAAGACGCCGGAAATCAGGGGGCGTGGATCCGGTTGGGTTGCCGGCCTATGTTGCTATGCCTTTGTCCGAGTCGTCCGCATAATCGCTGTCCGTTCGTCGAGCTCCCATGGTGAGCAGATCGTCAACGTCACAGCGCGTTGCCCACGCCGTCCGGGCCTGTGCTGGCCCGTGCTCGCGCGCAGCATCCCGGCTTAAGTGCGATCGCGGATGCAGCGCAGGGCGCGCATACGCGCTTCCGGCAGATGCCGACGTTCATCGACGACGCGGGCCTCGTTGTTCGTGCCCCGCGTCCGTGCATCTCCCTTTGTGCAGGCGGCTGAGATCCTTCAGGCCAACTTTCTGGCGTCCCTAATGTGCTCTGCTGCACGAATGCCAGCCAGCCTGCATTCGCAGCCACTGGTGCGGGCGACGTGGCCAAGAGCCCCCATACCCGGCACCAACGACACATCCGCTCAACCTTACACGGCTGCTCTATTTGTGTGCGGCTTCTCTCTCGCGCGCGGCTTCTTTATTCAATCGCGGTGTACCACCACCGACAATCAACAAACAATCGACCCCGCAGATCTGTCCCACGGCGTTGCGCGGGCTCCTGGGCTCGGGGAGCGAGATCTCACTTGTGCCCGCTCGTTCGGGAAGAGGGTTGGGCTCAAGACGCCGGCGCGCACGCGCGCGGAGTCCTGCCGCGTCTATATATGATGTATGCGGCGTTTCGGCGAAATGCGCACTAGGACCAAATCGGTGGATCGCGCGCGGCGGTTAAGGCGCTTTGGGTGACGACGTGGGACGGTGGGACGAGGCGCGCGAGGTACAGCACGCATGTGCCGCCTCGGAGTCGCCATGCCTTCCCGCCTTGCACTCATGTACTAGCATGCATCCTCCGCAGGTCCGTGCCAGTGGCCACGCCGAACGGGCCAGCCTGAGCAGCACTCGCCCGTGACGCGGGACGGAGGGATTCGATGGCGGCGCCGCAGTCGTCCGCTGCAGCCTCCCGCCGCCCATCAGCGAGGACAGGACGGCCAGCAGTGCGTCTCGCTGGAGCCAATCCAACACGCACAACGATCGGCGCGTCAGCAGCGCTTTGGCGACCCGCGGGTTCTCTTGCCGCACGCTCGGATCGGCACCAACGGGCTTCAACGGCGTACTGAATGTGCTGCAGGACTTCTGGCACTCGGTCGGTCACTCGGGCATTGCGGCAGGTACGTCCGCCCGGCGGGTCATTATCGACGCGTTCTCTCCGTAATAGGCTTTGCATTCTCCAGCCTTGATGGCGTAGATCAATTGTACAGCTTCGTGAATGAATGGAAGTGATATACAATACGAAACAAAGCCTAGACCGGGGCTGCGACATCGAATCTTTCCTTAGTGTCGGGGCCCCATAAGAGTAGCAAGATCCCCCCACTCGATGGCGGCACAGCACGGTAGAGATCGCGTGATTGGCGCGCCACGAGCGTCCTTCCTTCCTTCTTTCCCTGGGCTAGGAGTGCGTGTGACGGGCGACGGGGTCCGCTGGCAGCGTAGGTCGCCGAGCCGCGAGGTGGCGAGTTGGCCACGTTCGCCTTGCCAATCCATGTTGGGAACTCAATCGTGATCGCCCACGCAGCGGACGCGCCGCCCTCCTCTGGGCGAGAGCGGAATGCTGAGTCGGACGAGGGCCTGTGTACACGGCGGCGCGCGCCGCGTCCGCGCCTTCCCCACACCACGCCTCATCCATCATCGTGCGGCTCTGGACCTCTGAACTCGACGGTCGGCCGCAGCGCAGCGCACTGGGCAACGGCGGTGACGAGCGAGCGCCGGAATGGGGGGGTCGCCGCGGGATGGCAGGTGCATCCAACGGGGCGGTCCGCGCGCGCGCGCACCCGCCACGACGACGACGACGACGAACGTGTCTGCCTTCGCACAGCCCCCGCTCTCGACGACGCGCTCGCCCCCGCATGGCCCGCACTTCTGACCGCGGCGATTGACGGGAGGTTGGGTCGGTCGGTCGTGGGCGGCGATTATCGTGAGGCGGGGTGGCAGGACGGGCGCGGGGTGCGGCTGGCTGGCCCGCGGGCTCGGCGGCGAGGACGTGCGGTGGCAGTGTGCCTTCGATGGGCGGCGCACCGTGGACGACATCGACGGGAGTGAGAGTGAGATGCGGGTGGGAAGCGAGAGGGTGGACGGTGAGGAAGGCAGCGGTCGCGCGCGGGGGGCGGGACGATGGCTGGAGACGTCGGCGCGGGCGACGACGAGGGCATGCGGTGGCAGGGTGATGTGATCGCCCAGGCCCGAGAAAGCAATGAGGCGGCAGGGCAGGGCGGCGGGGCGTGTCTCGGATGAGTTGCCGGTATGGAAAAGGCAAATCCCGACTCTGGCTTCCGAGCGGCATGTTCGATTTGGCAAAGGTACTGTGGGGCAGGAGGGCGGGGCGAGCGTGCGCTGGCATTGACGGGCAGGTGGTGGGTCGGCGATCTACGACATGGCCGGCAACACAGTCTTAGACAGTTAGGCGGACGCCGGAATGAACCCCGACGGGCCTTGACGCGCGGTCCACGAGCTTGAGTCGCCGGACACAGCGGCTGTTTTGCCTCGACGTCGCACGAAGAGGCTGTAGGGTCGTCCCCGACCCATCTGTCGTGATGAAACAATACCCGTCGCCGTGAATCCCATTGGGATGATGTGGGATGGAGGGTTAGGGCACGATCCGGAAGACAGAAAGAATCGACGACTGTGGAAAGCGTTGTCCGTGCGCACTGCTGGCTAGCCACGTTGCACGATGGGGTCGCTCGCAACACGGGACGGGGCCGCTCGCAACGACGGCAGCCGCTGGTGGCGGCAGCAAGGCGGCAGCGCTTCGCCGCGGCAACGCGCACGCCGATCCCGACGACCCGCATCTCCAGATCTCCCCAGGACCAGCTGCCCAACGTGATGACAGACAGAAACACGGAAGAAAAGGGAGCGCACATCGGTGGAGCCAGATCTCTTCTCAGATTGAAATTTTTCGCGCTGAAGATGGGCATGGGAGGGATCGACAGGCGGGTGCCGTGCCGTGAGGCCGGGGACCACGATGCGCGCACCGGCGGACCAGCAGCAGCAAGGATGACTCGGCGTCGACGGCGGGGAGGGTATCGAGATCTTGTCTGCTGGCCGGCCCCGGGCGGACGGTCCTGGGTGGGGGCGGGCGGCATTAGGATGGCCCACGAGCGGCGCGGCGTCGGCATGCGTGTCCTGGGCGGCGGTGAGCGCTGCAGATGCGAAAAATAAATTGCGTCGCACCTCGGGGCGTGTGGCAGCGCTACTCGCTCGACTAGGTTTGAGACGGCGCGAGGTGTGATGGCGGGAGAACAGAACGCAGTCAGACACGTCTGGGACCCCAGGACACGCCCGCCTCGACTGCGTCGCCTCTAGATCTCGGTTTTGCGACATAGTATTAGCGGAGCCCGCATGGTTGAAGTGCGGGGCAACGCTGGCAGAGTGAATGGCGGGCGGATGCCGGGCGGCATGTGGGGCAGGAGGGACACGGCTGCGGGGATCCGAGTCCACCCGTTTGAGAAGGGCTCGGAATGGCTCGGTGCGGCGCTGCAAAAGGTGGAGCAGATCTGCAGGCGAGATAGTTAGCAGCTGTCCTACTGCCCCTGCTCGCGATCTGAAACCCGGGGCACATCATCATCACCGCGCACAGCACGCCGTCGCCGAGAGCCCGTCGTCCATGTCGCGCAGCGGAGCGTCTGGGGGCGCAGGGCGGGGCAGAGAGGGCTGGTGGGCATGGAAAATGCGGGATGAGGGCGGGATTGGGGCTGCTGGCGAGGCCGGGACGAGGTGGGGGCGAGGAGAGGGCGAGGTGGTGACGGAACGGCGCGGGCACCCGGCAAGGTCCGGCGTCTTGCGTGCGATGTCGGGCACGGTGCCGCAAAGCCTAATCCGTTCCGAGCGCCACTACGTCACTTGCTCCACAACGCCTCCCGTCGTCTGCTCGTCGGCGCGACACGGCGGCGACGCGACTCGAACTCAATGGCGTGCTCCACGCTATGACGCACCCGCCGCCGATCCTGATGCAGATGTCCCGACGCCGACGCCGACGCCGACGCCGACGCCGACGCCGACGCGACAGAGGCAAAGTGTTGTCCCGCCCACTCGAGGCGCGAAAACTTCCTGTCGCTACCCCGCCACCTCACCTCTCGCTGCCTGCCTCGTATGACGACACTCCATCTCCTCCTCCTCCTCCGCAATCTCCGCTCCCTGACTCGACCTATCCATCCCGCCGGCCACCAGTCCCCCCATCCTTGAGCCGCGAACGACCCGTTCATGCCGACCTCGCCCGCGTCATGCCGATCCTCACCTGCATACCCTCGCCTCTGAACCCGCCGGACCCGCGCCGTGTTCGATAACGTGCTCGATATAATCGAGGCGATCAGCGACGTCCGCAGCAGGCGTGTGGCCCAACGCGCGCATCGGCTAGCGCTGCGAGCACCGACCGCGCCCCCAAGGACTCGCTCACCGGGCTGACGACAGCGCATTGCACGGCATGTACATGCCGTCTCCCCCCGCCCCCGCGCCGTACTGACTCTGTCGCGCAGTTTGGACCCGCCGTGCTCATCGACCCGCGCCGCTGCAGCCACCGCTCGCGCGAGCCTCCTCTGCGCCCTTCACGACAGGGTCCTCACCGACGCGGACGGCCGCAGCCCAGCGCCGGCCTGCATGGTGCTGCGTCGCATGTAGCTACGTGAACGTCGGACGCCGGTTGCTGCATTGCAGCAGTGTGTGACGAGAATGCGAGAGCGCGCATATAGCCCGCCCACCATGTCCGACGGCCGACTGGTCCGCACCGACGTCCCTGCGCTCGCCGACACATCGCTTCCGCGCAGAGACGCGCCCTGCCGACGCCGCCGCACCCCCTTTCACAGGCTCCGCATACATACACTATGCGTAACGTCGGTCGACGAATACTTGTCTTCTCGCCTTGTCTCGTCTGGTTGCTCTCAGTCTTGTCTTTCTTTTCTTCTTTTGCGACAATATTGCATTATAGTGTATTCGGAGCCCGCACTGTCCCAAGAGAAGATGCGTCACCTCAGAGTTCCTCGGCACCAGCACATTATTAAAGGCGTCTTGACATGTCCAGAGCGCGTTGCCATTCGCATGGTGATTCTCCCGCAACGAGATGCCCAATGTTGTTGCATCCATCGACCCTTCTCCACCGCATGTCTGGCCCCCACGTCCTCAGGACCACGAGGTGGATATTGTCCGTACACCGTCCGCGCAGAGTTTTCCGGCACGTTCCCAGTTTCGCAAGGGGTGCAGTTTCTCCCGCATCTGACCGGCCTGCAGCGCCGGCATTCAATCATACACACAAAACTTCCCTTCTATTCAGTTCCTCTTCTTCCGTACTCTACGCACCGACACCCGATGCTCCTTGTACTGGAAAACACAGCCAACCAAATAGCCAAATAGACAGACTGCAAAACAAAACCACAGCAATATACACACAGCGAGCGAGCAGACAGATAAAGAGGAGAAAGGGGTAAGGAGACACGACAGACAACAAGGCAATAATGCGGCAGAGTTGCATGCATGCGACAGCGGACGCAGGGGTAACGCTAAACAACATGATAAAATTAGGCGGCTCCGGTGTGTGTGTCGGACGGCGGTGAATAGATCGTGGAGGCCGGAGGCGAAGGTCGGTGTCCTAAGTCTAGACTGGGTCGCCGGAGTCACGCCGTGAGGCACGCCCACGTGACCGCGACGCGCCGACGCGCGGATATACCTCCGCTCCTTCGCCACAAGGGCTTAAGGCGTACCGAGCCCACAGCGCACAATCAAGCACCATGCAGGGACAACCTGACGCTGCACCTGGCCCTCGGACGTCTACCGGACAAAATGATGGGATGGATAGATATGATACACCTGTATGCACAGACAGCCGATGGCCAAAAGAGGGGAGGAGTACATCAAGATGTGCCCGGGTACGCGGGGAGGCGGCGTGAGACTCACGGATGAGACGAGGCAATACAATAGGATAGGCTCCGCTGTACAAAGGGGAAGATGGCTGATGGGATAGGAAGGCCGATGCGATGCGATGCGATGGATGATGGCGAGGACGATGATGATGCGATGCGCGGGGACAGGAGGGAATGGACGGCGGGAGGCGGGCAGGCAGGCGACGAGCAAGCTCTACCTGCGCGCCTTGCGCGAGCGCGGCCGGCTCGCGGTCGTCCTAGCGCGCTTCCTCGGGGCAGCCTTCTTCACCTTCTCGACCTCCACTTCCTTCCCCTGCTCCGTCTCCTCGTCCTCGGCCGCCGGCGTGTTCTCCTTGCTCTCCTTCACCGCAGCGCGCGTCCGCGCGCGCGTTGCGCGAACCGGTTCCTCGTCTTCATCGTCGTCGGCAGTCACCTCTAGAACGGTGACCGTCGCCTTTCCCTTGTCCTTGTCCTTGGCGACTGCCGCAGCCACGTCTACGGTGGTGACCACGGATGACGCCGAGGAGGACGAGCGTGCGCGGACGGTCGTGGACGCCGCAGTCGAGGAGCCGCTGGCGGAGGACGGCGAGAGCCCGCGCTCGTCGGTGTCCGCCGCGAGCGCCTTCTTCGTCTTCACGCGCGTGCGCGTGGACCGGCTGCGCTCTGCATGCGCAGGCTCGTCGACAGCTGGCAGCGAGGTATCGGAGGGCGCCGGCGACGGGGTGCTCAGCGGGCTGAGCGCCGCCGCTGCGTCCTCGCTGCTCTTCTCGGCGCACAGCTGGCTCGGTGCGGTGCGGTCCCCCGCGTCCTCGGCGAGCTTCGACTTGCGCACCCTCTTGCGCGGCGGCTCGGAGGCCTCGCTTGCGGCGACACTCTCCTCACGCACGGCGGGCGCGGGCTTGCGCTTGCGCAGGGACATGCGGCGGGCGGCGGGCTGCAGCGCGGCGCCGTGGTGGCGCGCATAGTCCTTCTGGAGGCCGGCGAGCTGCCAGAGCATCTCCTGCGCGCCGAGCCACGAGGCCGGGTACGTCGCGATCGGGCAGCTGTCTCTCCCTGCTCGTGGGTGCGCGGAGACGGGTGCAGGGTGAAGGTGAGGGTGGGCAGAGGGGCGAGTCAGCGTGGGCAGCGGGCGGGGCGAGGGCGGCGATACGTACCGAGGAGGCGGTCGATGAGGTCCGCCGTGCTGCGGCGGTCGTCCTCGCTCCAGAAGAAGTCGTACGCGGGGTGGCCGGGGCTGTACATGACGTGCAGCGCGGCGAGCACGAAGAGCGGCATGCAGGCGGGCGAGGGCGGGAGCGGGCTGCGGAGGAAGTCCTGCACGGCAGGGTGCCGGGGGTTCCAGCGGCCGTTGCTCATGACGCCGCGGGCGACCTCGTAGGGCACGCTGGCGAGCTGGAACTGCGAGGGACCGGCGGGGGCGGGTGCGGGGTGGAGGACCCCGAGCGGGTCGTAGCGCGCGGGGCGCGGCGACGGCGAGGTGGGTGGCGCTGCGGCGCGCTCCGCCGAGAGCGGGAGGCGCGGGTGGGCGGGTGCGCTGAGGGCGAAGAAGGTGCGGGGACGCGGGGGGTGGTTGTATGCTGGGGGCAGGAAGAACTGCATGGCGAGTGGCGCGGCGGGGGTGTGGGCGTGGGCGTGCGGGTGTGCTTGGAGCGGGGCGGGCGGGGGCGATGGGGGCGATGTAGGCGGGGCTGTGGGGGACGGTGTGGGGAGAGGGAGAGGGAGGCGGGCGGGCGGGCGGGGAGGATGTGGTGGATGGGAGAGAAAGGCGTTGGCGGGTGTCTGCCCTTTGGCCCGCGCAGTGCAGGACATGAGGCCGTCCAGCACGCGAAAGCGGAAGGGGGGCCGCTCGCCTGGGACGTCGTGCGTGGGAATCGCAGCGCCCGTCCTTTCTTCTGCACCGAAGAATAAACAGACCCTTCATCGCCCCCGTTGCCTGTGCCGTCCGTTGTGTCGCGGTCGGTGGGCTGCAGCAGCGGTCTGTGCGCGCAGGCACGATCTCCTCCCGTGGACCCGCCGATCTGCCGGCGCCATCTCAGTCCATCCTCTCCTCGTCCGCTGGCCCCCATCGTCCTCGGCACAGCCAGGCCGCCCGCACGCAACATCACGGGTCCCGTCCGGCCTGTCGCTGCTGCCCAGATCGGATGCACGTCCAAGGGAACGTGGCCCGTTATCAGCGTCGGCCCCCAATCTCATCTCATCTTTCCACCTGATCCGCCCTCCGCGAACGCATTCCTGTTTATTCTGATCGCGAACTACCACCACCACCACCCAGCCACGGCGCACACGCCCGCACCTCCGAACCCCCGTGGCGCCAGCAACAACACATAATTCCTAGGTATCCCCGCCGGACGCGGAACGTGGCCCGCCGCCCCGGCTGGCCAGCGCCCCATTCAAACGTGTCACATCGTGCAAGGCTCAAACCCGAGCAGCGCGCCGTCTCGCGGAAAGCCACCCCGCTTTCCTCCTCGGCGAAGCGGCGGACGCCCGGCGCCGGCAGTGGTGCCGTGGTGGTTCCAGGAATCGCTGCGGGAGCGAAGACATGCGCTGAGCTGGCCGACAGCGCATGGCGTGCTGGAGGTGCCGCCGCACACAGTGCTCGGATGCACGCGCGCACAGCGGGTGCGGATCCCGCAGCGAGCGGTGGGCGTAGTTGTCCGATCATGCCCGTTGGCAGGCCTCAGTGTACCGTAGGCCACGCGGCATTCATCCTATGCATGCACCTCTGCGCGATGAGTCCGAGTCCCACTCCTAAATCGACACGCGTCGACAGCACACGCACCCATCGCGTTCATCTCCGCAACCGTCGCGTTCCACGCCTTGAGATCCACGTGCGGCGAGTCGATCACGAGGATCGCGTGCACGAGCAGACCGTGCAGCAGCTGCGGCTCGTGTTGCACGTACGCGGGGAGGCCCGGCACGGGGGGTGCGCTCTGCGTACATACATCCACACCACACCGTCAGCGGCATTGCGCAGGACGTAACGACGAACGCGCACCCAGGGCTTCTCGAGGTAGCCGATCACGGTCACCGTGCTCCACGCGTCCACAAGCCACTTCACGGTGCCCGCAGGCGGTATGCAGAGCGACACATCGACGACGATGGACCGGTCTTCGTTGCACAGCAGAACGAAACCGGTTTTTCTGTCGTAAGAGAGGATCCTGGCAAACAGAACGCGGAAATCAGCGTGGGAGGCACGAGTTCAGCAAGCGGTATGAGTTACCGGCCCAGGAGCCGCAGTTTGCGTGAGACGAGGGAAGAATCGAGGCTGGAGAGTAAAGTGGGCGTCGCCGAGTCGATGCGACCCGACATCGACGCGAAGATGGTCCTTCACACAGCAGGCAAGTCGGCGTTGGTTGAACGTTGAACGTGAACGCGTGAACGTTGCTTGAAGGCCGAAGTTCGTTAGACGCCGACCGGCCTGATCCCGGCAGCGGCTTCCAGTTTAGGGTTGCCGACTCCGCCCACCGGCGCCCGCCCGGTCTATCCGGCAAACAAACGCCCACGGCATCCCTGACACACAAATATGCGGAATAATCTTACTACAAAAATTACAACATAAATGAATCTAAACCGAGGCATCTCTAGCACACTCATACATCGAAGTTGCTCACCGTGACGCTCCCCGCACGCGCCGACACAATCCGCCGCTCGTCGAACACCACACTCCCCTTCGCCACCAGCGTATCCGGACCAGAGCCTCCCCGCTGCTCGCACGCGACCTCGCTCCCGCCGCCCGCCTCGAGATCCCACACCCACATGCGCCCGTTCGCGCCGAGGCTAACGCACCGCCCGTCCGCGACCGCGAGCCCTACCGCCTCGCTCGTCTGGCCGTACAGGAACTTCACGAACGTGAGTTTCGGCGGCGCCGGGAGCGCCGGGAAGGAGAGGCGGTAGAGCTGCAGCGGCACGCTCCCGAACAGCCACGCGCGTTGGAAGTGCGGGAGGAGGTCCGGCGAGATGGGCCGCGCGGGCACGTCGCGCCCCGGCGCGAGCACGACCCAGCGCCCGTCCGTCTGCGTCGCCGCGACCCGCGCGACCTTGCGGCCCCACTGCTCGCGCACGGCGCGCAGCTTCTCCTCGTCGATCCAGGACGGCGGGAGGTCGAAGGCCTTTGAGCTCCGTGTGGAGACGAGCTTGATGTCGTCTTCGGAGTAGGTGGAGGATTCGGAGGGCGGGACGGTGGAGAAGAGCGCCTCGGTGACCCCGATGCTCCAGTGCTGTGGGTAGACGGGGCTCGCGTACGTGAGCACGAGTTTGAACAGCAATGGCTCGGGCGTGGTGAGGACGAGGGAGGCGGGTGGAAATGATGAGAACGACGTCAGGATGTGGGAGAGGTTGATGAAGCCGTCCTCCGCGACTTTGTAGGCGGACAGCGTGAAGCTGGAGGAAAGCGTCACGAGGAGCGGATGGTGGTACGCGGCCTGGACGATCGGTGTAACACGGGCTGTTCTGGCTGCGGGGACGTATGAGCTGGTGGGTCCGGATAATGTGGTGATCACCAGTTCGCCGTTGGACAGGCAGACGACGAGGCGGGGAGACCTGGAAGACGCGGCTGGAGGAGACTGGTCGACAGCCAGCGCAGTGATCTGCAAACGCGCCGCTGCAGGGCGATTTGAGCCGGGTATGTCCAGGGTATGGGTCTCCTGGGCCGACGTATTGAGCACCGTGACACGGGGAAGCGGCGAAGTCTCCGAAGACGCAAAGATTGTGTAATGTCCAGAGAGCACTATGTGCGTCTTCCCTGCGATCTCTCGCTCCTGAGGTGTCAAAGTCAGATGGTCCACGGGCACCTCATCGTGCAGCTGAGAGATCTCGCAGCGCCCTATTGCAGGTTCAGCATCTGGAGGAGTAACGTTGGAAGATAGCATTGCTACCTGTAGCCCAGTTCCTGCTTATCCGAAACATCCATTTCCATTCCTTGAAGTCGTCTTCTTGCGTGCCAGGGTGCTTCAATTGGAAACGCCCGGGCAGTCTGCGCACCTCCCGGCCATCCTTCCTATGCTCGCGACCGAAGCCCTTCCCACCCCGCAACCTAGCTCGACCAAATTCCTCCCGGTAGAGCGTCTTCCATAGCTGCAAGGGGGTTCCGCGTCGCCATGCGTATCCAGGTCAACACAACCGATCCCACAGGAGCGATGTCTAGACGGATGGGAGGATATGTACCTGATTGTCGAGCGCGAGGCGGGCCCAGTTCCTGTTCGTCGCTTGAATGGTACACAAATCCTGGAAAGGGAGAAAGGAGAAAATGGTGAGGATGAGCTCGTCGTAGAGGAGGGTATCGAATGTCTGGGCGGAAGCCGAGATGTGGTGAGAGGCGGAAGTGTGAATGCGTTTCGGGGGCGGAAGTGGTTGTGGTGACAAGGAGCGCTTCAACATGATTCCAGTAGTGAGCTGGTTTGCCTACAGCGGCGGCTGCGGTTCCCAGTAGCTCGACGGCGGTACGAGGCGACGTTGGGGTGAGAGAGCGGACTGCGGTGGATCAGGGCACCTCATCTAGAAGGGTTTGGCGTGTTATCTCCCATGCAGATCTACTTGTCACAAGCGCTGACGGTTTTGAAGTGCCTTGCTTCTTCGCTGAGGACAACCATGGCTCCCTCCCGGGGCTCCCAGCCGCTTGCACGACATCTCCACCAGACCCTCGCAAATCACAAAGGTCCAGTCCACGTCGCGCGCTACGCAAAAGGGGCCGCGAAGTACGTGCTCACCGGCGGTCAGGACCGCACCGTGCGGCTATGGAACCCTACTGCCGGGACGGAGATCAAGGCGTACTCGTCCCATGGCTACGAGGTCCTCTCCATATCAGTGTGCGTGGCCATTACATGCATTGGTTTGAAGGAGCATGCTCAAGGGACCGTGCTTGCCCGCAGCGCCCATGACAATACGAAGTTCGTGTCTTCGGGAGGAGACCGGTCGGTATTCGTCTGGGACGTGACCACAGGAAGTACCATTCGGAGGATCTCCGCGCACATGTCGAAAATAAATGTCGTGGAACTGAACGCGGATGCGAGCGTTGTTGCGAGCGGTGCGTCTCTGCCTCCCCAACATCCAGAGCATTTGTCCTGATGATGCACCTCAGGATCTTATGACTCGACTGTGAAGCTGTGGGATCTCAGGTGCGTTCTCTATGATCCCCTGCGCGATGAGCTGCTCAACGAGCGCACGTCGAAAGAGCGCAGAATCGTCAACCTATCATGGCACTCGAAGAAGCCCGAGACGCAGTCCAGACAATCTACATCGGCCCATCGTGTATTATGACCGGATCCGTCGACGGCCATGTCCGTACCTACGACCTTCGTAAAGGCGAACTTCGCGCAGACTATGTCGGCCGTATGTAACTTTGTTTGACGCAGTAAACGCCCTAATCACTCGGACTCCCTCCTATACAGACCCAGTGACAGCCCTCGTCCCCACCACAGACGAGTCCACGTATCTGGTGACCACGCTCGACGCAACGGTCCGGCTCTTCGACGCCACGTCAGGTAAATTGCTGAACTCATTCAAAGGACACAAGAACAGCGAGTACAGATGCAGGGCGGTCTTCGGCCACGGCGAGGCAAGCGTGGTATGCGGCGACGAGGCAGGGCAGGTGTGGGCATGGGATCTGCTGGATGTGAGTCTCAGCTAGCGTGCGCGACCTCGGGCGGCGGTGACAATTTTGTGCTATAGGGCAAGCCGTTGCAGCCCAATCCACCACCAAAGGTGCATGAGAAGGTGGTTTTGTGGACGGAGCACAATCCGACTGAGGCCGGGGAGATGATCACCTCGAGTGCGGATGGGACGGTAAAAGTATGGCGATATCCTGAGTCCGGGGCGTAATGCAACTTTATTGGAAGCATGCGACTGACGCGTGTCCGCGTGACAAGAAACTACTGATACAGAACTGTGGCGACAAGAAAGGAGGGGCGAACAGGGTCATCGCTGTGTGTACTATGACTTCCATCTATCAAACACGCCTCAATCTGACCGTCGTCTCCGCCTCAATTTATGAATGGGCTTTCGTTGGTGGTCCTCCTAGCCGCGGTCAGGCCAATGAATACAGTGTCCGAGTTTCCCAATACTAATCACATAGAGGTACAGTGTTACAAAGGGAAAAATGATACGTATCACGCATATAAGGGACTTCTGTCGGAAATCTGTCGCAGCCCCGCTATTTAGTGACCGGCTGGCGCGCGAGACGCACATCGCAGAGATACGACACCACACGAATACAGTGTTAGTGTGGCGCCGGGTATATATTCGAACTTGTACCAAACTACTTAGTACAATATACATGAGCATCTGTTTACACAGAAACCTGGGTACAATCAGCACATTCAAGTCGCCAAAGCCTCTATTCGAGGGAGTCATGATCCTTTGAACACGTTTGTAGTCTGATTACTTCTCGCAGGTGACTGCTCAGGTCCTTCGGGTAGCCGCCTTCAGGTGCAAACAGCACGCCTTCAGGCACCACGGTACGCAGGTCCTTGAATCTTCGCAGTGCCTCGCTCGCGCTCGGCCTGCGGAGCGGGTCAGCGTCTGTGAGCTCTTCCAGGAGGCGTCTGAATTGAGGCACGAATTCGTCCAGGACGCTCATAGCATGGGTTCCTTCATACGGTGCTGCTCCACGGCGCTGAAACAAGGATTTGTTAATCAGCAATGCGTGTCATGATCTATTTGCAAGCAACTGACCTCCTTGAACTGAACGAAGTTGCGCTCACGACTGAGAGATTCCAGGGCGACGGCACCAAAGCTGTACACCTGAAGAGCATGTGCTTCGTCGTCAGTGACTGTCAACAATCCTAACAATTGAACGCACATCCACCGGGCCCAACTGGTAGTTTTTCCCTTCCTGAGCTGCGCTTGGGAGCCTTTCCAGGACCTCGGGGGCAATGAACGGTTCGGTACCACAGCATTCGCTGTCCACGCAGTCCGAGAGCGGCGTGTCTTCCGGGAATTGCTATGAGAGGCCAAAATCGATGATCCCGACACGAATGTTGAACGTCGAGAACAGAGGGACAGGGACGAGCCCGGCCTTCATGTGTAAGCCCATCTCGTTGTGATTGCCCATTATATTGCCCAATGACACGTCCTGTCACGGATATCAATATTTCAGCTTCTCCGCTCCAAGCGAACAGCCCACCCGGTGAAAAATCCTGTTCTCGTGCATGAAAGACAGTGCCAGCTGAGTGTCGCATTGCAGTTAGATCGCGTCGTCTTAGGATTTCATAAGTCTCACCTCCAGAGTCTGTATCGTCCGATTAAAATAAGTAGTCGTCCACCTGCCATACATGGATGTTAAACGGCTGCATTCCCCACCATGGCTCTACAAGAAACGAGCATCCTTCGACTTCAATGACGTCGATCAAGGGAATGGTGTGATTGAATGCATGGCGTCTGAGCGCAGGCGAGTTCAGGACGCGCAAAATGTCTATCTCGGTGCTGTCCTTTTCGACGGCCTTCATAATGACAAGTCGATTGTGCCGGTCATATGCTTGCCGCGCGATATTATTCTGAAGCAATGGTCAAAAATTGCAGATACCAAGAGATGCGTGCGCATACCCTGTCCGTCCATATTGCCCATGCATCGTTCTCATACCTATGCGTCCAGTGGATGAACATCTCACTTTCAGACGGCCGGAAGGAGTCCTTCGGCGCTGACAGGGAGAAGGATCGAATGGGAGGCTGTCCTCCAGTTGGAGGTATCATAGATAGCAAGACGTCGTAGCCCTTCGACGAAAGAAATGGCAACATGCTCTTCCAGACTCCATCAAACTCGTTACGGTCCTCCATCTCGCTCCAGACGCTAACAGCGGGCAATGATGGCAATGTTAATGACGACATGGAGAATCCGGTGGGCTCCTGGAAGTGTTTGGTTTGCAGAGATGCACGGCCACACACTGTCGTCGGGTGGTTGTAGGTGGCGAGTTGACGGCTGTTGACTTTGTACCTCGTCAACTTGACTCAAGCTGTCCAGCGCAGAACACTCACACGTATTGGATGCCTGAAACGACGCATGAGCACTAGGAATGTAGACAGATTCCTCGCTGTCGACATAACACTGAATTGAGACGGTGGACCAAGAATGCGCGGGGCTGAAAAATGCTCTCCAGCGCGAACACAATTTGAAACGTAGATAAAACGCACAGTGCCAAGCGTAGTTCCCAAAAGAGTTCTGGGCGAAAGGGAGAGGACTCCGTTTGGTATTTCGTCTCCCCGTCCACGACAACGGAGGCATACAAGGACGCCCTGGTTCTATCAATTTGTGCGCTCTCGTAGAAGACAAGGCCGATGCCTGTCACATAAAAGATTGTCAGATAGAACAGGTTTAAACCCCAATCTCACCTTCAAGCATTACAAAGTCCACCATTCGAACAAGGCTGTGCGACAACAGGTCGCAGGAAAAGGTCTCGCATATAGTGAGTGTGGAGTAATCTATGAGCGACAAGAAGTCTGAAATCTTCCGTATGCTTCTCTGGCCCGGGGTTGGAGCTTGAGTTGGCAGAATAGGATAGGAGGGAACTCAGGCTGGCGATCGAGATAAGTCTCACGTGGCAGCAGAACACACGGTCTAGATTATCCTCCAGACCCTGTAGTATCTCGGTGACACCTCCGACGCCCGCTCAAATACTAGTAGGATGCGGTGTCACAACCTAAGTCCCATGGCGCACATGTCCAAAGTAACTGAACGCGGATGCGAGTGTTGTTGCGAGCAGTGTGCCTCCTGCCTCCCCAACGTCCAGAGCGTCTGCAACTTTGTCCTGATGACGCACCCACCAGGATCTTACGACTCGACTGTGAAGCTGTGGGATTGGAGAGGCTGTGGAAATGATCACCTCGAGTGCGGATGGGAGAGTAAAAGTATGGCGATATCCCGAGTCCGGGGCGTAATGCGTGTGTTCGAAACGTCTGCATCTTGCCTCTGTACTATCCGTGCTCTGGGAGGGGTTTACGACAAAATGCTTGTTACTCACACGTGGGTCCCTTTTATTGCAAGCATGCGACTGACGCGTGCTCTCCGCGTGACAAGAAAGTACTGATACAAAACGGTGCAAATGATGTGGCGACAGAAAGGAGGGGCGAGCAGAGTCACCGCTGTTTGTTGGAATTGGCCGCCTCTATGAATGAGACAGAGAGATCAGCAGAGAGCAGAGAGCAGTCGAGGCGGCGCACCTCGTCGTGTCGCATCTTCTAGCAGCTGAGTATCCACGTGCTCCGACGGTAGTTGTACATATCGCACGACAGAGCCTCGAATGAAGCAGTTCTTCACAGCCATCTGGGAGTGCGAAGTCGGATATATACCCTGAGCCTCAAATTCGAAGGGTGGCATACCATGTGAGGGTGCCGCGCCTGGTCCAACACCTCAATGGCATCAAGGCGGATGTTCAGGAACCTGAGCACCGCAGCGCGTACGTCAATTGTACCGTATCATGGTGAGGTAGGAAGATGAGACGCACTGGTCTACAGATTTCAGGGTGCCGGTGATCGAAAGGTCGTTCTTCAGCTCGACAGTCACGCGCTGGTCAGTCAACGTTTTGAAGACAGAGAAGATCAGCTGGTATACAATCAATCAGCTACATCATGTCTTGCATTCTCAACAGAGAAAACAAGGGCTCACCATGCTGGGAAGAGGTTGGTCACGGCGGGGAAATGAGGGAGAAGCGCTCGCGACCGCTCCCACTGGTGTCGCGCGATCACGTTCCTTTCGTTTTGACTTCCATCATCTAGCACACGCCTCAATCTAACCGTCGTCTTTTGCGCGCCCTCACTTGTTTCGCTGAAAGGACTCAAGTTGGTGGTCCTCATAATCGCGGTCAGGCCAATGTGTACAATGTCCGAATCTCCAATGCTAATAGTTACAGCCTCGATCCGTAGAGGTACAGTGTTACAAGGGGTAAAAATGATACACGTCGCACATATACGGGACAGCAGCTCCGTCTGTAGCCCTAGGCTCAAATGAAAGCGATTGAATCACGCTACACCCAGCTGGGCACACCCCAGCGAGAACCAATAGGATAATGGTAATCAGGACTCTCGCGGCGATCCAGCTCATCGCAGCGGTCCAGCTCATCGGCGGCAGCCCACAGATCAGCTTCCTGTGCTGTCATCTCCTTCAAGGCTGCGTCGACGTGAGCATACTCCTCCACGGACTCCTCCTTGAAGGAGACGGCGTGCTCTGCAAGAGATTATCAGAATCAAGGGGCTGGAGGGTCAACAAGCAATCTCACCTGCATCACTTTGCTCTGGCGTGTTGGAGTCTTCGCTGCTATCTTGCTCAGATTTCTCGAGCTGGACCGGATCCTCAGGGCTCTTTGGGCGCGTAATGCGCACCAACATGACCACAGTGAGCGTGTCCTGACCGATCTCCTCCACGGATTCCGCCTCAACGGTGACAGCGATGCCAGCTGCAACACCCGCTGAGTCGGATACCTCTCTCTCACGGCCTATTGCGCACCTGCGTTGCTGTCCGTGAACCAGCTCGCCGGTGCCTCCGGCTGGCCATCCATGCCATGCGTCTGCGTGCCCTCCGTGATCTTGTAGGTCTGCGTCATTGTGTGCGTGACTTGTGCGCGACTGATTTGGACTCGGAGGGGGCGCGAGTGGTGAGGACCGAGGGTGCAGGTGACGTTCCTTCAGCTTTGCAGTTAACTTTATATACCTCACGCCTGGATGTTAGAAAGTGTGGTTGGGTCGAACGAATGCGGTATCGGGCTTTGGTCGCCTGGCATCGCATTGTTGTCCGGATTGCCTTTGTTCGCGGTGGTACGTCCAATTCGTCCGTGGCCGTGTCGCGGCCAGCTGCTAAGGGTGGAGCCGGTCCGAAGCCCCCTAGCGGACGTTAGCTAGACAAATCTCCGTCCAATCCATTGCAACCGTCGTGGCCGCCCCCCTTCTGAACCGGTTGAAATGTGTCAAGATAGTTCTAGACGCTAGTGGAAGAAATACATCTCAACGCCATATCACGGGGTAGGCTGTTCGACCTCATGAGTAGATTTTGGGGCTTCGGTGCCTCCATATTGACAGCGCGCGTCACACGTCATGTGGTTTGACCGGAATCTCTCCAACCTCCGTGGCGCAGCCTCATCCTGTTGATTAGACCGCAATCTGTTGTTCTTTCCTCATGGTATCTTTGTGGCCGGCTCCTCGCCACCGAGCGTTGGGGCCAGAAATACCGAAGGTGAGTGCCATTGTTCCACACGAACGCATTCACTGGTTGATGAAGCTTACCCAGTGACTTTGATACTCTGCACATTTGAACTGACGTTCTTGTGTATTCATGAATTCTTAGTCAGACCGCATGACTGGGCGTCATCGATGTATTCCCTGGGAGTTTCTACAGCATCCAGGCTCGGAACCACAATGCGCACCACATTACACGACGAATGCGATAGCTTTCGGAAGAAATGCACTCGAGGGCGTAGAGAGCGCTGGCTGCGAGACTATCTGTTGGCGGTGCTCGCGCTCATGTATGGCTCCCAATGGAGGTGTGAAGCACCACGCACAGCCGGAAAGCATACTAATCGTCGGCGGGGAATACTCAGGTGGGTCAAGTGCGAGCCCACGCGCAACCGTGTACATGGTGATGTTTTTGGGTGCAGGCGCCGCAGTCAGTCACTGGCATTGACGTACTGCAACAGCTGCGGATTCCGTTGGGTGACGGCGTAGCGATCCTGCGACGGATGAGCTGCCCGACGCCTCAGACCATCCCCGCGGGATGACGGCCTACTGCGGGCCCACAGTATTGACTTTGCTCGCAGGTGGTTTTATGCGTCACCGCGTCACCATTCCCAGCCGGGTTTTCCCCGCCCGGTCTCAGGTGCGCACTCCCCGTGCTTCCCAGTGGTTCCTAGTGACTACGGAAGCCTCTTCTGACAGGCTTCTGATTCCTAATATCCTACTCGCATCCGAATGTCGTGCATCAGTATACGTGGCGCCAATCTGGGCAACAGAGTTCATATAAGTATACGTCCGGCAGCATGTAGCAAAGGGAAATGCTTCGTTCGTGAAGCCCACACCCGGTGAACTTGATGGCAGGAAATCCGATGTACGTTCGCCAGTTCGTGGAGACCTTTCTATGGGGTAAGCGTCATTCAAATACGAGGCCAACGCTGGCTGATGATAATTTTGGCAGGCGTCTACACGACCATCTTTGTCTTCACTCTTTACATATTGTTGTGCGCATCTCAAAATGTTACTTCGACGCGTGCTCACGTTTTCTCGGCACCAGTACAAGGCCTCGATCAAGAACACACAATGTGCTGTTTGGGGCAACAATTTTGATGTACTGCATAGCCAGCGTACACGTCTTTCTAGCCGCGAAGCTCGGAGACATGTCCAACTTGCCCATAAGCCTCGACCAAGTATCCTTCCCGCTCCTCGTCAAGCTTGGTGGCAACTCCGTGCTCGTGATGCGGTACCTGCCGCCTGTCAGCGTCAGTGCCAACCATCGCTACTTCATCAACACACATGCATGATTCTGAATTGCACCAGTTTATATTCGGCGACGGCATCGTCGCGTGGCGCGCATGGGTGATCTGTGGCAAGTCCCTGCGCATCTTGATCGTGCCCGGCCTCCTGTTGCTCGCGACGGCGGCCAGTGTGCTGGCCAACCTCGTCACGGGCTTGTCAAACTCGAGCCCACGCAACTTCGCGCTGTACATCACATCCGTCGCGTTGACGCTCGCGAACAACATCTTGCTCACGAGCCTCATCGGCCTCTGCGTCTGGTGCGCCCATCTACGTCTCACGCCCAGCGTGGACAAAGGCTGACGGCGGTGTGTAGGACCCGGAGACGACACGGGGTCGTAAGCATCGCCAATATCAAGGTCGGCAAGGACCGCACGGGTGCGGTGTTACTGCTGTTATTTGAGTCCGGCGCTTTATATTGCATTCTCTGGGTGCGTCCGCCGGTATCCATGACTGCACAATATAAACTGACACCGTGGCTAGATTGGGCAACTCGTCGTGGAGGCAATTGTACAGCCCGGGACGGACCACCCGCTCGGCAATATGTACCTCGTCTTCGACGGCGTCGTGCCGCAGATGGTCGTGAGTCGCGCGGCCCTCCCGCTCTCACCGAAAGCACACGCTCATGCGATGGCGTGCGCGCAGGGATTGTACCCTACTGCGGTGATTGCACTGGCTGCGCTGCAGCGTGCGCACTACGAGAGCCGGGAGTACGACTCGTCGCCGCAGATCACGTTGAAGCTCGACACGCCCGGCAGCCCGAGGTCGACATCGGCGACGGTCCAGACGTTCGCCGCGTCCGAGTCCGTCACCAATATTTCCGCGCATCCGGCATAGAGGCACCGTCACCGTTTACTCGTGCTGTCACCACACGATTAGCTTGCACCAGTAGCCCAAGTACGCCTGTAGTTTCCACCTTGGTCCTTAGATGGCGCGTTGGACGTCACGTGACATGTGTACGCACTGCAACCTGCATGTCCTATGAAACCAGCAGCAAAGTGAACGAGAATACTTCAGAGTAGGGAGTAGGGAATGCGATACAAAGTATTAGATGATATATGCCAGAGTCTTTTGTGTAGTCTATATCCACCGCCACCTCTCTAGAACTGTCCCAGTGCACTCCGCGCCACTAGCTGCACGCGCCGCGCAATCGCATCGCCCTCTGCAGCCTGCATGCCAGTCAACCACCACCGCAGGCGAGCCTTCTGCGTCTTTGAGGTCAAGTCATCTGAGATGCTGTGGAATGGCATGTGAGGAAGGTGTCGGGAGGGAGGGAGGTGAATGGCACGCACATGCCGCGCTCCTCGAGCGCCTCGAGCAACTCAGGCTGCGTGAGGCGGTCGCCCATGCCCTCATTGATCAGGAGCGCATCGTCGTGTGCGACCTTAGCAAGATGGCTACGCAGCCGGCGGAGGCGCACGGGTGGCGGGCCGAATGTTGAGAGGGACAGCATCCTAATGACATTCAGCATGAAGTCACCTCAGCGTACGAGACAGCAGCACGCACCCGCATAGCGCGGTCAGCGGCGTCCCGGAGGGCAGCGGGGCGCCCTGAGCCAGCGGGCGGAAGAGCTCACGCGACTCGAGCGCGAACGCGCGCTGCTTTTCGCGGCGCTTCGTCTCGATGCGTGCGCGCTGCGAGGGCAGGACGCACGTTGAGGGGAGCATGAAGGGCGCGTAGAGCACGATGAGCGGGATGACTTCCTCCAGGAGGAGGATGATGATCACAAATGGCACCAGCCTGACGACACAGATTCAGCCAGGACAGCGAGCATAGCGCGGACACAGGACGTACTTGACGAGATCCGACTGGTGGGTCGCGAGAAAGCGCGTTTCCCACCGGTCGAGCGGGGCACCGCCCGCCTTCACGCGTGCGCGCAGCTCCTGGGCATGCACTCTGTGCTTGTTGATGAGCTTGATGCCCGCGAGGTAGAATTTCTGCAGGAACAACCTCAGCACCGCTAGACAACACTGTGACGGGGGGAACACGCACAAAATACTCCTTCGCCTGATGCCAAAGCCGTCCGATGCGCCCGGCATTGGGTGGCGGCGGGGCGAACACGCCATGTGTCGACGCATGCCGCCAGTCCTGCTTCACGGCGTCCAAGATGGACTCCTTGTGGTCAGCCTTCACCTCCGCCGCGTCGGGAGGCGCGGACACGTCTGCGAGCATGGGCTTCGTGGTCTTCCCCGCGGCTGAACTCGTGCCGGGTGGCTTCACGGGCGCCGGGCGCAGCTCGACTTTGGGTTTCCGAGGTACGGAGGTGCCCGGCACGGACGGCGGCGGGTCTGGCGTCGCTGTCTTGGGGGTGGGCGCGGGTGGTGGTGTGGAGGAGAGTAGGCGGACGAGGTGTGGAGCGACAGCGCGTGCGCGCAGGACGTCGGCAGCACCGGGCGCGGACACCAGAAACGTATGGAAGTCTCTGAGCAGCCTGGCATGAGGAAGCACGGTTTGGCTGCTCCGCGGCAGGGATCTGTGGGTGGAGGAAGTTGTGAGAAGAAATGGGGGTATTATCTGTGAGAAAATGGACCTGTGGACTACGCCATGTCGCCCGAATGACCGAATCATACAAGCTGTGCGAGGAGAATGGGTCTTCCTGTTCGCAGAGGGAGAGGAAGATGCTATGCTGTGGAGAGTTGTGAGATGGAAGGACGAAGCGTCGTATGCCTCGGCATCGGCGCTGTGGGCACGTGCGCGCCAGCCTGCGATGCCGTCTGGACTCTGGAGTTCGTCGACGTCTCTTCCTCGCTCCTCGCCGGATCTCAATCAGCGCTCTATCGACATCAGAGTTTAGCCCTTGGGTGTGAGCCAGATTGAAAGAGAAGGTAGACAAAGCCTCCGTATCCCTCTCTCGATCCTTCTCCATCGTTCTTCTCCTCTTCGGATCCTCGCGTTTCTTCGTCGCGTTTCTTCGTCGCACTTACTTCCACCGCACACGATTGGGCCACTGGTACTGCGGCCCTGCTCCCGAGGGATCCGGGTAAAAATGCTATCGAACGACGGACCAGCTGATCTGGCCTGGCCCCGTGTCACATGCATTATTTCTTGGGCATATCCCGCTAGCTCCAGCCACACCGACCCCGCCTTTCTCGTCGCCCTCATATAGCTTCCGCTCAAGCGTCTTATAAGTTCCAAGCGTACGCTGTCTACACCCAGCCCAGATACCTCGACCTCTTACCCCGATGCATTACAGCCCCAGCACCGCGTCCTACCACGACATCCGCAGGCTCAGCGCATACACAAAGCAGCTGCTCGACACCACCTGCATCATGGCGCCCCCGACTCCCGAAGGCTTCGTACCCCTCACCCCCTTTCCCTACGCCCCCGACCCCTTCACCCACCAGACGACCGTCACCCACCTCTACCGCTCCTCCTCACTCTCAGCCACCGCCGCCTCCCTCACCGCCACCATCTCGCCCCCGCCCGCCCCCGTCCGAGCGTACATCGAGGCTCTTACCAACGCCGCAAACAGCACCGCCAACGCCGCCGCGTGCGGCAGCGTCCTCGCGGGCCAGGGCAGCGAGAGCGACATCTTCGGCGACGTCGGCGTGTGGCTCGGCGACGGTGCGTATGGACCCGGCGCGGAGAAGGCTGTCCTCGCCGCACTGAAATGCCAGAGTTGGTTGCACCACGGGCGGACGGTGTGTGTCCTCCAGCTATAATGACGTCACTCTCTCAATGTCCCGTATGCAGATACGCCATGCGGAGCTGCAGCCCTCCACGTCCCTCCCCGCCACCTTCAAGCCTGCCGCAGGTGGCGGCACGGAGCTCAAGGAGCTGCTGGGCAGGCTTACGGACAAGCATTCCTTCAGCATTGTGGGTGGGGCGGAGCTCGACGGCGACGTCGCGCACTTCCTCATCGGCCGCCTCACGCTTGGCGGCGTGAGAGGGTGGGCCGGGCTCGTCGGGATGGGCGTCGCTGCCGACTACTGATAAATACGGCGTGCTCGGGGAAGTTTGCTATCACACGCATGCTGTCGTAACACATTTGTAACTCCTCCAATTGCATCCATACATTTTTTTTTGCATTCCTCGATCACGCGCCCTCCTGCACACACACATACGCGAGCACTTCCCAGTTCTGTGGGTTCCAGGGCTGCAGCATGATCGCCCTTTGCGCAAGCCTCCGCGCCGCCAGGACGTCGCCGTCCCCCTTGCTAGCCTCGGCGACCGCGCGCAGGGCGGCCGTTCTCCGCGCCTCAGCAATGTCTTCGTCCTCCAGGTCCGCGAGCACCGCGCGCGCCGCGCGCGGCTCGGCTGTCTGCAAGGAGAGCGACGCGAGCGCGCGGCGGGCATCCCAGCGCCCAGGCTCCGCGAAGACAGCCTTCTGCGCTGCGCTGACGGCAGACGCAACGTCATCCTGTATTTCGTACGAGCAGTCAGATGAGAGTTACACAGCCGATCAGCAGGCAGAGTAAGCACCTGGGAGAGATAGTGCTGCGTCAAGAGGTAGGACACATCGCGTTGCGGGTCCCGCGCATGCCGCTTGTCCAGCGGGAGGGACAGAATCTCCGAGAGCGCTGCGTCGACGAGGCTGTCGTCGTCCGTCAATATACCCATCCCCGCGAGCGCGTTGATCGCGGTCAGGTTCTCCGGATCTGTGGTAATACTGTGTAGTGCATCAGCGCTCCACGACCAGGTCGCACGTCAGGCTCGGACTCACCACTCCAATAACGACGCCTTCGCGCTCTCCCGCCCTTCTTCGGTGCCCGTCGCCCACAGCGTCTGCGCGAGCAGCACCACGACGTGCCCGCGCACCTGCGCGTCGCCGCCCGCCGCGCCCAGCGCCGCCTCGAACATCTCCACCGCCTCGCCCACCAACCCCATCCTGAAGCTCGCGATGCCCGCCCCGAACTGGCACTGCGCGCGCAGCAGCCGTGTCTCCGCGTCCTCCTCCTCCGCGTCCTCCTCGCCCTCACCCAGCAGTCCCAGCGCAACCTGGTACGACTCCACCGCGGGTTCCCACTCCCCCGCGGACAGGCGGATGCGCGCGAGGCTCGCGTTCGCGATCAGGAAGCGCCGCTCAATGACGGCGTCCTCGCGCTCCTCGTACGCGGCCTCCAGCACGCCTATCGCGCGGCCGACCGCGTCCGCAGCGAGCGCGCGGTGCCCGATGCGCTCGCACACGAGCCCGAAGAGGTGTAACGCGGACGCGTCGCCCGGGCGCTGCTTCACATAGCGATCGAGCGCGAAGAACGCGGGGAAGAGGTCCAGCGCGGCGGAGGTGGACGTGGATGCGGCGGATGGGCGCGACGTTCGGATGAACTCCCGGCGTGCGAACTCAAGGTCGGCGGAGGGCTGGGGTGGGTGTGAGCGTGCGCGAAGGGAAGCGGCGGAGTGGGTGGCTTACCATGGTGGCGGTGAGGCCGACGGCGTGCTCAAATAGCGCGTGCGAGTCGGCGTCGTGTCCATTGCGCGTGGCCACAATGCCCTGGCCGACCCATGCGACGCTGTAGTCGGGGTCGAGGGTCTGCGCGCGGTAGAAGACTTCATTGGCCAGCTCATGGTCATCGTAATAGAGGTACAGCAGACCCAGGCTTGTCCAAGTCACAGTGTTCTGTTCGTCAATCAGCATACGCAACAAACCCAGAAAGCAAATACCTTACCTTGGAGTCAATCTCTAGCGCTTTGATATATGCGTGTTGCGCTGTCTTCGCCTGGTTCGTGAAGTTCATATCTCCAAGAGCCCGCCAGTACATGTCCTCTACGGGATTGGCCCGGAGCGCCTCCGTCACGCAGGAAATAGCCTGCTTTCGCGTCTTCTCTTGGACCTCACCATCTTGGGGTAGCTGCTGCGAAAGCGTGTACAATGCGAGTCCAAAGTCATACCATGCACTCCCTGTGGCCGCCGAATCATGCAGCCCCAGAGAGATGCGGTAGTTGTACGCGGCGACCGCAATCTTCAGCACGTCGAGCCCGCTTAGAGGCGTCTCCGGCATTGACGGCGGCACGGCCAATATGCCATCGAGACGCTTGCCAGGATCTATTGTGATGAGCGGCGCGATCTCGGAGAGCACGTCGCGCACGGACTCCTCGTCGGTAAATTCAGAGCTGCGGGATAGATGGAACATGGCGTCTGAAATGATTTTCCACGCAACGCCTCGAAACCCCGGACTCGACTCCAGGAAGAGCAGCGCAACCTGCAGCGCGGTGACGAAGGACGCTTCGGCGCGCGACAGGAATCCCATGGAGAGCTCGACGGCGCCGAGGTCCATGTGCGTCTGTGCAAGGGACATGAGAACGCCGGGCTCGTCTGGCCGGTTCTCCAATATGGACTCGAAGGACGCGATGGCCTCTGTGAAGAGCCCCGTCTGGCGCTGGATGTCCCCAATGAAGTATGTGCACATCCAATCGTCGGGTTGTAGTTCCTTCGCGCGGTTGAGCGCTTTCAGGGCGGCGACGTGACGGCCGGCTTTGGTGTAGGCTTCGCCGAGGCGGAGCCACGAGAGCTGGTCGTCTGGTTCGGCACGCAGGGCCACCTGGAATGCCCTGATCGCAGCGGGGTAGTTGCGCCGGTTCTAGCATAAGATTATTCAGTGTTCGGTTGGCGGAGTAGCGTCTAAGAAAGGCACTCACGAGATCCACAACGCCAGATGCTTTCCACGCCCATCCGTTCAGAGGCGAATAGCGTGTGGCCGTAACGGCCTCACCCCCGACCTCGCCCTCCAGCCCACCCTCGCCCTCGATTGTGCGCTTTGCGACAACCTCCACCAAGTCCCACTCTCGCTCGTCGGCAAAGCCCTCAGCCAGTCGCCTGGCTGCTTCGCCTTCTCGCGCGTCGAGCTCGAACGCCTTCTGGAAGCACTTGGAGGCACGGTTTGGATCCGGTGGGTCGGCAAGCTGGGAGTAATATATTCCAAGCGCTGTAAATGCGGGTGCGAATGTGGAGGAGCACTTGAGCGAGGCAATCAGGTGCGTGTAGATGGTATCGCGCTGGTTCGCTGTTCAAACTAAGTGAGCGCATGGCAGAAGGAAAGGAGGAGAGGATCCATACAATCTATCTGCCAGTATGCCTTTCCTAGCCGCCAATGACAACGCGCTTTGTCTTCATCTTTGTCCTCGGCTTGTTCGAAAAGATTGAGAGCAGTCTTCAACTCTGCCACGCCTTCGTCGATATTCTGCAGTTGAACCTCACACCAAGCATGTTCTTCACGCGCGCGCACGCTGTCGCCATCATCTTCCGGGAGGATGTCAAGCACCTTGGCGAACTGCGAGGCGGCCTCCTCCCAAGCAGCCTTATGTTGACATATGTACCCGCGACCCATAAGAGTTGGGACATTGTTTGGATCTTGGGAAAGAACTTCGTCAATGATTTTGAGAGCTCTATCGTGGTGTTTAGGAGGGTATAGCTGGACAAGCGATGAAGACAGTGTGACTTTGAAGGCTTTCCGAACACTATGTCAAGAATGTGAGCGGGTGCAGGCAAAGGAGGTTTGGGACGCACAGCGGTAAGTCTGTTCCTGTGTCATCTGTCTGCTTACGAACGAGCTCCAATCCGAGCTCGGATACTGAGATGGCGTTCGTATACTCCAGTTCCCAAAGATACACTTCGGATACGACACGCTGCGAAAATATGGACGTCTGCAATGCGGTTGCCGCTTCCTACACACACGTGTGTCAGACGGGGTTAATGGTAGTTGTGCATGTCACCGACCAATATCAGTTCATACGGGTCAGCATCGTCCGGAACAGGTTCTGACGGCTCCGAACCGTTGTCCGATCCATCCTCGTCCTCCGAAAGTGAGATTCCAGAGTACGTGAAATATGCCTTCACAAGATGTGTGAGCGCAGCGGAAGGGAACAGGCGCATATACTGCCGCAAGTAGTCGAAGCCATAGCCCTCTGATGATGAAATCAATCATAAACGTAAGTAAAGCACTCAAATTGAACTTACCAACAGTCTCGGCATCCTGGCTGTCGATGAAAATGGTCCAAGCTAGCTCGTCCGGTATTTGCAAGAGCACCATGCCGTTTACCAGGTCCTGAACCTCAGCGGCAAGACGCTTTTTCAAATCTAGCCTATCTCCAGATGTTGGGAGAGCTTGCAGATATGCTCGTTTGTGGCGGAGGAGCTTCGACTCTACAAGTCGGCGGAGGTCGTCCGAGGTGTTTGGATGGTTCATGATCTCACCGTACATGGCGGGAAGCTGGTGCAAGGCTATCAATGCCGAAGTATGTACAGCGCAAGCCAATATCACCTTTGAGATGCTGTAGATTTCCCGTCCGACTTCTCGCTTGATTTCTTCTGGACTGCCTGCATTGAGTCGCTTTCGACGGTTGTCGGTTTCTCGTTTCGTGTACTCGTCCTCTTCTTGCTCCAAGAGTGTTACGATTTCCTCAAGTATGGGTAAGGAATTGTACATAGCCGATTGGCTGGCAAATGTCGTCGTAGAGGAAGGGTTTGTTGGGTCGGGAGGCGGAAGAGACGACAGCGTTGCGTAAAAAGGAGAGTCGGGCAAGTAAAGGGACAGAACCTCCACCACCTAGCAGGCGATTGGAATGCGTGAAGCCATGAATCGAACTCATGCGCACCTGTTGACGCGTTCCTCGATCTCTGTGGAACTCCACAAGTTTTTGCACCGTCTCTGCACACTTCGTCGCGTCTTGACTGCATGAAAAAAGAGTCAGACGTGTCGAACATTGGCGTTACTTAGCCACACGAGAATGAACTCACGAAGTGGCGAACAGCTCAGCCAACTTGCTTAGGGTCTCCGTATATTGATCCCATTTCTTGCCACGTTCGTAGACTTTTGAGAGCCCCTACAATAACGCTGTCGACCTGGAGTCGCCACAACCTGCACTATTACCTACCTGCCATGCAAGCAGTTGCTTAGGGTTGGTCTCGATCGCCGATCGGTAGCTCTACATGTGTGGAAGGTCAACAAAGGGTATCATAGCGTCAGAAAAGCTCGGTTACTTGCTCACTACGCTCTGCTTGTCCGAGCTCGAGCAGTGACAATCCTAGGAACACTTTCCTGCCGAGGAGGCGTAAAAGCGTCGTGATCAAAGGTCCAAGAGAGAGGCCTACGCGTTATAGTTGTCGGGCTCATAGTCTAGCACCTGCGAGCTGGCGTCATGCGCGGCCTGGTAGTCCTTCTTGATGACGGCGTCCCGGGCGGCTTTGAGCTTGTTCTTTGCGAAGGCCGACATGGGTACCGGAGGCACTTGGCCACGTCAGTAGATGGAGATTAAATGCTGTGGAATGGCAGCAGTCGTTCGACGTCGGCTACGAAAGTGACGAAACAGAGGTCTACTAGGGAAGGCCTTGGATGGCTCGGACTGGACGAGTCTGGAGACGGGTTAGCGGGCAGGCCCCAGCCCAATCTAATCTAATCAGATCAAAGGGGTCGCCTCATTCGGATGTAAATGCTGGGTGCACCCTCGTCGCCAACGGCCCCAGTTCATCAATCCTTCAATCCTCCCTCGTTTATCTTAACCCTCTGCTTTTCTTCCCTTAACCCAACGACGCCTCAAGACGGCCCCGCCACGTCCAGGCTTTTGCATAGGCTTGCCGGTCTCGGACATCTTCCGAGGCACAATTCCTAGCGCGCATACAAACAATGTTATCCACAGTTCCCCCTGTCACCCCAGGCCCCTTCGAGCAGGTTTCCTCGAACATGGCAGCGAGAACGACTGTTGCGTGGAGAGCGGACGATTGCAAGGCGGCTGCAGAGGATGCAGCGCCCGTAGACGTCGAACGGAAACTAGCTATCCAGGTTCAACTCGCGAATTGCCTCGCACACGCCCGAGACTAATTATAATCGTCGCAGCTGATGCACCTCGCTTCTCAGTTTCACGCGAGCGACTATGCACGCGCCAAGTTCGGGGCAAGAGGTGCGTGGTGCCACGTTGCCGTCAATCCGCCGGGTGGCATGAGGACGGAAGTCGAGCCGCCAACTGATTCATCGTGTACAGGTTCCGCGCTCACGTACATTCCTCTGTCTATTCACTTTCCTGCACACTTCAAGGAATTGCAAGCGCGCCAAGCACGTTTTGCAGACGAAGATGCCTGGTGGCTGTCCGAAAAGGGATCGACTTCGGCAGGCGCGACGGACGCGCTTCTCATGGGAACGGTACCGGCGACCAGCCTCATGCAATCCATTACTGTCTCAGAGCCTTCCTTAAGTCTTCAAGATGAACTGTCGTCCGCAATAGAGACGCCTCTCGGGGGATCTATGCGGCCGCCGGGTGAATCACAGCTGCTCAAGACGTCGGAGACGCACCCACTCAGGTAAGTCCCTTCTTCCGCCGCTATGCTGCACGCCGTGGCTCATTCAGAGTCAGCATCTCTTCTATGATTCCTGCGGACCTTTTGTCCACGATATCGCTCCATCTGTCGCTCTCGTCACAGCCCTCCGCCGCGATGTTCGACATCCACCCGGCATTCTCGTTAGAGCGGTTGACTTGCTATCCGCCAACTCCCGTGAACATGCCCCCGCCGCCGCCTCCCACCGAGCCGTTGCCCCGTCTTTCCATCCCTATCGCTGGATTCCAGCCGTCAACGGCGCAGCTGCAGCTCTGGAACCGCTCATCCATGAAGAATGCGCTGCAGTCGGCGCTTGCTAGTGACATCAGTGTCAGTCCGCCATCCCCGACGACCGCTTCCCTTGCATTTGGTGACTCCACAATACTCGGAGAAATCCTTGCGTGCGCCAATGGGAATGCATCTGCAGACGACGGCGGAATCCATGACCCAGAGGTGCTCGGTATCAAGCGCTCGTTCTCGGCTCCCACTAGCACCCTCAAGACACTCATGGCTGACTCGCTGGCGCAAGGACGACATGTGCCGTACCCCAAAACCACCTTTCCCTAGTAAGGGCTTTCCCTCTTCATCGTCAGTGTTGGCGTTGAACATCATTTTCTCTGCTCAGTCCACGACGTCACTGCGACGTTGCTGCATCACAAACCATGCCTCGTAGACCTAGACTAGTTCAGTTCGCATCACAGATACCCCCACAGCCCACGCGGTTGATCATCAATACCCCATCACTTCAACCATCAACATCTCCTACCCTCGGTAATTTATTGTTATCTTCGTGTCCTGGCAAAAAGGGTAAGTACCCAATCAATCATCAATTCCAGGAGGACCTTATCCATTTCGCTACTTTATCAACAGTGCGTTTGACCGGTCCTGTACGAGGGCGCGGTGCCGTGTGTCGCGACCTCAAGCAGGATATGCGAAGAATCAAGTCTCTGGGGGTTGGGTGCATCGTCTGGTAGGTTATCCATCCGTCCCGTTGCTTCAGAGATACTCATGCTTACTGGTGTAGCTGTCTAGACGATGAAGAGCTTACATTCCTCGGTGCCTCGTGGCCAGAATACTCGAAAGCTGCTCACGATCTGCAGATCGATATCCTCCGGTACGTAGCGCCGTACACTGCGCGAACCGTGTCTCAAAATGCGCTTTTTAGCATCCCGGTGCCTGAAGGCCTCGCTCCAGCCTCGACGGCTATATTTGACGCGCACCTAACGCGCCTAATCTCGGTCTACACCCTCGCTGGCACGCCCGTGCTCGTCCATTGCCGTGGCGGAGTTGGACGCGCTGGCCTTGTTGCGTGCTGCTGGATGCTCAAGCTCGGACTGTGCGGATGGCCAGTCTCGCAGGAAGAGCTTGCGTTCGAGGGCCAGGTACGAAAGGACACCCTGCAGCTTGTCGAGCGTGTGATCGGCGTGGTAAGGCGACGTCGCAGCCTGAAGGCGATAGAGACGTACGAGCAGGTGAAGTTCTTGGTTTCCTACGTTGAACTTCTACGCGAAAGGGCGGTCGCCTCCAAGTAGATTACAGGAGATACCGGGGGATATTTTTTATGCATTAAGTATTATTTGTAGCTGTACAAACGATGTCGGCATGCACGGTGTACGTAAGATGCCCAAAGCGGGAGGGAGTGATTGTTGCTCGCCGTCCTAGAGCGTGTCCCGCCGCCGCAACTCCTCCACTGCCGTCGTCGTCGACGGTTCCCTCGTCAGTCTCGCCAACGTCCACTCTTTCCTTCTCCCCGTTGCTCAGGCCTTGACTGGCCTGTGCTCACGTCTTTCTTTTCGTCCTCCATGGCTCAAGACTACGATCGCGCTGACGTACCAACTCCTACCACAAGACAAGGACCCTCGGGCACCGTTCGTCGCGCAAAGACGCTGACACGTCCAGAGCGCAGCGTCGCTCCCCCTCCCCTCATTAATCCACAACAACAACAACAGATTCTACCATCATCCTCTGGCGTCCTCCCCGTCGAGCAGTCATCCAGTTTTGATGCTTGGACCATATTTTCTCGCGTCGTCACCTTCTGGGCTCCCGCCGCCCTCCTCAAGTCCGTGGGCGGTCTCAAGGACAAGAACGTCCAGCAAGCATGGCGGGAGAAGATTGCATTATGCGTCATCATCATCTGCTTCTGCGGTGTCATCGGCTTCGCGACCGTTGGTCTACAGCGAGTGTTATGTCCGGAACGGACGACCGTCGCTTCAGAACACTTCATTGACGTCGGCTCAACACCAGGGACTTTGGGCGTGAATGGATATATGTTCAATGTCTCCGCCTCGACGTCCACCGACCCCAGCGTCGATTTCTTTAGCCTGGCAAAGCAGCTGCCTGGTCAAGACATCACCACCCTCTTTGACCGCGACGCCAGCAGTTTCCCCAAGTGCACCGGGCTTCCCTATCGCATCGCACTAGACCCACCTTGCAATACCGCAACTCCTTGTCCACTTGGACCTCTCAACTCGACGAAGACGTTCCAGACTCTCCACCTCGTCAACATCTCGCGACCTGTTGGGTACGATTGGGATCAGGTGTCCAATCTCGTCAACTACATCGTCCTGGACGGCCATGTCGTCAATCTTAATCCCTACTTCCGCCTACACCCCACTCCCATTCCCGCAGACGCTGTCGACATCTTGCTGCGCACTCTGCTGGCTACGCCAGACTCGAGCGGACGAGACGGCACCCGTCTTTTCGTCAATCGAGCCGATGTACACAAGGCCCTACCGTGCATAATTCAGCGTTACGGGGCGGGCCAAATCGACAAGATCACGCCGGGTTGCTTCGTCTCGCAACTTGTGCTGTACGCCGGTCTCATCGTCATCCTCGGGCTCGTTTTCGTGCGTTTCATCATGGCCTGCATATTCAACTGGTTCCTCTCCGCACGGCTCGCTGGGAATCCCGACGACCGCTCTCTCAACCGATCGGCCATTAGCCCATCCGTGATGCCCGAGGGTGCCAACATCTCCATCGACAACAAGAACGGCACGGCACCGTGGGCGGGGCCAGAGGGCTCGAAGAAACTCACGAAGCCTGCGAACAAGTCCGCGCGGACGCTTCCCTCGTCGTCGAGCACCACGCTCATCAATGGCCAGCCCGACGCTGCAGCCCCCATCGTCAGCTTGGCGCAAATCGGCGCAGAGCTTTTCGCCGTCTGCCTCGTCACGTGCTACTCGGAAGGAGAGGAATCGCTGCGGACGACGCTTGATTCGATTTCGAGGACAACCTATAGTGACAAGCGGAAGCTGCTGTTCGTAGTGGCCGACGGTATGATCACTGGAGCCGGGGAGAAAAGGAGTACGCCGGACATCTGTGTCGGGTTATTGGATGCGGATCCACGGTTCGGTAACCCGACTCCGATGGGCTATATCGCGGTGGGGTCGGGGACAAAGGCGGAAAATCGGGCAATGGTGTATGCAGGACATTACAGTGCGTGCCTCATTTACTAATCACCGCACATGTGTTTACCTTCGGGGTGCGCACAGCTGTTGCAGGGTGCAGGACGCCCACTGTGATCATCGTGAAATGTGGAACGGAGCAAGAGGCTATCACGGACAAGAAGCCCGGCAACCGAGGCAAACGCGATAGTCAACTCATCCTCATGAATTTTTTCTCCCGGGTCACGTACAACGACCGCATGACGCCCTTGGATTTCGACCTCTTCCGCAAGATACACGTATTGATGGGTGTCACACCAGATTTCTTTGAAGTCTGCCTGATGGTGAGCCTATTTGATTGGTTTCCATCATAGCGGTTTGCTGAGGAACGGTACTAGGTCGACGCCGACACGAAAGTTTTCCCCGACTCTTTGAAAGCACTTGTCAACTGTATGCATCACGACCCTATGATCATGGGCGTCTGCGGCGAGACTCGAATAGCAAACAAACGGCAGTCCTGGGTCACCGCCATCCAAGTTTTCGAGTACTTCATCTCCCACCACATGGCGAAGGCGTTCGAGTCGGTCTTCGGTGGTGTATCATGTCTTCCTGGCTGCTTCTCTATGTTTCGGCTCAAGGCCCGCAAGTCGTCCGGTGATGACTGGATACCCTTGATCATCAAACCCGAGATCGTTAAGGAGTACAGCCAAAGCGAAGTCACGACCTTGCACCAGAAGAACCTGTTGTTACTCGGCGAGGATCGATTCCTGACCACCTGTCTCATCCGCACGTTCCCAAACCGCAAGATGATGTTCCTACCCCAGGCCAGGTGCCGTACTGTCGTCCCGGACACATTCTCCGTCCTGCTCTCGCAACGTCGGCGATGGATCAACTCCACCATTCACAACCTCATGGAGTTGGTCCTTGTTCGCAATCTTTGCGGCACGTTCTGCTTCAGCATGCAGTTCGTCGTCTTCATGGACCTTCTTGGCACCGTTGTGCTCCCGATCGCCATCTCCCTCACCTACTTGCTCATCGTCTCCTCCGCCCTTCATCCACCCAAATCCTTCGAAGAGGCTATCCCATTAGTGCTGCTCGTCGCTGTCCTCGGTCTTCCCGCCGTGTTGATCCTCATCACGACCCGCAAGGTCGTCTACGTGTTCTGGATGTTAATCTATCTGATTGCCCTGCCCATATGGAACTTCGTCCTCCCGGTATATGCATTCTGGCATTTTGACGACTTCTCCTGGGGAGAGACGAGGTGAGTCAAAAATTTCAAAAAGTATATGTTCTTGATCATCGGCTCATGTCCCTCACAGGAAAGTCGAGGGTGAAGGGAAAGGCGAAGGTCATGGAGAAAGTAAGGGCGGCCCGATAGGCATGTCGATTCCCCTGCGCCGATGGGAAGACTGGGAGCGCTCGCGCCTCCGCAAAATCCGCAGAGAAGAACGTCGCCGCCGAGAATTCGAACGCCAACATCCGTCGGGATACTTCGCAGGCGACGAGCACCTCGGGGTTCGTTCAGATGTCCACAGCACATACGACGGTTCGGACAATATGTCGGTCACATCATCCGAAGACCACTGGGGACCACAAATCGGCGAGTACAACGAGAACAACACACAGTTTCCGCCACCACCGCCTGGCCTGCACGTGGTTCCACAGTCGGCGTTGCAAAATGCCAAGACGATCGGCGAGAACGATCTGGAGGCCATGTTGGAGTCGGGTTGGGATGACCGGCCCTCTCCCAACGCCTCGACGGATCATCTCAACGCTGCACAGCCGGTACCGTCGGCATTCGTACCACGCTACCAGTTGTCGGACTCGCCTGCGCGGACGCCCGCGTACGCACCTTTGCCGCCGGTGTCGCCAACAGGGCTGGATGCTGGCAGCACGGGTGTGGATTACAGGAGACACGCGAAGAAACGAAGTGGGGGCGGTTCAGCGGCGCGAGAGACATACGGACCGCTGGGGCCGCTCGACCCTGGCTCTAGGATTTGACATTGCACGATCGTGGACTTGAACGGTGACCGTCGAGCACAGCTTGGACGTTGTATATCTTGCATCCTCATGTCTATACCCCCCTCACTTCTGACCCGCTTTGTCCGCACCGCACCACATACCCTAGTCCTGCGCCGTAATGACACGGGTCAGCCTCTGACTCGTGGCTCGCCTTGGGTCCACCGCCGTTTGACGAAGACCTCTGCATTCGTATAGCCTCGTTTTGCTGCATAGTCGTTGGATGCCAGTTATACATTGTCTACTAGTAGTATCTCATGTCATAGATTTCCTTGCCTTATCAACCGGAACGTCCAACATTCTCTCAGTGAGGCGTTCCCGACGCGCGTCGACTCGGCATGCGGTGGGTCGGATTGCTGAGCGAAGGTAGGTTAGTCAGTTGGTTGGTGGTGGACTGCTTAGTGACAATTGGTGAGGGACGTGAGCTGAGATCGGGTCGGGTGTTTGCCGGGCCAGCGACGGGCCTGTGCCGTGGCGGGACCTGGGGGCAGTGCGCGCGCCACGCGTATCCTCGATTAGGCAGCCGTCGTGGTTCGCCTTCCCTTCGAACCCAGCACTGGCGCCGCCTGCCCTCCGCGCTGACCTCCGCACCGTATCGCACCTCCGCGCCGCATCGCGCGTATCATGGCCACCGCAGAATTGCCATCAGGCCCGTCACACGACCTCCCGGCCCTCCATGCCCAGATCGATGTTCTCACTGACCTCTCCAAGCGCCTGCGCACCCTGCGCCAGCTGCCCCCGCTCCTGCTGCGCCCGGACCCCGCCGCGAGCGCGGAGCTCGGAGTGCTGTCGCTGGCAGAGGCCCTGCGCCATGTGCAGGGCGAGCTTGCCGCCGTGCGCGCGTCTGTGCTCGAGGACAAGGCGCAGCGCGCGCTCAAGGCCGCGCTCGAGAGCGAGCGGGCGGATCGCACGGGCGTGCGCGCCAGCTTGCGGAGAGAGAGCCGAAAGCGAAGGTGTGTGCCGTTGCTCCCTCTGGCCAATTCATTTTTAAGCTCACGTTATATGTCTCATCCTCATCTCGCGGTACTGACTGACATGACATGAAACGCCCTCCACTCCAGACGTTCCCTGACACCGGAGTCACCGAGGCCATACCCGGTGTTCCAAGCAAAGGCCCCCTCCCTCTTCCCCGTCCCGCATCCCGAGACACCACCGCTGGCGCTCGGTGAACTAGCGGCTTACATCCGCGAGTTCAACGCCACACACGCGCCGAAGGCGCTGTTGAATGTCTGGCTGCCGTCGCCGACACGTCCGCGGGGGCTTTCTGTGCCTGTAATACTAAGGCTCTCCATCGCTGATGTATTCATGGCGTACATCACCCTGGGCCATGCAGTGGGCGAAGGCAACGCACTGCCACCAGGGCGCAAGCCGTTGATCGTGGAAAACGTGACCGCGTTCGGGTCCAGAGAGAAGGTGTGTTCCTGCCAGCCCCAAACGTGCAGTGATTGATCCGACGTGTTCTCGTCAGAAACTGCCGCATTCGCAGTCAGAGTACAATGTTTTTCAGAAGCTCTCGCAGCATGTCCTCCGCATGTTGCAATCGGCGCCCCGCGTGCCAATACAGACCCTTATGGTTCGTGCGGTCCAACAAACTTTGCTTCGCGAGGCTCGAGACTGACGTGATCGCGTCTTTTAACGCTGTCAATCTCGACTCGGTTACTGCGTTCTCTACGCTCGACTTACAAAGCAAATGTTGGCTTGCTACCAAAGCCTGTTCTCGGGGCAGTGCACGATCTGTCAGCGCGTCCTGTCGGTTGATGGACACATTCCGCCAGTGGCTAGGGTGTGGCAGGAGCGGGAGATGGACGATGGGGCTTGGGAGCCGCGTCATGTTGACTGCATGCAGAGCTGATGGTCCGGAGATACTGTAGGTTTAAATTGAGGCTGTTTGTGTCGCGCGATCTGCATATCTGTGACCTCATGCAGATAAACGTTAACTCATACAGCCCGATCCCACGCGGATCTGATCGACATGGTGCCACTGGTGCTGACTTGGCGGGTAAAGTGCTCGTACTGGATGACGGGGGCGGGAGGACGCAGCTGTGTGGGGGACGCTGCGTGGGTGCCCATGGGGGCGGGGCAGCAAGGGAGACAAAGCGCGGCGTGTAGCGGGAGTGTGTGGGCGATCGGCGGTGGCAGCTAGGCCTGCCTCGGAGACCGAGACATTTCGCCCGAGTGGCCGGGGAGATTGACTAAGTGAGACTCGGTGCGACGCGCGGGCGGGGTGGCTGAGTCAGCACGGGGTGGCCATGATCCTCTCGCCCGCATCCCGGAAATATCCCATCAGTCAGGCCCACTGCTCTCTCGCTCAGCCGGTCCGCGCACGCTCTCCACGCGAGGCGGCACCGTAGTTTCCAGTCGGCCGCGTATGTGCCCCTCGCAGTCAGCATACAATACACGCGGCACAATGCACGCGGCACAATGCACGCGGCGCACAAGAGCTCGGACAAGGCGGCAGGCCCGATTGATCGAGCCCCAGCTCGGGCCTCGCCAGCTGATCGCCCGAAGCGAAGCGGCGGGATATTCATATGTTTAGATCCACTCTTTTCCAGATCCTGCGCCGTTATAGCTTTGTTCCCGCACGTCTGTCTTATATAACCCCACCCCCTCCGCGGTAAGCCACTCATCCCCTCCTCCCCGCCGCCGTACCCGCCCGCGCCATCCTCTTCCCGGCGTTTCGGTCTACCCTGCTCCCGCTCCCCGAGCCCGCGCCCCCGTCGCCGCCGCTTCACCCTATAACCCCTCCGTCTCCGCCTCACACACCATCCCCCGCCCACACCATCCGAATGCCATGCTCCCCAACACGGCCGTATCTCGTCTTGGCATGTTCCGCATACTCGCGTACACTCCCCACGAGGGCGAGCCCGGCGTGCCCATCACAGTGCACACCTACTTCCACAACCTCTACCCCACGCGCCGCGTCTTCCTGCGCCTCGTAATAGGCTCAAAGGCCATTGGCACAGAGATCAGGCGCATGAGCGAGGGCGAGAACGAAACCTGGCGGCTCGAGGGCGCGATCCCGCCGTTCCACATCCACAAGGCGTCGTCCCCCACAATCGCCGTCACCGTGCAGGCGGTCGACAGCGACAACAACATTCTAGACACCATCACGTTCGGCCAATTCACCTATTGGGACTCTGGTGCGTCTGCGGTGTGATTTCTCGTGCTCTTGCGACGCTCACGAGCTGTTGTGCGCGCCAGGCGGCTCATCCAGGTCGACGGACTCGATTTCGCCCACCCTGACAGTGCCCGCGCAGCGCCCGGGCACCCTCGACACGACTGATGCGCTACGAGAGCGACCGATCGTCCCCGCCAACCCACCACGCTCGCGACAGTCCTCCGGCAGCGGCCCACCTCAGCAACTGCTCCGTCGACGCGAGGCCGCCGACGCCGCGGACAAGACCGCGGAGCGTGCCGTGCTCGAGTTCCTGACGCCGCTGGAGGAAGCGGGAAACAATCTTACGGAGGACGAAAAGAAGGCTGGTCGGCGACTTGTGCGCTTCACGCGCAAACAGGACCGCCACCGCCTGCGCATCTCGTGTCAGGCGATCAGCCAGGAGGAGTACGACGAGCGGGCCGTCGTCGTCTCATGCATCTACCGCGCGTCGGCGGACGCGACCTACGTGACCTCCGTCGACATCATCTACCTGTTGCAGTATTTCGTCCAAGACCACTTTTCCGTCGAGGAGAAGAACCGGATACGGCGAAACCTGGAGGGCTTTCGTCCTGTGACGGTATCCAAAAGCCGGGCTGGCTCGGAAGCGTTCTTCCAACAGATCATGGAGTTCCCGATGCCCAAGCCGCGGAATATCGAGAAGGACGTCAAGGTATTCACGTGGGACACGCTCGGCCCAGCACTAGACAAGATCATCTCCAAATATGTACGTTCAACCATGTTGCGGATTACAGACGTCGCCTGATCTCCCCCGCCTCCCTTGCAGTCCCTCTTCACCGTCAACAAGCCATCTGTTCCTAGCCAGCCGTCCTCGAGACACTCTCCCGTAGCTCCTGCTGAGCCGCCATCGTTCGTCGGATACCCGACGGCCCAGCCGCAGGAGCAGGAGCATAACCCCCCTAGCCTCTATCCCCCTGCCGCACTCTCGTCGTTTTCGCCGCCGCGCTTCCCCGGGGGCGCATACACGCCGCCGTCTATGGACATGCCCATGGCGGACCTCGGCATGGGTATGGACCACTCCATGATCGGCTCCCAGCAGGGCTCCTCCCTTGCGCTAGCGACCTCCCGGCTCATCGAGCATGTGCGTTCCTCGCGCCCCGGCAGCCAGGACGCGGACTTGTCAGCGTACCACGCGATGTCTCACAACGGTGGCGGCGGTGCGCAGGATTTGTATCACGGCCCGATCGATGGCGCCATGCCCACGTTCGATTCGATGGAGTTTCAGACACTGCGCGAGCATAACAACGCGGGCAGCTCCACCCAGTATCTATGAATTTATGTAAGTATCTACCAGGAGTCGTTCGTGCGGACCCTTGTATCATCTTGTCTGTCGTTATACCACCGTGGTCTGGGGTTCCATTCGCTTCAAGCCTGTGTACGAGTATACCATAGTCCCCTTTAAGTTCTCCTGCAGCCACGGCAACATCTTAGTGTAGCCCCACAGTGTATAATCGCTCGAGCATATAATTCAAAACATTTCACCACTAGAAAAATCTCTACTTCCATGCGAGCAACGCGAACCGTAACGATATACATTAGCATATAAAGCAATACGTGCCACTAGTTATCCAATTACTACAATATTTGGGCTACAGTGTGAAAGCGAAGAACGGCACGTAAACAGCGGATAGATCAGGTTCCCCACCAGGGACGTCAAAATAGAACACAAACACAATCTTGGCGCAGCACGACGACGATCTGGTGTCAGGCATCAGAGCCGAGCGCTAGGACTATGAGACAGAAGAGCCGTCTCGTCGCCCGAAGTTGAGACTGCCGAATCGCGAGAATCGGCCCTTCAAAGACCCTCCGATGCTCCCCACGATCGATGCGCCGCTCGTGCTCATCGACGGGCCTGCAGCCGTGACATTAACGAAGGAGCCATGAGGAGAGCCGCCGGATAGCGAGTCGCTTCCCGCGCCACCACCGCTCTCGCCAGGGCCGGACGAGACACCATTCATACCGTGACGTGCGAGGTGCGCGAGGTGTCGTTGCAATGGGGTTTTGCCGGGAGTCAAGGCATTACTTGGAGGGGGGCCGTGGGGTGAGTGAGGAGGGGTGAGGTGCGTGCTCCCCAGCTCGAGTGGTGGTATCACGAAGGGCGCGCGTTGGGTGGAGAGAGACGATTGGGAGGGCCCTACAGAAACGCCGTCGTTCACTGAAGGAGAGTATTGGGAGGCCCCTGCAGGGGGTTGGCGGGAGAAAGTGGAGGCCTGATCGCCTTGGTCCGCCTGTTCGTCGAACGATAGACGACGGATTTCGTCGTGGAAATTCTTGCGGAAGAATTTCTCCAACGTCTCATGGAATGAGAGCATTTCTGGAGGGCACAGCTGGCCATGCAGCCGCAGGCAGCTATCGATAATGCGCACCTAGCGTAGGCAAAAATTAGAACACGGCGGCACGGCCATCTGAGACACAAAGCGGCTTACCTGCTCGTCAATGGCGAGCTTAAGTTTCGCGATCAGCTCGGCACGCTCCGGATATCTGGCGAGGTATCCCGGCGCCAGGAACGCTTGTCGATAGCTAGCAATGCCGCCGTTAACAGGAGCATCAACGACCCCGTTTAAGGTCATGGACAGCAGGTTAGTGGAGATCACTTGGCCTGTCTTCGCCAGGGACGAGTACCGCGTGTTGAGAGCCCCGAGTTCCTTGTTCTTCTGTTCCACATCGTGCAGGGCGTTTTCGATGGGGGAGATTTCCACGGGTTCCCAGGCCACGACCTCGGATCTGCGGAGCACCGTCGGGAACGACTCTTCGGTGGTGAAGTACGTTTTCTCCATCCAGATCTCCTCGTTGCCATCCCGATCGAGCTTGGGTATGGCACGAGAGTAACTGAACAGATTGATGGCACTAGTTGACGGTCAGAAAGGGTTGAGTTCAAAAGTCAGGTCTGCATATTATTCTGCGACGCACCTGTGCTCGTAGTAAGTTCTCACTGCGATCGGGACGTCAGGATTGGTAAAGATTGGCAGTGCCTGATTAGGTTCCGGCGTCACCGGGCTGCATTGGATGTATTGATCGCTTCCAAAGCGGATGTCGACAGGAGGATCGCCCATGGTTCTTAGCAATTGAGCGCCTGGATGCTTGCCGAGCGTACGTTCACAGAAGGCGCCGAACTTCTCCCATTCGTAGCCACGGTACTGGGGACGGAGTCATCAGCGCAATGATCACCCTCAATATTATGAGAACGTACGATGAACTGCTTGTGGCGGATGGCAACCGGGAAATTGCCGTAGAACGCAACGCGGAAGTAGTCAGGGTAGTATCGCTGTTCTGTGACGATGTGTTCCAGCAAAGTGGCTTGATGTCTCAGGACTTCTGCGAGGCGACCACTAAAATTGGTCAGAACAATTAGCTAAGGCACGCATCAAAGCCGATGTACTTACTAGTTGAAAGTCACTTCCGAGTGCTGGAAGGCTAGTTCCTTGCATATTTCAATCGCGCTCTCCCATGCCTTGCCCTTCCCTGTAACGCACTAATTCTAGTGAGATACTCATTGATGATCGTGAGAGACACAAACCAAGGTAGTCCAGGATGAGGAGGTGCAACGTCTCCTTGCGGTGGAACTGAGATTGTTGGGGCAGGCCAAGATCCTCCATAGGGTCTACAAATGAGTTGAGATCCCATTCATGAAGGTCTGCATGGAGCTTGAGGGTGAGAGCCGCTTCCACGTAGTTTTGAGATTGGAGGTGCATCTGAAAACAACCTCAGGCACGTCACACCAACGCAATCAGAGAGCGGAAAAGACAAACGTTGACGAGTTGGTGGACATATTTAATATATATCCCATTCCGACCGATGCGCCGTATGAAGTTCATCAGGCGGAGCTAGAGAAGATTCAGCACAACCCAAGGGCCAAAAGAGACCCCATTCATACCGTGGCTATGACGCGGTCGTCTGCAAACTCCTCTCCCTCCGGTAGCGCACGCACGCTGAGAAGAAGTTCAAGGAAATGATCGACAGCATCGAGGAAGCTCGTGACCCTCTCCCGGAGCATCTTATCGACAGTCGACGAGTCGAACAAGTGCCGAAGCTGGCTGATAAAAAATGCACGAGAGATATCGTCCCCTTTGCTGTCAGACATGAATAAAGAATCCAGCTTGTTGACGAGTTCGTTCTCGATGTCATCAAAGTGGGCGTGCTCTTGATATTGCGATATGACCATGCTGTACAGGATCTGCACGGCGTTGCTGCGAAGTTGATCATGGTGGCTAACGCAAAGGTTGACGACGTGGCCGGCCAGAGAGCTCAAAGACGTTTGGAAGCCCTACGCTCGTGTCAGCCGTCATAGCATACTCGTGAAAACACAAACCTACCCCGTAGCGAGTAACAGCCCCGGCGCTCGCCGACACGTCCTCTGACCAGCCAAGAGCATCCCATAGCTGGAGAAGGATAGCTGCCCCGTCACCTCGTATGTCGCCTGCTAGACGCCAGACGGCACGTCGTTTCTAGTAAGAAGTCATGTGAGCATGACTGGATACGCAGCACGTGACACTCCCGTACCTGGGGACTGAATTCCTCGATCACTAGCTGGTCAGACGAGAGCAATTTGAGCAGCATCTGGATCCCATCTCTCCACAGATCGGTGTTGAACTGGAAGTCCGCTCCTTCGCCAGGTATGAAGTCCCGTTCCAACAACACGGCGATAGTGTCCATCATCTTGACGAGCACCTTGTGGGACAGGATGTTCACGTTCAACCAGTTGTTCGGCCAAGCATCGTTGTGGAGAATCGACGTCGCGACCTTGAAGAATTGGTTTAAAAGAGCCGCGAAATTGTCCCTTCCTTCAATCTCGAAGATTGACTCGAAGAAATTGAGAAGATGCTTCTTCGACGACGATAAAACCAAAACCAAGAACACAATGGCCGTCTCGCCTTGGGCTGGGCTGAACAGTGCTTGTCCATCTGTTTGATATACCCCGTTGAATCCCTTTGGAACGGTGGGGAGCTGAGCAACCAATGAAAAGGGATACGACTCGGGGAACGTCACAGGAGTGGAGGTTGGGGCCGTAGAGGGCGATCGCTTGCGTTCAACGGCGCGCACATTCGCAGGATTCAGGAACTCCAGATAGGATTCCAGAAGCCTATTGCAATGCTTGAGATGGGTTCTTACATAAAGATAGGCTCGACATACCTGGGCATGAGCGACAGAAGATACTCGATATTATCCTGCTCTTGCCTGAGCGCGTTGCGATCGGCAAGAGTAGCAGGGTTGACCAGGCACTGTTGCAGCTTGTCCAGCATGAGGGCAACAATTGTGATGCATAGCCGGATGCTCTCCAGCCACGCGACCCTGGCGAGATCCACTGCCGCTTCCCCGTCTTCCGCCTGCGAATGGGCGTATTCATCAAAGCGACCGAAGTAGGGCTTGATCCAGAGCACGACGGCCTCAACGAGCAAAGCCCGCGACTGTTGGTTGTCAAAGAGGAACCCCTTCACAATCTGAAGGTACATGATGAGCTTCCAGATGACGATTTTGCCCTTCGCGACGTTCAGGGCGTTGGCGAACGTCGTTGCAATCGTGACCAACTCGACCGTGGAGAAAATCTTGGCCAACTCGGGAAGAATGGACGTGAAGTGCTGCAGCGCGATAGTCTGCGTCCCTATGATCGACGCCGGAGTCGTCGCCGCCATCATACGGTTCACTTCACCAAGGTGGTTTCGTAATTCCCGACGAAAATTGGTCTCAAAGTGCTCCGAGGTTGCCCCTCCACCCATACCCGCTTCGCGCGCCTTCTGCAGCTCCCTAGAACGCGCGATGAATTTAAAGATGTAGTCCCAGACCTTCAAAGCTGCGCGCAGAGCAGACGCCGTCTCAGAGCCGGTAGGATTGGCTAGCAATCGACTCATGGATCGTATGATATGTGAGGAAGCGACAGCGCAATTGAAATGCTTCTCGATGTAGATGTCCAGAACGGGCTGGAAGTTGCTGAAGCGTCTGTCTTGAACGATCCCAAGCACCGTGACCAGCGCGTTGAACACCAGATGATCCATGTCGCCCCCTGCATTGATCTCAGAGACCAAAATGCCGAACAAAGAGTCGAAAATGTCCCGTAAGAACTTGACAATTTCGACCTCGCCGACGAACGTGAACTTCACAAGCACTGTAGAAAGCAGCTCAATGTCGGTGATCTGCGTCCAGTTGAGCAGACTGAGGAGGACCGGGTTTTGCGTGTGACGAGTCGAGCACAGCGACGAGCGGATGATTAGGCTATCACGCAACGGGGGTGCAAGCCTCTGCAGCTCGATTGGGAGAGCAAGCTGCTCGGGCCGCTGTCCAGGCCCCAGCCAAGGCGTCGCGCCCAGGTACATGTCGGGTGAGATCTGACTGAGTCGGGACGCATTGTAGAGCACAAGCGTGTGGCTGCCGTCTTCAAGGAAGGCCCTTCCGTCGGGGAACAGCGGAAGGAACCCGAAGGCAAAGGGGCGGTCCATGATTTCTCCTCCTGCGCGATTGACAGGTTTCTCTCGCGAGCTTCGATAGCGGAAGGTAAAGAAAAGATGCCACTGAGGCAGGCCTTCCCACGGCAGCACGACCTTGATGAGTTCGCCGTACGTAGGCTGGCTGTTGCGCTGGAAGACAAGCGAATGGAAGAAAGGTACATTTGCCTCTCCGGCGCCTTGCGAGATTACGCCATCTACAGTCTTTCCAAGCTGATCGCGCACCTCAATGGTCACCTGGATGTTGTTCGTCGCAAAGGTGCCAGAGCCGCGGACGAAGGGGCTGACGCTGCGGCGTGCGGTGCTGTGCGCGGAGGGGAAATCGCCACTCCAGAGCTTGATGTACAACTCGTTGCGAACGTCGCCAGGGAAAACGACGTCCGGAAAGCCGAGCCGCAACGTACGCGGCGTATCAAGAAGCAGCGAGCTGTTCTCCTTCACAATTGTGTCGGCGTTCCCGTGGAAAATCTTGACAGAGACTGCGATCATCTCCGCCCTACATTCGTGGGTCAGACAAGGTCCTGATGGCCAGAGATGGACGCCTACCTTGGCGACTTCTCATATTCCTTGCTATTTCCGCCAATGATGTCCTGGTGCAGCATGGAGAAGATGGCCTCGTTCGCAGGCACAAAAATCGGCATCGAATGCTCCTTTGTAGCTGATACCTCTTGGTCCAGGGAAATCTTGTTGAGCTGCGTCAGCTCTAGCACAGCACACCCAAACGGCCGCCGGAAGGTGGCAACGTTATCGGCGTTGGCGCCGGCGCCGGTGTTACCGTACGCGATCATGCGCCCGGAAGACGTTGTCAGGTTCAGCGCAGACTCGCTCCAACTATTTGCCCCTAGGTCCCTGGCTGATGCCTGTGACCCGCGCCGGCCTCCATCCTGAGGGAGCCCGCTGCTCATGCTCGAACCAATCTTGAGGGCACCGTTCCTGACGACTCGGCACACCAAGAAGATGGGGTCCTGTACGTCTGACGGCGCGAGGTCGGTGAAGATGGTCCGAATCCTCGCGGTCGGGTCACGCGCCAGTACACCATTGTGATTAAGTACCACGCAGAGATCCTCCGTGACGAAGCGCGCTTCGGTCTTGTTATACAGAGAGAAGTACAGTTCAGCGGTTTCGCCAGGGGAGCAGGGCGACGCGACAAATGCGCGGAGTTCTAGGAAGATGTGAAAGAATTTGGGGGTGGAGGATTTGGGGGATGTTTTTGAGTTGATGGAGTCAGAGAAGCGCATCGTGTTTTTCGAACGCGTGTACTCCGGGAACGCGGAGTGGGCGGGAGTGGGCAGGGGCGCAATAGATAAACTGTCGATGCTTTGGTGCGGTCTGAGCGGTTTTGGGATCTCGTTGTACACGTCCAGATACGATAGAGACGCTTGCAGGGCGTACATGCGCACTGCGCTCATCCAGCTGCGGGGATCAATCTCGCCTTCCACGTCGACCGTGACGAGCCCGCCGCCTGTCGGATGCCGGACGATGACGTCCAGGTTCTGCACGATGTTCCCGCTGACGAGACGTGTTACACACTCGCGTCGCAGGCTGACCGTCTCTTCTGCGCTCAGCGTCTGCGCGAGCAGCTGCCGTCGCCCGAGGTGCAGCGCTTCGATGTGTTCCCGCACGGTCTGGAACAGCTGATAATCTCGCCGCGCGAGGTATTGGAACATGAGCATGTGCCATTCGCGGAGCGCCGAGGCAATCTCGTCGACTATAGGTTGCGCGGCACCGGACGCGGTGTCGTCGCCGGACTTGAGCGAGGGTCGTGGAGGTAAGGGTCTCATGGCGTGCGAGTCCGTCGGGGACATGGAGCGGATGCTCGCAGGGTAGACGGGAAGGCCCGCACGCGAGGAGTTCGCCTGGTCGGGGGGTGGCCCAAGCTTGAAGGACTTGCGCTGAATGCGGACCTCCTCTTCGTCTTCCTCCCGGTGTGCCTCCATGTTCCCGGACTTGAAGCCATCCATGGTGCTGAGGCTGATTCCATTCTGATACGCGGCTGCAACGTCGGCGAGACGGCCCTCGGCATCTGGCAGCTCGTCCCGAATGAAGATGTGGGAGCGCGGGAATATACCTATGAAGACCTGCTGGGGTTCTTCGAGCTTGGGGCCCTTGGACGAGGAGGGGTCCGCTGAAGCACTCCACGACACAGGTGGCCTTCGTGTCGTACACACGACGTAGCTAGAAGAGGTAATACAGATGCGTTAACAAGTGAGGTAGAGTTCTGAAGTCGCGACGTGCGCACCCTCTATACCACTCCCCCTCTGTCTCCTTCCCGCGTGGGGTATACTTCTCGAACGCGTAGACCTCATCTCCAACCTCCAATGAGACGACGTCACGGTGGATGAAGGATTCTGCGGTGGACGCTTCAGTGACCGTTGATAGTCGAGGACGGCTGGATATGCGGGTATCGCGATGTGACGGCGAGAGAGGGTGGACAGCGTAGCCGTAGACGATGAACGGGAGGGGTTCCCAAGCACCTCCGCGCCCCGGGGTAGTAGGGCGGCTCGGAGGAAGGGGCATCGGTATCCAAGGGATGGCCTCAGTGATGTATGGTGGCGAGCAGCAGGCGACCTGCCAGCGTGTATGTTGTCGACCTGCGTGGTCGACGACGGGGCAAGAGAGCCTTCACACAGCAGAGCCCACCAAGGCGCGGGGAACGTTGCGTAGGCTAGCTGGACAACCGCGTTTCGCAGACATAGCGCCCGTGCTATCATTTTCTGCTGTAGCCGACAAGTCCGAATTGTCTTCTGATCTATTCTCTCCCACACTCAGGATCCAATGCACTGCCAGCAGATGAACCTCGTGTTTGAACAGCACATAGTGGGTTGATGCTGCTCTATGCACGGCCCTGTGCAATGCGCCTGCCTTGTAAAGCGGGACTGCGAACCGCCTCGAGGTACGCGGAATGCTTGACCACGATGCTCGCAATATTATTATATATTTGTGATCTCGGGCAAAATGTCGGAGTGAGTTCTGTGCACAGCTCATGGATTACATGCCTGCAGAATATTCGGAGTGCGACATAATTCAGGATTAGATCAGCCTCGGCCTCATCCCCCAGGCGAGCAGATCAGGTTTGGACAGAGTCCGACAGATCGATAACTCACATGTACAGAGGGCCACGGATGATGAGAAGAAACGATGATCAAATCCTGACTGCACGGCATCAGAAGGAGATGGATCGGACAGACAAGAGATGCCGATGAGCAGTTCCAACACGGTGACTGTATCTCAAACCCAGAAAGTGCAGCTGGGTAAATACCTGAAGATGCACGATTGACCAGCTAGCTGTCCTGTACGTACCAATTCACCTGAGGTCGTTGTTGAAGTGGGCGCGCCGCAATGTCAATGTTTAGGGCCGGCTCAAACGCGTCGGACCCAATTGCCGGCGCATTCTCGATCACTCACCTGGTTCATTTACGACTTACTGGACTGCTGGACATCCCGAGCCCATTCGTTGCGTTGCAAGAACAGTCGGAGAGGTGAGTGTATCGCTCACTTGGTTTAGGCCGCTTGACCCATGTCCTAGTATTGGCAGCCGCCCTCAACTCTCGGTTAGGCCTGACAGTTGCCTACAGTTGGTTTCGTGGCCTTGATACATGAAGGTGCGTCCGCAGCGGCCACATTTTTTTCTGGTCTGAATACCCTCACTGCTCAGCCATGCCCTCCCTCTCCGACCACATCGACCGCCTCACTCAAACCGCGCGGGTAATCCGTACCTCCGCCGCAGACACCGCTGCATCACCACATTCACCGTTCTCCGAGGCCGTTCTCATCACGCCGCTTGGCGACCTCATTCGCGATATCGACCCGTCCGAGCTCGGCCTTTTCACCCTCGTGACGCCCGACGAGCCCACGCCCACAGCCCCCACTGAGGTGACGCGCATAGAGGTCGTCAGCGCGACTCCGCTGCGTAAGCACCCTGCTCGCCGCGACGATGCTATCCTGCGGCCTCGGGAGCCAGAGCCAGAAGTGTATGCGGAGGCGGCGATCAAGTACCTGGACCGCTAGTGAGTACAGTCTTTGCCTGTTGTTCCATGGTCACTGACCTTTTTGGGTTGACACAGTGCGACCGTACGACCAATGCCTCGTGCACGGTCACAAGCTGTCGCTATGCTCGAGCAGCTGCATCAGATTCGGGAAAATATGCGAGCGTTGAACCAGACATTGCAGCAAGTGAGCTGAACTTATCCATATTCCCTCTATTTCCATAAACATGTCAAACGATTAAGTAGTCTCAACCAATAGAACCCGAGTCTCGTCCTCAAACACCTAAGTCCCTAGCCAATGCCGAGGAGCAGCGGATTGAGGAGCTGCAGGCCAGGATTGAGCAGTTGCAGAAGCGCGTACGTATATCCTAGTCCCTGGAAGTTCTTATCTGGACGCAGACTCCCTACAGAAATCCCCATCCCAACGCAAACGACCAGTTGGGAAGCCGCGGCCGCCAGAGCGACCTACCGTCGCGTCGCCAGCTACTCCGACCGATCGGCAAGAGGCAACCTTTTGGAACACGCCTGGTGCTCCCGCGCGCACTCTGGAATTTAAAAGCGATCTGTTGGTAGACGAGGAGCTCGAGCTTGGCGACGTCACGGCTTCCTTCGACAGTCCCGTTGCGACTTTTCGGACTGCTATGAGTCGCTCATCGATTGTTGGTGAAGACGATGGACGCGAGCAGTCCCCAGACGAGGCGAATGTCGAAGGCGATGATACCATGGGCGCGCGAAACCTCGGTGAAGACAGTTTCCAGGATGACCAAACGGTGGATGGTGACGACGACGACGAAGGAGAGCCGACCGTCATGTTGAAGAAAGTGCCACTCGTAGCTCCCGAACCACTAGATGTGTCGACGGTGGAGATCGAGCCTCCAGCAAAACCACACCTCAGCAATACAGGCACGCCTCCGTCCTCCGCGAAGAAGCAGAAGGTACGCATCACGAGTGATGTCGAGCGCATCATAGTACGTGCATGTCATTTTGGTTTGATTTCACATGAAGAGCTTCATTTCACGTCAGGCGAAGATATGGACCACGGTGGGCGACATTATCATGCCTGGCCATCCATTCGACGTCTCCGGGAAGGGCCCAAACAAACCTCCGCGCGCCAAAGAGACCATGTACGCCATTCATATCCCTCTTCAGAATCGTCCCTGACATCACGTCAAGCGCGCATCTGCATACCCTCTCCGCACAGACACCTGCCCCTCCCTCGCCTACCACGTCCTCGATCTCGGGCACCGCGCCTCCGTCTGTGCCAGGCACATACACCACGCAGCAAATTCTCACCGCGCACATGCTGCTGGCCCTTCTTGCCGCACCGCCGAACTTTGCGCTGCCACTGAACCGGCTGAAAGAGGCAATTGGGCTGAAGGCAGGTGTGGGAGCGAGCGTGGCGGTGGGCGCGGGACAGGTCCCCACGCGGGTGCTGTATGGATGTGTGGCGAAGAGGCTGGTGAGGATCGACAGAGGCGGAGGAGAGCAGGTTGTTCGGTTCGATGTATGAGTGGCAGGAGGAAATCGACCATCTCCTGTGGGTTACCATGTGGTAACCGTATACTAGGCGCCTCTGCCATATGATGGCGGGTACCTCGGCGCCATAAGCTGCCCAAATTGCGATAACGCCAACAGCCTGTCGGAGCCGTATGATGACCATCCTCAGACCTCTATCCCATCCTCGTGCAACGTACAACGGTCCTGCCTCGGACCATGTCGTTCGCAAAGCTCGCCAGCGCGCTCGCCGTGCTCGCCGTCTATCCTCACGACTTCCCCAGCCTCACCTCTGACCCATGTCTCGCGGACAACTTCTACGGCACGTACGGCGGCCAGAGCGTTTTCGTCGCCCCGCACGCGTGCTTCACTGGGTTCGCCACGCCCGTCTCAGGTGCCTTTGCCCCCGCCGAGTATCCCGCCGCCGACGGAACAGAGCTCGTGTGGGTCGAGCAGGTCGCGCTCGACGCGTCGCTGCAAAGCCAGAGCCCCAGCTTCTCCCCGGAGAACATATCGGGCTATCTGAGCGACCTGTTCGCCTCAACGTCCCAGGTGTCGCTCGAGGGTGCCCAACAGGCGCTCTCCGTGTCCGTGCCGACTTACGCCGTCCTGCACCACACCGCGACGTCCGTCCTCCTCGCACTCCCGACACCCCACGCGCACCGCCTATCCCTCGTGCTTCCCCCGACGTGGAAGGTCTATGCACTCCCCGACGCGCCGCTGCCTATCGTGCCCGTCGAGGAGCCCGCCGTCGAGCGCGTGCGCGACATCCTCGCCGCGCTCAAGTTCGATCCGCTCGTCGCGAAGGTCGTTGCGAACATCTCGCTCGCGCAGATCCGCAACGACATCCGCTGGCTCACGGGCGAGGACGGCAAGTCCGGCATCGAGAGTCGGCACTCGTTCTCGAGCGGGGCGCTCACGGCTGCGGACTGGTTGAAGGTGCGGTTCGAGGAGACGGGCGCTGCGTGTGAGCTACGGCCATTCCTCAGTGGCTTCGCGCCCAATGTCATTTGGTGCGTTCCTCATTGTACTGTGTGAGGAGCAAGAAGGCTGACATTGATGCTACAGCCGTTACCCGTCTACTGTCAACACAACTGCGACGGTGCTCATCAGCTCCCACTACGACAGCCGTGGCTCATTCGGGAGCACGCGTGCGCCGGGCGGGGACGACGACGGCTCCGGCACGACTGGTATTCTTGCTATCGCGCGCACGATCAAACGCCTTGGCCTGACATTCCGATCGAACGTCGAGATTGTCGCGTTCGCTGGTGAGGAGCAGGGCCTCTACGGATCACGGTACTATGCACGTACGTGTCGCGCTGGATTGGTGAACGAGCCTGGAGCTGACGCTCTTCGCCAGAGGACCTCCGGAAGGAAGACAAGAACCTGACGCTCATGATCCAGGCAGACATGACTGCGTACCATGAGCCCGGCGAACCTCCCCAGCTCGGTCTCCCCGACCTGTATGTTTTCCCTGAGCTCGTATGACAAGATCCCCTGACACGTAGCGCAGCATCGGAACGCCTGAAGTACACCAGCTCGTTGCAAACGTTTCTGCCATCTACAGCCCGGAGCTGAAGGTCGGCCTGACGCCCGTAAGTCTAACACCACCATTTTTCGCTGGTTCGTTGGTATAATCATGCTTCCAAGGCTTGCTGCAGTGATCATCAGGTGCGCTATCTTTTATTACTAATAGTCCGCCACATGGGATTGCTGACAACATTCCAGTCGTTCCACTCGCAAGGCTTCCCAGCATCGCAAGTATTCGAGCGCGCTGGTCCGATCGCGGACCCGATGTATCACAACAGTGGTGCGTGTCCTCTCCAGCACTACGCACCCTGTGTGTTTCTGACACTTCACTCGCTCTTAAAGGTGATTTGAGCTCCCGCGAAGGATACGACGTTGAGCAACTCAAGAGCATTGCGAAGGTTCAGGCACGTCGACTCATCATACGAAATCGGACATGCGCGCTGACCACTGTTTTTGACCGCAGTTCGCTGTCGTGCTCCACACGGCTGGGTTCGATCTGCCTTGAGTGAGATGTGGGATGGTATCTCGGAACTGGTCACGAACAGGAATATCATTAAATCTCATGTATCTCTTGCATACTAGAGAAACGAATAAAGCCATTGCAAGTGCGCTGGGTGCCTATGTTTAGTGGTTCACGTACATACGACACGTCGTCTGCGGACAAAACATTGGAGTTGATTGGTTGTACAAGTGATTGTTCATTCTAGCGACCAATTGCAAGCCTCCCCCGCTTGCATTCTACATCTCACGGCATTCCAGCCCGCATGTTGTCAAAGCGGCTGCCCTCGTACTGCAGCCAGTTTGGGCTCCTGTCCAATCCACCCATCGACTCCCCAAGCACGCTCACCAAGCTCGGCCCGGGGACCAGCTCCTTCCCATGCCCGCCCTCCATGCCATCTCTCGCGCCGCCCTTGTCCCCGCTCAGCTCCCAGAACATCGCGCCGCCGAGCCCCTCCCGCACAATCCACTGCCCCTTCCACTGCCCCACCGCCGCGTCATCGAAGCTGACCATCTCGTGGGTCTGGTAGTCGTATGACCAACTCGCGACCGCGCGCTCGTCGCGCAGGACGTGCGCATTCGGGAGCGGCAGCGCGCGGTAGTCGTACACGCCCGCCTCCCAGGAACCCTGCCCGAGCCCGTTATACGGCGCACCGGGCCCCGTGGTCTGTAGGAACGACCGCCCATAGAGCGGGACGCCGAGGATGACCTTGGGTCGTGCGACGCCGGAGGAGGTGTAGTGTTGCACAGCTTGGGCGGCGTTGATGGGCCCGCCGTAGATGTTGGCCTGGTGCCCAGCGACCTTGTCCCAGGAGCCGGCGAAGTCGTATGCCATGAGGTTCCAGAAGTCGAGCGACTGGTCCATTTCGCGGATATGTAGCTTCTGATAGTTGTCGGGCCCACAAGGAGCCGCAATCTACGCAGACGCGATCAGAAGTGGACGAAGCGGAAGGGTACACCGTCTTACCGTCAGCAAGAAGCGATAATTAGCGTTCTTGCGGCGAGCATGCTCATCGAGAGTCCAGCGCATCTCACGCAGGAGTTCGACGTAGCCTCGAGCTTGCTCGTCATTGCCAGGGTATTCGTAGTCCACGTCGAGGCCATCAAACCCGAAGTCTTCTAGCAGACGCACAGCGCTGCGGGCAAATTCCGATCGTTTCACAGGGTCGACGACGACCGGGTGGAAGGCTGCCGAGTACGACCATCCTCCGATGGACAGTAGGATTTTGAGGTGGCGATTGGCTTTCTTGAGCAGGTATAAGGCTTTCAAATTTCCGTATAGGTTGTTGCCAGAGTCGTTCCAGGAGTCGCTAGGGTAGTGTATATCCTTGTCCGCCCAGTCATCGGAGAGGAAGACCTCCCCGGTTTCACGGACATTGGCGAATGCGTAGAGAATGTGACTATAGTCTTGTCAGCTCCACCTCGTATATGCGGCTCCAATGAAAGGCGTACGTGAGATCCTGGACGGGAATGGATGATGGAGGATATTTTCGCCCGTATATGCCCCTGCGAACGACGGCAACGTCAGGACGACGAGAAATCACAGGATCAGATGGCGTACCAGTTCACAAAGCTTGAGGACGACGACGGTTCAGCTTGAGTCGTGTCACAACTAAGGGTATACGCACTATCCGACGCTCAGCTTGCCTCCCGACATCGTTGGTTTTGTACTGCTTTCAGCCGGAGTCTCAGCTAGGTCGCCGTTGGTGGGAGAAGACGCAGCAGCCGGCTTGTTTCCCGCTTGTTCCGATGAGCGTCTAGGCACGGACCACTGGCCGAGCTTGTATGAGCCAAGGGCGACAACAGCAAGCGCGAAAAATAGCGCGAATATTCTGCGGTATGAGCGCGCTGCCGGTTGCTTGTCTGACGTAGGGGGATAGCTAGTAGTGTCGGTGTCTGAAGTTGCGACGAGCTCGTACGCCGCCGACATGCCAGTGGGTGTGGTCTGGTTCGGAAGAGCGAGGTCGTTGCGTCATCAATGCAAGGAGTCCATCTTATCTGATAGTAGATCCCGTGTTGCGCAGGCGAGATCGCCGTCACGGTTATCGCACACGTCTATTACCAGCACCTCCACCATCCTCAACGCGTCCCGACCTGATAACTGACTACATCCAGTTCTTGACATAGGTGCGTCGCACACATGGCACCGATCAGATGCAGAGTGAGTCATGATACCGCCATGCCCCTAGTTCACCGACTTCTAACGTGTCGCCGCAGAACTACGACGACGCCGGTGCCATGATTGGAAACGGATGCTCGCAAGGAGGGCAGTGCGTATTTGTGCACCCCAGCGATCCCCGCTGGCGTAGTGCTATGAGGAGCGGCAGAGGCCGCGGCGGCAACTTCGGCGGTCGGGGTCGCGGACGAGGAGCGTCCGGTCAAGGTTCCTTCGGCACGGGCGCGAACGCTCCGATGAACACGCCTAACAACCGCCGGGGCGCCTCCTCAAGTGGCCAGGCAGCCAAAACTACCGCCGACATATGGGCCGGATTCGACGGTTCTCCGACTTCCCCGACTCCCCCGACCACATCGACCGCCTGGGGAGCTCCACCATCAGCCCCTTCCAACGCTACGGCAGGCAGTTCCAAGTCTGCTAATGCTTTCAGCTCATGGGGTGACACAAGTGGTGGCGCAACGGAAACCGACAACACCTTGAGTGGCTGGGGTGCGAAAACATCTTCTGGATGGGGAGAGGCGACAGGCGTATCGGGGGACGGCGGAGGGTGGGATGATCCTTCGCGTGGGTGGGGCAATGATTCATGGGGAGCTAACGATACGCCCACGGAAGCCATGGCTGTGGAAACCCCTCCCAGTGTCCCATCCCTGGGCACTGCGCAATTACCTCCCGCGTCTATGCCAGACGCGTTCTCCCCTGTCACTCCATCTACCTTTAGAGCCTCTACCTCTGGATGGGGAACGTCGCGACAGAGTGAAGAGGCATTTATGCCACCTGCAACCCCAACGATACCTGCCAACCCCATTCGAGCTGATAGCAGTGAACGTATGAGCGTCGACCCTTCCTCTGCTACTGGAGCAGGACGGCGCTCACGGGAGCGAGGCGTGAGCGAGGCTGCAAGCACTTCGAGACGAGCACCGAAAACCATCCCTCATGCAGTGCGCGAGCGGCGGGAAGCTGTCCACGAACACCTCAAGTACGGCTTCTATTTAGGTCCTGCTTACCCTCTGATGCAAATCATTATTATAGGCGACTGCAGCGTGCAGTACACTTGAAGATCCAGTTGCAGGAGTGCGAGGCCGACTTGAAGCGCTGGAAACGCACACAAGAATCACCGCAATACGGGCACGCAGGGCGCGCCGCACGCAACATCTTAGAGGACAAACGGAGGGAATACGACGAGCGGCGCAACTCTCTGGAGCAACGCCTGAAGCAGGAAATTGCCAATCTCGCTGAGCTGCCAGAGCTGGCAGCTTACGTCAAAGACCTTGACCCACACTCAGGGATGGTCGAGGTTGCTAATTACGCGGAAGAGGCCAGGCAATGGAAGGAGGTTGTTGCTCCCCTCACAGAGGAATTTGTGAAAAAGGAAACCGGCGCAACGGTAATGAGGTAGGTACATCCTCGATTTCGACTTCTGCGCACGATGCTCAACAAATCGCACTAAGGTCTTCGATGGAGATTGATCTTGTCCCGCCAATACTACAGCCCCTATATGCGCGCATTAGTGAGGTGGACTCTCGTCTGGATCATATGGGAGAAGCATTTGAACACTTAGCCACCCTCGACGTCGACCCTCTATTCAACTCGAGGATGCAAGAAAGATCTGACGACCTCACGGCCGCGGCCACTCGAGCAGTGATGCATGCGCGGGACGCGGATATGCAAGAGCCTCTGGCCAAAATAACATTCCAGAAACGGACCTTAGACCAGAAACTTGATGCGCAGGCCGAACAGGTAGCCGTCTTGATAAATGCGAGGGACGCTGTGTCGGTCGAGCTTGCAGAATTGCACCGGGAGCAAGAAGAGCTCGAAGAAGTATTCGCGAAGGTGAGACGCCATAGTCACCTTTGTTTGGATGCCAGAGCTTAACGTGCTCGATGCTCGCAGCGGAAGGCTGCCGTCGAAGAGCAGCGGAAGCTATTCGAAGACATGTCTCGCGGTTTTTCAGAGCTTCAAGTGCAAGTGCAAACGCTGCAAGAGCGTGACGCAGCGGCGCATTCCGGGTATTCGCTTCAAGAGCTTCAAACCGAATGCAAGCCGCATATCGAGCAGATTGTGCACGACGAGATCGGACCCGTCTTGGTCAACTTCGCCTCGAGCGTATCGCAGGGCATAGAAGCGTATCAGAAGGAGACTTTGGTAACGGTGTTCCGCGGTTTGCAACCTGTACTGAAGATGTCGCAGTCCTTGGACAGCCTTCGAGCGCGAGCAGCAATCAGAGATGTTTGACTCCCTACAGCTGAGCATTCATCCCACACGCGATGTGCGCATGCGCATTGTTATCTGGAGTTGAACCGGGCTCGCCGCGCTATGCTCAGTGCGAATGACGATCAGAGGTTTTCTCTACATTGCTCAAACGTTGTTACATACATCACTACACTAGCCTTACAAATCATCTTCTTGCCACTCGCTCTTTTACCCTGATCGCTCTATGTTCCGAAGGGGTGAGCGCGCAGGCATGGCCGGCGGGGCAGCGTTGAGGGACGCCGCAAGCAGCGTAGGTGAGAGCATGCTCGGCGGGCGCTCGGGATACGGTGCCGACATGGTGCGCCGGCGGATGCGCAGCGGACGGATATCCTTCGCATCGCCAACGACGCTAGTCGGCGTCTTGACAGGCGGTTGATAGGGATGAGCAGAAGGGAACTCGTCTTTCGGGATGGTGACGGAGAGAATGGACATAGTGTCAAAGGGAAGGTCGTCGAGGGAGCGGATCTGGAGGGACAGCGGCGATGCGGATGCGGACACCTGGCCGGAGCGGAACTGGTACACCTGGGTCTTGGTGTCCTTCCTGACCATGACAGGGGGAGGCTGGAAGAGGCGCGGCGCCCATGCGTGGCTGGGCGCCTTGGGGTCAAGCGCGAATGGCTGCGTGCGCAGGATCTTTTCGTGGTGCTCGCGCGGCGCAGACGCGGACGAGTATATGCTCGCCGTGTCGAACGAGTTCGCGCGCCGTAGGCGGCGCTCCTTGCGCGGGCGCTGCGATTGTGCCTTGGGCGAGTAAGAAGGTGTGGGCGGGTACGTGGGCTTCGCGGACCGCGGGCTGGGGTTCGTCGCGAACAGAGGATGGTGTGCAGGGAGTGTGCGCAAGCCACTGGTCCTGTAGGACGACGGCTTGGCGGATTTGGGGGGTTGAAGGAATGGGCGCGCTTGGATGTACTGAAGACGCGGCATGTCGGGATGGGAGTAAGTGGAACTGCGGTGGTCGGACTTCTCCCTGATGACGCTCTCGAGGTCTATCGACACCCTCTCCCTGCTGTGCCTGCGGTACTCCTTCTCCATCCTCTTGTTCTGCCGCCTGAGGATGAGCCAGAAGCCAAGCACCAAGACGTTGATAGCGACGACGCTGCCAATGGCAATCGCGAGGATGTACTTGAGGTCCAGACCACCCCCTCCCCTCTTGGCGTGGGTCTGACAGGGGCCAATACGAGTCAGTGCGAGATGATGCGTATGACAGAGGAGAGCGACATACGTGAGTCTCCATCGTCGCTCAAGGATCGGAGCGGTGGCTGATGTCTGAAGAGACAACGGCTCGACGGATGGAATCCATCGCGTGTGGCCAGCCAACGAGTTATATACGGCGCACCCGCTGGCCGCGGCCGGGCCACTGGGCAGGCAGACACAGTACAGTCACGCAATTGCAATCCCAACGCATGCATGCTATGCAATCAGCATAGGTCGGCAGGCGAGATACGCAAGATCATATGGCAACGGGTTGAAGAAGCGGTGTGATCGATCACATGGAGGCCACTATGATAGACCTGCAGGCGACCGAGAAAGTATCTTCAGCGCAGGAGAGCTTTGTGTCATGTGGAATACTTGTGGAATTCGAAGTCGCCGCATGCGTGGACTGAAATCCCGCGAGGTGCTCCAGGGACCAAAGGCGGCCCTGTGGGCTCGCAATGCATGGAGATAGGTTAGAACGAGCACGCGAAGCAACACGCACGCAACACTGGATAACATCAGCAAGCAGATCTACCTGTGCCCATGTGCAGTGGGGAGATATGGGTGCGAAGGGAGCTCGGAGGGCGAGCCGGCATCGCTGGAGAACGTTCCGACAGGCTGCGTGCATGCGTGGGCGACGACTGATGGGCGTCGCGCTCCGGGAGGTGCAGTGTGGTTACTGGAGTGATATGGAGGACAGCGTGGACGATAGCAGAAAAGAGCGGTGCTGGCTCAGCTGGCATGCGCATCGGAGGCTGGGCACCTAGTGACGGCACCGGCGCACCGCGGCCGGTCGAGACGGACTTCCTCGCCCCGGGTTTGTTCATATTCACCGTCAGTTCACCGTCCACCGCCGCGCCCCGCTGCTACTGTTAAGGCCCAACATATGGGAGCCCGGAGGACTCATCACAGCAAGCTGACCGTGACTAGTCTGACGCCACACCTTGCGGAGTCTGCTTCCGCTGCTATAGGACTTGCCTGCAGCCTGCTTGAAATTTCTAATTGCAACCGCTGCTCGTCGGTCATTTCTGGGCCAGCCCTGTCCAGCGACGTCGACTTTGTGGAGAGGCGGAGATCTCGTTTCGTCTTGGCGCTGGAGTGCAACATCGACCGACAGCTGACATGGGAAGAACTATCCGTCTGGCAGTGGTTTATTTAAGCCCGTGTTGACTCCTCCATCCTCACATTATCTTGATCTTGCGGCTCTCTTCAATTGACGCAGGCATGTCTGGCTCCATCGTCTGGTTTATCACCGGCTGCTCGTATGTTCTTTCAATGAGCGTTCTTCATCTGACCAAGTCCTTTGTCCTATCTAGCAGCGGAATTGGACGCGCACTGGCTATCGAGGCACTTGATCGCGGCGACAAAGTCATCGCGAGCTCTCGCTCTCAATCCATGTCGAAACTGGACGTCCTCAAGCAACGCGGTGCCCACATCCTCGAATTGGATGTCGTATCGCCTGAAAGGTTGCTCAGCGATGCTGCGAAGAATGCATGGGGCATACACGGCCATATCGATGTCGTCGTCAATAACGCTGGCAAGGAACTTGCCACTGCGGGGTCACCTGGTCACTGATATGTTGGTCTAGGTTATGCGCTGACAGGAACATTAGAAGAATCCAGGTCTTTCATTTTTGCTGCATATTTTTGAAGTTATTCAATCAACTTTGTCGACAGTTCAGAGGAAGCTCTAGCACAATTCAAGTACGTGGGAATGTTCTGTATCCTTATGCATCCTTTTAAATCGATGCGGACAGCACGAACGTCTTTGGCGGTTTGAATGTAACTCGGGCTATGCTCCCATATTTAAGAGCCCGCAAGAGCGGTACAGTTGTTTGGATCGGCTCTCTCGGTGCATATGTGTGAGCAGTGCTCATTTCTCTCCCTTGCGTGGCTCTGATATGCAATCAATCAACCCAGGCCCGCGATAAATGCTGGTCTCTATGTTGCGTCTAAGGCAGCAATACATTGTGAGTGCAATGATTTCGTAGTAACGCCGAATGGGCGATGATTCCCATCATCCATTTTTTTTTCAGCACTTGGTACAACGCTTCACGCGGAAATCTCGCCACTCGGCCTGCGCAGCATAGTCATCGAGCCAGGATACATCCGCACGTCACTATTGTCTAAGGGCCACACTATCTCAAGCGTCGCTTGCATCGATGACTATGTTCCTATCGCCCGGCCTATGAAAGAAGTACTCAAAGGTATGCCTTCTGTCTTCTGCTGACTACGATAGACTGAAGACCGTGCACTACCCAGCGGTCGACGGGGAACAACCCGGAGACCCGGCCAAGGTGGCGAGAATCATTGTGGATGCGGTGAAAGGAGAAAGTTGGGCCAAGGGTACGGATGTACCAACGGTCCTTCAGCTCGGGAGAGACTCGGTTGAAACTGTCAGGAAGATAAGCCGGGATACTCTGCAGCGTCTTGATCAGTGGGAAGACGTGTTCTCGTCCACCAATTTTCTTGCATGACCTCCGGGTCCGACTCGATTTACTTACGAGTACTACGCCATTGGACTCGCTGGTTGCAGTTATAAAGATACCTGCAGCAAGGGTTCTGTTTGAAGTTCAGCGTCGTGCAGCGTCTCAAAAAAGCTCGCGAAAGAACGGCGAACTTGGTTACGGAGTCGGGTTTCCGGCGGCCGCGCGAGACGAGGGCACAGCCGCAGCAGCAAAGACAAAAGCCGCCTCTGTGAGGACGCCACCGAGGCAACACTGTTCGAGACATTTAGCATGTATAGGACCGCTCAATTCCTAGCCGTGTCGTGACAGAACTGTGGATCTCCTCCGTCGCATGATCACTGCCTCATTCTTGCGCTCACCCGTTCGCCCGCCCGCTGGCACGCTTTTACCACCTCTTTGGAACCACCCCAACGTGCGAATCGTGCATCAGAATAACGCCAATGCCAGGTGCGCGATGGCGCAGGGCGGTGACTGCGTGGGGAACATCGCGCCCGTGACCGGGGTCGGCTCTTCACGTGACCAAATTAGCGTGGTCGCGTCCGAAACATGCGCGAGAGAAAGGTCTGTAGTATTTGCGGTCGCTGTGAAAGTTTTCGACGTGGGCCAGAATTCTGCGCATGATTTGGCACGCGATGACACAACAAGCGAAACAAAACACGCACGACGTTGCGGGGGCATCTGCATTCAGCAGCAGCAATTTCAGCTGTGCGTCGATCCAAAAATCCCACTCCGGAGACGAGGGGTCGACGGGATGATGCTGTTTTTTTTTGTCGAAGCACGCAGCGAATGAGGACGTGGAGGAAAGGTGCGTGGACAGCGTCGGCGATGTTGCATCGTTTGCTGATGCCCCGCCGGCCGTCACGTCGCTGTCGAACGCAGAGGTGTAGAATGCACGAAGGACTTGATACTCAACAAGAGGATCGGCAGATGGGCGAGTCTTCTATGGTGGATTGCCGGATAATGTCACATATATTGGCAGCACCGCCTGCCTCCGCACACCCCGTCGCCACAGCACCAGCCGCCGCGTGGCCGGATAGCTCATAATCGCTCTCGCCCATCCAACTCAACCCAGCGAGATGCGCGCCCGAGATATTCATTATGCGCGCCCGCTCGCAATGCTGAAGCGCTGAAAGCTCACGGAGCCCCAGGGGACGCGGCTGCGCCTGCATATGCAATGAGAGTAAAATAAAATGGAATGTTGGGGGTCTGCGGTAGCCTGCGTACTTTAGTAGAAGAGCGTAAAACGAAAGACCGAGTTGATGCGTTGACTTGATGGGATCTTGCTGCTGATATAGAGATATAAGAAGCGACGGGGCGGGCGGCGTGGGCGACCGCACCAGAGATGCGGCCTGTGAGCACTGGCAAATAATGATTTGGAAGAAAAAAACAAAAACAAGAAAAAACAGAGTCTGTACTCAACGACCCGGCCCGTAGCAGACGAACGAAATGGGCTGGGTCTGCGTTGATGTCACTGCGCGCTTGACGACACCCGACATTAGTCTCCGTGGCTGACCTGGGCACATAAGTTGGTCGTTCTAACCCGACATATGTACGCATCGTCGTCGGTGCCGGGATATATGAATAGCCTTTCGAAAGGCGGTCGATATCAACAACATGTTGCATCTGTGATATCGGGAACTTACAGGTGCGCAGCGCTCCGAGACCGAGCGAAGTCGAGCCGATATACCTGCAGATGGAAGGGTGCACGCTGGAGAACATATACTTACGCTATGAAGACGCCAGAGTGTCAGAAGAGGGAAAAGGGCTGACTGTGACGGCACACGTACGTATGTGAGGGTCTGCTGCCTCAGTGTATCTGCGCCAGTATGATAGCGAGCGCGGCTTGAACGGACCGTAGCAAATGGCCCAGAGCCCGCTCTTGAGCTCAAGCATGCCCTTGTGGAGCGATTTGGAGGGGAGGGGAATGGGATGGCAATGCGGACTTTGCCACTGGTGTGCCCAGCGCGAGTGGGCAATATGGCAGGCGTTGCTTGCGCCCGGCTTGCTAGGTAGAGGATCTGGGCGAGGTGGAGCGGCGGGATCGACGACAGGACTGAGCTTCCGGTTCGTCGCGCGCAGGCAGCAGGCGCACGATGTCGCGTTCGAGCCGAAAGTTGAATAGCTGGCATGCAGACTCGGAGTGGTATCAGCAAAACGACCGGTGAAGCAACGCGTGGCAGTGTTGGGCGCCCGCTTAGATAACGTTGTCGGGCGGACGGCGGCGGCATCAGAGTCCGAGGGAGTTTTTCTGCAATCCTGCTCTCACTCTAGAGGCGTTCACGCCAACCCCCATCTCATCCTGGACCAAAAGTACCCGATAGCCTAGACTTGTAACGACTGTATCTGCTTCATCGCCCATCGCCCCACCATAGACTTCTATCAGCCATCTGTAATCTTCCAGGACAACCCTCCCGCCATGTCTCCAGTCGCCCTCAGTGAACTCAGCCCTTCCCTTTACTCGCCTCTATTCGAGGCCCTCAGAACAGCCCCCACAGCTCCAGGTGCGAGATCTCTTCTGGTCATGGAGAATGCTCTAATATCAGCGTTTTTAAAAGATGCAAAAGCCGCCGCCGATAAACTCGCCCGCGAAGTGGCGAAAAATGGCTTCCACACCATCGAGTGCGTATCCAGCCCTCTCAGATGTAGCGTCTCTGAAAATCGCATCTCCCTCAGGGATGGCGAAGTACTTTCAACCCTTCACAGATTCCTCGCCAACAAGAAATCTGGCTACGAGCGCGAATCGGCCGGCATAGCCTTCCAATCCCTCGCGTCTGTGCTTGGTCCACCCAGCGGCCCACTACTCCTCCCATCGCTTCCGATTCTCTTCGACCTCTACATGGACAAGGGCGAGGTCGTCCGCCAAGCAGTTGCCGGAGCTGCCAAGGCCATCCTCAAACTCTTCCCGCCGGAGTCCGTTCGGGTCGTATTCCGGGTCCTAGAAGATATCGTCGAGAACGGCAAATGGCGCACTAAAGTCGGTGCACTGGATGCAATCAGAGGCTTCGTCAGCGGTGCGCAGGAAGCAGTTGCCAACGAGCTGGCCACAACCCTGCCGAGGGTTGTCGGAGCCATGCACGATACGAAGGCGGAGGTACAAGATCTCGTTTTCCAATCTTGCGAATATGCTCTAAACCCTTGGACACAGGTATCCTCCGCAGCCATCAAATGCGCCACCGCCCTTTGTACAACCCTCGCCAATGCGGATATCGCTCCCCATATTCCGATCCTCGTTAAGTGCATGTCTGACCCTACTTCCGTCACGGCATGCATCAAATCTCTGTCCAACACCACTTTTGTCGCTGAGGTCACTGCGCCCGCCCTTGCCGTTCTTGTCCCCCTCCTCACTCGCGCCTTGAACGACCGGAGTATGGATACACAGCGGAGAACCGTAGTGGTCATAGAAAATCTTGTCAAGCTCGTCCGCGATCCAACAGTTGCCGCCACGTACCTCAGTCCCCTTGTCGACGGTGTCGAAAAGATCGCGAAGGGTGCTGCATTCCCTGAGGTACCGAAGAGCGTCTTGCCGTTCCAATGATTCACGTCTAACATAGTTTTAGGTCCGTGCGTTTGCAGAGGGCGCGTTGGAGGTTCTGAAGAAGTCTGGTGCAACATCAGCTGGTCCCCCTCCGTCTAGCCGGGACCTCGGAGCCGAAACTGACGCTACTCGCGCTGCCATCGTTACTTTGCTGCCTCAAGATCAACTAAGGACGGACTCTGCGCCTGTTCAGGGGCAATCGTTCTTTTCGCAAACAATCGACTTCGAATCATCTTTGGTGGCAGATTTAGTCTTCGCACGGAAGTTCACTGACGTGGCTGCTTGGAACCGCTCCGTTGGCGTCTATACCGGGCCTTGGTTGTCGGGTGGTGATGGTGCGTTCTTCGCGGAGACTGTACGCGAGCACTTCCATGCCATCGAGAAGGTAAGAATGACACCCATGCTATCGCGATCGCTACTAATTTGTCATTTTCAAGGCCAAGTACGCGCCTACACAGAACGGGGACTCCGAGGAGGGCGAACTGCTCTGTGATACCGTGTTCTCATTGGCATATGGCGCTCTCCTCCTGCTATCTCACACACATATGAAACTTTATCGTGGTCGTCGGTACGGTATCCTGGGAACGAACGGATCCGGGAAGTCGACGCTGATGCGTCAGCTCCGCGATGGCAAAGTGGAGAACTTCCCACCCCAGGACCAGCTGCGCTGCTTGATGGTCGAACACTCGCTCCAAGGAGAGGACACCTCCTTGTCAGTCATCGACTTCGTGGCGGCAGGTGCGTCAATCTGTATCGCCTCCCTTCCAGGTCGCATAGTGATATTGCCAATACAACAGATAAAGCTTTGTCGCACATATCACGCGCCAAGATTCGGGACCAGCTCCTTGAAGTTGGCTTTGACGATGATCGACAGGCCGAAGTTGTCGGCGGTCTGTCCGGCGGCTGGAAGATGAAGCTCGAACTCGCTAGGGCCATGCTGTACAATGCCGATCTCCTCCTTCTAGATGAGGTTTGTCGCCTCCTGCGTTCTGGAGGTTGCTTACTGACGGCGTAATGACGTGCAGCCTACTAATCACGTAAGTCGCTGAACACGCGCCAATCATGGATCATGAATCCTCCTCTTACACGCATTTGAGACAGTTGGACCGGGCTTCTGTAGCGTGGCTGGAGCGATACTTGATCGCGCACAAAAATGTGACCTGCTTAATTGTCAGTCACGATTCTGGGTCAGTAATATACTTCCTCCCAGGATGTCCTCCGTGTACTAATCTGCCTCAAGCTTCCTAGACAATGTAACGACAGATATCATACATTACGAGAACAAGAAGGTGAACTAGCGTCTTAAAGATGGCGCCGCCTTCCTCGCTGACTTCCGCCGTACTAGCTTGTGTATTATCGTGGAAACTTATCCCACTTTGTCGAGGGGCACCCCGAGGCGAAGTCCTATTATACCCTAGCTGCCACATCAGTCAAGTTCGCCTTTCCTCCCCCGGGCTCCCTCATGGGCGTTAGAAGCAACACCCGCGCCATTTTGAAGATGACGAATTGTACCTTCACGTATCCGGGCAAGTCGACGCCTAGCCTTATTGATGTTAGCTGCGCACTATCATTGTCGAGGTAAGCATCTTGGCCGCCACCATGTTCGTTGAGATCGCGCTAACCTTCACTGGAATAGCCGTGTCGGAATACTCGGTCCAAACGGTGCCGGGAAGTCGACGTTGATTAAGCTCTTGACTGTATGTAATTTGGCAGGAGAACGAAGTCATGTTCTGACTCAATCCGCAGGGCGAAACGGAGCCGCAGGTGGGAACTGTGTACAAGCACCCATCGTTGCGGATCGGATATGTCTCCCAACACGCGACGCACCATATCGGTGAGCCCACAAGTGATGTCATAGCCAAATTCTGTCTCATCGTCGATCTGCTCCAGAGCATCACTTAGAGAAGACCCCAATTCAGTATATTCAATGGCGGTTTCAAGACGGCCACGATCGTAAGTATCTCTCAACGTGTTGAGGATCCTCGCTGATCGCAATTGCAGGCGAGGTCCTCGAAAAGGCAACTCGTATTTTGACTGATGAGGAGAAGGCGCAAATGGAGACAGAGTTTGTTGGCAAGAACGGTCAGCACCGGAAGTTGGAGGTTTGTCGCTTACTGTTCAACCGCCCTTAGCGCGCTGACGTTGTGTCTGTGGGGTAGATGATTATGGGCCGTCAAAAGCTTAAAAAATCCTTCCAATACGAAGTCAAATGGCGTGGCTTTGATCACAAGTTCAACACATGGGTCCCACGCGATGAGCTCATTTCGAAGGGGTTCACGAAGATCATATCTCAGTTCGACGATCTTGAAGCCTCTCGTGAAGGCGCCGGACAGCGGGATACCTCCGCGCACATTGTCCGAAAGCATCTTGAAGACATCGGTCTTGACGGGGATATTGCTCAGTACAATGAAATAGCTGGCCTCTCCGGCGGTTAGTAAACGATCGGATGTGATATACGGAATGCCGGCTGACAGGCCTCATCTCGATCTTCAGGTCAGAAGATTAAGCTTGTCATCGCCGCATGCCTCTGGAACAATCCCCAGGTACCTTTTAACATTTACACGCTAGCCGCGCAGATTTGACGGGCGCGAAGATCTGTGTTCTAGATGAGCCGAGCAATTTCTTGGACCGAGAAGCACTCGGCGGATTAGCCGTTGCTATCCGCGATTGGGCCGGTGCAGTGGTGCGTTTTCCTGTGCTCGCAGCTCGCGACCAGTAACCGATGGGCTTACAGGTTATCATATCTCACAACGAAGAGTTTGTGCACGCTCTTTGTATGTACCATGATTTTATATTCACTGGCTAGCATTATGCTGATTATCACGTCAGGCCCAGAGATATGGAACGTCGCGGCAGGCAAAATGACCCATCAAGGTAAGGTGGCTGTCGTCGAGGACGCCTTCGCCGTGAAATCGCCCAAAGGCAGCGGCGCCAACACGCCTGCCCGCTCGCGGGTGCAGAGCCCGGCTGTATCCGCTGCTGCCACTCCAGCAGGCAGCGGTGCGGAGGACAAGGGATCTCCCGGGGCGCCTGTGGTGAGGAAGAAGAAGCTCACGAGAAATCAGATGAAGGCTCAGGAGGAACGCCGGCGGCTGCGCAAGTCGAATTGGCTCACGTATGGTGGACCCAAACCCGAGGACACCGATGATGAGTAGACACTGACAAGTCTTCTCACCGAGCGTATCATCATGTTTTCGGCACGTCTTGTCCTCATGGCAGTAGTTTGTTTTCGAATTTATGGTATCTTGAGTCGTACTAGACAAAATGTTCGCAACATCCTCGGAACAGTCAGCTACGTGCGTGCGTTATGGTGTAGAATCCACGTTGCGATGTCGTTACTGAGGTGCTGAAGCAACGTGGATCTGTCGCGAGGCGTAAATAGATCTGTTGCACCGCAGTATGAACAGGGGTTCCTGCCTCGCAGCGCACACGAGGAGGCTCTGCCCCACGGCGCGGGATCAGCTGTCCACATTCTGCAAAACAGACATCCGGGGCGATTATTTAACTGTCGAGTGTGTTATTGCGCGGCTGGTTTGGGGAACAAAGTTTCGTAGCAAATGGCTTCCAAAAAAGGGAAGTAAGTTGAGAAAGAGGCGCGCGGGCGCGTTGTGCCAGCGCGGAGCCTGACCGTCTTGAGGCTCACAATCACCCAGCTTCGTCGCCAGTCACAGTCATTGCGGTCTCAGCGTGCAGAACATCTTAGCGTTGGGCGCGGCCGCAATGCGGTATCGTCTCTGCATCCCAGGCGACTCACGCCTGGCAGGGTCTGTTTTCTTCCTTAAGTATTATCAAGGCTTCAATTTCTGGCGTGGCAGCAGTCTCTTCTTCCGCCGATTATCCTGATGCCGTGCAACATGCTCTGTTTGTTTTATATTGTAACTTCTTTGGCAACGCTTCTTCCGCTTGTCAAAGGCCACGGATTTGTCCATTTCGTGTCCAGCAATGGACAGAACTACACAGGATGGAACCCTTTCTTGGACCCGTTAGCAGAATTTACTCTTTCTCGGGCTACATCTCAGCTGATGCATATATTCAGCTACGCAGATCCCGTTCCTTCCAGGGTCATCCGAAAGATACCGAGTGATGGTCCAGGTACGACCATCCTATCGATGCTCGGAGCCAATTTGTTCATTTCGCGTTCAGTATCCGACGTCTCTAATCCCGATATCGCCTGCAATGAAGGAGGAGAGACGGGGACATCCTCACTTGCGTCTGCCTCCGCAGGAGCGCCAGTGACGTTCCAGTGGACATATGTGGGTTATCTGTCCCGACTGTTCCTTCGCGGACGTGTTGTCCTAATTTGTTGTCACAGTGGCCATCCGGTACCGCGCTCCTGTGATCACAACTTCTGGAGAGGCTCATTACTCTGCAGATCACCTTGGGCCCGTGTCTACGTATATGGCCTCATGCGACGGCGATTGCTCCGCGTTCAGCGCTCCTGGCGCAAAGTGGTTCAAGCTGGATGCCGAGGGCTACGACAATGGAGAGTTTGCTTCACAGAAGTTGATGGCGAGTAAGTTCCAGCCGATAATGAGCACCCCACTCCCCGTTCTCATGACGAATGGAGATAACTTCCAATGGACGTCGACCATTCCCGCCACCCTGGCACCTGGGCAATACGTGAGTCGCATGATGTACATCCCACTTCCATGTGTTCTGAGGGCGTGAATCTCCCGCATTTAGCTCATCCGCCATGAGATGTGATTCTCTCTCCCCATCCAACTTCGCCTGCCACTGACGATGTCCGTAGTATCGCCCTGCACTCTACCGGTGATCCCCAGTACTACCCCAGCTGCACGTTCGTCTCCATTTTCCGGCGCCTTTGGCAGTTTCACTGACCTTCTGATGCAGACAGGTGAATGTCACCGGCGGCGGCTCAGGCGTACCGTCGGACGCGTCATTGGTTTCCATCCCGGGGCTGTATGACGGCGTCCAGTGGCCTGATATTTACAACAACTTCCAAGGTTTGACCCTTCCGGGCCCGCCTGTCGTCCAATTGAGCGACGGCTCCACGAACGACCCGGGGACCGCCTCGGCCCCACCTTCAAGTTCGAGCGCCTTCACCTCGAGCATAGGCTTGCCATACTCTGCATCACAAACGACGGTCTCTTCTGTCACGCCTCCGACCACGACGTTGGCTGCTTCTTCTGCCACGGCTCCGACCGCGACGTCGTCGCCGACTTCGAGTTCGGGCCAATGCACTCTATCACGTAAACAACGCTCCTTCGACAAGCGCCATGAAGTGATCGGACGCACGCACCATTAGCGAGATGATACATACCCGTATGTCCCTTAATCGCATCCCGTACAACGGTTAACTTTGAACTCTGATAGCGGCTCGGATGATCCCACGGGACCTGGATACCTAATTTTATGGAGCGTTGTGTTTCTGTCGTCGCCGCCTTGAAATGATGATCTTCATTTATTCTCGTATCTACTTAAAAACTGCACAATACACAATACACCAGGCTGCCTTTTGTCGTGTCATGGCTTCCTCCATAAGATGTCAACGTCTCGGAGGCCTCAGATGCCCACGTGTTGACCCATCTATTACAACGCTCCGACTTGTGTACGGAGTCCGGTACTAATGACACTAATCTGATGACCGACGACAAACAATATGTTCGAAAGAAGAGATCATTGAGATCCTAGCAAGGCAAGTCGGGCATTTTGGCGGCATCCTCGTGCCCGCCTGATGACGCACCCTTGCATCGTGCTGGGACAGCACCGGACGTATCCAAAGCACGTTGTGATAGTATTACTACATCGCATGTCCGGTCCAGCGCAAGAGAGTCCACGCATAGGGTGTATCAAGAAACCGACGAGTATAGTAGAGTTCGGTAGTAGTGAAAGGCTATTCAAGAAGAGATTAAACGGCATCATGAAGTTACATACGTACATAGGCTAAGAGTAAGTATAAAGTAAGCCCAAGCTGGTGACGGAACGCTGATAGATATTGTGGTGTCAGTATCCGAGGAATGATGACTTGGGATTAAAGTGGGGAAAGGGTATCATAATTACGCGTGGTATTCGAATAGATGAGGCAGGAAGCCAGTCTGGCGGCTCTGCCTCCGGCGCACTTGGCGCCTGAGATGACCGGGAGAAATAGCGATGATCAGTAACGCCCACCGTACATCTGCCTGGCCCGAGGGTCCATCATAGGCGGCGACGGGGAAGTACCGGCGCGAATGCCGTAGCCTGGGGGCGGCGAACGAGACGAGTAGGAAGATCCCGAAGGACCGGTCGTAGTAGTCGGGCTGAGTACAGACGGGCTGCCTCGATACCCGCTAGCAGATGGGGAAGGCGCAGGAACCGGCACTGCGGGCACGGTCTGCGAGATCGATGACGTGTTTCCGCTTGGTGCGCCCGCCTGGCGACTGCCTTGTTTCATCGATTGGCGTTTGTTTTGGAACCTGTGCAATTCAGACACATTATCTCAATCAGCGAAATACAATAAAGGCGAACGGAGGACGGGCTCGCACCAGATCTGAACGCTACGCGCTGACATGTCCAATTCCTTCGCCAAGGCTGCGCGCTCCTCCGTGGACGGGAATGCGGTACGCTGGAAGGTGTTGTTCAATGCTTCCAGCTGACGTGCGTCGGCACGCTTGCGCTTCTTCTTGATCATGGGCTCATTCGGGTCCCCCGAGGGCTCATAGTCAACCGGTGACATGATAGGCGCAGCTCGCGCGTAGGGCAGCTGAGCGCTACCCCGGACGGGCATCGACCTTTCAACCGACGCATGGCCCATCATCGTCGGATGCTGCGGGTATTGATTGCCCATGACGGGAACGTTGGTCGAGACGACGCCGCGCTGCGGGGCGGGAGTACCGGAGTAGCCGACCGGCATGGTCTGGTACTGCTGGGGATATGTGGCATGGGGATACGTCGCATGCGGAGAGCGGACGTCGCTGGCAGACATCATTTGGGCGTCGACGACCTGGGACGGGGGGTAGTACGGGGCGCCGGCTTGCCAACGTTCGTCGCGTCCGGCTTGCTGGGGCGGGACACTCAAGGGCGGGAGGCGACGGGGTTGGGCGTTCGTCGCCGGAGGTGTGCTGCGGGACGAGTAGTACGGCGTGCCATACCGTGTCTCGTGCACCTGCTGGTAGCCAGGGTAACCCGCCTGCTGGGGGTGCTGCTGCACGGGCGCCGCAGAGTCTGGAACAAGACGCAACGATTTCAGACAAGAGCGCGCGGCAGAACAAGAGCGGGACCCACATGTGTTGCCATACTGCGCATTGTAGTTGGAGGCCTCGTAAGGCGTCTGAGATGGGCGCGAATGCTGGTAGTGGGCACCGTATGTCCCTGATACTGTTGATGTGTTCAGATTTGAGTCGTAAACGGTTGAAGCGACATTAATTGACAAACCTGCCGGGTCAGAAGTCGGAAAAGCTTCGGTGAGCGGTGGCAAGATAATGCGCCTACCCTGTGCTGTTAATGACGAACCGGCATGAGGATCCGCTGTCGGAGGACTCCTCCTCTGTACTCTTCCATAAGTATCGTAATAAAAGTCCTTTGTGTTTGACATCGTAGCAATGCGCGCCCAATGAAGAAGAAGAAAAGAAGCAGAGAGTTAATTGAACGAGTGCGCCTGGGCCTATTAAGTAGTCGTGAACACGCGCGCGAGAAAGCTGTGAACGAGGCAATGTATGCTGAGTGAGAGATGAAGTGCGGACTTGATCACCACGCGGCGGATGACTCGGGTGGGCAAGGGTTCGGCGCGCAGAGAGAAGTCAAATGCAGCGCCAGAGCGGGGTTGAACATGCAGGGAACGAGGAGTTGGGGCCGTGTCGAGGCGAGAGGATGGTGGTTGAGTTACGAGGGCAGTAAAGGCTCCGGGGCGCTCGAGCAGGGGACTTCCGTCACCGTGCCATCGGGCTGAGATCGCGAAAGGCGATCAGCTCTCCAAACTATGGGACATTACAAGAAATGAAGAAGTATTGCGTTGGATCTCCGATTTGCACGCGGCATGTTGTTGTACCCAGCCGGTTCCTTGCGACGACTTCCATGCCCCATTCACGGAGCGCGGAGGTCCTCCTGGGTGCAGGCAAGGTGGGCAGTGCAGGGAGGCGGTCGTAAGCCGGACCAGATTATGGAAAGCGGTCGACTGTTGCGGGAGGCTTGCGAGAACCCCCCGCGAGGCAGGTCGATGCCGAAAAGCGCAAGGCCGCTTGGACGCCCAAGACCGGATGTGTCGATCGCGAGCGTCTGCTGGTCCTCGGTTCAGTTTTTCGAGCCAAAACACTAACTTGTTATGGGCATTTGCAAGAGAAGAGCGGCGAAGGAGGCAGAGGAAAACTTCTGGGGCAGACGCGAGGGGGGCGGACAAGAGGCACATCGATGGATGCCGAGGAAAACAATAATGATGGCATTGTCGACACGAGAGACAGACGGCGACTCGCACGACGGCAGGGAGGCGAGGCTGGCTTGCGAGGACAAGCAGGAGGCGGCAGTGACCGACCTCCGGGCAACTGCCTCGTGAATCCCACGTGGGATGCCGTCAGTCGGCGCTGCCCGAGCAGCAGCACCTCAGCCCAGCCGCTCTCTGCCTCTCCACCATGGCTGCCAAAGCCTGGCGTCCGCTCCCCACCCCGCCCGCTGCACCCTCTGCGGGCTACGCTGAGCCTCCCCACAGCCAGGACCTCTATGCCCTCGACATCGACAATCCGTATCATGCCCCCGCCCACCCCTACCCGTCCTCGTTCTCCCCACCCGGCCCGGCTTATCCTGCCTACGACGGACCGCCCACCACATTACGTGGTGGGACGCTCCTCCACAAGGGCTTTTACGATCTCCTCGCAATGATCCCGACTCCCTCGCCATCCAGATTGCTCTGGGGCGCAGCAGATCCCGTTCCAAGCTCCGAGCCTCTTGCTGGTCCCCGATACGAGGATCTGCCCCCCGCCACTCCCCCAACCGTGCGCACGCGAGCTCCTGCACCGCCTGCTCTCTACCCGGCTAGTCCTGTCTCGCCAAAGAAAGGAAGGCGTATCAGCAAGGACATGGTATCCAAGCCCACGGGTTTCATGTGCGTGTTCTCTGTCATACGTACAGCCGTGTCCCTAGTCTACAACTCTTGCAGTCATTTAGTACATGCCTCCGATGCCGATCAAGCCGAGGCACTGCTCACTCGCTGGGGTCCCGATGGTGTTGGAAAGCTAGGTGGTTAGTGGGCGCCGGCCGTGCACCACGCCATCCCTGCCACTCACGTCGTCTTAGATCCCCGTTGGGCACTTCCCATCAAGAATCGTGTCAAGCAGAATGTTCAGGCTCGTGCAATAAACGAGGTCGTCAACGCCTTGGGGCCGTCGCGGAACAGGATCGAGAATGGTCAAGCACCGCTGCGAGTCGTGAACGGTATCAGCGCGTCCTCCTCATCCATCATCACTACAGCAGCCCGTGAAAACGTGCCCATCTCTGCCGTGGACGGCTTGCCAGGCCGTCCGGGAAATTCTACCATCCGCTGGGGCGGTGGTCTCACAGCTCATCCTGAGCAAGACCACGAGGATGATCTAACTAGCGCCACCGCAGTCGAGGACGTTATACCGCCTCCACCGCCGCCCAGGGTCATAAATCCGTCCCTATCCACGTTGGAGAAGGCGGTGTCCGCGAGGATATTCTTCGAAAATCTGTACTTCCCGCTCCTCCGGCAGCCGCCTTCTCGGGAGCAGCGGCGGCTCGCCATGGAGAGAGATATGGCCAGCATGGGTCTGTCACAGTCTAGAAAGAACGAGCTCCGGGATCGTTGGCGCCAGAATGAAACTCATTACCTCCGCGACCAGCGTCGCAAGGTCGACGTCAGTGCCTTCATCAAATTAAAGACAATAGGACACGGTGCGTTCTTTTCTCCGAGCTGTTGACACGCCCCCCCTCGAGCTGCCTCCGTGACAGGAGCGTTCGGTGTTGTTTCTCTCGTCAAGGAAAGATCGACTGGCCAGCTCTTCGCCATGAAGGAGGTGTGTCCTAAGTTCACTGTCACTGCCGATCTCTTGACGGCTGCCCGGCCGCCGTGCTCATGTGGCCGCTATGACAGTTGCGCAAGACGGATATGTTACGTAAGGGACAGGAGGGCCATGTCCGTGCTGAGCGCGACGTTCTCAAATCGGCATCTCTTGTGAGCTCTCCCAGTGGAGCTGAGTGGATTGTTCGCATGCACTACAGTTTCCAGGATCGGGACCATCTCTATCTGGTCCGTATTGTTATCCATCACTCTACGAACCGGCCATGTGAGCTGATTTTTCATTTTGATTTCATTTCGGAAAGGTCCTGGAATACATGGGCGGGGGAGACCTTCTCAACCTCCTGATTGAAAGGGATGTCTTTCCAGAAGATTTTACCCGGTTCTACGTCGCAGAGGTAGGGCCGTTATTGTATCTACCTCTGCGGCGAACTTCTGAGCCGTGTTGTTGCCCCTTCATCATAGATGGTTCTCGCCATAGAATCATGCCATAAACATGGTTTCATCCACCGTGACATTAAGCCCGACGTGAGCTGATTCGCCGTTTTGAGGCCGCCGATAAGCAGGACGGCGCCTGAATTTATTCATGTGTAGAATTTCTTATTTGACCCGGAGGGGCATATCAGGCTGAGCGACTTTGGTCTCGCGTAAGTACCATAATCCCCTTGTCCCCACGCTCAAACGACTCACAATGCCTTCCTTTTCCAAGCACGGATCTTCACTGGGCCCACGACACGTCTTGTTAGTGGCTTCCTACTTCTGGCTTGGGTTCTGTGTTCTTATTCTGATGCCAGACTACGAACAACAACGCCTGCACCTCCTAAGGAAGCATGGGATCGATCTAGAAGACCATTCGCTCGGCGATGGGACCCGGACGAAGCGTATGGATCGCAAGGAGGTTGAGCTGCTGATGGGCGGCGATGGTCAGGGCGGCATCTTCACTTGGAGGGAACGAAATCGGCGAAAGGTCAGTTCTCTCCCTTCCATTCTGCCGACCCGTTTCTCGATGCTCAAAGCTGTCGGTTTGCCTTCGCAGCTAGCATACTCAGTGTACGTCGGGAGTTCCAGATTGGACCGCTCTCGAGCGCTGACTAACATCCCTTAGATGCGGAACGAATTCGTACAGTGAGCCACGAAGCGCTGTGGCGCCGCATACTACAGCTGATCCCTCTGCAATGTTGGTTTAGTGTCGCCGGAAGTGATTCGCGGCCAGGGGTACTCGTACTCGTGCGATTGGTGGAGTCTTGGTGTAATCTTGTTTGAATGCTTGTATGGGTACGTGTCGCCACCGCCACCACACAACGCCGCAACTAACCCGCTGTTTGGCATGGCAGATACCCACCGTTTGTGAGCAACTCGGTGAGTCCTCCGAAGGCTCATCTCGTGACTTTCGCTGACTTCGAACTCGCATGCATGTCATATTACTCTCACCCGTCTGCGGCTTGCCTTTTCCAGCGCCACGTTACGCGGCAGAAGATCTTGAACTGGAAGCAATCGCTGCGATTTCCCTCGCGACCTCGTGTATCCCACGAAGGCGTCGATCTCATGAAGCAACTTCTTTGCGAGCCCGAGGATCGCTTGGGCTCTCAGGCTTCAGCGTCTGTTACGCGACCAAATTCCATGATCGTACAGGCGAGGCGAAGCGGCTTCATCACCCCATCCGGGGGCCTCGGTAGTGTGGACGGTGCTGACCTCATCAAGGTAATGCAGCTGCGGCGTGCTGCACGACCAACACCACTGATAAAGAATTTTCAGGCTCATCCGTTCTTCCGAGGCATTGACTGGGCGAACATCCATAGATACCCAGCGCCTTACCGCCCTGAGTTGCGCAACCCGGAAGATACCCGCCACTTCGATGATGATATTCCGGCAGAGGTATGACGTGCCCTTACACACGGGGCGGACACGCCATTAATTCATCCGCAGCCCCTCGCGCCTGCTAACGGTGCGCCGGCGGACGCCACCCGCGATCCTCTGCTACGCGACAAGGTCCATGGCGCTGAGATTTTGGACGTGCGCAAAGCGCTTGCGTTCGCCGGTTTCACCCACAAGAGCCCGCGCGCGATCAGCTACCTGCGCGCAGACAAGGTGTTCAATCCAGAGCCCGATTCCTACGGGCAGGACGACGACGAGGCCGATCGCGGCCGCTCAACGCTTCGCGTCTCTCAGGAGGTCGGCAAGGGGCGCGCCATCTCGATGTGATCTCGATCAGTTTCGTTTCGACCCGTTACGCCTCCCGATGATGATTCATGACGACCACTATACCACGTATGTCAGGTGCGGTCTATCTTATTTTTACTATTGTTGCGCGAATACTCGAGGGCGTACTTTCCCCCCTGATATTGTGTTTCTCTCTAACCAAACTCGCCGTGTATATGTTGTCCAATGTACGAACTTATCTGTGCAGACGCCGCCTTTCTTGCCGAAAGCGGGCGCCTTCCTGCGGATGTAGAGGCGTGTTGTGGCGAAGTGGCAGTGCGCGCTACGGCTGCATAGCTGCATCGCACGGTGAGATGGCGGCGCAGTCGCCCGCGAGTGCGCTGCGAGGCTGCCTCGTTGCGGGCTGTTTCATACCCAGCAATTTCAAACCGTTGCAACGAGGAGCTTGGAGATGCAGCGATCAGCGCAACAGGCCAATTGCACGGTGAGAAATCATTTCCCTTTCTCGCTAGTGGACCGCGACAGGTAACTAAGAGATCATCGGCTGCGCAGCTAACTTGTCAAGCTGGTGAACTGCGTAGTCTGCGATGTCCGCGCGTAAATGATCAGACACATGAAGGACCCGCAAAGTGGGGCATGTCTGACACTTCTCCCATGGTGAGCCGCCCTGCCGGTGGGAGGGATTCTTGACATCGCGCGTTGCAGATGCATCAACACGCCTTCACCCCATCCTGCCTGAGGCGGGTAAGCAAGCGTTCGGTCGTTGGTAGAGCAAAGGCTAATGCTCACGAGGCGCGTGGATCGCGCGGACTGCTGCGCAGAATCGCGGACCGGCTTCGTGTGGCAGCGACAAAAGTCGCCCAAGGCAGTGTGCGGCACTTGCTTAGTGCGCAGTTCAAGCAACTGCACATCTATCGAGGACGAGCGTCTTGGGATGCTGGCAAAGCTGCCAGCATTGTCTCCCGATCTTGCAATAGCTCAGCTATGCCGGAGCTCCGGGAAGCGAACAAAATGACAGTATCAGGGCGCGGCGCGAGTGGCAGGGTCTCGACATCGGTGAGGCGGGGTGTGTCGAAGAACCGCCGTTTTTACCTCATAGCAGGTCTGGACTTTTGTATGATGAGCATGTGCAGTCGTCATTGAGGGATATATATGCTCGGATTTGGCGTCGTGAGCACTTAAAAATGAAAAGATACTTGAGATAGGGTTAGATCTCCCGATGAACCACAGAACTGGGTTAGGCTTTCCGAATCTTTCGTCCTCAGGCAACCATCTGACGCCCGGACCCGCCCGTCCATTATTGTCGCATCCAGGAGCCCGAGTACTGTTGCCGGCCAACTCTGCACGGAGCTGACGACGCGTCTGCACTCATGCTTTCCCCACGGAGACCCAGTTATGACCCCGTACAACTGGAATCCCCTCCCGACGACAAAAACCCGTCGGCGCCTGGACATGACCGAGACTTTGACGACTACGAGAGAGCCGCCTCTCTCTCCTACTCGTCGCATGCTCCCATCAACTCCGGGACGCAGCCGTGGACCACTTATCCACCTTCCGGCGCGTACAATCAAGCAGGAAAAGGTGTAACTTTTCCTCTTCCAGACAGTGAACAGGACAGCGGACGCGCAGGCCAGCGCCCTCATGCCAGCCCATACACACACAACCAGCCAGGCTCTGGACGTGGGTCCAGCTGGGACATTCTATCGGGCGTCAGGAAATTTGAGGAGAGCTATGATCAGTTCGACTCAAGGCATGCAACTCAGGACCATCTCGTATTTGCCGACGGAGACCTGCCGAAGACCAAGGTGAGTCGTGGACCTTCGTTGACTCGGTCTCTTTGCTCAGCTTCGACTCAGATTTCGCGCATATACAACTATCTGTTGAATGTATCTATCGTGACACGATGGATGTTATTCATTGTTCCAGTATTGGCCATTATATGGATTCCTGGCATCATCGGGCTGACTTCCGGCCGCCATGCAGAGGTCAGTCGCCACGTTCAGTTGTCTCTTTACTAGCTTCATCGTTGTTTAGATCTGGGGGGTGCGTTTGGTATGGTGGAGTGTATGGCTCAGTGTCGCTTGGGGCGGTGCGTTTCCTCCAGCACGCCAGTACCTGCCACATCTCATCTCTCTTGGTTCTTAGGCTGGTGGGGATGCCTCGCTGCGTCGTGGGTACCTGTCAGCATGCGATGTGAACGAGCGCTTAATTTTACACTAGAATGATGCTGCCTCGCATTATACGGGCCACAGTAGGCATTGTAGCGGTGGGAACGCGACGCTATATCGAATGGCTCGAGGCGCTGCACCGGTACGTGATTTTCACGCACTGGTGTGACACATATTCATCTCTAACGCGCCCATATGCAGATATTTTGCGCTGACCGGGTGGACCTTAATAATTTGGATCGCGTGGAATCCATTGATTGATACCAGGCAAGACAAGAACGCCAGTGAGAACAGCGTCAAAATAGTCGACCTGATTGGGAAATTGCTGTTCGGCTTCTTGCTTTGCGCCGCTGTCCTGCTCTTCGAGAAAATTTCGATTCAATGGATTGCTGGGAAATTTCATGAGAGGTCATACTCCGGTACGTCGCGGCGTGGCAGCCCTCTTCGCTTCCATACTCACCCGAATTGCCGCGCAGAGCGCATTGCCGATCAGAAGTTCGCGGTGAAGACTCTGACGACACTCTATCGGCACTCCAGTGAGATGCCCGGCCGCTCTGACACGCTCCACGATACGCGGGCAGCCAAACGGGCGACGCGAAGTCCGCGTCAGTTTGTGAAGCAAGCACTTAGGGGTGTCCGCTTTGCTGCCACGACCACTACGACGGCGCTGGGCAATGTGGCTTCGGAAATTACGGGAAGGTCGGAAGCACCGATGTCTCGCCTCTTTCTTCACGCTGATGCTGTTGCCACGATCTAGCTCTGTCCTACAGCCCAACTCCCCTCAGGCAATGGTCCAGACAGCTCTAGAGTCCGCCAACAAGACGAGACTGGTAGGCGCCAAGTGCCAAGCTTTGTGGCTGCCAGACTGACCTCGTCTGCAGCTCGCCCGTCGTCTGTTCTACTCTTTCCGCAAGCCCGGAAAGGAACATCTGACCGTCGACGATATTTCACGCTTCTTTCCCGCGGGAGATGACGCTGAGGCTGCCTTCGCCATTCTGGACAAGGATGGAAACGGCGACCTTACCCTCGAGGAAACCGAGCAAGCATGCCTGTAAGTGCTCCACCAAACTCACTCCACCTTGTGCTAACGGTAGGCTAGGGACTTTCACCGGGAGCAGTTGTCCATTGAGCACTCGATGCAAGATCTGGACAGTGCAGTCGGTCGTCTAGACAACATACTGATGAGCGTTTATGTCATCGTCGCGGTATTAATTATGGCGGTCACATTGGTGCGCCTCTGCTGGAAAAACCCACAATGCGCTACTCATTAACTGAACTTCTGATCGTCTATAGGAAGCCCAACTAGCCTCTTTGATCACAGGAGCCGGCACGCTTATTCTCGGCCTTAGTTGGCTCATTGGTGGCAGCCTATCGGACGTCTTGAACAGTATCATTTTTCTCTTCATTCGACACCCCTTCGACGTCGGTGACCGGATAGACTTGGGCAAAGATAACGGCGGCACCTACACGGTGAAAGAGATCAGGCTGCTCAGTTCAATCTTTTTAGACGGCCAAGGCACTTTGGTGCAGGCACCGAACACCGTTTTAAACGGTCTGGTGAGTGAAGACAGTACTGCATGCAATCGTTGACGCTGATGGAGTGGGTCGCGCAGTTCATCAAGAACATTCGACGAAGCCCTCAGGTGCGCACTCTCGTCGGTACACCACAACACAACACTCGTGAACAAGAGGACTTTCCAACAGATGTCCGAGCCCTTCACGTTCGACGTTTCCTATGGAACAACCTTTGAACAAATTGAGCATCTAAGAAGCCTTATGCTGGCGTTCGTCGGCAGAGAGAGCCGAGACTATCAGCCGCTATTTGACGTGGCGGTTGTGGGTGCGTTCGACTTAATAACACCAGTTGCTTTGCGGGCCGAAACTGATGTGTATTCTCAGACATCCCGGATCAGGAGAAAATGACCCTCAAGGCGGATATTATGTACAAGAGCAACTGGCAGCAGGGCGCAATCAAAGGTAAGTACGGCCCGCCGTCGTCATTGCAAATATATCCAGATATGTAGCCGAACTGACTGCGTGTTTCAGCGAAACGACGCAACAAGTGGCTTTGCGCCCTTAAGATGTACCTGGCTGAGGCGAAGGTGTATGGTCCGGGTGGAAACCCTGACGCCGCACCGGCACCGAAACGCTACACATTAGTGCCCTGGGAACAGGTCAAAGCTGAGGAACCCAACCCGGCGCTGCCAATGCCTAGCGCTGAACCAGCTATGCCCGCTGGCGGTTGGAACCTTGCATCAGACAAGCGTGCGTGTGCTTCGCACAAGCACCCAACACGTTCCTGACATCTTGCAATTAGTGCCTACTTCAGAGGACATCTTTGGGGAGTCTTCTGAGGTACGTGCCTCGCTGTGGCGTTGAGTACGCTAACTGCGCTAACATCTCAACGAATTCACAGCTACGTATGGAATCCCCCCAGCAAATGGCTGGCGATGTCGGGGCGGGGGCGCGACATCGGATGCCGTCGGCCTCACTGATCGCGCCGCCTGCACAACCTTCAGCGGAAGAAATCGAGATGTCGCCGAGAATCTGATGCCATTTTAAGGTGCCAGCCTGGTGGACTGGAGGCTACGCTAATATTAAATATATTTCACGCCGGTCGTAATATTTACATGTAGTTGACGCTAGCGACAGTACTTGATTTTACCATATAAGAAGGCATGAGCCGTACCCGCGAGTAGGGCCGTAGGGCCGCAGGGCCGCAGGGCCGCATGCACTATTGCGCAAAAAATGCATATCAGCGGCGTAGTACATTATGCGCGAAAATTTTAGACGTTCCAGCCACCAGACTGCGGCTGAGGGCTCGCCCATCCTGGGTTCTGAGGCGTACCCGACCAGCCACCAGCTGCACCTGCGCCTGCACCTGCACCTGCCGCCCCGCCCGTAGGACTACCCCACGCTGCCGTAGCGCCGCCCCACGCAGTCGTCCCACCACCTGCTGAGCCCGGGCTGCCACTCCACGCAGCCGTTGCACCGCCGGCAGCCGGTCCCCACGTTGAGCCTGATCCGCTCGCACCTGGCCAACCGCCGGTCGGCTGGGCGCCCCAAGATGTGTTAGCAGTCGCAGCGCCGTTAGTTTGGGCGGCAAGCTGGTCGCCGCCGCCGGAGAATCCGTCAGCGTCTGGCGGCTGCGTCTTCAGCCCAAGAATCAAATTCGCCAATTTCGTCTGCAGCTCGGCAAGGCCCTGGAATGTCGACGGAGGTGAAATTGCGATGGCAATTACAAGAAGCCTAGCAGGCGTACCTTTTGCACGACCTCTTGCGGTCCGAGGCTACCATCGGTCTCCACTTCAAAGTAGAATTTGTTGGGCTTTGCGTTGTAATCAAACGGCTCGTCGTCCCGAGGCGCCTCCTCCTCCTCCGCGTTCGTGCTGAGAGGCCATTCCTTCTTGATATCCGTCTCATACCAGTAGGTTGTGTGCCGAAGGCGGTTGTGCGGATCGTATTCAAAGGAAACGGCTGAACAGGGCGACCACTTTGCGTGCTCTTTCGAAATGCCCTGCGTACCGGGAGTTGGTAATGACGCATGTCAGTGGAGGAGACAGAGCTCACCTTCTTGGCTATGCATCGCAAGCGGATTTCTTGGCCTTTCCGGATCTTGCAGATAAGTACCGGAGGAACTGACGGATCGTCTGCAGACACAGCAGGCAGGGTCAGAGCTCGTGATGAAGCGCCGCAGCCGACATTAACGCACTTTTGCCCACAGGAAACCCGAAGTCCTCCGTCCGTTTTTGTATCTCCTCGCCGTCTTCTGCATCCTCCTTCCAGTTTCCGTGCCTGACAAACTCCAGATGATCGCTTGTGATGTCCATGGTCCGGCCATCATTGCATGCGACGTTTAAAGACAGCTCTATTGAGCAGTTTTGACAGGAGGACAAACAGGTACAGTCCTAGACGGACAAGTGAGCATCTAGACCAGGACAGTATGAAAGAAAGACGCACCCGTTGGTACCTAATGGCTTCGTCGCAGTTGGTGCTGACTAGGGGGATCATGCCCAGCCGGTGTGCTATGAACTCATCCGGAAGCACGGAGGTGTTGGTTTCGACCTCAACCATGTCGATGGCTGCCATGTATTGAGCACCTCCACGCATCCTGCGTCTCTCATGTGCTACGCACCGACTGTCGGAATGTCGGCCATCATTACTCTCCTGAACGAGTTCGCAAACCTAGGAGAGCACGGCTGTGAGACGGATAATGAAGGTCTGGGAATTCTCGTGGCGCACGCGAGATCAACATTCTCGAGGACAAAGTTGACGCGGTCCTTCTTGAGGTCTCGTATGCGGACGATGGGTTCTACGGATTGCATGGTATCAAAGTCAAGTGGAAGATTGCGAAGACGCGGCGGACGCGCGTAGTCTCGTCTCCGTGACCTCCTGCCACGCGTCACGTAATTCGTAGACGGTCACGCTACGCGTCGTTCACACGAGGCACGGATGCAGAACAAAATCGTATTGAAGAAAAATTCATGATACAGGCATGCACAAAGGATACAACACGTTGATGCACAAAGGATACAACACGTTTAATACACCTATGAGACAGCGATGATTCAATCTGCATCATCCGGACTGTAAGGATTAACGATCATCGGGCACTGGCTTCCGTCCGTGAACCTGCCCTTCACGTAGGGTCTTGTTAATACCCTGGAGGTACAAAGGTCAGATCATGCATAGCGAGCCAAACAGTATATGCATACACATTCGCTTTCACCACCTTCTCTTCGGCCTCGGTGAAAACGAAGCTGGTGAGCAAAATGTACAAGAACGTCTTCATCTCTATCATGGAGAATCGCAAGCCAATACAAGACTAGGGTGCTTTTTAGCGGAAAGTCTAGGATGTGTAAGGGTTATGCAAACATACCCGAGGACCTGCAGAGAATGACAATGTGTTGGAATACAGCCCAGGTAAGGCCGCGGCAGCTTCCGGTAGGTCGTTCCAACGGTCGGGGCTACATATCAGACAGCGTCAGGGTGACATCGTCCGAGATCAGGTTGCTACGCACTTGAACTGCCATCCATCCGGGCCCCAAATTTCTCTGTCCAGATTTAAGGCCTCTACGGGGACGTGTACGAACGTCCCTTTCCGAATCCTGAACGCGTCTCTCGGCATCCCATCCGGGCCAGGGGAAACTGGGATCACGTCATCTTGCGTGGCTACACGCAAAGACGAATGTACAGGGGGCACGAGTCGTACAGACTCCCGACAGACGTTGTCAAGGAACGTCAGCGCGTTGAGCTCGTTAAAATGCGCGAGGATGCTCTCATCACTCGTGCGATCCGGGCGTGACGCGGCGAGAAGCTCTCGACGGAGGCGCGTTTGCATGTCAGGGTACTTGGCGAGTAATAGCAGAGTCCATGTCACGGCAAGTGAAGTCGTGTCTGAGCCAGCAAACATGAAAGTGTTGATATTGTGCAAGATGTCTTCGTCTGAGATGCGCTGCGATTCCGGAAGGTCTGTCGCCGCATTCGACTTCACTGTCGGAGAAGATGAGAGAGTGAATAGATGAAGAAGGACCATGACAAACGAAGGAGGGATAACAGATCTTTGCCACCGTATGCTTTACCGCTTTCCTCGCCTTGCTGGATCTGCGCCTTTTTCTCTTGCACAAGCTGGCTGGCCACGCGCTGGATAGTTTCCTGTCCCCGGGCCACGGCGCGCGTTGACTCGTCGGGCTATACACATCGTGAGCAAAGTCCGTTGACGAGGGTAATCCAAACTCACGAAGAGGGTGAGGATGATTGGGAGATAGATGCTGAACATTGCCTTGAGACTCTGCGCTTGAGACACTGCAACCTCGAACATCTCCTTGTACGCCAGGAACAGCTCATTGCTCTCGTTCTGAATGGCGTTGAACTGGTAGTCAAAGCCTGTGCGAGGGTTCAATATACGCTAGCACCCAGATAAGGTCCGAAACGCACCGGCGAGTCCGATAACATCGAATGTAGCCCTGCTAATCCAATGGCATACGTCCAACTTCATACTCTTGCCTTCTTCAGCGCCTTTCTCGCTTGTCTGTTCGCGTATCATGTCCATCCACTTGTCCTTGAGGTCCTCTCCCTTGTTGAAGACGAGTGGAACGAGCGCGCGCATATTCTGAATGGAGAACGCGGGCGTAGCAACGCGACGCTGGCGCTTGTGGACAGTGCCCTCGGCGGCCAGCATACCGCATCCGATGAGGCTCGTAATGAGCCTGCGGGACTGCCATGGCTTCTCGTAGACGGTGGAATGTTTGAGTATGTGACCTACAGAGACAGGATCCAGCGGCAATAGGCGGTGCTCCCACTGCATGTGCGATGTCAACGACAAGAACAATACAAGACACTTAGACTCACAGGATGTACGCCCCTCATGCGAATGTTCCTGCCATGTTGCTTGACATATCGCTCATGAACATGCGGAGAACGCGCCGGGCTGTGCGTGTAGCACAGAGTCAACGAAGCAGTCTGTGAGAGATGGATGGGCACGCACTCGAGGACAGTAGTTACATGGCCCCCCAACAGATACCCGCCCGGGGGACAAGGAAGTTTGAATATGGGGTCAGGTTCCCGAAGAAACAGGTACGCAGTATACGCGACGACGAGGGCGCCGAGGATGGTTGAGACCGGGTATGTCGCGACGTAGTCGGAAAAGAGGGCGTGCCACGAGCTCATCCTGGGTTGCAGCTTTGCAAAAACGACAACGTCCAAGACAGATAGAACGACTGCTGATAAAGGGATGGAAGAGCGACTAACATCGGGCTGCAAGACAATAAAGATGTCGCGCGACGCGCGAACACAATAAGCGCTCGAGGCGCGCGCTTTGTCTCGCGAACGGCCTCTGAAAGCCTCTGAAACACTGGCCGGTGGCCTGGTCGACTCTCGGCCGTGCACCAGATCAACCTCGAAGTGAAACTTAACGGGTAACACAGTTTTTGTTATAATGTACGACACGTGCAACCCAAGGAAGCGCGCGAAGACAGTAAGTACACGGGTTCCAGCCCTGATACTCTCTAGCATAAAGCTACATCGCATACACATCAAAATTATGCGTCACCTCGCCTTTCTGTTCCGACGAAGAGGCAGGAGTCTGAGCCGCCTTCGATGCGGGGACCTTGGACAACCGGGAGGGAGCTGACAGCACCCGCTTGGTGAAGTAAGGGTCTCCGCGGAGCGCCATGCTCAACGACTTCTCTATGTCCTGAGAGAGGGACGTGGACATAGTGCGGACGGAGTCGAGGAGTGCCGGGGGATAGGGGAAGTCGCTAACGGAGATGTCGGAAATGTCGCTCGGATACGCCTGGAGCGGGTGTGCAAAACCACCTCTGACGTCGTCGTATGATGGACTGGCAGACACTACGACCTGGGGAATTTGCACCGGATCGGAAATAGTCGCCACGGATACGACAATACCCTTCGTGAAGTCCATGCTCCTCGTCTCCACCCTGCGCACCTCGAGCAAGACTTCCTCGTCGCATCCATGGCCGCTTTCAGCGTCGGTCAACTCCGTGCCAGACGAGTTGAGCGACCCATTAGAAGAGAATTCGCCGCTAGCGGTTCCATCAGACAAGGACGTACTGGCGTCTGACGTTTTTCTTGGTCGCCCTGTCGCTCGCGCGCGCACGTTGACCGTCTCCATGCCCGCTCGTAAAGCGAATACTGCCGCGACCCTGTCCTGAGGAGAGACCGTCAACGAGCGGGCCTGACCAGAGTCGATAGTGCTGAGAGAGGTGTAGTTCTGGAGCGCGAGGCCGAGTGCATGAGCAATCTCTGCGGCCTCCTGCGAGAAGTCCGGCTCGTCTTCTTGGCTAGCAGAAGCATTGAGCGTTGCGAGAACCACGTCGCTGACGTCTTGTTCGTCGCCCTCGGAGATTGTGAACAGGTCGCTTTGGGCGGACGGTTCACGTGGCATCGCTATGGCCGAGGTCGACAAGGCTTTATGCAGGCGCTCTGCACTGTCCTGGATGTCCTCGGGACTGGACAAGGGCGCTTGCTCGACATACGGCGCTGAATGCCTCCTGGTGGGTGTGTCCGCGGAGATGAAGGAGTCTTTTGAGGCGAAGATTCGAGACTGCTCATATGCATCTGCCATCTCCTGCTCCGCGCGGTCCTTCGCAAGCTTCGGAGGCGTGCCCCAGGTCGAGTCCTCGTACTCGATCATAACGAACCCCAGGTTCTCCTCCACATTGCGTGTGGTTCCCAGACGCTTGCGAACAAAGCTCGGTACAGAGGAGGCGACCTTTCCGGTGCTCCTCAAGATGATAAAGCGCAGGAGGGCTATCAGAAGGGCGGCGCCGAGCAGCACGCCTGTGGCCACGAGCGCACCGCTGATGCCGGCACGCGTGCGAAGGATCTGAGGTATCGCCGTTGGCATGCTGGGCATCTCTGGGATGGTAGTAGAGCCGGCGGGCCCTGTTGTCGAAGTGAGCGTGGGGGCGTGTAGCGGGAGCGTGGGAGTGACTGCCGGCGGTGGTCCGTCTATCTGGTTGGCGGTGAGCGGGCCATCCGGGTCATATTGGCGTTTCTTGTGGCGGCGTAGCTGGCTCAGGAGCGGGAGCGGGAAAACGAATTGGCGATGTGGATGGTCGAATGTTGGGATAGATTGGCGGACCCGCCGGGCCGGTCGGGCTGGCTTTTGAAGCGACACAGCGCTGCCCAGGCCGCACAGCGGCTGGGCTTGAGCGCTGCAAGGAGATGTGGGCGCCATATGTGGGCGAGGGGTGTAGGTTGTGGACGCAAGAGGCAGGAGTCGCGGTGGAATACGTCCTATCGCCCGCAACGCCAGATGTCGCGACCCGCGCGCCGGCTGCCCGCCGCCCTGACCCGAAGGCTGAGACGCAATGGCAGAGTCTCAGACTCACCAAAACGTACAGGCGGGTGCTTGGAGGGGCATATGCTGGTCGTCAGAGCAAAGGACTACAGGTAGTGAGGCGGGCGGGCTGCTACCTTTTGGCAGCACGGTCATATGACCCACGTCCAAAAACAAAGTCCGTCAAAAGTCCGTCGCTACTTTTGGCATGAAAACATCGCGATCGTCGATAGAAGGCTAGCGCATAGAGACTGGGATAAAATTTAGTAGAGCAGAAATAAAGGAGACGAGCCAGGGGCACCTCAGCCCTTCAGCGAAAGAATGCAGCTCCATAGTACGCGTCCGGAGGTGCATACACAGCCATGGATGATATATACTCCCTGCTTCGCACCCAGTAACGAGCATGTTGGGTTCCAGCGTTGGAGGAGGGTTGCTGCGTAAAGCCTCCGACCTGCGCAACGAGCTGACCAAAGGCGGTGGTCAAAAATCCGGTGGCTCTTGACGCGATGCGCGTGGGCACAGCTGGCAGCTCTTCGTGGCACTATATGTTCATATTTCGCCTGATGGACAAGTAGTGGAGTGGGATGATGACGCAGGCTTGGACTGACTGTGAGAGCCGGGAGAGAGAGCAGACGCTGGCGTACCCTGATTTATGGGCCATCCCAGGACACCTTGAGATGGACAGCTTGAGCGAAAAGGGGAAGCCGCAGTGTCTCCCCTTTTATTCCAGAGAATACGGCATCATGAATGCGGATCAACGACGCCTAAATCATGAACATGTCAGAGGTCACAGTCTTCAGCAAGTAAGTAGTTGACGGCATGACCGGTACCTGTCATAGCCCTATCGGAAGGCAGCGCAGCGGACTCTGGGTCTGAGCAAAAGAAACGTTTATGAGAGTGCGAGAACACCAGGAGAGAATGGAACGGTTACAGGTACCACGCTCGTAGGCATGTTCAAGTCAGAGGCCAGTACCGTGCCCTCTGATTACTATCGCGGGAAGAATGCAACGACCCGTCCGCAAATGACGTCGAGCAGAGCGCGCACTTGTGACCAGTGGTTGCTGGTACCGCGTTCCAAAGAGTCAGACGGAGAGTATACTTAGACTCGCGATCGTCTGGAGTGGGAAGCGTTGCGGAGCAAGTTTGTGCCCATGTGTTGGAGCCGACCCGGAGCCTAAGCTGAGCCGGCCCGGCATGGTGGCGACGGGGGTGTGGCAAGCTGAATGATGTTCGTGTCTCGCAACAGTAAGTACTTGTTGCGGCTACGTCGATGGTGAGCTCTCACTGACCTCAACTCAGATTCACCCTGTTCACTCGCCCGTTGCAGACCCAATCAACTAGCCAGTGAGAGTCTTCCTTTGTATAGTGAATCGTGAACCATGCCCTTCACTGTGCAAATTTGCATTGACGCGATTCTTCAACCTCAGGCTTCTCGCTCTGCAAGAAGCCTTGGTTTGCTCAGTGATTGAAAGTTGTCCATTTCATCCCATGCATTCAAACGCTGAATAAGATGGCACCGTATAACGCCTTACTGGCCCCGAAGCTTGCCTCGATGCACGCAGCTCCCCGTCTGTCGGTGCGCACATGTACCTCTACCTTGGTCCGTCCAGAGAATGTACCTCCTCGCATTGGTTGACGCTTCACTTTTGCCGTAGAAGATCAATTTTCATTTCTTCTCATTGATGGGTATTGGTCCAAAATTACGACGCTGCTGGTCACAGGCGAGATTGCATGCACAGTGCCGAAACGTATAAAGGGCGCGCATGTATGCCCCTCAGATCTCAGAACACTCAGGCGCTCTAATCACCAGGTGCTCTCCTGTCTGCCATGTATTTCCAGCTCCTCGCCGCTGTCGCTGCCTCCATTGGTGCTTCCAACGGTCAGCCCCGTTTCGCTCGCTAATTTTTAGGCCTGTATGCTGAACGCCTATTGTACAGCTGCTATCACCCGCCGCGTTGCGTGCCCCGACGGTGTCCATACCGCCACCAATGCTGCTTGCTGCGCGCTTTTCCCGATTATCGACGACATCCAGACCAACCTCTTCGACGGCGGAGAGTGCGGTGAGGAGGTGCATGAATCTCTCCGCCTCACCTTCCACGATGCAATCGGTGTGTCAATGTCCAAGGGTGCTTCTGGGCAAGTCTTCTCTCGTTTTCCTCTCTACACATTCCTGATCGTTCATTCCTACCCACACAGAGGAGGAGGTGCCGACGGCTCCATCATCACTTTCAACGATACAGAAGTGAACTTCCACGCTAATAACGGCATTGACGAGATTGTCGGCGAACAACAGCCCTTCATTGCTGCCCACAACATCACTGCTGGAGACTTGTTTGTGGCCTTTCGTCTGAGGTTTTAAAATCCCATTTGATTTGTGTTTAGCATCCAACTTGCTGGTGCTGTCGGCATCACCAACTGCCCTGGTGCTCCCCAGCTGGAGTTCATGTTTGGACGCCCCACAGCCAAGGCACCTGCCCCTGATCTGACCGTCCCCGAGCCCTTCGGTATAAACTGCTGCCCTCCTTTTTCAGTAATAAATTTCCTTACCTTTCTACATAGACACAGTGGATTCCATCCTTGCCCGCTTCGCCGATGCCGGCGGGTTCACTCCTGCCGAGGTTGTTGCCCTTCTTGCCTCGTAAGTCTTCAAATTGTTTATGATGCAAGGACGACTTGCCCAATTATACGTACTACGACAGGCACACCATCGCGGCTGCGGACAAAGTCGACCCCACTATCCCAGGAACACCGTTTGACTCCACGCCGTCCATCTTCGACACGCAGTTCTTCGTCGAGACCCAGCTGCGCGGAACATCCTTCCCAGGGTAGGCTATAAATCTTCCCTTATTCGGATCGCTAACTCACATAACTCCTTGATTAGCACAGGCGGAAACCAGGGTGAGGTAGAATCGCCCCTGCGCGGCGAGATGCGCCTCCAGTCCGACTCCGAGCTCGCCAGAGGTTCGCACGTGTCCATCGTCCCAGTCCTTGGATGAGCCTCATTCCCCACAGACTCGCGCACTGCCTGCTCGTGGCAAGCCAACGTCAATCAGCAAGCCCACATGGCTGCCAGCTTCAAGGCCGCCATGGCGAAGCTCGCTGTTCTTGGCCAAGACTTATCCACCATGGTCGACTGCTCAGAAGTCATCCCAGTTCCGAAGCTCTTCACTGGGCAGGCTATGTTGCCGGCGGGCCTCACAGAAAACGACATTGAGCAGGCGGTAAGTTGTTTCAGTCGAGCTCTAAGGGTTGCTTCTGACTAGGAACTGTACTCAGTGTGCGTCCACTCCCTTCCCTGCCTTGCAATCTGCCCCCGGCCCCGTGACGTCTGTTGCTCCTGTGTCAGTATACTAATTCTTGACCATGCGCCTCGTATACTGACACACAATGCAGTCCTCCTTCTTGATGTTATTCCTTGTTGTTCGCGCGTTTGGGTGGATGTCCGCGAGACTCCTCATTACAATATGTGCTTTTGAATATGAAGCTGTTCTGACCTGTTTCCGCGCCAAGAGAGAACCTGTCCCAATAAGGGAACCGAGAGATTGCGAAGAGGTTGTTTGGCGGCGTGCAGCAAACAACCGTTTTTGGTCGGCAAGCGCGCGTCCGTGACGGCCATCTGCACGGTAGCACTCCCATTTCTCCCTACGTTGCCATTGGCATCAGGCAGCATCCTTCACTCTCTGCCGCCGAGATGTCTTCCACACCGAAGATTACAACGGCGACGGAGAAGCAGCCTATGGAGCCTATAGAGGCAGAAGACTCCCCGGCGGCACTCGACAGCTTGCTCTCTCCCACTGGCACGCCATTACCACACGGCCAATCATTCCCGCGCGACTCGGTTGCTGATACAGAGTTTGGCGAAGTTCGGCTAGATGAGGAACGCTTCTCCACCGTCGAGCTCAGCACGCGGGACAGCACCATAGCCATGAAGTCGCCGGTGGAGGAGGAACCACCAAAGGCGCCATGGTCGGAGGCAGGGCGCCGGACGACCATCGCTATGGGCCAGACAACTCCATCCCCAAGCCACGACACATTTGCACACAAGAAATCCGCATCAGCTGCGTCAATCTCGGCGCAGTCATCTCATCGTGCATCATTCCTCCTGCAAAGGCTGGAGGCACAGAAGGCGGAGGCGGATATGGATGCGACAGGGCACAGGGTGAGCGAGGGCGGACGGTCGAAGTTGCAAGAGGAATTTGATCGAGTGCGAGATTCGAAGGCAGAGGCAGAGGCGGCCGGTGGTGTGGACTGGGGTGAGTCGGACGTGCGATGGCAGATTGTGTCCAAGCCTAAATCGCCTTCACATCCGCACAGAGTTCTGGGGCTCTGTCATGTCTGGTGTGTTGTCTTTGATCGATTGGCACACCACATCATTTCTCATTCGCTGGCAGATTATTCTACGTTCGCCTCGGAGAACGCCGACGCTCTTGCTCGTGCGATCGAACGAGGCATTCCGGACAATCTGCGCGGTATGATGTGGCAATTGATGTTGGTGTCGTCTGAACGTTCGCAAGCAAGCAACCTTCACTGACGAGCTTGAAGGTCTGCATCAAAAGACCCAGACATGGAAAGCACATACATCAGTCTTTTGAAGGAAACAAGCCCTCACGAAAAAGCCATCACACGAGATCTTGGTCGGTGAGTATTTTCACCATCTGTCATCACGCATGTCAGTGTCACTCAACTCGTCAGGACATTTCCACATCATGCCTTCTTTACCGATGGCCACGGCATCGGCCAGGAGAATCTTTTCAACGTGTTGAAGGCGTACTCGATGTGCGTATGACTCGGTTTATCATGGGTCTTTTGATTGACCTACCTAGAAAGATATGATCCCCAAGTCGGGTATTGCCAAGGCCTCCCCTTCGTTGTAGCTGTCTTGCTTCTCAACGTAGGTCAATAACTCTTTACGTTGACTGTCAACTGAATAAATTGATCAGATGCCCGATGAGGAAGCTTTCTGCTTGCTCGTGCGATTGATGTACTCCTATGACCTGCGGGGGCATTTCCTCCCAGACATGCCGAAGTTACAGTTACGACTGGTATGTCCGAATAGCCTGCACGTTTTGCAATGGATGGCTGACGTGTTTTGCGCAGTTCCAGGTGCATTTTACTGAGCCTCATTCACGCGGAATACTCGCTGAATGTTGCCCTAGTTCGATCGACTGATCGAAGAGATGCTTCCTGTTCTGCATGTGCACTTCCTACGACAAGGAGTGAAGTCTAGCATGTTCTGCTCCCAATGGTTCTTGACCTTGTTCAGCTACCGGTGTGTTCTCATCTATCTGCTCGGGCGAATTAGTGATTAAACTCGTCTCTTCAGGTTTCCTCTCGAAGTGGTATTCCGAATATTCGACAACTGCCTAGCCAGCGGGATCGAGGCAATATTCGGATTCAGTCTTTCTTTGCTCCATAAGAACGAGGAGAAGCTGCTCAGTTTGAAGTTCGACGAGATAGTCGCGTTCCTAAATGCGAATATCGTGGATACTTACAAGGCGAGTGTTTCTCGACGGTGGTGTGTTGTGTGTCCTGACGGACGAGGTGTAGTTTGATACGACGGACCCTGCGGCAAAACCCACATACCGGGTGGATGATTTCGTCCAGGACGCCATCAGCCTCAAGATCACCCCATTCATGCTTGACTCGTACATTCACGAGTACAACGAGATGATTCGCGTACGTGATGCTCACGCAGAAGAAGTGGATACACTCCGAACGACGAATCGCAAATTATTGAACCAAGTGTCAGTCTCGATTCCTTCCAGTCTCGGGTCCTTCCGCTGCTGAGCGTCCTTCGTTTCCAGCCAAACGCTTGAAACGAGCCTGGCCCAGTTAAACGAAGAACATGTCACTGTACTGGTAAGACCAGTGCGACCAAGTCGTCTTGTTTCATTGCTCATCCATCATGCGCGAACAGAATGAGCTCGTCAAGTCTCGACTACAGTTTGAGGAGCTAGAGGGTGAGCTCGTGCGATACAAACTATTGTAAGGATCACTTCGTTCGTATGTATTGCGCTGTAGCTGACATGGTGTACGCGTACCAGATATGCCGAGTCGGTTCATCGAACCGAAGACGCTATGTCCTCGCATCGTCTTTCATCACTGAGTAATCAAGGCAGCAAGCGTCCAAGTCTGGTCAGCTTGCTGTCGAGATCGTCATCATGAAGGGGCTCGTCAACCATACATCTTGTACACGCATACATTTTTTTTCGTTTACTATACGTACTCTCCGAGCTGTAAGCTTTTGCTCATTATCAATATCAGACACATCGTATGATATCCTTGAGCTTGTGTCAGTGCCTTAGTCTGTGCGGGAGGCCAGCGGTCGGCAATAATGACGAGGCACAAGCCCGGGCCGGGTACTCTTCGTCCGCGATCTCAGGCTCCCGCTCACTTGAGCTCTAATATGCGCTTCCCGGCCGCTGTTTCATTGCGTTGTCGAGCACAAGCCTTCCGACACTTCCACACCTCCGAGCCCGCGCCACGACCATTCACCCGCTGGCCCTCGCGCCCGCCAAAGCGTGCACGGGTGGAGCAGCACACCGGTGTGAAGCCATGGGTCGCGTACTCGACTGCGCTGGTCCTTGTTTCGGCAACAGGTTGGGCAGTCTATGAGAACTATCAACCTGCCCGACACGCTGTAATGGCTGCGGCACGGTGTTCGCGGGTCGCAGGTGCGTGACGCGTTAGAACTTGTCCGGACTGCCGGCTGTGGAGGTCCTTCAGGCTGACGTGTTGCTTGGTCTTGCAGAGGCGGCTGTTCTGGGGGCCATAGATTACAAACGGACGTTCGCGAAGACTTATGCATCGAGGGAGGAGCAGCTGGAGGCATATTCGGGATGTCACACGAGGAGCGCGAGACGAGTGCTGAAAGCCCTTTTGGCCAATGGAGGTACGCTCGTCCGACGTTTCGTTCATTTAGTTACTGACCAGTGTGTTGTAGGCGTCTTCATAAAACTCGGCCAACACATGGCATCCCTGTGAGTCCGCATGTTCGAACAATGTGCTGTTTGTGACCATCTGGGAAGAATAGTCCTGCCCCCGGAATGGACCCGTACCATGCGCCCACTCCAGGACCAGTGCGAACCAACCCCGTATGAAGACATCGAGGCTCTCTTTCTCTCAGACATGGGGCAACCTCTCTCTGAACTCTTTGACGACTTCAACCCAGAGCCCATTGGCGTGGCCAGTCTTGCCCAAGTGCATGTTGGGCGACATCGAGAGTCTGGCAAAACTGTGGCCGTAAAGGTATGCAATTCAGACGACCATATCATCATTGAATGACGGACGAAACCTTGAGCAGATCCAACATCCCCATTTAAGCGAATTCGTTGAGATCGATATGGAGATGGTAGAAGTGACACTTGGTAGGGGACTGACCGTAAAAAATATATTCATTTGACGCTCATATGTCTCTTCGCAGGGTGGATCAAGCGATGGTTTCCCGAGTTCGAGTTCTCTTGGCTAGCGGAGGAAATGCGCGAGAACTTACCGAAGGAGATGGACTTCGCCCACGAAGCGCGCAATGCTCTGCGAGCGAAAAAGGACTTCCAGGACATGCGCACGTCGTTGTATATTCCGGAGGTTGTTTTCGCGAAGAAGCGTGTGCTCATCATGGAGTTCATAGAGGGTGCGAGGGTGGACGACCTAGAATACCTGGCGGCGCATAATATCGATCGTAATAAGGTGTCCTTGGAGCTGGCTAGGATCTTTTCGCAGATGGTCTATATCAATGGTTGGTTCCATGCTGTGAGTTTTCCAGTTGGCGTGTACGTTTCTTCACCTTGTTTACACGTCTTTAGGATCCACACCCAGGTATGGAGGAACTTTGTGGCCCGTTCGCGACTGACACATATCGACCCACAGGCAACTTGCTGATTCGGCCTAGAGCAGCAATCTCGCGATCGCCTTACAATTTCGAGATTGTGCTGCTGGACCATGGATTGTACTTTGACCTAGATTCGCAATTGCGCGTGAATTACAGCAAGCTGTGGCTGGCGCTCATTGCGCCTGCCAGCCCAGAGTCCGCGGCTGATCGACGCAAGTACGCAGAGCTCGTGGGCAACATAGAGCCTGATCAGGTATGCCAGCCGCGCTTTTTATTGTCGAGGCGATCGCTGAAAAAATCCTAGTATCATATCTTCGAAGCTGCCCTGACGGGTGAGTATCTGCTACGCCGCGGGACTCCATGCAGTCTCTGATACATACATTTGTCCAGGCCGTGCGGCGATGACGGACTCTCCTGACCAATTCGGCTCTGATAAACCCGAGAAGGGCAAGTTTCGTCGGGCTACGAGCATGCTTGACTTGATGCCTCCGTCCGAGGATGAGATGGATGCGATTCGGAACGCCGTGGTTACGAAAGAGGGCTTGCTACTCAATGTTTTCGACATTCTTCGAAAAGTTCCTCGCAGGGTGCTGATGGTGTTCAAGCTCAACGATTTGACGCGGTGAGATCGCCCGATGACTTTGAGTGTCATCGTACGCTTACTGAAGCATTTCGCAGGAGTCTTGATCATGCTCTAGCAACTACTCATTCCAAGGTAAGTGGGGTGTCGCTGTCCTTCACCATACATGTCTCATCGCTCCCCGTCGACTCCCAGATACGAGTCTTCCTCATCATGGCAAAGTACTGCGCCAGCGCTGTATGGCAAGATGACCGGAGAAGGCTGATCGACGAGATGCGGGAGAAAGGATTACTGTCTCCAAGTACTCTTGCCGAGTATTTCGGCTGTTGGTGGTACGTAACTTATTGTGAAACAAGGCGGAGAATGACTGATTGCCGTTCTCGTGTAGGAGATATGAGCGGCTAGTCGGGTCGCTTGTGGTATTGGAAAAGTTCATGGATGCTCAAGCCTTCATGCGAAAGACAATGGCTTGGCTGCGCGGATTGTACAGACAGGGTTTCGGGGGGGCTCATAGGGCTGCTGCTGGCCTTGCATAGCCTAGAGAGTATATAGAAAAGTACATGTAATGTTCACGAGGCCGATGCGTGACCATGCCCTCGATAGACTAGTCATTTCGACTTTGAAATCAGGTAGTCGATATCGCCCACACTCCGAGACAGGCTCTTCCACTGAGCAGAAACAAAGAAAGCTCGGTGAGCACGAGTCGCGGCTTGGTGAACGCACGTACCTGTTCAACGGACAATGAGATGCCCTTCTTCCCGGGTTTTTCCTCCCCAGCATCGCCGTAGAACTCTCGTATGTCTATGAGAGTTTTGCCTGAGGAAAGAAGATGCGATTTTTTAGCACGTAGAACCTCTGCGTCTGGTCTGGTAACGGAGGATGCACCTTTGAAATCCCTAACAGTGACACGCTTTTTCTGTCCAAGCTCGATATACTTCTCCCCTTCTTGACTCGTTTTGACTGCTTCGACACTTTCCGCGACACTTTCCGAACTCTCCAAGTCCTCCAGGCGGGGCTGCGGGCATATAAGCACTATGGTATACAGTGTGTACGGGGGAGGTGGGATCCGTACCTTCTTCGCTGCCTTCTTTGCCGGCTTAGAGGAGCCATCCCCTTTTGTTTTGCCTGCACGTTTCGGGCTGCGTGTGCCCACTTGCTTCTACAACCGTGTCAGGGAGTGGCGCGAACGACGCCGCGTTGCGCAGCACTGAAAGCCATACGTACCTTGTTCGCCAGAGGCACGTCTTCCTGCTCACCGTCCGACGCGTCTTTTCGCTTTTCGCCCATAATATTGTCAAAGTGGCGCGGCGAGGAGAGAGAAAATTCAGACAGCGGTGCGGAGGCAAGCGTCACGGTGTTCGCCGCGCGCACGCGTCGGCATTCTTCTGCCTCAGCGCCTGCAAATCTCCGGAGATTTTCACGACACGCAACGCATCGTCTCCGCTGCGCGGTTCATGTATATGTATGTATTTCAAGTTCTTTTAATGGATGGCTACTAGCTAGCAGTGCCTAGTGACTAGTAGTGACTGTGCGCGCTGGTTATTGGAGTCAGGGCCGGGGTTCGGACGCGACGCGTCAAGCGCGCAGCGGAGCGTGGGAAACCCTTGCTTGTTCGGTGATTGACTAGCCCTTCGCCTCCGCGTCAGCGCCGTCTTTGTACCCCCCTCATCTCCTCCCCTCCCGCTCCCTTCTCCCACAAACGCACTCTTAGGAGTCGGAGTGACCTTTTTCCTCGACTCCGTCGTGGAAGATGAAGATCCTCCATCGGTCCAAGCGGGCGTTGCCACCGGTACGTCTGAATCTCACACTGTAAGGTTCGCGGCCCTTACTGGTCTGCTGTTCTTGAAGCTACCGCAAGTGGCGGAGCTCATCAACACACTTATGAACACCCCGAACGATGATCTGCATGAAGTTCTGGGCCAAATTGACTCTTGGAAATGGCCACGATCCGACTTGAACGCATGGACCAATGTCCTGAACAAGTTCGACGCCATCCTAGAGGAGGTCATACGTGACTACGACGTCGACAAACTCCAACTCAACGTTTTCACTCCTCTCACGAAGAAGACTGTTTGCGAGGTCTTGCGCTTCGAGCGTTTGCTGTTGGAGAACTCGACGAACAGGAAGACGTTCAGCTCATACGACGTGCGTTCACGCGACGATCTTCTGATTCGCCCATTTGACGCGCTCCCATCTTAGCGAATCAACAGCCTCTTGTCGACATCAGACCTCGATGTACTGGTGCTCGCTCTCAACCTCTTGCTGCGCCCTGCCCAGCAATACTCCGCCCAGCCTGCCGTCTCACGCGCATTGAATATCTCCACGCCTCGTCTCCAGTCTCTCGCTAAACGCTGGAACAATCTGCGCGAATACGGCATCAGTCTCGTCGATCTTGTCACTGAACCCGGAAAGCAAGGCATTGACGCGCTTCCCGCAGAGGCGCGGGAGGTGCAGTTCAACTTTTATCAGACTGACAAGAAAGATCGTGGTAAAGATCGCCCGAAGGAAATGGAAATGGATGCGGACCCATTCCAGACGCCCTCACGACACGCGTCGACCGGGCCTACAGCGGCACCCGTGACTGCCACTTCGGGGGCCACTATGGTTCATATATCAAGGGAAACGCTAGAGTCCAGGAGCACGATGGACATTCTAGCAGACAGTACAGAAGTGCATGCTGTTCCTGATGAAGAGAGGTTTGAGCTTATGTGCCGCATCCGCACTGCTCAAATTTTGCTTCCGGGGCATGAAGAGGATCGCGAGAAGTTGGTCATCGTCCGTCTCCTCGCCACCGCGATTTTCGTCCATACGCACTCTGAGTCTCAGGCGGCGACGGCTCTCTTCCTCTACGAGCCAGATCTCATCCAGCATGTCGCCGAGCTCTTGTCCCTCGACAAGGGTGTCCCAGTCATTATCCAGACTGCGGCTATCGCTACCTTGGACGCCATGGCGAGGTATCGCACCAAGGTGCAAGATGTCCTGTCTTCGGTCAACGCAGGTGTCAACCACGGTACCCTGATGGCGTTGCTCCGCAAGACTGTTGCAGATGTCGCCACTCCAGAGTCGACTCTGCCGCATTCGTTTATAGAGGCGCTTTTGTCCTTCGTGACATTCCTTGCATCACACGCCGCTGGTGGGACCATGGTCGTTGGAGCAGGGCTTGTGCCGCTACTCATCCAGATCATTGAGAACAAGTTGCCTCAGCGGCTTCCCGTTCTGTCGAAGACTATGCAGCTGGTGGACAACGTCCTATACAGCTTCGCAAATGCATTCCAGCTGTTCTGCAACAATCGCGGCGTGGATGTTCTAGTCGAGCGAATTGCGGTACGGGTTTCATCACTAGCGCGTATCTCGAAGGATCCTAATCGCATGGATTCTAGTACGAAGTCGACTACGATATCGAGACACTTGGCGGTCAAGAATGCCCAAAAGAAATGCCTCGATCTTATGGTACGTTTGTTTCGCTCGCCTTGTGAACTTGATATATTGATCACCCTGTTCAGGTCAACTACCAGTAGTGCGCGCGGCCGCATTAAAGCACATCTTACGTTCAATGCATCGCATGATGCAGTCATCTGGGACTGCTGAGGGTCTCCGCGGTCTCATTGACTCGTCGCTTTTGAAATCGATCAAGAAGATTATCGAGCATCGAAGTCTTTTTGGCCCGAACGTCTTACCCATTGGTGCATACTTTCCTTTCCAATGTTGGTTACCGCTGTCTTAATCTCGATTCAGCAATTAACATCCTCGCGACGTTCGTACACAATGAGCCGACTTCGTTGACCGTCATACAGGAGGCCAAGGTCCCTGAAGCTTTCTATAGAGCAATTGAGTTCGGCTTGGAGCCTGTCATCGAGGTGCGCGCAATTTTTTCATTGCTTAAGTTTCATGTTAACGCATAACCATAGGTAACACAATCGATCCCAAACGCCATTGGCGCGCTCTGCCTGAATCAAGCTGGGCAGGATCAGCTCGCCGCACGGCCGACAATCATTCCTGGCTTCTTCTCCATCTTTACGTCTGAGCGCCACCAACGGGTGCTCCAAGACAAAGAGAACGCAGTGATGATTGGGACATCTGTGGACGAGCTCATCCGTCATCACCCCTCTTTGAAGCCAGCCGTGTTCGAAGCCATCAAGTCGACTTTGAGCAAGATCGAGGATTTGGGCAACGCTTACGTGCCTCCGGACAACATCAAGCCATGGTACGCGCTGGTCCCTTCTCCACCACCTCAGGCGGCTACCTCCGATGCCGACGTTGTGATGGCGCCGGCTCAAGAAGAAGCGAGCATTACTCCGCCGAGCAGCAATCCTCCAGTTGCCTCGTCTGCAGCTGAGGCAACCGAAGAAAACACGGGCAAGTCACACGAGAACCTAATCATCTCTTACATTGACGTGCTTTGCCGGGTAAGACTTTGAAATCTCGTGTCTCTGCTCATACCGCTTATCTTGGTCGAACAGTTCCTCGAAGGGCTTTTCCAGCATGCTCCGCACTGCAACGAGTTCATGACGTCTTATGACGGGCTCGAGTCTTTGGGTCGCCTAACCGCGTTGCCTTGCATCCCATATGACTTCGGCGGCAGCGTTGCGTCGGATTCCATGACACAAGTTATCCGCACCATGTTTGATTCTTCTCCGAATGTGGCCATGGTTTCTCTGGCTGGATTCGTGAAGAAGTCACTGGAGGAGACGAAGGACTTCTGGAGTGACTTAGGCAAGGATTCAAAGCTCGTCGGTCTACTCGACCTTGCAGGTGTGCAGCCTCCTTCATCGTTTTGTCTCGTCGGAATTGAAGTCGTTCTAGCTCATTCAGAAGCACTCGCCAATCAAACCTTCCGCAAGCTTGTCACGCTGCATCTACGAGTCATCCTGCTCTCGGACATCTATGCGACTGCCGGCTTCGCTCATGGTCGGTCGACCAGTGGGCTGCTCCAGACCCTTATGGGTCGGGGTGCGCCGGAGATCATACCCGACCTCGGGGCCATTCATCAGGCTTGTATCTGGGAGAGCGTCTTATTGAAGAAGGCCTTGCCATCCAAAGCGGGGGATGCGTCCAACGATGATGCAACGCCCGCATCATTGTCGCCGAGGCAGTCCTCGGCCCCACTCCCAGATGCGCCCACGATTACCAACGGCCCAGAACCTGACTCCGTCTCCCCCACCCCTACCGCGCTTGTGAAGTCGGAGGGCACAGTAGAAGATAGCACAAGGGAGGGAAATGCGAAGGCATTGAAACATCTCGCAAGCCAGATTCCTGGCGCCTTGTCTCCGTTTTTCCAAGGTTCGTTACAAACTCCATTTCCGAACGCGGGACAGCCGGGACTCACTCTTTTCGACAGCGATTGTGAAGCTCTTCACCACTCGTCGGAACCCGGATGCTGTCCAGAGACAGCACATTGTGGACTCGGCTTCCGTTGTGGCTGACGTTTTGATGAAGCACTTCGAGCCTATTGCTACTGGTGAGTAGCTTGCATTTCTTTCGCCAAGCTTGCTCACACTCGAGCTGGGTTTCTAGATGATGGTCTTTCTTCGCTGTCGTATTATACGGCATTGTTCGGCTTGATCACGACGTTGATGGTTGACGGTATGTCGTAAATGTCTCAAGTTCGGACTAGACTTACACAGTACTGCGTCTAGAACGCACTGCTCAGAACACGGTCCACACGGTCCTCTTGGATGCCTTCTACCGCAAGGGAGGGGTCACATCGATCGTAGACGTCTGTTGTCGGTTCGCTGCGATGATCGCCGATGTCGTCGTAGAAAGAAAGGAGGCCGTGGAACTGGCGCCGACCAGCCAGCTACTGGGACATGCGTTCAGCATGTTGAAAGTCGCAACGCATCTTCTTTTCTCCCTCGTTTCCTCTAAGCCGATTTTCGAATCAGGTCAAACGGTGCTCCTGCTGACACGGGACAAGAAGGATGGAGAAATCGGCTACTTCGAGCCTCACAACTTCTTAGTCAAGCTTCGACTCGCTGTCTTCCCGCTAGCGCGCGACTTGTGGCAGGCACGCTGGCTCCACCAAGCTCCACACAGCTTGGTTCGACCTATGGCTCAGATGGTCTTCGAGGTCTTCAACGCGGAGGGTGAGGAGGGTCAAAGCGAGGTCCCGCAACTTGCTGGTGCCGCATCACTCGCCGTCGGGGTACCATCATTCTTCCGGTCGACTGTGCCCGACGAGAATCGCATCCACCAGTTGACGGAGATGGGGTTCTCTCGCTCTGCTGCAGAGCGTGCTCTCACTCGCACCCACAACAACATCGCGGCAGCGACGGAGCTGTTGCTGTCGTCCCCCTTTCGTTTCCAGGCGGATCCTGAACCCGCTGCGCCTGTCGAAGAGCCGATTACAGAAGATCATGCAATGGACGAAGATCCCCCACCGCCCGAGCCAGGCACTGAAGAGGCCGAGACTGGAAATCCGGAGCTTTCTGACACGCCTGCGGAGGAGCAGCCTGTGCCAGCCGAGGATGCTAGCACTGCTGAAGAGGCGAAGCCGTTGGGCAAACTGTCCGAGGAGTGGCGGACGGAGCTGAATGAACAACGCGATGTCTTGAAACCCACTTTGGGAACGCATGCCCTCAGGATCATCGACGATGCGCCTGCTCTGTTGTTCGACTTGCGCAAGTTCTTTATCGGACCCCCCGGCGGTTTCCAGCAAGCGTTCATACCTGCATTGATGAAGGATATCAAGGACTGGTCCCCGCAAGCCCACGATTTGAAGGAGGTGCAAGTCGCCCACCGCTGCCGCCTACTCGCTCTCCTTCTGAATGAGCAACCCGCGTCGTTTACGGCTGCCGCTGCAGGTGAAGAGAAGGAGTTTATGGATCTATTACTCGCACTTCTTCTCGCCAATCCAGTCGTCGTCGACGAGGCAGCCCAACAGCTCACAATCCCTGGGTGGCTTGCCTCCGTGTTGCTCGTGGCAGAGGCACTCCTCACTCTCGGAGAGGACCCGCGACTGATCACTTTACCGAAGGAAGATGAAGCCATAGTGAAGCCCGACCTCTTGACGGGTCCATCATATGCGGAAGGGCGGTCACTACTATTTGACTACACCCTCCGGCTGCTGAGTTTGCCACATCTGCCTCGAGATGAGCTTCTGGCGTGCCTGCGGATCCTGGTCTTGCTCACCCGTGATCACAATATGGCCCTTCAATTTGCCAAGAAGGATGGCGTGTCTCTTCTCTTCAATTGCCTGAAGTCATCGACAGGTGGTGTTGCGGGAAGCCAGTCGTACATCAGCATCATTCTACGTCACATCGCAGAGGATCCCTCCACGGTCCGCTCTATCATGCGTCAAGAAATTCAGCGATTCTTCTCCCACCCACGCACTAGGATGGTCGATGCGACGACTTATGCTCGTGCCTGCAGCGCAATGGCATTGCGTGATCCAGGTGCCTTCGTCGAGATCACAGCTTCCATCGCACAGCTTGAACGTCCATATCCAAGCCAGCGACACATCTTGATGAAGAACGCGTCTCCCGCTGAAGACGAGCCGGCGGTTGTAATGGAACCGAAAGGCAACGAAGGCGTAGCGCCCATGCAGGTCGACTCTATCAACGCGGGGCCTACGGTGTCGTCACCTCCCGAACACTTGGAGAGTGCCATCCACTTCTTGCTCGCTGAGCTGATGAAGAGTGTGAAGTCGCGTTCGTCGGAGTCAGGACCTACGCCGTCGGATGCTGCGGGTGATCCCTCAACCAAAGAAGATGCGCCGCAACCATCATCCACGGAAATGCAAGCTGACGGCGACTCGGAGCTCAGCTCGTCTGACCTCTACTACTGTGGCTTCCTGATGCAATCCTTGGCGGAACTCATGTTTTCATATGATGCATGCAAGATCGCGTTCTCGTCGTACTCGACGAAGAAGCGTGTTCCTACCACGCCCAAGGAGGGATTGAACAAGTACCGGACTGCCACGATTCAATTCTTCCTGTCAGACCTGATCACTTTCGGCCCAATCAACGCGATGGGAGGACTTGACGCTCAGAAGCGCATTACTCTCTGTAATTGGGCAATGTCCGTGATCGTCGCTCTCTGCGTCGACACCGCATCGAGCAGTGACTTGAAGGACATCTCTCCGGAACTGCTTTCAGCGAGGAAGTTTGTGCTGGAGGCGGTTAGTCGGGCTATCAAAGATGCCTCTCCGCATGAATCGTCAGACTCACGCTATGGACGCCTCATGGCGTTGGCGGATCTTTGCTACAGGCTCTTGACTGTGCGGGTCAACTCTAGTGCTCGGAAGCCTGTCGAAGAAACACCTACTCATATCGCGAAAGTCATGCTGGAGAAGAACTTTGTTGCGACGTTGACAAACGCTCTTGCGGAGGTTGATCTCAATTTCCCAAACGTTCGTGGTCTGGTTGCTGCTATTTTGAAGCCCTTGGAGCTGCTGTGCGTATCTTCCATCGTGTCGTTTCGCTTCTCAGAATAACTCTCTCTGTAGTTCCAAAGTCGCGATCAAGATGAGCCGGGCGTCTGAGAAGAACAAGTCTGCCGACTCGACTAAAGACGAGCTTGAAGCCGGTCTTTCCGACGATGAGGAACAGGAGAGTGTGGACGCTTCCAATCGCGAGGAGACGCCTGACCTTTACCGCAACTCCTCACTTGGAATGTATGTTTTCCCTACGCGAATATCTGTAAAATTGCTCACAAGCCTTCCTTCTTTCGATGTACTAGGTTTGGCGGAGTAAGTGTCCTAGAATATGATTCAAAGATCCACACGCTCACAATCTGCAGGAGATGGAAGATCAATTTTCCCCGGAAGATGAGATGGACGACGACCAAGGTGACGAAGACGAAGACGTCGAAATGGACTTCGGCGAGGATGCCGGCAGTGAAGACACCTCGGGTACAGACGAAGACGACGACGACGACGACGACAACCTCGGGAATGATACCGGGGAATCGGAGGAAGCTTGGCAAGAGGACGAGGACGAGGACGAAGAAGACTTGGTCGAGGACCAGGGTATCCATGAACAGAACGTTGACGAAGGCGATGACGGCGATGAAGAAGGCGCTTGGGAGGTACGGCTATCCTCTCTATGCTGAACTTCTGTTTCAACTTTCTGCTAGGACGTTGATGTTGCCGATGTCATCCCTCAACTGGGCGAGGACGAAGCCGATGACGACGACTTGGCAGGTAAGTACACGGCTTATTTTCGTATCGTCTCCTCATGGTCGCGCAGGAGAAATTCCAATCTATCATCACGATCACGAGGTCGAAGATGAAGAGGGTGATTTGGGGTCGGACGAAGAGTGAGTTTCCCATCCTGTCACTGGCAGTTTGTTAATCCAGACGCCCTATTGCTGTAGTATGGGTGGCGAACTTGGTTTTGATCCACACGAAGGCGCTCCCGCTCTCGACATGTTGGGTTTCAACGGAACCATCGCCGACGGCATCCCGGGGATGCTCGATCCTCACACAGCCAACATGCTCATTGCTGGAGGTATCGGCACACGAACCAGGCGTGTCGACCGTAAGTACCACAGCAATACATTGTATCGGGTTGTCGTCTGACGTGTTGTGCGATTTTTTTAGTGGGCAGCAGCGAGGACATGGAAATCTTTGGTCGTGGGCGACTCGGTGCCGCTACCCCCGCGGATGCGATCACCCATCCTCTTCTGCTCGAGTCCTCTGCGATTTCAGGGCACGCCTCGTTAGGTCAAGGCAGAGGAGTGCGCCGGGCAGCACGCGGTGTGGGCGGCGACAGCCAGGATCTGCTCCAGGCTATTGAAGATCTCATTGGTGGGGGCGCCGTCCAACTATTCCAGCACATCATCAATCGGCGTGGAGGAGGGCCATCGGAAACCATCCGCCTTGACGTTCCTCCGGGTGCTTTAGTCAACCTCGACCGCTCCCTCATCCATCGACGTGGACCCGTCAGCGCGTCGCTGCGAATCGAACGGGCGCCCCGAACTGGCGAACTTCGTTCCGAGACACGTGACTTCGACCCACTCCTGACGCTTCAAAGGTGGAGCGAAGAGGCAAAGATATTGCATGGCAAATTTTTCGCTGATCGCTACGCCAAGATCGCCAATCACATCATCGTCTCTTTACTGCCTGATGCTGTCGTCAGAGCGAAGCGTGCGGAGGAGGCGAAAGCGATTGCCGAGAAGGCTTTAGCGGAGCGTCAAGCAGCTGACGACGAGAAGGCTTTAGCAGAGCGTGTAGCAGCTGATGACGAGAAGGCAGTAGAGGTGGCAGCCGCAAAGGAAGCAGAAGGGCGCGAGGCGGCTGGGGCCGGCTCGGATGTGACAACTTCTGCTACTGCACCTGGGCCGACTACGTCTACGGAGGCTGGAGAAGATGCGGACGCCGAAATGCCGGATGCGGCTGCAGAAGCTTCCTCGCACCTTGAGGACCCTGCCGCTGAAGAGGTCGCCGACGTTGGCGAGTCAGAGCCAATGGACGTGCCCCAAGGCGAATCGAGCACGTCCAATGCCCCGGAGCGTGTTGTAGTTATCATCCATGGCAGCCCTGTCGACATCACGGATACCGGAATCGATCCAACGTTCCTCGAGGCTCTTCCGGATGACATGCGCGAAGAAGTCGTCAACCAGCACATTCGCGACCAGCGGGCGGCCAGGGTTGAGCGTCCTGCCGACTCTCAGATCAGTTCAGAGTTCTTGGACGCGTTGCCCCCAGAAATTCGAGCCGAGATTCTGCAGCAAGAGAGGTTGGAGCAAACACGGCGTCGTGCTGAAGAGCGTGCGACGGATGGCGAACAGACTGCCCCCACGGTTCCCGCGCCATTGGAAATCGATCCCGCCAGCTTTATCGCTAGTTTGGACCCCCAGCTCCGTCAAGATGTTCTCATGGACCAGGATGAGGTCTTCATACAGTCACTTCCTTCCCACATGATTGCAGAGGCCGGCGTGTATCGGGAAAGGGCTCCAGGACGTAACGCAGCCCGCCAGGCTGGACTGGTGCGAACTCCAGCAACAGCAGTGTCCGCGACGCGCAAGCCTCCGCCTCGAGATGCTATCCAGCTCCTGGACAAAGCCGGGGTTGCTGTTCTCATGCGGCTACTGTTCTTCCCTCAAATTTCTAAGAAGAACGTGCTGTTCAAAGTCCTCGTCAATCTGTGCGAGAACTCTAAGACCAGGACGGAGCTATTCAACCTTCTGCTCAATATTTTGCAAGAAGGGACGGGGGATCTCGCCGCGATCGACCGCAGCTTTGCGCAGATGACTTTCCGGAACACCAAAAGCTCTGCACAGCAGACTCCCCGTGCAGGCAAGCAAAGGTCTGGCTCCGATTTCTTGAGCTCCTTGCCCGTTCCACAGCTTCCCAGTGAAGTCGTACCCGATCTCATTGCTCAGCGATGCCTCGAGGCACTGTCTTTCATCGTCACTTCGAATGAAGCATCTGCGCTGTTCTTCCTCACCGAACACGAATTGCCCGCCGCGCTTCGACGATCAACGTCTAAGAAGGGCAAAGGGAAGGAAAAGCAAGCCTCTAACCTGCAGTACCCAATCGTCCTTCTCCTCGGGCTATTGGACCGGGAGTCTCTCCTCAAAACACCGTCAATCATGGAGTTGGTCGTTAGCCTGTTAGATACGGTCACGCGCCCTCTTGCTGGGCTCAAAGATACCCAAAAGGAGTTGCCAGCGTCTCCGTCTCCAGCTGCCCTTCTCCGGCAGGCTCTCAGCCGTCAGAAGGTATCGCGGATGCCAATCAGGCAGATGCACCGGAAGCAAGTGTCGCTGCTCCCGTGACTACTCTTGTGAAAGCGGAGCAGCCCGTTGGTGGCCCTGTCGAAGAGAAGGTCCTGCTCGCCCATCCACCACAAATACCACATCCTGTTCTGCGGTTGATAGTGAACATCTTGACTGTTGGTGAATGTGGCGCAAAACCATTCCATCACACCCTCACGCTCATTCAACATCTGTCGTACGTTCCGGATGCAAGAGAGGTCATCGCTCAGGAACTGCGCTCCAAGGCTCAAGAATTTGGTCTCAGCTTGTATCAAGACCTCGACGACCTGGCCAACGCCCTTCAGAGCTCACAGAATGACGTGTTGACTTCCTCAGTCGCTTCCAAATTCTCTTCGCCGTCTTCCGACCAAGCCAAACTGCTCCGCGTGCTCAAGACCATCGACTACATGTATTCCCCGAAGCCGAAGACGTCGTCTGATGCGCAAGCCAGCGGAGATTCAGAGAAGATTCAAAGCATCTATGAATCTTTCCGGTTCACTCCCCTCTGGCGGCGACTCGGTGATTGTCTTTCCGTCATAGAGCAGCGACCTGAAATCGAACACATCGCCACGGTTCTGCTCCCTTTGATTGAGTCGCTTATGGTCGTCTGCAAGTATGTTGGTGCTGCTTCTCCTGCGGCAACAACAGCGCGGGCATTGCGTGCATCTGCCTCCCCAAGGTCGCCTACTGTGCCACGCGAGTCGATGGAAGACCTGTTCGTGACCTTCACGGATGCCCATCGGAAGGTCTTGAATGTCATGGTGCGAAACAACCCCTCATTGATGAGCGGCTCGTTCTCGCTCCTCGTGCACAACCCTCGCGTGCTCGACTTCGACAACAAGCGGAACTACTTCAGCCAACAGCTCCACCGTCGGCCGCATGCACGCGAGCACTATGGCGCTTTGCAGCTCAATGTACGGCGTCAGCGGGTGTTTGAAGACAGCTTCCATGCCATGCAGCGCAAGACAGGCGACCAGATCAAGTATGGAAAGCTCAGCGTGCGGTTCTATGACGAAGAAGGCGTGGATGCGGGAGGTGTCACTCGAGAGTGGTTCCAAATCCTGGCGCGGCAAATGTTTGATCCCAACAACGCGCTTTTCGAGCCATGCGCTGCCGATCGTCTAACCTACCAGCCGAACAAAGCATCGTGGGTCAATCCCGAGCATTTGTCATTCTTCAAGTTCGTCGGCCGCGTCATTGGGAAGGCCATCTACGACGGCCGATTGCTGGACGCCTATTTCGCAAGGAGCTTGTATCGACAAATCCTGGGGAAACCGGTCGATTATCGTGATGTCGAATGGATCGATCCCGAGTACTACAACTCTCTTTGTTGGATATTGGAGAACGATCCTAGTCCATTAGACCTCAACTTCAGCGTCGAGGGTGATGAGGTGTGTAGTCCCCAATCAATACTCGTATTCTTTTGTTCACGCATTATCACAGTTTGGTATGACGAAGATCGTCCCGTTGAAGGAGAACGGTGCATCGATACCTGTTACTCTGGAGAACAGGCGCGAGTTCGTTCAGCTCTCGGCACAATATCGACTCTATTCTTCCATCAAAGACCAGTTGGAGCACTTACTGGCGGGCTTTTACGAAATCATCCCAAAGGATCTGGTGTCCATCGTGAGTACTTACTTGGTTACATTTATAACTATCGTCGCGGTATCTCATGAAGGATTCAGTTCAACGAGCAAGAGCTGGAGCTGCTCATCTCAGGCACTCCCGACATCGATGTCGACGAATGGCGCGCTGCAACTGAGTACAACGGTTACTCGAGCTCCGATCCCGTGATCGTATGGTGGTGGCGAGCTCTCAAGTCGTTCAACCGTGACGAGCGCGCGAAGGTTCTCAGTTTCGCTACAGGCACGTCCAGGGTGCCTCTGTCAGGTTTCGGTGACTTGCAGGGTGTTCAGGGCACGCAGCGATTCTCGATCCACCGTGCTTACGGCGACACCGACCGCTTGCCTCAGGCTCATACATGTGAGTATCACATCCAGCTAATGTCGGTCAAAGACGGAGCTGATCATCGTTTTCAGGCTTCAATCAAATCGATCTTCCCCAGTACTCGTCATACGAGATGTTGCGTCAACAATTGCTTCTTGCCATCAACGAAGGCGGCGAAGGCTTCGGCTTCGCATAAGTGTATCTCTGCAGTAATACGAAGACAATGTACTAGTTTCTTTCACATAGCATTCACTGTAGTCATCAATTCATTAGCATCGTTTCCATTCGAAAACCCATCGATTGTCCATTACGTCCGGTAACTAACAATTAGTGATAACTGATCACAAGAAATGACCGATACAGGGAAGGTGTCAATGCCCAGCGAATGTAAGGAATGTTTAAGGGTTACAGGCATGGATAGAATGTGACTCCGAGGATGGTGACAGATACAAAACCTCCAATACATATTGCGCAAACAAAATCACGAATTAGGCTTAATGCTCCTCCTTCGCTTTCTTCTTTCTACCGAACAAACCCATTTTATTAGACTTTGTGTGCTCCTCCTTTGCCTTGAGCTCAGGTTCAGACGCGCCCGCGGCACGCAGCTTTCCCTTGACGTCTGGTTTCGACGTCGAGCTGAGGCCCTTCTCGGCGTGCTTCTTCGTCTCTGGCTTCTCTGGCTTCTCTGGCTTCTTCCCCTCCGACTTCTCCGACTTCTTGGCCTTAGGTTTGCTGCGGAATGTCAAAGGGCTAAAGCCCACCCCTGCCGCGCCCATGCCCATCGAGAAGTACAGGTCGCTGTCCGACATGAAGAGAGCGGGATTCCGCTCTATCTCCGCAGCGATGTCGTGCGGCGTCGGTGTGCCGGCGCGTTCCTCGTCGGCCTCCTTCGCGCGCTGCAACAGCTTGTCCTCCGCCTTCTCAGGGCCGCCGCCGTTGGCCGTGTACGTGCTCTCGGCAGATTTCGACGACCCCGCCGTCGGAGGAGGTTGGTGTGCCACGAGGTCGGGGGTCGGCTTGAGCACGCCTGAGATTTTGTGCCGCGTCTCGATAAGAGCGGGCGCGCTCGCCTTCTGCTCCGTTGGGGACCTCGCGCTGTCGGCAGGCTCCGGAGCGCGGCGCGGCGCCTCGAACGCGCCGTTGTCGCGGCCGTCGAACGCGATGCCTACGCCTGGAGCGGCGGGCGACGCAGAGTCTGCGATACGCGTGGGCAGAGAAGAGGTGGATGCATGCGCCTGCGGCTGTAAAGGCGCCTCGCGAGGGTCGCTGGCCGTCGAGGAAACAGCAGGACTGACCCTCTTGTACGCGTCGCGTTGGCGCAGGGCCTGCTCGCTGCGCTCGCGCGCAGAACTGCTCGCCGTTGTTGGAGACACCACCGTTGGAGCCGTTGGAGACACCACCGGGTCGACTTCGCGGGGGGCGTGGCCACGGGGCACGCGGCCATGCGGCACGTATGTCTCCTGGGAGTACGTCTCGAGCTCGTGCTCCGCCAAAGATACCACGCCCGCACGGTCAGAGATCGACGGGTTGTCGTCGTAGGAGGCGCGGTGTCTCGGCACCGGAGGGTGTCCGCGCTCCGACGCTGCGTAACCTCGCGGACTGGGGTCGTAGTCCCTGTCATCGCGTGGCGCGTACCGAGGGTGGGGCGGATGGGACTCTGGGACATCCCGAGTCTGTGGACGATAGTCCAGTGAGTACTCGTGAGCAACTCTGGAGCGCATATGAGGGGCCCCGCGGGCCCGACGCACATAGTCGGCAGGCGCATACGCCTCACGCTCCCGCGGCGCCGGCGGCTCCTCGTACACAAGCTCCTCCCCATGGTAAACGTCTTCGCGCCGGTACAACCCCCGGCGTTCGTCGTTGCGGCGCATGTCGTACTCGTCGCGTCGGGGATCGTCGTACGCGGTGCGGCGGGCGTCGTAGTCGTCGCGGCGGGCGTCGTCGTACGCAGTGCGGCGCGCATCGTAGTCGTCGCGGCGATGGTCGTCGTACGCGTTTCGTCGGGGGTCGTAGTCGTCGCGGCGCTGCTCCTCGTACATGTACTCCCACTCGTGCTCGAGCTGGCGGTCACGCCGCGCGGCGACCAGGTCGCGCGCGTCAAGCTCGATGAGCCGCCCGCTGCGATCGCGCGCGTACACGACCTCCAGATCGCCTAGGTCGGGCCGCACGGGCGCAGACGACGGGCCGCGCTGCATGCCCATCTCCACGTCCACACGGTCCAGAGCTGGGCGGCGGCGCGCGGTCGCGTATCCGTATGCATCGTGCGTCGGCGGCGGCATCCGGCGGGGCGGCAGGCGGGCGCGATGGTATGCAGACTCCATGGTGGGGTTGGCGCTGTGGGGGTGCGTCTGCGGATAGCCGGGCATCGGCGGGCGCTGGCGGGGCGGCGGCGGGCGCCCGCCGACGAGCTCTGTTGCGCTGTGCGCCTTGCGCGCGTTGAGCGACGAGACCACAGGGTCGCCCCACTCGTCTTCGTACCGCTCGGATGCCGCCGCGGAGGTGGACGCCCAGCCCTCGGGCACAGACGGCAGGCGCTCCTCGTCGTAGTAGCCGGAGCGGGCGACCGGGTCGGCGGGCGGTGCGGCAGCGTGAGGCGGGCGCTCCATGTCGCCGAGGTCGAGGAAGTCGGGCAGGAAGTCCTGCAGAGCCTGCTCGTCGAGCCCGGAAAGCACAGTTTGCGTAGGACTGGGCGGTGCGCGATGGTAGGGAGCGTCCGCGCGGCGTGGCTGGGGTGCTTGTGTGATGATACGGGGAGCATGCCTGTGCTGTGGATGCGCCGCGTACACATCAGCAGGCCCGCCGTCATTGAGATCTGGATGCATGGCACCCTGCGCACGGTCTGTCCGAAGGACATTTGAGCCCCGCACGACGTCGTCATGCAATGCGATAGGATTGGACGACCCGCTCGCGACGCTCCCGGAAGGCGACGATCGCGTACCATGCTGCAGATAGGGCAGGCGCGTCCCGCTCGGGCCGGGCCCGCGCTGGATGCGCGAGGGCGCGGAGCTCACCGACTCTGCGTCGCCGGAGTAATCGCTCGCGCCGTCCTCGCGGGGCGTGCCGCGCGGGCGAGGGCGCGCGGACGCGAGCGAGGGCTCGAGCCCGCGCACCTCCTGGTGCACGTCCTCTGCACGCTGCGCGAGGAAGTCGTGGAACGTCGAGAGCTCGTCCGAGGACAGCGCGCGCGCCAGCGGCGGCGGCGGTGGGTGGGCGGTGGATGGCGTGTGCGAGGAGGCGGACGACGACGTGCGCGAGACGGAGCGCGGGCTGGGCGCGCCGTCGACGGCGGCGAGCGGCTGGTAGCGGTACGGGCGGCGCGCGACGCGATCGGTGCCAGGCGCGCCAGGCGCAGTGGTCGAGGACGAGGCGCTCGGGGGAGGGGACGGGAGCTGCGATAGCGTAGGGAGGGGAGCGGCATCCGCGTGCTGCCCGCCGCTTAATTTTCGGAGTAGGAAGGGTTGTCTGGAGAGAATGGAGTCCGAGTTGGACGCGGACGAGGAGGAGGAGGGCGGACGCCCGCCGAGGAAGCCGCCTGTGCCTGACAACAATGTGCCTTCGCGGCGTTCGCGCACGGGTGAGGGGGAGAGGTGGGAGAGATGCGGGGTCGCGGGCGAGGGCAAACTGGGAGAAGACGCGCTGTCGGCGGCGTAAAAATCGAGAGATCGGATCGCGGGGACGGGCTGACCTGCTATAGCTCATGTCGGGCGGGGTCTCGGAGTCTGATAACGGGCGGTTGACGGGCACTATGTCCAGAGGCGGATCACCAGCATATGCAATTTTGAAGGTCATCGTGTTGGTGGCAGGGTCGTAGTGCCGTTCGAGCAGGCCAGGATGTCTGCAGCAGCGCATACAAGGGAGCACGAGCGCAAATGAGGACGCATATGAGCTCGCCAGGTGCGCATGTCAGATGGTCGCGACGTACGAGTGCAAGATGCGCGACGACTCCAAGAGCATCTCTTCAGTTTTCCCCATATCTGGCGGCGCCGACGCGTTCCCGGACGGCCTGTGCACGTCTTCGCCGACGCCGCCCTCTCCGTCATCTGGCACGCGCCTCGCAGAAGCCTCGGACGGCTGTGCCTTGGCCTCGGGGACACGGGGAAAGTCCTGCAGCTTCGCCAACAGATCCTCCGCGCCAGTGTCAGACCTGGGATGCACATCGTGTCAGTACATCGGACAGACGAGCGGACGCGACTGACGCACATGATGGAGGCATGCTGCGAACGCGTCGATGGGGCTTCTGTGACTGGGGTCCCTTGCCCCGTCCCCGGACGCGACATGGCGCGCGAGAATGGATTGTAGGACGAGCGGCGTGCGGCAGACGCGATGGGCGTATAATGAACGCTGGCGGCTGGGGACGTCGCCGCAGAAAAAAAAACGCGCGAGTGCGCACAGAGAGCGTCACGAAGACTTGGGGGGTGGCAGGCACCGAAACGCCGGGCGTGCGATTTCGATCAGGGGTTGGTTGCGGGGGTGTCCGCGAGGATAGTGATCAAGGGGCGACGAACGGGGGTATGCGATCCCATGTTTGCAGCCGGCGCGAGCGTTTGAGGGGCGCCCATGGCACGAGGCACGCCCTCACCGTGCCCCGCACGCGGGGAGACACATCCTCTTCCGAGTCCCGATTCCGACATCACAGACGAACATTGTCCGTGAGTTGCAAGACCATCACATACCGCACTGCCTGCTGGCCCATGGCGACAGGTTCATCCACCATCAGACATAAAAATATAAGCATCAGGCGGTATCCGTCTCACCCGATCGGTTTTCTCGTCATGCTGTTTAACTCCAGACACATCGCGCCCAAGCGAGCGAACCCGAAGCGCGCACAGGCGACGGAGCCTGCGGCCTCACTTCGCATACCGTAGATATTCCTATTCACGCCCAGGCATCCTCGGGCTCAATGGGACCCCCTGCGGTAGTCTCCGTTGCCGACCTTGCGCGGAAGACAGTCGTTTGCCCCTGCGGGTGGTTATCAACTTGTCGATCACAACAACTCGACATTCCGATCATGCAATCATAGTGCAATCATGCATCACGGCAGCACCCTGCAAGCTAATTTACTATTACACATCAAAATGAAAGCGGGGCGGGCCCGCCATAAGCGAGTCGACGTCGCTGCCTGCGGCCTGATCTGCAAACCGCCATCTTTCCGAATGCCGCCCCATCCGAAATCCGGCCTTCAATATTTCAATTCTTGTCGAAGCCTCGGACGCGAACACCCGCGCGCAGAGAAGTCGAAGCGCACTGCGAACACGAACACGCCTAATGAATAGAGGGCACATGCCCACAGCAGGCCGCGTTCGCGTGCATACAAACCTCCGCCTTCCACTCCCATACCACTCTGGTATAGTCTGGGGTGCTTACCGGCCACAGTCCTCGCCCCGCCCTGCCGTGGCATGCAAGCCCTCTTGGCTCCGACGTCGCGCACAACTGTCGTGGCTATGTTCGATCGGACCTGGGAACGCCGTACGCGTGGCGGACCGTCGTACAGAACGACGCCAAGGGTTCGCCGATCCTCGGCTGAGGGCGGGGTCTGTAGAGAGACCAAGGTCCAAGGGGATCCCGGCCGGCTTGTGGGAGCCGTTGCTAGTCCAAAAACTATGTACCTTGTCGGCGCGCAACCTTCGCTCTCAACACACGCAGAGCCGGGATCGAATAGCCTGTGCCATAGCCGAAAGAAATAGCGTCTCAGTATCCTCTTGCGAGAGCCCGAGGACGGCGCCGCCCGAACACTGCACTGACAAAGAGCATCTTCAACTCGTTCGCAATACAGCAATACAGCACGGGACCAAACAGTAAACTCATCGCACAAGCCCACCTTCGCATCACTCCCAACGCACAAGCAAAGCATACCGAGCACCATGGACCGAGCCCGAGCGAGTGGCTGTTCAATGGCTTGGGTCAATGGCCGGATAAACAAGCGACCAAGTGACCCACCCACCGAGCAACTATCGGTCGACAAACCGCCGAACTTTTAAAACCTTGATAATCATGACAGACCGCGACCATCCGCGCCTTCATGCCCGAACCCCGACGCTGTCCCCAGGCAGCGTCACAACCAAACTGCCCGGATTGCGCTTCTTCTCAACGCACTGGTATCCCAGCCTGCAACGATAACACACACGTTGAGCAAATCGTCCCGTTCCAGATCAAAAAGAATTGCAACGCACTCCTCCACATACGTCCGCACGGTGGGTTTCAGTATAGGCTTTCCGTTGGCCGAGTGGATGCCCCGGCCTGGTGTATGCGCGCCATATCAGTTAGATGCTGACCGTGGAGGATGTATGCGCACCAACTATGAAGGTGATTTGCGGATCACCTCGTTCACGTGCGTGGAGAATGGCCTCTGCGGCCAGCGCCTTGGCTTCGGCCGCCGTTTGCCCGTGGAGGTCGACCGACTGCTTCGAGCGACGCTGTGAGCGGACAGACCTTCGGCATTACATCCTTGATTCGAGACAGAATTTTGCAATCGACGCACCTCGTTTTTCTCTGGAGAATCGAATGAGCATGCGATTGTGGACTTGCTATGGACAGCACGCACCTTTATATATTAATTTGCTCGCCAAGTTATCATACTTCTGCATCGCGTCCTTGTGCATATTGCCTGCACTGCGCGCCGCCTGGCGGTCCTGTTTCGTCCGCGCAGCCTTGGCGCGCGCGGAGTACATGCGCATCTTCTTCCGCTCTCCGTTCGCTAGGACGCGATACTGCCTAGCAAGAAAAACAGGCTCCTGTGCGCCCGGAAGATCGGATTCCGGAGACAACGGCGGTGTGAGCTGCGTGAAGCAAGCAATATAGGGAAGCTGGTGGTAGGCGTCATCGCCCACGTATGCCGGAGACGGCAGCGTGTGAGATGGAATGGCCGATAGAAGTCCTTCGCCCGCGGCTTGCCAGAAGGGGTCGAAAGCCCTGGACGGTGCCGACGGTCCTGATGGCGGAGGTACGGGGACACGAGCGGGCGAAACTGTTCCATGAGACACGCGCGGAGTAGGAAGGGAAGGGGAAGGAGGACGAGGAGCGTCGACCGAACGAAGAGTTTCCCGCGCATGCAACGACGGCGCAGCCGGACGGAGGCATGAAGCCGGGAGCCGGACATGAGGAGGGGCAGCGGGTGAAGCCGTACCATCCGACACGCCTCCATGAGTAGGAGGACGAGGAGCGGATACCAAACGGGTGGACTCGCGCGCGTTGTATTCCTCTGGGGCGACCGAGCGCCGGGGCGGCACAGGCGGACTCGGGCGCGGAGCTGGAGTATTCGGGGCGTGCCGCGGGGTCGCGTATGCCGCACGGGGCTGCTGAGCAACGGTGCGGTATGCCTGGGGGAGCTCGGCGCGGGGCTGAGACACGGTATAATGGGGGTGTGGGCCTTGGGCTGAACGGGTACATCCACAGGGCAGCCGTGCTGTATGCTGGGACGAGGGTTTGGAGTTATGGTCGTCGTCCGAGTCGGCGGTGAAGAAGGCTCCGACACAGAGAGCGACGACTCCGGCTGTGAGGAGGGCGAAGAGGCCCATGGCTGGCTGGGCACGCCGGGGACGAGAGGGCGTGGGCGGGCGGGCAGTGGACGGCGGGGGTGTTATATGCGCTTGCGGGGACTCGGATTGTCAAGAATGTTCACTTCCAGAGCAGGCGAGGGGACTGCCAGATGCAGCGCCTGCGCCCATCCCCTGCAGGCTCATATCTCTGCTGTATACGTAGGCTGGGGACACTCACAGCGTCTGTGGCCACCGACTGCGCAGCGGGCACAGGATCCGCCGTTGCGAGGCATGCAACGCAGCCAAGCCCCGTGGATCCTCCAAGACATCGCGACACGTCATAACGTCGTCGTCGTCTGGACGGAAGCGGGTTAGGGATCGGGCACAACGTCCTCCTCGCCCACGCACAAGCACAACAGGCAGAATACATGCTCTTCCATTTGTCAGGATAACACAGAAGTCGTTTACCCGACCTCCACATCCGCGACCTTGACCACTATTTTCAGCGGAAACGGGGACACCTGGTTGTTCGTGATCGACGGCACCGCCGCCCGCCCCTGCTCCGACGACGTGTGCATCAGCATCGTCCGCAGGCTCTTCGTCAGCGTCGCAGCCAGGTTCTCGTTGAATGTGACCCGTTCTGCACCCGTCGCTCAGCACACGCGGGCAACACCGCCGGTGGGGACGCACCTTGCTCGGACTTGGGCTGCCGGATCTCGGCGTTGATGATCCTGGCTGGCGCGGTCAGCACAACTGGCACGAGCGCAGACGCGGGGACCGTGCGCACCACTGCTCCCACGGGACTTCCTCCTGCAAACGCACGATCGGTCGGTCAGCATCGGCCGACACACACGCGGCGCGCACGCACCTCGTACGACGTGATCCCCAGCCACGCCTTCTTCTGCTGCTTCCCCGACAGCGTGATGGTGATCTGCCGCGCGTCAGCGCCGCGCCGACGCCAGTGCAGAGGCCGCGCGCACCTGCCCGCGCTTGTATGCCCCGCTCTCCATGCCCTTCCAGAACGCGCCAACCTTCTCGTCCACGAGGCGCTCGATCTCCGCGTCTGCGACGCCCGGCTGCGTCGTTGCTGTCTGTCAGGTGCACCCGCGGAGCGCGGAGAGGCGTGCATACCATCGTCACGTCGAGGACCTCAAACGTCTTGGGCTTGATGGTGCCGAAGGAGCGGTGGAATAGGATCGCGTGGAGGATCGCGCGCAGGACCTCCTTTGTGTTTTGCCGGTCTAGGATCTGACGGGGTCTACAGGTGAGGTGGGCGGAGGTGGAGGAAGGCTCACGATGTCGATGGTCACGGTCGCATGTGTGGGGTTCATTGTGGGTTAAAATATTACGGGCGTCGCCCTCTAGAAAGTCGCTGTCTCTGAGGAGTCTTCGTGATACAATGTAGTTTAGGAGAATATAAGTCAAAGTCCAGATACATGCGGCGGTATTCCGTTCTTTTTCCACGACCACGTGATTGGGCAACGTATAAGTTAGTGGCCACTGTCCGGCCTCTGCGGAACCAGTGGAATGACTCGGACAAGGTTGCTAGTGACTGCCAGTGGACACGGTGGTGAGCATTCCAGAAGCGTTTCGCGGGGAGTGCATTCGTGTTGGCAAGTACAGTACTCACTGCTCGCTGGAGCTGCTCGATCTGCGATCCCAGGACGCGCGCGCAGAAATGTTGTACAATGACCAGGTCGGGAGCATCCCTATCGTACTGTATATGTGGAGCCTGGCTGCTTGAAGGCGAGTTACTTCCTCAGGTTCTTGCGGCTTCGCCGGCACACTTCCTCAGTCCTACACTAGTGCACTATGCTAGAGGAGCTCGCAGCCTGCTTCGACATGGCTCGGTTCCTGCAGTTCATGTTTGAAAATTTACAAGCTCGTACCGAGCGGCACCGATGGAGCTACAGCTGATCTTTTCCAGCCAGCCTTTTCGACTCCTTACTATGCTCCCGCCGATTTCCAATCACAAGCCGCAGGGTGCGTCATCAATCTATCGAAGCTTCGGGCGCAAGTGGGTCGCTGGAGTATAAACCGCGCGCGATTATAAGTCGTACGAGGCATCACATTCCTGATTTATGGCAGATCTATCCAGCTCTCGCGTCTGGCTCAGTGAGTAGAGTCTACTCTCCCATTATCAGAGACGTAATTTTAGCCCCTGCAGTCACTGGCACCGGCACCGGGCTCGGGCGCGCTCTCCTCGACGCCGTTCTCGCTTCGCACGAGCGCGCCATCGCGACGCTGCGGCGCCCCGAAGTCCTCGCCGACCTCTCATCTGCTCACCCCGCCGCGCAGCTGCTCGTCCTCCCGCACGACGTCACCTCCGCAGAGCAGACCGCGGAAGTGTTCCGGCGCGCGGAGGCGCACTTCGGGCGCATAGACGTCGTCGTGAACAACGCGGGGCACCTCCTCAGCGGCGAGGTCGAGGCGACGCCCGACGACATGGCGCGGTACCAGATGGAGGTGCTCTTCTGGGGCGCCGTGAATGTCACGAAGGAGGTGCGTGCGTGCGCGCGCTCGTGGCGACTGCTCACCTCCCCCTAGGCGGTGCGCTTCTTCCGGGAGGTGAACCCGCTCGGCGTCGGCGGGCGCATCTTGCAGGTGTCCTCGCAAGCCGGATCCTCCGCGAAACCGGGCTGCGGATTCTACGCCGCCAGCAAAGCAGGTGCGTCTCCCACTCCCCCTCCCCGCCGTTTATTTTACCTACGAACTGCCCCCGCGCGCAGCCCTTGAGCTCATGACCGACGCGCTCAACCAGGAACTGCGCCCCGAGTGGAACATCCGCACTGTCATCGTCCAGCCCGGCGCGTTCGACACGCCCATCTGGTCCGCAGGCTTCCACGCCGCGCCGCCGCATCCCGCGTATGGGCCCGGCTCACCGTGTGACGTGCTCGCGCGCGCGCTGCCCGACATGCCGATGATCGGAGATCTCGGGCGCGCGGCTCGTGCGATGATGCGCATTGCGGGCGCCTCGGACCCGCCGCTGCGCGTGCAGCTTGGTACGGATGCGTGGCGCGATGTGCGGGGCGCGGCAGAACGCGTGGCGAGGGAGGGAGAAGTGTGGAAGGAGCTGAGCGATGGGACGAATCGGGAGGGGTATGAGGAGGGCAAGTTGGTAGGCGCGGGGCTCTGGGTCAGGATGAAGGAGGGGGCGAAGGCGAGCTGAATGTATGCATTGAAAGCCCACTGACGCTGCTCTACATAGTTGATGAAGTTGACACCGTAACAGTTCGACCCTCTCATCTACGGGTCCCTGGCCCGGGGACATCTGCCACGTACCGCACTGGAAATCAGCACCGTTCGATAAAGTCACAGAAAAATAGAGTTACGCATGGATAGGCAATACTGCACCATCTCAAGCGCAGGCAAACCATCTGTGGTTTTCCGGTGTATTAAAAGAAGGTTCATGGTCAAGTTGGCAGGGAGAATGTTCTTCCCACGGGTCATGTCTCTTGCCCTTCAAATTCACGCATTATCTTGCTCTGCGGCGCACAGCGTTCAACCTTCAACGCTCAGGCCTCAGGCCGCAGCGCCCAGCTGCGCTTCATGATCGTATACTTGCCATCTTGTCCAGACCGCCACGCAAGGCATCGCTGTGCCTACTTCAGCTGATCTCATGGAGCAAGCCTTTGTCGGATCGCGTGGATTCAAGACTGAACTCTAGGAAATCGCTTGGACGGATTCGTAGTCAATCGATAGCGGCGTCGGGCTCGAAGATATAAAGTGCGTGCACGGCGGGTCCCAAGCCTTGGCCCACCCCACCTAACCTCACCCGGGCGTCCCCATGGCAGATCTATCCAACTCTCGCGTCTGGCTCAGTAAGGCCTCATAGTCCACTCGCCCAATATTAGGCACTGACGTTCAGTCCCCCGCAGTCACCGGTACTGGCACTGGCCTTGGGCGCGCGCTCCTGGACGCCGTCCTCGCCTCGCACGAGCGCGCCATCGCGACGCTGCGGCGCCCGGAAGCCCTCGCCGACCTCTCCTCCACTTATCCCGCCACGCAGCTGCTCGTCCTCCTGCACGACGTCACGTCCGCGGAACAAACCGCGGAAGTGTTCAGGCGCGCGGAGGCGCACTTCGGGCGCGTCGACGTCGTCGTCAACAACGCAGGGCACCTCCTCAGCGGCGAGGTCGAGGCGACGCCCGACGACATGGCGCGGTACCAAATGGAGGTGCTCTTTTGGGGCGCCGTGAATATAACGAAGGAGGTGCGTGCGCTCGCGCTCGCGGGATGCATGACCACCTGAGCGTGTGTACGCGCAGGCGGTGCGCCTCTTCCGGGAGGTGAACCCGCTGGGCGCTGGCGGGCGCATTTTGCAGGTGTCCTCGCAGGCTGCATACTCCGCGAAACCGGGCTACGGGTTCTACGTCGCAGGCAAAGCGGGCAGGTCTTCCCAGACTTCCCACCCCAGTCCACTGTTCTGACCAACCGCCACCTCGCGTAGCCCTCGAGGCCATGACCGACGCGCTCAGCCAGGAGCTGCGCCCCGAGTGGAACATCCGCGCTGTCATCGTCCAGCCCGGCGCGTTCGACACGCCCATCTGGTCTGCCGGACTCCACGCCGCGCCGCCGCATCCCGCGTACGGGCCCGGCTCTCCGTGCGACGTGCTCGCGCGCGCACTGCCCGACATGCCGATGATCGGGGATCTTGGGCGCGCGGCGCGCGCGATGATTCGCATTGCGGGCGCCCCAGACCCGCCGCTGCGCGTGCAGCTTGGCACGGACGCGTGGCGCGATGTGCGGGGCGCGGCAGAGCGCGTGGTAAGAGAGGGAGAGGTGTGGAAGGAGCTGAGCGATGGGACAAATCGGGAGGGGTATGAGGAGGGCAAGTTGGCGGGCGCGGGACTCTGGGTTAGGATGAAGGAGGGGGCGAAGGCGAGCTAAGTACTTGTGTACATTGCTGTATGTTTGATGACAGAAGAATAGGCGCGACGGCATGCACACGCCGCTCCGACAATCTTGACTCAATACCGCCACATCGTACGGTGGAATTACACACGTAGGCTGGTGGCCAGGCTATCTAGACAACACTGAGGTATTGTGAGGCGAACCTCTCTACCCCTCTCACGTCGCCAGGCAGACTGGTCACCGGTCTAACACACAAGGGGTGATGAGTGCCCTGAGTCGCCAACCCTCTCATTACTCGTTCAAAATCACACCTCTGCTCCTCATATATATTTATCCAAGATTCACCACGAGGATCCCAGTGTTGGACGGCTCTTCATAAGACCGCAGTCCACGGCTGCAAGCAATCAATCAGCGAAAGGTTGCAGACCAAGCACGATTGGCGAACGCACTTTGCGACTAGCTTCGCCACCGCGGGCTTGATCTTCGGCCGGCCCGACTTCGAACGTTTGCCTTTGCCTTGAACCGCGTGACAGTGGGATGGGATTGGAAGACACAAGACAAAAGAAGAGGGGCGCACCGACAATAAAGCGAATCTGCGAGTCTCCTCGCCTAAGCGCCTTGTCGAGGTACTCTGCGACATACTGCTCTGCTTCTTCGACGCGTAGGTCATGCAGGTCCCACATCCCTTTAGGGACTTTCTGTTCGACGACCGCCAGTCAATCGCCAGCGCAGGTGCAAATAGCAGGCAACAAACCCTTATAAAGTTGTACGCTGCAAGCAACCGCGAGGTTCATATGAGAGCCGTTCTGGACTGCATGGGCGGGTACGCACATTTGAACGTCAGCTCCGCCGACTTGTCATCCCATATAACCACCTCGCGCTTCGCAGCACGCGCCCTCTCCGCGAGCGCGTGCGCGTGCGCCGCGTCGCCAGCCTGCTCCGCCTCCGTGAACAGCGCTTTCTGAAGGTCGTACTGCGAGCACGCATACTTGCGCCAGCTCTGCGCGAGCGCAAGGCTCTTCTTCCATTCGTTCTTCGGTGCCGATTTGCTCTTCTTCTTCTTCCCGGCCTTCGCGGCGCGCGGTGCGGCGGGTGCAGGTGCGAGTGGCGGGAGCGGCCGGGGAGGTATAATGGTGTCGTGATGTCGGACGGGCGCGCTGGCAATTAGGGATGACGTCGACCGGGAAGGTGCGATGGCATGGTAGTGTCTGGCGGGGGCGCTGACCAGCAGGGATCTCTGTGAAGGTGCCACATATTGCCTGGAGGACGTTATCGACTCTCTCCTGCTCCCAATGCTCGCGGATGACTTACTGGCAAATCTGCTGGCCTGCGCGTGATTCTACGTCCTGCTCACCTTGCGCCCTCTCCCTCCACCACTGCAAGGGAGCGAGGCATATTCTCCACAACCGCCGCACGAGAATGAGGCATAGGTTCCAACATAGCCGCAAGAGATAGAAGCATAGGACGAGAACGACCCATACCACGCAGGCCGCAAGTAAAGATGATGAAACCCGGCAGAAAGCAGTAAGAAATTTCAGGATACATGCCCAGACTTGAGCAGCCTGAGGGGTGGCCATAGTCGTACAGGCTACACACGAAGTGAAAGACGCAGACGAGTGGCGCCGAGAACAGGGTACATATCTGCATGGACACGTGTATGCGGTGCGTAGACGGTTATCGGATCAAGAGAGTGCAGTGTCGTACTTGGTATGTGCACGACGCCTCTCGGCACACACGCGGCAACGCGCCTAGTGTGATCATCGAAGGAGCGCGAGTGCCGCATTAGCAGAGCAGGCCCAAGTCGAAGATCCTCTTACTGCGCAGCGAGGATTGGCCTAGGTTGGTAGCGTTGCAGTTGCTGCGCGGGCATCGTCGTGTCGGATCAAGGACAGATGACGAAGGCGAGGAGCAACGAGAGCCTCGGCAAGACGTAGTCACGTAATCGAAGCAAAGAAACTCGAGGAGTTTAGGATCCTTGGGCAACATCAAGCGACCAGATGGCGTCTGCGCGGCCGTTCACAAGCGAGTGCTGCGCAGTCTGCGCTTGGAGAATTAAATCCAAGAGCAATGAATAGCACAATATATACAAATTTCAGCGCCTCGTTTCACGGGACTAGCCTGTGCACCCTGGTTCGAGGAATAGTCGCGAGATATAAGGACAGACGGCGCACCAGCTACATTATCACACATCCGTCGCCGCGCGCATCGCCCAACCTCCGAGTGATGTCGTCCGCGCCGAGCAATTGACCGCCGCGCTGCCGCGTCCTCTCTCCAGACGAGCCGCCATCGAGCTGCACGATGAGCACGCCGGAGTTCTGGGGATCCAGCGCCGCGACGAGGTTATGCCTGCAGATGGGTGGTCAGACACATGAGGAGAGCAGTCAGGCAAACTTGCTTTAGCATGAGCTCCTCAATGGCGGGCTTGATCTTTGCATTGTGGTTCGCAGAGTGAAGACCCTTACCTACGGGGAATTTTTTCTTTATCACTTTCGTTATGTATGCGAACGAAAGATACGCACCGACGATGAGATGTAGCTCAGACTCTCCGCGTTGACGCGCTTCTTGGATGGCTCGGTCGGTATACGTGATGGCCTCTTTCACGTACAGCCCATGCAGGTCGACCTCGCCAGGGCCGCTGTCCTGTGATGATGGATTGTATACGCGCACATATGACTCCGCAGTATGTACTATACAGCAACGCACCGTGTTGTTCTCTGAAAGAATCCTTGAATATGGAGCACAGAATCAAATCACAATAAACGCACCTCGGAAAATCCACTCGCTGGCCTCGGCGTTCAGCCGCTCCATCTCCCGCTGGTGCGCCTTGCCCTCATTCGACAGCTCCTTCGCGCGCGCGCCATCCCCGCGCTCATATGCCGTGTGGCTCTCGTCGAAAGCACGTCCCATCGCGTCACCCTCGACATTCGCGCGTGCGCGCAAAGACGTGTAGTGTTCATTCGCTTGGTTGACCTGGTTCTGGTCCTACATGACGCGGTCAGTTCGCTTCTGCGCAGGGCGGTGACTCGAGATGGCGCGCACCACGCGTCCATGCGGTCTGCCATGAGGCGGGGGCGACGCGGGATGAGGGGGCGAAGTTGGTGGGGTGGAAAACGGCGCTGGGCCTTGTCCGTGACCGTGATGGGGTTTGTGATGCTGAACAGGTTGTGGTTGCTGAGCACCCCACGGCTGCTGCTGCTGGGGCTGCTGTTGTTGCTGGGGAGGATGATACTGCTGTTGTTGCTGTTGCTGAGGCGGATAGTAGCTTGGTCGCTGTTGCTGTTGCTGAGGTGGGTAGTAGTCCTGTTGCTGTTGCTGCTGAGGTTGAGTCTGCTGGGCGTGTGTTGGCTTCCCGGGGTAGCCCTGGCCTTGCGGTTCCTGGGGCTGCTGGCTAGACGACTGGCCACACAGGACATTCCCAAGGGCGCGAAGGATGTCACCTAGGATACCCATGACTTCAGAGAAGAGGGCAAGTACTAGTGGGGTAGCGTTAGCCAAGGGAAGCCGACCATGTTGACTGCCGACAATGATGTACGTTTCCTCAGCACCTCAGGCTCCGTCCGCTGTCACCAAATCGTAATTCAAGGATGTAAATGAAGATTGTAGACGCGCCGTTCGCCGACGCCTTCAGTACGTACATCCTGTCCGGGCCGTGCACATCGCAGGGCACGGCGCTTATGACGAAACTCTCCGTAGCTGACTTTGACAGACTCTGATACTCGATCTGTCTTAGAACGCGCACGCTCTCTGGTTTCTCCTGGGCTTCTGCTCCCCTGTGCCCAACCCTGCATTGACTGACCCCGGAGCTGCGGCTTCTGCGGAGATGGCACGCAAGGTCATGTCGCGGTGGTGGAGGAGGCCACGGAGCTCGAGATGCGCCGCTATGGTCGAGCATCTGGAACGTCTGTATGCGATGGGTGGGGCATGGGACTGAAGCATATCGCGGCAAAGGGGACTAGCAAGTTGTCGTCTTGCATACAAGTTTGATGTCGGTACTATCTTTCACCTTCGGTTGCCAACCTTGCGCTCAGGTGATCAATTGCAGATTCTACCAGAGTCCCTATCCCTATGTGAATGCATCGCGCGGCGATTGCAATATCATCGCAGTGGGGACCTCGATCGGCCGCAAGGCAGATGCACGGAAACCTACATATAAGAAGTACATCCAGTCCAGCGCTCCGCTTATCACACATCCCCACCAATCCCCACCATGCCAGACCTCATTACCACAGTTATCAAGGACGCGGATTCGCCTTTCGACAACGCCGATTCCGACGCCGACATCATCCTCCGTTCCTCCGACAACGTCGACTTCCACGTGCACCGACTCATCCTCTCCAAGGCATCGCCGATGTTCGCGACGATGTTTTCCTTGCCGCGGACGTCGCAAGCGTCATCCGTCGACGAGACCAAGATTGGGGTACCCATTGTGCGCATGGTGGAGGACGCACGCACGCTTCTGCTCCTCCTTCGCTTCTGCTATCCCGTACCGAGGCCCGCGCTGGTAGACCCTGCGGATGTGCGCATCCTGTGTGCGGTGGCGCGCAAGTTCGACGCCGCGGTGGTGGAGGCAGCCGCGGAAGGCGAGCTGTCCGCAATGCTTGCGCGTGGGGACGATCCGGAGCGCGTGTATGCGCTGGCGTGGAGCATGGGGCTGCGGAACGTCGTGCGGGACGCGGCGAGAAGGACGCTGCGCCAGCCACTGCTGACGGGACCATGCTGGGAGGAGTTCGCGGACGTGTCGGGCGTGGCGTTGCATCGCCTGCTCGAATACCAGCGAAGCTGCATCATCGCCGCGCAGCTGCTTACGACGGACTTCATGTGGATGGAGCTGGCCGCTATTCCTAAGCCCATTGATGCAGTGTGTCCACACCGCTGCCCAACACACAAACTGCCAAAAATCAGGGATGGTGGGCATGTTGACGTGAAGAAATGGTGGTGCGAGTACTTGGCCTACATGCGCGACGCGTTCGCGGCAAACCTGGTCGAGTGGCGCACTGCGTCCGCGCGTGGCACGCTGCTCGCAGTGCAGAAGGCTATGGAGTGTCAGGGCTGCAGGAACGTATGCAACGACCACAAGACGAGCATCGTCGACGTTATGGAGCACTTCAACAGGCGCTTTGCAGAGGAGGTCGAAGCGCGGGTATCGGAGGTGAGCAGGTCGCTGAATGATGACATTGAAGCCAACCAATTTGACATACGGCTCGTACCAGGTGCAATTGGTTACGCCATTCTGAGTCGTCGGAGTGTTACTGGCCAAGCGGAGATGTGCAAAGAGTTGAGAGAGCTAGGAAAGAGTTGTAGCAACAGGCAATGGAATGATTGAGCGCGTCTAAGGGACGACCAGGTATGCCAATGCCGCAAACCATTCGAGAACGCGCAAACGAGTTGAGGGGATGAAAGGTCGAACGCTTTGCCCACTGGCAAGTGTAGCTTGGTGGCTTGGTCGTCAGCAGATCATATCGCAGTCCATCGGCCCCGCCACCATGATAATCGGTGCGATATCCTTTATTAAGCCAGTCAGATAACAACCAAGGTATAGTCCACGCACGGTCCGGCGCGCAAGATATACGTCACGTAGAATGTCCAGTATACCGTCCTCTCTCCGTCCATCAGAAGTGATGACTCTTCTTATCCTCATACGGCGTCTGCATCACCAGAAGCTCGTTCTCCGTGTCGTTTTCGTACGACGCCGAGCCATCCTCGCCGACGTAGTAGCGCAGCCCGCTGCCCTTCGGCGCGGCGTTCGTGAGCATCGGCATTGCGGAGTCCTCCGTCGCGACGCCGAAGAGTGTGCCTCGGCGGCTCGCGCCGTCCGGCGAGCCGAACACAGACGCGCGAGCGGTCTCGCGCATCTGCAGGATGTTCTGCCGGAAGGCGTTCTGTTCTCGCCAGTATTGGAGACGCTTCTCACGGTCGACGTCGCGCTGCCGCCCGTGCACGAAGAAGAGGATGATGAGGGTGCCAATCATGCCTGAGCGGGTACAAGTCAGTGCGTGTGGCCATGGGAGGGAGAGGCCGCGAACCTCCAAAAATGCCAACAGCGATGACAACGTAGACCCAAGTGGCGAGGTGACGCGGCTCGGCGAGAGCCTTGCCGCACGTCTGACTGGGCTCGCAGTTGAATGTCAAGCACCTGAGAATTATTTCAATTGCTTGTACGGAGCTGAAAAAAACTTCGTACATACTCCTTGTCTGCATCACAGCTCGTACCGAAATCCTTCTGCTGGATACAGGTCTTGCTGTTCGTGTCGCAGTACAGGCCCACTTGGCAGTTGTCCCTGTATCATGACGTCAGAAAAGCAGCGACACATTGGGAGTATGATGGCGCACCGAGATACAATATTGACGAACTCTTGATGATCGGAGCCGTACGAAACATATCCGACGTTTTGCACTTCGCATGTCTGGCCGACAGTGACGTTCGACCACCTGAAAAAGCTGGTCAAAACTCCCGCCAACCAGCGAAAGACGGCAAAAGACGCACTGGCACACGAAGTTGAGGCATATCGAGCCGTTTACATTGACACCATGGCCCGTGGTGTCGCGGAGTTGCATGAAATTCGGCGGGCCCTCGCATTCGTCTGCACATAATCTATGCATGAGCTCCGCCAATCGACGCGATGCGCGAACCAACGTACCGTCTCGATCAAGCTGACATGCGCTGCCCACAGGTAAGATAGGAGCACAGTTTGAGCCCTCATCCGGACAGAACATGCCCGTGGGGCACTTGTCCGGGCGGGTGATGTTCTTCTTGTTGCGCAGAGGACCTGAGCTGGTGGGGTATCCGAGCGGGAACTCTTCCCTACGGCAGCCCTTGTTCTGGCAGACGCCGTTATTGCACCATGTGGTGGCGTTGCAGTCTGAGTTGTACTGGAGGGTGCCGGTGGCGAGGCCGTTGTGCTCGGGGTTGCATGTGTCGGTGTCGGTGTCTGTAGCGTTGCTCTGTGCGTAGACTGCAAGCGGCAGGGCGGCGAGGAAAAAGAGTGTAGGGGAGAGGAAATGCATTGTACAGTGCGGAGGCCAAGACGAAAGGTGGTAGAAAGGTGGCGGTTACGAGGTGACAACAAGGATGTCACCGCAGTGTCACGGTAGGTTTCGGCACGGAGGCGGCAGCGTGACAGGCAACTCCAGTCTCCACCAAGCCCGACCCCAACCTCTTCAGTCTGCGCACACCGCCCTCACCCAGCGCATGGCCTCCGTCCTCTCCCCAGGCCGCGCATCCCCCACGCCCCTCCCCTCCCTCCCGCCTTCTCCGACAGAAGAGGAGGACCTTGGCCGCCCAGCAGCCTGGGTCGACGAAGATGACAACCACTCCCCAGACCTCACACCGACGTCCAATGCGAAGGGGAAGGCGCGAGCGACGGGCAGCGCACTAGGGTCCAGTTACGCAGAGGGCGGCACCGACGAGGCGTTGAGACGCATCGATGAGGGCGGAGACACAGAAACATACCCACCGATGAGCGGGGACGAGGCAGAAACACGGCGCATAGAGGAGGTGCGTGCTAGCCTGCCGGAGAGCCCTCCCCAACTGACCGTTCTCTTTCAGAACTTGCGCCGCTGGGAGATCGCCGAGCGCCAGCGGCGGAAGGCCGCGCGCGATGCCGCCGCAGGTTCCCCCCCTTCCAAGGGCTCTTCCGTATCTGTAGTCGCCGGCGTAGCGCGCCGCGCAAGCCTCCTCTGGCCCTCCAAGCGCGCGTCGCGCGAGGGTGCCGGCGCGCATCGCGCGCTGCGCACGTCAGAGGACGCCGTCGCGCTCGAGGACATCGAGGGCTCGCCCTCGCCCTCGCCCTCGCCCTCCCCTACCCCCAACCCTGTATCACAAAGAAATCGGCAGTACACGCAGGCAGACAATCCTTTTGCGGACCCTGGCGAATCGTCCTCGTCGCTATTCGTCAATGCCGTGCCGCAGGCCGGGGACAGTTCGCCGCAATCGTCGTCTGCCATCGCCGCATCCGACTCAGGCGTATCGTTCACCGCGAAGGCAGGCCAGCGCCCACCGCAGCCGCTGGACCTCCCGCAGCCCCGCTCGCCGCCGCCGCGGACGGAGACGCCCCACTCCAAACGCCCGCCTGAGCCGCGATCGCCGCCCAGCACCTCACCGGCGCCCCGCATGCCAGAAGAGGAGGAGCCGCCTGTCAAGTGGTGGACAGAGTGGTTGTGTGGGTGCAGTGAACACGGCGAGTTCCAGGTGCGCTCAATTCATCTGGCTTTGAACTGGAGAGAGCTGACTTTGTGACGCCAGGCTGCGCGGACGAACCCACTTGAGTAGCACCCCGTCCATGGCATCATATCCCTTCTCCTTTTTATCTTCCCGCCCTTACCCCGCTCCCTCCTTATTGGCGCTGTAATTATTGGTCACGAATCACGTCTGTTGGGTCTACTACATGTATAATCACAATCATGCACACGGACACTGCGCTTTCGCTTCCATACCGTTCTTGAGTCTCGTTCTTACCCTAGTTACACCCGAACGGGTCAGCCACCCGCCCACTTTTTACGAACAAAAGTCGCGCTATTGTCGTCTATTGCAAGCATAGCTATGTATGAGCACCCAGGTGCAGTAGATACACAGACCATCGACTGCGTGATTGAACTTCGTAACGGAAACGTGGGCATCTAATTGGGAATGGAGAAGAAAGCGCATGGATCATGATAGACGTGAAGAAGCATTGCGAATCAAGAAATAAGACCGAGAACTGTGCCCATGTTAGTGTGACCCAGGGAACCGCACGACCTTGCGAGGCACGGACGCGCTGGCCCTATGATTGAGCGCGTCGGCGGCGAGCACCTCATCCGCGACGTTGTCTTCGTCCACAGTGACCTCGTCAGCTGCCACGCTCCCGACCTGGCTCGGGCCGCCGCCATCGCTCTGCAAGTGCAATCAGCGAGCAAATTCACCGACCGAGCGCAGCCTCGCACCTTGACAGCAGACGACCTCCTCGACAGCGTGCTTGGCCCGCCCGGAGCTAGGACACCCGCGACGCCCAACATCGGGTGTTCCACTGTCTGAACCGGCAGCGTCTCTTGCCCATCGCCGTCCACGTCGGCATCCTTGGCGCGCGGCTGCTCGACATCGACATGCGGGGGCGAGGCAAGGCCCGGCCCAGGTGAGCGGCGCGCCCAGAGCAGCCAGTCGGGCCCGTCTTGGCGCGAGGTGAGCGTTCGCGACAGCGAGAGCGTGCGCGAGCCCATCTGCCGGCCGGCGGAGAAGAACGGGATGGAAAGGCCGTCTGTGGGTTGGGTGAAGTTAAGACAAAGAGGTGGGAAAGGCACGTGCATGGGGCTTACGGATCATGATGGAACCGAGCACGACGAAGGCGACGATGGGCTGAATGCTCGCCGCGAGGTACTCTTGCTGGCTGCGCGGCGGGGAATGGGGAGCTTCTAGGCGATGTTGCGCGAGTGTGGCGATGAAAATGGCTCCTACGCCCATCTTCCCGACAAGTCTGTAAGACAGGGAGTTAAGATGATATTGCATATGGGATTTACTCACAGGACCTGGAATGCATCATGAGGGAGACAGCCTGGTACAGACAAGGATATTGAGGACGCACCAAAATGACCTGAAAACAGTGCCTCCCTCCATGAGCGGATCTCCGGAATCCAGGTATACAGAATCAGCATCGACGGGATACGACGCAGAACTAGCAAGGCGAGGAACAGCAGAATAAGACGCCAAGGTGTGATACCCAGCTCTGGCGATGTGAACTGATCGAATGGCATCCACGCGCCGATATACACGAAGCACGCGCAGTTGAGGACGAGATCAATGACAGACGAGAAAACCTCGTCCTCAGTCTGGTGGTTGAAGTGTCCATCCCATGAGATTGCGCTGCCTGCTAAAATGTAAAATTCAGACTGAGGGCAGCGCAATCATGCGTACCTGCAGCAAATGCAGCGAGTAGATCGTCGCTGCCGAGCGTACTGGTGATCCCGATAGTGAATACTGCCAAGGCGAGGTATTGCGCGACATAGGATTCACGATCGATATAACCCTTGCGCTGCGTGTATTTCATGATGTTTGAGAACGCCAAGCCTAAGAAACGATAAAGATCAGACGAGATGTGCTACCGCCACCGTTGGAGCATACCTAGCAAGGCCCCGAGGACGATTCCCAGAACTACTTCATCTGTTGAGAGTAATTAGTAATGGGATGAGCATCTGCGCCAACCGTGACAGGATTCCACGCACATAGCCAACCAACGAGAAACCATTTCCCAATAGCTTCGCGCCGCGTCGCTTCTGTCGTCAGATAGATGGAGATGCTAAGGAACGGGTAGGCCAGCCCGTCATTCGACGCGGACTCTGCTGCAAGTAAGCGACGGAGATTGGCCGGAACATGCTTCACAGCGAAGCTTCCACCTACAGAGATGCATTGATAAGCGGCATTAAGGGACATGAGTGCAGCGCAATACCTATGATGGCAGCGCAGGTAGTGGGATCGGTCGGCGTGAGGCACGCGGAGATCGCTAGCGCAGATATGAAGTCCAAACGAGGGAACAGAACGTGAATAAAGGCTGCACGGACATGAGCATGCATGCATGTTGATCGATTTGCATACGTACAAGCAGATACGACCCATCCGAACGCCATAGTAGGCACGACCATGACCAGAAGACTCTTGACGTTCTTTGCCATGTAAGATTGGGGAAGCTCGACGCCGATGGCGAAGAGGCCAGTCGCGAGTACGATACGCATGACCTCCCGTGTGAGGGTGTCGATGTTGTCTGTCCACGAGCGTGGATCAAATATATTCGCGGCATGAGGACCCATGATGATCCCGAAAGCCGTCCCAAGCACAACCTCGTTGATGTAAAACTTTCAAGCGAACTTTCGTGAGCGCGGAGTCCATAGTAGATGCAATGGAAGCACCTTCTCCTTGACGAGTAACGATACCATGCTGAACTGAAAAGCGCCGAAAAATGACCACCAGGACGCAAAGCCGTTACGACAAACAGATAAAAAGCACTCACCGCCACAACGAAACCACCCAGCACGACATATGCCCAGCTCGGGTCAGAAATCTGTCATGCCGGCGAGTTTGTGATCCACGAGACAAAATAACAGTGGATGACGAACTTCCAAGAGTTTGATACCCATTGCTGTGTGCTAGTACTGCATGAACAGCGTGCAAAATTTCAGAAAGTAAGAGAAGTCCCCAAGACGAGGTCCGATGAAGATGATGGTCAGTGTCACGGTGGTAAGGGACGTCACTGAGCGCTTGAGCCTTGTAGGCGCGGCACGTTTCTTATATCTATTACATAATCTCGCCCTCAGTAACTTACTTCTTGTCCTTTCTTGGCTCCCTTTCTTCGAATAAAGCACTAACACATGACGCATGGCTCGTGCATCTTCGCGTCGAGGCGCTCGCTAGCCTGCTTGCGGAGAAAGGCATGGCATGGACGGGGGAGAGGGCACGGGCAATTGCAAGATGAGATGCTACTAGTCACGGCACGAAGTCGAGCGCGAGCGGCCGTTGCGGCGGCCGCCTGACGTTTCCGGCCGCAATATCTCGCTCCAGTGTAACAACATCTCGCGGGTTGTTCGTAGTTCGTCTGGCAATGTTATCGAATTTCTACGATCTATGGGAGCCTCGGGAACGGACTGCCGGCAGCGTGCCACCCGTGCCGAGCTCAGTAAAGCCTCAGTATATGCTTGAGATATGCGCATGCCACGGACCATCTTACGACTGACATGTACATCACGACAACGTGAGGTCTTATGTAGTGTATTCTCAGTATGTGAAATAGGATTATACTACGACTATCCCGTGCTGCGATTGGGATGCACTCCGACGATGTGGTCTAGTTGCAAGCAGACCAATTCCTCACGTCCCTTTCGCAGAGGCCGTCACAATGGATAATGTCATTGCTCTGGTTCCTATGCTCGGGGCATTCTCATATCCTGCATTTGAGGATATGTGAAGTGACCAGTCCTGCAAACGTTGATCAGCGCCCGCTCTCCCGGTTCACACCGCGACTTACCACTTAGGTACAACAGTCCTCTCCTGCTGTCATGTACCACAGATGTTGCCCCTTTGATTTGACTCCCATCGTCCTCAAATGCCTTCGAGAGATTGGTGTCATAAGTGAAGAACCAGTGAAGGTACTCACCTTCTCGATCTTGTAGTTCTCCCCAAAGTAAGAGCTCTCTCCTGTGTTACGGGTAATCCGAAGACCAGAAGACGGTGTGATTTTTGAGGAATTGGCGCGGCAGCGATGAACGAGAGCGCTTCGACGATCCGGCTGCCATAAAGCGCCGTCCTCGTCCACCGATACGTTGTCAATGAGACGGTCTGTGGACAGAGATATGCAGCCTGTCCAAAACATTCATCTCTGACAACGCACCTGTGCGAATGGTATCGATGATGCTGAGTGTATTGTCGGCATGGTGTTCCAAGACGCGAACCTCAGCGTCTTTGCTGTTCGCGAGGTAGAAAGTCCCATTGGGCGCCGTTGTCAAGCCGTTGGACCCGAGGATATTAGGAAGGGCAATCTTGCACCAATGTCAACGTGGCAGTACGCAACCGAGCTCCTTTTCAACCCGAGGAGCTCAAGAAAGCGAGACTGAATGGGGGGAGGGGGTCAATGTAAGCAGGAGGATTGACTGCGCAACACTGACTCGGCCGACTTTCTTGCCGTGGTCATTAGAAACGAAGAAGCTCTTGCCGTCCGGAAAGCCCACGACATCGTTCGGCGTGATGATCACAGGGTCCTCGACCGTCTTAACATGCGTCGCGATCTCACCGCCTACAGTCGTCTTGAAAATCTCGACTACAGAGTCGGCGCCAACGTCTTCGGCATGTCCATTTAGCGGCTCACGATGATTGATCGCGTAGATAAACAGCTCCTTCGGATTAGATGATGACGGCACGACGTCAAAGCCGTGCGTCGAGAAGCCTCGCGGAGAATCGAAGCCTTGAAACTTTGAGCCGAGTGACAGAGGAGGTCGACGGGTCATAAAACGCCAGAACGTCGTCGTGGTTGTTTTCCTCTCCGCTAAATAAGTCGAGCGCAGGAATCCAATGGCTGCGACCTGCTGGCGTGGAGCATCCTGCGTACAGCAGTCCACTGGGCGCATGCAAAACGAGCTCTGCACGAAAACTTTAGTGGGTAGTTAATGGATGGGAGAGGGTACGGTTGCACTTTCGCATGCTTTTAACTCGAGGATAGATTGGCAATCCGAATTCCCGACGCTTTCTATCACACGGCCTATTGCGCCTATGTTCAGGAGGACGGGCTTCAGGTGGAATTGGTACTCCGCCGCAACGAGGGCAGCGAAGACGGCTGTGGCAGTGATCCATCCACCGGCCATGTCGTGGGGGAGGGGAAGGGGTGGTAAGGGTAGATCATTCTCAGGTTAAATCGTGGGGACATCAATACGTGTGTGTGATACTTACACGCGATCCCCCTTCATCCCCCCTCGGGTCCGGGTTCACGTAGACCCTATTATCAGCTGTTAGCGTTCTTCCTATAGCACATAAATACGTAGTCAGCATCGCGAAAGAATCGTCCGGTCCGGCTCGGACAGGACTGTTGTAATGGTCTATAGATTGAATTGATTATAGTTCACCCGTTTGTGTGGCGTAGCCGATTGGTCGCCGCTACATAGGCCGGAAAGACGCACGGCGAGAGGTAATCGTCGGAGTTTGAGCGAGGATGTGCGCCGCCCGTAGTCACAAGATGTGCAAGTTGAGCATGTCATGTCAGGCGTAGAGAAGAATATAACATGCCCATGTTTTGAAAAATACAGCAAAACCTGAACGTAGTAGTCGCACCCTCTAGTACTGCTGCTTCCTGCCCGCGATTTGCAGATGCGCGCTGTGCTCGTCGTAGGGAAGTTTGGATAGAGGAATTTCGCGCCAGAGGTCGGGCGTCAGGAACGAATATGTACTTGTGATCTGTATTGCAAGAAGAGCCTCAGCAAGGCGAATTGGAGATGACAGATGGACCACATACCGCTTCGAAGGTCGCTTTCAAGAAGTTACCCATCGTCGCGGTGGAACCCTTTGACTGGGTGTACACGTCTTGCACGCCGGCGAGCTGCAGCAACCGCTTCGACGCGGGGGCAGCGACGATACCAGTACCACGCGGCGCGGGAATCAGACGGCACATGACCGATCCGACCTTCCGCTGACCTTCGACGGCACCGTGTGCGGCGCACCGAGGTTGGCACCCCAGTAGCCACGACGAACGGGGATGACAGAAAGCTTGGCAAGGATGATGGCGCCGCGAATTGCGGTGGCGACCTCCTTCGCACACTTGACGCCGAGGCCGACATGGCCGTCGAAGTCACCGATGGCGACGAACGCCTTGAAGCGCGTGCGCTGGCCTGCACGCGTCTGCTTCTGCACAGGCATGATCTTCATGACCTCGTCCTTGAGGTTGGGAAGGAAGAAGTCGACGATTTGGTACTCCTTGACCGGGAGCGAGAATAGGTAGATCTCCTCCATGGACTTGATCTTGCCGTCCTTCACGAGACGGCCCAGCTTGGTGACGGGAACCCTGCGTGCAAATTCGAGGTGAGCGGAGTTCTGTTGTATGAGGGAGGAAATGCGCACCATTCCTTCTCCTCGTCCTTACGACCGCCGCGACGACCACGTCCACGGCCACGGCCTCTGTCACCACCACGCCCACGGCCAAATCCACCACGTCCTCGGGGAGCGTCAGCCATTTTGTTGGAGCTGAGAATTTACTGGCAACGGGGAATCGGTCAGTTTCTCGATATTACCCGACGGCCGTCATCCACACGATCCGCCGTCCATCCATCGGTTTGCGGGCCTCCACCACATCTCTGATCAGTCGGAGCATGCCCAGACATCGCAGACTTGGACTCCCGTGGTGAAAACAGCAATGGGGTACTCACGTCTTGAGTTTTGAGAGGTCGGTGTCGGCGTGCTGCTCTGTCGATCTGCGCGGAGAGCCAGTCAGTTGTGACGATGTGACTTCTGTGTGACACGGGCGTGACGCAGCCGCGTCGAGGCCCCGGAACACTCCCTGTAAGCGGTTGAGCCTCGAGAAGCAAGGGATGGCTGAGTAGTTCGCGCACTTCTCTTCCAATGAGACGGTGCATCTTCCAGTCTGCAGAATGACCTTTCCGACGACCTGTTGTCGCCGCAGCGCCTGGATCAAGCCTGGATACAAGAGGCGGAGCAGCACGCCACAGGCACGTGCGTAGGCCCAGGCGCCCGGTATATAACGGCGAAGCGACGGATCCGCCCGATCCCCAGCTTGCCTCCGACCACCGCGCCACCCGAGTACAGCCCTTCCCAGCTTCATTTCCCTACACCAACACCTCCAGTACGTGTCCATATCCGATGCTACCCCCCTGCTTGTCTGTCTCACCAGTCGTTTATGGCCGTATCAGGCTTTTTAGCTCCCCAACATCTCTTTTTTGCAACCCTCGCCCAGATCAAGTTGGCAGCCCATGTCGAATCCCACCAATATGAATTTTATAAAACCGAAATCTAGTCCTTGCCCCGCGTACGCAGACATCGCCCTCATCACCCGCATTCTCGTTTGACTATAATCCTAGCAACGGCCGTCAAACCGTTGGAGATGGGGCATGCTATAGCGACGACCTTCCTAGCAGTGTGATCGCTGTCTGCCACCTCCAGGGGGCGGACGACATCTACTATTACTCTACTACCTTCTCTGGGGGGCCCGGGGTGCGTCGTTCTTCTCTTCCCTTGTTCCACCATCGTCTTACTAATATTTTTGGCAGTGGCGCTTTTGACGCGCCTAAGTCCAAATGCCCTCCTGACAGAGGGTCGTCGGGCTGCGTGACAGGCAGCCCGGCGTCTACATACGCATCGTCTGCGTATGACCGCTCCATTTCGATCTCCCCTTCCTTCTCCTCTTCCGAACCCGATCCCCGCATCAACAGCCAATACCACGGATCCTTCGTGCCCCCCCGTGCCTCCGTCGCTCCCCAGCCCATCCGCGGTGCGAACAAGCATGTTGACTACGCCCACAACCTCGCGACGCCGCCGCTCACGCCCGACGACGATGATGCGGACGATACTCCAATAAAGCAAAATGACGATGCGCTCGAGCTGTTGACCACGCTCTTCCCGCACGAGGGCCTCAAAGCACTTCCATACGCCAAGAGTGTCACTATCTCTTCGCCTGGCATGGGTGCGGCCTTTGACGGTGTCGTTCTCGAACTTCCCAACCGGCCGAGGACGCTCTACATCGACGGAAAAAGTGCCGAGCTCGTCAGCCTGCGTGAGAGGTATGTCGTAATTATCTACGTCGCGGTCAGAGCATAACGTGTCTTCTTGCAGCATCGTCGCCCTGCTGGACCTCGCCGACGAGCATCTGGACTGCTCGGCGCTGGTCATCGCCCTCGAGAAGACGTCTCCTACCCTTGGCGACCTGCTCCACTCCCTTATGTACGTCGGCGCCACGGTTGTCACGAAGCCGCCCTTCCAGGCCGATTCTGCATACGTTCTGGTTGGGCTTGAGATATAGGTCAAAGGTTGCATGTTGGCGAATCGGTATTCTATTTGAGCTTGGGACGCTCGAGAAGTTAGGAGTTCGCACATTCATATTCTTGTCCATTGTCATTTTCTTTCTATCATGTATGCACCTTGACTGTTACTATACACACACGAGCGATCGTATCCACAATACCACGTTGTGAGTGTCGTTGAAAGTCACCAACGAACCACCACAACGAAACTTAGAAGTGTGTGCTCGGCCGGTCCACTCTCACACCATCTACAAAAACGTCCACCTTCTCGTCATAGAAGGCCACATAGCCTTTTATGTCTGCGCACTCCACAGTCGGGTTGCGGTACCACCACACAAGGCCGTCCCTTTTCTCTCCCGACGGCAGCTTCACATCATAGTATCCCGCGACACCCTGCTCCCATTTCAGCTCGCAGGACCGAGCGCAGCGAAATCAGACGCACCTTGTACGGGCACGCGGACGTCAGTTCGGAGTGCACGAGGAGGTCGAGCCGCACGTCAGTCTTGGGGATGTAAGTGCGCACGGGAAGACCCGTCTCGAAGAGCAGGCGCGGCTTGAGTGTGTCTGCGAGCAGCGTGCCCTCCAGCTCCACACGGACGCGGCGGGCAGATTGCAGCACATCTACGCGCTACAGAGACCGTTAGCACTTGGCTCCTCGTCCATAGGGGTGAAAGAGTGAGCGGACTTTGTACGGGTCCTTCGGGTGCACGAAGATTTCCTCCTCCTCCTCGAACCACGCGTCCGCCTTGTCGAATATGATCTTCACGAGTCCCGCGAGTGGGCCCATGCGGTGCAGGATGGCCGCCTTGGGCGCACGCTGCCCATTGTGCACGAGGTCGCACACTTCGGTGCCGCTCTCCGGCGGCCGCGGCAGGCTGGACGACGCCTGCAGGAGCTTGTTCGGAACGTCGGACTGCAGAAAATAGTACGTGGGGTAGTACGTGTGCTCCCATCTGTGCGCGGGAGGTCAGCGGGGGAAAATAGACTGGTTTGGTGAGAGTGCGCTCACACCAGACGCGCGCGCGTTGTGTCGACGATGAAATCGCCGCCGAACACCACGCGCACGCGCTTGTGCGACGGCTCGTTGTAGCCTACGTGCGGAAAGGGGACGGCTTTGGCCATGGTTGCTGTAGAGCTGCTTTTGTGGGGAAGCTGGTGCCTGCGGTCCTGATGATCGAAGTCCTTTATACTGAGTGATACGTCTGGAAGTCCGGAAGTCGGGGCTTATAAGGAGATCGTTGGCTCGCAGGCGGAATCGTGAGTATGCTGACATTGCAGGAGACGCCTTCGTCCTGTGGAATTGTCGGAAACTTGAAAGGTGAGCATCATCCCCCAAAGGCATTGTTGCGTGATGTCGAGCGAGAGTGAGAAAGACAAACGATGCATTGCTCCCATGCTCAGTAGCCACAGCCGCGGCAAGTCGGGCAAACTGTGCAGCACAAATACACTGACGCCCTGGAATACCATAGAACCACTGAGTCGCACGCTGTCGCGTCATTTCTCGCATCCCGGACAGCAGTGGACTACATCGTGCACGAAGACGTCGCAGTCCGTACAGAAATCGTTGCTGCAGTCCGGGCAGCGATAGCGCCCCAGGGAGCTCATCCCGTCCGCCAAAGACGCCGTGGCTTGTGCCCTGAACGGCTGCGAACATGCATGGCAGTGCTTCGTGGGCTTCGCCGCGCCATCCAGCGACGATCTGTGGGCACGCACAAGGCTAGTCAACGCGGTCCCAAGACAAATGTCAGAAATGGTGTACGTACATTGGAATGTACGGCTTAACGGGGAAGAGATGGTGATAGCTCCGTGCGAGATGCGGCGAAGATACTATCATGAGCCCGCAAACGTCGCAGTCCGTCGGCACGTCACAGATTTTGGCGCCGCACCGTGGGCAGAGGAAGCCAGCGGGGCGCAGCTCGGCATGGCACACGCACAGCGCGGGCGGTGCGGTATCCGGAAGCCGTGTCGGGAAGCCCATCATCATGAGGTCTGCGGCGGGGTTCGTCGTGCCGCCGCCCGTGGCGCGTGCCACGGCGCGCTGTGCCGGCGGGGGGATAAGCTCGAAGATGAGATCTTTGAAGTGCCCTTCATTCATCGCCACGCCGAACTGGCCTGTGTCGTAATTCATACGCAGAAGACACGCCTATCATTATTCTGAGTCGGCGGGGGCGAGAAAAGGACGCACCGCCGGTTTTGTCGCAGAGCTCGCGACAGATCTTCATCTCTGCGGCGAGCGCCACAAGTGAGATCCGAATCTTTTCTTTGATGCACGACTGTAGAGTGTCGTAGATGTTCCCGGGATCGACGGTAGTAAGGGATCCGAAAACTATGAGAATTTCGCGCGAGGAATGGGTGGGGAGGTGGCTGGTACACCCAAGCCTGAGTACGCGTCAATGAGATGGAATGAATATTGACCTCATGCTACTCCGGGCCATTTCGATTGCATTCTGGAGACTCGGCTCACCGGCAGGTTCCAGTTTGTGTCGTTCGGATAGTGACTTGAGCACATCTTGTGGGTTTCCTGTGGCGAAGCTTAGTACGTGAGGAATGTGACATCTCGACAACACACCGGACATCTCTCCTATACGCTCTCCGATGCCTCCGCGCATGCCAACGACTCCGACCTGACCCAATGGATTTTGGTCGAACCACTCCGTGATGAATTCGCGCGCATACTCAAGCGTGAGGTCGAAGCGCGTCGGCCGCATGTCGCGGTCCATCATAGCTGACGACAGGTCCAACAGCAGGATTAGATGTCGAATGATCGTCCTGCGTATTGCAGCTGCAGGGGCGAGTAATCTGCGCGACCATCAAATGAACCGAACGAACGCAAAGATGAGGACAGGGAACGGACCTCCGCCGGCGACCCCGCGCCATGAGCTCCTCAACCGCTCCTTGCAGACTGCCGCCCTCGTCCTCCTGTACGGTGTCCCATGAGCGCGTGAAATTGGCCTCCCAGGCGTATGCTTGCTGGATGCGCGGTGAGAGGCATGTCTGCTACTTGCGTAAGGCCGAATACGCACCTCCTTTGCCTTTGCCTTTCCTTTGTCATTGTGGGGATCTACTCCCTTAGCACGGGCAGCCTTGTTGCGCCCGCGCACGGTGAGGACGCCCTCGTCGAGAGAGTCTGAGTCCGATCCCGGATCCATGGATGTTGACGATGAGAGGATGCCTGAGCTGAAGCCGGCAAGATTATTCAAGGCGCCTAACAGTATATCGAGTCAACCATACTTGCAGCTCGGTCACGCTCTCGTACTCCCAAAGTTCACCTACACTGGCGTTGGAATTTGAAGAAATATTCTGCGCTGTGCAGGCAGTGTGCCGTGACATTGGTCACGCCGAGAGATTACTTATAATGTGACAGCTCGTGTCGCAAATTCTCGACGCGCGCTCTGACTGAGTACACTACGGCCAGAGAAACAGTAGACCATGAAGGATAAAGTCGATGAGTGCGTTTTGCCCCCTCCCCCCCACCCTGCACCTCTGATATTGTCTCCCGGAAGCTTCACCCTCCCCCCGTTGCCCGCCTCCCTGTAGGGAAGAGCACGGGTATACCGCGGTGCCGATAATTAGACACCGTACCCGTACCCTTGAAAACCGTACCCCCTTAGAGTAGGGGTATGACCCTCCCCGTTTCGCGCACGGTTTTTCATGTTAACCGCGGTGTCTAGAATCACCGCGGGTTCTCTGCATTGCACGCAATATCTAATACTATTGGTATCTAATCGGACGACGATGCCTCGCGCGCTCGTTTATTGGAGCGCACAGTCCAAAATCTCCGTCATCCCAATAAGATCATGGCACGCCCACGAGCCCAGGCACAAGAAAGACCGGATTGTCGAAGACGCCATGCGATTCCGAGTGAAGTGCAGGACCTGGCGACCCTGCGAGAACACACGCTAGACAGCAGTCGACGTTGCTGGATGAGTTCTGTCAGCTAAATCAAGGGCAGAGCCAGATGAACACATACCAGGGATGCTCAGGTAGTCTCGGGCCATGCAAGAAAGATTCGGGAATGTGTGCTTCTGGTGAGCCCACCACTTGAGAGGCTCTTTGGTCTTCTCAAGGGGCAGGCGAAGGTACTTGTTGGCAAGCTCGGATTCTATAGCAGTCTGGAGGTTCGCGACAGAAATATCCGCAAACGTGTGGAAGGCCGATGACGCGTCAGCGTTCTCCACCTGCATGCAATGTCACTAAGAATGCCATAAACATGATTTAACACTGTGATGGGCACGACCATTCTAGATACAAACGGACAGTCTACTTAGCTCACGGACTCTGGTTTCGTACGACAGACTCGCATCATTACGGTACACGTGCTCATCCCGACTTAGCTATGTACAATGTACATTTGCCTCCGTTGGTCCGTGCCCGTATTGCTAGCTTTCCCACGATCTCGTGATGAGCGTTTGGCGGCCCAGCCGCGGCGCCAGTTGTTGCGGGCGGGGTTTAATTTTGGTTGCCCGTGGTCTAGTCTCCGTGGCTGACCTTGGGAAAGAGATAGTCGTTTTGTTATCCTTTCCCCAACATCTCCCCATGATATTCATGCCTATCCGGTTAAGTACATGGGCACCCCTTGATGCTTAGTACACAATCAGGCAGGGCCTGCCGTATCGCTGGCGACTTGACGAACGACCGGTATTCCCGACATCGACAGCTTCCGCCCCTTTGGACGAGTAGATCTCGCGCTCGCAGATTTTAATGCTATTGGGCGCGCATCTGCCACCACGCGATTTCAGTAACGCCCTTCGCCATGGCGACAGAGGCTCTTCGCCCTTCTTTGATCGACAGCTGCCTCTGTGTATGTCAATCATGGAGATGACTTCCACGCTTTCAAGAGCCTGGGTGTCCACTGTGCCTTTACTGCGACACCTCTAACGCCTCTCTCATACTCATTGGTTCTCCAGCATCTTTCAGCTTTATACAGAGCTAACTATGGCTTCGTATGGCTAGTACTTGTGCGATGGCGCTATCTGCCCGGCGCGTGTGAGAGCCAACTGGGTCATTCATTCTCACTGTCTACTAAATCGTCTGACCGGAGATCATCAATCAATGCATAACTTCACAGGCTTTCACTCACCTGGCATGGTGACTAGGTGACTTCCAAGGTTACTGATCGACCGAGGAGATGCTCCAATTCTGATGTTGTGCGGCGCGCGCAGCCGTCACGTCCTACGAAACAGACACCGGTCACCTCTCCTCAATTTGTATGATCCCAGGGCGCAAGATGGCAGTCAGGATCTCACACTTAGTTTCATCCGTGAGTCATATAACTTCAGTGGGTCACTGTATTGCGATTAGCCCTTTCTTCCCTCATCTTCTTACCTGGCGTCATTCAGGTAATGCCGGCCCTTAGCGCTGCGACTGTTTCTGGGCTCCTGGTAGAGCTATATCTTTATGGTCAGTTCCACTCGAACCACACTTACATGTTGAAGCCGTGGTGTGCAGCAAGTTGATATCAAAATCAAGGCATATATACACTCCTTTTCTCTTTCACTCTCTTCACACTCCTGTACGCTTCTCTATATTCGGCGTTCTACCACCGCTGACATGGCTACCCTTTGTTTACAGCCGGAATATCAAAGGCAATCGTACGAACCAATGCTTGGCTTTCGCCATCGTCGCCATGTATATCGTGACTAGTACTGGCGCACTTCTCCACGCTACTGCAATAGTTTCGTTCAACACGTCCGGGACGCGCATCACGAAGCAAGTCGTTACAAGGTTTACGACCTTGGAAAATGACGTTCAATTCATTCCGAGTCTCAATGTAAGTGAACTTCGCGAGGTGCCAGGGACACGTTACTAATCCAACCTGTACTAGTTTATTTTCGGGGACGCCATAGTCGTTTGGCGTGCGTGGGTTATCTGGGGACGCTCCTGGCGCGTCGTGATCGCCCCCATTTTTCTCCTTATCGGCACTTTCGCTGTCGTTTTGTCTCAAATCATCTTGGCTACCGCACCTGGCTTCCTCACACGGGCTTTATTGGGCGAGGGCACTGCAAAGGCAGTAACGCCACTGTATCTTGCTGGTCTCGCACTCACATTGGCCACAAACGCCATGGTCACAGGTTTGATTGCTTATCGTGCTTGGTGGGCATCATCAGTCCGTTCACGTTCAATTGGCTGGGCACTGATAACCACTGTTTTCAGGGTACACTATCGTTCGTCGTCTTTGGTGCGGATTAGAGTCGGGCGTGACAGATCTCTGTCGCTCCTCCTTTTGCTTGTGGAGTCTGGTGCAGTCTACTGCGCTGTTTGGGTATGTCATTATTCATGTTTCTCCTTGGTAGCAAGACTAACCTTATCGGCGCTGCCACCGTCTAGATCGTTGGGATAGTCTTCTGGTCTTTACCTAATGTCGGAGATCCGTTCGACATATTTGTTGCGATGCTACCGCAGATGACGGTACGTATTCTCTCGTCTTTCGGTGATCATATTCCTGACGGGAAGAATGAAGGCAATGTATCCGACCGTAATAGTGGCCCTTTGTGCTCTTCAACGGTCGTATACAGACACCATTACGAATGCGAGCAGTGACCTACTCCCGACCGCCGCACGTTTTCCTTCGACCCCCGCTGGACAACCGGGTTCGCGCATCCAGTATCCGAGTTCTGCCAGGGTAGTCGACATAGCATTCCCTTCATCCACCGACGGACGGAGTTTTTCTTCTGGGAGCTCCGTGTCCTCAATATTGCACGTGGATGACAATTTCGACCCAGAGAAAACGCTGCCACCACTTCCCGAGTCGTCGCACCTATCTATGCAAGCCGCTGCTGTACTCCTCTAGCCTGAGGCTATTGTACTTGTATGTCCCACGAAATGTAATTTTACTATAACGGTGTACGATACGACACATAGCAGTCAGTTTTGCGTGAGTTTCTTAAGTTACACTCAAGAGACAATTTTCGGTGCCGCCGGCCCATGTGCCCGCAGCGCCCCCGGGGCCTGCCGCCATGACTGTACATACCAGTCCCTTGAACCCAACTATCAGCCTTGCACATTCCTTGCCGCCACGAGAATAACTGTCGCGCCTTCCAAAGTGCCCTCTTGACGTACTTTGAAAAGACACGGAGTCGGCTGCCACCGGTATCGGTTTTCGGCTGCCTGCGCGGTGGTGAGTGTTCCCGCAGCCCCAGTCACCTTCACGCCCGAAACCGACGCGTTTCCTCAGGTATATGCGATGGAAAATGGGCAATCATCGAACAACTACGACTACACCGAGGGCGCATCAGCCATCGACATCTCCAGCGCGGTGACGAACTCCCGCCGCACGCGACGCGATTCTCAATACAGCCTACCCTACGATGATGGCAACGGCTCGATGTTCGACGGTCCCGGGCACTCCGCCATACCAAGTAGCGTGTCTCGCATGAGCACATATAGGTCGTTGAGCAGGCGACGGAGCGAGGATAGTCAAGGCTCAAGACCACCGGGGCGGACGAGGCGGGGCAGTGAGACGAGCGCGACCTCGCAGGTCACCGAAGACACGGGGCAGGATGAGGAGGACATCGTAGGTGAGGCCATATCTATGCGCAGGGGTCGCAAGTCGCCGTCACCGCACAGATCGGGCGTGTTTGGAAACATCGCGCAGCTTTTTGCACGCGACGGAGGCGTAGAGGGCAAGCGGCGGCCCTCGCTGTCGCAGCGCTCAACTGCGTCGTCGCGACATTGGGCGCGACGCTCGGATGCAGGCTCAGATGTCGCTGTCAGTGATGAGGAGGATGGGGATGATCGGTGGGGCTATTCATCTGGAGAAGAGGACGAGCCGTCAGAAGAGGAGGACGTCGTTTTCAGCGCATCTCCCAGGCAGAGCGAAATGGACTTTGGCTCTTATCCCCCTTCCCCCTCCCATTCTGCCTCTCTCCCTCTACTCTCGAACGACCAGTTCTTCGGAGACGAGACGCGCATAGACATCGACTTGGAACCGCTAGACCCGCCACCGCCAGGTCCACCCAGTCGACAAACCATCTACCTCCCAGATGAGGATGCAACTGTGCGCTTTGTGGGCTACGAAGCTCTGCGATGGCGCCAATGGGCGTGGCGAGCAGCCTGTATACTAAGCGCAGGCATCCTCGGTCTCCTCGGTCACTGGTTCCCCAGGCTGTGGCTTAGCTGGGCGGCTCAAGAAAGGGCTTTCAAGGATATACGGTCGGGCTTTGTCGTTGTCGAGGTGCGTCATAGCCTGGCTCTTCTTGTTGGACCCAGCCGAGGGTCATAAGACGACATACAGGGATATCGCGGTATTTCCCGTGCATCGACTGCCATACCCATATCATACCTCTACCGTCTTTTCTGGCGCGCTGGCTGCGGATGCCTTATCTACGGCGAAGGCGATGAATGGAAGCACTTCAATACCTGACGAGCATGGTGACGGCGAGATTTTAGAAACATTGCTTATCGTTGACTACCGGTACGCTCGGTATGCGCTGGATCATCGGTCGGGACTTTTCAGCATGGTGAGGTATGTACCTCACACATGTGCTATGATTTTTCTGTTCCCTGCTCATATCCTATAGGGACTGGCGTGATCCGTCATGGACACACGTTTCGTCCGCCAAAGATGGCATCGACGAGTCCGTTCGACAGCAGCGCCTCACTTTGTTCGGTCTTAATCTCATCGACATTGAAGGCAAATCCACCATCTCTCTCATGGTGGACGAGGTCATCCACCCTTTCTATGTCTTTCAAATCGCTAGCATCGTGCTGTGGTCTTTGGACGACTATTACTATTATGCCTTCTGCATCGCGTTGATATCGACCGTCAGTATCGCTACAACGTTGGTGGAGACCAAGAAGGTATGCTGCACCATTCACATCTTCATTTGTTTCCTAATCTGTCTCATAGACTATCGCTCGGATGCGAGAAATGTCTCGATTCTCATGTCCTGTCAGCGTTTTCGTCGATGGCATATGTGAGTAGCCACCGTTTAAGACACCCACTTTCGTTGACTCTTTGCAGGGCTCGAACGTGACTCATCCGACCTGGTTCCTGGCGACATCATCAACCTCATCGAGCCTCCGCTCTCACTCTTGCCCGCGGACCTGTTCCTGCTCTCTGGCGACGCGATCGTCAACGAATCCATGCTCACCGGCGAGTCCGTACCCGTGAGCAAAATCCCGGTAAACAGCGACGACCTTGCTCGCTGGCGTGAGACGCGCGACATCCTGGGCGATATGGCGAAGAGCTTCCTTTACGCTGGCACCAAAGTCGTGCGGATCAGGAAGGCAGTGGAAACGACAGAGACGGTGCTTGACAGGCCTGCGCTGGGCATGGTTGCGCGGACTGGTGGGCTGGATTGACCTCCACGATGGAAGCATTGCTGAGCTCGCCGCAGGTTTCAACACGACGAAGGGCGCGTTGGTGCGTTCGATGCTATTCCCGAAGCCTATGGGCTTCAAATTCTATCGGGACTCCATTCGATTCATCATGGTACTCGCGGGAATTGCGGGCCTGGGTTTCTGTGCCAGTGCTGTTCAATTCGTGAGATTGGGTGTAAGAAACATGGACCTCTCTACTTTCGTTTACTCATAGCTTCGTCTAGGTTCGCTGGCATACGATTCTCATCCGCGCGCTTGACCTGATCACAGTGGTTGTCCCACCCGCTCTCCCTGCGACGCTCTCCATCGGCACCAGCTTCGCGCTCAGCCGCCTTCGGCGCTCTGGTATATTCTGCATTTCGCCCAACCGCATCAACGTCGCCGGGAAAATCAACGTGTGCTGCTTCGACAAGACCGGTACACTCACTGAGGACGGGCTCGATATCCTCGGCGTTCGCGGGCTCGAACGCACTGCACACCGCTTTGGTGAGCTCGTCGACGATGTGCACGACCTCCCGATGGGGCGCGACAAGGCTGCGTTTCTGTACGCGCTCGCTACGTGCCACCAGTTGAAAGTCGTGGACGGAGAGGTCATCGGCGATCCATTAGACGTGAAGATGTTCCAGTTCACGAAGTGGATGATCGAGGAGGGCCACGTCGCGGGGACAGGCCTTATTCGCGGGCGGAGGTCCGAAGGCGAGGCGCGGCCAGCGGCGCTCGTGCAGACAATTGTGCGACCCCCAGGGAGCGCGCAATTCCGCGTCGAGGACGCGTTGAAAGGCGGTGCGAGGGTGCGCTCTATCCTCGTTGTGGCCGGAATGACGAACCTGACGTTGGTCATTCTCAGCACGCACACTTCTTGGAGTTCGGTGTCATCCGGACGTTCGAGTTCGTTTCGCAACTTCGTCGTATGAGCGTTGTCGTCAAGCGATTGAAGAGCACGAGCATGGAGGTGTACGTGAAGGGAGCGCCGGAGGTCATGATCGATATTTGCGATAAGAGCACATGTCCGTCATATTATCATTTCCTTGATGCAATCAGCACTGAACCATCGACCCCTACAGTCCCCGACGACTACGACGACCTGCTCTCGTATTACACGAAGCGCGGGTATCGCGTGATAGCGATTGCCGGGAAGAGCATCGAGGGACTGACGTGGCTGAAAGCGCAACGCATGAAGCGGTCCGTTGTCTCATCTTCAACTCATCATAGAAACTGATCTGGCGTGGAGCAGAGAGCAAGCCGAATCTGGACTCAAGTTTCTTGGACTCATCATCTTTGAGAACAAGTTGAAGCCAGGCACGGCACCTGCCATACAAGCACTGCGATCCGCGCATCTGGCATGTCGGATGATCACAGGGGACAACCCACTGACTGCGGTGAGTGTAGCGCAGGAGTGCAATCTCATCAGCCAGACTGCGCACGTCTTCGCGCCTGCCTTTGTCCGTGGTATGCTATCCTGCCGTCTGTATCTGGCGCACTTAATTGTTGATGTTACGTGTTAAAGGAAATGCATCGACGCCGATGGCGAAGCTTGAGTGGACGTGCATGGAAGATACAGAATGGGAGCTGGACGACTATAGCTTGAAGCCATTGACGCCGCCGCCGCACCATTCAGTCGATGCGGACATGCTAGACTATCAGGACTATGCACTGGTCATCACAGGCGACGTCTTCCGGTGGATGATCAATAATGCACCGTTAGAGACCCTGCAACGCGTACGTGCATTCCAATAATATTTTGCCCTGTCATTGATTCGTATGATCCAGATGCTCGCCAAAACCCAAATATTTGCGCGCATGTCGCCCGACGAGAAGAACGAGGTCGTCGAGCGATTGCAAGGGCTCGGATACACTGTGCTCATGTGTGGTGACGGCGCAAACGACTGTGCAGCCCTAAAAGCAGCGGATGTTGGCCTTTCATTGTCTGAGGCGGAGGCATCGGTTGCCGCGCCGTTCACCAGCAAGACACCGGACATTGGCTGTGTAATTGAGGTCATCAAAGAAGGACGCGCGGCGTTGGTCACCAGTTTCAGCTGCTTCAAGTACATGTGAGTTGGTCGGTCTACACCGTATGTTCTGATATCTAAAAGGTTCGGTTCAGGGCCCTATATTCTCTCATTCAGTTCACAACTATCACTTTGCTTTATTCGTTTGCCTCCTCGTTAGGAGACTTCCAGGTGTGTATTCTTCGTGGATGTGCCGGCAGAAGCGCGCGCTGACTTATTGAGCAGTTCCTCTATATCGACTTGTTCATCATAATACCTGTGGCAGTGACCAGTATGTGCCTTTCTTTCGCTCTTGGCTCCTTCTTTGAGCATTGCCATCAGTGGGGCGCACACTTCCGTTTCCCCGGATACATCCAAAACGGCCAACAGCCAGCCTCGTCTCGAAGGCGGTGCTGGCCAGCATCATCGGCCAAATCATCATCACGAGTGCAGCCCAATTCTGGGCGTTCTTTTGGGTTCGCAGACAGCCATGGTCAGTGCTTCTACTGTCGCTCACGCCCTGTGCGATGACGTTTACTTGTCTAGGTATGAGCCAACAACCCCGAAGAACGACGACGACGACGACCATCTGCAGGCCAACAACTACGAAAACTCGGTGCTCTTCCTGCTGTCGTGCTTCCAATACATTCTGGTGGCTGCCGTGTTCAGCATAGGTGCGCCTTACCGGAAGCCGATGTGGACCAACGGTAGGAGGCCGTTTCGTTCGGAAAAGCCTAGACACGTCTCACACACGCCGTGTTTTAGGCTGGTTGATGCTATCGCTTAGCGCGCTATCAGCATTCAATATTTTGGTCCTTCTCGCCCCCCCACGCGTTGTGTCTGACATCCTTGAGCTCATGCCTTTGCCACTGTCTGCACGGGTGACATTGCTGTGCGTTGGTGTCATCAACGTCGCGCTATCTCTGGCATTTGAGCGCTGGGGCGCACAGGTCGTGGCGGATGCAGTGAACGCGATCGGCGTGTTTCAGCAGGGCCCTCGACGGCGCGTGCGCGACGGCAAAGCATATCGGGCGGTGGAAGTACGATGACGATGGTGGATGGCACGGCGTAGACTTGGACAAGCTGCGATGGCGGTGACCAGCACTTACAGAGCTAGTAGTACTGATGGGGTTGTACCGACGTTGCGAGCAAGGAAGATTGACGTGGGTCAGCGTTGTGATGGCAGTGATGGAGAGAGGCTGGGCGGCTCTCGACTGGCCGGGCCGGTTGCGAGGGCTTTCGGAGTCTGGAGTAAATGAAGGGTGGGCTATAGGAGTTTGAAATCGTAACAATGGGCTGGCGGCAGAGTGTGCGCGAATTGTGGCCTTTTACTCGCGACTCATTGTTCTCTCTCATTCGTTCTCCTGCCCTGGAGGCTCCTCCCTCTTTCTCTCTCTTCCCTCACTGTCGCGCAGACTAGACTAGTCAACGCTGACCTCCTGCTGGAGCTGGCACTCCGTTCTTTTTCTAAGTTATCTTCTTCAGCCCTCCAAGCCTTCAATTTCACTCTCTCGCCATGCTCCGTCGCCATAAACCCACTTTCCCCCCTCTCTTCCTCCTCCTTGGCCTGGCATTCGCACTCGTGGGCCAGGTAGCCGCCGCACCCGTGGCTGGCACAACCACCACGCGGACACTCCTGCGTCGCCAGGCGCTCACTCAACCCGTCACTATGCAGACAACCCACACAACCCAGACGTGCGTGCTTTACCAAATGCTTGCAAACTGTCCGGGATGCTTACCTGGAGTGGAACAGAAATGCGGGACCCGTGACGGAGACATGCCAGATCACCCTCACGCCGGTGTCAGGTGCGAATGGAGAGCCGTTGGTCCAGGAAGTCCAGTCGTGTTCCGTTGCGTTGGGGTCAGGCGGGGGCAACAACAACGGAGCTCCACCTGCTGCTCCGCCTCCGTCGTCCTCGACTGACACCACGTCTGCGACCTCGACCGACACCACGTCTGCGACCACGACCGACTCGGGCGCTTCCTCCTCGTCCGCTGCGTCATCCACGACTGCGTCGGATTCGAGTGCAAGCTCGTCTTCCATCGTGAGTAACGTTTGTGTGACATCCAGGGCGAGTTTCTGACGCATCTGCTACCTGTAGGCCATATCGTCGATCGTTCTGTCCAGTGTGACTGTCAGCTCGGCTGCATCAAGCACCTCCGGTGCGCCAGCAAGCTCCACTGCACCCGCGTCCGCCACGAATCCGGGGGCAGTCGTAGTGGTGCGTCCAAGCGCTACGTTGCAGAAGCTGTGCTAATGTGCTATTTTTGTTGCTAGGGTTCCTCGAGCGTTGATCTTACTGCGATATCATCCATTCCTGCGCCGACCAGCACCGCGGCGTCCAGCTCAGCCGTCAGCAGTGCAGATTCTGCGTCGGTCACTCCGTCACCATCTTCTGGCCAGAATCCGTCTGCGGCCGCCGACTCCGTCTCCTCGACGACGTCGGCAGCGCCCACGCAGGCCGCGTTCCAGATCCCAGGCAAAAAGATCTCCGTATTGCCCATCGGTCTAGGCATTTTCGCTGGTATCTCCGTGATCGCGCTGATCGTGGTCGGGCTCGTCACCTACGAGCGGACCAAGTACCGCAGGGTGCGTGGGAATCAGGCCGTCGCCTTGCAACACGCTGCTTATCTTGTTATCCGTTTTCTAGGCGTTCCGGCAGCGGAAACTTGCAGAACAAGGTCAAGGATTTGGGTACGGTGGCTTGGCGTAAGTCAAGTTTAACTCGTCGCGACGCGCTTCACTGACCGACGCCGCTCATCTCACAGGGCTCCCGCATAATCCCCCTCCCATGGCCTACGCTCCTCCACAAGCGTATCCGGATCTCGTCTCCCGCTCTTCGATTGATTTCATGCCGCCCGCGGGCGTGGCGGCGTCGAGCTGAGTCGCGTGTGTCGGGCCCTCTTCCGCTTTCTACAGTTCCCGCAGTCGGGTCGCTAGTCGTTTGTGCTTGTCTGTCTGCGTGTATTGTGTGCTTGTTTTCTCTGCTTGGCTGTATAGTATCACTAATGCGCGCTGTAACGGCAGCAGTGCCCCATGCTGGTGTGGGCGTGAGTGAGCTGCGATAGGAAGGTGAGCCGGTGGGTGCAGTCGCAGGCATATCGATGAGGGACTTGTGTCGCGTGTTGTGAAAGGGTGCAGACAGGCAGACACGCATCCGCTACTTGTGCACGGGAAAGTGTGACGAGGAGATCTTACGAGACTCCATGGGAACGCCAGCGCTCTGCGCAGAGTCCAGACTCGTAGTAGGACACTACGCGCAGTACGATACATCCGGTCAACATTTTGGCGGAAGTCCCTATAAGTCGCGCGGCGCTTCACAAGGCATCCAGCGTAGGTTAGTAAGCCTCTGACCGGCAGGCACGTTCAAGTACGAAGACGCATGGCACCCACGACACGGTGAAGTTAGGTTCTTCTTCGTCCCCGTGCCGCGTGTTCGGAAATGGCTCTGCTTGCCCTCATTTCCTACGAAGCTTCAGCGCTTCAGCAATATTACAGTAAGGGTTATACCCCTGCTGCTCTACGCGCCGGCTAAGTAACTAGGCGCAGTATTTAGGTAAAAGTGGCTAGGGCTGCTGGCCAACTTCTCCCTCTTCCCCAACGTCAACGTTTCAACATTCATCCCGCATCTCGTTTACCTCTCACCGACACCGCTTCACCGCCTCTAAATCTGCCCCGCGTGAAGCCAACATGGCACGCACGACCTTCACATTCCCCGTGTTCCAGGATGCGCCGGGCAGATACAGAATGACCGTCAATTTGGGTAGCGTGACCATGCCCTCTGGCTCGAGCATCGACATAAACTTCGGTAATGGCCGAGTCACCGTCTCGACCGAGGGCGAGCCGACCGTGAACGGCGGTGAGGATCTCGCGAGCGTAGCTATGGGAAGTAGTGGACTGACGACGGCGTGTCATATCAGCTGGCAGCGCCCAGTACGGCGTGCACACGCAGACGGAAACCGAGGCAGAGGCCCGCGAGAGAATGCGCTGGGAAGAAGGGATGCGCCGCGCACGCGAGGCAGAGCGGCAGCAGAGGGCTAGAGAGCAGCAAGAGCGTCGCCGCCGCCACGAGCAGGCGCGTTTCGAGCGCGATCTCAGCCTGGCGATCACCGTGCGCGCCTGGAAAGACTACCAGGCTGGCTGGGCGCGGCTTCTGTTCGCGCCGGTGCTCACGTTCGAGGACATCCCGTGGCCGCTCGTCGATGCTCCGCAGAGCGCTGCCGACATCCACGCTGGCTCCGTGGAGGAGTTCCTCCTTTCTCCTGCGCACTCGACGGGCATCGCGCACAAGGAGCGCCTCCGCATTGCGCTCTTGCGCTGGCACCCGGACAAGTTCGCCCGCGTCCTCGCGCGCGTCGCCGAGGAAGATCGCGAGTTCGTCAAGGAGGGTGCGGAGGTTGTCGCGCGTCACTTGAGCCTGTTCCTCGAGCGGGAAAACGCGAGGGGCCAGCATTAGGACTAGCACCGGGCCAGGGCAATGTTAGACGCGTAGTGGAGTGGGTTGCATAGGTTGCAAGAAAAACGGCGTTCATTATTGGTACTCTAGTGGGCGATGCAATATTGAGTGGGGGTGGCAATAACGATATAATGACGCGGGGGTTGTATTGACGATAGGGCGGATGTCACTACGACGCCGACGTTGGCACGGACACGGATGGCTCGAGAACGATGGTTTCCGGAATGCCGACGACGGTTTCATCTCCACGTGCCTCTGGTGGAACTGGCTGAGGCAGATCATCGTCTTCGTCGTCACCCATGATCTCTGCAGAACAATAGCCCATGAGCACACAGGCATGCTCCGCCCAAAAGGAGTACAAGACACACCTTCGCCATACACGTCTGGATTCTCCCTGAAGCAGTCCTGCATCGCCTTGAACTTCTCCACGCAGTCTATTCCCTTGGGCTCCTCCTCCGAGAACACAAAGCACGAGAAAGCTTCGCGGAACTGCATCCCGCACGGTCCATACGCCATACCGCCGAGGCAGGCGCAGTCCCAGTTGATCTTGCCAGTGACTGGGTCATATGCGCCGCCAGAAAAGCCTTCTTCGCCCTCGCCCTCGACTTCAGGGCTCTCGCCTCCCTCTAAGGGATCGTCCGGCGAAAACGACGAGGATGCCGGCTCGAGTTGGTCAGCTTCGTCTGCGAATGCGGTTTTCGCAGCTGTAGGCGCCGTTTTGCCTGCAGAGTATGAGCAAAGCCCGTCCGTTGCATACAGTAGATGCTATACGTACGCGTTGAATCAGAGTCCAGCGCGATTTTGTTTGTCTCTGACGCTATTCGCCACGTCAAGTAGGCGGCGCCTGCGGCGGAGGCTCCGAGGGCCATCGCCAAACGAGGGCGAGACACTGAGCCCGACAAGCTTGACGGTACCACCGTATGATAATGTCTTCTTAGCGACGTCCTGATAATGTTCCGCAGCATTTTGAAAGGGAAGGTGAAGGGCAGAGACGATTGAAGGAGCCGCACTCACACGTCGGATGACGGAGACTCGGCACGTGAATGGCAAATTATGTAAGAAAAGGTTGAGAAAAGGTAATATAAGAGAAAAAAACACCGGCGTACTCATCACTGGACTTGGCTCGCTCTCAGACTCTGCCAGTGCATGCACTGCACGTTACATGTTACATATCGCATATGAATCAAGCTATACGGTCATAAGGTTATGTGGGTATCATGCTTGCGATAGTGTATGACGTGTGGGTTGGTCCTGCCAACTCCTACTGGATCATTCAAGCTTGAAGTAGTGGACGCATGGTATGTCATTAGATATTCTTCAAATCTCTATCGCGTCTGAATGGCAAACTTAGCAGGGACATCGTGAGACGGGTGAGGTTCTGCGTGCCTACCTTGTCATCGGTTCTCTCTTGCCATCAGCTCGTTGAGGCACCGAGCCACAATTCCGACGCCGCGCTCGACCGCAATCCGTTCCCGCACATCAACCCGGCCCAGGAGGCGTCCAAAGCGATCTGGGTGCCACCTGCGCAGCGCTGTTTTGATACGGTCCTTGCGCTGGACACCCGCCGAGTGCGCAGGCGACAAGATGAACTTGGCGATGGCATCTGGTGTGATGGCCCCCGCATCTCTCGGCGGTGTAGCGACGGGCCACGGGATGGTCTTGAATGACAGGAGGCCTGTGCTGTTCATCGTCGCCGCCCACCGCCTCTCGTATGCGTTCCATGCCTCTGCCACGCGCAGCCTCTCTGTCTTCTCTGCCCGTCCCCGCTGCTCCTCAATCCATCTCCGCTCGTCTCGGACCCGCTTGTGCACTCGCTCGTTCCGCTCGCGCCACTTCGCCTCCATGCGCTCGAACTCCTCTTGAAGAAGCCGGTTGCGATCCTCGTGTCGCTGTGCGTGCCGCTGTGCGTCTCGCAAATGCTCTGCGCACCGCGCGGCCTCCGCGTCCGGCCCAGCGCCCGCGTCCCCTCCGTCCCAGCGTCGTTTCCGGGAGTCCCGTCGCTCACCAGCGCCAGCCATTGGGCGTTCTGGGCGTAGCAAGCCGAAGTGTATCTGCTGTTCGACAACCCATCGCCGCGTCTCCTCGGTCTTCTTCGACATCGCGGCAAGCTCCTGCTCGACAAGCCATGCATAGGTGGTAGCTTTGTGATTCCATGGGTCGTTGCGGCTCGGGACCGGCGGCGAAGGTTTCGGAGCACTGGGTACTGTCGGGATGTTAAGATGGTGGTAGTATCGGGGATGCTGCTGTGGCGAAATCGAGAACATGGTCGCGCTCCTCTCCATGGCTGAGGCACTGAGAGGTTTCCGTCAAGGAGATGGGACAGGACGCAGGGGAAACATTCCGTTATAACTACTACTCGAGGCCACGGCGTGCTGATGCGACATCTTCTGTGCGGCGCATGCTTGCAGCGCCTGTACGAACATTCAAGGATCCGTCGATCTCATCCTGATTTACACCATTCGTCTATGTGTCCATGTCCTGTGCTGCGCCTTGCATCGGGTGTTTCGGGGGGATTGCAGCTCCGGAGCATCTTTTTCGCCCGCTGCACAGGGAGACAAGGTGAGATCAGGAGATCGCAGGCCAGGTCACGGGCTGGGCAGACTCGTGCAACGTGTACACCTCGCGTGCAAATCTTGCTGCTGTCAGAGTCCGACTGTAGTGGTTGTAGATAGCTGCCGGGCGCACGAATACAGACAGAAGCTGTCGTGTACGTGTTATCGCTGGGAATCCGTATCACTGTCGTTGAAGTACTCGTGTAGTACAGAAAGCGAGCTCACTCCTTACGGCGGTGGCGGCCAGTCGGGAAGCGTCACCTCGACACAGGAGTCGATGGCCCGCGTCCACAGCCCCCCATTGCCGGTCATCGTCCTTCGATCCCCCACGACTATCAACGCAAGCTTCGCACGAGTCCAAGCCACGTTCAGCCGGCGCTTGTCCTCGACGAACCCTATATCCAGGCTTGCGTTGCTGCGCACGGTCGAGAAAATGATGATATCACTCTCCCGGCCCTGGAAGGAGTCGATGGTGAAGCTAGGCGTGGATGCAGGCAGCGTGTCGTGGAGTAGCTTGCGCTGCTTGGTATACGGCGAGAGCGTGGTAATAAGGGGCGGCTCGGCAAGCGCCTCGCCCGTGGCCCGGGCCGTCGTGAGCAGTCGGACAATGTGCTTGACCAGCCTCGCCTGTCCCTCATTGCTCTTCGACATGCCTCCATAGTCCTCCTCGTCTGCGCAGGCAATAAACACGGCTGGGAGCACACTGCCTCCCTGTTGCGGCCATGGGAACTGGGAGCTCAGAAGGCGCTGGAGAAGGGCTTCCACATTGACAACGCCTGTTCTGAGCCTGTCCTCGTAGAACTCGGATGACGGGAATCGCGCAAGTTTCTCGGGAAAACGGTACTGGACCTGTACGTGCGTGGGCGCAGGTAAGTTACGCAGCCTTGCTCCACTGAGAAGTATACACACATCTAGCATCGTGCGCTTCATCACCGAGGTGTCCTTTCGGGTGTAGAGACGCTCGAACAGCGACACGTCGTGCATTAGGGTTTGCCCCAGTGAGCGGACCATAGGTCGGAGCTGCACACTGTGCGACAGTTCAGTTCATAGCGCAGGAGATCGCGAGGATGAACTGACTGGTCGCCCACAAGCACGGCCTTTTGGCACCCTTTGACGAGAGGGATCAGAGCGACGGGCTCAGTTATCTGCGACGCTTCGTCGATCAAGACCACATCAAAGTCCACGTGGCGCAAGCTGCCAAGGCCAGCACCGGCGCACGTCGTGAAGACGATCAAAGCATCGTTCACGATCTTTTCCGCCTTTTTGCGTCGATTTGAATCGCGGACGATCTCGCCTCCCACGCGGCTTTCTACCGTGAAGCTTTGCAGGGCCTTGTTGACTTTGCCGCGGTCGGTGGCGAACCGGATGACTTTCTCGGTGGGGACCAAATTTTCCTCTTGGTTCAGTCTAGCAAATCGCTCAAGTACGTTATCCACCGCTGTGATTCAAATGAGCAGGTACCTGTTGGAGCGATGAATGGAGAGTACCGTTGTTCGTGGAAGCCGTCATCAATATCTTGGACCCGTCAGACATGTCCTTCAGCAGACGTCGAAGGATTCGGACCACAACTGTTGTCTTGCCGGTGCCTTTGACCGACGCAAATTAGCGTTTGCAGCAAAGATATCGAGCTTTGTACCGACCTGGAGGGCCCCATATCAAAGACACTTGAGCCGTACTGCTCGCAACGACTGCTTGTCTCTGACTGATATTGAGATTGCCCTCAGAATCGTCGTCTGCTCCTTGTTCATTTGGCTGTTCATCTACGTTGGGCAAGTCTTCTTCTCTCGAAGTGATCAACTTGTAGAAGCGACAGCACTCCGTTTGCTCGATTGCGAGTCGCCGAAGGTCATGGCCCTGAATGTAGCTGGAAATCTGTCAGATACGTACCGAACTCCAGCCCCGCATCGAACGTACCAACACTCCCGGCGTCGTAGAGGTACCACTGCATCTGGGCGAACTCGGGTGGGGGTATGTTCACCAGCGAGATCTTCACTTCACCAAGCTGGGCTTGAGTCACGACACCATCCAATATCGCGGGCTCCCGATGTCCATGCTCCGGTTTCGAAGCCGTTCGTAGGCGAACATGAGAATGAAGGCGTATAGTGGACGATGCGTCGACTCTGATGTGGGCGATGACCTCGGATGGCTTGTCCTCAACGGGCAGGAGCGGGACGAGAGCGGGGGCATTCCGCTGCCTCTTCAAGTGCCCATCTTCATCGCAAGGACATTCGTCCCCAGCTTCCTCCGCACGATCACAGGCGACCGCGAGCACGTTTTTGTGGATATATTCCATGGCGGATGACTGAGACCGTACGGCTTCTCGGCATTCGTGGAGGACGAAGAGTGTTTCCTGGACGAGCTGGGGAGCCCGCACTGCGAGCGTGACGAGATCCAGTAGATTGAGGTATAGGGTGATGTCGAGAGAAGCGATGGTGCCCTTGACCTTCTCGAGCGCAACCAAGGAGGCAATGGGTACAACGTTAGCAGAGCGAATAATGTGCTGCACAACAGGGAAGGTGAGTGCTGCCGCTTCAGCGTGTAAGTCTCCGTCTTCCGATGGTACGAAGGTCTTGAGGAGCGAATAAACCAAGAGGGGCTCTCTCGTCATCCATTTTGACAAGTACGCCTCATCCAGAGGAAGCCGGGCGAGCATTGCATCGAAGATCCAGAACAGATGGTCATCGAGATGAAACTGCCATGCATTTTCAGCGCATTTGTCGAGATCTTCAAGTCCAAGCTCTGCGGATGCTAGATGCGACTTGACGACTGCCTCCGTTGCGGTGAACACAATCTTATGAGCATCGGGCAAAGCGCCAAGGTCGGCATCTTGCATCGCGTTCACCCGGTATGTCGATGCCTGGTGTGCCATTCTCTTGATGTAGTCTTCAGTAGCGACGCTAGATTAGATGATGTGGTCAGCAGCTGGCCCCATGTGACTGGTAGGAGGGTGCCTACTGGTCGAAACGAAGGTCAAACAGCTGGTGAGCTACGCGATCGCGGTTGGAGACTACATGGATTTCCACTGCAACGACTGGGGTCCGATTAACGCGCCCCATTTGCTGCGAACATTAATCAACATTTAATATTAGTTCGGATGGCGCCGAAAATGTACCCTCTGAACCCTCGCAGATATTTGTTGCAACGCGATACTCGTGATTAACTCCTCCCCCGAGTTGGTGGGTGGCTTCCTCATATGGATGAAAGTGTTGCTGCGTTGTCCATTGAACAGCTGCACGTTCCCATATCCGCAATGCAAACGGAATCCGGTCGTACAAGGCTTGTAGTTTGTGGTGAGCGCGGACTCCTTCAGAAAGGAAGCGCAGACGACATGTTCTCCGTCGACGGGGGCATCTTCCTCCCAGGTAATTTCACCTCGCATGAAGATCGCAATGGCAAATCGCTCGTCCAGCTACAGAAACAGAAACCTTGACGATGAACCACGGCAGCAAACTGATACATTGATGCTAACCTTGATGATCATAAGTCTCCGAGTGTACTCCTGCATGGCTCGAGAGAGGTAGTCGAAGAATGCATATAGGCCAATAGACTTCGAAGAATACAAACGCTGGACTCTAATCGGCCCGGCAAGGCCTTTCTCAGTCAGGTCGGCGATGGTCAAGATCTCCGACCGTAGCAAGCTATTCCAGATAGAATTGCGGAGCTGAGGGGGCAGGTCCAATGTCGCCGCAAGCTCGTTCTTCTCGTGAGCAAGCAGTGCCCCAAAGTTCACGTGAAGGAGGTATGGCCGAAAGTCAATGTTGTGTTTGCGAGCGATAGCGCGAGCCATGTTGACGAGTTTATATTCGGAGACATTCGATTCTTCGACAGAGAAGAGACGAAGGATAAGCTCATGTGCCTGATCTTGTGACAATTCTGAATACGGAGCATTGCCTTCGTTCTCCAGGAACTGTTGAGAAAAGTGGCGAGCCTGGGCGAATAACTGGTTTAGAATAAACTGCGACTCGTCTTCGGGTACCGGAGGGTTCTTCAGTCGCTCTGGGATAGTAATGCGCGCACCGTCTACAGCCTGCGAGTACAGAGCGTTCAACTCTTGGCATTCTCTGCTCAGTGCGCCGTCAGGCGCGTAACGAGCCCACTTGTTATGTAGTGCAGCCGTCCGTGCCATACCCGAGCTGCAGCGACTCGTTATCAGCCGACCTATGGGAGCCCTTCAAAGACGTACTTGTTATAAGAGGCAAAATACTTCGCGAGATCCTGTCGAGTGATCTCTTTCGGAGGAGGCGGCTCCCTGTTGGGCGGGTAGCCGTATGACTTTGAAAAAGGTACAATGTGGTTACAACAGAGTTTGGCAATATGAATGAGTCTTTAGAGTCCTTACCTCCGCCACTCTTGTGGGAACCAAGGCTGTATCCCAACAGACGAAATATTCGTCCCCTGACAAAGTCTTAGAAATTGCGCTCTGGGGCGTCGAGATATCTCGCACTCACCATCCAAATCCCCACCCGAGCTCATGGACGGGGCCGCCCTACGACCTTGTGAGGGAAAGACAACACAATCCACTAGATGAGACAAGTCGGGGTGATCCACAGCTCTAAGCTTTAGAATATCGCCTGATAGACAGTAAGCTTTAATGTGATGCGGATCTAATCCAAAGTAGTTGCACGGACCGGGATGCAAACAGGGGTTCCTAACAACGATCACGTCGAGACCGCGCAAGGTGGACGCACCATTTCGGGATGTCGTGATTCGGACATGGACTTGCCCCTCACGAAGAACTCTGTGCGGATCGCAGACTCCAAACAGACGTCGAGACTTGTGAACGAGCATTCGGACCCTCTGTTTTTTGTCGTCGTCGTTCTTGCGGAAGGCGGCAAGTTCTCCCATCTGAGCAGACCTGACCTCCCTAGCAATGTTAGGCGAATCGATGCCATCCAAGAGTATCTTTTCTGCCAGAGACTGTTTACCCAAGCTGGACACGAACTCGAATGCTTTGATGGGATCCCTGGAAGCTTCCGCGATCCATCTTAGATATTCGAGCTGCTTCGAGAGAAAGGCATCCGTGGTGATGCCGAGGCTTGAGAGAAGTATAACGATTTCGTTGTTGAGACGTCCGAAGGAATAAGGTTTGGAATAGTCGACGACGGAGAAAATGTGATCGGCGGTCGCGGTGAATTTCCTCATGCTTTTGCGGAACTCGACGAGATGTTGTTTGGCTTTGTCAAGAACGGGATGGAGCATTAAAACACCCTAATGAGATGATGCTTGAGTGAACGCCGAGGTTGGCGGGAAAGAGGTAGCCCTGCCTTGTAACCACGATATCTGCGAGATGAAGAATTGATGAACAACCAGCGACTTCCGTCGGAAGCCTGTAAGTTACCTGATTTGAAATACACAAGGTGTATACCGCTTTCCTTGGAATATGATACCTTTGGCTTTGCTGACCTGCATGCTGACAGTATACATCATTCGGCACTGAACTCTGCGATATTTTTTGAAGCTACGATACCTGAATCGTCTGGCCATGAGGCCACAGCCATCAGAAAAGTTTTCGTCGCCTGTCATGAGATCGTCGATGTCCCCGACATAACGAGGATCCAAGGTGTAGTCGATTTCTGCGCCGGAAAATAGCAGGCCGATTCTCTTGGCTCCTAACACACAGATCTAGAGGTCGGAATTAGAACAGCAGCGAGCAGACATACTCTTGGCGACGTTCATGATCTTCTCTAGGTCTCCCATAGCGTAGATGATGTGATCCAGCTCCTCATCGTTATTTGCTTCGCGAAGGTAGCAACCTCGCCCACGCTATGGACGGTATATGAGTAGAGGGTGGACGGATCGGTTGACCCCACGCACCAGTTGACTATTCCCGTGACCGAAGAAACGATACTGCACCCCGTTGAGAAAGAGCCCGGCTTGGAACAGGCGGATCATGTAGTCCGTGGACACAGATGGCTTGACGTCGGGGAAGCGAAATTGAGAGAACGATGCGATGATAAGTTTGGATGGGTCATCGCTGATGACCACGCGGTTGCTCGACAAAGGCTGCAGCTCCAGCGTGATCTTCTCCGGTGTGAAACTGATCAGTTTTGCTTTTGGACGATCACTGCGTCTCGCGCGTGGGGGAGGGGGAATGAGAAAGAGTGGGTACGTGGGAAAATACCCAAGACTTGTCCTCAATATGAGGCTTCTCGCGCAGTATGAACTTGCCACCAGACATTGTGGATGTGGTTGAAGGTTGGGAGAGAATAGTGGAAAAGCGAAGAGTGCAGCTGTCGCAGCAGCCTCGCCGCATGTCCAAACATAGGCACAATACATCTATGAGCGTCAAGAGAATTAGCCAGCGTGATGCTGCGCACTTCGCAGGATGTACATATATGTAGGCATAGACACGGGCGCAAAACCTACAGACGATCAGTCCCCTCCCCAGACCTGCCCCAGATGGATCACGAACTCACCGCTCGACCTGTCAAAGCGATCTACGTCGTTGGGCCATCCTCTACCGGCAAAACGACGCTTTGCAATCCTCTTGCGGCTCAGCTTGGGCTGTCAAAGGAAGTCTACATCACGGAGGTGGCCAGGACGGTGATGCGAGTCCACGGGTTCACCCGACACGACGTCGCGAAGTTGGAGATGCAGAGGGCAATCATGGAAGCGCAGCTGGCACGCGACGCTTGTGCGCGCACAAGTGCCGCGAAGGCGGCCGGACCTGGAGTAATCCTTAGTGATAGGTCAGCTGTCGATGCCGTGGTCTACGCCGCGCTCAACGATGCCGAAGACGGGGGAACACGAGCGCAGACGCTCATCGCATCACCGCAATTCCAGGAAGCGCTGACGGAATATAGGCAGTCGTACTTCATTCTCCTCCATCCCATCGCTACGTGGCTGGTGGATGATGGCATACGGAGCCTAGAGGATGGATGGAGGTGCCTTCGCGAGTTCAGGGACAAGCTGTCACAATTAGGCATTCCTTTCATCGAACTGGGAGGTAGCTGCCGATGGCTTGAGGAGCGCATGGCGGCCGTCAGAAGATACGCAATGGTCTGACTTGGTTCGGGCCCCGGGGCTCTGCTGGCGCGCATAGATGAGGGTGCAGAAGCCCTAGCAGGGTCAAGAGGTGAGTGATCGAGTACTTAATATTGATATGATGGGCTGAAGGCGTTGCCCATGTGGTATAGGAGTGATGGGTAAAGAGCAGTGAGAGTCGTTTGAGCCCGCGATGGATTGCATGGGCAACTCCAACTCGGCGAGTACTGGACTTGATGACACTGCAGTGCATATACGAAGTCAATGACCACACAATATCTAACAGAGCACACTCGCACCTCAGCACAAGCGCGACATCCTCGTATCCTGCGTAAGTATCAGGCAGCAATTGTCGCGTCCGGCCAGCCGCATATGCCATTCCGTTGGTGATTACACGATAGTCAATGACTGTCCGCGCGCCATCTTCATTGGGGCCGCACGGTATATAGGCCCAATCATCTTGTTTTGAAAGAAAATAGGTTGGCCAGATGGAATTGCGCGTCGATATGGTGGCGGCCGCGCATCAGGCCGTTGACGCCGACGCCGCCGCCGCCGCCGGGTTCAGCGCGACCTCTCGCGCAGCCTCTACCGTAGACTCCGAGTATACATTATCTTCATCTTTCTCTTTTGTCTTGCTCCCTCTTGTCTTACAGCGAACGAACACGCGTCTCGATTGCGTACATTACACGGAATTTAGATCAAAGGACACCTCTAGTACAAGGTCTCCAACAACTTCACAACATCGCCGTGAATCTCGGTCTGTCCACCTAAAGCCAGCTCAGCGATCTTCGGGAGGTGCTCACGGGGTACGGCGAGATCGGAGAGATTAGACTTCAGGCCGAGGCGAGTAACGAGGCTAGCGGACAAAATCAGCAAGTCGCATTGGTGCTTGTAGCAGGAATTGAACAATTACTCTTCAATCAAATCTCCAAGCTTCGCTGCGTCTCCCTCGATGGAGCCGGTCGATGGCTGCTGAAGATAAATAAGCGCGGTAGAGAGCGCCTTCTTGTCCTCCTCTGAGGCAATATTGGACTTCAGGCGGACGACAGATGCCAACGTCAGGCACTGATACCAGGATGAGTAAGGTGGTTCGCAGCTACAGACAATGGGACGCACCGATGTGATTCCATGCGGGATCCCGTAGGAGGCACCCAGACGGTGCCCAAGAGCATGCGACAGACCCAACGGGCTGATATACTTAGTACGATGCCATCAGCAGCTTCACAGGGGCCACAGACTCACCTATAGGACACGCTTTTAAAGGGCCACATGCTCATCCACGACGCGAGCTGAAGAGACTGCCGGACGAGCACATCCTGCGCGTTTGCCTTCGACTTTGGCAGGTACTCAAAAAGATCACGAATGGCCTGGTAGGCGAGAGCCTTCACCGGAGGAACGACGTGCGGGCGGTAGAGGGTCTCCACGGCGTGGTCCAGAGCGCGGATGCCCGTAGAGAGCCTAGATGATGCGTCAGCTAGGGAGCACTCGCTATCCAAGGTCTTCGTACCAGAGTCGTTCGGGTGTGGGGAGCGTCAACTCGGCGTCAAGAATGATCCCGGTAGGGCCAAGATCGGGCGCTGTGAGGGCAACCTTCTGCCCATCCTCATTTGTGTGGCCCGCGCCAATCTACTCATGCGCTGTCATGACGACAGTCATAAGCAGCAGACCGTGGTAGATGACTTACGGTGTATTCTGCAGCGCTCAGCGTTGTCGGGATAGCGATCTGTCTGTACGTGGGAGACTCAGGCTTCTCCTGCTTGAGATGATAGATGATCGCCTTCGAAGCGTCGATGGGGGAGCCGCCGCCGACGGACACGATGATGTCTGCTCCCGCGTCTTTGAAGGCCTGCACGCCGGCGCGTATGCCGGCGATGGGGGAGTGCTCGCCGATGTCGTAGAAAGTGGCTCCGAACGCGTTCTCAGCGCGCAAAATGCTTTCAACGGTCTTCACAACGTCGGTCTGAACATCCTGTAAAAAACCAGAAGCCACAGTGTATGCGCAACATCACATACCTTGTTATACAGACTCTTCCCCGTCACCACCAGAGCCTTCTTCCCTCCTATCTGCTTCAACAGTGTCGGCAAGGCTGTCCTGACGCTGCCAGGACCATAGTGAACACCACTTAGAGTCTCGCTATACGCATAGGAACCGGAGATCTTGGTCGATTCTGAGGACATGCTGAAGTTTCGAAAGCTCCTGCGGGCGACGGCAAATAGTAGTGAGGATCTAAGGGCCATTGATACATACCGCACAGTAATCGTGGACGAATCACGAGGTTGAAGTGGGTCACCGTGGGTCCAGTCGGCACACGATTGGGGGTCAGGATATCGTGGCAGCAAGGGAGACAGCAGGTATTATTAGCCTGTGCTCGGACAGACGGTGAGATGTTTCCGCCCGAGGCGCAACGTTCGGCCATAGAGTCATGGGGGGATATCTGCGCGCTTCAGCGCCTTAGTCACGTCAGTCGGTCTTACCAACTTGAAGTTGCTGATCCCGCAATCCTGACCGCCTTGCTTCCTACAACTCCTACAAGTACAACCGCCGCGATGTCGAGTGGGAATTGCCATTGGATGTTTGACTGTGAGACCATATATAGGCGCCGAACGAGATGCGCGTGGCCGAAATTCCGGGCAGGCTCGCTCCCCCCCATTCACATCGCTGATGCATATGAGTAGGCAACTCGTATGCACACTATGGCGACCGCCTCCACTTAGAACAGTAAGGCTTCTGTCAACCAAGTCCCTTCCGCCCTTCTCGCCTTCGTCGGCCTACAAACCCACCCAGGCGCCCAATCCTGCCTGGCAGCTCGGAGAAGGTCTATCCGCCAGGACACCGTTAGAGAAGAAATGGAGGGATGAAGAGGACCTCGGATGGAAAACATGGGATATGGTGCTCACATCTAATTCGTGAGTGCTCCTGTCCACCTACAGATGTCGCGTCCTCTACCTTCTGGCAGCGACGCGTACAAGCTATTTGGGAGCGCTATTACTCCCCGTCCGATCGCGCTCGTCTCCTCGGTTTCTGCATCTGGCATACGCAATCTTGCGCCGTTCAGGTACGGTGTTCGTGCGACCAAATATTGCACTGCGGCCTGCGCGCCGACTGACCAAATTGTGCCTGCCATATCCATCCAGCTTCTTTCAAATGGTGCGCAAGTCCTTTTAATCTGACTCTTCGCGGACGTGCAGAACTCCATTCAAAGGTTGCGTACAACCCGCCTCTAATAAGCTTATCCTTTACGTTGTCTCCGAGGCGTCCGAAAGATACACGAGAAAATATTCTCGCGACAAAAGAGTTCGTTGTGAATTTGATCAGTGAACCTTTCGTCGCGGCCGCAAATTCCACGTCCGTCGAGTCCCCTCAGGATACGGATGAGTGGAAAGTATCCGGGCTGACCGGCGAGACCAGTGTGGGTTGCTCGATCTGACCCCACGTACCCGCTGACGCTTCGTTGCCCTATGTAGGTACACGTAAAGCCTCGCCGAGTCAGAGAAAGCGCCGTGAGCTTAGAATGCGAGGTGTGCGCTTTGCCAAGTCTTACAGACAGGGCAGCTAATCCTAGCCTGCGGACCGACGCTTTACAATTTTCAGGATATATACCCCGACGGCTCTGAGACACCATCTACGTCCCTCGTTCTCGGCCGGGTCCGTTATGTCCACGTACGGAACAGCGTCTTGCAAGATGATGGACTCCAAGTCGATGCCGCTAAGCTGAGAATTGTATCAAGGCTTGGCGGCGCAACGTATGCTAGGTTGGGGGAATCTTTCGACTTGAAGAGAGTGACGTGGAAGGAAGTGAGGCAGAAATTAGAGGGGAAGATCGACGAGTAGTGACAGACCTGGGCTCAGGAATTCAAACATGCCGTGTAAACCTTCTCGGAAACGTCCCCGAGGTAAGTATAATGTTGAAGAATATGGCTTTGATCCGCATGGAGACAATGTCATTCGAACAAGCGCGTTCACGGCAACAGATGTGATAGCAAGAAATGGAGGAAAGATCCGCCGGATTCGAGTAACTGTTGATGCTGTAGTGACATGTAGAAACCTCGAGAGCACATCGTCGGAGACAGAATGTGATTGTGAAATGCTTCTTCAAGCCAGAGAAGCGTCCCACAGATAGATTGTCTTGCGCGATGATAAAGACCAGGAGACGTCAATAAAATGAGGAAATTGACTGCGGGCGAGACGCTTCACCATACATACGAAAATGTGACGGCAAGGCCCCTTGCACATGATGCTGAGCGGGCATGTGGAACCCGGAAATGAAACCTAGTGACCCAAACGGTGTGATTGGGCCCAGCCGTGGTGATAACACAGGAAGTTGGGAATTCTCTGGGACAGTTTGGGAGGTGGCATGAAGATACTGCGGCGAGGGGTGGGCCTACAAGGGGGCAAGCTTTCCCGAGGAATACCTTGCGGCGTATCCAACCTAAATTGAGTCCTGGACGACGGCGACTTACGCACCCTTACACAGCGCGAGAGTGAAGACGTCAGTAGAAGACCATCACGCTCATAATCAGAGGTCCAGAGTTGTCCAAGTCGGAAACTGTGCGCCGTAGGTCGCCGTGTCGAGCGAATGGCAACACGTTGTGGAGAGGGAACGAACACGCTGTGTGAGTGCGACCAAGCTTAGCGATAGCAACATAGGCAGGCTGTGCAGAAAAGGGGGCCAGAGGGATAAACGAAGGGAATGAGAGCCTTGAGGAGGTCGGCAGGCAGAAAATCTGCAGAACAAATCCATCTCGAGGCCACGTGGGTAGCCCGGACTCTGCTCCCGCCCGCTTGCCGTCCTCTTTCTGCTTTCCCAGCGTCCTCGTCGGCACATACGGTGAGCATCTAGCCTTTGACGTCGCGCGCGCCATTCTGATCCCTTGACATCCTAGCCTTCACATATAGCAGCCTCCGTCGCCGAGTCTGTCCATCACCGCCACTCGACCGTCCTTTCATTTAAGCACGGCGCGCTTGTCCCCTCCCCACCTGGCACCTCCCCACCCCGCCTACGCTGATCAACCTGCCGCGGCACTCGCTTCGCCTGCTTTCAGGCTGCCGCCATGGAGCAACCGTCGGCCGCAGAACAGCGCGCCTTCGCTGTTGCAAAGCTCAAACGTGCTGCATCGCTCCCTCGTATGAAAGATGGGAGGCGGCCACCCATGCACGTCGAAGCTGTCAGCGAGGGCGAAAGATCACAACTTGACAGGAATGAAGACGACTCCGAGACTACGCAGGAGGAGCAACAGCCGGAGGAGGAGAGTTTTGCAGTGTCGGAGACGCAGGAAGTGGAGTGGGCAGGGAATACGAGCGTGGATCTGACCGAGACAATAGCGGACGATGTCAAGACCGAGGATGAGCACGCCTTCTCGCCACCAGCAACGCCTTTGCCCTCTGAAGATGTCATTGTTCCGAAGGCCAAGCGCCGCTCTCGGTCGCGTTCGCGGGGACGCGCCTCCAAGGACTTCAAAGGCAAGGCGCGAAACACACAATCTCCTCTACCACAGTCTACTGCGAACGACTCCTCCCCCGACGAGGCACCCTATCCACCGGCCCCTCATTTGAACGGCACGGTGACGCCCTTGCTTGTCTCGCCCATACCTTCCCACTTCGCACTACAACGCATGTTTGCGACCCCAGAGCCGGGCGTCATGTATCCCGGGACATCTCCTCCGACCCCCATACTCCCCACCCTGCAGGACATTCAGCGCGGTCTCTTTCGCTCGAACAGCGCAGCTGCCCGGCTGATGGTGATGCAACATCTCGCCTCCGGCGCTGATGGAGGCGACACTTCGTTTGGCTCGCCGTCGGTTACGCCGCCTCCGCTTCCTGGGAAGATCTTCCGCAACAACACGGTCACAGGGAGCGGGGGAGAACGTACGGCTGCGAGGAAGTTCATGCTACGGAGGCTAGGAGAGCGGTTGAAGGAGACGGAGACGGATCAGACCAGCGGAGGAGAAGAACCGTCTGTACCACCACCTTCGCGTCGAAAACGTCGTTCAAGACGAAGCTCGACGAACCGGTCGACAGTTGTCGATGACCGCGAGCTGTCCTCTGCGACTTCCCCGAATACTCCAGTGGTTCCAACGTCGACATTACCCTTTACCTCAGATCAGATGCCTAGCCCAATTCGTACTCCATCTGGCCCGCGAAGTCAAACACCTAGTGCACGGAGGACAAGCGTCGAGCGGAGTCGGGAAGACGCATTGGCGAAACTCATGGGAACGTCCCCGTCCTCGTCTTTCGACTATGAAACGCCATTAGGCAGACGGGGTGTTGTAGTCGAGGACGATGACGTTCCGGATCGAATGTCACCTCCCCAGCCCACATATAACGGACTACCGAGCACGCCTCCCCGTGTCGCCGCACTTCGCATGGCGAAAGCGTCTGACGCTCCCTCCAATACATCGACCGACTCGGGCGATGTTGGTGTCCCGGTGTACCTGTCGGAGACTATTCATCGCCATCAGGACATGTTTCCCACCAGTCCATTCGCGACACCCCTTCGGGAGAAGTCTGGTGAAGAGGAAGAGGAGAGTTTCAATCCAAACGGAATGCAGGCTTCACGAAATTCACCCTGGAATGACGCCTTTGATCGAGAAATAAGCTGGGTAGCTGATCCAGGTGCGTGTCTTGACACTCTCATATACACTGCACCGTGACACTAATCTATCTCTAGTTCCAGAGTCTCGTATGCCAATACATGACGAAGATGACGATTATGACAGCGACACCGACGAGCAAGCGGACCACCGCTCTGTACCAATTCGACAGCGTTCCGATGACGCGGACGAAGATGACGAGGCATCTTCACCTCGCGCCTCTTCTGACTTCAAGGACCTTGTCGTTGAGCGAGAAACTTCGCCTGAGCCAACGACCTCAACCTCCAACATCCCACCGTCGCCTTCCTCTGTGTTGGCCCTGCAGCGACAAAGAAGCGACGACTCCGCGTCCTCCTCTCGAGTATTCCCTACCCGTCTTTCTGTCGCATCGCCTGTGCAAGCCGAGCTGTCTTCGCCAAACCCCGATTATTCTGAGTGGGAGGAATCTGCAAGGAAAAATGGCAATGTCGACGCGACGCCGAAGAAGAATGGGGACGGCAACACGAGTAAATGGGACAAGGTCAAAGGTGCTTTCATGCGCACGGGGTCAAGCAATGGTAGACGCTCGCGGACCAACAGCATACGGGAGCGCACGAACAACACGGACTCTAGCGTCAGCAGAGAAAGCGGGGCAAGCCTGACAGGCAGTTCGAAAGGTGTGACTATACTCGTCGCGATCTTATGTGTCTTGCTGACTTTTTAATTTAGATCTGTCTGTGCCGTCTTTCTTCCCCAGCTCACCTGGTGCTGTTTCTCCCGTGCCACTTGCCTCCACGGAGACCATGCTGAAATACACAGACGCCAAACTCTTCCCCTTCCCGGGCATGATTAAGCTCGAGGAGGAGCGCAATCGCGCACGCGGTCTCTCTCTGAACGCCTCTTCTCCTGACATCGTGTTCTCTCCCAATTCCGAAGAGCTCTCTGCCATCAGCTCCGGCTCCTCTAGGACTCCTCAGCCATCTCCAGACACGTCGCGCGATCGTAAACTGTCACATCAAGCATCGGACACACGGTTACTGGCGAAGTTCAGTGGCCTCCACAGTCCTGGTCCTATGACCACGGTGCCTTCGTCCGCCTCGCAGCAAGATTATCACAGCGCGTCGTCCTCTACCACGAATGGTACTGGTTGGCTCGGTGGCAAGCTCCCTATGAACAGGGAAGGAGTCAAGAAATGGCTTGGTGCCAGGAAGCTTTTCCCGTCGCCCTCACAGTCATCATATCCCAGCCTGCAGATATCTCCTCCGATAATAGATGCGCAGTCAGACTTCAGCCAGAAGCCCTCGCTCTCTGATGTAATGCAAGCGCGAAAGGAGAACGACCTTATGGCAGATTGGGACGTCCTGTCGAAGACGCCGACGAGTGCGAGTGGGAGCACCGTGTTAGGCAAAGGTGTCCCTAAAGAAGGTGGGGAGCCTATCGTGCGTGAGCCCGGCGAGCGTGCACTGCCCGAAGTTCTCGTATCCGAGGAGGCACCCCCCACGCAGGATGTGGCTGAGAGCGCTAGTGCGTCACCCAATGGGGATGTACAGTATGCAACATACGCGATGCATGCACACGAGTCAATGCCCTCACCCCCCGAGCAGGCCCTGTCACCAACTCCCGACCCCATGTCGTCATTGGACGATCTCCCGACGCGGTCCTCATCGTCGACGTTGTCCTCCGCCCATTCGCCAGAGCCTGTACTAGTGCCGTCGCAGGGTTCCGTCGTGCTTGACCGTCTGGACGAGGTGCTTAGTCGTGCGTCGCGAGGTCCTGCCGGTGGCACGATACTGGAAGACCCGCCCAGGAAACTGTTATTATCGTCTCCGGTGCTCCAAGTCGCCAACTCCAATACGGTCAAGGATCGATTTCTGTTTCTGTTCAATGACATCCTCATCGTTGCGAAACCGATCGTTCAAGACCACGACTCACTCTTGGATACCACGAAGCCTTCGCCCTTGGACAGGAAATTCGTCGTGAAGAGCGTCGTGCAGCTCCGTTGCATCCGATTCACGTCGGAACGCGATGACCTGCCTGTCAAGTCGAGCATCCCCGCGAACAGGCACCCACTCATCCAGACATTCATCGTTCAGTTCGCGAAGGACCCAGATCGCGCCATCGCGACTTTCTTCGACAAAGCGCAGATGCGTGATGACCCCGTGGCCTTGGGTCAGCTGCTATTCAAGACCCTCGACCTGGACAGGGCGCGGTTAGGCGACTACCTGTCGCGGCGGACGTCGAAGGTCGTGCTGAAGGCGTTTTTCGAGGGATTCGGCTTTGGCGGGTTGCGAGTGGATAAGGCTCTACGTGTCTTCCTGCAGTCTGTGCATATTCCGTCGCCGTCGAGGTCAGCACATACGACACCACTGGACTACATAGTCGACACGTTCGCGAGCAGATGGTACGAGGCGAACACCGGCATTGTCGCGTATGACAAAGATCTTGCCATCCGGCTTGTGCGCGCGCTCGTGCAACTCAACGACGTGCTGCATGGCGGGATTGTGGATGATCCATGGAACCATCCTCGGGTAAGGAGGAACGTGACCGGGCGCGACTTCATAGACGCCTTTCGCCGGTATGACGCGCGCTGCCTCGTTCCCGACGACTTGCTCGACAAAATCTACACCTCGATCAAGCGCGATCCCCTCTCACAGGCGCGAGATGCCACCCACTCCAACACGCCAGATCTCGCCATTACGATTAAACGGCCCGTCCCCGCACGCCTCACATATCGCATGCAGTCGGAGCCTGTAATTTTGCGCATTCCCCAGGTCGACCCGTCGCTTACGATCTATCTTTATGGCCAAGACCTAATCTTCGACCCTCCCTACCTCACCTTCACCCGCTCTCCGGAGGCCTCCTTCCGTATCACTGGCACATCCCTCGGCGCAAAGACCATCACTTTCTCTCGGTCGGGCCCCAACGCTCTCCTGTACACGGGCTTGCCTCTCAGCAGCCAACTGGTGGTTGAGCGGAGTTTCATGCGGAACACGTTCCAGCTTGCGTTCACCAACCACGAGGGCGAGAAGCGAAGATACATGTTCAGCGTCGACGATCCGGTGATGCGGCACAACTGGACTGTCTCGCTGAAGCGGCAGATCGAGATTGCGACCACGACGGAGGCACAGCGCGCGGGGCCCAGTCGCTTCACGCGCGCTGCGGAGCTGACTGCTTTCCGCGTGCTGCAGGAGACGCTCGTCTCCAAGCCCGGCGACGAGTTTGAGGACCTGCGTGCGTATCGGTACCCCTCGTCGCCGTCACCACTCCCGTCCTCCGGCAGCCCAGCGCCGCGTCCTACTTATGGAGTAACGCGCCGCAACAGCCGCATCAATGGCTTCTCGACCTCGCCGCACGTCCGCTCCAAGTCGCGCAGCCAGGTGTACCCCCGTCACGGCCCGGGCAAGCTCGAGCACCAGCAGCTCGACCTCCTGCTGTCTCCGAACGGCCACTCGATGGAGTTCCCGAAGGAGTCGGAGGATGAGGAGGTGCCGATGGAGGGCCAAACGCGGCTTTGGTCAGGGAAGGACCTCGAGGTCGTGTGCCAGCAAAATAGCGGCATCGTGCTCGCGCTCGCGACGCTGCAGGTGGGCGCGGACGCGGGCCACCACGTGCCGCCAGCGCGGGCCCCGTTACGCACGGTGCCCGTGTCATAGCATCTGTAGAGATATTTTTTTTGGATTATTTATGTGAGTGCTCCACGTCCTTCTGCGCTATCCCTCGTCTGATTGAGTCATCTTCCGCAGCACCCATGGACTTTTGCATCTTCCTGTCCTATCCTGTTCTGCGTCACTGTGCAACTCTAGTCTCCTATTTACAAGCTGATTTTGATAACTGTTTCTACTGCTTCTCTCGCTCATCCACTAGCACGCCGTACTCATCTAATCGCATCCAGATTCCACGTACACTGTCATTCTAGATATAATGATGTTTACCCGCATTACACGTTCTCTGTGCCAGTACTTCCTGCTCATGCTTTCTCGCCTGTCTGCATCCCATGCTACTAGTATTCTTCCTCCAGGTCCAATGAACACATTCACATATTCCTTGAAAGTTGCGTAGGTTGCGCCGTTGCGGACGAGGCCAACACGCGCCCTCACTATCCGCAGCTGTTCTCTGCATCTAGTGTTCTGTATTACGCCGCCATGCTCTATATTGTGAAGATGAGAGGATTTCTATTCTATTTCGAAGTTTCGGTTGTAGTATTAGCATGCGAATGCGAGTGGGCCGCGGTTTCGAAGCCTGAAGCGAAACAAAATTGCGATGACCAGCAGCTCGAAAGCTATGTACCAGTGTATGGATAGTAGCCGATAATGGGACTCAACCAGCTCTCATAATCAGCCTCCTGGGTCATATCGCCGGTTATCTTCAGTGCCCGTAACAAAAAGCGATAGGTCCCATATTGCCACTGCGTTGAATTCGCAAACCAAGCTCCCAGCGTGATTCCCGTGTACCCTAAGTCCTGTAATCATGTGAGATGACGGACTCGGCGAGTCTGGTAACGACGTACTAAATCTCGAGGGAAGTAGTCCAACTCCGTCAATGCGCCGATAATGGACACCTGCGCAAATGTATTCGGCTTGCCGTGTGGGAACGTAAAGATGGGCTCGTCCAGAACGCTACCGCGTTCTGCAACGGAGCGGGGGTTGAGCGTCGTCGTCAAGGTGATATTTGGATCGACGAGATCGATTCGCAATAGCGCCGTGCCGAATGACAAACTACCCGCATGGTGGTCGGGCTTGTCAGCGTGCTATAGGAGCCCATTTCAACAGCCTACATACCGATACTCCAGGATAGGGTAATCATACGAGTTGAATGTGAAGTTTTGAGGGCCCGTGACTCCGTATATCCTAGGAAATATTGCTTGGGTGTTGTCAAAGATCGGCGCATCTTTGAGAGCCGATGCCAGTCCCAAGTAGGTGACGTGCGTGTCTTCCGTCTCGCTGCGCACGTTCAAATAGCCAGAGAAGACTGGGTACGTCTTGGGATCGACACCGGCGGGCGGCGTGATAAATGCAGTAACTTGACGCGACTCGCCGGGTAAAAGTAGGAAGCCAGTTGTGCTGAGTTGAACATTTGCGTAGGCTATCGAGAGGGGAACTGGACCAGCCGCAGGTTGGATAGAATTCTGCAAGAGATTCGTTAGGTCATGATTGGGCACATATGCGATGATGTGTCGTACGGATGGTATGGTGAGCGCTGTTCCCGCTGGAACATGGCTTATTGTGTACGTCTTGATCGACTTCCCCGTGTTCTTCACTGTGAATGATTGACTTCGAGACGATAGCCATCAGGAGAGAAAAATGTCACGGACAAGGGCTTTCACTCACGTTCTCCTGTAGTACGCGGTGTCGTTCAAGAGGAGCTCTCCAGGTGACACAGTCGTCTCCGTGTATATAGACTTGTAAACATCCACCAAACCTGCGCCTTGATGAGCGGCGGTTTCAAGGATGCCACTCTGGCTATGATCAACCGGGAGCGTCTGCGCCGTTGTTTCGAATATGTTGCGCACGGAGAGGGCAACACCCGTGGTCCTGCCCTTCGCCTCGAGCAAAAGGGCTGCGCTGCCTGCAATAAAAGGAGTAGCCATAGACGTTCCCGACATTACGGCCCACGTGCCCATGGGAAGCGGGTATGTGGAGAGGATGTTTCCGCCAGGCGCCGCAACGGCGGGCTTGAAGTACATGTCGTTCGTCGGGCCGTAGCTTGAGAAGTACGAGATCAAACCGCCTGCCGGATATGCAACAGGGGTGGATGCGTCAGGGAAAGAAAGTGTTATATTTGTATTGGCGACGAATTGGGACACAAGCTGCGAAGGATGCGATCAGCGAATGAGGGAGAGCACGGTACATTGGATGTACCCATTCTCCGTCGGCGGCTTGGATCATACTGGCATTGTAGTTCCCAATGTTGATCTTGACGAAGCCTGTGAGACCATCACTGAAAACAAATAGATAAATTAGTGCCCATTGCTTCCGAGAGAGAAGTGCTCACTCATAGAATAAAACTATATTCGCGCCCTTTGTAGCAACCTGTGCAGCCTTCCAATCCTACGAATGGTGGTGAGATTTGATAATGGCCAGGTTGCGGGAAACGTACTAAGGTGCACGACCCGGCACGGACGATGGTCACATAGTTAGACAGATCTGGCGTAGAGTCCGGTAGGGGACCGCAAGCGTCATCAACGACACTGGTGTTGGTGGAAGTGGCATAGATAGGGAACTCTCCAGGAATTTCGAGTGACCAGAGTTGGTGATAAGGGATTGGGTCGTGCTGAACTCCCTGTACACTTGCTGTTTGCAACTGGAGATAAGTACTTTTCAAGCGATTAGCCGACAGTTACGGACAATCGTTACTGGCAACTTACTTGTCGATGCTGGCGACAGCTATGACATCAACCCCGTTGCCCGGGCCAGTCGTATACCATCCGCCAGAAGCGCCGTTATTCCCTGCAGCAACTGTGACGATGATCCCACTCGCCGCGACACGGCTGGCGACCACGGACGTCGTGGTCGTGCTCCAAGCGCTTGGGGCACCAAGAGAAAGTGTCAGGATGTCCTGTTTGTCGGCGACGCCACGCAGGAGGGCCGCGATAACGACTAGAACGGCATCAGGTTCTCAAATGACTGCTACGAAGGGAGGCGCCTTACTATCGTCACCGACCGAGCCTATGCATCCGAAGACTTTGTATGCGGTGAGAGTAGACTTGTATGCTACGCCGCTGATGTTGAAGATATTGCCAGGGTCGGCACCGATGATACCCTAGATATCAAGGTCTATAATTGAGTCGACTTGAAAGGTACATATCCTCACAGCAACATGGGTCCCATGGCCTGTTCAAGTATAAGAACATGCAACAACAACAACCGAGAAAAAAGTCCTGCATACCGTTGCATTGATCCAATGGGTCATTGTCCGGTTGCGGAGTGCTTCCAGCTAAAGATACTGAGGTTCTCTCAGAGCCGCGATGATGTCGCGGTGCTCACCTTCGTACGCGTCACCAACGAAGTCGTATCCACCAGCAATTTTGAAGCCAGGACCAAAACCACCACCGAGCGAAGGGTGTGTGTAGTCCACGCCTTGAACATGGTGTCAAAACTGAAACACGCGGACAGCCAGCGTGTGACACAAGCGTACCTGTGTCGATTCTACTGTCGTGAGGAGTGATCTCGCTTTGGGATACGAGTACAGGCTTACATTCCGATCTTTATGCCTTCTCCGAAACGCCCTTCGGCATGAAGCTTGTCAACGCCCTATAGTTGGCAACTCCACATTAGACTGCAAGCGAGCAAGCGAGAGAGCGATCGTTATAAGATGTTACCGTCAAGACGTGCGTGCTTTGAGTATCGTTCGGGAGGTTCGGATCGCCCAACCCTGATATGACGTGCAATTCGACCGGGCTGCGACATATCTGTCAAGACGAAAAGGCAGAAGTATATTTGGTGCAACTCACTCCGGGGCGGGTATCAGCGTGACGGTGCGAATCGCGACGATGCCGGGAGACTCTTGGAGTGCTTTGGCGTCCTAAGCTCGCACGGAAGTTATGGGAATAAGTGTTAGCTATAGGGAGGAACTGCTCACGCTGGCATTCTGGGAACATTTTTAGTGAGAGAAAGAAACATCAACGAAGAGGAATTACATTGAGAGTGATTGCTGCGCCGACGAAGATACCTGGAGTGTTGTATTCGTGGCCGACGTTGAAATTGACACCGCGCTCCGTCAGATGCCGTAGTACGTGCGCGTGTGGCTACCACCGTCCCGGTACTGGTCAGCATCAAGTTATGGTCAAGCAGAAACTGCTCACCGCGTCCGTTGACCTCTTTCCGGGGATATGAGACGACGTGTCGACCTCGACGATGAACTGGCCAGGAACTACAGTGAGTGCAGTCGCACCCTCAATGGGAACATCCGCGGACACATAGTTGACAGCCAGAGACAATGAGACCAGAGCAGCTAGGAACTTCATCGGCGATGTGTACATCGAATCGTTGTTCGCATCGAAGGCTTTAAATACATGTGGTGCGTCCAGTAGAAAATAGGAGGCGCCGGGTCTCGCCATGTGGTTAGGCCCACATCGCAAGAGATAGAAGAGACATTGGCGCATGGAAGGTACATCTTGCCAGTTCAAGAATCAAGAAAACGTTCACGGACAAGTCGGCCGTACGTATCTGCCCTGACGGACCCTGCAAATGATGAGAAGAACGCGCGAATAGATCCTGACCAAAGCAGATATAGCGGAGCACATGTAATCAGTGGGTTCGAGAGAGGTTCAGGTTGCAGAGCAGAGTAGAGACAAGTAGAGATCGTCACATGGCAGTACTTGGGACCGATCTGAGGGCAAGAATAGTCCCATTCGCGCGCAAGTCACGACGAATATTGAGCGATGTTACATAAATTTAGGTGGACAAGAAGTCAGTACTAGTGTGCGAGACACTTATCATCATCATGCGGTCCAGCCTAGTTCCCCGCAGCTTGACCTTATGGTCTCAGAAGTTCAAGATAGTCGTTCTTAGGTCCGAGCTGAGCTTCACGAGCCGAATACTTGGACAGCGAGATAAGAGAGGATAAGAGCCTCCTGTAGATCCAGCGTGCGATGACATCAAGGTCGAGCTTGCTAGAGTAGCTTCCGCAGATCCAGGACCGGCAGACACGTGTGATGGGGGTGTCCGTGGTGGCTGAGCGCTGAGCTCGAGGTCTACACAGCTGCGGCCAGGATGTGCAGGACAATGAGTATACGGTGAGTGAGTCACGGCACTTGAGTCGTCGTTGACGTCATTGAAGACCGTACGTTGCTACGGATACGCGCGCGGACAGGCGGGCCGACTTGTCTGGTCTCGGGGGCCGGGGCCGTATGCCCGCACCCTGCCCGGCTCCGGACATCCATCCTCCGAACTTTCCGCGTGTCCAGAGGATATCCGGATTTTGCTTCGAATCTGCTCGAGAGGTTCTCATCGTGCATATATTCGATGCATACTATGGGCTATGATTAGTACTAGGACTATCAGAGCAATAATGCAGAACTCCTGCCTGCTGACCGACGATTTCAGTGACGTGCAAGCCTGTCTATCGCGTGCGTGCCGTGTACCATACACCCTCATTGTCGGTCACTGCCCGCGCATACTTGAGCAGCAATTTTTCCCTGTCCTTCCCGTCCACTGCGATGTCAATCAGGAAAGGCGTGACATCCTCCGCACGCCAGCGCGCACGCGTGATGAACAGATCCGTGAAGCGCGCCGCTGGGTCGGTCGGCAGCTCGGACAAGGGGAAGTAAGTGAGTCTTCCCGAGAGCGCGGTGAGGTAGTTTCCCTGCGGGAGTTAAGCCATTTTCAGCCACGCAGTAGGAGGAGGCGGGGTTGCTAAAGCCTACAGAGAGGAGGTCCAGCGAGACGGAAGAAGAGAAGGTGTCGCCGACTGCATCCTGCCATTTCTTGATGAATATGTCTTCGACGATTGGCTCCTCCTGCCACCCGCTCACTCGTCAGACATCTGCACTGTTCGACGCCGCTAAGCGTACCTTGTGGTGCCGCAGGATCCCTAGCCCGACTTGTCTCACCACCGCGCCGACGTCCATGCGCCAGAGCCCACCGCCTCCCTCAACCACCTCTCCGAACCAGCGCATGACCTGCATGGACACCTCGCGTCGCACCTCATGGTCCTGCTCGAGCGCGCTGGTGAGCTCAGGGACAGACGCGGCGTGGTGCGGCTGGGAGAGGGAGACGAGGTGCGCAAGGAGCAGTTCAAGGATTGTGTGCAGGTACGTGGGAGAAATCGGGCGAAGGACGTCTGTACGAATGAAGCCAGAATGAGAAGGGGCGGGAGGTAGAGGGTAGGTTCCGTACTGTTGAGGATAAGGATGTGCTTGTCTTTGATCGCACGTGCGAGTTCGTGCTCGCTGGCTTGGAGCTCGGACTGTGCTTGGGCATACGTATAGCGTCTGCGCTTCCTCTGTCCAGTCATATCAGTATACGATGATGCTATAGAGGCGTCACGCTGTGCACCTTTTGATCGTGGTCTTCCTCGACCTCGACTTCGTTCCCGTCGTCCCACTCCAGACCTCTCAGTAGCCCCGTCAAGCGATGCAGCTTCGGCACAGCAGGCACCAGTTCTAGTACCTCGTGCAAGCTCTCCTGGATCGACACATTGCTGTCACCAGCTTCACCTGCATCCTCAGAGCCAGCCGGCGCGATGACGAGCACCGAGTTGGATAGGACGACAGAGCGGATGTTGTATGTCTTTTCTGCAGTGCAAAGCACTGCGTCATCATCCGTGCTACCTTTGATGGTCAGGCTGTTGGTATATATGTCAAGTCTGAGGAGCGAGGCGCCGGGTAAAAACGAACTTGAGCGGGGTATAGGTGTCGAGTGAGGATTCGACTAGCTTGCAGAGGTCTGGCGGGAGTTCAAGCAGGCGATAGGTGCCTGCGTCTGGCTGAGAACAAGGGAATCGGACGCCGACTTGTGGCATGATTGGGATAAAAATGCAGCGGTGGGAGGCAAGCCGCAACGCGTCCGACGTCGAGCCAAAACACGGTCACATGGGCGTGTCAAACCTACCGGCGGCCGCCGGGCCGGTGTATCGTCTTACAAACTCAGGCTACACGTCCACATGTTCCGGCAACAACAAGCTCTTCTCTTTCGGTTTTGACAGTCCAACTCCAAGTTGCGTGATCCAGTTTTCGTTTTCCTCGGTTACTGCCAGTGTGCAGCACACGCGGCACCGCCTTTCGAGTTTGATGGCTCTAGAAGGTACGTACCCCAGTGGTTACCTCAAGGGCTCGTATATACGCTCACAGTAAGTGGTGAACCTGCACAGACCTGCACACTCAAGCCATGATCAGACGCGTCGCAACAACTAGTACTTAAATACAGGCTCCATCCCAACGACGGTTTGCGGGAAGTTGTGGGATGGCGCTAAAACAAATATGCATACCATCAAAGACATCGAGGCGGCATCATTCTGCAAATTTACCGGCCGGCCGCAGAGGAAGATTGAAGCTGCATCATCACGCGAGTAGCCATACCGCCGACGCGCGCGTATGGCGAACCCGAGCCCCTCGGCGACTGTTCCGCCGCAAGGCCGGCCTACCTTCACACGAAATCGACGAGTTAACTTGACAGGCACTGGCGCAACCTCTTCTGGTGCCACCCAGACGGCTATCCTACGACTGTGTATGTTCGGACGGCTTTCTGCATTGTGTCTCTCATAGCCTAGCTCATAGCGCATGTCGCGATCTGATCTTCAGGGACGCCGAGCAATCATAATTATCACTTACCGTACAGATCGGGATCCAGCTCTTTGGTGCGGTCATGCTACGCGAGGCATGTTGATGAATTGATTCTCCCGGCATCGCGACCATCCAGGACCATCCACGGCTCGCCTGTTGACGGGGGCACCCGCATCAAAGGGTCTTGGCTCAATAAACTCATCTCGATGGCGTATAAAGAGAGACCCCGCCTCGTCGGCGAATCCCCAGCCCCTGCTCACTTCGCTTTCACTAGGTACTGGATAGTGAGTGCCAAGTCATACCCATGCTGTGGCCAGAAACTGACTACAGGATGTGCAGCCTTGCGTTTTTGTTTGACCTTATTCTGCACTTTATTCCTCCCTCACGCCCCATCTCGTTATCCGTCTTATCAAAATGCCTTCCAAATCTTCCCTCGTTGCTCTCTTTGTTCTTGCGTCCTCCGCATCCTCCGCTGTCGCACTCCCCAGGTACGTGGCCCTCCTGCACATTATTGTAGCGCGCAGGGCGACCTAACATGTTTGCAGTCGTTTTGAGGAGCGTGCAAACCCCCTCGTCAGCGTCTTGGGCAAGGATGCGGGCGAGTTCGCCACCGACGTCCTGAAAACCGGTGCGCTCGGCGGTGCAGTCGGCGGGATCACGTCGGGCATCGTCAACGGCATCAAGAAGCTCAAGGGCGGTGACAAGCAGGCGCGCCGCGACTTCGACGACTTCCTCGCCGTCCGCGATTTCGACGAGCTCGACGCGCGCGCAAACCCCCTCGTCAGCCTCTTCGGTGAGGAGGCAGGCACGTTTGCCACTGACGTCCTCAAGACGGGTGCGCTCGGCGGCGCCGTTGGCGGCATCACGTCAGGCATCGTCAATGGCGTGAAGAAGCTCACCGGTGGCGACAAGCAGGCACGCCGCGACCTCGAGGCACTGCTCGTTATGCGCGATGTCTCCGATCTTGACGCGCGCGCCAACCCCCTCGTCAGTCTCTTCGGTGAGGAGGCAGGCACGTTTGCCACTGACGTCCTCAAGACGGGTGCGCTCGGCGGTGCCGTCGGCGGTATCACCTCAGGCATCGTCAACGGCGTCAAGAAGCTCACGGGCGGCGACAAGCAATCCCGCGACTTCGACGAGCTCGACGCGCGCGCAAACCCCCTCGTCAGCGTCTTGGGCAAGGATGCGGGCGAGTTCGCCACTGACGTCCTGAAGACCGGTGCCCTCGGCGGTGCGGTCGGCGGGATCACCTCGGGCATCGTCAACGGCTTCAAGAAGCTCTCGGGCGGTGACAAGCAGGCGCGCCGCGACTTCGAGGACTTCCTCGCCGTTCGCGATTTCAACGAGCTCGACGCGCGCGCAAACCCCCTCGTCAGCCTCTTCGGTGAGGAGGCAGGCACGTTTGCCACTGACGTCCTCAAGACGGGTGCGCTCGGCGGTGCCGTCGGCGGCATTACCTCAGGCATCGTCAATGGTGTCAAGAAGCTCACGGGCGACAAGCAATCCCGCGACTTCGACGAGCTCGACGCGCGCGCAAACCCCTCATCAGCGTCTTGGGCAAGGATGCGGGCGAGTTCGCCACTGACGTCCTGAAGACCGGTGCGCTTGGCGGTGCGGTCGGCGGTATCACCTCAGGCATCGTCAACGGCGTTAAGAAACTCACGGGCGACAAGCAGAGCCGGTGCGTACTCCTTCCAGCGTCACATACGCCCGCCCCCATGGCTGACATCCTCATCCGCAGTGGCATCGTGGACTTCAGGTGGGTTATCTCATTCCTCTACTAGCGACAGGAGTTTCGTGGCTGATGTATTGCATTTTTCAGTGACGATGATCTGGCACTGATCGCTTCGCTGTCGCGCCGTGCCCTCGACAACTTGGATTAAGCATTTTGACGAAATTTAACGACCACTATCAGATCACGCGCGGAGGGTCAGGATTCGTATACGATTAGTTGCAGTAATTAGGTCAATAACAAGGGGCTCACTATATCTTTCTGAATGGCGGCTGGCAAAAGGCAAAAGGTGCAATATTCGACCCAGCGCTTCCTCGACCGAGCTCGTTTTAGTCATCTTTGGCACTTCTGCTTGCCTTTCCCCTCTCACCGCACCCCCGCCGCGAGCCCTCTGGAGCTCTAGACAGTCCCTGTAGTTCAAGAAGGGGCGCATACGTACAGAAATCTACAAAATGCCCGCTATCATTCCAGGCCATTCGCATCCACTACTACAATCACTCCCGTCCACAACCCTCCTCCCCACCGAGCTCCTTGAACTGCTCAACCACACGTACTTCCTTCATCTTCTCGCCAATGAACCCGACAAGGTTCTTCCCCCAGGGAAGTCTCTCATCTCTATGATGTCTGCGCCCCCCACCTCGCATACAGATAGAGGGAACCCCTCCTTACAGGAGAACGTCGAGAAAGTCATCCACAAGGCGTTCTGGGATGAGGTGCGCTACATCTTCTGCTCATACTTTGTTTAGAAATTGAATGCTACGGACAGGCTATAGACGCGCTGTCCTCACCGCAACCTTCCGTTCAGCTTCCCCGGCTGAAGCTACTTTACGGCGACCTCTACGTCGCCCTCCAACCGCTCCTGCCCGCCTCGCACGTCGTGCTCGTCACTCTCTCCGCACCTCTCTCCCCCACCTCCGCGCCGCTTCTCTCCGCCCTGAATCAAGTTCGCGCGATCCTGGCCACGCTTCGCGAGCGCTGCGCGCCTGCGCGTGACGCGTCTATCGACACCATCGCCGCGCGCCTCGCTGATGGCCCGCCCTCTCCAAGACTCTTCGTCGAGGCTGTGCGGGAGATCATTCAGCTTGCGGAGACACTGCGTGACGACCTCTCGCAATTTGTAGTCGGCACGATGGGCGAGCAACAACTCCGCGCGGCGGTGCGCGCGCAGGCGCGTACGCAGGAGCACGCGCTCGTGCTGGATGTATGGAAGGCTGGGGTAGTGGAGCAGATGACCGTGGACTGGTTGAGCGAGCTCGCGCAGCCGTATGCGCATGTCGAGGTGCCCGCGGGGCGGAAATGGGTAGTGCGGCTCGTGCAGGCCCTAGGTGCGCCGACGGCAGTCGCGTGCCCGTTGCCCACCAAACCGCTGCCCATCCAGAACGGCAGTGCACCAGGTAGTCCGCCGCCACCAGTCCCCAATGCGCTTCCCCCTCCATTTTTCTTCTCCACACCCGAGGCGCAGTACGTGCAGAACTTCTTCCAGGCTATCATCATCACTGCCGCCCTGCGCGCTCTCCTTCCGGCCCAGCCGCCCCTTCCCTCGTCGCTGCCCTCGCTCCCCAACAAGCCCACAGACGCATACACAACGCTCACTCGCCGTGTCTGGGCTTTGCTTCTGTCGTCCGTCAATGACGAACCAGATGCCGCATCGACGAAGATCGCGAACCTCGCTGACGAGCTTGTGGGCGCCGCGCCGCCTGGCACAGACACTGAGCGTCTGCGCGGGGCCGTCGCGCGCACGCTGCAGGTGACCGACCCGGTCTTCGTACTTTTGCAGAAGCGCCTGCTCGTCGCCATTGCGTCGCGTCTTGCAGAGTCGGCGTCTCCGCTGCCGCGCGTTACTCCGGGGGAAATACGCACCGGGAAGGACAAAGCTGGGAAGAGGACATTGCTAACGACGGGTGCAGAGGATCAGGCGCACGGCGATGAGAAGGAGGCTCGGGAGGAGCTAGTGGTGAAAGGCTTCGAAGAACCTGTGCTCGTAGAGGCACTTTCGGAAGCCCTGCAGAGGCTGCGCGTGGTGGTGCGTTGGGTGGAAAGCGGGTGGAAGGATGTATTAGAGGCGAAGGCAGATCGAGAAATGATTTTGTGAAGTGGAAAGGTCGCCAACTAGTGCTAAGCGCTCAGCGCTAAACCCTAATCCTGTGTTAGGTGTGTGTATGTCGTATATGCAATATGTTCAACATTACCGGTCAGTCTCGACGCTTTTTGGATCAGTTCAAATCTACCTTCGAATTTACCTTCGACGCTCGCTTTATACGGCGTGCGGATTTAGGCATACTAGGAAGGGCCTACCACGCAGGCCACCGGCGCACTTGGCCTACACTCGCGGTCGAACAACTGTGCCCAAGGAGATGCCCAGTTTTGGTTTCTATGCCGTGAAGAAGGGCCGTTGTCCAGGCATCTACAACAACTGGTACGCTCCCCATGAGTTTCCGACGGGTACGCCAATAGGGACACGGCGCTGGCAGGGTCGAGTGCGTGGACGAAGTGAAAGGATTTCCAGGATGTGTCTACAGGAAATGCCGCAGCCTCGAGAGCGCTGAGAAGTGGATGCGCGATGAGGAGCTGGCAGGGGCCCCGCCAGCGAAACCATTGGCATCTCCACCTCCACCAATTTCGCGGCAGAGAGAACAACCACCACCACCACCGCCGAAGCAGCCAACTCTGAGTAACGCGACTTCGCTCACGGTCACCAGCCCTCCGTGTGAGGCTCCAACGAAGCCCGTTTCTTCTTCAGCAGCAGCATCGACGTCGACGTCTATACCAATCACTATACCACGGCCGATTTTCCCAACGTCGACCCGCACCGACTCCGAGCCAGAAACTGTGTATTCAGATGGATCGTGCCTGGGCAACGGGCAGGCAGGCTCTGTGGCAGGAATCGGTGTGTGGTGGGGACATGACGACGAGCGGTACGTTCTGCTCAATTGCGCGCCATCATCCTTTACTCTGAGTCATTGACCGCCAGGAATCTCGCCGAGCGCTGTCCGGGAGTGCAGACGAACAACTGTGCCGAACTCATCGCCATAATCCGCATCCTTGAGACAACGCCGATCTCCTTCCGCCCGCTCATCATCAAAACCGACTCCAAATACTCCATCGATTGTGCGTGTCTATTCCCTTCCGGTCCCCTCCAATCTTCTCCAACACTAATCACACATAGCTAGGCGTTACGAAGTGGCTGTCGGGATGGCGGGGCCGGGGCTGGCGCACTGCGAATGGTCAGCCCGTGAAGAACTTGGCGTTGATCAAGTACTTGGCCGTCCTACTCGACGCGCGACTCCAGGAGAGCGGGGTGGCGGTCAAACTGCATCATGTACGGGGGCATCAGGGTGAGACAGGCAACGAGGGCGCAGATTTGCTGGCGAATCGCGGCGCGATGCTCCCGGATGTCCCCGAGCCAGACTGGGACGCGCGACGTCTCGCCGTGGAGGCGCGCCTGGCGGAGCGGCAGAAGGCGGCAGCGGTATCCACGGCGGTGGCCACGTCGTCGGCTACAGCAGCGGCATCGTCCATGGCGGCGGCGGCGGGGCCATCTACACGTCCTATTCCAGTGGCAAAGAAGAAGGCAACGCCAGTGGTGCGGCCCAAGGCATACATGGTCCAGCCTAATGAGCTTGACATATCGGTGAGTGTCACCGTGTTCATGGCCGTCGGTCGCGAAGTTACTTATGGTTTTCATACACAGGTCTTCAGCGCCGACATGTTGCTCGATGATGCCGACCTTCAGGAGATGGGGAGGACGGGCAATTTTGATTAACATGATACCATTAGAGATCAAACTATTCATTGTGGTGCGTGCTGTCTTGATTACATTTGCGGAGTGCAGAATCTCAGCGAGGTAATTGATTCAACTGGACATGTAGACAAGACAAGAAAGAGCGGGATGCGTGCTTAACGCATAATTTGTCCCAACGGGTTCATCGCTAGCCTCTGTTCTGGACGCGATCCTCCTCTCCTTCCAGGTCCTCCGTCAGCGCAACATGGATAAGGCTCCGGTCCGCCAGATCTTTGAGGTCAGCAGCTATCTTTGATAGCGCGGGGTCGCTCTCCACGGCACGAATGTGCGCCTTCCGAGCTCACTCATCAGCACTTGTCCTAGGTATTATAATAATAAAAATTGCAGTTCACCTCGACCGATGGCCACCCTGCGACCACCACATAAACCACCGGCTCTCCGAGCGCTTTCCCATAAGCAACCCGCGCAGACTCCCGCTCATCGATACCGTTCAGACATATCATCGCCCGGTCCAGTACCCGTACCACAGCGGAGGTGTCAAACGCCTGCTTCGGGGAAAGAACGGCGAGCTCCGTGACGGGCGCACACAGTGCAGGAAGCGGGTCGAGGAGGAAGTGCACGAGGTACATCGATGCCATCGCGGCGCGGGACGGTGTCTGCGCGTTGGTAAATGAACAGTTGTCCGCGTCGAGAACGCGCCAAGCTGAGCAATAGGGAAATATCCAACCGGAGAGGAACGTGTGTGACACGTACCGACTATCTTGACTGCTGCGCCGTCTTCAATAGTCGTCCCGGTGAATGACCTGCCAACCCCGCCTAGCATTAGTCGCCTTTGCAAGGATTCTTGGGGGACGATAGCATACCTGTTTGAAGCAACTGTCCCAACTTTGCTGCGCATCTGTGAATCATGTCCGACCAGTGGCAGCAGCCCGTAGGCAACCTCGTAGACAAGATATTCAACAGATTCTGCCATGATGAGCGCGAGGCGAGCGCAGGTCGTCGGTGTCACCAGTCCACCTTTATGGGACCCGGGGAGACCGAAGCGCCGAAATTTTCAGTTCCCCTGCTCGAGTGCCAATTGCTGGAAAGGGCGAGGAGCAGCAGGAGGTCTGCTGTGTTATCGGATTTACAAATGACAACGTTCATACAACCCGATCAAAGATTTGGGGGTTGGATCGAATGCTAGGTGTAGTGGCAAGCGTCAGGCCACTGAGTGCAGTGTCACGAGGACGGCAGACATCACCATCAGGTAGATAGAATCCAATCCATGGCCATAGAATACACCCGTCACATTTACCAAACTTCGGGCTTCGATGCTTACTTCGCTTCCTCCCCACGATCATTCAAATGTATCACAGGCTAGAGTCCTGTCACCCTCCCGGGTGAAGGTGACGATGTGGTCTGAGTATCCCGTAGGTTTAGTCCACTACCATATATGTCCAAGCGACTGTAACGTACCGTTGAGTCAACGCATAGTAAAACCAGCTTCGAAACAACAGCTATAAGGTCAAGGAGTAGTAAGTATTCGCCCATTTCTCGGTAATGAGTTGCCCAGCTCACAAATAATCTGTCGTGATGCGTCAGCGTGGCGCAAGGTAAGTATGAAAGAGAGAAAACGCACATATCCACTTGCGTCGGAATACGGCAAGCTCTCGCTCCCCTTGCAACCCCTCAAACACCTCTGGGTGATCTGCTTGCAGGGCCTTCGTTATCGTATCGTCGAAGCGCGCGAGAAAGTTGCGGCGCCACTCGCGCAAAGTGCACGCGTAGTGCGGCCCGATGTTGCATACCGAGTCGACGACAAAGCGGCTAGACGTCGCGGACGTCAACGCCGTGATGAGAAGAGTCAGACTGGGCAAAAAGCCTCCTGGGAAGACTGTGAAGAACGGGTCTGAGGGTTGATGTGCGGTCTGAACTGGGCAGGTCTACCCACCCTGAATTGCTGTTAGCAGAGAGTGGAGGAAGTAATATGTCTGCACCGTACCCATTTCCCAATGAAGCTAACACCCTCCTTATTTGCGTCGGATTCTGCTAAACCTGCATGCGGCTGTATTCGCCTTGTCATTCACAAAAGAGATAGGAGAAACACTCACGCTCCTCCGGCATCGTGATCAACTGTACAACTCCCACCGCACTCCCTCTCTTCATCACCCGGTCCAGCACCGCAAAGTAGTCTCCAAGATACTCCCTCCCAACGTGCTCGGCCATGCCCACGCTTACGACCCTGTCAAACGCGCCGTCCCATTCCGATGGCATCTCGCGGTAGTCCATCAGATGCACCCGGACGCGGTCTTGCAGACCCGCCGCCGCGACCCGTGCACTGGCGTGGGTGTACTGGTTCTTCGAGAGCGTTATCGCATCGACGACCGTGCCGGGCACAGTACGCACGATATGCATCACGAGCGTACCCCAGCCGCACCGGACGTCGAGCACACGGTGCCCGGGTGCGATCCGCGCCTTCTTGGCAATATGTGCAACTTTGCGTAGCTGCGCAGAATGCAGGTCGTCTTTAGCGAGTGGAGTCGCGGGGGTAGACCGGTCTTCGACTTGCCGCGAGGATGACGAGGAGTCTGAAGAGAAAGATGACGAAGATGAGTTGAGATTCTGAAGCTGGGACGCGCTCAAGGCCAAATCGGGGGTATCCTTCAGATCGGCATCGAGCTCGGCAAAAATTGCACATGAATAGCACATGTCCGAGAAAGGCTGGTGAATGACGAACGTAAGCCGCGTCCTTGCAGGCCCGTCTAAGAACCTACCCCTGAACATGTCGTCAGAGAGGTCGTAATGCGCAGAGATATTGGATCCAGAGTTTCCGAGGGTGCCTAGGAAGCGCTGCTCGATGACGCGCTGAGGGAGGCGGAATAGCTAGGACAGGCCCGAGGAGAGGCCGGACAGACGGTCCTTATTGTACATGAAAACCTGGGTACGATCAGCACATCAAGCTCGCCAAAGCCTGTGCTTGCACATACCAAAAACACAGGTATCAGGTCGTCGCACTCGACATCGCCATACATGAAAGCCTCGCCGAAACCGAGATCACTCATGGCGCACAGCCTAATCCAAAAAGTGTCGTTGATGACACGCAAGACTGCCGATGGATCCGTTGAAGAGTTGGAGGGTCCTTCCTCGGAGCGAAATTCGTAGGTGTGATCCGAAGTCTCGACGCGCACTGGTCGCCCGACTGCGAAGTTCTTCAAGACACTAAGATATTCGCAGTCATTCCGAGGAAACAACGAAACAGCAACGGAAAGCTGTATACCTAACGACGGCCGCCTTTGCCACGCCTTTGAGCGAGGACGAACTAGCTGTAAAAATCGTCTCCGTCGCGTAGCGGTACCATTCATCGGCAACGCTGTAGAGCGAGCGTGGGTACCTGTGCATCTGTGCACGGTGTCCAAGAGGGCAGGGGAGGCCATTGGGGACAGCAGAGACCGTAGGCGGGTGATATTTCTTGGAGTTGAGATCGTGCGCCTTTTTGTGTCGTCGCGGACGCCACGCCGAGTCTCAGACTAAAGAGTGTTCGTTATCGGTGCTGTCGCATAGATAAACGGCGAGTGCGTGGTTTGAGTGGAAGTGACTGGAACACCAAGTCCGTGGTTCGAAGCTGGTCGCCCTTCACGGAATCCCGAATCCATCGGCGAGAATGGCAATGAGTCTGATTGGAAACAAAGATGATCTGATTAGAAGCGTTGAGGACTCCAGCATTGCTCTGGTGTAGCATAGAAGTCAGCAGTAGAGAGAGCCAAGCAAGGGAGGAGCGCAACCTCATGTACGCTGTGCTTGGCAATTTTGTTTGCTCGCAGCAAGCATTGCACTGACACGAGGCTTTGAAACTCGCAAGGCCAGGGGCCTAGGAAATGACGAACCAGAACCAGCCCCCCACGGAGATTGCGAACGAAGTCCCGGCGTCGGGGCATACATGAGCGATGTCGAGCCTAACTAAGGTCAGAATCATCCACGCGGGGGAGTGCGCATTGAGCACCGTTTGCTACATACGTGACTGATTCGGTCCATCTTGTGATGATCTTCTTCGGCAAGGCGCAGGAGAAGGCCATCTTGCTCGGTATCTCGTTGTCTACGGTATGCCAGATTATGTCCTCTTGACCGCCGCGCAGTACATCTGAGTGAGAACGAAGAGGTGAGTGTGCTTCCTGACGCGGAGGGGCGGTCGGGGGTGCAGGCGCATGGGCACGGTGAAGTAAAGCGCGAGTGACGTGGCTGAGGGGGATAAAGCCAGGGAATTACGCCAACGCAGTACTTGGACGGGTCACCAGCTACACTCGCTTGCTCGCAGGTTCTCCTTTAAGTTTCGTCCCAAAATGTCCGGCCCGGCCTCGGAGCGGCACGCATCGGCCCGGCTGCGTGTATCGAACGCACCTAGGCCGCATCGGCGTTGGCTAGATAACCTGCCGGCGCACCACGCATGTGCGCGGAGGAGATGGTGCTTACGGCGCTAAACAAAATGGGCCGTGCCCACTTGACTGGCGACGCCGATGCAATGAGCGCGTCGTCGATGGGCATGCCATGCCGGTGAGCGTCGTAGATAGGCGCAGTGCCGAGCGCCGTGACGGCGCTCACGGCGAAGGAGCCCCAAGCGTATATGAAGAACGCGTTTCAGTGATGCAGCAGCGGCAAGGCTCCGCATGGCCATGCTACAACTCACCCGCACTCTCGCGTGCTCCGAGTCCGATGCTCGAGGTACTGAGGATTGCGGGCGATAGCTGCCAGGAGATCCCTGCCCGGCACATAAGACAATGCAACGCCAAACAGCACGTAGCAAAGAATCCGAAGAGGGTGGCGAGGCAGAACTTGAGAACGACTTGGAGGACCTCCCTGAGCGCAAGGAGGCTCAATAGTAGCTTCATTAGTACTAGAACTCAGTCTTACCATATTCTGTTCTCTGTTAGCTAGCCAGCGCTCTTCTATCTGTTCAGCTTAGTATTGAAACACTACTTTCTCATGACTCGTAGGGCCTCGAGCAGCTGCGCGTCCGCACTCGCCGTCGTGACGACGCAAGCGAGAAACAAAAAGAGTAATTCAACTTCGGGGCAGGTTTTAGTATATAAAGTGCGGCGCTCCCACCAAGCCCTCTCATTCCCCTGCTTTTCCTGCTCTTTGCGTTGGACAAGATGACGTCGCCCGAGTCGTCGATAGCACGACCCGCCTTCCCCTCTCCCACGGTCACCATTGTCGAGCACCAGTCAGGCCATTGGCCGCGCTCACCCATTGACGAGGAGGCGGAGGATGACGAGAAGCGTATCGAGCGGTACGGAGCGGACGACCCTGCGGAACCCCAGCCAAAGGACTTACACGAAGAGATCTTGCCCGTGTCGTTCGCACTCAAGTCACCGAAGGTTGTGCCGCCAGCGCCTTTCGCATCCCAACCAGTTGACCCGAATCAAGTCACCTGGGACGGACCAGATGACCCACTGAACCCGCAGAACTGGTCGATTCGCTACAAGTGGTGGTTGACCGCAGTTCTCAGCGTCATGACTGTCAACACGTGAGGCTTCATCACATATACACCGTCGGACAGATTTTGCTCACCTGCCGCGCACACAGCACTTGTGCGTCGTCAGCGCCGTCCTCTGCGACGCTCTTCATCAAGCACGACCTGCACACCTCGACAGAGATCTCGTACCTCGTCACATCCGTTTTTCTCATAGGGTATGTGTTCGGCCCGATGTTCTGGGGACCCGGGTCCGAGTTAATCGGGCGGCGGCCCATCTTCATCGTCACCCTTGCGCTATACACGCTCTTCTACATCGGGCAGGCGCACGCGCAGAACATGACGACGCTGCTCGTGACGCGCTTTTTATCTGGCTTCTTTGGGTGCGCGCCGCTCACGAACGGCGGCGGCTTCATGGCTGATATCTGGGACCCGATCAACCGCGGCATCGCGACGACCGTTTTTGCAGCTGCCTGTTTTTTGGGGCCAGCGATTGGTCCTGTTGTTGGCGGATAGTAAGTGTTGCATTAATAATGATGCACTTCACGCTGACCGTCTGTGCTCAGCATTACCGTGAGCAGTCTCGGGTGGCGATGGGTCTTCTGGGTAATGATGCTTTTTGCCGGGGCGTGCACGGTGCTGGCATTGTTCTGCCTCCCGGAGACGTACGCGCCTGCAATCCTAGCTGCAAAAGTAAGCACGCAAAGTTTTTGTCTGAGAAGGGAATCCGGGCTCACGACTGGACGGCGCAGGCGAAGAGGCTGCGCAAGCAGGACCCGGTGGGTAACAAGGATGTGTTCGCGGAGAGCGAGCGCTTGCAGTGGTCGCTGAAGGAGCTGCTCCACCGCACAATCCTGCGACCGTTCAGGATGCTCCTCGTCGAGCCTATCCTACTCCTCATCACCATCTACATCTCCGTCGTGTACGGCGTCCTATACGCACGTAAGCAATTACATTCTTCCCTTAGTTCGCCCGCTCACAATTCCTTCGCGTATAGTTTTTGAAGCCTTCCCCGTTATTTTCATCCGCACACACGGGCTAACCATCCCACAAGACGGCCTCACCTTCCTTGGTGTCGGCATCGGCGCGAGTATCGCGATGGTCATCAACATTCACCTCCTACGCCCATACCCGCGCCTCATGAAGTTGTGGCGCGGCTTCCCGCCAGCAGAGATCCGCCTCTACGGTGCAATGATCGGGGCGCCCGGGCTTGTAATTGGCGCGCTTTGGCTCGGGTGGACAGGTAAATATGCGTCGGTGCACTGGTCCGCGCCTGCGGTCAGCGCGATCCTCATCGGCATGAGCGTTGTGCTTATCTTCATCTCCTTCCTGGTGAGTCGCGTTCCGCAGCGGGCTGAACCGGATGCTGACTGTGTGTGCAGACTTACGTTGTCGACACATACCTCATGTACGCAGCCTCTGCATTTGCGGCCAACACGATGGTGCGGTCCGCCGTCGCCGCGGCGTTCCCGCTCTTCACAGTCCAGATGTTCGAGAATGTGAGTCCCGTCACTTCGTGCTCTTGGCATTGAGCTGACCTGCTACCCAGCTCGGCATCAACTGGGCTGGCACTCTTATTGCAGGAATCTCGCTACTGCTCGCGCCTATGCCGTACTTGTTCTATAAGCACGGTGCGCGCATCCGATCCAAGAGCAAGTTCGCGCCATGCATTGTCAGTTTCTCTTTTCTCCTTGCAATCGATAGTCGGCATGCTCACCTCAGCGCATACAGGACTTGAAGATTGCAAAGGAGATTGCGCAAGAAAAAGAGGTGGCTGAATTCAAGGGCGAAGTATAGTCGACTGCGCCACCTCGCCGTCCTTGGTCTCGCATCTGGCCGTACCTCCGCATTGCTGTCGGAGGATCATCTTGGGAATGATGCAAAGTTGTTCAAGATTGAAACACGGCCGTGAATTTCCTCTGGGGTAGATTTGAGCACAGTGTCCTGTACCTTGGTGACTCAAGCCTAGCGCACATAATATAGACATTTTGAAGGTGTATCGCCGATTAGGATCAAGTGGACATCTAGAACGTTGCCGTACGCGGCCCGACGTAACGCGTAACAAACTTCAAACGCAAGCCGGGCCACCCCTATGTAGCGTGACTGACTATTCGGTCCATTCGTGTGGCAGGGGTGCTTATCTATAGAGAGTTATACAGTTGAAGACAAGATGACGGAAAACGGACTCAGCAAGACGTGACGCCGCATTATTCTTCAGCGGTAATGGGACATATGCATCCATACAATTATTCCTCCGGCGAACAACGGCGTTTGATTGGAAGGATCTGCGATCATCGCGATGACGGCCAGCATCGAGATAGCAGTACACCAATATCTAGTCAGATTAAGTGTCCAGTGCGATTGCAGCTACGTGCATGTCTGCTTTCTGTCGCATTCTGAGGCGGAAGTGTAGAAAGTTGCTGTCAGTGTGTACGTGGGGCAGAGGGTAGGGCGAGCCGCGCCTCAGGATGCACGCCAGGCGAATCCGATCCTCTTTGCTCGCAGGGAAGACATCGGCAAATGGAGAGATTCTTCAACTTGTCTTGAACATGCCACCACACATTCGGGTGTAAACATGGTCCCAGCGATCGCCGGCAATGAGTGGAAAGATACATAAGCGTATGAGCTGTATGAAGTGCTCCTCAGTCGACGCGCCATGGCGAACGAAATCACGACGAACCAGAAGAGTGCTCAGGTGGTGTACGAGATCGCTTACGCTCCGGCGTCGGAAGCATGCCAGCGCGATAGCAAGGCGATCGAGCCCGCGTTGCGCATTGTGCGCAGGAAGGCAGCAGCAGGGTACGGGTACGCAGGCGTTTTTCCGAAGTCGTACTCCAGCGTGACTGACACGATCCCCCGGCACAGCATTTTCTTCGGCACGGCGGATGAGGAGGAACCTATGGTAATCGTGATCTTGGGTACGCCAGTAACGATCGTCTGTCCAGTGTCGACATGTCAACGCTCACTGTCACGATGAAGCGTGGCCGTCGCTCAAGACGCACTACTCGTTTGCGCACGACGCAGAGTATCCTGCGTTCCTCGAGCTCCTCAACCCGGCACTTGGTGGGCCCATCATTGTGAACCATGTACACTTCGTCCAGGACCCGCGCGGCGCACTCGCTGCGCCTGAGACAAAGATCGTGTGGCTGAAGCAGAAGGAGGGTGTGGCGAAGAAGGCGCTCGTGAAGGCGCTCGAAAGAATCGGGTCGTTCTTGGACGCACATGCTGGAAGGAAATGTGGTGAAGGCAAGAAACACGGAGGAAGCGTCTACGGGTCGACAGTGGAGGACCCCGAGATGTTCATCATGATTATGGGGTGGGAGAGCGTGGAGGTGGGTTTTTACGCTTTCAACATCGGTACATGTACTGATGCGGATGGGCTGTCGGATGGCAGGAACGTACGGGAGCGGCGGAGGGCGAGGCGCTAGAAGAGATGATGGCGGAGATGGAGAAATGGGCGACTTGGAGGGTTGTCCATTTTGCGCTTAGGGAGTGCGAAGGGGAGTCGGAGGCAGCTGCCGTGCTTTGTTGAAGACCTTGAGCATCTCAGACAAGTAGTTCGTGTCGGTTCTAGAGGTCCAGGGAGTGACTGGAGGGGTTGTTTAGGCTGTGGGGGCCATGAAGAAGAAGTGGTCGGCGGCTGGTCGGCGGTTCCAGCCAGCGCCACTGCATACATACTGTACATTCGAATTACCAGCAGGCATTTGTAGCCTTTGTAGCCTTTGCATCCCCAGGACGCCTCTGCCGGCGTTGACGTAGGCTCAGCGCTCGGAGGCATGGTCGAAGGACCGAATAGGAACCCATGTGTATCATCTCGGTACATACGCACGCGCACGAATGCCAACTTCCTCAGCCTGAGATGCTGCTCTCGAAGTAACTGCCATCCAGGCTGCGCACGAACAACGCCAGCAGTGGCCCTCAGGCATCAGGCTCTGACACAACGACTGCGACGGACAGCGATGCTCAGGCGCCAGGTGACGCTGCTTGCCCTGCCGTCCCGTTCGACCACGTATACACTCGCAACATTCCGCCCTGGCACCGCACACACAAACCCTAACCGGCGCATTCTCGCCCGGGCGCCCTACTCTTTACCCTTGCCTTTCTCCAGATCGCTCGTCACCGCCGCGGGCTCTGTTTTTGTGCATCGGACGACGGCGCGCAAGATGGCGGACGGGTCGGTGCACGCGCGACGCGTACAGCACAATGGGAATACGAAGGCGGCGACTGCGGACAAACACGACGCCCATGAACATGGCCACGACGACAAGCACTCGCATGGCATCTTTGGGCACACGCACAAGCATGGGGAGGACGGGCACGATCACGGGGGCCAGCTGATTGAGACGCTGCAAACAGGCGGTACGCTCCCCAGTGCTCCCATGCTGCGCACGATGCTCGCTGACGCTGCTCGTTTATTCGGCTCCTGTTATGCAGGCGACAGGGGCAGTCGTATCACGCTCATTGGGCTCGGCGCCAATGTGGTGCTGACGAGCGCAAAGGGCGTCGCGGGCTTGTACATGAACTCGGCTGCGCTGCTCGCCGACGCGGGACACTCCCTCAGCGGTGCGTAGCAGTCCCTTTCCAATCTCATTTCGCAACTGACATCCCTTTATTCACTCTGAAGATCTTCTCGGAGATTTCGTCGTGCTCTTCTCTTGGCGCCTCTCGCGCCGCCCGGCGAGCTCGCGATATCCCTACGGGCTCGCAAAGTTTGAGACCGCCGGCACAACCATCGTCGCGCTTCTTCTCATTGGCGGCGCGCTCGGCATCGGACTGCACGCGCTCTCGCTCTTGCTCACGGCAATCGCAGAGGTGGTCCCCGCGCTCCCGCCTGGCGTCCTGCATGACGTCCTGCAGAACGCGACGCATGCTGCCCATAACCTGCCTGTGCACGGGCACGGCCATGAGCATGTGCTCGACCCGAATGCTGCGTGGTTTGCCGCCGCGAGCGTCTTATCGAAAGAGTGGCTGTTCCGCGTGACGAAGCGCGTCGCGGACGAGGAGGGCAGCCCGGTGCTGAAGGCGAATGCCTATCATCACAGAAGCGACGCGTATTCGAGCATGGTCGCCCTGGTGGCGATCATGGGAAGCAGCTGGTTCCCGGCGCTGCCGCTGGACCCGATTGGAGGTGCGTCTCCATGGCCTATATGTGCATGTACCCTTCTTAATCACGGTATCCTCAGGGTTTCTGGTTTCTATAGTCATCCTGCAGCAGGGCCTCTCGATCTTCGGTGGCGCCTTCAAGGAGCTGACCGATGCGAGCGTTTCAACGACCACCCTCCGCAGTCTTTCCAAAGCCCTCGGTACCCTGACATCCGCGCCTCAAACAACACCCGAGAATCATATAGCGGTGTCAGCGCCGCGGCTGCTCTATGCGCACGATCTGCGTGCACGCCGCGCGGGGTCGCAGCTGTTTGTTGACCTGACTGCAGGCGTACCGCATTCGCTCACCGTCGGACAGGTCAGCGAGTTGGAAGGGAAGATTTCGGAGGCCCTGAAAGCGGCGCGGAAGGATGTGCGGGAGGTGAGAGTGCGGTTTGAAGGCGTTGATGAGCATGCAGAGGGGGAGCACGAGCACAGTCACCAACGGTGACGGATATTGAGAGTATAAACCGGGTGTGTACTGTATTCATCCGATATCTGACATCTTACTGTAGTAAAATAAATCTTTCGGTGACACTACTCAGTCTATGATCCAAGCGTCCTCAGTGAATCAGAGAGACTGGCGCCGGCATGAAGGCGCCTAAACTCCTCACATGGCATCTATTACCAAAAGGACTGCTGTTGTGGCGCAAGGCTCTGGTCTACATCCTTGTAGTGCTTTTAGCCAGCAACTATCACTACTTTCAACACCTCCACGGTAGTCAGACACCATCAAGCCCGTGAGTTTGGCCATATTGCCAGTCAGCACCTTCACTGTCCGTTCTTTCTGCAGCTTCAGACACGACGAAGTGAACTGACAGTCGCTCAAAGCAATCTGCCCTCACTTTTCTATCCTAATCGTCACCATTCAGTGCAATGGTCTCCAACGTCGCGGTTCTGACACGCTCACAGCAAATCGTTGCAGCAAAGAAGCGGCAAAAGCGAGAGCAGGTCAAAGAGATCACATTTGACGATGACGCACGGCGGTAAGTTGTGCGACTCGTATTCTTCCGTCTACCACCCGCTCAAATGCGTATCCAGAGAATTCTTGACGGGGTTTCATAAACGAAAGCTAGCGAAGAAGGAGGAGGGCAAGGAGAAGGCGAAGCTAAGGGAGAAAAATGAGAGACTGGAGGCCCGTCGGGAGGTGAGTAGTGTCCGAGTTCGCTGCGTTTTCATGTGCTAATGGTCGTCACCAGCAAAGGCGCATGCTTGCCGAGAAGGCCGCTGAAAACGCTGCACAAGTAGAAAAGGCATACGGAGGCACGCTGGGTACGTCGTACTCTGCTTTCGTGCTCGACTTTGGTTCACACTTCTGCGTAGCTACGGATGATGACGATTGGGCGGGCTTCGGCTCCTCGTCTAAACCGACCAGCGCACCACCCGAGGCTGAAGCTGAATTCTCGGACGAAGAGCAAATGGCGACAGTCACTGTCGTGGAGGACTTCGACCCAAGCTCCCTGATACACGGCACGCCTCCGGACCTCAGTCAAGATGTTTCCCCCTCTGCCCCCCACCCGAACGCGAAAGGCAAGGGCCGAGCGACTCGTGATCATGAAGGTGATGGAGCGCCGAGCTTGAAGCCCGGCGTGAAGCCTGTGAAAGCGGCCATGAAGCAGGTGAAATCGAGCGTGAAGAAGATCAAGTACGAGGGAAAGAGCGCACGGCTGCGGGAGCAGTCGAAGCAGAGGGCACGGCGCACAGAGAAGGCTGAGCGCGCGGGCGGGAAAGCGTCTCGCAAAAAGACTGGGCAGAAGAAACGGCGGTGACCTTCGTCTCTGTGCAAACGTCAGTCAGGTACTCATAGCTGTCGAGAGTGTACGAGGCTTAGGTCTGTTAGGACGCAGCGCATCCTGCTACCGCAACTGTAGTCGTTCCCCGACTGCAAAGCGTTCGTTATCGATGAGCTTTACATAAACGTTCGACCATATTGCAGAAGTCGATACGCTATCTGAGGGACAATTAGCTGTCGCTGCTTCCGTGCCAATTACATGCGGCTTAGCCGCTACCACCGCATCCCGAACCACCACCACCACCACATCCAGCGCCGCCGCCGCCACATCCAGCACCACCGCCGGATCCGCCGCCACTAGAATTGTTTCCACTAGTGCCACCATCGCCGCCGCCGCCGCCACATACTGGACCGGCCCCTGCCCTACAAACCGCGCTAACGGCACCAGCCACAGCTCCGGAACCCTACGTGTCGGAAGGAGTTAGTGTCATGTACAGTCAAAGGCCCAAAGCGATAGACTCACAGAAGAGCAACCCGTAAACCCTCCCCAGCCGCCGGGACCAGCGTCGATAACGTTACCCTCGGCCGCGACACATTCACCCGCCCCTCCCCAGAGTAATGGCACCGGGACCAGAAATGCCGGCGGGTACTCGAAGCCTCCATGATCAGATGCTGATGCCCGATGTTGCCTGTGTCGCATTTTCTCCTCATGCGCAGAACGATGCGCCTTGTAGAAAGGCCGAGAGGGCACCGCGACGCTGTTGTGGTCGGAGGGGTGTGACGCGACGAGTAGCTGTGGCAGCTCGGGTGGTGGCACAAGCGCAGACCGTCGATGCCGCGAGTTGGTGTGCGAGATGAGGCGGGAGAGCCTCTGGCCAATCGTGTCTCCAGGCAATGGGCAGCCGCACTGCATGTATTGGGTTTTGAAGCGATCCTATGAAACAATGAGGTGCGGATCAATGAAGCGGGCATCGTCAGGAAGTATACGACTACACACAAGCCATGCTCGGCATGTCAGGTCAAAAGCGTTTGAGAGGTACATCTCTTCGACCTTGTCATCGCTGGGGTATTTATATCAGGATGCGACACGACAACGCGGCGGGCATGCGTACTGGTTAACGTAGCGCTCAACGGTCTTCCTGCAGTCCGTTTGATAGCGCGGTCCGGTAAGCTGGTGCGTATGCCACACCAAGTCAATGTCAAGGGTGGGTACCAAGAATGACCCAGGCGATGATGCCATGAGATCGAGGAACCTTCACAGAATCATTATCAGTCGCCGGCACAAGCAAGATAAGAAAGGCTTACGCGTGGTATCTGGCATTCGCATGGTGGAGCGCGAGCTCGTCGTCCGGATTCGCAAAGTAATCGACTTCGGTCCAGTGCAAATCTCGCATCTTCTTGATGAAAGACCCCTGGCGCAAGACCTTCCCATTGCGCAAGTAGATCAGTACACGTAATGGACACTTCTCAAAGACTCACGGCTCCGACGAGTTCGACAGAGAAAAGCCGTTGATCATGATAGCATGCAAATATCCGAGGCCCACTGAGAGACTAGGTTGACCCCTCAGTCATGGTAGAAGCGGAGGAACTCCACGGACGTCTGAAACTTCAACTTCGGCTCAACGGCTTTCTTGATGCGGCCCCAGTCCCAGCCCACATCCTCGGCCATCCCTAGTGCGCTCTTCGGCTTTGCATTCGGACCAGTGCCTGTGGGCTTGAACGGCGCAGCAGTGAGGATCTGCTCCTTGACGGCCCTGCCGATAACCTCCTGTTCAATCAAGACGTTGCTGCGAAGGGTGCCTCTAACCGAGTCATGAGAAGACCCGCACGCACGCCGAAACAAGCGCACTTACGGAAGGTAGATACCCAAGCCGAGCGAAGCCCGTACTGTCTCTGAGTTGAGGTCCAGTGATAGGTCGGACGTGAATCGAAAGACAGCGAGCTTGTCCTTCGTAATGACAAAATCGCAGGCGGGGCATTTCACGGAAAACTTGTGCTGCGCATATCCTGTCCCGTTGCCATCAAGATAGACTATATCATGTTAGTCTGGCGGAGCGACAGACATTTGCATGGCGTGACTCACGAGCCTTAATCGCCGTCTCACACATCGGACACTGAAGGACCTGGTGTGTCAAGATATGCGTTGCTCTCAAGTAATCGAAAGGCGTGCCAGTGTCAGCATACCATTTGGCTGTGCACGTGTCTGAAGGTGTCAGCTTGTTCATATCGCCGAGTTCTTCCTACCAAGAGCATTTAGCTCATAGAACAACGAGTGAGAAATTATGAGATAATGACCGACCAGCACTTGGAAGAAGAAATGTTTAGATAATGTTAACAGGGCATCCAACGGCATCAGCAGCTTGTGTCGGCTGCAGTCGTCGGCGAATGACCTACCGACAAAATCTATTTAATAGGGCCACGGGTGCGGCTTGCAAGAGTTACTCACCCAGGGTTGAGCATATACGAGTGCCACACCATCCAAACATCAAGGGGCGGCACAGCGTCGTGTGCGAAGTGCTTGGCATCCGTCCGTGCAAGACTAATTCTCTTCACCCAGCGTTCAAATCTGCTCGTCCAACTCAGTCAGCGCCCGTCTGATCTGTACACTGTAGTGCGCGCACCTCTCGACAGCCAACCCGACAAACCACGCCCACCTCTTCTCCGCGTCCAAGTGCAGGGCCTGCTCCGGCAGCCTGGCACTGCTACAGGTTTCGATCTGCTGCCTGAGCCGCGAAAACGCGTCTAGGAGATTGAGGTGGAGCTTGACATGTTTGACGTCTACCAGAGGCACCTGCATCTTCGTCCTGCCGATGCGAAAGATATCTGGAGAGCCGTTGCGGCTGATTGTGGTCGGTCCGCTGGTGGAGCTTCGCGCTGCATAGAACGAAGCGGCGTGGCGGTACGCAGACGGCCATGAAACGACAGGACGAGCAGCGCCGTTAGCCATGGACGTTCACTTCAGGCACTAGGGACGGGGTTGGGACGAGGATATCGACTCGCGATTATATGGAGACAGTCATAATAGGCGCCCTGGTTGGAGGCTGAGGCACAATGTAACTGCCAATCCAAGGCACGTATTGCGCTTGAAAGATGACAAGCGCAGTGAAGCAGTGTGGAAAGCAAAGGTGATCATGACGAGCGAGCTGGGTTGCTGCCAGTGGACCGGACTCGCGGAAGAGCTGGGGACAAGCGCGCGGCCTTTCCCAGACTCCCACCGTCACTTGCTCAACAATATGGGAGAGCTGGCCTCACAACCAACAGGCTGCAGTCCTATTATGTCCTGCGAGTGTGCACGGTGACCCACGCACCACCACTATTTTGATAGAATCGCAGAGGCCAGCCAACATCTCTGACTTCCCACTCTGTCTCTCTGCCCACGAGCCATGGTGCATGAATTCAGGAGCCAGCCCATCAAGGGCATCTACCTCTGCTATGAAGTTTTTAGCACCATCCTCGTCCGCTTTCCGCTCTGGATTATCATCAACCTCCCCAAGACCCTGCGCCCGGGCAAGTCGTGGTCGTTGAAGAAAGCGGTCATGGTGAGATTCGTCGCCCATATGGGCGTGATCACAGGCAGGTGAGCGAGCAGTCGTGTCTGGTTTTTTGCTGTCTGACCAAGGAACAAGAACCGACAAGCTCAGACACCTTGGCGACCACCTCAGCGTTCTCGAGGGCCTCGACATCAAGCACGTCTGGGTTAAGCCCATTCCCGAGCTTCTAAACGATGAAATCACGGCCTTGGCAAAGGCTGCGCACGTCGACGACGTCAGCATTCCGGGCTACTGGATCGACAAGAAGAATACGGACATACCCATCGGCGCGCCCCCGCAGCCTGATGAGACCGTTGTTTACTCAATGCACGGCGGCGCGTACATTCGCTTTTCTGCGAGCCCGAAGGACGTTATCGCAAACATTTCGCGAGGGCTGCTTAAGCACTGCGACCCGGTGCGCCGCGTCTTTGCAATCGAGTACCGCCTCTCCACGGCCGCCCCAGACGCTCCGCAGCACCCATTTCCTGCCGCCCTCATCGACGCGCTTGCGGGCTATGTTTATCTCACGGAGATAGTCGGCTTCGATCCAGAGAAAATAGTCGTCGAGGGCGACTCCGCAGGAGGGAACCTAGCACATGCGCTCACACGATACCTCGTTGAGAACCAAGGGCTCATCCCGGGTCTGCCGCACCCACCGGGTGCGCTCCTACTCCTATCTCCTTGGTCCGACCTCTCCTCGTCCGACGACTATCCCGGATCAAGCCTGGTCAAATACCAGAAAATCGATTACCTCGCCGGGGCTGTCAGCCAGTACGCGCGGAAAGCATTCCTCGGCCCTCTCTACCCGCACGACTCTCCCGCTGCCCTGAATCGGTACATTTCGCCGGCAAGCACAAACCCGCAGATGCCGCCCGTGTCCTTCAAAGGCTTTCCGCGCACTTTGATTGTGTCGGGCGCGATGGAGGTGCTGGTGACTCAGATCCGCGTGCTGCACGAGAAGATGAAGGCAGACATGATCGAGGGTGACGGGCCGGGTCAGGTCAGGTACTACGAGTCACCGGATTCCGTGCATGACTTCCTGGTGCTCATGTTCCATGAGCCAGAGAGGACACAGACGCTGAGGGCCATCGCCAAGTGGCTCGGTGATTGACTGCGACAGCTGCCGTATCCGCCGGCGGAATTCCGTCGTGATTGCATCACCTTGTATGCTTCGCAATCCACAGCTGTACTAAATTGTAGCAGGTCCACCGGACGTTTTCTGAACGAAGGTCACAGTCTCACAGAAAGAAGACGACCAGGCTCTGTCGCGACTCCACAATGTCGGAAAGTCGTTGCAATTGATTGCCTGCCAGAGCATCCCACGTTAAGACTACTTGGGACCCAAGCCTGTGAGCTGGAAGTAGGAGGGACTCACGTTCCTGGAGATCGTGAGGCGGAAAGACGCGCGTTCAAGTGGACGTAGTTTTCCGCGCGATTTCAATTGAACATCACCGCGGCACTGATCTTGTACGGGATACCGGCGGAAGATCTCGCTAAAGTATGTGACCAAATTCCGCATATCGTCTCCAGTGATGATGAAGTGTCGTACTCTCCATTCGTAAGTGACATATGATTATCTCACCCGCTAGGCGCTCATCATGCGTCTGTTCAGACGACCACCTGCACTCCCCCGTGTCTTCAGCACACCCCCCATGCTAACCCGAACGATGTTCATTCGCTGACCTGGCATCTCAGGTGGCGAAATAATTCCACGTGAAAACCCACGCACGATGCTTGGCTGGCGACCCACGCTCATCTCAGCACTATGCGGAATTGATGCAGTCGTCGCGAACAAGGTGCCGAAATACAGCGGCGCCTACGCGAGTATAAAAGACACGCTGCGAGCTCGTATCTAACGTGTCGAACCTCCCCCCGCCTCCCCACAGCATTCTTTCACAATGGTGCACGAGTTCCGGAGCCAGCCCGTCAAGACCATCTACCTCCTCTACGAGGCAATCGCGATGATCCTTTTTCGCTTCCCGTATTGGATCCTCAGTAACGTGCCCAAGAGCTTACGACCGAGGGACACCTGGACATTCCAAAAGGCGGTTGGGATAAAAGTCGTCGCGCATTTTAATGTCATCACTGGCAGGTGAGCATGCGCTGGATGCTGGTACCGCTCTCCTCTGACTTTCTTTCCTCGCTTATAGGACAGACAAGCTAGTCGATGCTGGTGACCATCTTAATGTCGTGACGGGGCTCGACATCAAGCACGTTTGGGTCAAGCCTGTTCCGGAGGTCCTCAACGAGGAAATCCTCGACTTCGCGAAGGCGTCCCACGTCGAACCCGTCAGCATCCCCGGCTACTGGCTAGATAGGAAGGACACAGATATCCCCATTGGCGCACCACCCCAGCCCGACGAGAAGATCGTCTACTCCATGCACGGCGGCGCGTACATCCGACTCTCAGCCAGTCCAAACGATGTGGTCGCAAACATCCCCAAAGGGCTCCTCGAGCATTGCCGCCCCGTCCGACGCGTCTTCGCGATCGAGTACCGCCTATCTAAGGCCGCGCCCGACCCGGAAGAGAACGCATTTCCTGCGGCACTCTTCGACGCGCTCGCGGGGTACGTGTACCTCACGCAGCAAGTCGGATTCAAGCCGGAGAACATCGTCGTCGAGGGCGACTCCGCGGGCGGCAATCTTGCGCTCACGCTGACACGCTACCTCGTTGAGAACCAGGGGTTGATCCCGGGACTGCCGCCGCCGCCCGGTGCGCTGCTGCTCCTTTCTCCGTGGACGGACATGTCCTTCTCGGACGAGTACCCCGGCTCGAGCTGGGACACAAATTTAGAGATCGACTACCTCGGCGGGCCATACGGGCCCGTCAGCCTCTACGCCCGCATGGCGTTCCTCGGCCCCCTCAACCCATACGATTCACCAGCCGCGCTGCACCGCTTGATCTCGCCAGCGAGCACGCACCCGAATATGCCTCCCGTATCATTCAAGGGCTTCCCTCGCACGATGATTGTGGCGGGCGAGATGGAGACGCTGCTGACGCAGATTCGGGCGCTGCACCAGAAGATGGAGCCGGACATGGGCAATGGCGATGGGCCGGGCCAGGTGCACTACTACGAGTCGCCCGACTCGGTGCACGACTTCGTGGTGTTTACGTTCCACGAGCCGGAGAGAACACAGACGCTGAGGGCCATCGCCAAGTGGCTCGGTGATTGAGGGACGGGTTCCGCGTGTCTGCTGTGTATGTTTTTTTCTGTCATCGCCGCGTCTCATCCGAAACCTAGCGACATGCCGACGATATGCTTTGACATTACGACGTGTTCTCATTTTCCGCCATCGTTTCCGCCTCGTGTTAATGGTCGCCCAGATACTTATTCTTCCGAGCAATAGAGCAGCGGGTCCTCGGGCATGCATGCATGCGCGCGCAGGGAAAATAATACTGGATACCTCTACTACTTACGACACATCAATATACGCTACCCACGATATAGTAGCTCACTATACATGGATCCGAACAACCGTACGCGGCTGACAGCCCATTCCATCATCGCGCAAAACACTAGAATAGATCGGTAGCTCTTTCGAATTTCATTGGTTTCGGCTCGAGGACCTGATCAAAACGTGAAGGAGCGTGTAATTATAAGCCTGCAGGCCTGAGCGGGCACGGCTATGATGACCGTACAATATATTGGACAGCATGCACCGGGGTAGCCTGTGTAAGGCGTCTACCCCGGCGCTTATTCTATTGCAACACCGCCACCCCACGCGGCCCTCGACCAGCAGGCATACTTGTTCGTAGTCTCCCTGAGGCAGAGTAGAGATTCAAACCTTTGCAGGCTCAGGATCATCTGCTTGACCTTGCTCGTCCACGCGACTCACAACGCCGGCATCCCTCCTGCGCCGAGCACTCCACCTCTGCCCCGGGCCGTCCCAGTGTGTTCCCGCCCACCGCGTTCGTGTCGCCTGCATCACAACACCGACCTCCTTGCCACCGCGTGCCAATGGATCTCCTGGCGTCCCGTCTGCTTTCCATTCTCGTCGTGCGCTCACCTCCGCCCGCGATCCACGCGGCGCTCATCCGTCGAGCAGGAACCGGATCGGTAATCCTGCACCCCTTCCTTTCGCGCCGCGTACTGACGATATAGATGTTGTTGAACTTGCGCGGAGCACGGGAACTTTCGCAGGTATGTATGTGCATATGTGCACTGCAGCCTCATACGCCGGCGATGATTTCTCACTGCATCTTTTAGGCAGAAGATCAAGGGGGTTAGGATCCGACAGGCGACTGACCGCCACGACACACCGATACTCGTCATGTACACGATGTCGACTTTCAGCGTAGTTCTTCACGCTGTTTATCACCTTCAATCTATGCTGGTGGATATTGCTTTTTGGACCCTGCAACAGCTCACGCGATAATAGCAGTGCACGGTAGCCTAGGAACGGATCCCAACTATCCACGTCCTCCTTAGTGGACATTTTGCGTGCCGACATGCTATCTTCCAGTCACTTGCTTCGACTTGTCAATGCATCAAATAGAGCGGCGGTGCGCTTTTCGCGGAAAGCCACAATTCTCCTCCGGCATCCCAGATCCTAGGCAATACCCCCGATGGATCCGATTAACATGGCACTGCTGTCGACCATTGTTGGTGTACACAAGGCATCCCCGCTCATCATCAAAGCATTATCCTGCGCGCTGGGGCACGAGGGAACCATGCGGCGTCGTGCGAATGCACGAGGAGGATGGGCGCCTTCTCTCAAGTACTTAGGTGAGATCATCGCCACGGGTCCTGTCCACGCATACCTCGTCGAAGCAGTGTATGGCACTCATACCAGTCCAGGTTCTTGCAGTCATATTGGTCGCCGACGTATACCTATACGGTCAGTTCTAGCTCTGTCACACACGTCAGCCATTTGACGTGTAGCGGCAGGCATATATTCGCTTCTCTGCTGTTTTACTCTGGTCACACTTTTGTGCGTGCTCTGTGTCGCCTCTTTCCATTTACCCACATTGACTTCTTCTGCATCTCGCAGCCGGAAAATCAAGGGCAATGCCACAAACAAGTGCCTGGTCGCCGCGACACTCGTCATGCACATAGCGTCTACTGCCGGCGTCATACTCCACGTTGTTGATTACCTGCGATTCGTGGCGCTCGATCCGGTGGACGACTCTGCTCGGAATCTGCGAAAGCTTACGCTATAACGTCCGTCTACGATAGCCTTTCTTACTCAATCCCAACGATTCAAGTAAGCAACAAAACATACAAGTAATACCCATGCTCATCTAACCGACAGTTCGTCTTTGGAGATGCAATCGTCGTCTGGCGTGTGTGGGTCATCTGGCAACACAGTTGGCGCGTTACCATCGGTCCTTTCATCCTCCTTTTCGCCACAACTGCCGTTGTACTAGCACAAATTGTCACAACCACGACGTACGACGGCGCTTCACCAGCGCTCAGCAGGGAGTCAGGCGCAGGACGCTCCACCCCCGCCAAGGTATACCTCGCCAGCCTTGTGCTTACATTGTGCACGAATGGCGTCGTCACCGGCTTGATAGCGTGTCGCGCTTGGTGAGCCTTGCACCACAACAGTGTGCTATTACTAAGATGATATCAGGAGACACCATCGGTCATCTGCGGCAGTCCCTATCAGGATCGGGCGGGATCGTGCGCTGGCGGTTCTTCTGTTGCTCGTAGAGTCTGGCGCGCTGTATTGCACTATCTGGGTGTGGTCTATCTACTGCTTCCCGCGTCTTGACGGTGACCCTGACTTTTGGCGGCGCAGATAACACTGATAGCATTGTGGCCGTTTGTCATCACCCACCCGGCGGCGTTTTACTTTCTCGCCAGTTTGCTCCCGCAATTGACGGTGTGTCCACCTCTCGGAATTTTCGTTGACCGTATCCGAGAGTTGATTGCAGGGAATGTACCCCACTGTGATCATCGTCATCTGCACTTTGCGCCGATCTTATGTCGACACCGTTATGTCCCCTGACAATCTGACCTCGATCACAATCTTTCCACATAACCAGCCTGGGTCATCCCCAACGACACGGGCGACGCGCGGCTGTGAAATAGAGCGAACCGTGGAACCGGGTGCATACCCGAGGGTTGCACGTCTCTGCCTGTTTATCCTCTGTGGATGTCGTCCTGGACGTAGCGAAGATTGCGTAGAAGGAGTGCTTCGGCGCGTAGAATGACACGGTTTCACTCACAAATGGCTGCTCAGGACCTCGTCACCAATCCCGCCTCAACGTACTGCTTAGTTGATACTCACCATGCGGATACGACCATACACTGAGCCCCACACACGAAGGCATCAGCGGCTGTCCGGGTACTAGTAGGTGAGCTACTCTGTCCTCCATTGCGCGGTCGCTCTCGTAGCTTGTCTGTCTCCCAGGTTATCCATTGGAGGCGCTCATGCGTGGTCACCGTCACCGTGTTCCTAGTATTGCTGCGTTTCGGACGCATCAAATAAAACTGTCGCGGCTCGCGCCAAGCACGGGAATCTTCGCAAGCTTTCGGCGTCTACGAGGCGATGTCCACAACAGACTTTTTCCGCGCGTAGAATGCTCACAGCTGGGAATATAGGGAAATTATACGAGAACTCAGGGGTCATGAAGCGGCTGCTCACAGCCTCCTCACGCTGCCGGCCTCTGAACGACGCATCACCAAGACTGCGGCGTTCATACAAATGATCCGCCTCCGACGCAAACGCTTGGTGGCTGTCCTTGTAAGTTAGCCTCCTCACCACTCATCGCGACGACGCTATATGACAGTTCTAGTGATAACTTATGGAAGCGCTCATGTCACTGAACCACCGCTGTGATTCGGCCGCATCCAACGACGGACGGACCCGGGCCACAGGCAATGTCCACGACGTCGGGACGTGCCACCGATCGTCGGTGCCCCTATACGGACCATCATCATTCTGCGACGATGAAGCACGAGGGCCCAACCCCTGCGGCGCCGTGCGAATACTTTATGAGACGTTAAACGCCGTCTTTCAAATACTTGGGTGAGATCGTCGCCATCGGTCGCTAATCCTTCTCTCTCGCAGGTCGAACTCGAAGCGGCATATGACGCTCCTTCCAGCCCATTTTTCGTGCTAACATTGCTCGCAGATGTTTATCTGTACAGTCAGTTCTCGACGCTCGTCTTCTGCGCTCTCTTACGATCGAGATAGGCATATATTCGCTGCTCTGCTGCTTTACTTTGGTGACTCTGTTGTACGTGCGCTACAGGTTCCATATCCTGCAATTACTTATCTGAGCATGTCGCAGCCGGAGCATCAAGGGAAACGTCACAAGCATATTTCTCGTCGCTGCAACATTTGGCATGTACATGGTGTCGACCGCCAGTGTCGTCCTCCACGCCGTGGATTACATCAAATTCGTCGCACTTGATTCTCAAAATTCCCTCTCGGTAACAGTGGTCGACGGCTTGGCGTATTCGCTTCCAACCATCCATGTAAGCAAAAGCGCGGAGTATACCCTGTCATCTAATCAAGAAATCCACAGTTCATCCTCGGCGACGCCATCGTCGTCTGGCGTGGATGGGTTATCTGGCAACGCAATTGGCGCATCACCGCCGGGCCCCTTGTCCTCCTCTTTGGCACCACCGCTGTCGTACTGGCACAAGTGTTCACGACGGCTACATCTAGCGGACTGTTGGAAGCCGTCAGCGCCCCCAGCGCCAAGCTGTACCTCGCCAGCCTGGTGCTCACCTTGTGCACAAACGGCACTGTGACGGTCTTGATTGCATACCGCGCTTGGTGAATGATGCCCTTAGCTGTTCGTGCCACCGGCTTGTGCTGATACTGAATCTCAGGATACACTATCGCTCCTCGCGAGCGATCCGCATCAGAGTTGGCCGCGATCGCGTGCTTGCCATTCTCTTGTTGCTCGTGGAATCCGGTGCGCTGTACTGTGCCATCTGGGTAAGTATATCCTCCCTCCTATGACACATTTGACGACCACTAATCGACCCTCCATGACGCAGATAACACTGATAGCCTTGTGGCCGTCCGCCGTGACCCAGACGCCAGCGTTCTACGTTTTCGCCAACCTGCTCCCGCAGCTGACGGTGTGTCCACGCGATAATAATCATCCTCGACGCGCGCGTCTGACGCCGAGCCGTAGGGCATGTACCCCACTGTGATCATTGTCATATGTGCATTGCGACGGTCGTATGCCGACACGGTCATGTCTGTTCCCGACAGTCTGACCTCGATCACTTTTGCTGCGAATGGCCAGCCTCTTGCGCGGCCCTCCGCAGCAGGCACCCGGGCGACGCGACTGCCGTTCTATCGAGAAGCGGAGGAAACTGCGGAGGTGGAAGTGTCACTCGAGGGATGCAGCTCGACTCGCAGGTCGTCTCGTCGCAGTGCCTCCTACAGTGTGTCCTCCGTTGTGCAGTATGTGCAGGACGTGGTGAAGGCGGTATGATTTGAAGTGTACAGTGGGGCAATCATTTCAAAAAATACTGTAATGTACGTTATTTAAGTAACTAATCGCTTGGTCAGCAAATGCGGCGCCGAAAATTGGCCATCCTAGTGACTAAGCGCCGACTTCAACTTGTTCTCCTCCTCCGGTTGGGCCGTCCTCCGGTACTATTTGCTTGTGAGCTCCTCGGTGCGGGGGCCGCGCATCACACTGGCCTTAGGCCAATTTAACGCGATACACAGCTTCTGGTCACCGCGACGGCTTTCTCTGCCTCCATTGCGCCGCCGCTCTCAGTGCTGGAAATACTCAGGCTGTCGGCGCTTGGCGTGCAACACGTATCATATCACCTAGTGCATTCCGCTGCGATTGACTCGCATCAAATAAAATGGGAGCTTTCGTAGGTCCAGGGCGTCTCGCAGCGCTGGCAAGCGACTCGGATGCCCACGACATGGACCGTTGCTGCTCCCAAAGGGAGAAGCTCCTTTCGTATCAATGAAGTAACACTGATCATCATTCTGCGGCGTCGTGCGAACGAGCACTGTGACACTCCATAGCCATCTAGACTGGAGTTCAAAAAGAAGAGGTGAGACCCCGCCGCCAGTCCCTCATCGGACTCTCTCCACGCACGCTCTCGAATAGCGTGAATGGCCCTCAGACCAGTGCAGCTTTACACAGCATTCGTCGACATATTCTTATACGGTCAGTCGGTCAGTCCTGGTCCCATTACGATTTCAATAACATTCCGGCAGGCATATATTCACTGCTCACCTGCTTTAGTCTGTTCATTGTTGCGTACGTGTGCTGCTGCGTCTTTCCGCACGCCTTATGATGTCTGACCGTCAATATCTCACACACCAGACGGAGGGTCAAGGGCAATTTCACCAAAAGATGCCTGGTCGCCGCCAGCGTCGTCATGTACCTGATGTCGACCACTACCTTATTCCTTCACACCATCGACATCATCAAGCTCATGACTTACGATTCGTCGGAGAATCCTGATCCGAGCGCCCCAACAGACGCGAAAACCATCGACACGATGACAGGGCTGGATAGCTTCTCCTTTTCCATACAAATGATCAATGTGAGTGAGCAAGCAGAATCCATGCAGGCGCGTACACTCACCTCAGCGTGCAGCTCGTCCTCGGAGACGGCATCGTCATCTGGCGTGCTTGGCTGATCTGGCAACACAGCTGGCGTGTCATCGTCTGGCCCCTCGTCCTTCTGCTCGGCACCGTCGGCACCATTGTAGCCCAGGTTGTCTTGACCGCCACATCAAGCGGCGTCGCGAAAGCCCTCAGTAGCGACCCGGGCGCGCCGCGCACCACCACCGCCAAGCTGTACATCGCCAGCGTCGTGCTCACGCTGTGCACGAACGGCGTCGTGACCTGCTTGATCGCTTACCGCGCGTGGTGAGTACTGCGCTTCTCTGCTGGCCGTGCGACCGGCGGGACTCGGAGTGGTGACACTGATACCCTGGATGTCTGCAGGATTCACTATCGTCGCTCCTCACAGGCGATCCGCACGAGAATCCCCCCCTGGAAGCGATATCGCGTGCTGGCTGGTACTCCTGCTGTCGTAGAGTCCGGCGTGCTGTATTGTGTGACTCTGGTTTACGTCGTTCCCTATCACTCCTTCCTTAAGACTCAACAAAAACCGCACGCAGTAATAATTGATAGCTGTATGGCCGTTCGCTGCGTCCGAGCCGCGGTATTCTATGTCGTCCTTACCTGAATACCGCAACTGACGGTGCGTACCGATGCTTTTTGTACTGCCCTGGTTTGGATTCCACGTGTAGCGACAACGGCGTCGTATGCTTGCAGGCGGACTACCCAACCGTAATCATTCGTATCTGCGCCGTTGAAGCGGTTTTCGCCGACACGGCCTGTCGCGTTCCGTTAATATAGTCTTTGGATCCTGGGACCTCCATATCCTTGCAATCTGCGCCAAACTAAGGGCGCGTAGTTGTTTGGGTCAAAGTGTAAACTATTAGTGCTTCGGGACATATTGTTTTTTAGGGTTGCGTGGTCAGCAAATGAAGCGCTTCTAAACGCCGACTATCAACGCGGCACAAAAAGGGAGCATTATGTCTTGCCCGCTGAATATCCTCCGCGTAATCTCCTGTGAATTCCTTGGTTGCGCTACCACTGGGCAACGAGACACCAACAAGAGCATTAGCGCTCGGCACCGGAACGTCGATGCTCCGGAGCTATGTACACTGGCCACACAAAGGATTTCCATTGGGCTGGGTACCGGTCTTGTGGCGTGTGCATACTTTACTTACTAATCGTCTTCACCGACGGCGGCCTGTCCATGGCGCTCCTCCGCTCTTCAACAACGCAACAGACTCGACTCGGCAATAAAACACCGAGCATCCCGTGGCGTCGTCGGGGTCGAGCATGCTCGGCTGGAGCTCAAATAACCACCTCGAGATGCCCGCTACCTGCAGTCCGCCGCCGTCACAAGTCTTGTTAGGCCAGCTGCAGGCCCTCCGACCGGTGCAGGTGTACGCATGAGCTCGTGGACGTCTTCCTCTACGGTCAGTCGCGGCGCACCCTGGATCGATTGCCTCATTCACGGGAATGCAGGGCATATACACGCTACTCGCCCTGCGCACGTGTTCATTGGCGCGTACGTGCGCCGCGCCCAACACTGTTCTCCGCACCCGACTGACTCCTTGCACGCACGGCGCCCCAGCCGGAGGGTCAGCGGGGAATGCCACGAGCGCTGCGGTTCGGCGCGACCGGGGCGATGTACGTCGTTCGCGGACCGCGACAGTCTTCCTGCACACCGCGGTCCTGTCAAGCTCATGGTCGAGCGCCCGACCGTCGCGCACCCACTGCCCGCCGACCCGCCCGCGTGACTCAGGCTCATCGACACATCACCGCGATCGACGACTTCTCCTTACTCCATCGTCATGGTCAACGTACGCCCCCTCCCCCCTCCTTCTCACACTTCACCATTAACCCCCGGGGCAGTTCGTCCTTGTGGGCGACGCCATCGTGGTGTGGCGCGCCTGGCCGTGATCACAACCCAAGCTAGGCGCGCCGTCGCCTTGCGCTCGCCCCTGCTGCTCCGGCACGCTCGCACCGCGGCCGCGCACCTGTTGGCGCCGACCACGGCCGGCGGCACGGACAGACCAGGCCTGAGCGGCGAGTCGGGGGCGCGCGGCGCACGGCTCCGCGAAGCTGTACCTCCGAGCCTCGCGATCACGCTCGCCACGAACCTCAGCGCCACCGCGCTCATCGCGCGTCGCGCGCAGGTTGCTCCCTCCCTTGCCGTGAAGTGCAACTGCGCATGTTCGGTGTGATTGCGGGGCGCAGGATCCACTACGCTCGGCCGCAGGCGGTGCGCGCGACGCGGGCGCGGGGCGACCGCGTGCTGGAGGTGCTGCTGCCGCTGGTCGAGTCCGGCGCGCTGTAAGCGCGCTGTGGGTGCGTCGTGCTGCTCCTTGTGCTCTGCGCCCGGCTGACGGCGGCGCAGGTAGCGATGATCGCGCTGTGGCCGTTCGCGGCGTCGAGCCGCGGTGTGTACGTGCTGCTGTACCATGCTCCCGCAGCTGACGGTGCGTCCTCCATCTCTCGGCCGGGGTGATGGGCTTGACCGAGCGGCGCAGGGATGTACCCCACGGTGATCGTTGGTCATCTGCGCGCTGCCAAGCGGTCGTTCGCCAGGACACGGTGGTCTGTGCCGAGACAGACATGACGGCCATCGTCGTTCGCAGCGCTCGGCCCGTCGGGGCGCAGATGCCGCAGACGGCAGCGTGCGGGCGGGAGAGGGGACGCGGGGCAGGGATTCCGCGACGGGTGCAGCCCCGCGGAGACTTGCCATGGTGGACGATGGCGCGTCCGCCGTGTAGCGGGTCGGTGGTACAGATTCCTCGATAATTTACCCGTGTTACAGATAGCTGTTTGTGGCAACGCGCCATGTATATAGAGCAGCTGTCCACCACACCCAGCACGCCTCACCCGTCCGTCTTCCTCGTCGTCTCGCCGTCGCTCCGCCCTCTTCTAGGCCCGCAGCGAGCAGCGCGGCCATGTGACGCGATTCGAAGGCGCTCCCGTTGCCAGCTTTGTACACGCCCCTGCGGCGCGCTTCGGCACCGCGACGCCGTGGCAGCTCTCCCTGCGCCCACCCGCATACATCAGTCAGCACGCGGCGGGCAGGGGACGCGAGGGACGTACATGTGGTCCCATTTGACGCCGGGCGGACGCGGAAGCGGCCCGCGGGGCAGTCGGGCGACGGCACGGGTAGCTCTCGACGCGCAGCCGCCGCTTGCCGGTCGCCGTCCTCCGGCGCCACCTTCCTCTGCGGCGAGTCGAAGCATGCAAGCAGCAGTGCCGGTGTCAAGGGCGCGCGGATCGCGGGCAGGCGCACCTTCGCCGTCGGCGGGGTCAGTATTTAGCCGTATGCTTCTGTTTTCACTCTGCTGACTGCGTCGGCGACGCGCGTGCGCGCGGGCTTGGGCGGGGAGGGGTCGTCGTACGGCGGGGCGGCGGCGGCGGGGGGGAGCAGCCGGCCCCATGGGCAGAGCTGCAAGTGGAAACGGCGTGCCCAAGAGCGCGAAGAAAGCGAAGCGGTGGCAACACGCACCTTCGCGATCGTCGGCGCCGCCGATGTTGCGACTACTGCCACCCGCGCGCATGATCCGCGTGCCGCCGCGGCTGCGGGCCCGCCGTGCCCTCACCGCCGTCCGCCTCCACCTCCGCCTGCGCCTGCGCCTGTCAACAACATGTCAGCCACGCGCGCGGGCGGAGATCGCGAGACGTGCGCACCGCGATGGCGTCGAGCGAGCGCATGTGCGTCGGCCAGACGTAGGGCGCGGCGCCGAGCAGGCGGCACTGCGCGGTGGCGGACGACTTGCGGCGCACGGGCGGCGGCGGGCGGGGGCGGCGGCGGGGGCGGCGGGGCGCGGACGCCGGTGAAGTCCGCGGGGGAGAGGGCCATGTACTCTGCGGCGCGGATTGGTTAGACGGACGGGCGAGGGCGGATCGGGTGGCGTGGACGCACTCGGCGGGGACGGCGCGCGCGAGGGCCCGGCGGGCGGACCGAGGGCCTGCAGCGCGTCTGGCGGGGCACGGGCGGCGGGGGCGGCGCTCAGGTGGGGCGGGAAGGGGTACTCTGCGGGGCGCGGGTGGTAGGCCAGGTGTGCGCCGTAGGGCAGCGTGTACGTGCCCTGCCCGCTCGTCGGTGTACGCGCAGGAGGAGGGGTAAGCAGAGGCGCACCTGCAGCACGCGCGGCTCGGGCGCGTAGTGGCCGTACGACGCGTAGCCCGCGTGGGGCAGCCAGCTCGACGGGGGTGCCGCCTGCGACATGTCGCGATCAGAAGAAGGTGGGTCAGGGAGAACAGCGCGACGCTCTTTTGCGTCCTGCCGGTCGGCGGATGGTAGTTGCCGGGCGCGTTCGGCCGTCGCCGGACACGCTGCGCCCCAACCTCTCTTTGTTTGCAGCTGTCCGGCGGGGCTCTCCGGCGGTGAGAGGCGTGGAGGGCGCACGCTGGCCGGCGAGCGTCTCCCAGGCAAGCGCGAGCCTCTTTGTGGGACGATGCATGCAGCTGCGTGGCGGGCAAGCACACGGCAACGTCCGGTTGAGTGAGCCGGCTCGTCGGCACGCCACATCGTACATGAACGGAGCACCTGCTTTGCGTCGACGCAGGAGCAGACAGGGCATATATCACGCGCTCCAGGGCCTGGATTGGCGGATCCCGGAGATCGTCTGGTCTGAGCGCGTCGGTCGCTAGCCTCAGCGCTGCTCGTCAAGCACGCACGCAGCTTCCCCCGGCCATCCCGGCCTGTCACCCCACCCAACACGCCACCACCCGCCCGCAGACCGCCAGAGCGTATAAAACGCCCTCCGCCTCGAGCGAAACAGCAGCAGCCTCCCGCTTCCCCTCCCCCGCTCATCCCTCCCTCCTCACCCAGCGCCTCGTGCATGTACGCAGGACAGGCGTCGTCGGTCATAAAAGGCCATGATGAGGAGTCACCCTCCTCATCAGGGTTCTTTCTGTCCACTGGCGCCTTTATCCTGTGCGCATCCAGTCCGCCGCTTCGGTGTGCACGCCACTCACCCACTATACACCCCCAATCGCGGTAGAATATACGTTCTGTGATTGCATCGTCTTGTCTTGCATCGCACAATGAATAATACATCACATGATCTGCAGAACAAATTTTGAATAATCTCAAGAGTCAGGACCGGCGCACACAACTTGAAGATTCGTACACAGCAAAGCCCCGCCAACCTACGAGTCACTCCTGTCAGCAGGAGCTGGCGGTGGATATCGCTAGTCCGCCACTCACCATAGGAGATCAACCGATCGCGTATAATATAGTTGTATCGTGTGCATCGTATCGTCTCGTACAATGGATAATACATCGGGATCATATAACCTCGGGACCAGCGCGCACGCCGCACGAACACAACGGAGACATCCATACCCAGCAAAGCCCGCCAAAGCAGAATAAGCACACCAACGTCTCACGCCGCCGACGCCCCCCTCCCCCTCCCCCGCCCCCGCCCCCGCCCTCTCCCCCTCCCGTTGGCCGCCGCGCCCCGCGCCTTCTTCGGCTTCCCCGCCCCGGCATCCCCATCCGCCTCGTCCCCGTCCGCGTCGTCGTCGTCGTCGTCGTCGCCCTTCTTGCGCTTCGCCGGCGTCTTCTTCGCCGCGGGCCCGAAATTGAACGGCTGCTCGAGGTCGACCGTGCCGCCCTCGATCGCGTCGATGATCGCCCAGCACTCCTTGCCCAGCCGCGCGTTCAGCCGCACGTCCGCGTGCGCCGCGCGCACCTTCTTGCGCAGGTACAGCAGCGCCCGCGCCCGCTCGTGGTCCGTCCAGTCCCCGTCGCGCAGCGTGTACAGCAGCACGCCTAGCCACACCCGCCGTCAGCATCGCTCGCACGCAGGCGCGCGCGCACGCACCCATGTACACAAACTCGACCGGCGACACCTTCGCGCTGACCTTGAACACCTCGTTCGCGTCCGGGTCCGGCGCCATCTCGAGCAGACGCTGCAGGATCTGCACGAACGCGCGCTCGAACGCGTGCGCGGGCCCGTTGCCCGTCGCGAGCCACTTCTCGACCGACTTGCCCACGGGCACGACCTGCGCCGGGAGGCAGTCGAGGCAGTACGCGAGCGCCGCGAGGTTGTAAAACCCGTTCCCGCGCCGCGTGTCGATCGGGATCGCCTGTGCGAGCCCGCCGTCCACCCCGATGTACTGCATCTCGATGCGGTTGATCCAGTCCGCCCACGCCGAGGAGATCGCCTGCCATTTTTCTGCGGCGAGGGGAGCTGAGTGTGAGTGGTGAGGGGAGGGGGAGGGCGGGGGAGGGCGTACCGGCGGTTTTGAGCGGCATGCCCATCTGCACGCGCTGGAACACGTCGCGCTCGGCCGACATGGAGAGGTGTCGGTACTCGACTGCGCGCGCATCAGCGCGGCTCAGCACGCGGGAGGCAGGCAGCGCACGCACCGCATGTGAGGACCTTCTCCGCGAACAGCTTCCGCCCGTGCTCTGGGATCAGTGCCTTCTTGCCGTCCGGCGCGGTGAAGTACCACAACTTCCGCGTCGCGGGGTCCTGGTCTGTGCATAGGATGAGTGAGATGAGCATGGGGGCGGGCCGGCAGGGTCGCGCACGTACACGGAATCTGAGGGAGGACGGGTGGTGAAATGGAGATATCGCAGGGAGAGATATGCGCACCTGCCCGTCTATAAACAACAGTATACTCGTTAACCTCTGCTTCCCATCCACGCACACCCGCGTCTCCTCGCCGTCGTCATCGACAGTCACCGCGAAGATGACCGGCGGCACGTAGAAATTATGGTATATGGAGTGAATCATCTCCATCTGCTTCGCCTTGGACCACACGACATCTGCCCGCCGTCAAGCACGCACACACGCCATGGGACGGACGCGACTTACCGCGCTGGTACGCCGGCTGGAGGTCTATATGCGCCTGGTGCATGAGCCCTGCCGCCGTGTCAGCCGCCCCACCCAACAAGCACAGCCCAAAGGCATATAGAGAAGGCGTCACGCACAGTGCAGCCGCTCCGTCGTGATCGCCTGCGCGTCCGGCTGCTCGAGCGACCCGCGGATCTTGAACACATTCGGGTCCCCGCCGTCCTCATCGTCGTCGAACGCCGCGTCGTCGTCCGAGAGCTCGTCGCGGTCCTCGTCCTTGTCCTTCGCCGACATGCGTGTGCGCGGCGTCGTGGGGGCAGATGGGGTGTGGCTGGCGGGCGGCGGCGGGTCAGTATCGCGCGGAGAAAGGGACATGGCCGTCAAGGGGCGGGGAGGCAGGGAGGAGCGGGAGGCAGGGGGAAAGCGGGAGGCGGTACAAGTATACGAGGGACCTTAGCTGCTCGAGGAGCCGCTTCCACGCGACAAGGCGGTCCGCGCAGTCGGCCGGGAAGGCAGATCTGAAGCACAGCATGCAGGAGGGGACTCACCGTGTTGCACCTCGCAGCGAGACGGCCTTTTGGGTTGGGGGTGTGCGCGTGGGGCGGAGGCAAAGAATAAGGCGACGCCACCCAAATCGACAAGTTCAAGGAGCGCCTGCCAGTGCGGCCTTCGCGAATCCCGCGTGCGCTCGGCCCGCCTTGTTCTGCGCTGCGGTGCGCATGCCTGCGGGCTGCCTCGAGCTGCCCGCATTCCAATCGCGGCATCGCGCTGCGAAAATCACGACACGCGCAGTTAGTTCATCGATGCGCATGCACACACCCAGATATTATTGTTTGTCAATCGGTCTACGACATATCCTACGTCTAGTATACACGAACCCATATCGCAAATAACATATGCAGCGGCCCCGAGTGATATAGATAGATGGCGCCGCGTCTATGGGGACAGCGTGCCCTCGAACGCCCCAAACTCGTCCTCCTCGTCGCGCAGCGCCGACGACGCCGACCGCCGCCGCCCCAGCGGCGGGCCCGCACGCGCACTCGCCACGTGTGCGTGTGCATCGTCGTCCTCGTGCGCATCCGACATCAGGTGCCTGCCCTCCTCGCCAGAGTGCTCCTGCACGCGCGGGCGGGGCGAGAGCGGCGTCGCGGGGCGCGCGGTCGCGAGGTCCTCGTCCTCGTCGTCGCTCGCATCGCCGACGTCCCACATCACCTCCTCCGCGCCGTCCTCCCCGCGCAGGCCCTCGTGCTCCCCCGCGCCTTTCCCGTCGACGGTTTTGGGCCCCGGGCGCGGGCTGCGTGGTACGGCGGACAGCGCAATGCCGCCGTGTGTGTGCGGATCGCGCGCAGGGCCGGCTTCCGGCTTTTTGTGCGTCAGGAGCACGACACCGGAGATGAGGATGAGGATGGAGACGAAGATGAGGAAGAGAGTCCATGATTGGTAGGCGTCAACCGAGTCGTTGAAAATCTATGTGCATGTTGATCAGTATGGCGAGAGAGAGACGGAGGATTCGTAGGTACCAAGGAGTTCAGCCAGCCTGTCGCAGTGTACACGCCGTAGAACACGGGCACGACAAGAGTCGAATCGTACACCTTGAGGCCGCGATTGAGGCATACAATTTGCAGCACCGCGGTGAGCGCCAGGAAGATGAACGTGAAGATGGGCGCAGGATGGCCCAGCTGGTTGCCCGGATTCTCATGCGACAATGAGCCCGATATCAGCGCCACACTATGATGCGCCAGTCCAGTCAGCCGGCTATCTCTCGCCCTGACGGTTGCGCTGCACTCACCCTGCCTTGGCGAACACCAGACACTCGCCCGCCATCCCGCCTCCGCAGCACGCCCACCCGATTCCCAGCGTCCACGCCACGACCTTATCGTCCTTCCCCGCCGTCCAATCCTCCAGCTTCTCTGCGATCCACACGAGCGACCAGCGGGCCCACCCGCGCGCCTTCCCCAGCGGGCCCGTCCCCGTCACGGGCATGCGCGCGGACATGCCCGCGAACGGCTCTGCCGACAGGTCCGCGCGCGCCGCGAGCACCAGGTCGAGCTGCGTCGTGAACGTGTACAGCAGCGCGAGCGCGAGCGACATCACGAGGAAGTACCCGATCCACCCCGCGCGCCCCACAGGTACGCGAGGTGCGCGGCGGACGTCTCCGACGACAGCCCCGAGTTGATGGACCCGAACGCGACGATGCCGATGACGCCCAGGATGACGATGATGGTGCCCTGTGGGAGCCGTGGTCAGCGGGGCGCGCGTGCAGCGTGGGGCAGCGTGCACGCACGTAGATGTCGGTCGACGTGACGGGCGTGCCGACGAGGAATCTGGCGAATAAGAAGTTGAAGATGAGGGACGTCGAGCCGAGCGGCGCTACGTATTCTGCGCAGTATGTCAGTCCCGGCTGTCCAGCAAGAATGTTGGATGAACGCACCAGCACGCATGTACTCGAGGGCGAGGGTAGACCCGATGAGCTGTGAAAGGCTGATATGCAGGCTTCAGAGACCTTGAAGCCCAGGCAATAACGGGTAACGCACATATAGAGTAGCATGCCCAGAAGCCATAGCGGTCGCAGCCAATCCTTCCGCCGCGCACTCTTCGGAATAGCCATGGTATGCACCTACACAATACCGCGCCCCCAGTAAGCAAACTCGCCACCAAACGCACACGCAGATGACTGGAGGACATACATGATCGAGTTTGGTGAGGTTCAGCCCCGCAGCGTTGAGCACGGACGCGAGCGTGACGATGGCGAGGCCGATGATGAACGCAACGACGGCATTCGCGTGGTGCGCAGGGACGACATCATCGACATCAGGTATAGGTGCAGGCAGGGATGCGTCGTCGGAGGCGTTCTGGCGCGCGAGGATGTGAGACAACGCGTCCATAGTGTGGTTGTACGATGCTGCACCGGTGGGTCGTTATAAGGTTCTGCCTCGTTGGACAAGTATATAGGAGCAATTAGGATAGTCGATGCGGTTGTCAAAATGAGTCCATGGATGTGTGAGGGTGAGGAAAACTAGGAGGGTGAGTGAAGATTCAAGAAGGACTGACGGTGACGGTCGCTGCGGCTGCCTGATCCGCCGACGGCTGCCGGCGTCTCCCGAGTCCCGACCGCGTCCTCTTTGCCTCTCATCATCATCATGCAAGCAGCAAAACAATCTGGGCTGACACCCACTCATACTTGGATCTCATAGATCGGAGTACATCTCAAGCCGGGCAGGCGCCGGGGTATGTAGAACCGAGTGGCCCGAGCGCGCGCGGCATTCGCGAAGGCCGCTGGGCGCCGCCGCGACTACTTCAACTGGGGCTCTGGGTCAATAATGGGTAGCGCGAGTTCACCTCCCATTTCTTTCTCCCCCACGCGCCTCCCCGCACACCTTAAAAGCCTGCCTCGTCTCTTTTCTGGTGTAATTAAACAAGGTGAGTCTCCCGTCCCACCGCGCGGACCTCCTCGTCGCGTGGAAGCGGCACCATTTGCTCAGCCCGGTCTTTGCAGTGCGGCCTATGGAGTTGGAGCGGTTGACTCCCCCGCCGCCGTACGACGACCCCGCGCCGATATCTCCACACCTCCCTGCCCCTCCGCAGGCCACCAACACAGCAACAGAAGACCTTGCTGTCGGCGTTGAAGGTACGCGTGTCATATATCGCGTCTCGCGATTCGCGCGCCTCGACACCAACTCATCGTCTCACGCAGATGAGCTGACGCCCGAGCAGCAGCAGCGCGTGGAGCGGGTCAAGGCGAAGAGGCGGCTGCGGCGCGAGAAGCGGCGTGAGAAGCACGTACCGCTCGGCGCAAGTCACCGCTGCCCGTCGTCCGACTGCCCCAAGCGTCGCTTCCACCGCGGGGGCGTCCTGAAGCACATGTGAGTCGTGCTCCTGGTCGTCGCCGTCCTCGTCCTGATTCCGGACGTTGGTGGGCCGCAGGGAGAGCCGCCACGGCGTCGCGGTGCCCAAGCACGCACACAAGGCGCTGTATGACCTGAATGGGAGCGAGTTTGACGAGAATATGGTCGCGTTGCTCAATGCGGGGCTGCAGGCAAAGGCGAAGCCCGCCACAGACGCGTCGTGATGCCGGTTTCGTAGTGTATTACAAGGCCCATGTACATAGACTATCGAAGGGTCCTCCAAGCCGCCGCGAAATTGCGACATCAGGAAAACCTTCCCATGGTAATGGGCGACTAACTAGGGTAACGCGGTAACGTGTCGCTAGCCTCCCGCTAAAGACAATAATGAGGCTAAGAAATTTCAGAACTTAGACAATGAGCGAGATACTTAACAGGATGTTACCTAGATATGTTAGGAGTCTTTGGGTTTCAGCAGAAGGCAGGGAGGTCCGTGGACACTGAGAAGTGAAGTCGACCATCCGTCTGCGGGTTATTAGGGAAGCTGACTAATCTCCGGAACCTGAACGACAGCTTTGCAGATATACAGAGACTCTGTGCGTATAATTGGCTCCTACAGTCATAGGTATACTGCAAAATACCTCATATGCAGCGGCGCGGATCTACAGGAGTTTACACGACACTTGAAGCTCGCTAAGTTTTGAAAATGCTCCAATCTCTCAGTACTACTGTATGTACTGAAGACGCGACTCGAGCGCCTCGGAAGCAGCAGCTCAGACTGGACTCATCACCACGACACAAAGACATTATCTTCACGAAACGACCTCACAAATTTACCTGTCAATACAACAGAATGGCCCAAGGAATTTCCGTCAATTCATTCGATGAACTCGTGAGGTCCAGTGCTCCGAGATGCCAGTTAAGCTCCAGACCTGGGGTACCTAACAAACGCTGGCTCGTCAAGTCGATGTCACGATCCACTCACTCTACGTATGAGACGTGGTTTGCATTCGATCGACCCGACCCGGTCCATGGCCGCTCTTCGGCCAAGGAGGACATGACAGCTACATCTGGCGGCGTAGCTCAGCATCTCTTCGGACTGCCTGTATAATAAAACAGTGTATGGAGTGCAGCGATGCGAGAGCTGGCATGGACTCGGCAGATGTCCGAGGATCAAAATTTAGCGCAAGTCGCTTTATTTGCTCTTGTTTGTCTCATGTTGAACTTCGGTCGCTTGAGAGCGGAGCCCCTTCCACCGCCCACCATAGCCCACCATCCACTCACGCATTCTCCGCTTTCGACATAAGCAACGAGCAAGAGGTTACGATGGGTCAGTGTTATGGAGCTGTGATCAGCAGCGGAAGGTTCGTTGGCCCAGGAGTACACTTATTCAGTGACGCTTGTCTTGCTAATGTCTTCGTCGGCACCTCTTGAGTCTTGCGCTCACCCGCAACTAGCACGCGCACACGCACTGTCGTTGCCCACAGGATGTGTTTCCCATATCAAAACTGTGCCACGGCAACGTTGTTGCGTCGCGAGCTCCGCCACTGAATCATCGTCGCTTATCTTTGTCTACAGCTGGCGGCGCGCATCGAGATGGACACACAACACCCGCAGTACACCCATCCACGGCTTTACATCAAGCTGACTACGTAGTAAGACTTCGCTCCAGTGCAACTCGACTGACCAGCGCCCACGGTAGCCCGAGCATGCGCCGACCGCGTTCAGCGCCCTGCCGAGCGATCGGAGCGGCATTCAAAAGACCGAGGCGGCGGTGCGGAGGTGGTTGACGATGACGCGACACGAGACGACTCCGCACGCCCTCGTAAATTTGGCGACAACCGTATGTACTTTCTCTCAGCACGCACGTCTTGTTCGGTGCTGACAGCGTCGTCAGCATGTGCATGGACGTACCGTGGCGCTTCCGCACACCCTCGTTCATGGTTCATGCCGCCACTATGCTGTCTGTCTTCTGACAACCTCCGCAAGTAGGTGCCGTCTCCTGCTCGCCATTCAGTTATCCTCGGCCTCGCTCACGATCTACCACTTCGCTATATCCCCGTCTTTTCTATATGTCTCTCTATCGCCTGTCAACGTCGCCCGTCGCTGCGTGCCCGCGAGACCTCAGCGTTGCCACAGCTCGAGCATCCGCGCCAAGTCAAAGTAGGAGCAGTCACCCGGTGCGTACTGATCGCGTCTTCCATCTTCCATGCGCGCGCAGAGTCTCACACACGACACGCAGACGTCCTGCCCGCTCATCCTGCGAGGCCGCAAGCACATACTGCGGCCTTCTGCGCTCGGACAGCGCACGACGGAGTGGCGAGTTCGTACACAGCAGCGGTTTTCTGCCCAAGAATGTGTGCGCGGCCAAGCGGGTGTGAGAGCTGTCGACGCGACGCTGAGGCTTGCGAGGCACCGTCGATGTGAGGCTAGCACAGTACTAGAGTAAAGATAGCGTCGTGTATGCCCGGATACCCACAATATAATCGCCATTACCAATTGATAAAGGCCAAATAAGTAGCATCTAAACATCCAGTGGATACGAGCTAATTAGCTGCGCGCGTCCTGGAAGTACATCCAAGTAATTAGCTGTTGACTACCCACGGACTATCCACTAATAACCACGGATTAGAGGGGGACTAAAATGATGGCTCTAATGACAAGATAATTCACTGATGACAGATAATTGTGTAGTCGGTGCTAAATTACTCGCCATTACTCGCCATTATCACAGGACGTTTTCCCTGATGGACTCGAACTCCTCAGACGCGCTGTTATCTATGTAGAGCGTAAGGAACTCGGCCATCCCTCCTTGAGGTCAACTGCCCATCTCGGTGGCGATGAGAGCAAGCTGCGTGGAACTCACAGACATGAATAAGCCCGATACAGAGCCGTCCATATTATTATGTACGCCCAGCTTGTCGTACCCCTAGTGTACATTTCCCCTGCCGCCGCTGCCAGGTGCCTCAGGCAAAACCTGGCCAGTAAGGCGGCGAAGAAAAATAGCCGAATGAAAGGCGCTTGAGAGGTCACATCATGCGGCGCCCTGAGGAATGCAAGCTGGATGATGGGACCATCAACAGTTTGCTCGTACGGGGAATTGCCACGGTGTCGAGGCGCCTGTGGCGTGCGTGAGCGGAACTCATGCCACACGGCCAACAACACCAACACCTTGCAATGTCTGACTCCGAGCAATACCCTCTTCTCCCATCCACATCGACCGCCGACCCAGAAACACCTCGTGGCGAGGGTATGAGACTGGGATAGGGAGGATTGAGTATTGAAGTCAAGCCTAGTAGTCCGGCATGCGGGCGCTGAAGTTTCTGGGAAGAATGCGCTGGCATTGTGCGTTCTGGCTGCATGGATTAATCATAGTCCATCCTGTACGAGTATTTTGGTTCGTCGCTTACTAAGTAGCTCGTAGCTCGATGAGATCCTCTAGTTGTTCAGATATATGCCTGCGAGCTCCTTGAACGTAGGCAACACCGTCGATAGAATGTCCACCGATTCGTCCTGAATGGGCGAGTAAGTAGTCAGTCAAAGAACTCTCGAGAAGGGTACAGGCATTGAACGTCAACACACCCAGATCCGCTTCTGTATCTGCATGCCCTCGTCATGCGAGAAGTTCCGTGCCTTTAACGGGAGCGCAGGCCCCTTCAAGCTGGTAATCGTGAATGAGCTGCGGTCTCCGGTGGACGGTTTGGCATGAGAGAGCGGCGCGACGACAAACGCCATCGTGCACTGTGGCGTGAGAATCGGGAGATCACTGCTCCCGCTCGACACTTTACACGGCGATCGTCCACTGTGGGGTCACCGCCTTCCGTCTCTCTGCCTCTGACGACGAGCCCTTCCGCCCACAACACGTGCAGTTCCCCACCGCGTCAAAAGGCTTCTGTATCAATCAAGTACTCCTAGCTGTGCTCCGAGTCGGAGTTGCTCGTGACCACGATTACGGTAGGCCACCGTTGAAGTTTTGAATAGCTCCGGTGGATTAATTGGATCACTGGCGTCGGGGGCCCTTGGCCCTCTCCATCAGTTTCATCGAATTGTAGGCAGGTGCATCGCACCCAGACTCGCACTCCCGTTTCCCTGTCAGTACTGATCCGAAATCGGGTAACTTGGTGCCCACGCTTCCGGCGCAAGAGTCGGGGAAAGATCAGCGAGAACTCACCAGAGATGCGCCCAAGTTTGTGTCAACATGTTTCTGCGTGCTCTCATCCTTTGTAGTCTGACGTTCCGATGCATTTGGCACGGATTTGTCGCTAGGGAGTCAATGTGTGTACGTGTCGCTGTTTCAAATGTCCCCTTGGATATCACTAATTTCTCTGCCGGACAGTACCTTCTTCTGCCGTTGACTGCCAGTGGGCAAACTTGAAGCCTGTGCACAACATGGCGGTTGGCAGCTCATGAAGCAGTTCACGAAGAAGCGTATGGTGGTGTGTTGTGTTTCACGGTCGACTGTAGACACGCAGAACCGCGGCCGAGTTTTGAGCGCTAGGTCGGCAACCTATTCTCATCGTGACCACGGCGTCCATCTCCCCGAATAACTCTCGCGAATCACCATAGGCACCGCCTGACGAAATCGGTTGACGAATGCCTATAAGTATGTCACGACAAGCTCCCGAATCTCCAACAGCTAGTCTGCTCACTTCGTTTCCTCAGCACTGGTTGCTCTGACGATCTTTCGAAACCCTCGACGTTCTTCATTTTATCGATCTCCTTCACGTTCACCTCAGCAGTCATGCGCTTCCCTTCTATCACTACTATACTTGCTGTTGCTGGAGCGTCCGTCGCTCCGGTATATGCGACTCCAATTCCTGTCGCACGCAGCAATGTTGTTGCTGGGTATGCGTGAGTAAATCATAGCTTTCTCAAATACTTGATACTGAGATGCAATAGGGCGCGACAATTCTTTGGCGGGCCGGGTTCGTGGTCTTCCAACAGTCCACTATGAGCTGTAGCTAACCAAATGCTGTTTATAGGATTCATCCTGTTACAGGAGGTATTGGTGGCGTCGGAACAGTGACCACGGACTGCACGCCGCACGTCTTCGCGGACCTGAGGTGAGGAATGCGGTATCATGACTTTTCATAATCTCATCTTCTACCAGGCGCGATAATGGTCTTGACGACATGTGCGTGGTTTTCAACGGTCCACATAGGAGCTGTAGCTGAATCCAACGCTTTTCATAGCCCAGTAGCGCTCCCCGCATGCACGGATTCCACGACAGCTAGTGTGGCTTCAGCCGTGCCGACGGCCTCAGTGGTTTCACCGACCACACAGTTGCCAGTTTTCCCCCCGATTGGCCTACCGACTCATATCGTCTTTCCCCCGCTGGGTCTACCGACCCATATAGTCCCGCTGGACGTACCGACTGGCCTGGCCCAGTAAATCCGCTGACCGTGGCCGTTCCCCAGAGGTCAGTTATGGTGTACATCCAGGAATTTACCAATGTCATGTATAAATTTTCCAGGCATTCAAGGCGTTCCGGCGAGTCACAACTAGAGTGAGAGGCGTAGGTATCATCTATGCGGTGCCCATGCTAATACCCTCGCTAATCCCTACTACTGCACTCAGTTTCACGAGGTGTTATTTATTTTGACGTGATTGATGATATTGATGAATATTTCGCGGGTTATCTTTTTCCTTCGGCAATGGACCGATGAGAGCGAGCTCGAGATGCTGCAGCGAATTCGAGTCCTTCATCGAAGCCTACGCTTTGTCACTAACTTCAACTTCTCAGTGTCACTGTTTCACATGAGTGCCAGTGCTCAGCATTCTCAAGGCTCAGAATAACTCGTTGGAACGCGTCGTTTCACGTTCTTTGCCTGCATGATCATACCCTCATGCTGCAGCAGATAGAGTAAAGTAAGATTTATGCGACAATACAACACATACAGCGTTACATGCCCACATACATAACAGGCTCCCACTAAATCGATAGTGCATGTATTTTTAAGACATCTCTCTCCCCGTATCATGCACTCGCGCTCACCGCGTCCTTAAGCCCTGGGATGGCATCTAAATCCTCGAGAATCACGCCCTGCGCGCGGCTCTCGGTCGACAGGAGCGGAGACACGCCCTTGTACTCGCTCCATAGCCGCTCAATGAGCTGCACAGGGGGGATGCCATAAATCGGCAGCGGCGGCTCAGCCACCAACAGCCAGACCGCATCGAAGCCCCCCGCTGCGAGAATCGCAAGCATTTAGCAGACCAAGGGAGATGGAGGTGGGGCGCTTACCACCGGGAACACCGCCGCCGATGACGCCGGCGAGCGCGACGCTCTCGTCAAGAAGCTTGGTCTGCTGTGCCGGCTCGATCTTCACGCCAGAGAGCCCACCCATCTCACGCATTTTTTTGCGTATTTGCTAGTGCGTGGTGTCAATTCAGCGTCCAGGCAGAAGGGACGAGAGGGTTATTACCTCAGTTAGTAGATGGGCCTCGTAGAACGCCTCGAGACAGTGGGCATGATGTTGCTGCATATTGGGATTTGCGAGCCACTAGCAGCCACATAGGTCAGTCTCACAGGTAGTCCGCGAAGAGGCTCACCTGCACTGATGTAAGGCTCGAAATGTATCGCACTGTCTCAAGATACGCATCAGGGTTTTGAGAGTGCAGCTCGGACAGGCGCGTCAATGTCTGGCCCAACGACGTGTTCACTTGGTCGAGACTTGTCCACAGCGAATGCGCTACACATCGTTTCAATACCTCCGTTCGGCAGGATGAAGTGAGCTCACCTTCCGCCGGGTTCTCCTTCCGCCATTTGAGTACCTGACCTACTAGTAGAGGGGTATTTGATCCCGCATGGATATCCGCGAGGAGGATTCGGGTATGCGGAGGAAGCTTGAACGGCTTCACCTGGTAATCCCAAGCCGCGTTGCCCGGCGAGATTGTCGGAAGCAATGGCTGCGTACCAGACTGACATCCAGGCGACACATTTACCTTACGGCAGGTCGGAACGGATGGCAAAGACACATACTGTATCGTCCATGAGATGCTGTATCACCGCGGGGTTGAACCGCGTGTACAGCTGGCTCCCAAACACGGCGGCGGCGACGTCGAAGCCGCTGCCCACCTTCCCTTGCGCGAGACAGTGCACGAACTGCGCGAGGTTGTGCGCGAAGCGGTGCGCCAGCGTGACCTCGCCGCCCGCGAGCGCGGCCGGGGCGATAACGCCGGTGTGGACGAGGAGGGCAGTAACGAGCGAGGTGATGAGCGCGGCGGACGAGCCGAGGCCTGTCTTGGAGACATCCGGGAGGTGGACGCCGGTCGATGCGAAGGGGGGTATCTTGGAGAGTGACGCGAGCTCGGAGGGGAGGCCGAGCTTGGCGAGCTGGTGGGAAACGGTAAGTTGGCGCCGGGATGTCGGGAGGGCTTGTCTCACCTGGTCCTGCTGCGAGTAGAAGTCGTTGTCCCCCGCGATGGTGATGGTCAAGCCCTGGGCAAGAGACTGCGACAAGGTAGCGGCGCCCTTGTCTTCGAGCGCGAGCGACAGCGTCTTCTGCAGCGCGAGGTGCACGAACTTGTTCTTGGACGCCGAGGCGGGACTGCGGGACCTTTAGCCGCGGACGCCTCGCGAAGAGCACCGGCACGCACCTTTCAACCTGGCTCACGACGACGGTGGGCGGCTGGACACGGTCGTCGACAGTGCAGGTGTATGACCAGGTTGCATCGAGGAACTGCGGGGATCGGACAGTGATCTGTGCCGGGGCGGCACCGGCGGGCTGGATGACGGTGTAGAAGCGGGAGGAAGTGGAGACAACGACGCCGGAGTAGGCTGGGTCGAGGACGAGGTAGCCCCCGGCGAGCAGGACCTTGCCTGGAGAGGACACGACGATGGAGGACATGATGGTTCAGCACAAGAAGGGCCGGACTTGGAATGACCTTTGGCATGGCCGCCGTCTTTCCGATTAGCACGCTCGCTCGCATACTGCCTGCCGCTGACTCAGCAACGCTGCCAGTGCCCCCATCTTCCATTCCCCCTCTCTTCCGCTTCATGTGCGCTACAAAACGGCGCCTGCAATCACCAGCTGTCCACAACGCTGTCCACAGGCGTGCACACCGACAGCGGACTTCCACACGCCTACGCCGTCGCTACCAGCTCGGCTTGGCCATGCTCCAGACAAGTCGGACGTTGACCGTACTCCGACTTGTTCGTTTCGCCATCGTTTCACCCTTCCTGCAACCGAACGGGATGCGATATCGATGGCGGAGATGTCTGCCAACGCCAAAACTCACGACATGACATCCGAATACAATGGGGTGTAGCCACGCAGGCGTTCTCAGCGGAGAAGAAGACTTACGTCCATACCGGCACCGTGGACATAAAACGCCACGACTGGGTGCTGACGGCAGCCTCCGTAGACATTGAAGGTCATACATACATAAGTACCGCGCTCTGAAGGGTCTAGATCAGCAGCCCAGAGGTGACCCAGTTTCTTTTTTTACGATCGTGGCCTCCAATCTTCATCCAAGTGTGCCGCGACCGTCGCCGAGAAGACTTCCGCAGACATATTGAGTGCTAGAGTCGTCCGCATCTAGTGATTCGTGCTCTCGACTGAAGGGCTTTCCGAGACTCGGCGGCCGGTCGGAGAGACCCGGCATAGCGGCGCCCAACATATTGCCTGCACTTGACCGCCGCCACCGCTACTAGTAGTCGTTCATGGACGTCATGCACATGGGTGCCATGTTGGGAGTACGCTGGCCCTCTGTGTCAGTCTCTCCCTCCTTCATTGATGCACTGTCTTCACACCACCGCTCTTCGCCGGCTCTGGTTCTTCGTCATCGCGTTCTCTGAGCTCGGCCTCTTCTTCATCTCCACCTCGTCATGCACTTGGCCCGTGCTCCCAGTACGCGCCGCTCTCCTCTCCCGCTCACCCCTCTCTGATACTCATCCGCTCGCCAGGATCCCCCGGAAGGCGTGCAACGCATTCTCATCGTCGCAGACCCGCAGATCCCTGCTGAGGGCAACTCGTATCCCGGGCGGAACGCGCTCAGTCAGTTCAACGTGGACCTAAACCTGCGCAAGGCGTGGATGGCCGCGAAGCGCAAACGCCCCGACGCGCTTATCTTCCTCGGAGACATGGTGCACAATTGGCGAGCGGACATCTCTCAGACCAAGTTGCGTTTCTTCGCTAGCTCATTGGTGCAGACAGCGGACTGACCGGCATACATCACCAGGTATCAAGCGTCTTTGAACAGATATCACGGCATATTCAATGTCCCGAGTGCCGTACCCACGTATTATGTTGCCGGAGACTACGGTGTAGGGTACGCGCTTCCCCTGCATTGCTGCGCGCGCAAGCTCACTTGCTTGCACAGGCCCGGGCATATGCCCACAGACACGCTCGACCTCCGACGCGCACAGCTGCGCTACAAGACCTCATTCGGGCCTCTGAATCAGCACGTCCAGCTCGCGAACCACTCGCTCGTCCTCGTCGACGCCGTCGGGCTCGCCGTCGCGCGCCGCAAGCACCCGGACTCCGTGCCCCATGAGCTGGAGGAGCTGCGATTCATGCAATCTCAGTTTACGCGCGGTGCGTACGCATGTGCATCTGCCTGTTCCAGTTGGGGGTGCGACTCATACTGGCGGCAGACGGGAGAGAGTTGCCCGTGGTGCTGTTCACGCATATGCCTCTCTACCGCCCCGATGGGTCCGACTGTGGTCCGCTGAGAGAAAAGGGGCGCACTTTCGGCCACCAGAACATGTCGGGCCCAGATACGTCGCGACTGCTGCTGGAGACATTTCAACCGTCTCTCATCTTCAGGTGCGCGTCCTACAATCCTGTACCATACATTCCAGTTTACTGACGCACGTCTCAACAGCGGAGATGACCACGACTACTGCGCATACACGCACCCTGCGCCGTCGCTTGCACCCGAGATCACGGTAAAGTCCATCTCGATGGCCGTGGGCGGGCGGCGCGCGGGCTTCCACCTCCTCTCCCTCGCGCCCGCCGCGCCTCCCGCACACCGCCCGTGCACCCTCCCCGACCCGCACGCTGTGTACCTGCGCATATACCTCCCTCTCTTCGTGCTCACTATCGCGATCGCCGGGTACATGGGTGCCACCAGGCAGGGCACCGTCGTAGTCACCGCGCATGGCCACGCGTGGGTGGAGATGCGGCCGCTCGAGGAGGGCGAGTATGCGGGGGCGAAAGAGGGGGACGGTGCGACGGGCTCGGTGATTCGGTGGCGCTCGAGGGTGCCGGGAGGCATGGGGAGGGTGATGGGGGATTTGGGCAGCATTGCTTGGCCGCCGGCAGCGCTGTATGTCTGCATCGTCGTGTTTTTCTTCTGGTAAATGAATCGCGGTGTCCGGTTTCCACCGGATGCATAATATCGCGCGCGTATGGACTGTGTGTACAACATAACATTACTGTAGAACTGCACTAGGACTAAATGGTCACTCTGTATCACGTATTTGTGTACATGAACCCAACCTGTATTGAAGACTCGCACCCTGGTGCTGAGCGCTGAGAGCCGAGCTCCCACTCATGTCTCAGCCGATCTCGCGTTGCATTCCATGATAAGTGTGGTACATTAGTTGACTACAGTAAATTGAATACAGTCTAAGTGTTTAAGTGTCTAACTGGCCGCGGGGATAATATACGAGATGACGCCATGGCAAGGCGAATACTTAGTAGTCTCTCACCAGGTCCATGGTCTTTCTACGCCAGCACTGCCTGCAACTTCGGCGCAGCACTGAATGCGGGCTCTACCTTGGGCACATCCTGGGGTGTGGCGGCGGCGGGTGCAAACGGATAGTCAGTATACCCGACTGGGCCCTCTGTGAAGTACGTCGCGCGGTTGGAGGAATTCAGGGGCAAATCTTCCTTCAATCGGTGAACAAGATCAGGCTGGAGAAACATAAGTATGTGAATTATTGTTTCAAAGACATGTTAGAGTGACTCACGTTTGCGACGAACGCTCGGCCGTATGCAATGAGATTGCCTGTTTTCTCTGCAGCCTCGATGCCGGATGCGCGGTTGTACCCACCGGCCGAGATGATGCGCCGATTGCCCCAGATGGCGCGGATGAAGTCGTTGGACTCGGCTGGTTCGTCGGCAACATGCTCGCGCATGAAGATACCGTCAATGCGAGGCTCAACGACGTGAAGGTAAGACAAGTCGGGGTGCGTGTCACGAACACGCTGCACCAGCGTGCTGTATGTGGGTACGGGATCGTCCATGCCCATGTCTGCAGCGCATCTACCGTCAACACCCATAACAGTAACAGCAGGAGATGCACTGAAGGAGACGAACCTTGGAACTTCGCCCACGGGCTGATGCGCATACCCGTCTTCTTCACGCCAACGGCGGCCACTACAGCGTCCAGCACCGCCAACGGAAACCGCAGGCGATTCTCGATACTGCCTCCATACGCGTCCGTGCGATTGTTCGTGTTGGTCTGCAGGAACTGGTCGAGCAAGTAGCCATTGGCCATGTGGACTTCGACACCGTCGAACCCAGCCTTCTCGACGGCGTTGCGGGCGGCGGTCACGTAGAACCCGATGAACTCGTGGATCTCGTCGACGGTCATCGGGCGAGGCGGCTCAGTGAATGGCGCGAGGAGCTTGTCGCCGGAGCTGGTGTAAGGATGGCCACCCTCCTTTTCAAGAACCTCCTTTTCTGCACCGCGACCGAGTGCCCAGAGCTGCAGGTAGATAAACGAGCCTTTTGCATGGACTGCGTCGACAATCTAGTATGTCATGCCGGTGAGCAAAATGAATCGGCACGAGAGGGATGCGCTGCTCACCCGCTTCCATCCTGCAATTTGCTCCTCGGTCCAGATACCGGGTGCGAGCTTGTAGCCGCCTGCTTGCGCGGCGATAAGTGTCGCTTCGGTGATGATGAGAGTGCCCGGGGCACTGGCACGCTGCTGGTAGTATTCACGGCTGAGCTCGCCCAAGACGTGCCCGGGGCCCGCCCTGAAGCGAGTGAGGGGCGCCATGACAATACGCTGCTGCAGGGTAACGTCCCCAACCGTGATGGGCTGGAAGAGAGCTGACGTGGAAGCGGACATTGAGTAGATGTGTGGAGGGGCTGAGAGGGAAACTTGAAGTGCGTTTGATGCCGATAGACATTTTCATGGCCACCTTTTATACAAGCTAACTGTTGCTCAGGTAGGGATACTTAGGCCAGGTGACAAGACGTTAGAGCGGATACATGGGCGGGCTGACAGAGTCAGAGTCGACTCGGGATATTGCTCAGCTCGATCTCAAGGTCAAGGTCAATGCCGAGCCCGGTTTATCGATGATTCGAGAAATGTTGCTACCAGTGCCAGCAGACCATGCACCCAAGCAGAAGTGTAAGGATAAGCGAAGGAAAGGATAGAGCTGATGACAGACTCGGAGGTGGAGATGACTGAGAAATTCGAGATGATTATGTAGCAGTTATCGTCACATGACGGTCATATTTAAGTTATTTGTCATTGTCATATTCCGCCTCAATCCTCTGAAATCTGCAAGCACGATCGTGAACTTTCGACAGTACAGTAATGGAGCACACCAGAGCCGAGAAGCTGCGGCGGCTACTGTGTAGTCAGTATGTAGTCGATGTCCATTCGCATGAAGCTGAGCCGCCACTTCGACATCATCGTGTCATAAGCGCGCGCCCCGCAACGAACGCGCCGGCTGCGAGAGCGATCAGCAGGACGGCGCCTGGCATCGACCGGCGGAGCGTCGCTGCGTTCACATGGCCGAATGACGTCGCACCGACGTGGTCCTCCATGCCCCAGTGCCCATTGGACGTCTTGATCGCGGACGGGTCGATGTAGATCGTGTTCACCGTCCGCGTCTGCACCGAAGTGGGAAACGTGAGCGTATCGCTCGGCGTCACCGCGCTGTACGAGTCGTCTGTGAGGAAGACGAGCGCGACGCTCGGTGCGGGCACTGTGACAGCGCAGACGTTGTTGCCATCGCAGGTGACCGTTTACACGTCGACGTCGCCAGTCAGCCGTCCGTCGGATTCGAAGTGCTGGCACAAAGTCTGGGTGCGAAGTTAGATTGCGTGCAATGCGGCATTATGGGGCGCAATGCTTACTTGCCCAGCCCATGTGAAGTTGCCCTTCTGAGACACGGATTTCGCGCGCAAATATCTACGAAGAAAAGGTCCGTGAGGAATCCGTGGGCCTTAATTTATCCACACTCACTTGACTTTGACTTGCGAAGGACTGGCGCCAGGCTGTCCCGTCTGCCCGCCACCGATCGAAATGCTCGCCGTGTAGTCGGACGCGGTCGAATTGTCGGTTACAAAATTGAAGAGCACCAGCTTCGTCGGCGAGCCGTTTTCATAGATCGCATAGCCCGGGGTGAATGTGTTGCCGCTGTTCATGTTGAGGTCGACAACCTGAGAGGCATTGCTGGGCCCGAGCGCTTCTGCCATGACGAGCGCCGCGTAGTACACGGGGCCGATCGTCCACTGGCGGTACGTCGACTGGTTGGTCGGCGGCGGCGTGAAAGGGTTGTAGTACGAATTCTGTCCACCCGTGTGGAAGAGTGCGAGCGAAAAATTGTTGTAAGCCATGGTAAACGCCCAATCGAGCGACCATAGTGCCGCGCCGAAACTGTCGCTGATGCCCGGGAAGCCAGAGCACGACGCGGTATTCGTCTCGAACATGATCATGGGTTTGTTGTTTGCCATCGCAAAATTGCTCGAGTTGATGTAGCCCTGGATGAGCCCCGTTGCCGCCCCGTGGTTGAGGTAGGATGGGAACGTCGCCTGTATATCAACGGGCGTGCCAGACTTGTATACCGCGTTACAGTTGGTGTAAGGATACCTAGAATGGCCGCTTACAGTAAGACAGAGTGCACCGAGGGTGGAGAAAACCGCGCACCTTTCCACACTGAGTCCGTAAATGCTGGAGTTGTAGCTTTCTACGATCCCTGTGTCCCAGACTTGCTCGGGTGTCCACGAGTTTGGCGAAATACTGGGCACGAGGAAAAGGTTCTGACGTTGCGTGATAAGATCATTGCTGTTCATCTGCTGGACGAGTAGTCCGATTTCCCCAGCGTAGTCGGCCGGCGCATACCCCTACGACCATGTCAGCGTTCGGGACTCCAGTCATTTCACCGGCGGCGCACATACAACTGGACGGTTCGTCCGCGGAGGCACTGCGTACAGATCCGGCTCGTTACCAGCCTGGAAGCCCAGCATGCGATCGCCGATGATTGCCTGTGCTTGCTCGACGATCTCCAGCGAGAATGGAGTGGTGTTGAAGAAGGGAACCCCGAGATACCAGTGTGTATTCGTGAAATCGGATATGTTGGCCATCATGTAGAGTAGGTCCGTGGTGTATGCCAGCGGGTGGGACCCGGTCGCGGTGAACGTTGAGCTGTAGTCCTTAGCAAGGATTGAGTTGTTGGGAAGCACTCCAGCTGGGACGAGCTCGGCGTTCTCCTGAGTGTTGCCTCCAACACGGACCTGAACCCAGCCCGCGCGCTCCTTGATGTTGGCCAGGAGGTTCAAAAATGGCACGTTGATGAGCGAGCTATGAAGCCTCAGTGTAGCCAAAACGACGCTACGTCGAGCCGCGACTTACCTGTTCTTGCCCACTGCACGACCGGGCGTTAGTCAGATATCCAAATTCCAGATGAACACCTTGTTACTCACAAATTTGCGTCGCAACGGACATTTCGATGGAAAAGCCAAAGAAAGCGCCCGACTGCGGCTTGGAGAGGTTCCACATGCCGCCGGTGTACAACTGGATAGGAAACTGGGTCGGGATTGGCGGGATTGGTGGCGGTGGGGCATCCAAAACAGTAGGATCGTAGGCTGCCGCTCCGGTGTATGTCGCCGCTGGTCCAGCAGCAGTAGGTGTGCCGACACCCCCGAATATAATTTGCTGATTGAGAGGCTGATATACAGTATACTGCCCATTCGCGAGCGCGGCGCAGACGACGAAAGGGATAATTGAGTCACGACGCATTGTGAGCGAGTGCGCCTAGACCTGTGAAAGTCGGAAAGAAAAAATATCTGTGGTAAGGAACGAATCTGAATCAGCGAAACGTATTTGGAGCGGACGGCCAGGGAAGCCCACAGTTTGCTCGCTAATAGTTGTGGGTGATTTGAGACATTGCATTAAGAAGCAATACATATGATTATCGCGACCGAGAGCTTCGTCGGCGCCAGACGGGGTTATTGCGGTACGGTCTCGCTATAGCACGGCGAGGGCCCACAGGGGCCCACGTCCGGGAGGCCTGCGAAAGTATGTCACGACTAGTGTCCGTGGCTGACCTTGCACAGAAGATAGTCGTTTCACGACTAGGTTACGACACGGTTCTAGATGCCCGCCCTCAACGTTCAAAGTTCAACCCAGACGACGGGCTGCCTGTCCGTATCACGGGCCAGATTCAAGCCAGATTAGTCAATCTCTGCCACAGTGTAGGAAATCAGTCTTTACCTACCTCAGCAACCAGTTCCCTTGGGTGCGGGTACCGTCCGATTGCACAAACCAGGACGCATGGGCCATTCAACGTTGAACGCCGTGGCAATGCAGCACACGCAGCTGCACCGCGGGCGACGGTCCATGATGCATAACACATCCACTGGCGTCATTTTATCGAGAGCTCGCCAATGGAAAAGCGTGGAGGACCGGAGTTTCGCGCATGTCAGATGCGGGGAGGCGATATAGTTTTGCGTATTTGCGACCAAGCTCCTATACTAGTAGTGGGCGAAGTCATCGTCGGACGACCGTCAAACTTTTATACGTGTTATGTAAGTCACAAGTCGCGGTAGTCTCGGCAACCGCCGTGAATTTGTCAGGCACATTCCTCCTAATCCGTGTCCCGCACTGAGGCTGCTACCAACTTGAACTTCACCCCAGAACGAGCTCACAGGGCATTTTTGTACGTCGGGCTGTGCCGCAGTAACGAGAATATTGACAAGCACAAGTTACTCGGTTTTGCGGCGCTGCATGATACATAATATACGTGCCTCTGGCCGCCATTCCCCTGCCGAGTCTGAGTGAGCGAGGTACATCTGCCGCGCTTTTCGAGTCGATAAAGTACAAATAGCGTAAGCGCCGGGATGTTTGAGGACATCCAGGACATGGAAACTCCGGCAACTTGCCTGCGCTTTCTCCTAATAGTAACAAGCCCTATGCCCGCAGGGGTTTTGGCCCGAGCCTCTTGCCCGGTTGCCGACGCCGTGGTCAACCACCACATTATTACTCCTTTCGTCTGTCGCTCGGCTTCTTCCGGTCTGCTGTCTCGCAAGTAACTTCGTGCTGAGACTCGCGTGCTGCACATTGGCGAAATAAAATGATATTGAGTATCGCGCAATCATTTGAAGTTACCATAGGATACAGCCGACCCTTCGCCTCAACGCATATACTACGTGGCACAATTGGGGGAGCAGCTTAGGATAGGATAGGGTAGCATTGGAGAATGAAACGTCAGATCGAGAAGTGCTTACAGCCCTACGGTCTGTAGGGCTCAAGCGCTTTGATTAAGTCCCGTGTGGAGCAGGTTTCAACCAGATAGCAGATTATCGCTGCTGCTGATCGGTGGGTAGCGGCGCGGGGAGTTCTGGGGCGGGGGCGCTGTATGTCAACTATGACGGAGGTCGCAGCATCTCAGTGAAAATAGAATAGAATAAAAGCACAGAAAACGGCCCAATTTGATAACTCCTTATCGTGCGTTCATCGCAACAGCGTGAGTTTGAAGGTGCAACGTGAGCTCATTATTCCAGACACTCCAACACCATCGAGAGACAAGTATGTAGTACAAAAGCGATTTCCTTCGAACTGTCCTAGACACTCTACCGTGCTCAGACTTTACTTCTTAGAGACGTGCGCGTAGAAGGCCTTGCCCTGAATGGCTCCGATTTCGAGCTCGAGCGCGGAGGGCTGGCGCGATCCATCAAGGCCAGCGAAAACTCCCGCACCCCAGGGGGATCCTGACGGGCACTCATGTGAATATACGCCTTCCCAAACAGTAGAGAGTGCAAGACATACCGCCGCGGACCTCGTTGAGGTTCGTGAGGGAGGGGAACGCCGGGCCGTACCCGAGCGGCACGTAGGAGATGCCGTGGTGGGCGAGAGTACTCAGGCTAGCAATGGCAGTGGCCTCCTGTCCACCGCCGGGGACCGCGGTGCTGAAGAAGAGACCGGCAGACTTGCCGTAGAGGGCGCCGGACGCCCAGTGACTGCTAGTGGCGTCCCAGAAGGTCTAAAACACAGTCCAGAGGGTTAGCTGCGACGCTCACGATACTGTGTAGGGAGAGGCTTGCCTTCCACTGGGCGGGGAGGCTGCCAAAGCGGGTGGGGATGCCAAAGAGGAAGGCATCGAAGTTGGGAAGGTCGGCGGGAGCGAGGACAGGGTAGTCGGGCTTGGCGGGGGCGTGCATTTTGGCCAGGATCTCCGGGGAGAGAGTCTCAGCAATCCTATAGCCAGGTCAGAACGGTGAGCTCTTTATGAGGCCACTGAACTACTCACTGGTAGATGGTAGCAGCGCCACCTGCCGACTCAACACCAGACTTGACAGCCTCGGCGACTGCATGGAAGTGTAAGAGGGGTGAAAGAGGTGGGGACGATGTGGGACATACGCTTGGCGACGTGGCCGTACGTCGTGTAGATGACAATGGCGATCTTGGGGGCAGACATGGCGGGCTGAGTGGCGGATTTGGTAGCGGGTTTGTTAGCGGGTGGGACGGGCTGTGCTGGCTTGGAGGCGCTGTGGGGGTATCCTCGTAAAACCCTGACAGCTATTGAGAGGGGAAGCACATACAAGATGGGATGAGAGGCTGAGGACGTCGCGGAGGGCCTTTATACGCCTGCGAGAAGTCAGCGCTTAGTTTCATACCCACAGCGCGGCTCCGGGGCTTGCTACGCTTGCTCCGGCCTCGGAGTCTACCTTCACCGATCCACCACTGAGAAGCCCGTAGATTAGGCCCGTAAGGGTTTTGATCCGAACATCTTGCCTTGGTCAACCTCAGCGGCGCTTTTCGAGTGTCACTTAGGTTAGTGCGACATGTACAGTGACAATGAACAGTTACAAATCGAACGCAGCTGACTGATGTAGGCCATTTCATGACTATCCTCGGAGCAGCCCGGAGCATGAACAAAATCAGTAGCATTAAAATAGCAGATATTGCGACACTGGCTGATGCAATAGTTGTTCGAGACTCTAGGATCATAAGATGAAGATTCCATACGCGCGCAACACGACGAAACGCACCAGCGACGGGCTCACCAGAAAAGCACCACGGTGATGAGGACATACAGCGCCGCCGGCGGCCATGCAATGCTGCCCAGGTCCCTCAGCACCCTCCTCACGCCCCCCAGCCCCCTTGAGCGCAACCGGATCGCCGACCCACTCCGCGCCCTCCCCTTCTTTGCCCCCACACCCTCCTCCAGTAGCCCCAGATTGAGCTTCTCGCGGTCGTGCACGGTAACGACGACTACCTCCTGCCCGGTCGCGCCCATGTACGCGGCGACCGCGAGGGTGAGGACGAAGAGCGGGAGGTACACGCGCAGGTACACCGCGAGCTGGTCGGGGAGCGCGCACGGGCGGTGTGCGGGCGGCGCGGCGGGCGCGAGGGAGAGCAGGTGGAAGCCTGGGCGGCGCACGCCCATGGCCATCGAGATGGATTTGACCGTGATCTCCGGCGCATATGATGGCGCGGGATGCGTGTATGCGCAGTAGTCGTGGTCATCGCCGCTGTGAAGACGCGTGTCAGCAAGCTAGGACGGAGGGCGCAGGATGTAGGACGCGCACCTGAAGACGAGAGACGGCTGGAAGGCGTCCAGCAGCATCCGGGACGTCTCAGGGCTCAAGAGGTTCTGATAGCCGTACCCAAAGCCCGTGTTGATGCTCCCCCTCTCTCTCAGCGGCCCGCAGTCGGAGCTGTCTGGACGGTACAGGGGTATATGCGTGAACAGCACCACAGGCGACTCTACCCCGTCTGCAGGCAGTATGAGTCACGCGCGACCCAGACAGAGTCAGCTGCATACCACGGGTGAACTGAGAGCGCGTGAGCCGCAGGTCTTCTAGCTCGTAGGGCAGCGCTTCGACGGAATGCGGGCGCTCGGCGAGCCCGACGGCGTCGATGAGGACGAGGGAGTGGTTCGCGAGGTGGATGTGCTGATTCAGGGGCCCAAAGGACGTCTCGAATCGCAGTTGCGGGTCGAGGAAGTCGGGCGTGTCCGCGGGCGTCTGCCTTAGCCTGTGGCAAACAGGTGAGCGCACCCCTTGACAGATTCATGGATACGACGAACCCGACGTCGTGGTTTCCGGCGATATAGTACGTCGATAGTGTACTCGGCACGTCAAATATATCATGAAATCTGTTCAGGTAAACTTGATACCTAGCATACCGATCAGCGCGCTGTCCCCGCCTGTAAGCCAATGAAGAAAACGTACTCGGTCTGCGACAGGTCTGCCCGTCCGTTGTCCATCATGTCTCCGAGGAAGATAAGCGTGTCTGGGTGCTTGCGCTTCGCGACCATCCAGGCCTTGCGCAGGTTCATGTCGACGATGAACTGGCTGAGGGCCATGAGGAGGGCGTTCCGCCCGGGATACGAGCTACCGTCGAGGATCTGCGGGTCGGCGATGATGAGGACGTGGTGCGCGCCCTCCTTGGCACCCTGTCGCACAATGAGAGAGGTGAGCATGCGCAGGGGATGCGAGCGTACTGGGGGCACGGGCCAGGTGCATGTTGCGGTGGAGATGAAGAAGAGGCCGAGTTCACTGAGCGCAACGACGAAGAGCCAGAGCCAGCGGAGGACGGTGGTATGGAGACAGTGCATGACACAGGAGCCTGCCCGCGACGAGGCTGAGATGGGGCAGGTCTCGAGGGGCAGAGCAGCAGCGTTGGAAGCAAGGGGACGACATGGGTGGGAGCATCGACGTGTCGAAGAACTTGAAGGGGTTCGCCGAGAGCCATATATAGAGCAGGCAGAGAGCTAGCCTGCAACGGTATCGTATTCTATGCCCACGGGGTCTATACGATATCCTAGTCAATCAGCTTTCCCAGCGTGACGTCGTCATGAGAAAGCGGCGGAGGATAGCTGCCCAACGGCTCTCTGTGGCACTGGCGTCAGCAACCAACGTGCGTCTGTCGGGCGAGGGAGAACCTACGCGCGCACATCCCAGACGCTCTCGCTGCTCGTCCCCACGCGCCGTCGCGCCCACCACTCCGCCCGGTGCCGGATCCACTCGTCGCGCCGCTGCTCGGGGTGCAGTCCCTTGACGCTCATGCAGAACTTGAATTCGTTGAATTTCGGCGTGCAGTGCGCCATCTCGCCGAAGCGGTACAGCGCGCGGAACTGCTTGCCTACCACTACAATTTCAAGCACACTGTCAGGATACCTGCGGGAGAAGGGTCATAAGAGCGCACTGTTGCAGGAGAGGAACTCGTCGAAGAGAGTCATGCAGCTCGGGATGTCTTCCGGCGTTGGATGCAGTGTTCGTAGACGCGACGTCTCCTGCTGTACGGCAAGATTGTAAGCTTGTGTAGATTCGTCTGACATTTTTTGTCAGTGTCGCGTGTGTCTATATGTCCCCAAGGCGAAGGAATGTCACGGTTGGGAGTCTTGGTATGAAGGCGAGAACGGAGCCGCGTCGCGTCCGAGCGCTTGTCGCTCTTGCTTTCACTCACCTCCTCCTCATAGCGCTCTCGACAATGGTCATCGTCCTCCACCCATCATGATTCGCCTCGTCACTTTCGATGCGCTGCACACCCTCATCACGCCCCGCAAGCCCTTCCATGTCCAATACTCTGAGGTCTTCCGCCCCTTCCTCGGCGACCTACCGCCCGACGCGCTCTCCAAGTCCTTCAAACAAGGTAAAACAGACCCTCCAAGCCCGGCTGCGTGTATCTGATTGCTCTTATCCCGCACGTAGCGCTGAAGCAGGTGCAGGCGGAGAAGCCCGTATATCAGAGCGGCGCGACGAATTGGTGGACTGAGGTCGTACGCCGCACCGCGACGGGGGCAGGGGCCGACCCCCACCTCGTGGAAAAACATATGGATGGAATCATGCCGAGCTTGATGCATCGGTTCAGCTCGAGTGAGGGGTACAAGTTGTTTGACGATGCCCTAGATACGCGTGCGTCATAGCCTCTCACACCGTTCTACAGAAGTGACTGACATACAGACACTTCACGCGTCGTGAATGTCTCGCAGTGATGCAGCTCAAGGAGATGGGCGTCATGACAGGACTCATCACAAATGCCGACTCGCGTATCGGTGAGTGCTCTCGTCTCGTTCATAGGCACTCTTTTCTCAAGCAACGGTAGTCTAGTGTCCGCCATGGGGGATCTGGGCGTACTGCAGCACCTATCGCCCGTGATTGTCAGCGAGCAAATGGGGCACGAGAAGCCATCATTGAACATATTCCTTGCTGCGCTGGTGCAAGCCAAGGTGCGGAAGACTATAGAGGCTCTGCACGTAGGAGACGACCTCGTACAGTACGCCGACATCCTTTCTCCTGATTCACCCCACTGACTTGGATACGCGTCATTTCCTTGCAGGGACTATCGGGGAGCATTGAATGCAGGTATGCACAGCATGCTCGTACGGAGACCAGGTCTCGATGGTGCGGGTGAGAGCAAGGAGGAGGGTGAGGACCTGGCCGCGGTGCGCGTCGCACCCAATCTCGCCGCCGTCGTCGAGTACGTGCGGACAGCAAATTTGCCGCCTGACGAGCCTGCCTTTCAAATGCCCGCTCCGGTTGTCAAGCGTGCCCCTCCGCCTGTCCGTCCGAGGAAGAGAACGAAGAGGTCGAAGTAGACATGCACTTATGTATTAGCACGATGTGTAGTATTTGTACTTGCCCAGGGCGGGCGTCTGGCAGAGCACGATGCATTCAATCAAAATCTCGACGGTGGTGCAGGGGACGGGATTTGAGATTTTGGGACAAGCCTGCCATGGTATCCAATGGGGTTGCTGACTGTCTTCTCTGAGTGCGACGCCACGTCCTCAATCTTCTCCCCCAGCTTGAGCATCGTCGCGCGGATGACACGCGGGTCCTTGCGCAGGATCCTGGCCAGACTGCGCTGGTTCGTTGGCGACGCGTCAAAGTGCATCGTCCAATAGCTGCAGACCAAGTGTCAGCTGGTGCGCGGGCGGGAGACGGTGGGGACGCACTCTCCGTGATTGAAGTGTATCTTGTTTCGCCGTGTACGTTGCGGGAGTGTCTGTGTGCCCCAGTAGCGGAAGCCCCGCACGACACCGCCCGCATTCATGACGTGCAGGCCGCACTGGCGTGCCAGCTCCTTGATTGGGGTCTGCAATATGTGAGAACATTGTGCTGGGAGCAAAAAAACAATCACGAACGTAGTCACGGTTGTGCGCCGCGATACAGAACATCTGGTAGAACGGCATGGTGAAAGTCGAGTTCGACGTGCTACTGGGAACGCGCTCCCGTTGAAGGATCGGGGAGGGCCGTGGACCAGCGTGGGAGCCGTGGTCCACTGTAGGTCCATATGTCGCGTGCCCAACTAAACCGGTGAGACTAACGCTGGTACTTCGAGTTCTCTTCTCACTCTCCAACTGCCCCCTTCCCCACAGCGTCTATCACACCCACAAAATATGTCTTTCAAAGCAGTGAGGCCCCCTTTCCTCGTCCAATTTTTGGCATGTTTCCTGATCCAGAACCGTGCGTCTGCAGATTGTCAAAAGTGCGTTTTGCAATTTCGCATACCTCAGGAGGCAGATATTCACGCATTTGTGCAGGCGCGATCTCTGGTGACTCGCTCGTTCTGCGTGGCCGTCCAGGACCGCAAGGCCAACCGCCTAAGGAACGGTGCGTGCCATGCATATTACTCAAGCACCAACTCTTGACTGTTGTACCCCTCGCGCCCAGAATTTTGCACCTCGCCGATGTCACATCACCCCGCCTAGGCAACGCATCTCGAGAGGATGAGGTGCGCTTCCCATGCCCCCCACCGCTCCGTCGCTCCTCTTAATCGATTTGCGCGTGCGCACAGACATGGGCATACGAGGCGCGCGAGTTCCTGCGCTCCTTCGCCGTCGGAAAGGAGATCACGTTCACCTCATCGCACCAGCTCCCGCCCAACGACGACGTCCCGCGCGACCTCGGCAACGGCGAGATCAACGGCGTGGACGTCTCGAACGAGCTCTTGCGCAGCGGCTGGGCGAAGGTGAAGGAGTTCAAGCGCGACCCGACAGACGAGGACAACAAGCGTAAGGACGTTGAGAACGAGGCGCGCACCGCGCATCGTGGAATCTGGAATCCTCACGGGCCAAAGGTGCGTTGCGTAAATTCTGCTGGCCAGGGTATCGTGCTGACTTCAGGCAGGCGCACGCTGTCAACTACACGATGCCGCTCGACTCGCAAGCCTTCATCACAGAGTGGAAAGGGAAGTCCATAGACGGTGCGTGCAGTCAACCTACCAACATATCCCCTAACTCACACGTGCTCCTCCCAGCCGTTGTTGAAGGCGTCCGTGACGGTTCGACCCTCCGCATCCGCCTCATTATGCCCGAAGATGGCGAGCATCAATTTATCAACCTCACCCTCGCCGGCGTGCGCAGCGCCCGCGCCGCATCGAAACAAGGAGAGCCATCCGAGCCCTGGGGAGAAGAAGTGGGTCTTCACGCTAGTCCACGCCGCCCCATGTATCCCCCGCACCGCAACACAATATTAATACAACCGTGCTTTTTCTTTTCCATGTGCCCCGTAATCAAATTCAATGCCAACTGCGAATGCGAATGCGAATGCGAATGCGAATGGATAGGCGAAATTCTTCACTGAGTCGCGGCTGCTCCAGCGCGCCGTCAAGGTACAACTACTCTCCCTGCCCACCGCATCCGCAACACCCTTCCAAGTCAACGCAAACGGGGGCCCTCCAGCGCCCGCAAGCATATTCATCGGCAACGGTGCGTCCATCCCCTCCCTTCAGCTCCCCGCTCACTCATCCCGCCCGCAGTCCTGCACCCCGCAGGCAACATCGCGGAGCACCTCGTCGCCGGCGGGCTCGCGCGCGTCGTCGAATGGCAGGCCGGCATGCTCGCGCAGTACGGTGGCTCGGAGCGCCTGCGCGCCGCCGAGAAAACCGCAAAGGAGAAGCGCATCGGGCTCTATGCGAACGCGCCGGTGCCCGCGAGCAACGGCAAGGCGGCGGCCACCGCGAACGGGGCGCGCTCGTTCGACGCGACGGTCATCCGTGTGTGGTCGGGGGACCAGGTTTCAGTCGTTGAGAAAGACGGGAAGGAGCGCCGCATCCAGCTGAGCTCAACGCGTGGGCCGAAGTACGCTTTTGTTCTCTTTTGGGTTTCATTTTTGCGGTCAGAGTTACGGTATTGATGGGGTGGTGGCAGGCTGTCCGACCCGAAACAGGCGTACTACGCACAGGAGGCTCGGGAGTTCCTCCGCCGGAAGTTAATAGGCAAGCACGTCAAGATCCACGTTGATTTTGTCCGCCCGCGCGATGGTGAGTACGAGGAGCGCGAGTCTGCGACGATCCGCTATGGGAACCAAAATGCGTACGTGGCGCCCCTTCTTCATTAAATCACCACGTGTGCCCTGATTGACGCACGATCTCGCAAATGCAGCAATATTGCGGAGCAGCTCATCGAGAAGGGCCTCGCGAGCGTCGTGCGGCACAAGCGTGACGACGAGGATCGCTCGCCCGATTACGACAAGTTGATGGCAGCGGAGCAAACGTCAGTCCTCTCCACCTCGAAGTCTCATGACCGCTGACCTCCTCGTCATATGGCCAGTGCTGTGGCCGAAACGCGTGGTATCCATTCCGGCAAGGAACAAGCTGCTCCGAAGGCACCGCTGAACTTGTCCGAGGTGTGTGTGTTTGTTGACGTACAAGGGCGCGTGCTGATGGTTCGTCTGGGTAGGCTGCACACCGCGCTACTCAGTTCGTCAGCGGCTTCAAGCGGCAAGGTAGGATACCGGCCGTGGTTGAGTACGTCGCTGCCGGCTCGCGATTCAAGTAACATCTCCCACATTTTGCACGATTCACAAAGAAACTAATCCTTGTATCAGAATTTTCCTGCCAAAAGACAACCAAGTCCTCACCCTCGTCCTCGCTGGCATCCGCGCACCCCGCACAGCACGCAATCCATCTGAGAAGAGCGAGCCGTACGGCCCGGAGGCGGCCGAGTTCGCTACCCGCCGGTACATGCAGCGCGATGTGGAGATCGAAATCGACACCGTGGACAAGTCCGGCGGGTTCATCGGCGCACTCTACGTCAACAAGACGGAGAACGCCGCCGTGACACTGGTTACAGAGGGCTTGGCGACGGTTCACTCGTTTTCTGCGGACACTTTGAGTTGGTCGAGGCATCTATATGACGCGGAGGTGAGTTGGGGAGCGGTTTTGATTGCACGACTTGCTCATGTTTGTTTCAGGAGCAAGCGAAGCGGGCCAAACGCAATGTACGCGAAATGCTTGATCATTGAGGGCGATACTGACACGTAATCTTCAGCTCTGGGTCAACTTCGACGAAACAGCCGTGGTGGAGGAGGCGCCAGCAGAGGAGGACTCAAGTGCATTGCAGCCCGACTACCTCGATGTCATCGTCAGCGATGTGCGGACGAAGAACGGGTTCAGCTTTTCTGTGCAAATTCTCAATACAGAGGGTGCGTGAGGCTTTGATTCCCCCGCCACAGATAGGCTAATATTTGCTGCAGGCATAGCACATCTGGAGCAACTCATGCGCGAATTTTCATTACACCACAAAGTCGCTGCGTCGCCGGCCAATTTTACACCAAAAAGCGGGGACCTCGTCTCGGCGAAGTTCAGCGACGGCTCTTGGTACCGAGCGCGGATCCGCCGCGCCTCGCCTGTCAAGCGCGAAGCCGAGGTCACATTTATTGACTACGGCAACCAGGACACTGTTGGCTTTCAGAACATCCGCCCGCTCGACCCTAAGTTCCGCTCGCTACCCGGCCAAGCGCACGAAGCGCGTCTCAGGTAGAGTTTCCAAATGCTCTATAATTTCCGCGATGATAAACGTTCGTGTCCCGCAGCTTCATCAAGCTTGTCGGCCCGGAGAGCGAGTACCACCAAGAGGCTATCGACAGGTTCCGCTCACTTTGCGAGGGTCGCAAACTCGTCGCCAACATCGACCACAAGGAGGGCTCGTTGCTGCACCTGCGTCTGATCGACCCCGCGGACCCCGCCGTTGCAGATGACCCGCTCGCGTCGATCAACGCGGAGCTGCTTGCGGAGGGCGTCGCGGCCATCGACCGCAAGGGCTGCAAGTACCTCGGTGCGTACCCGCAGGTCGTGAAGAAGCTCCAGGAGTCGGTGGGCCATGCGAAGAAGGCCCGTGCCGGTATGTTCGAGTTCGGTGATGTCGAGGAGGACGAGTGAGTGAGTGCCGGGGGTCGAGTGTGAACGAGGCGGTCCAGGTGTATATACTTTGATCTGTGAACTCGCCTTCGATGCGGGAATTGATGTGGTATGGTGAAGTCTGAGCTCGCGCGGCTGGGAGGGCAGCTTGTGCGCCCGGGACCACTAGTTCCTCGAGCTCGATTTGGGTGTGCACGATGGCGGCGTGAGGCGCGTGGGTAGCATGAGCTGTGCACGGCGGCTCTTGCGCCGTGCTCCGTGCCAGGGGCGCTGCTGAATCCTGTGTCCTGACATTGTTTGTTCTCAGCAGCATCAACGAGCTCTGGACGTCACGAGAGGCTGCCTGAATGGGTATATCGCGCCTCCCGCTTCCCGCCACCGCCTATGCACCCTTGTTCGCTTTTCGAAGCCTGCTGCGCTTGCCGATCAACCGTTACCCCCAGCCATCGTCCCCTGTGCCCAGCACCGTGCTGTTCATGTCTGGAGCAAACTATACTTGGGACGCCAGCACGCTGAAGGGGGTACGCGGCCTTCGCACGGCTCACCCGGCGTCGCCAGCCTGCACACATACACGTGTGACACACGTTGTGTCTGGCCGTCCCCATCTTCCAGTTCTCGAGTGGCGAGACGCCTTTTCATATCCTCCATATCAGACCGCAGCCTAAGATCTCGTATTTGACAGCTCACGGCTGTGCTGGGGCCATGTCGAGGTATTAAGGTCGCGAGAGTCCTGCGCACATCCGCTGCAGACGCACAGCGCTACCCTTACCAGCTACCCTGCTTTCCTTTCCGCATTTCGCATTCGCATTCTGGACTACGACAGCACGACGATGAACCCACCCCGAGTAACAGTGGAAGATGTCCCCGACGAAGAGTACGACCCTGCCGCCTTGTCCACTAGATCGAACTGCTCACCGAGCTTCCGACCCAGGACGTCTCTCATGGCCCAGTTGCGCGAGGCCGCCGCCACACCCACACCCTTAGCCGAGTTCCTCCTCGACCCCGAGGCCATCCACTCGCTCACATCTGCACGCTCCTCATCGCGCGAGCACCGCCGGCAACAGAGCAGCCGTGGCGCAAGCGCCTCTACCGAGCGCGGGCGCAGCGACAAGGGCAAGGGCAAAGAGCGGCGCCGGTCGGACGCGGCGAGCTCGATGCTGAGCATCGTGCTCGCCGAGGAGGAGCGCCAGGCGCACCATCTCAAGGCCATGCTGCGCGTCACGGGCGAGCGCCTCGAGAACGAGGTGCGCCGGTCCGACACGGCCGAGCAGCGCGCGACCGTCGCGGAGCTGCGTGCGCGCGAGGCGGGCAACCGCGCGGGCACGGCGGAGCAGGCGCAGCACGCGGCAGAGATGGACGCGGCGCGCGCACGCGAGGAGACGAAGCGCTTCCAGATGCAGCTCGACACCGCGGAGCGCGAGATGCGGCGCGTGCAGGCGGAGCTCGCGCGAGTGACGCGGCAGAAGGAGGACTCGGACGAGGCGGCGGCGAAGGCGCGGGATATGGCACGCAAGTGGCAGGCCGCGCTGAAGGACTTCCAGGCGCGCGAGGAGGGGAGGGAGGAGGGCATGCGCATGGCGATGTACAAGCGCTATGATGATGGGCGGGAGGACGGGTGGGAGGAGGGGCACAGCGAGGGGTACGATGAGGGCCGGAAGGAGGGATTTAACGAGGGGAAGCGGAGTGGGTTCGAGGAGGGCAGGCAGATGGGCCGGAGGGAGGAGCGCAAATACGCGGTGCATGCGTACAACCGATACCAGGGCGACTTTGCGCGGGCCTACGACAACCGCACGATGTCCCGAGAATCGCTGGTCTATCCTCCGAGGAGCACTGTGAATGACGTGAGTGCATCTTCGCACACATCACGCACCATAAAACTGACGCACGAACAGAGCCAGGAGCGGATACAGCACTGGGCAGCAAGGACAGAAGAATCTGTTCGGACGCCCGAGATTCACAAACCGCGACCCGTCTGGCTACGCAGGGCGGTAACTGCAGAGCCCCTTGTTGAAGGACGTGGAGGCGCTGACGACTGACCACCGTGTGCGCGTCGACATGACTATATGATGCCGTTAAACCCTGTACATGCCAGATCCAGAGTCCCCATGCTTATATATTGCACCACTTACAGGACACTTGCCTGACACTTGCCATGGAAATGGCATGATTTTGATGACAAGATAGTTCATCAATGATTGAAAGCCGTGTCTCGTGAAACGGTGCTGCTGAAAGCGAAATCGTCATTGACTTGATGTGCCGGCGAGTCATGCGGCCGGAGAGGAGAGAGAGTCACTGCAGAGACGATACTCACGTCCGTCGTCGGAGTTACAGTCGGCGATATGTGCACGTGATGTCGTGCATTAATGATGTCTTTTTCTCCCCCTCCACTGCGCGTCTTTTGGTCCACTTGGACACTGTCACACTTTACTATCCTGCACCAACCACAGACAAATCATTGTGGTACATAAGACTAGTGAAATGCACTGCAACCGCGCGACATTTTCACAGGCCTCACTGGGGGCGCGACTACTCTTCCTGAGGCAGAGTAGCTAGATTCAACCAGGAGCTGCGCATGGCACGTTCGGCGGTCCGCAACTGAAATATCGCAAATGGCGAGCCTTGGATTGAAGACCGTCTTAGATGTTGCCCGGCGGCAGCCCAACAGATGATTGCATAGGTGCGGCCAATGTCACCGTGTTTGCCATTGCAGTGTCTGTACCTCCATCTCTCATCATTGATCCCACGACGGAGCTGCGCAATGCACGTCCGGCGCGGCGTGAGCTGAGGTACTAGTCGGTGACGGTGACCAGATGCCTCACTGGTTTGGTTCGAATGCCGCCCTATGCTCGACGGTCAGGCGCGCGAGCAGATCGCGAAGGTTGCGCAATTGATTGAGCGCCGTGTAAGGGAAAGGCAGTAAATGCCGCGTACATAAAAACATAAAAATAAGTAGCCACAACGGACCGTCGCCATAATCTGAAAAGTAAGAGTAACGACTCCGGCGGAGACAAGCCATAGAAACGCAGATGACAGCACCCACCCCTCCCCAAGAACTACACCCTATCGAAGACCAACGCCCTGATCTCGATCGACTGCCTCTGTGGCGCGTCCGCAGGACTCGTCGTGTCCAAGAACGCGGTGTGCGGTGTCAGCCGCGCGCGGCCCGGGGTCTCGTCCGTGTCGAAGCACTTGACCAGGACGACTTCGTCCGGCGTCTGGTTGCTCTGATAGTACCACCGGTGCTTGGGGTTGAACTTGACGCCGAACGCCGCGCCCTCGCGGTCCGGGTATACGAGGCGTGTCGCGATGAGGTCCTTGTCGGGATTGAGCGTGCGCCAATCCCCGACGGCGAGGGGGTGGTGGGCGACCGGGTTTGCTATCGGGCGCCATACGTTGATGATGCGCACGCGGCCCTGCAGCAAGCGGTCCGCATCCTCGGGCAGGTGGCGGCGCACGCGTGCAATCCCGCCTTCGAAGGATTGGTCGACGTGCACACGGGTCTGCAGGTTGGCGGTCAGCTCAGTATGCTTACTCGCAGATGTGGCACACCATACCGCTGGACGGCGCCTTGCCTCCGGAGGCTCGCCGTCTCGAGGCGGACCCCTGCGGTGCAGTCAATAAACTGACAGAGACTCGGGGATCGTCGCAGACCTGATTGTATGGTCGAAGATGAACACTCTATTGGCGCCAGCCTCCTTTCGGAGGAGGTCCTCGACTTCCTTGTAGTACTTCGACGTGATGGCCTTTTCGTCGATGAAGTTCTTCTCCTCGCTCACATGTTTGAGGAAAGCGAAGCCGGTGGTGTCAAGGGACACAGTATCCTCCTTCCCCCGCACGTCATGGATCATCGCAGAATACAGCTTCCAGACGACATTGGTCTGCGCAGTGCCATCGGATGGCGGGTGCGTGCATGCGAAAGGCGGCTCGCCCGAGGTAATCGACGCGAGGTAGTTCAGCCGAGCGTGGACGTCGTGGGTAGAGAGGGCGGCAGCGGGAGCCATGGCTCAAAGACGCTCTAGCTGTGAGGAGCACGCAGAATCCTCCACTGCCTTTATAGCTATCGTTATCTAGAACGATGGATAACGGCTGGCTTACAGGAGAAGTGCTACCAAACTCAGTCAGTGTTTCAACTTTGTTGTGAATCAACAACCGCGTATCAGAGTCACTCACTCGGGGGGAAAGGGAAGCAAATTTATTAACCACCTAACACCGCGTATCAGGGTCGTGTGAGTGAGGTAAAAAGGCGAGCGCATACATACCTCACTCGGGGCCTTGCAAGTATAAGAGAGAGGCAAGAAGCATGTGAGTGTCCAAACGCAGCGTATAGGTCAAAGATCGAATAGAGCTTGGAAGCAAGAACGTGTCGAGCTCAGATCAGGAAACGCGTCCGCCGTGCCACCGGCGTCCACTAACACTTGGCCTTGAAGAGTGTGGAAGCGATGGAGGACACCAGACACACCGTATGTCTGGAGATGTTTGATGGGTCCTCGAATCCTTTCCGCTGTCGACCAATTGCAAGAGAGTCTGCCTGCCGCGTGTTCAATGCGACAGATCATTGTCAGCCAGGGCAGCTGGGTGGGTCAGTCACGATATGACGAGGAAGTAGCAGGGTGTCTTTCCTATGTCATGATATTTCGCGTGAACATTGTCCGTCTGCTGGGTGTGCGAACATGGGCCGGTACAATCCGTCCAAAGTCGTCTCGTGTGATGGAAGGCTCACCTGTCGCGCAGGAATTAGTCAGCATGATTTCGGCTGCTCTTGCACTCGAAGGAACTAGTTGCTGCGTGTGGATTCGCGATTTCAGTAGTGGTACTACTTCAGTCCCCCCCCCCCCCCCCCCCCCCGGACCTTCGGGCCCACCCGGTGTACTCCGCTGGGACCCACCGGCGCCCCGCACGCACCACGCGGGCTCAGGCGCTCCCAGCCATTGCTGGAGCGGCTGGAGCTCGCGCGCGACGCACGAGACGCCGCGAGGTCCTCGCGGGAGCCGCCAGGACCGCGCGCGGCGAGGGTTCAGCGGCATGGCCTTCCACCATCGACGCCGCCGCCGGGACCCTGCGCGCCCGCCAGGACCCCGCGCCCGCCAGGACCCCGCGCCGCGAGGTCGAGCGGTATGGTCCACCACCGATGCCGCCGTCGTCATCTGCGCCGTCGGGAAACCCTGCGTGCCCGCCAGACCCCGCACCGTGACGGTCGAGTGGCGTCCGCCTACGCGGTCTCGTCACCGCCAGGTCCGCATAGCGTCGCAAAGGCAGCGCATCTGGTTCTTGACAGAAGGCGAGCGAGTCAGTCAAAAGCTTGAAAGACGCGATCAACTGATACGTACCGTGCTGCGTGCTGGCACCGTCAACCCAGTCAGCCCGGCGCCTCCTAGAGTAAACAGCCTGTATTATCGCCACTGCTTGCATACAATCTGCGCCCGCTATCGTGCGCCGTTGCGCAGAATGACTTGGCGGCCTTGATGCGCGCTGGCCCGCGCACACGCACCTTTAGGAGCAAACAAGTATCGTCAGTCAAAGAAATATGCAGTCGACGAGCAACGCACCTGCTTCATTCGCAGCCCTACGTCTGTGCGCCGGTATCGATGCTGGTAGGGACTTGATATTGAAAGGGGAGAAAGTGCGCAGGAAAGATTCAGCGACAATGAGCAGCGTCAGTGACCAAAACGTACCATGCACAGCAATGCCATGCCCAGAAGAGGGAGCAATGGCGCGCGTTTGCGAGCGTGGTTGCACTTGCAGGTTGCAGACGTGTCGGGCCAACGCAAAACAGAATGATAGTTTGCCTACAGTATCCCGCGCGGTCCCCAGGCCGGCGAAGGGATAGGCCCCAATCCGGGCCGCGAATTGACTTTGAAATTTTGAAGGCGGCGGCTTGTTCCGGACCTAAAGGGAGCATACTACGTCGAGCGGCAGCTCCCAAGCCACCATGTGCTCGACGCAGAACGGTATATTGGCAGGGGTTGGGGAAAGGTGACGAAGGGTGGTGATGAATATCTGGCTGAGCCGCTGATGGGTACGTGTCCTTTTCTTGAAAGCGCCAGATGATAGTTACTGATAGCTCCCTTGGGAAGTCCGTGTCACCCGAAGACTATACCTCTCTGTAACAAGAGGGTATGATAGGGTCTTTTCTTCACAAAGGCTGATGTTTCCTCTCAGGGCACCTATGGCACCGTTTGAGCGACGAAGACGTTTGGGCGCTCAGCCGGCCCAGGAAGACGCCGCGCCCTCCATTACCTACTAACTCGGCGTCTTCGGCACTGGGACATGGGATCGTTCTCGACAGCTCCATTGCGTCTCACATCCTTGCGCAACGCCAGAGTGGTTACTTCACCACCAATGCGTGGGGTCTTCCCAGAGCGCAGGATCGCCCGATGTTCTACATCGACATCTATGCGGCTATTTCCGTTTAGGCAGCCTTGGTGACAGTGCTCTCTGGCATCACGCAGTACACCGGGGCTCTCCGCGCCTCTAGGGTTTTCTTCACTCGCCTGTCGTCCGCTCGACGACTCATGACATGGTGCGATACCATGCCTCAACGTGATTATCCCATAATGATATACTTCCATGCATGCTCGCAGCACATGCAGCTGATCAACTATATAGGATTTTGAATCTATCGATAGCTCGCTTGCGGGCAGCCTTCCAGCTGTCAACTCCTCGCTGGCGCCATTCGCGGCCTCTGTGATCACCGGCATGACTTGAGTAGCTTGTTTCTCGCCCACCATGTCCTCAGCTCACCCCGCGACCATTTTAATCCACAATGTCATCTTCCCATTATTCCTCATACCTGCTTTCGCCATTGGGTTGGCGTATCGGGTTTTTGCACTTGGCTATCCCAACACGGGTCGTCGTATGGAATCCAATAGCCGGTCGCCCATCTTCTCTGAGTTCGGCGAGCTGCTCGAAGGCATCGTCACTGTGCGCGCGTTCTTTGCTAAGCAGCGCCTCCTTGATGGATTGCACTCGAAAGTCGATCTCAGCACGCAGGTGAGCTCTCCCGTCCAAACAGCCATGTTCGTAGGTTCTGACATGTAGCCTCAAAAGATGTGGTACAGCTTTTGGATGGCGAATCGCTGGCTTCTGCTGAACTTCGATACTACTGCAGTTTTCGTCACGACCATATTTGCGCTGTCCAGCTATGTCAGTGCGGGTTTCATCGGTCTCTACATCACGTCCGCAGTGGCCTTTCCCTCCATGTACTGGGCGTGTCGTGCCTGGGCGGCACTAGAGCTGGACATCAAGTAAGCTTGTCAAGCTAGTAATGACGAGCACACGTTTTGATGAACAATTCTAGCTCTGTCGGGCGTTTGGTCGAGTACGTGGATTTGCCGCAAGAGCCGCCCGCAGTCATTGAGACTGCCCGTCCTCCTGCGTACTGGCCATCCAGAGAGAGTTCAAACCTGATCGTTGTGGAAGATCTTGTTGTGAAGTACGCGCCCGAGCTCCCAGCTGTCCTTCGTGATGTCTCGCTCTCCCTGAAGGGCAGGGAGCGCGTCGGGCTGCTCGGACGTACTGGTAGTGGCAAGTCGACGCTTGCGATGAGTATCCTTCGCTTCGTGAGTCTGTTTCTTCTAACATTGCCGGCGTCACATTAGAACTTGCTGTACAGACGGATCCCACAAGCGGAAGAATTCTCATCGACGGGATAGACATCACAAAAATTAACCTCCATGACTTGCGCTCTCGCTTGGTATGTAGGACATTCAATCGTTTGCCATTATACAAACAGCAAGATCTTAGACGTTCATTCCGCAAGACGGAGCACTGTTCTCTGGGACGTTGAGAGATAATCTTGATCCGTTCAGTGTGTCAATCCTATGTCTTATTTTCTTGCATTCGACTGACTGCATTCCGAAGAGGAGCATGATGACTTCGAGTGCCTCGACGTCCTGTTCCGCGTCCACATGATCACCGAGAGCGTTTATCAGTCTCAGAAGTCATTTCGCCCAGCATCCCACGCGGGTACTCGCCCCTCCTCTCGCGTCGCGAACTCCCCTGCCGAAGCGAGCTCATCCACTGCACTTTCCGTCACGGACGTGGATTCCAAAGCACCCATATCTCTCGACACGAAGGTGTCTGCCGGCGGTGTGAACTTCTCGCAGGGCCAGCGCCAGCTCATCGCCATGGCTCGAGCGCTCCTACGCCACAGTTCCATCATCGTCCTGGACGAGGCTACTAGCAGCATCGATTTCGAGACAGACACGAATATCCAGGCAACCATCCGCAAGGAATTTGGTGGTTCCTTGCTGTTGACCGGTGCGTGGTATTTACCCCCCATGCCTTGTCATATATCAAGCTGTCGCCTTCCCACAGTTGCCCATCGCCTGAAGACAGTCATCGACTACGACCGCCTAATTGTTCTCGACAAGGGCTCTGTCATCGAGTTCGACACCCCATGGAATTTGATCCAGAAGGAGGACAGCATATTCAGGAATATGTGTCTGAAAAGTGGTATGTTCGCAGAACTGGAACAGGCTGCAAAGGACAAGGCTGCAAAGGATGGTCTTGTGTAGTGGGGAGTTGCGTCTATCGACAGTTTGCTTCATGTTTCCTCCCTCATGCTCGTACCCTTGCGCATTGCATCCTATCCTATCCTATCCTATCCCAATGTGTTTTGAAGTCGGCCGGGCCGCGCGATACAAATATGCATAGCTCCCTTGTCAATTGACCAGATAGGGCATTTGGACGACCAGTACCGACGCGACTATGCCATTGGACATTGGACTCCATCATGCTTATATGTTGGACCGTAAGTGTACAACAATACAAGTCATCTTTGCCATGGAAGCACACGTTTGATGGCGGTATATGTCCTCGAAAGTCGTGATAATGCATTTTGCTGACGGCCGTCTGTCAAATTTGTCTTGATGCGCTGGCTTGTGGTCGTTCGGGGAGAGAGGAGACAGGGCCTACGGTCTTGAGAACTTTTGGCACGTAAATGCGATGAATTGTTGATGTCGAGGACGGCGCCCAGCGCGGCCCTGGAGAAAATGATTTAGATGATGCAGCCGGAAACGAGGCACAGATGCCAGTTGAGCCGATAATCTTGTGCAGGACTTGGGCCTGGCAGTCATCGCGAAGAGTTCGGCGAGATGGTGTTGATGGATTCAGATGAATTCAATCAAAAGGCGGTCGTAGTAGTCTGCGTGGTGACCGTACCCGCAGAAAATAACGCACGATATGAAGTACGTGAAAGGTTTCATGGAAACTGATTGACGCCAAAGGGAACGCCGAGGATTGACGAAGTCGACAACCTGGAATCACGCACCAACGGGAACACCGCCCGTCTGCTGTTCGCCCTTGAAGTGCTTCTCGCAGCGCCTGTAAAAGCGGCAAGGTAACGGGAGCATTAAAATGTAACACACCCGTCTTCCACGCAAGAACTCTGCTGTGAGACATATGCTGTGAAGGTCTAAAATCTAAGTAACTCTGCCTCAGGATGATAGTTCATTAGATCTCCAGACTTCAATGCTAGGTGAAGCCTGTATAGTACTTGGTGCCAAGGGAACTCGCTAGAGATGCGGGCAGTGGGGACTGCGACGAGCGCGGTGTCGGTTGCGATTCGGAGGGTGCGGGCACGGGGAGAGAGATGGGATAGATTTAAATTGATGATAATGAAGAAGGATATTATACGGCAGAGTGACGCGTGGGAATGGATTGCGGGTATAAATGCCATCACCTCTGCAGCATCAGATCCTAAACTGCGGCGGTCTTCCTCACAACACACCCTCCTTGACAGAGCTCAACGATCCAGAGCCAGTCTTGATCAGCACGAGCAATCATGAGCATCCCTGTGCTTCCCCCGTCTCCCGGCGTTGGTGCTCGCCGCAAGGGCATCAAGAATCCCCCCAAGTTGCCGCTGTCGGCCTTCAGCCCGCCCAACTCTGGCGTTTCTGAGAGCTTCCCGCTTCCGCCGAGCCCCAGCACCGTCCATCCCGACCGCATCGTCGATGCGAGCGTCCGTGGCGCGATCTCCGAGTGGAAGAAGCAGACGGGCGCCGTGCTCGAGAAGAGGATAAGCGCCGTGGTGGTAAATGCTTCGGAGAGCGAGCTCGACGGGTGCGTACCGATATTCATGACCGTCACCAGGCCCCTCTGATGAGCGGAATTGCTGCGCAGATTGGACGCGCAAGTGTCAGCGGCGGGCGTCTCGATCTTGTCAGTAGCCATCCCCTTCAGCTTGGAGGTTGGCAAGGCGCCCACTGTTCCCGCATCGAAGTACCCCGTCAGTCTGTCTGCGGTATACAACGGTCCTTCGGATGCGGCGGTGGAGGGTCTTTCCGCGGCGCTCAAGGCGGGATACATCGTCGACATCGATGTGCACTCCGCCAGCGAAAGTGCATGGGACCAACTGGAAGATCTGCTGACCAAAGCGACCGTCGATGTCAGCGGTCCTGGTGCCGTCATTTTGTGTGCGTTCCAATCGTCACTTGTTTCGCGCCCGTTTCTGATTATGTTTCTTTTGCTCTAGCCAATATACTGCCCCCGCCACATGATCTAGAGCTGCCGATCGTGAAGTTGCTCACTCACTCGAGCTACCAATCGTATCAGTCGCACGTCGCGGCCCTGTCCCTCATCCCCCATCTCTACCTAAAATTCCTCCCCCCGACGTGGAACGCGCCGACCCCTCCCACGCCGCCCCCGGGCGCGGAAGTGATTGCTGCGACCAAGGAGAAGAAGGAGTGGAAGCGTCGAATCAAGATGTACCGTGCGTGTCGATCCCTCTTATCCATCCTATTGCCATCGATCTCTGACCTATCTTATCAGTCGGTCCGGCCGTCGAAGCCTTCGGCTTCCAGCGCATCCTCTTCGGCTCGGCGCCGTCGACGTCTTCGTACTCAACCTCGAGTGCGGGCGATTGGTACGAAATTGCGCGCGAGTCGTTTGCAGAGCTTGGGGTCGACCAAGGAGACGTCGATGCCGTGTTCGGTGGCAATGCACAGCAGGTGTATGGCTCTCCATCGTAGTCGATTTTCTTCCCTTCCGACTTCGGCAGTGCCGTGTAAAATGCCCTCTCCATTGCTGGCTGATGTATTTGACTAATGCGCCGCGTTTATTGTCGTTTTGATGTCTCGCGGTGAATGGTTGTTGTGTAGTTACAGGAGTACTAGTGCTTGTAGAAGAATGCATACTTCAACCAATACTGATTGCGCGTGTCCTGAGGCCCTAGTGATCCCCTAGTGGGTGAAACTCTTGCAGTCTATTAGACTTGTAACATGTCCGCACTTATTGACGACGATGCAGACGGGGCGTATCACGCGCTTTATTGGACATAAATCAGAGCAAAAGAGAGCCCTACCCGGGATGGCCGCCGCTCCTTGACAGCAGAAAAAGGGCTGGGCTTTCAAGTAGGCTCGTATGAGCTCGTGGAGCCCCTGGACGGGTCATCAGCCTGGCTCTACACTCGCTTGCTCGCAGGTTCTCCGTGCGCGCCGTCGTCCCGAAATGTCCGGCCCGGCCACACCCGGCTTCGAGTTCTGGGCGTGACAGAGCCTTGTGTGCGCCTGCTCGGACGCCGACCGCATCGTTGGCTTATAGAAAACCGCCAAGCACAAGCCCGCGCCCGACATCATCATTGCCTACACCGCGCCGTTAGGCAATCACGCATGTGTGCGGAGAAGATGGTGCTTACAAGATGGGCCATGCCCACTTGACTGGCGACGGCGATGCAGAGCGTGGGCGTACCGGTGAGCGCTGCGACGGCGCTCACGGCAAAGGCGAACCCCAAGCGTACGCGTTTCAGTGATGCCGCAGCGGAGTCCGCATGGCAATAGCTGCAACTCACCCGCACTCTCGCATGCTCCGAGTCGTGCTCAGGCGCTGAGGATGGCGGGCGATAGCTTAGAGAGCCCTGACCAGCACACATCAGCACAGCAGAAGACAATACAATGCCAAACACCACCATCAGCGAAATAGGGAGCAGACGTCAAGCCCTTACAAGGGTTTACAAGGCTCACAAAGGTCGCAAGGGGAAACGGACTTCGCACAGGCATGTGCGAAGACCATGGACTCACAATCCGTTGGCAAGGCTGGCCAGCAAGCTCTAGTTTGGCAACGGGGCACTGACTGACGGGTTCCGGGCAAGTGCCGCAAAGGAATGTATGAAGACCATGAGTTCATAATACCGTGAAAAGGACGACCAGCCAGTTCAACGACGCACTGCCTGGTGGGACCATTTATACGCTGCAATTGCAGGAAAACCCGGCAGCGCTCTTCCGTTTGCTGGTGGAATATCCACAGTATACGACAATGAATGCAATTATATTTCTCTTATGTAGCTACTACAAATGTGTCCTCCCGCAGCCCCCGTGAATGCTCGCACCTGGACAGTCCAAGCCTGCGCTCGAGATTTAGCCTGGCGCGCCCGCGACATGGAGCCATGCGCAGCGGGCGGCGCGCTCCGTGCAGCGCTCGCGACGAAGATGTTGCCGGGAGCAAGCGACGTGGCGGGGATCCACCGCGCGATGAAGGCGCGGCATGCGAAATTACGAGCGTAACAGGAAGCTGTAGTACTGACCAGGTCGCGCCGGGTAGGCGCCCTGTAAATCGACGAGGAGGCGCTGCTACGGTTGTCATTGATATCATCTCCGAGCGCACTATTTGTTTTCACGTACCTCATAGATGAGCGGCCTGAGCCGCGCGCAGTTGTTGAGGTGGGAAATGTGCTGCGAGCGACGGATAATCAAGATACGGACGACGTACGAGAACAACTTGCCTGGGACACCTAACTCCTCTGAGGAGAGAAGTTGGGACAGTGGTTACCAGACACTGTACATACCAGTATTGACGGGTACTTACCTGAGAGAATACGGTCTGTCGCGACGATGAGCAAACGATGAGAGCGTTGGACGTGCGGTGGAATAGGGTGGAATGGACTCAGAGGACACGTGGCTACAACGTGGCAGTGCTCACCAGCACTCCGCCGCGGCGCTGCTCGAACCCAACTTGAACTCGAACCTCTTGTCAGTGGATGCTATGACGCTTTGTACAGGACCTTATTCATTCACTGCAAAGACGATGGTGGAATCCAGAGAGGAAGACGAGAACTGGGGGACGCCGGTTTGCGTGCGGTGGTCGTCCTTATGTACGTCTTCGTCTCCATTCTTATTCTGTCACTAATTTATTTTCTTTCATTTAACTCGGGCTGCTCAAATCACCGGGCCTCTGAATGTACTCGCTGTAGCCCTTCAAAGTGTTCGTCCTAGGTGCTTTCGAGTTTCCGGCTCCATGATCCATGTCGGGGCGACGACAACCCCGCGCGCCCGAGCTCAAGCGCTCAAGCTCGAGCTTCGCATCCGCCTCGCCCTCATGCCCCAAATTCTATGACGGTCAATATTAATGCGTTCATGGATCATATGGGTTTATCTGCAGCGTCGGAGGGATACTCATCACAAGGTGAATGCGGCCCAGGAGTGCTTAGGTGGGTACGGCAATGCCACTGACATCGCCGCTGCGCTAGAGTGACGGGCTGTGTTGTACGCCAGGGTTCAGGGGCCTCGCAATCTGGGGCAAGTTGTAGACGTCGATAGGCTCGAGATGTAGTTGTCCAGGCTGGTACGGCCTTTAGGAATTGATACAAGGATGTGCCATTCCTTCGCAGTCACGCACACGGGTCGCCAACTAGTACTGACAAATCTGGCTGAGCATTTACATGGCTACACAAAGAATCGTAACAATGGTTTGACCAGCGCAGAACACGCTAAGAACGTCGGCGGTCCTGTAAAGCCTTGTATTGACCTTGGAAACCTATGCAAATCGGCGCCAGCACTGTCACGTGCGGTACGGGCCGCAAGGTAATAGCGGATGAACACTGTTTTGCTGATGACGTAGATGCTTCTGCAAAGAACCTGAAGAAGGTGGCAAAGACAACGACACCGACGATAGATTTCGCGTGGCATGCGAGGATGTCAGCGCAGCAGAACGCCGACACCGCGAACACATCCATTGTGCCGAACTTCTTCACTGCCAGGGTGGCTAGTATGCAGCTAGGTACTGAGCATGTCACGAACCCCATCCGCAGACGAGAACTCGGTGTGAATGGAAGCGCCGCGGAGGCTACACCATGACAAAGGGCGACGCTCCCTTGATGTCTTCAAGACCTGGCTGGACCCTCTTGACAGCCCGCATGCATCCCGATGCCCACGACAACGCAGACAGCGACCCCTCCGACCCGGAGGACGACGAGCTTGAGAACGACCGCGAGGCAGAATTGAGAACGACTTGAAGGACCTCTGGCTTCGTCACTACCGCGCTGTTGGCGCGCTGGGTCTCCGCAAGGAGGCTCAGAGCCTATGGACACACAGAGTGCTCGGAGGGCTCGGAGTCCGACGACTTTGGAGACGAGGGGATGAGCTCGGGAATCAAGGAAGGATGGACGAGTTCGGGGATCCGGTCAAGGAAGGATGGGTGAGCCTGAGGGCCGGGAGGGGTCGGGCCGGGCCAGCGAAGCCTGTGGCGGGACCTGGGGGCAGTGCGCGCGCCAGGCAGATGAACCTGAGCCTGTGAAGCTTGAAGCTTGAAGGTTTGAATCTGTCTACTATGACTACAGGCAGGGGCGCGGTGAATTGTTATTGTCGCGGCAGACGCGGACAGAAATAGATTCTGAAGCCGCATGCACCCGACTATCGAAAAGACAGCTCCATAACAACCCCATAAGCTGTAAGTACCACACCTTTTAGTGCTTGCTGTGTGTCCATGCCAGCGTTAAAGGCTGTTTGAATGTGCATATGCGTGATCTCGGTGAGCACTGGAAATATGGACATTGTACAGGGTTTGCTTGGACGAGGCACGTCCAAAATATCTACTTAATTAGAATAGACATTTTTTTATTTTATTTTTGTCAAGTCCCACTCTATTGGTCTCTGTCAGCTAGCCAGCGCTAACTATCTTGCTTAGTACGATATTATTCGACTTATTTAACATCATCCACAACAACTTCTATCTGTTCAGCTGAGTATTGAAACACTTCTCTCTCATGACTCGTGGGGCCTCGGGCAGCTTCGCATCCGAACTCGCCGTCGTAACGACGCAAGCGAGAAAAAAGAGAGTCATTTAACTTCGGGGCAGGTAAGTATATAAAGTGCGCCGCTCTCACCGAGCCGTCTCATCCCCCCTTCTTCCCCTGCTCTTTGCGTTGGACAAGATGGCATCGCCCGAGTCGTCGTCGATACCACGATCCGCCTTCCCCTCTCCCACGGCCACCATTGTCGGGCACGAGCCAGACCATTGGCCTCGCTCACCCATTGACGAGGAGGCGGAGGATGACGAGAAGCGTATCGAACAGTACGGAGCGGACGACCCTGCGGAGCCCCAGCCAAAGAACTTCAACGAAGATTTATTGCCCGTGTCGCCCGCGTTGAAGTCGTTGAAGTCGCCGACGGTCGTGCCGCCACCCTTCACACCGAAACCAGTCGACCCGAATCAAGTGACTTGGGAAGGACCAGATGACCCACTGAACCCGCAAAACTGGTCGACCCGCTACAAGGTGTGGATAACCGGAGTTCTCACCGTCATGACCGTCAACACGTAAGTCTTCTTCGCATATACACCGTCAAACAGGTTTTGCTCACCTGACAGCACGTGTGCGTCGTCCGCGCCGTCCTCTGCAATCGATTTCATCAAACATGACCTGCACACCTCAACCGAGGTCTCGTACCTCGTCACAGCTGTCTTTCTCATAGGATATGTGTTTGGCCCGATGTTCTGGGGACCCGGGTCCGAGCTAATCGGGCGGCGGCCCATCTTCATCGTCACCCTTACGCTCTATACGCTCTTCCACCTCGGGCAGGCGCGCGCGAATAACATGACGACACTGCTCGTGACGCGCTTTTTGTCCGGTTTCTTTGGCTGCGCGCCGCTCACGAACGGTGGCGGGTTCATGGCTGATATCTGGGACCCGATCAGCCGCGGCATCGCGACGACTGTTTTCGCAGCTGCCTGTTTTTTGGGGCCGGCCATTGGTCCTGTTGTTGGCGGATAGTAAGTGTCGCATTCCTAATGATGCACTTCACGCTGACCGTCTGTGCTCAGCATTACCGTGAGCAGTCTCGGGTGGCGATGGGTGTTCTGGGTAATGATGATTTTTGCCGGGGCGTGCACGGTGCTGGCATTTTTCTGCCTCCCGGAGACGTACGCGCCTGCAATCCTAGCCGCAAAAGTAAGCACGCATTTTTTTTGCCCGGGAAGGGAATTCGGGCTCACGATTGGACCGCGCAGGCGAAGAGGTTGCGCAAGCTGGACCCGGTGGGTAACAAGGATGTGTTCGCGGAGAGCGAGCGCGTGCAGTGGTCGCTGAAGGAGCTGCTCCACCGCACAATCCTGCGACCGTTCAAGATGCTCATCGTTGAGCCCATCCTACTCTTCATCACCATCTACATCTCAGTCGTGTACGGCGTCCTATACGCACGTAAGTCGCTTCATTTTTCCTTTAGTTCGCCAGCTCATCTTTCCTCCGCATATAGTTTTTGAGGCCTTTCCCGTCATTTTCATCGGCGTGAAGGGGCTAACCCTCTCGCAAGACGGCCTCACCTTCCTTGGTGTCGGCATCGGCGCGATTCTCGCGATGATCATCAACATTTTGCTCCTGCGCCCATACCCGCGCCTCATGAAGGAGTGGCGCGGCTTCCCGCCAGCAGAGATCCGCCTATACGGTGCGATGATCGCGGGTCCCGCGCTCGTCGTCGGTGCGCTTTGGCTCGGGTGGACAGGTAATTATGCGTCGGTGCATTGGTCCGCGCCTGCGGTCAGCGCGATCCTCATTGGCATGAGCGTTGTGCTTATCTTCATCTCCTTCCTGGTGAGTCGCGTTCCGCAGCGGGCTGAACCGGATGCTGATTGTGTGTGTAGACTTACCTCGTCGACACGTACCTCATGTACGCGGCCTCCGCATTTGCGGCCAACACGATGGTGCGGTCCGCCGTCGCCGCGGCGTTCCCGCTCTTCACAGTCCAGATGTTCAAGAACGTGAGTCCCGTTGCCTTATGCTCTTGGTACCTGGCCGCTGACCTGCTACCCAGCTCGGCATCAACTGGGCTGGCACTCTTATTGCCGGAATCTCGCTACTGCTCGCGCCCATGCCGTTCTTGTTCTATAAGTACGGTGCGCGCATTCGAGCCAAGAGCAAATTCGCGCCATGCATTGTCAGTCTTTCCTTTTTCACTGCAATCGATAAACGTCATGCTCACATCAGCGCATACAGGACTTGAAGATTGCGAAGGAGATTGCGCAAGAAAAAGAGGCGGCTGAATTCAAGACCGAAGTATAGTCGACTGCCACCGCCACGTCGCCGTCCTTATTCTCGGATCTGGCTGCACATAATCATCTCGGGCATTATGCAAACTTGTTCAAACTTGAAGCACATCTCGCAGAGGGCCGTAAACTTCCTCCGGGGTAGATTTGAGCACAGTGACCTGTACCTTAGTGATTCAATCCTAGCGACGGCATAATATAGACATTTTTGAAGGTGTATCGCCGAGTAAGATCAAGTGGACATCTGGAACGTTGCGGTTGGGCGTTGCCTGCGTACAGGCTTCGACTGTTGAGACGGTCACGCCGCTGAATGTGAAGCCTGAAGGGAGACACATACACTCCACTGGCAGTCTGACTCTGCGGAAAGTTGCACCGTGCGACTTGTGAGCTGTAGTATAATAAGGAATTGTTAGCAGAAAGAGCATTCGACTGTATGACGTGAGTTATCGCGGAAAATTCCAAGTTCTGTCCCGAGGTGTGAGGTCCAACGCGCGTAGATTGAAGGCCAGCTTTCCAAGCGAGTTCAAATCCAACTTGTCAGGTTCAGCTCGCACGTCCCAGCACAGCCACCACCGGCATGCCCGGCTGCCGACCGTTGCCGACCTGCCGACGCCGACGCTTCCCTCTCCGCCGCCGCTCACGATCCCCTCCTCGTGCTCCCGCTCCTCCCATTCACATCACAATCATGATCATTTAAAACATCTCCCAGCGTGCTAGCATCTTGCATCTTATGCTGCACCGCACCCGCGCACAAGATCTGCGACGCCGCCACGAGTCGCGTTATCTATCAGTTGCTTATAGATTGCACACACCCAGTAGATTACAGTAGTATCTACTACCCGTCCATAGAAAACAAGCTACAAAATTCGTGTGAACCTATGCGTAGCCATCACTGCCCTGTTCATAAGTGGAGACCATAATCTATCGAGCTCGTCTGCGCCTGGACGCACTTCTGTGACGAGCATGGGAGGAACGGGGGAGCACGACGACGACCCCGTCGTGAGCGGCGGCGGAGAGGGAAGCGCCGGCGGCGGCAAGTCGGCAACGGACGGCAGCCGGGTGTGCCGGTGGTGGCTGTGCTGGGACCTGCGAGCTGAACCTGACAGTTGGACTTGAAACTCGCTTGCAAGCTGGCCTTCAAACTTACGCGCGCTGTACCTCAGACCTCGGGACAGAGCGTGGCATTTTCCGTGAAAACGACAGTTATACGACTGGCCTGTCTGGCGACACCACACTGTGACTGAGTCCACGTCGTTGTTACCGGTCAGACGTCGTGACTACCGGTCGGGCCACAGTACTAGGCGGCAGTCTACGTGGTTGGTAGAGCGTGATCCTGACAAGTTCGTGGGAAGAGTGGGAAGTGCGCAATCTCGCTTACGTACGCAGCCTAAAGCGGCGGTGCATGGACTACCATTGTTCGACTTTCTCGTCCACAGGCCAAGTGGTCTGCGCACAAAACGATGCCGCTCTCCCTTCGTATCCTCTCCGCTTCCGCTCCCTGTACATCCTATCCAGACTCATACCCAATTTTTCGGCATGTCGGGGTACGACAGCGACTACAACATCAGGCCTGAAGCCGGGCGCAGGCGCGCGCCCATGTATGCCGACTCGGACGAGGAAGGGTGTGTTGCGTGCTGTGCATATGATGAGCACAGCTAACGACAATGTTACTTTGCTCGTGCAATGAAGGAGTACGACGCTGGCACCAATTGCACATGTCAAGGTGCGTAGTGCAGTGGCGCGCCAGTCGTCCATTGTCGTGACATTCGAGTGCGAATTAGCATCGCCCCCCTGCACCTCGCGACTCCGACGACGAATACGACGCGCCCTCGTCCTCGTCGCGCCCACCTGCACGTGCAGAGCCATCATCCTCATCCTCAACACCCCTCCTGCAAAAGCCACGCGGGTTCAGTTGGTCCACTAAAGACTACACATCCCTCGGCAAGCCCGCATCTCCCTTGCCGCCTCCTCCGCCCGCCAAAACAAAGTCGAGCAAGAGCACGAAGGCGAACTTCCGCGTCGAGAACTACGCGCATGATCCCACCCTGGGCGGCGGCGCCCCGCCCGCGCCGACCGCCGAGGGCCCGTACAGGTCCGCGTTCCGCGCCGACACGGGGTACGTGCAGACGCACAGCTCGCGCGCGCAGGCTGCGCCTGACGCGAAGAAGCGCAAGGCATCGTCGAAAGAGAGCAGCCGCGGCCATCCGATGCCCGTCAGCGCAGCGCCCGGCCCGTCCGCCCTTCCCCCGCCCCGTATGCCCGAGAAGAACCACCGCAAGCCCGCACCCCCACCGCCCTCCTCGTCATCTGCCCACAGATCCAGCCGCCGTCCGGAGCCACTGTCCGCGCGCGCGGAGCACGTGCCCTCGCCGACGCCGTCCGCGAGCGGGTACGGCGACGGGCTCTTCACGCCTCAGTCGTACACGCTCTCGCTTAGCCCGCCCGCGTCGTCGACGCGCGCACCGACGCCGGTGGACCCGTACCGGCACCAACACCCGCTGACGTACCACGAGCCGGCGCCGACGAAGAGCAACAGCAAAGGCAAGATGAAGGCGGTGCAGGAGGAGTACGAGCAGGAGGAGTATCGTTACGAGGACAATGGCTACCAGTCGCAGGCGCCGGTACCAGAGATGTCGTATGCGCCTCGCGAACACGATCGTGGGCGGAAGCTGGGCCATTATTCGCGCGACTCGTCTTGGGATGACCAGAAGCCGCCGCTACCACCACCGCCGGCGCCGACCCATTCGAGTAGCAGATATGAGCCCCCACGTCGCAGCCCACATCGCGTTCCCAAATCCGCTCCCTCGCCTACACCCGCTCCTGTGCCTCCTCCCCGCCTGCCACCCGCGCCTCAGAAGAAACCCCGGCAGCCTTCACCGAGTCTACCTGCGCCCGCGAACAATCCCGTGCGCGCGCCTGCTGCGCAGAAGCTGCGTACCCTGACGATCCTCATTGAGGACCGAAGGTCAGGCGTGGACGAGCTCGCTGAGGTCAAGGTGCATCTCAAGCCTGGCGAAGACCCAGAGGGCGGGACGTGCTTCTGGACGGATGCGAAGGATGTGTGCGAGCAGCTACAGGGAGGTCCTTCCAGAATCGATGGTGAGTCTAAAGGTTTTCAGTATGTATCTGGTTGTGAGAGGCTGATTTGTATTGGTCAAGGTCCGGCGAAGGTCTACACGATGCGGGGCAAGTATCGCCAGACAATACTGCGAGTCGCCTCAGATGGCACTGAGACCAGCCAGTCTGCTTTCCTCCAAGTCCGGAAAGACAAGACTCTGACGGTGTACGTAGAAAGCGTGCGTCCCTCTTCATCTTCTCAGTTGCGCCCTCACTGATTATTGGGCTCCAGATCCCTGAGATACCCGCATATACGCCGATGTCTCGTTCCTACACCCCGTCGTCCTCGGTGCAGCCGCTCACCCCCATGTCTGGCCCGCCCATGAGCCTTCAAGGGAGCCCCGCCCCGATGCATCGAGACATCGACATCGACGAGCGCAGTGCGAGCCCGCCTAAACGCAAGCGCGCTACGACCATGCTCATTCATGATGAGTGGTCACAACACAATGCAGCGGCAATGGACCATCGCCGCACCGCGAAGGCGGAGAGGCAGCATTCGCCTGCGAGTTCGGTCATCGAGATCTCGCCGCCGGATTACCATTCTGCGCTGGCGGAGTCGCCGCCAAAGAAGGCGAGGAAGGAGAGGGAGAAGGAGAAGGCGCTCTATGACCAACCGAGGCAGCCGCAGTCGCCATCGCGCGCACGGCGGCGGGAAACCCCACCCCCGTCGACAGCATCGCCCCCAAATGGATCCCGCTTGCCTTCCGAGCAGCCTGCAGGGCCCTCAGCTCGTGAACCTCCACCGCCCTCGCCTTTGCAGCCGCCAACCGACCTGCCCCCCGCAGAGCCCACCAAAAGCGACACCGATCGCATGATCGAGGACTACATCCGCACGCTCGTCGTGCAGCTCGACGGCTGGGCAGACTTCCTGCAGCACCGGGACGAAATCGTGATGTTGAGCAACCACGACACGGTGGGCCTGTACTGGTTCGCGTACAACGCGATGTACAAGCACTCGCAGGAGACCGTGCCGCCAGACGTGCCGCACGTTGGGGGGTTGCGGACGACGATGGTAAGCACATCCCCGCCGTGGTTTCACTCTAGTGGCAGTTTTGCTGACGCGCGGTTGGTAGGCACATGTGTGCGCGGTGCTTGGGGTCAGCGAGGAGTGGTTTGCGGTGTGCAAGGAAACGCTGCAGTATGTCACGGCGTACGGGCAGCCCGGCGCGGAGCGCGAGGACCCGCGCGCGGTCGCGGCTGTCAATGACACGACGCCGAAAAGCCTCGGCGAAGGGGAGGACACGGACCTCCTGATGTACCTGCATGCCATCCACGACGAGCACTTCGGCACGCCAGCTCCAGCCGAGGGTGAGGAGGCGCAGGGCGCTGGGGGAGAGGGCGAGGGGGGTGAAGGCGAAGTGGAAGTGATTGAGGGCCCGGTCGCAGTGGAGGTGGCGGCGTGAGCGTGATACCCGGAAGTCGCATGGATATACCCAGAGTGTTGTGCTTTCAGAATAGAATGTGTGCAGAACCGGTGTTCACTCATCCTACTTGGCAGCTCTACTGAATGTCAAAGTGTGACGGCTCGGCTTCTGGCCATAAGAACGGCCGGAATGACGGATCGTGTGTACCACGACTAAAGTTAGGCCAGTGGATGGGGTGCCAATGGTGGCAATGGCGTGCGCAAGGGGCTGAGGAAGATGGGCGCGATAAGGTGACTCAGGCGCTTATACGGAGCACGGTCAGCAAGGCCCTTCGGCCACATCCACCACCGCTCACCGACAAGTCCTTGCTTCGATGTGGGCCACGGAAGAGCCTGATGAGCGCTGTTGCTATACAATCTCTGACATAGCTGACTAAGTATAGCGTCGCGCTCAAGCCTCAAGCTGCAATAAGGCGAGCGACGTCTCGGGCCAAAGTACTGAACTGGCAGGCTTTGCCAGATTTTGCAGCCACGACGGGCTCGACGTATAAAAGCTCGTGCAGGTGATGCAGAGCCGCAGCCATTGAACTGGCAATCACTCTCCGGTCTCCTCACCCCAGCTTCCTCACTGCCCACACACAACTCACCGCCACCGTCACACCAACCACCCTTCCATCCCCCAATGTCCTCATCCACATCGAAGCTCTTCCAGCCCTTCAAACTCGGCAGCATCGCAGAGCTGCAGCACCGCGTCGTGATGGCGCCGCTCACGCGCAACCGCGGGGACAGCGAGCACGTGCACATCGCGCGCGGCGTCGAGCACTACGCGGCGCGCTCGCGCGTGCCCGGCACGCTCGTCGTCGGCGAGGCGACGCACATCGCGCACCGCGCGACGGGCTACACGCTCCACGCGCCGGGCATCTACACGGACGCGCAGATCGCCGGGTGGAAAAAGGTGCGCGTCCCCTCCGACTCGAGCTCTATTGCGGGTGCATGGCATGTGTGCTGACGGGAGCGGCAGATCACGGACGCGGTGCACGCGAACGGTTCGTACATCGTCCTGCAGCTGTGGGCGCTCGGGCGCGCCGCGACGCCGGAGGTCCTCGCGCACGAAGACGCGTCCTTCCCGTACGTGTCGTCCGGCGACGTGCCGGTGCCCGGCGCGTCGCGCGCGCCGCGCCCGCTCACGCACGCGGAGATCAAGGAGTACGCGCAGCTGTACGCGCAGGCCGCGGCCAACGGCGTGCAGCGCGCGGGGTTCGACGGCGTCGAGATCCACGGCGCGAACGGGTACCTCATCGACCAGTTCTTGAAGTCGTACACGAACAACCGCACGGACGAGTATGGCGGGTCGCCCGAGGGGAACGCGCGCTTTGCGCTCGAGGTCGTCGAGGCCGTCGTGCAGGCCGTCGGCGCGGACAAGGTCGGCCTGCGCCTCTCGCCGTGGCAGTCGCTCTACGGTGCGCGCCCTCCCCTCCCCGCGTCGCGTACATGCTGACTGACTGAATGCCGCACCCATGCAGAGCCGGTGATGCTCGACCCGAAGCCGACGTTCAGCTACCTCGTGCGGGAGCTCGCCGCGCGCGTCCCGGACCTCGCGTACCTGCACGTGATCGAGCCGCGCGTGCAGGGCTCGTACGACGTGCAGAACGCCGAGTCGAACGACTTTCTGCGCGCGCTGTGGGCTGGCCGGCCGTGGATCTCGGCGGGCGGGTACACGCGCGCGGCGGCGCTCGCGCAGGCGGACGCGCGCGACGAGCTCATCGCGTTCGGGCGGTACTTCACTTCCAACGTGAGTTGCAGCAGCTTACGTGCATGGAGAGTTTGCTGATGGTGTTTGCAGCCGGACCTGGTCGAGAGGCTGCGGGACGATCTGCCGCTGACGCCGTATGAGCGGTCGCATTTCTACACTGAGGACACGGCCGTCGGGTATAACGACTGGCCGCGGTATGGCGAGGACAAGCCCGTCCCCGCGCCCAACACGGGTGTGTACGTGAACCCTTGACGTGCGCAGTTACCGTTTCGAGGAACAGAACCTAACCTGCAATGGTTCCTCTTCTTCACTGACGGACAACCCGCAGGGCCGCATCCTATGTATCAAGTGTCAAAGAAATAGATGATCATCATGGTTTCGTCGTGACCGTCCACGCTGAGCTTCGGACTGATCGTTTGCGCACTTCTCTGTGTCTCGCCGTGGCACCCGCGCTCAGTTGCACATTCCTGGTGCGTGGACTCCTGATTGTGGCGTATTGAGCGCGAGCGGCCTCTTTCCGTGATGCCTGCGACGACGCATAGATAATATAGGTTACATGTGCAACTACATATATACACGCCCAGAAGACACTACTTGAACACATGCACGGACAAAGGACACAGAGAGGTATGGATGTGGATGTAGGGGCCGCCCGGAGTCGGGGTGATTGTGACTGTACAGGGGTATAGATCCTGGAAGCGCGACGGATGGGATAGCGATGGGGACACGAAGCGGGCCATGATGATGCGACAACGGTGCCTATGTACAGTGTTGCCGTGACGAGGAACGCGAGGAATAGAAGGCGAAGATGCGGGCGGGCGTCGTGCGTGTGTGCGTAGAATGCTAGGCTGACGATGTCTTGCCGGCGCGAAGAAAAGTCCTGTGTGCTCGTGACAGTAGATGTGTGAAGTGTGGCCGCGCACCCCAGTGCAGGCGAATCATCCCCAACAGCCCGATCGAGCAGCGTGCTTGCTTCGCTGTCGCCGCATCTGCCAGCGCGCTGATGGACGCGCGTGGGACGGCAGCTACCGGTCGTACGCGGCGACGGGCCGCCGCGCGCGCGCGCGCGGGTCGTCGACGACGCCGGGGATCTCGCCGTTGCGCGCGAGATGGTGCCAGTAGAGCACGTCTCCCGCGCGCAGCGTGTGCGCGGCGGGCTTCTGCGCGTCGGCGTACGGCACGGGGAACGGCGAGAACGCGTCGCGCTCGGACGGCGCGCCCGGCGACATGAGCGCCGGCATGCTCGGGGAGGTCCCGGAGGAGGGCGTGGACGGGGAGGAATGCGGCGGCGTGGACGGCGGCGAGCGGGCGTGTAGGTGCGAGTGGTGGGCGGGCGGGGACGGCGGTGACAGCGTGCTGGGACCAGCGGCGTCAGCGTAGAAGGGGAGGATGCCGGATTCGTGGGGCGCGTAGTGGCGCTCGGCGGCGGCCACCTCCGAGGAGTGGAAGACGAAGCGGTGCCCGTTCGTCGCGCGGTTGGCAGCAGATACTGAGGACGTGCACCGCGCGCACTGTATTGGGGAGGTAAATTGCCCGGTCGACCGGAATATGCGCGGCGGGCACGTACCGGGATGACGATCATGTAACCGACACTGGCGCCGCAGCCATGGCAGCAGAGCGTCTGCGTGAGGCATTCACAGGTGCGCGGGGGCTCCTCCGGGAAGCGGGGCGCAGGGAGCCCGACGACGGCCGCGGACGCGTACGCGGAGCAGTTTATGGGCAGGGCGTCGGTCGAGTAGAGCGGGACGTGCGGGCGGAGGAGCAGGACGGCCTGCGGGCGGTAATCATATAGCAATGTGGTGAGCGGATCAGACGAGGGGGATATGGGCGGCATGGGGACTTGCCTTCATGCCTCGGTTGGTGAGGAATTTACGGCAGCTTTTGCACTCGAGCAGCCATACCTTGTGGGTTGCCTGCTGCGGCGGGGGCGGGGGCGGGGCGGGGACACGGGTGCGCTGACGGAGTGCCAGGGCGTGTGGACGGGGTAGGCCCAGCCCTGCATGCTGTGCGGGTGTGGGTAGTGTGCGGGTGCGGCGGCGGGGTAGAGGGAGATGTCGAGGGCGGCGGCGGGCGGGTAGAGGCGGTCGTGGCGGGGGTCGAGATGGTGGTAGTGATGGCGGGGATGTGGCGGGGCGGGGTCATAGGCGGGGTCGTGGGGTGCGGGGTGCGGGTGGAGGCGGGAGGAGAGGCTGCGGTGGTCGCGGTAGGGGTCTGTTGGGACGGGCGAGGGCATGGGTGCGGTGGGGGGGGTCAGGCTCTGGCCGGCGGGGCGCGCTGCAGCTAAGTGTTCGTCGGGCGCCGTGGCACGGGGTCGCGAGGGCCGATGCATCTGAGATCCGCCGCGCAGACAGATCCTGCTGCACCACACTCGACTGAGATGTCCACGCCCACCGGCGTCCATCACGCCCTCACTGTCCGCCCTGATCTTTTCATTTCGACCCCTCGCGCGCCCGGAACCGCAGCACGGCACTCTCCCCGGGAAAACACTCTGACGTCAAGCTCCCCAGCGCTGCCACCCGCCGTCGAGCACGTCCCATCCCCGACAGTCATGCCAGCCGTCCCGGCCGACATGCAGCGCCTCACACCCGTCCAGAATCTGACCCTAACCTTCCTCGTAGACAACTCCATCGAATGGTCCGTCCATTAGCGTTTGGCGCGACATTCACTCTTCACTCCTTTCTGATCCCCCGCCACAGGATGACGAAACTGCCCCGGGCTTTTCACATGAGATGAACGTACACCTCAGAGACCAGAAGCCCCCCATCGATCCTCTGACCGGCGTCCCCATTGCCGCCATCGAGAACTACTGCTGCGGTGAGCACCCACCCCCATTTCTCACTCACCTCAGCCTCACTTGCCTTGCACCCTAAGGTGCGCATGGCTTCGCGGTGCTCATTGTAAGCTCCGAGTCCTCTCGGCATCCGTTCCATGGAACCTCTGCACACCATCCACCAGGACACGCGCGCGTCCGCCGACGCGCCGGCGCACCGCACCCTCTTCGACACCGGCCCAGACTCCAAGTCGCTCGTGCGCAACATCGCGTCCATGCAGGTCCCCCCGGACTCCATCGAGCGCGTCGTCTTCTCGCACTGGCACGTCGACCACACCGGCGGGCTGCTCTCGCTCCTCGCGCTCCGTTCGGCAGAGGCCGCGCCGCTCCCCGTCGACGTCCACCCCGCGCGCCCGCTCGCGCGCGGCATCGCGCCGCCGAGCATGGGCGGCGCCGTCCTCGCGCGCATCCCCGCGGACCCGTCGTTCAGCGAGATCGCGGCCGCCCGCGGCGCGGTGGAGCGCCATGCGGCGGGGCACGCGGTCGCGGGCGGCACGGTGTGGGTGAGCGGGGAGGTCCCGCGCGTCACGCCGTTCGAGGGCGGGCTCATAGGGAGCGTGCGCTACACGGACGAGGGCGTGTGGGTCCCGGACGAGGTGCGTTGAGTGCGTTTGATCCGCTGCGAGAGCGGGATCTTGATCGCGCATGAGAAGGCCATTACGGACGAGCGCTATGCGGTCGTCGACGTGCTCGGGAAGGGCCTCGTGATATTCAGCTCGTAAGTGCTCTGATCGCGACGTTAGAGTATTTTGAGTGCGCAACGTACCGCAGGTGCTCCCACGCTGGCATCGTCAATGTCGTAAAGGACGCAGTCACCGCATTCTCTCGCCCCGTTTACATGGTACGTCGCATCACTCCCGTCACCGCCACTCCCGTCGCTGTCGGGGCGGCGGCAGCGGCTCAAACCCAGCCTACCGTGCGCATCTAGGTCATCGGCGGCCTGCACCTCGCTGGCGCAGAGCTCGCGGACCGCATCGAGCCGACCGTTGCGTTCCTCGCGCGTGCGGGACCGACGTACGTCCTGCCCATGCACTGCACGGGGTTCAACGCCAAGATCGCGCTGGAAAAGGAGTTTGGCGAGGGCTGTGTTCCGGCGGGCGTGGGCCATAAGGTCGTCGTGGAAGGGGATGCTTCCTTTGATGCGAGACTGGCCCAGCCGCGGTTGACCTAGCTCGTTGCGAGGTTGAGTTACACAGAGGGTCGGCGAAGATTCGCGTCCTTGATTGAACGTACCACAGGTGTAGAACTCTACGTGTTTTTTCCCTCTGACATCGCTCTGACATTGAGCAAATTTTTGTGACTGAATGCTTATTGTTTGCGCGGGCTCACGCAAGAGAATTTTTAGATGTGTCCATGCGATGAGACGTGTGTCGTGTAAACGGCGTCCAGCACAGTGGCCGCAAGCACGGAAGCAGCTTGACTCCGACTCGTCCGCGCCTCGGCGCGCCATGCGAAATTCGTGGGAACTTTCTCCTGGTGCATACGTTGAACGGTCGGCACTTGTGCCCTTCACGCGAACCTCTCAGACTCCTCCACACGAGCCCTCGGGCGACAGTACTACAACTGACTGCCAGACCTCGGCCACGCGTACCGCAGAGGTTACATGGCGTGGTCTGATGAAGAGGAGGACTTCGACTCCGAACAATGTGAGACCCCTGCCCTGCCCATGCGCTCCCCCGTTCTCACCCTGAGCAGCGGAAGACGATGAGTACAGCGACGACGTGTCTGAAGACGAAGACCCGTCCGAAGACGATGCAGATCCGTCCGGTACCGCGCTGCCCAACGCAGAGGTGCAGATCGAGGGTGATTTCAAGTGCGTTTCTGGCTCTTGCACACGCGGCGCGCGCTCATGCGGTCCCGGTGCCCCAGCCGGCTCGTGCAGGACATCCGGCTCGCAGATGATGCGTCCACGACAGGGGTGCTCGGCAAGGAGTGGGACCTGAACATCGACGACCAGGAGAACGCGTTCCGCGACGACCTGCGCCTCGCTTCGGGCATCGGGCGCAAGCGCGCCGCGAAGGTGCGTCGCGCCGTCCGCTTCCCCCCGCCAGCCCCCCACCTCACCGCGCGGAGCAGAAGGGCCACCGCGCGGGCATCGTGCTCTCCCCGCAGGTGCGCGCGCTGCTGGGCGACGGCAACCAGGCGTACGTCGACGGGGACATCCAAGCGAGCATCCGCCTCATGCAGGAGGTCATCCGCATCGAGCCGCGCGCGTCGTCCGCGTGGTCCGTGCTCGCGAACTGCTACCAGGACCTCGCGCAGCCGCAGAAGGCGCTGCAGCTGCGCATCATGGGCGCGCACCTGCACCACGACGCGGAGGAGTGGGACCGCCTCGCGCGCGAGTCGCGGTGCGTAGCATCTGTTGTGTATGCGTGCCGGGGGCTGCGCTGACGTCCGCGCAGGGAGCAGGGGTATAATCAGCAGGCGCTGTATTGCTACGGGAAGGTGTACAGTCTCGACAGGGCGAACTTCAGCGCGCTGTGGGACCGCGCGGCGCTGGCGAGGCAGATGGGCGACCACAAGACGGTGAGCCCTCCCCCGGCATCCTCCCGTCCTGCGCCTTACCGTCCGCAGGCTCGCAGCTCGCTCCTCGCCATCCTGAAAAGCGTCCCGTACGATCTGACCGTGCTCGAGGAGCTGCGGCCCATCCTCATCGAGCTCGGCGACCTCGCGCTCTGCGCGGCGCTCTTCGACGCCGCGTTCGCGCATTACGCGGGCGCGTACCCCGCGGGGCACGGCGTCGACGCGACGACCGGTGCGGAGGTGCCCGGCGGCGGGTTCGCGCTCATGGAGCTGCTCGTGCTCGCGGACCTGTGCAACTCGCTCGGCGAGCACGAGCGCGCGGTGCACGCGCTGCGCCGCGGGTGCCGCTGGCTGCAGGGCCGCGCGGAGCAGAAGTTCTGGGACGCGTGCGAGGACGACCGCGAGTACGACGTCGGCGACGCGCGCGTGCAGCCCGCGGGCCCGCGCGAGGTCCCGCCCGGCCGCTTCCCGCTCGACGTGAACGCGCGCCATCGCCTCGCGGTGGCGAGGATCAAGATGCGCGATGTCGAGGAGGGCAAGGTGCGTGCGCGCGGTGGTCCGGGAACGTGGCTGACGGGCCTCGGCGGCGGATCTGCAGATGCATGCAGGCATTGTGCTCGCGCAGGACGTCGCGGACTACGCACCGCTGTTTGTTGAGATTGCGGACGCGTATTACGAGCGCGATATGTACGCCGAGGCGCGCCCGATATACGAGCTGCTGGGTCAAGATGCCTCTGTAAGCTATTTGCACACCTTATCGGCCAAACTGATGGTGTTGTTGGGCAGACCAGTAGCGTGTACATTCTACTCCAGGTTGCTAAATGCTGTCATATGATGGGATCCCTACATGAAGCCGCCGAGGTTTATGAAAGCGGTGCGTACCGCGTTTATCCATCAGAGTGGATACTGACATGTTTGGCCTTAGTGATAGCCACTGATCCTTCTCTCAAAGACGCAAAAATGCGGCTGGCTGGCATATACGAGGTTTTGGGCGAGCTACGCAAGGCCATGGCATTGGTCGATTCGGGTAATATTCATCTCTTATTCATCTGTTACCTTCTGATGCGTCTTGCGTAGTGATCGATTTACGGAAGAGGCGGGGGCGGGGGGCAGAAGATGATGGGCCGCAATCCACTGAGCCGGCGAGCACCTCGCTCTTCGAAGAAGGGTCGACCGCGAAAAAGAAAGGGAAGGGGAAGGCGCGGGACCGGTTGTCGCTCGCGCAGCTCATGGAGCTCGAGAAGAAGAAAGAAGAAGAGGTCAAGCGCGGGTACAAGCGTGTGCAAGAGCTCTGGCCGCGGATGATGCTGCCTGCTGGTGCGGATGGGCAGGCGGCGGCGGAGCGCGAGTGGGTGCTGGAGGCCGAGCTGCTCGTGGAAACGTTCCGCGAGACGAGGATGCTGTTTCTCACTACCCGGGTACGTTCTCATGCGACCTGGCTGGAAGAACGACGGTGGCTGAATCACCGCGCCCATGTAGAACAATCCGTTTCGGGGTATGTTCCCTCGAAGACCTCGGCACAAGGAGACCGAGGAGACCGAGGAGACGGAAGATGCGATGGCGTCTCGACTTGCGTTGGACATGGGTGCGTGCGCACGCTGTGTGGGCGCCATATCTAACTTCGTTCGTGTTGCAGAACGTGACAGGGTGGCGAATCGCATGAAGAAAGATAGTGGCGCACAGGAGGCGGTCGACGTGTTCCGTGGCATCCATTTCGACGACTGGTTGAGGATATTCATGCAGGTACAGTTTGAGGTTGACTTGCGTCAGCCAATCTCTGACGTGCATTCCACCAGTACTCATTTCTGCTCACGAAGAACGGGCAGTATGATCTCGCTGAGGAAGTCCTCACGCACATCATGCACTCAAATGCGTTTGGGAAGCATCGGGAGAAAATCGACTGCATCCGCCTGTCGCTGATTGGTGCGCCCTTCCGATACAACGCCGTCGCTGTTACTGACAGCTCCGCAGCGTGTGCAATATACGCCAAGCGGCACATGGTCGTGGTCGAGCAGTGCCGCAAATTCATCAGTGTGTACCAGTTCAACAACGACCCATGCGCCTGCTCTCTGCGTCCCTGGCGAGCGGATTCCGCTCGACCGACGCATTCATCCACTCGACGCTGCAGAAGCACCTGCTCCGCGAGGTGAAGATCGCGGACATCGCGCTCAAGTCGAAGGACAAAGTCAAGTGGGCGCGCACGCGCTGGACGATGACTGCGGGGGCCGCTGCCAAGTCGACAGACGGCGACGACGCAGCGGACGAGGACCCCGTCGGAGGGGCGGAAGAGAAAGGGCCGATACCGCTTCCGACGAAGGACAATCCTGTGTTCGTGGCGATGTATGGGCAGATCTGCATGGCCGCGAAAAGCTACCAGAGCGCCCTCTGTCAGTGCGCTCGATGATACGTGGTGTTGCATATCTCGCTGAACGCCTGTGATTCGGAACAGTCTACCTCCTGCACGCGTACGACTACTGCCCGCATGACCCCATGGTGTGTCTTAGCCTCGCGATTGCTTCGATGGGCCGCGCGATGCAGCGCCAAGCGGACAATCGCCATAATCTCATTGCCCAGGTGCGTACTCGCCGCGTTTTTTGCTGTCTGGTCGTTGAGGGGTGCTGTCGGGATAGGCCATGGCGTTTTTGGCGCAATATCGTGAACTGCGGCAGGGAGATCCGCAGGGCCTCGATGAGGTAGAATTTAATTTCGGACGTGCCTTCCAGCAACTGGGTGCGTTTACAAGTTGTCAACTTGATTGGCCATACTGACTCTCGGCTCAGGCTTACACTCACTTGCCGTCAAGCACTACGAGCGCGTCCTCGAGCTGACCGAGGCGCGGCTAAAAACCAGTCCTGACGTGCGTACCTGAATACAATCTGAGTCTTTCAACTAACGCATCCGCTGTAATAGGACTTCGGACTGGCGCGGGAAGCAGCATATAACCTATCCCTAATATTTGTCACGACTGGTGCGACCTCGCTGGCTGAGGGACTATACCGTCGCTGGCTCTCATTGTAACGTTGATGGTCATCATTTGTAGCAAATCATTCATGTATCGCTAATAACCTGTAGCTCTATCCAACTCGAAAAGCGCCGTACCTTGCCCACTTCAAGTGAGGCGGTATATATTTGATCGAGCACTGCAATACGGAAGAGACTGACGAAATAGGAAGGTGTGAAATGTGCCTGAGCCAATTACGGGTTGTGAGAGACCTTGCCAGGGCAAGGTAATGTGCCTTCAACCCCAAAGGTCTCCTTCTCCTTTCCAACATGATATATAAATCTACTAACGTCCGTGAGCGCTGCCTTATCATGTCCCTATCTCACCCTGCGATCAAGCGGCCACCGCGACTTCCTCTGCGACCTTGTAATCAATGTAGCCAATTGGCGATTCCTCCGTGTAAAACACGGAGCGATCGTACGGTGCAAGCGGTATATTTCTCAAGAGACGGTTAGGAAGGTCGGGCTGCAGACGGTACTGTATCAGAACAGTTCGTCGTCGGGTTGCCTGACTTACGTTGGAGGTGTAGTACCGGCCGAAGGCAATGAGCTCCCCATGCTCTTCGGCGGCCTTCAGGGCACTCTCCCTGGTGAATCCGCCTGCGGATACCCACCGCCGGTCACCCCAGATCTTGCGGAAGTAGTCGTTCGTTTCTCCTGATGACTCGTCGCGGTCAAATGAACCGCGGATCCTGGGCTCAATGACATGCAGGTAGCCGAAATTCGGGAACCTGTCGCGGATCTGCGTTATCAAATGCGAAAATGTGGGGACCGGGTCCTTCATGTCCATGTCTAGCGGATCATGCTCGTAAGTCTCACATAGCGTGCAAGACGAAGATATGGCTGACCGTAATTGGTGATCCAGGGTGAGAGGCGGATGCCAACGCGCTCCTGCCCGACGGCAGCAGTGACCGCGTCGAGCACCTCGATAGCAAAACGCGTGCGCTTCTCCGGAGTGCCGCCATACTCATCCGTGCGGTTGTTCGAGACGTCCTTCAGGAACTGGTCAACGAGGTACCCGTTCGCGCCGTGCACCTCGACGCCGTCGAAGCCGGCCTTGTGCACCGCGTTCGACGCGGCAGTTGCGTACAGCTGCACATACTCCTTGATCTCCTCGTGCGTGAGCGGGCGCGGCTTCTGCTCGACACCGGTGAGCGCGACGTTGCCGGACGAAACGTACGGGAAGGAGGGGTCCTCCTTCGCGAGCTGCTCAGGCGACGCGGCGCGGCCTAGGGCCCATAGCTGCATGTAAATGAACGAGCCCTTCGCGTGCACGGCATCGACGATCTGGGAATCCGGGGGTGAGCGCCGTGCAGTAGGCGCGAGTCGGACTGCGACCCTCACCTTCTTCCAAGCAGCAATCTGCTCATCGGACCAGATGCCGGGGCGTGGAAGGTGTATCCGGAGGCCTTGTGCGCAATGAAGGTGGCCTCGGTGATAAGCAGCGATCCGGGGCTGCTCGCGCGCTGCGAGTAGTGCTCGAGGCCGAGCGCGCCGTGGACGTGCCTGTTGTTGCCACGGTTCCGTGTGAGTGGGGCGAGGACGACGCGGTGCTTTAGCGTGACATGGCCGAATTTTATGGGTTGGAAAAGCTTCGAGGTGGTCGTAGACATGTCAAGGCTGGGGTTTTCTGAGTTGCTTTGCACTCCTCCAGCCAAAGCTCTTATATGTCGCTAGTTGTAGACGTCGTGCTCACTTGCTTAGAGATGGCCTTACGAATATTCTGAACAAATGCCACGCTGCTTCCGTCGGGGATGTAGATTGCATGCCCGATAAACGGAGCGCTCAACGCGCCCAGGAGAAACACATTTACACAGCGACCTGAGCGGAGGAAAGTTGCGGCGGACGCGGTCGGGGTCGGGTAGCAGGACCGTGGGCAGATGCGTGAGAACAACATACCCTTTCGATGCTATCGGCTGTTCCCGCCGAACACGAACAACGTGACGTCACGCTCGATAGGGATTGATAAGGCCGCCACCGTCGCTCGCCACTCTCTCCCTACCACCACCATCCCCGCCCCTTCATTCCCCTACTCCCCTACTCCCACCTTCATCTCAGTAAGTATCTTCATCCAGGGCATCCTCACTGAGGACTAATTACTGTCTGGTAGTCATGCAAATCTTTGTGAAGACGTTGACCGGCAAGACCATCACCTTGAGGTCGAGTCGTCCGACACCATCGACAACGTAAAGGCCAAGATTCAGGATAAGGAGGGCATCCCCCCGGATCAGCAGCGCCTCATCTTCGCCGGAAAGCAGCTCGAGGACGGCCGCACTCTTTCGGATTACAATATCCAGAAGGAGTCAACGCTTCACTTGGGTATGTGGCTCCACCGTTCGACATGACATCCGCTCATCGCCGTCTTAGTTCTCCGTCTGCGTGGTGGCATGCAGATATTCGTTAAGACCCTCACGGGCAAGACCATCACCCTCGAGGTTGAGTCGTCGGACACCATCGACAACGTGAAGGCAAAGATTCAGGACAAGGAGGGCATCCCCCCGGATCAGCAGCGTCTCATCTTCGCCGGCAAGCAGCTCGAGGACGGCCGCACCCTCTCGGATTACAACATCCAGAAGGAGTCAACCCTTCATCTCGGTGAGTTATCATCGGGTGGTCCTTCGTATACACACGCTTATCAAACTCTTAGTGCTGCGCCTCCGCGGTGGTATGCAGATCTTCGTCAAGACGTTGACGGGAAAGACGATCACGCTGGAAGTCGAGTCTTCGGACACGATCGACAATGTGAAGGCAAAGATCCAGGACAAGGAGGGTATCCCTCCGGATCAGCAGCGTCTCATCTTCGCTGGGAAGCAACTCGAGGACGGTCGTACTCTGTCTGATTACAACATCCAGAAGGAGAGTACTCTTCACTTGGGTATGATACATCGCTTGTATTGCTCGCGTCGATGCTGACCCTCCGCTAGTCCTTCGTCTGCGTGGAGGCATGCAAATCTTCGTCAAGACGTTGACCGGCAAGACGATCACGCTGGAGGTCGAGTCATCGGACACGATTGACAATGTGAAGGCGAAGATCCAGGACAAGGAGGGCATTCCCCCAGACCAGCAGCGTCTCATCTTCGCTGGCAAGCAGCTCGAGGACGGGCGCACTCTTTCTGATTACAACATTCAGAAGGAGAGCACGCTCCACCTTGGTGAGTCTTAATAGGTGTCAGGTTGCTATGGCAGTGGTTGATTGTCTCTTCGTCCCGCAGTGCTTCGTCTCCGTGGTGGTCTTTGAGTCTCTCTCTGTCTTTTGATGTTCTGGTCGGATGGGTCTTGGCATTCATTTGTATAATCTGTAGTACACGAATATGATGACGAGTGTTAACGCTAAACGTTCTTATGTTGTGCCGGCATGAAAGCTCTGTATCTGAGTGGGCAGCTACTTCCTACTACCTGCCAAGTCAAAAGGTGTAAAATGCAGAACCCACCGGAATGACATGATAGGCGCCGAAATTGAACACGCGCACTCTTCATTTAGATCGTCCAGCGTACTGCGGTCGTGTGGTGATGCCCCGGACCACAACCACAAGTCCGTGCACGAACTAGTGAACCCTCCAAACTGGCGTCCCCTTTACCCACAAGCCCATAACATCCACTATGCTCGGTCGCGGAGCGCGGCAGAACGGGCATGCCGGCGAGGCGAGCACCCCGCTGCTCAGCAGCTCACACGAAGACGTCTCGTCCACGCTAAGCCAGGACGTCCTATTCACGCTCGACGACGAGGATGATGGCGAGAGCTCGGCGCTTGCGCCGCTGCCTTCCAGCGGCAAGGAGCACACCGTGCGCTTTCAGGAGGACGTGCAGGTCATTGCCCCGCCGCTACGGTCAACGTATGACAGCCGAGAGGCAGGTGCGTGCCTTCCTATGCCTTGCTCGTCGGACGCTGACCTATGGGTAGAGTATGAACTTGATCCGGATGACCTGGACGACGACTCAATAGCGCAGATGGACCCTGAGCAAGGTCGGCGGCTGCGCAGCGGTCGGCGGGACGAGCAGGCTATGCCGCTGCTGGTGGGATTGCTGGATGCCTCGGCGGTACGAAGGAGCTCGGACATAGCCATGGGTCAGAATGGGGAGGGCCCCCACGTGGAGGTGGATTTGGACGAGCTCGCTGCGAAGCAGAATGCAGGGGGAGGGATGCTGAATTCTGTAGCCAATATGGCAAATTCTATCCTGGGTGCTGGTGCGCATGCTTTATTTGTTGAACCGTCGTGCGGAAGCTTACGCTCAGTAACTTGTCAGGTATCATTGGTACGCTGCATACCTAAACTTTGCTCGACATATTCCTCACCGACTCTAGGCCTTCCGTATGCCGTCAACCGGGCAGGCTTCTTCACAGGGCTGTTCCTACTGATTGTCCTATGCGGAGTGACAGATTGGACAATACGTCTGATCGTCATGAATGCGAAGCTCAGCGGTACAAACTCGTACATCGGCATGATGAACCACTGTTTTGGTCCGAGCGGTCGTGCTGCTGTCTCTTTGTTTCAATTTGCTTTTGCTTTTGGAGGTGAGTCCCCATCCTATCTCGACGCCTCATAGTTAGTGATCAGTGCGCAGGGATGTGTGCGTTCGGAATCATAATTGGTATGTCGCATGTACATCCTGCTATACCCGACCTGACGCACGACCGCAGGCGACACGATCCCGCATGTCATTCGCTTTATATTCCCCAACCTCTCCACGATACCCGTGCTCTCCCTCCTCACCAACCGCCAATTTGTCATCGCGCTCTGCACGATCAGCGTCTCCTACCCGCTCTCGCTCTACCGCGACATCCATAAGCTCTCCATCGCGTCGGGCCTCGCCCTCTGTGGCATGCTCATCATTGTCGGGTCCGTCATCTTTGAAGGCCCGCTCGTCTCACCGCTGCTGAAGGGCGACCCCGCGAAGCGCTTCTCCATCATCGAGCCTGGCGTATTCCAGGCTATCGGCGTGATCAGCTTTGCGTTTGTGTGCCATCACAATTCGCTGCTGATTTATGGGAGCCTGCGCACGCCGACGATGGACAGGTTCGCGAAGGTGACGCATATATCGACGGCGATCTCGCTGGTGGCGTGCACGACGATGGCGGTGTCGGGGTACCTCGTCTTCACGGATCGGACGCAGGGCAACATCCTGAACAATTTCTCTGAGGTACTGTCTTTCGTTATGCCCTGAGATGAGTTTCTCGCTGACGAAGATCAGACTGACACCTTGATCAACGTAGCGAGGTTCTGCTTCGGGCTCAACATGTTCACGACCTTACCCCTGGAGCTCTTTGTCTGCCGAGAGGTATGCGACTCTGAGTTGTCGCTATGAAGGGTGCTCATGCCTTCCTACAGGTAGTTGAGCAGTATTTCTTCTCTCACGAGCCCTTCAGCATGCAACGCCACGTCTTCTTCACCACCGCGATCCTATTTGCCTCCATGCTGCGTACGTACTACTTTTGCCATCCCCAGGTATAGCACCCTGACCGCCGAGCTTCTACAGTGGCGCTCATCACCTGCGACCTCGGTGTGATGCTCGAGATCACCGGCGGCGTGTCCGCAACTGCCCTTGCCTTCATCTTCCCCGCCGCGTGTTACATCAAGCTCACTGGGAAGGACAAGTCGTGGCGCTCGCGCGCGCTGCTCCCCGCGTACGTCTGTGCGGCGTTCGGCGCGGTTGTGATGGTGCTGTCGATGTTTCTCGCGCTCGGGAAGGTGTGGTCGCATGAAGGCGATGCCAAAATCTGCATGTAGCTCATTGGCTTATATCTCGATCTTGCATTTATCGGTCGTGGCTTCATTGCGCGGACATTGTAGAAGGATACCGCATACAGCTATGTTTACTACTCATCTATTTATTGGCATTGGCATTCGTTAGAGGCCTTCGTGTGAGACATGGGAGACTCACCAATTACCTTGCTCGCCGTGGAGAATCTACGCACATGAGAACATGCAGAGCAAAGCCGAAAAGACAGGTGTAGATGCTTGAGCTGCATTGATTACTGTCAGCCAAAACCCGAAGGTCAAGCTAGTTGCTCCTCACTGTAGATGTACAGCTCTAGGAGTGCACAGAATTGGGGATTGGGTTGCATTGGAGATCACTGACTCCACTGCATGCGAAGATGCACTGCGATTGTTACTCACACAACTCAGGAGACGGTCATCAGCTCGATCTGAAGCAACTGCCGGTATCCGTCTTGATCGCAGACACGGTTCTAGGGGGCAGTGGATACGTTCGTAGGTCTATTGTATGTCCTTGACGTGATAGCGATTGCACAGGACGCATTAGTATCCGCCGTCTTCGTTGCATGGGTGGCCGCAGTAATCACGACAGCCAAAAGGTGCGGGAAGCTATGAGCAGCACGATGGGAGACTGAAGGGAAACGGCAATATATGGCCTTGGAGAGGTGGTGCATGGTGTGGCGGGACGACGCTCCTGGGCATCTGGAGGACAGGCAGCGACAGTTGAAGCTGACATCCTCAGCTAGCCAGAAAGAGGGGAGCGCACAGGATCAGAAAGTCCTGGATATGATACGTCGTCCATCCGTCCATCAACGTCTGTATATTTCCCACAACGCTTTGTGAGATGGAACTATCAGTCACTTCGCGGCGCACCTGCCACCCCCACTGCAGATCCTGATTTGCCGCACATGGCCATCTACAGTATCTCCCAAGATGTGCTAACGCACAGCCAGGGACGCGTACACGAGGAAAAATTGAGCCGATACAGTCCGTCGACAACGGCGACAGCGTGATGGAATGACAGGGTTGATGTGTAGATGGCGTGCTTAAGGTGAGGCACAGGAGGATTTTGAGGACGCTGTTGTTTATGATGGAGGGGCAGAGGAAGGGCGAGGGCGAGAGTGTAAAAATACAACACGGTGGGGGGTTAGGTCTATGTCTAACAGGAGATAAATAAGTAATAGAGCCAGTGAACTCTGCAAGAAGTACGAGAGGAGAGCCATACGTGAGGCGTGGGCTACACGATTTGTTCCTTGTCCGTCCGGATGTCTGCCGAGAACACAGAGTGGAGCGAGGTGTGCCTTGCATGGAGCTCCCGCCCACCATTTCCTGGTAGTGTGGCGAATTGCACTCGCACGGGATCCTGGTTGTTGGAAGATGGTCCGGATACAAGGCTGGCATTGGCCGCGAGTGCTGGGAGCGGGGGATTGTCGTCTCGCAAATCCATGATCGTGTTTGAGTATGCCGCCTGAAGCTTGCAAAGTACAATAATGGCGGTGGGGTACATGCCCTGGGGAGCGGTAGTTAGCAAACGCAACTGAGACGTAGTGCTGCGACTTGCCCCGATGTGCGGGAGGGCCGCCGCAACGATCTCAGAACCGATGCTTGAGACAGACACGGTCGAGGCAGGCCTGACACAGACCGATATAACCGCAACCTACGACGTCGAATTGGTCATTTATTCAAGATGAAAGAATTCCAGACATACCCAAATAGCACAATATAACGCGCCCGACTCGACGAGGAGCAGGAGAACAGTCAGCACACGATCCCGTCCGATCCTGATTTTTACCACAGAGGAGGACCGGTAGTGTCGCCTATGGCTTTCAGTCGAATATTATGAGTGAGGGAAGGGATCTGACATACCAAGCGCGGTACCCGGTGAGTCCGGTCGTCACGACGTTGATTGGCAATGTCATGAAGAGGCCAACTTCGTACGCATGATCAATGTTCGACTGCACTCGGAAAATCGTGTATATGATTTGCCAGAGTGATGCGCCTAGCATTATCAGGAGGAGTAGACAAGAGACCACCAAAATGCGCCTGTTACGCTCCCAGATGATATATGCACGCCACATCACTATCCCGTCCCCAAGGACGAACTGCGAACAGACGTTAGCGTTAATGCCATATTGGCTGCTGGTCACGCACATTGAGAGTGGCAATGGATGTCAAGAGTTCATTAGTCGCCGCCGTCCGCGCTGACTCGTCACGGTAACTGGCTGGAATGAATGGCCAGGCCCTCCCAATGGCGTGTGCAGTCGCTATCAGGTACATGACAGTTATAACGATTGTTAGACACTTGTTCGTGGTGCTTCCCCTGAGTCTTCGGCTTCAACAAAAGAAGCGGTGAATTGACGCAACACCGGGGGGGTAGAGAGACGAACACGAGAATATGCAGAGCAAAACCAAAGAGACAGGTGTAGATGCCTGGGCCGCACTGTCAGCCAAAATCCGACGGCTGACCTAAATCGACTGCTCCTCACCGTAGATGTACAGCTCCAGGAGTGAATAAAACTGGCGACTGGGTTGCATTGGGGATCGCAGATTCCTCATGCGAGCGACGCGATTGTTACTTATACACCTCATGATCAGGGGAGGGCCATCAACTTGGTCTGGCGTAAATGACGGTATCCATCTTGATCGCAGACCAGTTTCTATCCTAGCACAAGTTAACATCCTCAGCTAGTCATGCAGAAAGAGAAAAGCGCACAATATCAGAAAGCCATGGCTGTCCAATCTACGTCCTGTGCTTTGCAAGATGCCAACACTTCGCGGAGCACCTGCTTCCATTATCATATAACCCGATTTGACGCAACATCGCCATCATTCTACACGGCGCGTCTGTTGCGAGCTTGAGGTCAGCCACGCTGCTATTTTCTTCGCACGCAAATATGTGGAAGATGAGGGATGGACGAGTGGGCAACCGGATACCGGAGTCTTCATCGGGAAAATCTGGGTGGGACTTTGCAGCGTGCTGGTGAAGGGCGCAAACGCGCAAACGATTGCGAGGACGCAGGACAAAGTGCGCCAGCCTGGAAGACTGCTTATACGCCGGGCCGGACCGCCGGCCTGCGGACCGGCTGAGGCGTTTCTTCGCCCCGGGCCAGGCTTGGAAGCCCCACCGCCGGGGAGCTGTCAGGAAGGTAACGACGCATATAATTTCAGATAGGCCAGTCGACGCTGCAGAACGGAACGGCAGTACTACTACTTAGGGGAGATGTCGCTGTGCTCCCTGTCCGCCCGGATCCACCACCACTGCCGAGTGCACAGAGCCGCGCATGCTCGAGCTCTCCTCCGCGAGGCACTCCACATTGTCATTGGGTCGTAGCGAGGCGCTCTGCACTGGTCGGCGGTGCATCGGAGATGGTGCCTTGGGCGCTAGTCCCGGCAGCCGCTCATCGTCGCGCAAGTCCATGATGGTAGCTGAGTACGACGCTTGGAGCTTGCAAAGGGCGATAATGACGGTGGGGTACATCCCCTGTATGAGCTGTATTAAGTTTGAATTGCAGCGAGGACAAGTGTCCGACTCGCCGTGACATGCGGACTCAGTGCTGTGAAAATCATGACAGTCTTGCTCGAGAGCAGGGTACAGGAGAGGTTTGTGCCGAAGGACCCCTGTACCTCAGCGCACACGTATTTGGCACTGAATACAGTGCCTACGGCGAAGCCAATTACTATCGCCACAACCTGCGTCAAAGCGTTAATCATGGAAGGAGCAATGCAGTGTCCGGGCATACCCAAAAGGCGCAGTACAACGCCCCCGATTCAACAAGAAGCAGGAGGATCGCCAGTGAACGATCCCGGTAAACCCTGATTTGGACCTCGGAGGAAGAGCGATAGTGCTGCCTCATCACGCCATACACGGTCAGCTTCATCACAGAGACCACGATGGAATCGATGACATACAGAGCACGGTACCCGATGAGTCCGGTCACCGCAACATTGTTCAAGAATGATGCGAATAGACTGATCATGTATGCAATTGGGACGAGACCAGATAATGCATCGAAATCAGCAGTGGTCATGCAAATAATTCGGTATAGTGACGTGATCAGCGTGACCAGGAGCAGCACAAGAGGGACGAGAAGGACGCGCCGGCTGCGTGCCCAGATGATATAAGCCCGCCAGATCACTATGGCATCGCTAAAAACAAACTGCACACCAATTTGAGCGATCGAGACACGTTTAAAGCTCCCTGTCACGTACATTGAGCGATGTCTCGACTTCTATAAATCGGGCGACTTTGTTTGATGGCACGAACGCGCTGCTCTCCTTGATACTTTCACCGACGACGTGGGCACCTGCTATGATGTACATGGCAGACATTGCAGCGGCCAAGCACTTGTTAGTGGCGCTGTTCTTGAACTTCTTGCTGACCATCAAAGAGACGTGAAGACGCGGGAAGAGTAGAGATGCATCAGACTCACATGAGGACAAGGGCCGAGAAGACGAAGAGACAGGTGTATATCCCTTCAGCGGTCAACGTGAGACGAAATCGCACGACCTACAGTATGCAAGTTGATTGCTCACCGTAGACGTACAATTCCACGAATGTTGCTGTAGGCAGATGAGGCTCTACTGACGACGTCGCCGAGTCAGCCATGAGGGAGAGCGAAAATGAGGACGTTGACAACCTCGCCAATCCTGCATCGGAGCAAGGTTCTTATGGCCCAGGCCTGTGATACTAGTCTCTCCGTGGCTGACCCACAGAAGACAGTCGTTCTGCTCTGTAACTGTGGCGCGCTGTGGCGCGTTTCGAGTTCAGAGAAGGACAGTCTCTAATATGAGCATGATGAGGGACAGCAAAGCATGCACGCACTGGCAAGGCACACATATAATAGAATATGCTACCACTTTACGCCCAGCCCCACCACCTCGCTCTCCACCACTCGGTACTCTGTCCTGAAACACTGCCTTCTCCTCTCCTCCGCTTCCTCATCCATCTGCTCATACCACCGCACCGACTTCGTCCCGTTGCGCCGACACAGGTCCGCCAGCACGCGCCCGGCAAGTGCATCCAGCGGATCCTCCGCGCCGCCCCCGCCCATCTTCGGCGACGCAGGCGGGGTCGGCAGCCCGAACGCAGGCTCGCGGCCGTCCCAGTACGCCTTCTCCACCTCGCGCGTCCACGCCTTGTCGCCCCAGCGCGCGCTCGCGTCGCCCAGGCCCGCCACGGCCACCCCGCTCGCGGGCCAGTCGCGCGCAAAGCCCTCGGGGTCGCGCGCGTCGAGCCACGCCTGTGCGGGCTTGAGCTGCCCGCCGCCGTTGACGCATCCGCCGGGGCACGCCATGACCTCGACGTAGTCGTACGCCGCATCCGCCTTGCCCGCGCGCACGGGCCGCCGCGCGCCGCCGGCGAGCCGTCCTGCCGCCCCGCGCCCGACCTGCACGCCCGCGGCGCGCCCGACCTTGCGCACGATGTTCTGCAAATTGCGGAAGCCGTAGCACTTAGCACCGCGGAAGACGGGCGTGCCGTCGGGTGTGGAGAGTGTGTACTCCTCGAGGTCAACCTGCGCGGCGCGCGGGAGGTGTGTGATGAGCGTGAGGGGGACGGGGGAGGATTCGGAGATGTGTGAGAGGAGGGAATGCAGGTATGAGCCGGACGAGGTGCCCGGATGTGTGAGGAGCGTTGGGAAGGGGTTGGGAGGGAGTGAGGAGGATGGTGATGGTGGAGGAGGGGCAGCGAGGTCCCAGCCCTTCTCGCGCATGAGCCGGTCGAGTTCCCCGGTCGTGATCACGCAGTCGACATCTCGGGTTGCATACATGTCATTATAAAAGTCGGAGCGCGAGGCTTCGAGCTTTTTGTCGTAGCAAGGCATCACAGTGACATGGTATATCTGATCCGGCCTGGAGCGGGTCGTAAGTACGCGCCAGACATTCTGACACTCGGGAAACGCACCGCTTCTGCCACTTGTCTGACAACCACTCCTTCACTAGAGTTCCCATGACCTGCTGTGGGCTCTTCGTCCGGGCAATGAACGGGAGCATCTCGCCGTGGGTCTTCTCTGCATAGCAGATCCATCCAGGACATGCGCTCGCGAGCATTGGCAGCGCGCCTTCACCTCTGCATTTGCGCTCCTCAAACTCAGAGATATGCTCGCGGAGAGCCACTTCGCGGGCAAACGTCGTGTCGAAGACGTGCTCGAAGCCGAGTGTCCTCGCAAATTCATGTACGCGCGAGAGGACCTCTGCGAGAGGGGGCGGGGGCGACAAAGATGCAGCAAGAGAGGCGAGAGATTGGGGTGAAATGGACAGGACAGGAATCCTGTGGGAGGAGGAAGATGGTGGTGGGTTGGACGAGAGGAAAGAGAGGACCTCCGTGTGAGATTGAAGAGTAATGAGTACGGACTCGGCAGAGGTGATGCAGCCGCTGCAGATCTTCAGCACAAAGTCACGTAGAAAGCGCACTTCAACGCACCTGCACGCCAGACAATCATTTAGACTGATCTCCGCGGTTTGTAGCTTCTGTCCGGACGCTCTGCCGTTGGATACCTCGTAATACGATCCACTCGCATCTATTTGGATCTCAGTCTATGAAAACCATTAGTGCGATTCTCAACCAGCTCTTATAACAACGCACAGCCGCCGCCCCTGGCTCGTTGACCTTGGTTGACGGATTGGCCTGCTCGACAGGCTTGATGCACGCTTGCGCGGGGGTGATGAAGTCGTTAAGGTCCGTCAACGTCTAATTGACCCATCAAGTCAGCGATGCCAGATGAATCCAGCGACAGCCCTTACCAGGGCCCCGAGAAAGCCATTGGTGGTGATGAGAGGAGAGGAGGATCGAGACATGGGATGTTCTGACAAAACGTCTGCAGTGGCGGGAACGGTGGGCCGAGTCCCGGCCGAACATGGCCGAGTCCCGTCTCGATGCACCGCGCTGAGTCTCTCCCATAGATTGAGCGCTCTGCGCATACGACGAGTTCGAATGTCCATTACACTAGGGCAAACGTTTCGTTCATGCATGTAAGGATTCTTAGAGTAGGAGCTTGAGCGACCGCGGCCGGTTTCTCACGGCGGCCTTGAGCTGCGTGCCTCGTCTTGGCTTTGACTTGGCCAGAATACTTTTCCAATCTCACGACAAAGTCCACGGCTTGCTTCAGACCCCCAGGGCAGGACCCATCCCATCTAAGCTTCCACGCCTCCGCAACGCAGTCAACGATGTCCTGGTTTACGCACTCCTTGATCCTCCTGCTCGCCGCGCACTCCTGCAACGCCCAGGCCACCACCGCCCCCGCCGCCGTCGCCTCGCAATACTCGCTCGCGACGAGCACCTCATATCCCTTCCCCACTGCGACGCTTGCCAATCCTGACACGCAGAACTTCCTCGTCTCGAACTGGGGTCTCAGCAAAGGCAAGATCCAGAACGGCGCGAGCAATCTCGCCTTCGTCGCGGACCCCTTCCCGTCCGGCGCCGTCCCAGGCGACACCAATCCGAGCACCGGTCCCGTCCTCCAGGTGACGTACCCCGCGGGAAGCTTCTCGGACAACAACGCGGGCGGTGCGCAGCTCTATGCCCTGTGGAATGCGTCCGGCGCGCCGTTCCAGTCCATGCTCGTCTCCTACGAGGTCGCCTTCGATGCGAACTACGAGTGGAATAAGGGCGGGAAGCTGCCCGGCCTGCGCGGCGGTCCGAACCCGAATACCTGCTCCGGAGGCAACCAGGCGAACGGGACGAACTGCTTCAGCTCGCGGGTAATGTGGCGGCCGAATGGTGCCGGTGAAGGTGCGTTGCGGTTTCCTCATTGCATTGCTCCATGCCTGATGGAGATGCAGTGTACGCCTACGTTCCGCGGCCGAACAATATCTGCAAGGACTCGGACGTCCAATGTAATGATCAGTTCGGGGTCAGCTTTAGTCGTGGGTCGTTCTCGTTCCTCAGTGGGCAGTGCGTCCTATATGTTTTGGGCCCTCAACATCCTTCTGACATAGAACTTGTAGATGGAACAAGATCACCATGCTCGTGCGCTTGAACAGCCCCACAAACATCGCTAATGGCCAAATTACACTTTAGTACGCTCCTCATTCAACACAATACTGCAGGCGCTAAATCCTGCCTCCCTAGCTACAACGATGTGCAAGCATTAACCCATACCGACGTTGACTTCCGGAGCGTCGACGCGGTCACGGCCGGAGGGCTGTACTTCTCGTAAGCAACTGTCCCTCCCACTATCTGACAGCCTCTGACCGTCTCGTTACTGACATAGAACGTTCTTCGGCGGTACGCGCCACGATCAAACATCTCCCGTTGATGGACGCTGACAGATATGTCAATCTGCAGGCAACGACGCGTCCTGGGCACCGACCAAGGATACGCACACGTACTTCCGAAACTTCCAGCTGTATGCGGGCACAGCGCCGTCAGATCTCCAAGGCAAGACAGTCAAGAACTCCGCGTCCGCGGCCACCCAGTCCGCTTTGTGGGTGTACATCTTCGGCGTAGGGCTTAGTGTTTCGTTGCTCCTATAGTGTTGATCCCAAGGGGTATCGTGGTCGACACTTGCATGGACATCTATCTTTATAGGACCTTGGACTAGTACTGTGGCTGTAATAGAGACCTTTGTAGGAGGAGCGCAGATGCGAGGACTCCGTTTACTTTAGCAGGATTATCGTCTATTCTGTAGGCATAGCGAGTGGAACGATACAAACATCTATCTAAGTATACCCCATGCAACTTTTGATTCCGAATATGTTCTTCAGAGTCCAGAGCCTGAGGGGTTGGTATGTTCTGTAACATGTAACGACTCGGAGGACACGGCTCGCCACCAACTTCAAACCTCCTCTGCTCCCGCCACCACCGTCATTGACGTCCACTCTCGATACTTCCTGGATACTCAACACACTTTTGCCATGTTCATCGTCGGGTGTTTCGATACCGGCATGCAAATGCCGACTCGCGGAGCAGCACTACATACGGTCGCGCCTGGGCCTGCCAGTGGCAGAGGTCTACTGTATCTCTTCCAGAACTTTCGGCCATTTAGTGCCTCTGAGTCAAAGGTGGAAGGATTAGTCCCCGTAGCTGACTTTGACAGATGATAGTCGACCCGTCTTATTCAACTTGTCCGAGGGTCTGTTGCCTGTCGGTTGACCCGTTTTCTACTAGCCTCCGCTGGCAGCTCGACCGACTGCTCGACCTTCCGTATAGCGGTTTCCCGCCCGCTCAAGTCATCCTGCTCAACTTGTCCCAATCTCTGGATGTACTCTGTATCATCAGCGTACTGGCACCTGCCACTCCTTCAAAAGTTCCCAAATGCCTCGCGCAGTATTTCATCCTCCTGCCACACGCAGCAACAAATATGCCCATCACACCGCATGTGCTCATGCTCATGGCATACCCGAGAGCCTCGTCTACTATCAGCTTGGGCGAGCACGCGGAAGCGGATGGGCAATGGTGCGGGCGCGCTGGGTGAGCGCGTGGTTGGTGCCGCAGCCAAGATGAGGCGCTACCACCACACATTCGCCTCATCCCCTCATTGCGAACAAGGACACACCTTTACAACAACTCTGCCGCCCTTGTTACCTCCGGGACTTACTTAATCCCCACGAGTCATATATCGTGCGAGAGTTCCACTTCTGCGCCTCGGAGCACTCTCGTTGCAACTCTTCAAGTGGGGATTGGCTGTTTGTTCGTCGCGTCTTCCCCTCATCTTCTTGGAAACACCCTCTCGCCTTTTCCGATTTCGACAGTGCGTCGGACCTGGTGTTGTGTGACCTACGATCCTGGAGCTTGTGTAATACTTGGAAAGAGTCTAGTCCGGCATCAGTGCCAAGGTCAGCCACGGACACTAGTTGATATCATCGTAAGTCTGCTTTCAGCTGCCCGTTGCTACCTACCAAAATCATATGTGGGCAGCGCCGTCTTCCCTGTGCATCCACACGGCGTCTTCCGATGGTACATCGTGCCAGTGTGTATCCTTCCGAAGGTCCATCTTGATGCGTGCAGGCTTCTCAAGGGCTGTCGTCTTATCGACGACAAGATGCGTCTCACGAACACCTCCCAGACAGGCCTATAAGAAGGAAATGCACTCCACGAAGGTCCGTACTCTTTGCTCAATGCTCTCTTTCGCGGCTACCTCACAAGCGGCGCAGATGTCGTCAGCTGACCCTAACGTGGTTACAACATTTGTGGAATTGTACGTCTACGGTGAGCAACAATTGACTTACATATGCCTTTTGATTTTGTCTCACGTTGACCGCTGAAGGCATATACACTTGCGTCTTCGTCTTCTCAGTCCTGGTCCTCATGTGAGTCTAATTAATCTCTGCTCTTCCCGCGTCTTACACGTTTCTTCGATGTTCAGCAAGAAGTTCAAGAACAGCGCTACTAACAAGTGCTTGGACGCTGCAATGTCTGCCATGTACATCATAGCAGGTGCCCACGTCGTCGGTCAAAGCATTATTGAGAGCAGCGGCGCGTCCATGTCACCAAGTGTCTCCCGATTCATGGAAATTGAGACGTCGCTCATCACTTTCAATGTACGTGACAGGGGGCTTTCATCCTGGCTCGAACGCTAAACTTCGGGCGCAGTTTGTTATCGGCGATGCTATAGTGATCTGGCGGGCCTATATCATCTGGGCACGCAGGTGGCGGGTTCTTCTCGTCCCTCTTGTGCTACTCATGATTACGCTGGGAGCGTCAATCTTTCAAATTATCCTGACCAGCGATGACCCAGGGTTGTTAGGCTATGCATACCGTGGCATGGGTCGGGAAGGCCATGCATACCTCATGGGTCTCTTCGCGACATTGTTGACGAATGTTGCGGTGACCGGACTCATCGGGTACCGTGCGTGGTGTGTAATTGATATCATCCTGGTCTCTGTGATGAGGCTGACCTTGTACGGCGTGATCGATGATCAGGCAGCACTATCGCTCTTCCTCTGAGGTCCGATTCAGGGTTTACCGGGATCGTTCACTGGCGATCCTCCTGCTGCTTGTCGAATCGGGGGCGTTGTACTGCGCCGTTTGGGTATGGCTTACTTCAGTGCTCCTTACGTACACGATTAACGCTTTGACGCAGGTTGTGGGGATAGTAATTGACATCACTTCAGGCACTACATATACCGCGGAGCTGTGCTTCGAGATCGATGACATAACACCAACACCCTGTTTCGGGTCACTCAAGGGTGCCAGCTTTTTCACAGCACTGCTTCCGCATCTCACGGCGAGTCGGATACTTTCCTCGACGCTGTAATCCGAACTCATTACAGTCCATACAGGGCATGTACCCCACCGTCATCATCGCCCTTTGCAAGCTCCAAGCGTCGTACTCAGCTACCGTCATGGACTTGCGCGACGATAAGCCCCCACCCCCGGGACTAGCGCCCGATGCACCATCTCCGAGCCACCGCCAACCAGTGCGACTGCAGAGCGCGTCGCTACGAACCGATGATGGTTCAGAGTTCCTCGCGGAGGAGAGCTCGAGCACGCTCGAGCGCGGCTCTGTGTACTCGCCGCTCGGTGGTGGATATCCGGGCGGACAAGGAGCAGATCGAGCCGCGACCCCCTCACGAACTTATGGCTCTCAGGCTCCCGTAGTACTTCCTCTATAGCTGGCCTATCGTAAATCGCATGCGTCGTCAACACATTATACAGCTCTCCGGCGGGCCACGGCGATGCGGGTCTCGTAAACCGTGCTGCTTATGAGCTCTAAGTTTGTGGCCACCAGTCACTCGGATCCAGCCTCCTGCCAGTGCTTGTGCGAGCCATAGTCATTTGTCGGGCCGCTAAATCCCGGAGACATGTCGCGGAGTGTCGCGGACACGTGGCACCAGCGCCTCATCGCCTCAGTATGCAGCGCAACCTCGCACGATCTGTTGAACTTCCACCGCCTTGTTCAGCCACCTCGCGACCGATGCTGTAGCTCTTTGTGTTGAAGGAAGCAGGTGCGCCGCAGAGCGATTTGATGCCATTTCGTGGCGTACGCTGTGGAAATTCTACTCGCTTGCCTCTCTGCCACGCTGGCTTCTGAACTTGAAGTCCGGTTGAAACATCTCATCGGACTCCTATAACACATAGGACATGCAGCGGCGTTGCTGACTTCCTTCCAAAGGCTGATCCACTTGCCATCCAACCTATCCCATTGCTGCTCCTCTTTAGAGTCGCTGCGTTTACTCGCCTCTGCGTCGCGACTTACTGCACGTCTTGGACTTTCGCTGTGGTACCAACGCGGCGAGTCCGCCAAGATAGTTCGCCGGGCGATACCTCAGTTTTTGCAAATTGGCGTGTGAGTCTCATCCGCGACATGTCAATTAACGAGTTGATGGTTGTCTCATTGGTTGAGTTGCCCATGTCGCTGCGGGCGCCCTTATAGCCTACTTGATGGTCGTTTAAGTTGCCCATGCCTCTGAACCCACCTTGAGCCTCTACGTCACGCGCCAGCGCCGAAGCAATCCCTAATGGCCAAAGACCTCTCGGATCCCTTTCTGCCTGCACTAATCGTGGAGCTGTACATCTACGGTGAGCAGAAATTACATTGGATTCGAACTTCTATCCTAAACCGCGGACTTCAGGCGTTTACACCTGTTTCTACGGTGTCACCCTGCATGTCCTCATGTGCGTATATCTTTTGACCTATTGCCACGTCAGTTCACCGCCTCTTCGACGCAGACGAAAGTTCAAGGAAAGCCCCACAAACAAGTACATAGCGATCGCAACGACTGTCATGTACTTGACGGCAAGTGCACATGTCGTTGTTGATTGCATGAGGGCAGTTTGGCCGTCGGGGATGTCTGTGGGACCCGGCTTTGTTGCCGACGAGACTGTGACATCCCTCGCTACTCTCAATGTACGTGTGTGACATCAATACGACGTCCAATGCTAATGTCTGCGTCTTGCAGTTCGTAATTGGTGATGGGATAGTAATCTGGCGTGCTTATATCATCTTGGAGCGCCGCAGGCGCAGAGTCATTGTCCCTCTTTTGCTCCTCCTGTTAATACTGGGATTATCAATTCTTCAGATTGCAAGGACAATCAACTTTGTCCCAACTATTACCCTCCTAGCGACATTGATCACCAACGTCGTGGTGACAGGACTCATCGGGCAACGTGCTTGGTATGTCACATAGCATTTATTGTGGCCAGATGGTGACTAGTCTTGTCCTCCATCATCAGGCGGCACTACCGCTCATCCAGGGAGGTCCGAATAAGAATTGGTCGGGACCGTGCGTTGGCGATCCTTCTGCTGCTGGTTGAGTCTGGGGCACTGTACAGTGCTATTTGGGTATGGCTCGAACTCTTCAGGATTGGATCACATGATTAATGCTAGTTTTGTAGATTGCAGGAATAATAATCATTTCCGTCGGAGACAACGAATATGGTACATTGGTTTTCTGCGAGGATATCACCCCCTCTTCATGTGCCCCGACATTCAAAAGCACGACCACTAGCATTTACGAAGCAATCCTCCCACATGTCACGGCAAGTCTGTCACTTGTCCTCGGTACGTTTCACGTTGGCTGACTACATTCATTCAGGGTATGTACCCGACCATCATCATAGTGCTTTGCAAGCTCCAGGCGTCGTACTCCAATACCATCATGGACATGCGGGATGATGTGCCTTCGCTCAGGCTCCCGCATCTCGCGCCCGAGGCACCATCTCCAAACATTCGCCAGCCCGTGTTAGTGCGATTCGTCACATCTCAAGGCGAAGAAGGGCAGGGGTTTCTTGAGAGAGACAGCTCGGACACATCGTTGAGCTCTGGATCTTCGGCGGTAAACATCCAGGCGGACAAGGAGCAAATCGCGTAGCGAACGCTTGACGTGTACGCCTTTCCTTTCGTGCTTCTTCTGAAGCGTTCCCCGACTCGATTGATCATTTGCCTGATAGTAGATACTGTATGCCATATACCGAATCCCGCGTCGTATGTGTTGCCTCTCAAATTTGTACCTTCATTTCACCGATCCGGCATTGAATACACATCGTCATGCATTCGCCTCCGCCTTCTCTTCCTTCATCGCCCGCAACGCACAGCATGTGCCCCTCGTCTCCGTCGAATCGCACCAGAGCGCCGCGGATGCTTGCGGCTGCTGTCTTCCGGCCAGGGCACTGCAAAAACGTGAGCAGCGCGTGCTCGACGACTTGGAGCAGCGCAGCACGAGCGTTTTCAAGCGCCTCAGCTTTATGGAGTTTTGATTTGGGCGCACGCCGCGGGTGCATCGACTTTGGTCCTCCTCATCTTGGTTGGACTCTGTCTCCACTCTGTCTTCGCCAAAAAATCGCGCTCAGCGTGCCGTCACTCGCAGGCTGTCAATACAGGATGACTGCATGAATGAGGACGCAAGCAGCGAGCTCGGCGAGACATGCAGAGGTGTGTTGCAAATTAGCAATACAGAGTGAGGATGGGTAGGTGGACTCAGCATTTATATGGACTATGGACGAGAACAAACATATGGTCCCACTAGTACCAGCGGATAAAAAACCCAATCATCTATTGTAATACAGAGAAATACATTCCACACCGCACAAGTTAGTACCGCTCCTAGTAAGTACGCACGGGCTTCTGCACGTCCCATACTTCGTGATGCAGACACGCCTACACGTTTGGCAGGGGTGCCGCGCGTGCTGGCACTTGCTGTGAGCGATGCCGATGAAGCAGCGCGCTCCGGAAGATGCCAACGGCCCCGCGCCGCCATAGACGCGCCGCATTGCGACCTTTGATCTGTACTATCCCAACGGTGTACCTTTTCCTCAGTCCTCCAGAGACTCTTGCAGAGATCCTGGTGGAAGCGCAGGCCCGGGAGAAGGGCATGGAGGCGCCTTCAGGTCAGCACTAATGCGCCGATTTAGGGATGTATCAGGGACGTCTGGGATGGAGCAGAGGCTGTGGTTGAGTCAGGAGGATGCTGCGTTCGGAGGACACCGGGGCAAGCAAGATCTATGTCCCGGGCCGCCACGCGCATTGCCGCAAGCGATACGTGCCGGCCGACACGCGCGCGCTCCCAACTTCCCACCGCGCTTTCAGCCACCCATCATCTTCACTTCAGCAGCGTGGGTGACATCGCGACAGACGCGCCGTGTAGAAATATGGCTGTGTGCGTCAATCAGGATCTCTCAAGCCGCAAAGCAACATGCATGTTGGCATCTCCCACAAAGCGCTTGGCGGGAATCTATGGGACCTGGCGTATTACTACAACCACGGCTCTCTGATACTGCCAATGTGCGATGTTCTCCTTCTACCTGGCTAGCTGACAGTGACAACTTGTCCTAGTACGACAGCGACCGTCGCTAACTGCCCTCCAGCTGCCCAGGAGCGTCCATCACTTCGTACGTGCCATGCACCATCTATTCAAGGCCATTTTGTCGCTTCCCCTCGGTCTCCCATCACACAGCTCATAGCTCCCGCACATCTTGGGTATAGTGCTTGCTGTGACACCCTTGCAGTGACGAAGGATACGGACTCCGAAGGCTGCGGACCCCGGCGATGCGTGCTGTGTGCATACAATGGACCTACGGCGTATCTACCGCCCACCCTAAAGCCGTGTCTGCGATCAAGATCAGCTGTTTCAGACACCCATCTCCCGATGTGTATAAGTAACAACCGCGTGCCTCTTCGCTTGTGCAGTCAGCCGCCGCCAGCGATCTCCAATGCCACCCAGTCCCCAGATCTATGCACTCCTGGAGCTGTACATCTACGGTGAGGAGCGATTGGGTCGGCCTTCAGGTTTTGGCTGACAATGCGGCCCAGGCATCTACACCTGTCTATTTGGTTTCGCTCTGCATATTCTCATGTGCGTGACGGTCTTTCTACCCACTCGGTGTTGCGTCAATTCATCGCTTCCTTTGTTGAAGCCGAAAACTCAAGGGAAGCACCACGAACAAATGCCTCGCACTTGCAATAACTTTCATGTACCTGGTCGCGACTGCACATGCCGTTATGTGTGCCTGGCCAGTCATTCCAGCCAGTGACGAGACGCGGTCCTTGGCGATTGGGGAACTTTTGACGTCTATTGCCACTTTCAATGTGCGTCGGACCAGCGAATGCAACACTCACGCTAACGTCTGTGGATCTCGCAGTTTGTCCTTGGGGATGGGATAGTGATGTGGCGTGCATATATCATCTGGGAGCGTAACAGGCGCATCTTGGTCGTCTCTTTTCTACTCCTCCTGATAATGCTAGGCGCATCAGTCTGGCAAATCGTATACACCGTCATCCGAGTCCAGTTGACTATCGACCACGTGTACCAAGCTGGCATCTTCATGACGTTGCTTACCAACGTCGTAGCGACCGGACTCATTGGATACCGTGCTTGGTATGTCACGCGTTTTTCCCTCATCCATAATGTCTGATAATTGATGCCTAGGCGACACTACCGTTCTTCCTCTGTGGTGCAAATAAGGATTGGACGGGATCGTGCACTGGCCGTCCTCCTACTCCTCGTCGAGTCGGGGGCGTTATATTGTGCTATTTGGGTATGTCTGCAATTCTTCTATGCTGAATGAATAATCATTTCGATGTCGTAGGTTGCAGTAATAGCACTCTTCATTAGGCCTGCCTCACCCGTGTCCGCTGTAAGCACGGGTGCTCAGATATCTGCAGCGGTGCTCCCGCATATCACGGCAAGTCGCAACACTACGTCTCAGTTGTGTTTGCTAATTTCCGCTCCCCAGGGCATGTACCCCACAGTCATCGTCGTACTTTGCAAGCTTCAGGCGTCATACTCAAACACTATCATGGATATGCGAGACGACGGCCCCCCGTTCCCAGCACTCGCGGCCAATGCCAGAATTGCATCTGGGCTATCTTCCGACATCCGTGATTCCGTGCGAGTGCAGTTTTCCACACTACCTGGAGATAATGGGCAAGACTTCCTTGCAAGAGACAGCTTGGACACATCGCTCGGCTCCGTGTTCTCCGCGGACAAGGAACAAATCGTGTAGCCGACACCTCGCGCATGGCCCTCCCTCCCTCCTCTCGTACTTCTTCGGCAGCGTGTATTGGCTCAATTACTTATCTATCTGCTAATTGGACATAGACCGAATCCCGTATCATGTCGCATTTCCAATTCTCGCCTCGTCCATTCTCGCCTCCTCCATCACAAACAACAGCGCCTTCCCAAATGCTCCTGTGCCTCACCTCAAGCACGTCGTCTGCAAATCAACCCTGTCCTTCCATCACGCCGCTGATTACATCCTCGTCTCCTGTACCGGGTCAACTAGTGGCTATGCGTCAGTACGTCTTGGGAGGTATGATTACCGTGACACCCCATGCAGCGGAGTTGACGAAGACGGTGGATGCGTGCCCAGGAGGAAATGCTGTGCCTTCCGGAACATACCACAGGCAACCTACGTATGTGGAGCGTGTCTCAGGCTCCGCGCGCCTCGCTTAACTGGGTTTGGGACCAAGAGGGATGCCGTCAGTCGCGCCACACATCTGCAAACTTCAGCAAGCTGACGGCCTTCTCCTGAGGTATAAGTAGCAGTCGCGGGCCTCTTTGCGATGCATTGGCCTGAGGGATATTGTCGATCTCCAATGCAACACAGCCACCGTATCTATGGACTTTTGGAGCTTTACCTCTACGGTGAGCGGCAAAAGTTTGGCCTTCAAACTTTAGCTAATATTGCGGCCCAGGCATCTACACCTGTCTTTTTGGTTTTGCTCTGCATGTTCTCATGTGCGTCTTTCAACCTACTCGGTGTTGCGTCAATTCATCGTTTCCTTTGTTGCAGCCGAAGACTCAAGGAAAGCACGACGAACAAATGGCTAACAATCGCAATAACTGTCATGTACTTAGTAGCGACCGCACATGCCGTTGGGAGTGCCTGGCCATTCAATTCGGCTAGTGATGACTTGGCGCGGTCCATGGCGATTGACTCACTTTTGACATCCATAGCCACTCTCAATGTGCGTCGGGACCAGCCAATATGGCATCAATGCTAACGTCTGTTCGCAGTTCGTCCTTGGGGATGGGATAGTGGTATGGCGTGCGTATGTGATCTGGGATCGCAACAGGCACATCCTCAGCGTCCCTTTTCTACTCCTCCTCATAACGCTGGGCGCATCGGTCTGGCAAATCATGTACACGATCTTCCGAGTGCGAGTGCAGGCGAACGTCGATCATGCGTACCAAATTGGCCTCTTCATGACGTTGCTTACCAACGTCGTGGCGACCGGACTCATCGGGTACCGCGCTTGGTATGTCAGAATCTTTCCCTTCACCCATGATGTACGACTGAGTTCCCTAGGCAACACTACCGGTCCTCCTCTGTGGTACAAATCAGGATTGGACGGGATCGTGCGCTAACAGTCCTCCTGCTCCTTGTCGAGTCGGGGGCATTATATTGTGCTGTTTGGGTATGTCTTTGGAATTCTTCCACGCTGAATACTAAATGACCCATTCGACGTCGTAGATTGCGACGATAGCACTGTGTGTCAGGCCTGCCTCGAACGTGCCTGTCATGGGCATAGGTGCTCAGCTTTCTGCAGCGGCACTTCCGCAGATTGGGGCAAGTCACAATGCGTCTCGATTTGCGTTTTCTAATTAACTGCCGGTCCACAGGGTATGTACCCAACCGTCGTCATCGTACTTTGCAAGCTTCAGGCGTCCTATTCAAACACCATCATGGATATGCGAGACGACGGCCTCCCGCTCCCAGTACTCGCGCCCGATGCCAGTGTCGCATTATCTTCAAGCTCAAACAACCGCGATCTCGTGCGAGTGCAATTCGCCACACTGCCAGGGGATGTAGGACCGGGGTTCATCGCAAGAAACAGCTCGGACACGTCGCTCGGTTTTGTACTAATCTCGCCGGCGACAGACATCCGGGCGGACAAGCAGCGAATCGTGTAGAGATGGCGTCACGTATGCCTCATCCTTCGTACTTCTTCTGCTGTGTATCAACTCGATTACTTATCCGCCATAATAATGTAGACTATCCCGCGTCGTAAGCGTTGTTTCCATATTCTCATCTCCCCCTTCCACGTTCCCCTCCTCCATATTATCCAACAGCTTTTTCAGAATCTCCCTCACTTCACGCAGGCCGTCCAGCACTTTCACGCGGTCCTTCTCGACAAGGCGCGCCTCGTACGCCTGCGCTCCGTCGAAGCGCGCCAGCGCCTCGCGGATACGCGCAACGGCGTCCGGCGTCGATGCCGAGCACGGGCAGTGCTGCGAGAGGAGAAAAAGGCGCACGGCGCGGAACGTGATGTGCGCGGGCTTGCGCGGCGCGTCGAGCATCGGCCACGGGAACTGCGAGCGCGTTGGCGCGGGTGACAAGGGTGGCAAGCTTAAGGCTGTCTAGCTTTGACTGGAGTCGTTTGCCAAGCATTGGTTTATCTGTACTGATGGAATGAGTCTGCTGGAAAGGAATGTGTTGCGGGCACCAGGCACCGGGGGAAGGTAATTTTGGATCGAGGAGGAGGTATTGTGCCCCATGGCACCCTAGCGCTCTTGCACTTATACTCGCGAGCGTGCCGGTTTGCTCGGAGAAGGGCAGCCCACGTTGATAGCAATCATCGCAGCACTGTTGTACCGCTGAACCGCTCACTAGAATTGTACAACAACCTGCATACGCATTGGCCGGAGGCGAGTATTGTGCCACACTGTTTTATTTATATTCGCGAACGCGCCATTGTGTTCAGAACAACGGCACACATGTTAATCATCGCCATCGTAGCACTCTTGTACCGCTCGAACCGCTCACTAGAACAACCTGCGTACGCCTTGGCCGTATCCCAATTGCCGGGGTTGCGAAGTCCCCTGACAACGCCAAGATCTGAACGATCTAAGCGCGCATGATCTGATGCGCGCTGCCGTGTTGTCAGGATCACTTGCACGTGTTAGAGCCCGCTGCGCACGGGCCAAGCACTCCACACCCTCCTTGTGTACACGAAGACGACTTGTATTTCCGTTCCTCCTACAGCTACCCGACTTATAAAGATGTAACTACAGACTAGTATCGTGCGCGCCGATCGAAACACATTACACTCGAAGTATGTGATAAAAAATTGCGGGCGAGATTCAAATAAATAGCGGTGTGGGGGAGGGCGAGGGCGAGATGATGTGGGATAGCCACGACAGCATGGTGCATGCAGGGCGCGGTGATGGATGGGACATATATGCGTGATCGGCTGCGCGTGCGCGGATACGTGGTGGGATGGCGCGGTGGACGTATGGGGCGGTGGCGGAGGAGCTGTCTGGCGGCCTAGCGCCTGCCGACGCGCTGCTGGGCCTTGACGGTGCCGTTGCTGGCGTACCAGTAGTGGCAGTCGCCGCAGTACTCCTCCGTGTACGCGGTGACGGTCTCCAGGCGGTCCGGGCCGATGAACTGCAGCGCGCGACGTCATGGCATGGACGCGGATGGGGTAAGCGACGCGGGCCGGGGGTGATGGCGGGCGATGGAGCGTACGGCATGTGTGAGCGCGTGGGGGGACGGGGCGGAGCGCGCGACGGACCTTCTCGCAGTAGCACGGCTCGCAGCGCTGTGGGTGTGCGCTTGACCACGAGCACTGGCGGCTGTTGCAATCAATCTTGCGGACCTCTTTGGTCTGAGCGGAAAAGGCAGGGTGAAGGACCGCGGTGAGCGCGCGCGCTGAAATGGAGGACAGGAATGGAACTTACTATGACATAGTGCTGAGGACGGGAGGCGGGGAGGTGAGTTCCGGAGCGCTGGCAGGGCTGGGAGGGTGGACTTACGCCGCATCCGCACTTGGTGCCTTCGCTGGGTGGGCGTGAGCGGGGGCGGGACAGCGGGGACGAAGGGACGCACGTCTCGAGGTTGCACATGGTGGGCAAGGGGCTAGGAGGTGGTGGGTGGTGCAGGGCAGGAAGGAGCGGGGCGGTGGATGGGGCGATCAAAGGAGAGGCGTAGGGATTATAAGGGAAGTAAGCATAAGGATGGTGGAGGACGGGACAAAGGGTCTGGCGGGGCAACCGCCACGGACACGGAGGCGTCACCGGATCCGGGGAAAAAGGAACGATCGGATAGCGACGATACTGATCAGAGTTGCAGTGCCGACGGAACTTGTGAAGTTCTTGCCTTTGCAGATATTCGACGAAGGGAAGACGAGGAGCACCAGTTGGCATTGCAGCCGCCCCGTCCTTATGCCCCCGCGAGCCCGGCCCAGCGCTGGCCCCGCGCCACAGAAAAAAAGGTCGCCGGCCGCCAAGCCATCCATCCGGCGTCCGCGCCGGCCCCCCGCAGCGCGCCACGGACTCTCAACTTGGTCTGCCGGCGGCCGGCCGGCGGGGGAGTGCGTGGCCGGGGTGGCCGGGGCACGCCCGACGACGACGTCCATGTCCTCGACACCGCAGCCGTCGACCTCCGCACTCAGCCCGACGACCCGCTCGCGCACGCTGCTCTTCATCTCCTACCGCGACTCCAGCGCCCGCACCGCCCGCCCGCCCCGCAGCCACACCCAGTACGGCGACGCCTTCCACGCCAGCGACGAGCGCGAGGGCCTCATCCACGCCGACACGCCCCACATCTCCCTGGATGTAGCAGAGCTGCCCCCCAAGTGGTGCGTGCCCGGTGTCTGTCTTATCCGCAGGCCATCGCCGAGCTTCCCCCCGCACATGAACGAACAGGGTCGACCATGCCGAGCAGGTCGAGCACATCCTCGCCTCCGTCACCGCCAAAAGTACGCGCCCCTAGCTCCGCCCGCACCCTGCGCCCCGCGCCGCCGCCGCCCTGACGCGTTTGTTCCATTCCTCGCAGTCGCCGCGCTCGACAGGCTGCACGCGAAACACGTCCTGCCCGGCTTCGCGGACCGGAGCGCAGAGGAACGCGAGATCGAGTCCGCGACGACCGACATCACCAAAGTGCCTCCGCTATCCTGTCTCACCACGCCCCGCTGACCACCGCCCCGTGCCCCCCGCAGGACTTCCGCCACTGCCAGGCCCTCATCCAGCGCGTCGCCGCCGCCCCGCACGCCTTCCCCCCTGCCGCTGCCCCCGCGCGTGACCCCCATGCCCTCGCCGCGAAGAACGTCCAGCGCGGCCTCGCCGCCAAGGTGCAGGAGCTCTCCGCCACCTTCCGCAAGAAGCAGCGTGTCTACATGGAGAGTGAGCAATCTGATCCACGCGCGGGCCATCCTGCCATCGCCGCGCTCCCCCCGGCCCCCCCGCGTGTGCTGACGTCCGTGCCGTGCAGAGCTGCAGGGTCACGCGATCAAGAACCAGGACCTGCTCGTCGCGTCCGGCGTCACCTCCCTCAAGGGCCCCGAGGCGCTCTCCGCCCTCGACGAGGACGTCGAAGCTGCCGTAAGTCCCTCCCCACCCGAAGCCCGCTTCTCTTCACCGACACGTGCACGCAGTCGCGCAGCAGTCAGCTGGCATCGCAGCAGCTCCTCGAGCCCGACCTCCGCTCGCGCGACCGCGAGCTCACCGAGATCGCAAAGTCCATCGGCACGCTCGCCGAGCTGTTCAAGGACCTGTCCGCGCTCGTCATCGACCAGGGCACGCTGCTCGACAGCGTCGAGTACAACATCGAGCAGACCGCCGCGAACGCGCAGGAGGCCGTCCAGGAGCTCGACCTCGCGACGCGGTACGTTTCGCTCTTCTCCCGCTCGCTGTTGGGAGCCCTGACCACACCCAACGCGCCCACAGATACCAAAAGAACACCGGCCGGCGGAAATGCATATTCCTGCTAATCCTGATCATCTTCGGCCTCGTCGTCGTGCTCATATTCAAACCCCGGCGGCATGCCGCGCCTGCGACGCCCACGCCCACGCCCACGCCCACATCCACTGCGCCCGAGATCCACCTGCGCTGGCGCGCGCGCTGGACGCCGCCGTAGCGAGCACCCGTGCCCGTCCTGCTTCGTTTGGTATATCTTATGACTGCCTGGAGATGTCTATGTATCCCTCGCTACTTTACGTGTACTCTATCATGTCCTGCCCTGCAGCGCGTGCGTGCGTTCTGCGCAGAATGCGCACTGTTTCCGTGTTCTGTGTGGAATGCGTCGGAGCGGAATCGAGCACGGGTGACCGGGTTTGCTGGACGCGAAGGGCGCAGGCGTGTGCCGCCGGGAGGCCCCACGTTGGCGCGAAACGCGACGGGAGATGGGCGTTTGGTTGGGTCTTCGAGAAGGTGCGGGGTATACCTCGGCGCGGAGGGATCATGAGGCGACGCGTGCTGGGGCCCCGCAGACCGATGCCCGCCCCCAATTGGATAGTCAAGCGTAATAGCCAGCGAGCGGAAGAGCGGAGGTTCCTTGTCGGACGTCGTGTGGCCGCTCCGGTTGCGCAGCAACACTCACTCCACGCACACCCCACAGACCCCACCGCGTCTTCTCTAAGCACACAATTTTGATACTGCTGAAACTCTTCACTAGTCACTGCTACATCGATCTCCCGCCTGTGCATCGATAACGGCGCCCTACTGCTCGCCGTCCGGCTTGAGCGAGCTGCGCCCGGCTCGCAGGATCTCGTCCGTCGACAGCAGGTTGACAGCGATGACCGACCTGGGTAGCGAGCGAGGCACAAGGGCAATCGCGCGCGGGAGGGGGCGGAGGTCAGCCGGGCGGCCAAAACAACGTGGTGATAACACATCAGCGGACGGACGTACGCTGACTGCAGCATCTGGCGCTTGACGCGGTAGTTGTCCCAGATGCCCTCGACCGTCGGGTCGAACGGCTCGCCGGACTGCAGATCGATGCCCACCGTGTTGCCGTCCGCCTGCTCGTCCTGCAATCCCGGCGATCATGAGCACGCGATACGATAAGATCACGCGCGGGCACGGGGCGCAGCACACCACGCACCTGCAGCGCGACGAGCACGTCCTGCACGTCGAAGCCCCCGTTCGCCGCGAGCGTCTTCGGGATGACGAGCAGCGCGTCCGCGTACGCCTGCACGCCCATCTTCGCGCGGCCCTTCGCGGCCTTCTTCGTCGTGCCGACGAGGTGCGCCGCGCACGCGACCTCGAACGCGCCCGCGCCCGGCACGAGCGCGCCGTCCTCGATCGCGTTCTTTACCGCGCGCAGCCCGTCGCGCAGCGCGTCCTGGATCTGCTGGATCGTGTGCGCGTTCGGGCCCTTGATGAGCAGCGTCACGCTCCGCGGGTCCTTCACCTCGTCCACGAACGTGAACTTGTCCTCCCCGAGCGTGTGCTCGTACACGAGGCCCGCCCACCCGAGCGCCTCCGGCGTCAGCTCGTCCACGGAGTTTTGAGCGATTCCTCCACAGATCAGCTGCAGGCTGGGAGACGCGCACTGTGAGCGCGGACTGTATGCGTGGCTGACGACAGGACAGACCGTTCCATGTTTCGCCGTTTCGCGCGGCGAAGGCCCAATATTCCGTTCTTCGCGAGGATGTCGAGGCTGAGCGGATCGATGCCCTTCTGATTGATCACCACAAAGTTCTTCTTCTTCTCTTTCGAGTCGACCGCCTGATCGCACACGAGGTTCTTCAGCTCGACGATCTTGCGCACCCGCTCGTCTGTGTACTTCCGTTCTGCCTCTACGAGCTTTTCGCGCTGTTCAGCCGACGAGTAGAAGAACCCAGAGTTGACCTCGCTGAAATCGCCGTGAGTTCGACGAGATGGGAGCAAATGGGAGCACGTACGTCTTCTCGTATTCTAAGCTGACGTTGAGCGTGAGGATGTAAGCGTTCTCCACGCGCTTGGGCATGTCTGGATGCCGCGCGCCGTGGTCAAGCACCAGCCCCCGCACAAGCTGCGTTTCCGACGCGACGCGGTGCTGCATCTTCATGATCTCAACCATGTGCAGATCAATGGGCACCCGGTATTGATCTTTCGCATCTGCAAATATTTTTCTTAGTCAAGTCGTGGGTAGTGCGGCCATGTTGGACGGGCATACCTTTTGGTGGCGGAGGCGGCTTGATTGCGATCACGGCATCTACGACGGACTCTGCTAGCTGATTTGCAAGGGCGGTGGTAAGTTTTGTCGTGAGGGATGTTTTTGCGACGTTTATGAGTGTCGCGCGGTCCAGAGTTGACGGCTGCTTGAAGGTGTCCAAGAACTGCGCAAAATGCATAAGACAGCCGTAAACTTTTTAAGCAAGAAAGACGCACTGCAAGGGCATCCTTCTTCGCAATATCGAACCCTGTCCCAATCACCGTCGGGTGTACGCCCTCCGAGATGAAACGATCGGCCTGCTTCAGCAACTCGCCCACCAACAGCACCACGGACGTCGTGCCATCGCCAACCTGATCGTCCTGTGCCGTCGCTGTCCGTGCAATCATGGCGGCGGTGGGATTTTGGATTTGCATCTCCGAGAGCAGGACTTTGCCGTCCTTTGTCATTTTGAGCTGCCCCGAGCCATCCACGAGCATCTTCAGCGTTCCTCGCGGCCCTGCAGACACATCTAGCCTTTGGAGGGTTTCCTTAGACTGTATGCTCACCCAAATTGCCCTTGACTACGTTCGCAAGGCCCATCGCACCCGTAATGTTGACCTGCGAGCGTAATATGAAGTTGGGCAACGGGCTGCGATCCGGAGTAAGCATACCTGGAGAGCAGCTGCACGGCGCACGCTCTCTGCCTTCGGGTTGATCAGCTCGATGCTCGACGCCATGGTTGTTGGTCAAGGAGATCGTAAAAGAAGGCAAGTCGTTAGAGAGCCTCGTCGCGGAGCCGCAGACGCGGCCTTCAGCATATTTTGTCACGGGCGTTCGTGACGCGGTGTGACCGACGCGTCTTCAAGCATCAAGAGTGTGCAAAGTACGTGAACACTGTACACAAAAAGGGTGCAATCAATTGTGCTTTCTCCAAAATACCCAAGAATATAATGCTCTAGCCAAAATTCATAAATCTCGAAAGCAACCCTCCCTTTTTCTTCTGCGCGCCTGCCCTCCTATTCTCCGGTATGTGCGACTCCCCATCCGAGTCTGAACCCGACGAGTCCGACGAGCTTTCCATGTCCTGCACTTTGGAAAGTCCCGACTTCCTTCTCTCAGAAGGAGTGTCAACTTCAAAGATAGCTTGCGACGACAGCGTCTGTGAGGGCGAGAATATATCGTGCTGGCTCGCGATGTCCGTGAGTCGCCGGTATGGCAGCGCAGGAGGGCGACGCGCGGGTATCGAAGGCTTTTTCGGCGACGGCTCCTCCTCGTCGTCCCTGTCGTCGGCGGCGAGCTGCGATTCAATGGGGTACTGGCTGGAGCCTGGGAGGAAGAGAGGAAGCAGCTGGCTTTCCTCGCGAGGCTCAGCGTCAGACTGCTTCTCTGCTTTCCGCGCCAAGCTCACCGCAGGCGAGACTTCCACGTCTGACGAGGGCGGCAGATCTGTCGGAACTTTGACCGGCGCAGGCTTGGTGGCGTGGGACAGCGGCGGACTGCTGGACCCAAGTTCGTCGAAGGCGGAACCCTCCGATGGCTGGGTAGGTTCGGGTTCGGGCAGGACGGTCCATTTCATAACGGAGCCAGGGGAGCGAGGCGCGTGTTCTGAAGCAGGCGTAGCTGGAGCGACATCTGCAGGCACGGACGAAGTCTTCGAGGTCGACCCTCTACTCAACCTCGGCTTTGTGGTCCCCTTCTTACCCGTCCCAGCGCGGGCAGCACGACGCGCCTCAGCCTTCTCCTCTTTCTCAGCCTCCTTCGCAGCCGCTCGGCGCGCCTTTTCCTCTGCAGACAGTGGTGGTCGTCCGCGGCGCTTCGGTACCTGTGCTGGAGCTGGTTCAGGAACCTGAATCGACGGCGTGGGCGACGCAAGCCTAGTCGAGCGGCGTTTGCCCAGGGCGGTCTCAGTCTCGGCAGAGGCGTCCTCAGTCTCGGCAAAGACGTCGAGGTCTAGCTGAGTAACTTGAAGCGTCAGTCGGGGTGTAGATGTGGGGCTTCGAGGCGGCTGCGATGTGGAGCTCCTAGGCTTGCCGCTCTTGTCCTTCATGCGCTGGACGAGGCTGGGCTTTGACGGTGAAAGATCGATCGGGTCATCTTTGAGCTCCCGTGACTGACGCTTTGGCGGAGCTTCGACGTCTTCGAATGACTCGATCTCATCGTCCTCCTCAGTATCAGATCCGCCTGCATCGACTGTCCGCTCAACGTCGGCGTCTCCCTTCCGAGTGGCGGTGACCTTCCCGGCCCTTGAAGGAGGCTCAGGGGTGTCGCGCACGAGCACGCGGTCATTGGTGAGAGGAGGAGAATTCGAAGGCTCGGTATTGATTGCGGTAGCATCGGATGATGCAGAGGAAGGTCTTGGCTTCTGCACGCTGGTCTCGCTGCGCTCTTGCGTTGTGAATGACGCAGTCTCCGCAGTGACTACAGGAGACACGACGCCGGAGGAAGAAGGACCTCGAACCTCAACAGCTGGCAGCTTGACAGTAGAGCGTGGCTATAGAGGCATCGTCAAAAATACGCGCAACTCGACTCAATAAATAGTGCTCACTGGCTCGTCGACAGGCACCTCCCCGGAGCCATCCATAAACACCGGTAGAGATCCACCCTCGTCCTCATCTTCCGATTCACCTTCAATATGCCGTTCCTCTGATGACGACTTCTCCCTGACAGCCTTTTTCGCCCTCCTGCGCGACAGCGGGCGCTCGTCTTCCTCGTCATCCAAATCGAGTTTCTCATCCTGCTCATCATCGGTGTCCGACTCCGATTCCGTGCTGCTATGCGAGGGAATGTCGTCCAAGATGCTCCTGCGTGGACCGCGCCGCTCGGGCCCGCCCATGATGGCCGCGAGCTGTTCCCGATAGGAAACCTCATCAAGCACAAGCGGCTCCTTGGGATCATCAACATCGTCTTCGTCCTCGGAGGAAGACGAAGAAGAGGAACTGTCGTTGCTGCTACCTTCGTCTTGCGTCTCCATGCTCACCTCTGTGATCGTAAGACCCTCTGGAATTGTCGGTCTCGTGACGGACACCGGAGTTGCAGCCCTTTCGGCAATGGCGTCACGACTCTTGTCGACGGGCGAAGATGATCGCCTTGCTCCACTCGCGCTCGCAAGACCTGACTTCTTCGCCTCCGTCTTCTGCGAGCGGGCCTTGTCCGCCAGGGCGCGCAGCTCAGCGACGACTTGCGGCTCAGCAAGGTCGGGATCGTCCTCAAACTCTGCGATGCAGGTTTCGATCGACTCAACCCCCTCTAAAACGACCGGGCACTCGGCAAGAGGGTGACGAAGCGAGGAGAAGCATGCAGGACAAGGATCAACTGAGGGCGGAGGCTTGAGTACCGCTGTTGATGGAGGTTTGGGTGATGAGAATACAGGCTCAGTGGAATGAATGGTCACTTGATCTCGTTCCGAAGGGCTCGACGAAACGGACCTAAGGGCAACCACCTGCGTCTCGACCGAAGCTTCAGACTGCTCAGAGCTACGACTCTTCTCGCTCGCGGGCGTTGCGCTCCTCTCCGCTACAGACAAAGGAGTAGCAGCGTTTGATGACAACAAATTATCCCATACCAGTTTGGCTGGTGCACGCAACGACATTTGTAAGTATATTACAATAGCTCAGCAAGTCACGCGAAGCTCACCAGACTGTGAGGTACTCGCCGACGTACGCCCTGCACTCCAATGAGTATCAAAGAAAACCAAAATGATATGATAGAGGCGTACCCGTAGATTGTTCTTCAAGTGCTTTGAGCGAATCTGCCTTTCCCAGTACTTTGTGCCGAATCTTCGCTAAAGCAAATGAGTTCGTGAGCTGAGAGGTGTTTGTATCAGGACTTGCCCGACGCTGAATCCTTGGTGGTCTTCAATGCTGCCTTCTTGGCTGCAGGCGGCGACAGGGTGTCTGCAGGCTTGCTTACAAGAGCACCCGAGAGAGGTGTGGCAGGCTCGGCGACAGTTATGTCCTTCGTCTTCCTCGCCGCCTTTTTCTTTGGCACGACCTCGTCATCTACCGCCTTGACCTTCTTAGACTTCTTGCCGACACGCTCCTCAGTCGGCAGAGGCAGTGACGAGGTGTACTCCGGTTTGCTTGGGGTCTTCTTGCGTGCGGGTTTGGTAGGCGGGTCGACCACCAGAGGAAGAGTGGTGGCTTCTGTAGGCGAGACGCCGGAAGAGAGGGGAGGCGACAACTGCGGTTCGACGGCAGCAGTGATATCGCTCTTCTTCGACTTCTTCGCGGCTGGCTTGCTGGTCCCGTCGGCGTCGGGGATGTCGGTTTGGCGCTTGCGCTTTTCCTTCGCTAGCGGTGCAGGCGAGATCGATGGTGCAGATGAAGATGTATCCAGAGCGGCGCTCTGAGCCTTCTCCTTAGAAGTGGATGCCTTCGAAGACTTCTTCACTTTTGGTGCTGACGATGGCGGAGGTAAGGCAGCCGTTGGATCCCCAGGCGTAGCCGCAGCAGAATCAGCTGCGGAAGTCGACGACTTCTTGGCCTTGGGAGGTGCTGACAAGGAGAGAGGGGGTAAAGGCGACGCTGTAGTAGCTGCCGTGAGCTCGGCATGCGCGGGCAGGTCGTCGCTCTGAGCCAACTTCGTCTTCCGTTTCGGCACATTTGGCATATCGGAGGTGCTGCCCCGCTTCTTAACGGCTTTCACTTTCGGAGCGGCCGTCGCATCGTCGTCTGGCTCAGCCTCCGAGCGAGCCTCCGAACTTGCGGCCTTCATGGCGCTTTTCAACGGCGTTGAGATGCCTCCATTGGCCTCCCCGAAAGTCACCTTTCTCTTCTTCGCGAGGGTGGCGGGAGTCAGCGCGGGAGATGGCTCGGCGCGCTTCGTTACGGGCTTGACAGGCACCGCGTTGGACGGAGGGGGGCTTGAGGATCGCGGTCGCTTCTTTGGCAAAGATTTCGATGTGGAATCCTGGTAGAGTAATTGGGATATGATTTGACCGGAGAGGAAGAGATGAACGCGTACAGGCTGCTCGGCGGCGACCACACTGCGGCTCGAAGGCGTGTCCTTGAATGTCACCGTCACGTCGACGTGACGCTTTGCGTTCGCGATGGCTTTGAATGTTTTGAAATCCTCCACTGATGGACGGCGCGGTCAATATTCCACGCTTCGCAAAGCCACATTGAACCACGTACAGTCCTCCAGATCGACCTGTTTCCCACCGCGCAACTGCGCAAGATCAAAATCCACGTCGGCAGTCAGACGTAGCTTCTCTCTGACGACTCCTCTCAGAGATGCTAAGCTTTTCTCTGTATCTAAATGTGAGTAAAGTCAGGCAACCTCGTGGCTGTATCGCGCACCCTTGAAAAAGCGGTCGAACGTCTTGCCCGGAGCGTGAAATGTGATTATCGGAGGATCCTCCGGCGCAGCATAGTCGTCCAGGCTCGACATGGAGGCGAAAAACAAGGCGTGTCGGCAAAGTTGTGAACGGAGAAGGATTGACAGAAGTCGCCGCGTCGCGTGGAAGCGCCCACACACGTGCAAGACTTCCCACGCTCCTCCCGCCACCTGTAAACGAAGTCCTTGACTCTGAGAATCTCCCCAGATTCACAACTTATCGATATCCCTCATACAATGGCCGGCCATTCTGGTATGCCTGCCTTCCTGCTGGTGTACCGGAGGATGCTAATGCTGCTGGCTGCAGCGCCCGGGTTTCACCCACATCTGCCTGGCTTCAAACACCAGTTCCTAGCCAAGGCACTCGGGGCGACAATGTGGTTCTTCATCTTCTACCGTGCCAGGTGTGTTTTGATTGACGTGCAATGTGCTACTTCTCACTCAATCTCTTGCTGTAGAGAGGACGGACCTAAGCTCTTGGTACGCATGTACCCTGTGCTACCCCGGAACTACATTCACGTTGTGCGTTTCTAGGGTTTGAGGCATCCTTGGGAGGGTCATGGACACGGACATGGGCATCACGAAGAGGGCGAAGAGCATCATTGATTGTACATATCAATATATGTGACCAAAGGTGAGGTCGCAATAGAAGCTTTCGGTCAGTCTCTACGCCCAGTTGAATAGGACGAGGCTGAGACGAACCCCAGTTGCATCCATGTCGTTGCGTGAAGTGATTCCAATACCACTGATCTTGGGTGCAGGATTCCTTGGAGTTCTGCTGTTCTGGCCCGCGAGCGTTCGGCAAGCGAACCACGAGGCGAGAGTGCTAGTATGACTGACACGAACGCAGAGGTTTCACCCGAACCAACATAGTATTGTACATGTCAGGCGCCCCCTCGCGCAAACCAAGACTTCTGCTGCCCGCACGTCGCATTCTTACATCCCGGACACCGTAGACCGAGTTGTACCGACGTAGGTCCACCTCCCGCCGAATAGTCCTTCAAATGCTTTGCAGCGATGTCTGCCAGAGCGCGTATGAAGACCGGCGAGCCATTGAGCGACTCTGCACGTTCGACGTGAATGCCGAGCTACACGTCACAGCGCCGAACAGTCAGTTTCCTCTCAGGAAGGAGGGCAGGGCGCACGTACCTCTTCCGCCTCACGTACATACTCGTGGTCCAGCTCGTACAGCGTCTCAATATGATCGCTTGTGAAAGCAATTGGGACCAGCACAACCTGCTTCTTGCCCAGACGTGCCATGCCTTTGAGCGCATCGTTTGTTTGCGGGCCCATCCATGCGGATGGGCCGACCTGCGACTGCCACACGAGGCGATACGGGTTGTTGTTCCCGAGACGCGCCATCACGGCTGCAACACTCGCAGAGACCTCAAGGACATACGGATCCCCACGGTTGACGACGGACATGGGCAGCGAATGCGCAGAGAAGAGGATGACGGTGTCGCCGCGAGCACTTTCGGGGAATTTCTGGAGAGCAGCTTCGATGTTTTGTGAGACTGCCTGTAGTCATAGAGGTGTGAGCAATTCGCTATAGGAGAATATGCGGAGAAGACGCACCTCAACGAAGCCTGGATGCGTTCCCCACCGGTCAATCACGCTCCACTCAATCCCACCAAAATTATCCTTCTTCCGAAACAGTTCATTTAAACTGCTCCCCGTCGTGCTGCAGCTGTACTGCGGGTACTGGGTGAACGCGACCGCGCGCTTGACCCCGTCTGCCTGCATCTGGCGCGCCGTCTCCTCCGTGAGGGGGCGCACGTACCGGAACGCGACATAGCTCTTATGCGGTGCGGTCTCCGGATGCAGCTCGTCGAGCAATTGCGCCATGCCCGCGCCCTGGTGTTCGGACCACTTCAGAATGGGCGAGCCGCCACCGATGGCTGCATACTGTGCTTCGATCTGGGGCGTGCGCCGCTTAGCGATCCAAGGCGCAAGGAAGGACTGGAAGGGGAGGGGGATGAGGTCGCCGTCGGAGAAGAGGTTCTTGAGGAAGTCGTGGGTTTCGGGCACCTGTATGTGCGATTGTAGCAAAGTCTCGCATGCGAAGCGAGGAAGGGCTTACCGTGGCCGGACCGCCCATGTTCAGCATGACAATCGCTAGCACATACGAGCTGAGCTCCCAATACAATGCGCTGGGCAGCATTTATGCATACCTGTTGGACTTCCAAGACGTCAGACCCATATTTTTCTCGATGCCGCCAGACATACCTCTTCCCCGCTGGTGGAACATTGTGCAGCGACGCATACGAGCGCGCCAAAGCCCGCGTTGCCGTGCTCGTCTTGAAGGGCATCATGACGGGATGGGAGAAAGAGTGTATAGTACTCGGCTGCCTGCGCTGAGCCTGAGGATGGTCACCACAAGCGGCGGCGGATCACGGTGACGCGTGTCGCGCAAGCCAATCGTGGCCACACAATTGTGATCACGCCGTGGGAATGTGGACACGCGACACGTATGCTCTCCTCACACCCTTCCTCTGCCAGTCGGTCTGCCACTAGTCATCAACGCTACTGCCTATACGTACGTCCCCGGCACAAATGTTACTCTGGGTTGTTGTTTCCGTGATCCAATCTCTCAGTGTGTCTATCTGCTTTAGTCATTGGGCCGGCTGTGGCGTCCCTTCTTCCGTCCCGCGCACCCTCTAACAAGAGAACTGCGGCTCCATCTTGCATCTAGTCTGCTCTAGAGCTCACAGCCCCCGGATGTTCGTGTGCTGTGCACCCCAAACTTGCCTCTTCCGGCAGGCTGTCCAACGAGACACGGCTACTTGTCATCTGAAATCCTCCTATCCGTACAGGTATATAATCCCTCTCGTTTTGTCTCGTTTTACTATCACCTAAAGTCTACCCCCCCCCCCCCCCCCCCCCCCCCCCCCCCCCCAACCACTGAGGACACCTTCTAATAATCAACTTAACTTAAGCCGGTCTTGAAATTTATCCACGTCTTCACCCATATACTTCCGCTCACTTTCCTTGATTATCACTTCGATCACACGCCTTCACAAGATGATGAGACTTTTTAAAAGCAAGATCTCTCGGCGCAACACCGACGCAAAGCTGCCCACCGTCGCTGCACCGGCCCACCAGCCAGATAGCGATCATGTAAGTGTGAATTACGACTGTCGGTCGTCTTCGGAACGCTCATCATACATTACAGGCTTTTCGTCGTGATAGTATTGCTGACGCTGTATGTACCCATCTTCCCTAACTGATAGTTTGCTCAATTCCCCATATAGATCGCCCATCCCTCACGCTTCCCGCTTATCATAGACGACAATCAACCCCTCGCCTCGTCCAGACTCCAATCTGGTAGCGTCCCTTCCAGAGAAAGTGTCATGGATATTCTTTATCGTGGCACGCCGAACAGTTTCGACATCCGCCACCGAGGCGAGTTCAGCGGGTTCCCCTCGCCGCCCAGCATGCTCGACGAACTAAGCCGTCGTGCAACGGCGTCGTCATCTATCCGCCAATGCGAGCACGACATCGACGATGACGTTTCAGGGGAGTTCCTGTATCCTGGAGTCAGCTACGACATGAAAGCATTTCAGCCGGCGGCTGGCACCTCTATGCTCTCACCAAGACTTCCCGAATTTGCATTCAATTCCACCGAGAGCTTCGGCACAGCCCTCGCCAATGGGCTGGCTAAAACGGAAGCTGAAACTGGACGTACCGAGCTGGACGTCTCTTCCTCTGACAATTCCGGAGACTTCTCGTACGACGTTCCCGCCGCCGCCCTGCGCGCGCCCCTGCCATCCTCTTCGCGCCCTTCTTCCGAGCGCCCGCCCGCCCCGACACCTCGCCACATGGCACGTATGTCCATGCCGGACGTGCCCGTGCCCGTACATCGTACCGCACGTAGCAAGGAGTCGGATCCGCCGCCACCGTACTCGCGTAAACATGAGCCAGCCACAACGGCCGATGATAGCCTTCTTACGGCTCAGACGCCTACGCCTCACCTGAGCCATGCACCTTTTGACTTACGCTCTCCGTTCGCGTCACGAAAGAAGAGGAGTAAACATTTTGGTCGCTAGTAGACATGTGGATTTTTGCTCAATACCAATTATATATTCTCATTACCTACACTCTGTAGCCTAAAAATGCAAAGTACTTTTCATTGAATGACGGGTCTGATCTGAACATTTCCCCTAAACACGACGTGGTCACCGCGCTCAAAAAACGGTCGCGCGTGCGGTTTCGCTCCCCGTCGCCTCCTTGATCGTTTGCGCCGCACCGTGTCTGCATCAGACTCATCGACGTCCATGGAGTCTACTTCCGTCACTAAGGAATCAGCACCGTCTGGTTCAGGAGGCGCAGGGATGCGTCGTGTATGTTTGCAGCGCAGGCAGGTGGTGTGGATCGTGTTTCCGTGCGTGCTCGAGGCTGTCACCATAGAGCTCCGTCAGCAGTCGCGAGAGGAGCTCGATGGAAAGCTCACGTTTGACGCGGGTTGTGGCCGACACGCCTGGGATGAGCACCGTGTCGCAGCACTGGCACAGCGTGCGTTTCACCGTCGGGTCCCTGACCGGCTCGACGTGAGGATGGTCCAGGTGCAAGATCAGAATACACATACATCTTGACCGTGGTCTTCTGCCCGACCTGCTTCAAAAGTCGCACATAACTTTGCGCGACGTCCGCCGATGAGAGTACGCGCTTGCGACGCTGCTCGCGCACGAGCCTCTTGCGCTCTTTGCTAGTTGGCGGGCGGCAGGTCGCAACCTCCTCGTATAATCCCATGTTTTCAGGCATGGAGAGGTAAGAAATAGGGCTCGGTGGCCGCGGGGAAGGGGCGCGCTCGATATCGGGGCGGGGGGACAGGGAGTCGAGGTACGCGGAGGCTTGGTAGAGGAAGTTCATCCGTTGCAAGATGTCGCGGTTTGCGATGTTGTTAGGATTCGGAACGTCAGTTTTGTTCTTCTTCGCCATCTTGCTGCTGTAGATAGGCGGCCCAGCTGGAGCGGCTGGTCACTGCTACATAGACGAAAGGCTCGAGGAGTCGGACTGAACGCATGTGGCCACGCGCGCGCCGACCGGCCCTAAACCCACCACCGTATTTAAGTTTTCGCTCCTCCATGCGCTTTTCCTTAGAACATACTCAGCTAGGATCTATTCTATAGAAACTAACTCGAGTCTTGCATGTTTACACATGCCACATCCTTCATATCCAGTCGATGACTTCCGCGCGCACTCGTTCGACAGAGAACATGCCTTTTCTTAGGAGGGGCTCGAGGACGTTAGGCTTGGGGCAGCGGGGCGTTTTCGGACGTTCTGTGCACCTTGCCTGCGAGTTGCGCGTTTGTCTGATGGATTACTTCGGGATGTGTGTTCTGGAGGGAAATATGTATCTGTACTGTAGCTTTTTTTTGAAAGCAATCCATGCCCTCTTATTTTATGAACTCCCGGGGATTGGTGCTACCGTTCGCTCTGTGAACCACTTCGTCTTGTTCGTATCGCCAGCGCCGTCTACACAACGCGGACCACCGCTATGTTCATCATCGGGACCCCTGTGGGCTGCATCCTATCCATCAGTTTTGATTCCTGCGCGCCCGGCGCTGCGCGTCGCGCGCCCCATTGCGAACAACGTCCTCGGGTGGCTACTTACAATAAAGATGATCCCAATACGGAAGGTGGCAGCACGTGACAGCGAGCAGGACGCCTCGAGGATCTCCGATCTGCTCAGTGCTGGTTACTCTTGCTGCTTGACCACTACGTACTAGTGGGAGTGGCTCGCCCTAGGGAATGTGACAAGCTCACATCGCCCAGGTCGTTCAAGGGACCATCGTCGCACCACGTCCAGCTAACATATCGACATTATGCAGACTCCAAGGTGCGCATCCTGCACTTCTATCATGCGCCACCAGCTCACCGTCTCCCAGCCCTGCCGCAGATGCGACGACATACTGGAACGACGTTGCTAACCCCCGTCTGGTCCCTTTTGACACCACCTGCTCAACTGCAGTGTCCCCAAATGCGTCGTCTCGCCTGATGGAAGAGCTCGTTGGCATGGAACGCATCGCGTTGGACCTCAGAGCGCGCCACAATGCCCTTGTCCCGATCCACCGCCTCTCAAAGGAAGTCCTCGCGACTATCTTCAAGCTCTGTGACGATGTCCCCGATGTCGCTGTCCCCGATGCCGCTACTCCCGAAGGGGAAGGTCAGCCGCCTTTGGAGGGACGCACTCGCTTGACGAGCATCGAGCGGACATGTCGGCTGTGGAGAGATGTGGCATTAAAGACGAGAGATGTCCCAGCGATAACGGTGTTCAAGTACGTCGCTGCTCGGCTACCTACCTCCTTCATGCTCTGACAGTGCAATGTATCCAGTGCCAGCGTAAGCGAAGAGTGGGTGGATCGACCTGTTTCTACGCCATCAGCCGCCGCGTTGTACTGGGAAGCAGCTGCCCGCACGCGCACGGCCCTCCTCGCCCACCCCACGCCCTTATCATTAGCCTCCGAGCTATCCGAACTTCTCCACCGCGTCACCGCAGAGCGCGAAGGCCTCCGGCGTGTCCTTGCCACATTCCGCTCGCACTTCAACGCGCTCGCGCCCGTCTCGCGCCTGCCGCGTGAGCTCCTTGCCTATACATTCTCTATCGCGCTGGCGCTCGAAGCCCAACTGGCCGCCAAGCAGGCGGAGCGCCGGCGCCTCGACCTCAGCCATGTCTCGCAGGAGTGGCGCGCAGTTGCCGTTGGGCATGCACGTCTCTGGAACTACATTTCCTTCAACAAAGGTGACTGGTGGGCTGAGGAGAAGCTCGCGCGCGTTCGCCTCGCGCCGATCGTATTCCGCGCGACGGGTCCGCACCCGCTGACCGTGCGCCATGGGGAGCTCGCCGCGGCCCACTTCGCGCACACGAAGGAGCTGTACCTCCACGCCGAGCGCGACGCGGTGCGGGCGGTGTACGACGTGCTCAAAGTGCCTGCGCCGTACCTCGACGTCCTCACTTGCCGCATTACTCCGGCCACGCCCGACGTGATGACCCTGCCCACCCCGCTGTTCGGCGAACGACCCCCGGAGCGTATCCGCGTTATCGAGCTGCAGCAGATCGACGCCTTCCCGTGGACGTCGCCCGCACTGACCAAGCACCTCGCGTGTCTGCACCTCACCTTCGCCACCGCGTCGAGCGCGCCACCGCCGTCCATGGACGAGGTTTTCGACGCGCTCGAGCGCACGCCCTCACTCGTGCACCTCTCGATCATCGGCGTCCTCCCCCCACACAACTCCGCGACGCGCTTCCGCACCATCGTGCTCCCCCGCCTCACGCACCTCGCGCTCGACGGCCACGTGCGTGACTGCCTTGCGCTGCTCAAGCCCGTGCGTATGACGGACGGGCTCTACGCAGACATCGAGGTCTCCCGCGGCCAGCCGCCTGAAGGCGCTGCGCCCAATGCGACCGCTTTCGTATTCAACATGAATCTCAGCCCGACGGTCAACTCGTTTGGGAAGGTCGATTTGGGCGTCAATATCGTGGATAACGCGCTACCGGGCGTGATTGCGCTGAGAGTGTGGCGTGTGTCTCCGCCCACGGACCAGCCGCTGCCGCCACCTGACGTGTTGATTCATTTGCGTGTGGGAGATATGCATACGCTGCCTTGATAACTATGACTCCGTCGAACAGTCATCTTACCATGCATGTTCCTTCATTCTTTCTCCTGGTGTCACTCACGCTATTCTTCTGGCTTATTTAATGGTTGTGCCATCACATTGTGAATGGCGATCATACTAGATGTTTATTTGCAATATATCACAGTACTAGTATCATTGGGTGTGAATCGATTGGGTGTGAATCGTAAGATGTACATGGATGAAAGCAAGGGATGGAAGGGTCAGGAAAATCGTTTATTCTCGTCAAGTACCTCAAAACCGCCATCCGTCTAAGATCGTGAGGTTTCATCATTATGCTTTCTCCGTGGAGTGCTTCTCCGATCGAATGTCCTCTGTGACCCCGACTGGCTTCTCATCGTACAGGTGGGGCTTCCAGCCAGACGACCGCCACGGCCTCACGCGCTCACGGTACAGCTCATCCACCTGCACCGCGATTAGTGTTCACGTTCGCTCAATGATATACCACACACGCACCTCTTCGAGCGATAGCCCCTTGGTTTCTGGGATGAACAGCCAGACATAGAAGAAACCAAAGACAAGCATGCCGAAAAATATGAGCAGGATGAGCGGCCCGATGTCTGCTGCAATACGCGGCGCGAAGAACGACAACAGGAAATTCCACAGCCAGTCTGCACACCAACCGTATGAGTCACCTGAAAGCCATTGCAAAAAATTACGCACTCGTCGCGCTGCCGAGCGCGATGCTCTTCGGGCGCACGCGCAACGGGAAGCTCTCCCCGAGGTACACCCACGGCGTCGGGCCCCAAAACATCGAGAAACTGAAGACGTGTAGCACGGCAAACGCAATGAGCGTGTCGCCGCCCTGCTTATTGCGCTTCGTGAGCTGGTCCACGGGCGTGCCCGTCTTCGCGAGCGTGAAGTGTCCGACGAGGCCCGCGATGAGCGAGCATATCGCCTCCAGGATGGAGCCAGTGAGCAGGGACTGTACGCACAAAATGTTGGAAGGTTAGCGATGGGGAAGGAGATGGCGGCAGCGGGCTTACACGACGGCGGCCCCAAGTTTCAATGAGGTAGAGCGCCGGGACGGTGCCGACCACGGACACAGCACCGAGAATGGTCTGAATGACATACGGAGAGAGCCTTGAAAGCGCACAAAGTTAAGACCAAGCTCCAGTGAAAATGTATTCGCATCGCTCACTGAGTTCCAGCGCTCTTGAAGAATGTGTCTCCGTAGTAATCTGCACCAACATTATCAGTAATCCCATCGAAGCGCATACAAGTATGTGGATGTTCACAGTAGAAATTCTGGCCGTTCAACTGCTGGATGAACTGCAGCATCATGCCATTAATCGTGCGCTTCCACAGCATGTTGCGCGACGAGAAGCACTCGAGCCACGTCGCCTTGCCGCCCTCGTTCTCCGCCGCGATTGCGAATTTGAGCTCGGCGACGGTCTCTTCGACAAGCTCATCGTCGAGCGGCACAGAATTGAGGTCAGCGATTACCTGACGCGCGGTGGCCTCGCGGTCGGTGTACAGCAGGTGACGCCTGGACGTGTCTGATGAGAGGCGTTTTGCGAGACCGAAGGGAGAAACGTACGGGGACTCGGGGAGGAAAAAGATCCCTGACATGAGGATGAGGCCCCAGAGCATCTGTAGACCAACGGGTATCCGCCATGACGCGGAACTTTTGGACGAGTGCGTCGCAAGGTCGATGATATAAGACAAGAAAATCCTGTATTCTGATGGTCAGGCTCGAAGAATGGAATATCAGGGAGTACGTGAGGCTGACCCCATGATGATCTGTAGCTGGTACATAACAAGCATCATCCCGCGGATAGCCTTGGGAGCCGTCTCTCCGTTATACAGTGGCACAATAGCTGGTATCAAGGTGCCAAGAGTGAGTTTCTAAATATATGTGCAGCGATTGACAACTTACCGGACAACGCGCCGACACCAAGGCCAGCAACGAAACGCCCGAACGTTATTTGCACAATCGAAAACGTCGTGGCTGTCTGGATAACGACTCCGACCGTGAAAATAGCCGACCAGATGACGATGGAGCCGCGACGACCATAGCGATCGGCAGTGAGTGCTTGGGCAAGGGCTCCTCTGCACAGAGAATGAGCTTGTAGAGAACATGATTCAAATGATGTGGAACGTACACAAACGTTCTGGTCAAAGGAGATGCATGTCAGCTCCAATGTAGGGTCAACATGTTGAACACCTACCCCGCAGAGAGCAGAGACGTAATGATAGATTGCCGTGAGCTGGAGAGAAAATATTCTCCATTCGAATCAATTTCCCCAAAGCGCCGAATGAAGTCCGGCATGATCAAGCATCCCTGGCGTCGTCATAAGGCTGGCTTCACTCGTTGAAACGGCTCATGCGACGTACTGATATCACTCCGATGTCGTAGCCGAAGAGAAAGCCGCCTACATGAGCAGCCTGGTCAGTATATTAAAAAAGCAGGCTAGGTTGAATGCCACGCACCAAAGGCAATAAATATAGCAAGGATGATAGCATAGCGGTTCGTAGGCACAGCTCTCGCCATTGCAAGCTTCGATGCGAGAAGCGATCAAGCACGGGGGACAACCAAGCCCCAGCACAAGCAAGGAGAAGTACAAGCACGAAGAAGAACGTACAGCTTCAACGTCTGGTTCACGAGACACTGTACAGTTATATGGGGCTGGCGCAACCTCGGAGGCCGATGCTTCGTGGAGGAAGGAAGAACATCAGGCGATACACTGTGGAGTCTTCTATATATCGTGATTCGTTATTCTGCGTGAGCCTGCGATGAACTCGTTAACGTTTAGGAAGTCGCCAATGTTAGTCACGGTCAGATGAGGCGGTTAGGGCGGCCCGGATTCGGTCCGAAGCCCAAAAAGATGATCGCAAGAAAACTGAAAAACCACCTAATAAGTCTGGCTGGAACTCGAGTGAGAGGCCAAAGCGGCAGTGATGAGCGCGTATTTGAGCGCAAGTACTTACTCTCTGCGTGCCGAAGACTGGATAGGATAGAGTCCCCACTTGTGTCACTGAGACTCGCCGGCGTCTATGTACGTGCGATTCGTGTGTGAGTGCGCTGCAGGAGCGGCACAAAGAAGCTTTATCTGACGTCCGGAGTTAGCGTGGGTAGGGGTGTGCATGTGAACGGGAACGCAGGCATACCACACGCGAGCCCGACGCGGAGCTGGACATGTAGTACATAGGCGGCTCGTCGGCCGTCGCAATGCTCTGCGCTAAACAACAGTGGTCCTACGAGTTACGCCCTGGCACTCGCCGTGTTTCGTAATCGAGCTCGCGCTCTCTCAAGTCGTCGTCTCCTCATCGACATCGCTCTTCGGCGCCAGGCATTAATTGTCGCTTCCGCCGCGGGCCGCGTCGCCATTTTAAGACTTCCTTCCCCATTGAAGCCTCGAAACGCGCATATCAAGGTGTGCCAGGACGGCGAAGAGCACCAAAGGAAATCGCTAAGTGTGAGCCGCGGCGTCGCATACAGGCCTTCCATGCAAGTTTGTGAAGTGTCTGACAAGGGGGCCGCTGGAACAGCGAGGACATTGAAGGCAGAGGGACGATTTGGAAGGCGCGCAAACATGCGAGTCCGTTGAATCATAACCTAGGAATGCATTGACTCGAGCGGCCATACTAAAAGACGTGGGGAGGCGGCGTAAACGGTAGTCTGCTTTTTGTCGCAGGGTCTTAACGATTGGTGAGGACTTCAAAGTCCGCTCCCCTGCGCGCCACCGGCCAGCTCGGAGCTTGAATACAACCAGCACGCCGCCTCGGCACCCTACGTCCTCCCTTGCCAATGAGTCCGAGTCGCTTCAGCCCATGAAGGCAACTATCGCATCCGAGGGCTCCAAAGCTCTCATTGGCTAAGCTTGGCTACAAGTTGACAGAGGGATCATGCGGTGCAAATACAGTAAGCGGCTTGCAAGCACCTTGCAGTCCTGAGAGGGAGAAAGTGGTGGGTCCTGGGTGGGTCTCCAGTCGCGTTCTTTCTCGCCCATGATTCCGATGCCTGGGTGATGATGATAACTTCTCAGTAGTGCGTGCTCATTGGTCCGCGTGTGAGTGTGCTGTTCCGGTGCGGCACGTCGGCCAACCTCACAAAGTGCATTTTCCTACGTAGTACGAGTACGTGCACATTGACCTCCTCCGGGGTATTGATAGCAGACGTCAGACAGATGATCCTGGACCTGCGAAGGCTTGAATCTTTCTATAGTACTCTGCTTCAGGGAGTCCAGGCTCGAGATCGAATTGACTCTGGATGATCTGCTCGACAGTCGCCCGTTTTGCGTGTGTCGGAAACCTGTGCCAATGACAACGACGACACGTTTCGCATCACAAGCCGCCACTAGAGTACACTAGTAAACAACATTTGCTTTGGGATTCCTGTCATCAGAGCCCTAGCAAATTCCAAACGTCCCCGTTTCTAAACGAAAATACAAAAACAAAAGGTTTCAAAAAACACTACGGAGCGATGTTCACAGTGACACAGTCGGGTCCCAGACACCTATGATAGGGCTGAGCCAACTGTCGAAGTCCTCCTCCTGTGCGATGTCACCCGTCACCCGCAGAGCGCGCAGCAGGAGGCGGTAGTTGCCATTCGGAATGCTGGTGCCGTTTGCAAATTGTTTGGAGAAGTTTATGACAGTGTAATGGTCGGTCTAGGGGACAAGCATGAGTATGTTGAGCCATGCATACGAGTAATGGACGCACAGCGCTGCGCGGAATGTAGTCAACCTCGAGCAATGAGCCTACGATGGCAACCTGGGCGAACGTGTTCGGCTTGCCGTGGGGGAAGGAGAAGAAGCGTCTGTCCAGCACAGATGCCCGTTCTTCAAGGCCACGAGGGTTCAAACTCGGGACGAGCGTGATGTCTGGCTCGACAAGGTCGTAGCGCAGTAACGGCGTACCGAAGGCCATACTGATCGTCTCGCATCAGGGTCCATACGGTGTCAGTTGCAGACATGTCGACTTACCGGTACACGCTCAGAGGCGTGTTGAAGCCGAGGAAAGTATAGTTGACGCCATCAGTCTGCTGATCTCCGGCACCATTGATGATGGCGGGGAGGTTGAATCCGAATGTCACGTCCGTATTGTCGACGACCTGTACGTCCTTCAAGGACCCTTTGAGGCCAAGGTACGTCACATGGGTGATCTCAGTCTCGCTCTGGATTTTGATGAAGCCAGAAAAGACGGGGAATGTCGTTGGATCGCCCGTAGTTGGCCGTGTGATTTGGACAGAGACGGGCCAAGACATGCCGGGCAGAAGTACAAGCTTCGTCATGCTCAGCGTGACGGTAGCATAGTCCGTAGAGAGCGGCACGGGTCCTTCGGCAGGGAGAATGGTATTCTGAGGAATGGCGAGTCATTAAAAAACAGATGTTCTCCGTTTGAAGAAGTCTTACAGGTTGGAGCGTGAGTGCACTTCCTGCAGGTTCGTGAGTCAACGTGTAGTGCTTGACTGTTTTGCCCGTGTTCTTGATGGTGACCCATTGCCTATTCGGAAGTTAAGTCAATAAATACTGGCCCTGTTGTATAAATCACACTCACGTTCCCTGGTAGTAAGCGGTATCGTTCAATAGTAACTGCGTAGGCGACACCAGGGTCTCCGTGTGGAGGGCAGTATAGACATCGACCAAGCCAGCGCCCTGCTGCGCCACGGTCTGCAGAGGACCTTCGTCGGTATGGTCCGACGCGATGGTGTTTGCCGTTGACTCGAAGAGACTGCGAGCAGAAAGGCCAACAGCCGGCGACTTCCCCTTATAACTCAAGAGAAGGGCTGCGCTTCCAGCCATGAACGGCGTAGCCATCGACGTGCCCCCCATCACAGCCCACGAGCCAAGCGGAACGGGGTAAGTTGAAAGGATGTTACCGCCAGGAGCGGCGATCGAGGGCTTGAAGAACATGTCGTTGGATGGGCCGTAGCTGGAGAATGACGAGATGAGACCGCCGGTCGGGTCGGGGAATTCGACTGATGCCCCGTGTTGCGGAAAGTCGAGAGTGACGCCGGTGCCGGCGAGGAATTGCGAAACCAGCTGCAGGAATTGATGAGCATTTGAACCTGGAAAAAAAGTTACGCTTGGAAGCATACCCATTCGCCGTCTGCAGCTTGGATCAACACCGCCTTTGCGTCATTTCCGGTGTCGATTTGTGAGAGGCCCCGGCCGTTACTGTAGGCAGCATCAGCGAGGATACACGCAATATCATTGCTCAACGTACTCGTATATGAGGATTATGGCTCCACCCTTGTGCTGGATATTCGATATCTTTTGTGACTACGAAACCGGTCAGGAGCTGCGCAGATAGTAGTAAGTCTGGCTACTCACGAAAGTACATGTCCCGCGGCGCACAATAGTCACATATTTTGATAAATCAGGGGTGGAGTCAGGCAGCGTCTCGCAAGCGTCATCGGCAACGGTGGTGTCGTTCGACGTCGCGTAGATCGGCCATTCCGCAGTGCTATTGAGGGGCCAAGTCGAAAAGTATGTGATGGGCGCGTGATCGACACCATGCACCGTGACGTTCTCGAGCAGTATTTTCGGGCTCAAGGGGGGAAAGACATGAGTGGCTGAAACAGATGTCCATCGCTGAGGAAGCAGCTCACTTGTCAAGACTGGCGACCGAGATGACGTCCACACCATTTCCGGGGCTAGACGTGTAAAAGGGGCCATACGCACCGTCATTTCCTGCGGCGATTGTGACGACCGTGCCCGTTCCTGCGATGCGGCTAGCCACGACAGCGCCCGTTGCCTCCGTCCAACCGTAGGAGCCCCCAAGCGAGAGGGTCAGGACATCCTGTTTATCAGCGTATCCGCGCAGCAATGCTGCCACGATGACTGGGTCGATGATCTATGAGAGGCTAACAAGTGGACCGAAAAAATGAAAACGTACGGTCATCGCTGGTTTGGCCCTCACAGCCAAAGATCCGGTACGCATTGATCGACGCCTTGTAAGCGACACCACTGATGTTAAACTCGTTGCCGGGATCCGCGCCGATAATGCCCTGTGTCGCAATCAGCAGGCAGCTCTCATCACAGGGTGCATGCATACAGCGACGTGGGAGCCATGACCTAAACAGGGTGAGTATGGGCACAGAAAACGGCAGGGTATCAACCATACCGGCGCATTGGTCAAGAGGATCGTCGTCAGGTACGGGTGTGTTGCTTCCTATTTCGTCCCAAAATGAGAGATAGAGAAGGCAAGTAGAGAAGATGTACTTGCCGGTGTAGGCGTCGCCGACGAAATCATAGCCGCCGGAAATCTTGTAGCCCGGACCGAATCCACCCCCTAGAGCAGGATGGGTATAGTCGACGCCTAGGAAAAGTCTTCAGTACAATCAGGGAATCGTGTCATGAAGCTGAGCACCTGTATCAATGCTACATATACGTGTTGAGTACTTGCTCGCATGGGTTAGTTAGGGGAAGCACTCACATGCCAATCTTGACGCCGGCACCAAGGATTCCCTGCGCGTGAAGCTTGTCGACACCCTATGGTTTTCCGCGAGCGGTCAGACTTCGGCCACGCTAGCATCAAGACCGTGATAGTACCGTCAAGACATGCGTGCTTTGCGTCTCCAGAGGGACGGCCGGGTTGCTGGGGTTTGAGGAGTAGACGGGTCTACAGACCTGAACTGAGTACTCAACATATCGCAAAATACAGGACACTCACGTCGGAGCACTAAAGGAAATCACGGGACGAATTGCATGGACTCCAGGAGTGTTCTGGAGCTGTTTCACGTCCTTATAGACCGAAGACGCTTTAGAGACTGCGAGAAGCAAACGGCAGGGCCTGATAGCTTACGTTGGCGTTCTATGAAATCAATCAACAACATTGAGTACAACGAGAAAGTCAGGCATGGGCGTGCTCACATTGAGAGTTATGGCCGCTCCGACAAACAGTCCGGGCTCGTTGTACTCGTGTCCGACTTTGAAGCCAACACCACGCCCCGTCAACGAGCGAAGAACGTGCGCGTGTGGCTGTCGTAAAGTCGTTAGCCAAGAGATGAGATGCCCATGCTGGTCTGCTTACCGCCTCGTTAGATCGCTTCCCCGGAATGTCGGCCGCGGAATCGACTTCAACGATGAATTTATTGGGAACATAGGGGAGGTTGGTCGTCCTCTCGATGCCAGATATCGGGATGGTCGCCAAGACATGGGTGGCCAAGGCAAGCTGCACGAGCGCGCTAGGGGACCTCATGGAGTGTGTCCTTGTTAAACGAGTCGATTATCCTGGCCCATATGTACCATTGCGCGCATCGATATCCATTGCTTCGCATCCGCGACGTGAGATAATTCGCCGCGTGCACCACGCTGGGAGCGGGCTGGAGGGAGGTTTCGATCACTCGATCCAGATCTAACAGCCGGAGAGTGCGCAGGGACGCAACGGATTAGAATCAAGTATAAGAAGGCGGAGAACATACCGGGGAACGGGGAGCATCGGCCGACGGACACGTTGTATACGCGTAGTACGAGGACTCGAGGAGCAAAATAGTTCACGCGTCAGAGTCCAACGTGCGCTTCACGTCCGACTGCCGAGACACTCCAGTAGCTTGCTATACCAACTGATCATAAGCACGAACGCTACATTGATTATCAGCACGTACCTCCTCGTACCTCCCATCTCCTCCCATCCGGTGGAAGAAGGCATCGCCATCGAAGCCGAGGGCCTGACGGAACTCGCGCGCCAAGCCTAAGCCAAGCCCTTGATCACAAGCGTTCAAGTTCAGGGCAAACACAGGCATATTCCACGCGATATCGCGCTCAAAATGAGAGATCTACGGGCAACGGTATAATTATTCCGTTACAGTGCCGTTGCTGAGGCGATAAGTCGGACTGGGCTCCCGAAGGGCGAGGATCTGAGAACCAGAGAGCAGGGACGCGGTCACGGTAAGTATCGGCGCCACTGCACAGAATCGAAGGCGACACCCACATGCTCGTTATCTTGAGGCAACTGTCAAGCGCGAGCATCAGAATGCGTTGATCAGTCGAGGGATGTTCCAGCATGAATACAACATGAGTAAGTGTTGGAAGATGCATGGAAAAGAATCGCCATACAGCTTGTGCAGAAGGTAATCGTAATCGATCCTCTTCGACCTAAGAGAGGCGCAAAAAGGCGAGAATACTTATTCGGTTCGGCGGGGATGTTATCGACATCTCGGTCTATAAACTGAGATATCCGGGGGATGTCGCTGGGCTTGGACAGCGCGTGATGCGCTCGGATGCGGGCCAAGACAATGAAGGCGGGACAACTCAGTAGCGTCTGCGGCGTCGTCGTGAGGAGTCGCAACGGCGATGAAGAAACTAGTGCTTACTAATCACATCCCGGTCGTGGCGCTGCAAGCCTCGCTTTCCGTATTATATGGCCTTCAGCACTCAACGCCTCCCCACAGCGCGTACCGACGACACAGCTCACTTACTCAATTGCCGCAGCTCCGAGCATAGCAGTCGATACACGCCTGAGAAGGTCCTAGTCAATGCTCCCACAGACCAGAACAGCCGGTGGAGTGGGGTGCATGAAAGTCCAACTGCCTGCAAACAATGGTTGTCATTGCGATTGGATGCGCTGAGTGTCGTGGGTCAGTGCCTGCCATCGCTTGCGACAGCACAAGCTGACCATTGCGAACTGCGGGTTGTGCACCAGAGCGTATCACGTTTGGAAAGGTGCGTGGTGCTCCGACTGTGCTCAAAAGGTCTCTGATGCGTTGAATAGTTTCACAAGGGTGAGTGACCCACTACTCCGTGCAAAACAAGCAATTGAGCTGTCCCCGCTTAGCCCATCCGTGCAATATGAAGGAGTTCAAGGTGTACGTCGGCTCGTCGGAAGACCACATGACGGAGGCCCTTCATGCGAAGCTCAAAGACGACAAACGTTGCGGAGACGTTTGAATTGCGACATACGAACAAGTCGAGTATCTGCTTTCCCAGCCGCTTCGTCAAGATCGTACCAATTTCGTGCGTGATCTTGCTTTGCACCCAGGCCCGTCCCTAACTCCATATCACATCCTGGCAGAGCACACAGTCATAGCTTCCACACATCAATCTGGTTCGTGTCACTTGCAGGAATCAACGATGAGCGGTTTGTGGAAGAGATCAGCCACAATTACGAACAGGTGCGGCTTTCCCTATTATCGCGCATGGCAGCACTTGAATTTAAGATAAACGCAGTACCTTGAGAGTGAAGCCCTAAGGCATATTTTTAAGCACCTTCGCACGCATCGGCTTCTTGCACCGTACAGGTCGCTCATGGCCAGCACCGACCTGCAAGTCGAACATCCACTCATTACGAGGCTCTATGAGGCCATTGTCTCCGAAGGAGATTGGGCCGAAGCCGAGACGGCCGTCCAGCTCGCTGCATCTACGGGTCTTTTCGACGCATACATGCGTTCCACGCCGCCGCGCGCTATCTGGAAACGCATATACGGTTCCAGCGCGGATGGTGACGTGCCTAGCCGGCGCGGCGGTCACGCCATGTGCATCGACGAGGCGAACGGGCTGATATACCTCTTCGGTGGATGGGACGGCGAGAAGAGCCTCGACGACTTGTGGGTGTATGCGATTGCGGACGACAAGTGGCGCCTCGTCGCACAAGAGTCTTCGGGCGAGAGTGCCGTTCCTAGTCCACGGTCATGTCATAAGATGGCATTCGACCCGACAACAGGCGTGATTTATCTATTGGGAGGCTTGTCTGATAGTGACGGGCACCCGAGGATCCAGCTAACACGTCCAACGAGGAAGCCTCTCCCTCACCAGCGGGAGCCCCTGCGGCGTCTAGAGCTGACTTCTACCAGTACCCACGCGAGGCACCAAGGCGGGATCATGGCAGCGATTGTCGGATGACACGACGGTCAGTGTGCGTGGGCAGAATCGCAGCAGCACGTCATCTGAATCTAAATGCTTACTATAGGCATCTGGCGGTCCTCCGCTCGTATTCGACCACCAAATGGTAATTGACATCCAACGCCAGGTCCTCTATGTTGGCGGTGGCCGTGTCAACGACTCCTCATCCGACAATTCGCTACTCTGGGTTGTATGCGTACGATATCACCAGCGAGGAATGGGAGCTTCTTCAGTTTACGGTCTTCTGCCATCAAACTCACTCCACTCACATCCTTAATCATCAGACCCAGATGCACGTCCAGCACTAGCCATCCACCCATCTTGCGTCGATTTGGTGAGTCGCCTGTTTATCACCACGAAAATAATGGCTTTAACGCCGGCGCACAGGTCATACAATGTTATTTGAGCCCAACGAGCGCGTATTGTTTATTTTCGGGGGCATGGAAGACGGGGACAAGTACCTTTCTGACATGTACTCTTACAAAATTGAGACGAATGTCGCGTCGGAGGTGTTCTCCAACTTCACGGCCTCCGGTGGACCCAACAAGACGTTTACACAACGCGCCGTGATTGACCCCGCTTTGCAGGAGATCTACGTGTACGTCTGCTACTCTTTCAATAACTGCTCGGAGTCCATGCTCACCTGTCTTGGCAATTAGGTTCTGCGGTCTCACACGCACGCGCCCGAACCCACTCCCGCGCCTCTATGGTTCCAACTTCGTGTACCGTTACGACACGCGCCCCGGAACCTGGATGAAGATGCTCCCGAGGAGCCGGGCCACGCGACCCCGCACGAGCGTGAAGTGCAGCAGCCACGCACGCGCTATGCGCACCAGGTCGTGTACGACGCACGCACGAAGACAGTTTACCTCCACGGCGGGAACGCGGGACGGCTGCTTGAGACGGGAGAGCTAGATGAGGGACAGAGCGCCGACGATGCGCTGGCTGAGCACCGCTTGGATGACTTCTGGAGCATGTGCTTAGTACGGTAAGTGCCTGATGTTTATAGTCCCGAGTGAGTTCAGCGTTGATGCTCGTTGCGCACAGCCCTGGGCCAGACGAGATCGTGCGCAGTGCGCGGTTTCAGATCCGCTGTCAACAGTAAGCCCCTCCCATGCCACTGTACCAGTGCACTGACGCCTGCCTCAGGTTCCGCGAGCTCTGCGACGAAGTCCCCGCTGTCCAGGCACTGAAGTTTCTCCAGACAGAAGTCTCGAGTGTTGTAGATCACAACACCTCCGAGGCGGAGACTTTCCGCGTGCTCCTCTCGCGCCTGCTCACACGCGAAGCCAAGGTGCCTCCTGCGCGCAAGCAGCCGTCCAACGGTCTCAAAGCACCGGAGCTTGGCCGGCGCGGTGTGTCGGAGGGCGGTGTTGGGGAGAGCTCTATGCGGTCTGAGGTGGACAGCAAGAAGGTAAGCATGCGCCAGGCAGACGACTCGGAGCGCTCCCAGGAGCGCACGAAGGTCTTTCGGGACCTGCTCAACTTCTTTCCTGCCAACGAGAAGGAGCCGGCCTCTGATCTTGTGGACATGATTCACTGGTACGACGAGAGTGTTGAAGATTAGGGTGCAAGTTGTAGCGTTCATCTGCTCGAAGGTTGTCTTTTTTTTGCTAATCGTGTAGCCATTGCCCGTTGTGTCGTGTCGTGCATACCCCGCTTTTTCAATTGTTATAGCTTTGTATCCGTCCTCATAGCTGTCGCTCATGATCAGTGCCCTTGTCATCTGTCACTCAATGCAATCTATGACCACCCGGTTGACGTCCCGTGAGCCGCACCCTAGTGTAACTCGGGTTGCCCTTCAGGCAGTTAGCTACTGCACGAGAAAGAGTGCGATCAAAGAGTCGCGATATATTATTCGCCGTCCGGAGCATCTGCTCGTCGGTCGACTTATTCCAACAAGAAATGCCGGAGCTACGCTCCGCGCCGCTGTTGAAGTTATGCGTGTGCTAAGAGTCGCTATAAATATCTGTTGACCTACAGGCTGTGGACGCCGGCCTAAGTTGACTGTACATATACTCAAGACGCCACTGAACCTGGATCCAAAGCTCCCGTAGCCAGCTCTGTATGATGACCGTCAACGTGTTTTGCCATATGTATCCCTTCCGCCCCTCAATCTTCCTCTAACTGGCATCACCGGAACCAGATCCTACAACGAGCTGCGCTTTGCAGGTCCGGCGAGAATTGAAGTTTGGTTTGAACGGCTCCGCGTGCTCGACGATCAGGAGAGCAAGCAGCTCGCGAAATTGCGCATCAGCTCGAACTGATGGACAAAATGAGTGGCGGAGTCTACGGGAAAGGCAGCTTATGCCGCGTAAGGACAGAAAATGCCCAAACAAGCCAAACTGACGGTCGTCATAATCCATACTAGAAGAAATGCCGGAGCTACGCTCCGCGCCGCTGTTGAAGTTATGCGTGTGCTAAGAGTCGCTATAAATATCTGTTGACCTACAGGCTGTGGACGCCGGCCTAAGTTGACTGTACATATACTCAAGACGCCACTGAACCTGGATCCAAAGCTCCCGTAGCCAGCTCTGTATGATGACCGTCAACGTGTTTTGCCATATGTATCCCTTCCGCCCCTCAATCTTCTCTAACTGGCATCACCGGAACCAGATCCTACAACGAGCTGCGCTTTGCAGGTCCGGCGAGAATTGAAGTTTGGTTTGAACGGCTCCGCGTGCTCGACGATCAGGAGAGCAAGCAGCTCGCGAAAATTGCGCATCAGCTCGAACTGATGGACAAAAAATGAGTGGCGGAGTCTACGGGAAAGGCAGCTTATGCCGCGTAAGGACAGAAAATGCCCAACAAAGCCAAACTGACGGTCGTCATAATCTTAAAGAAAGAGTAATCCATCTAGGTCCCGAGATGCCCGAGATAAAAACGGCCTCTGATTGGCTGCCGGAGTCACATAAGCGTTCTGATTGGCTGTTGGTAAATCCCTCACGTGGAAAGTGAAAGATAGAACGTGATTGGCTCTCGCGTTGTGGGCCCACTTCCATATTCAGTGCGTGATACCATAAGGTCAAGCAACGGAGTCTACTGGCGTCCCGTCTTTCTTCCCTCGCCATCATGCAACAATCGAGTGCCCCTCGCATTTTGCTGCATCCATCCATGCTGGCCCGCAATGGGTTCTATGAGTTATAGTGTCAGGCAACCACTCCAGCCTGCAGGTTACTGCAGCTGTCAATTCGAGCTGGCTGTGAAGTTCTTCGTGAAAGCTCGAAATGTGAGTGCTTCGAGCGAGCAATGAGGAACTACTTGGCGACCCGTCGTGCTCATTAACGAAGCCGTCGGGAACGATGGACTGTCTGAAAAATTCCGCGACCTGTTGCCACTGGTTGCCACGTCACGTCGCGCTCGCTAACGAAGCCGTCGGTAGCGATGGAAAAGTGTAGAAATGTCGGGATGTCGGCGACTCCGAGACCGACTGCGCGCCCCAGCTCACGACCGACGCATCTTTGACCGCCGCTCTCACAAAGGTGTGTTCCTCCTTCGGACGCGCGAGGCTTGAGCTGGACTTGATGATATCATTCACAGTTATATGTCCAAGCTTGATGCCTCAGAAGATACTCGGAACAGCGGGTTACATGAAGAACACCACATTGATGGGCTACAGGTTTGTGTTTCTGACCTCCGTCACAGTACCTCGCTGAAAATATTGTCAAGGGACCATATCCAACGCCTTCTTCGCAGTCAGCTGTTGTCCACGCGGGTGACACAGCGAGAGTCAGCGAGAATGAAGGTGCGCGGTTCCAAAGACGCTCTGAAAAAAAAACTAAATCTTTTCCAATAGGTTTGCGGACTCCACAACGACACCAACGTGACGCGCGTGTGGCCGAACGCCTATCCCGAGTGCTGGAGACACCAGGTAGAAGACGCCTGCCGCCCCCCATATTCCACTCGCCACCGCGTCCGCGTACGACGGCGTCCCCGCTCACGTCCCCGCAACGCAGCCAGCAATCAGAGCGCGAACGGGAGCGCGCAACACGATCGATACGCACACCATCTCGACGCCGGCTGCCGCAACGCCCGATTGCTGCCATCCCATTCGTCCTTTCTCCATCTCGAGTAGCACTTGGAAGTGCCCTCATGACTCCACCGGCTACGGCGCCCTCGGCCAATCAGGACGGGCCACTGGATATGCAACAAGAGCAAAATACAGGGCCGTCCTCTCAGAGAAGTGCGCTGTCAATGGTGCACGTCACCTTTCACCCCACCCGCCCGCATCCCAGCTGCCCGCACGGACTTGCCGCACGGTCCGCCTTCCTCCCAGGTTACAGTGTCGAGTACAACCAGGGTCCTTTGTTCAGATTCCGAAGGACGGCAAGTGGAAGGAGCCACGTAAGGTGTTCCCGAATGCAAACTCGATCGTCAACGTGGTGGGATTCCTGGACGACACAGTCCGCGATGACACCGTGGTTAGGGAGGGTGACAACAAGAAAATCAAAGAGCACATTGTCACCATGGACTATATCTACTTTCTCGGGCGCGCAAACACGTCTGATCTGCCTTCGGGCTCCAAAGGTGCGTGGTTCATACTTTCATGATTGTCTCTCGCTGATTATGACGCTTTTTGATCAGTTTCAACCCCAATCAAGGGCTCGCGCTCTGGTTTGAAGTTCCAGTTCGGATCCCCATCACCATCGTCGCCCAGTCCGAGTCTTATCACCTCGAGAGACCGCTCTCTGCAACGTGAGGCGTCATCGAGCTCTGAGAGCTCTACCTCGACATTATCTGAGAAGGCTCTTGGAAAAGGCGGCGTGTGGAGGGTGTCGAGGCCGGGGATGTCGAGGGCGGGCAGATCACACAGTGAAGAGCTTCCGGGGTACTACAGAGACTTTACTTATTGTTATTCTGTATATATCTTCGAGATTTTGCAGTAGCTGCGCTCGCTCCTGAACACGTACACGTCGCTGACCTCGGGCATTACCACGCGACTGACTCAGGACAACACCGTGCGGAGCACGGGCATCTGCTAGTCTTAAAGAAAGAGTAACAGGCTCTGTTCCTAACGGTGCTTCGTTGGGAATGCTCTGGATTACATAGCATGTGCTCAGGCCCACCAGAAGGATGGGAATGCGGGCCAAATGAGACGATAATATTGGCACTGTCTCGGTGGACAAAACAAATGGCTCCGACGAGTAGCCTTGCCATGCGTGCGCGGCTGACATCGACTCGGCCCGGACCCGCCGGCTTCGGTGTGGCGGTGTCGCTGCCAGTGCGACGGCAGCGCCCGGCGGTGACCGTCACCACAAAACCGCGATGTTCAACTTTTGTCAAGCAAGCCTGCGCACACCTGATGAGCTATGGTCTCGCATCCCGCAGCTACGGAACTCATGTCGAGACCATTCACCAATCGCAATCCCCATACGAAAGGATCAGTCTTTGGCCCAAAGCGCGGCCCTGCCCTGATTCTCAGCTCTGTATGCACATGCTCGCAAGTCCGAGTTCATGTCTTTTTGATCTCATCCTTCGCAATGTTTCGGTCAGGGACTATCCAAGTAACTGGCTCATTCAAACCCATTACCGCCGGACCGCATGCCACATGGTAGTCGGCTCGTCTTCTCTCGTCTTCCGAGTCCGCACATCTCTCGCGCTGACGTCTTGCGGACCAGACTATGGCTCAATATTCGTCATGCCTTGCGCAAAATTGACTATCCATGCCCTCGGACCTATGATGCTCTGCTCTGCAGTCTTGATGACTTGTCGGCGTTCAAGCCCAATTCGAGCCTATCATGGGTGTCTCCTGGCGCCCTGCTATCTGCTCTGGTCAAGATCAGTAGCCAGGCCTGTTCTATGATCGTCTACGGGTCCGAGGACAGGGAAAATACTTCAGACTCGCGAATGCTGAGCTATCTACCACCTTTCAAAGGTACCTTGTGTTGCTTCTCTTGCGTCTTTTTCTCGCACAAGAGGATCCGTCCGGTTTCTCGATAACATCAAGCGGCCCTTCTATCTTCTTGTGCGCTCTCTCAATGTCCTGGTAAGCCCGAGAAGTATATGCCACCGCATGGTGGAACATCACATTCTTGTACTTGGCGTTCTTGCATCTCAGTTCTTACTCTCCCATCCGGCTTCGGATAGCACGAGTGAATAGACCCATTGATCTATGGCTTTGCGATGGCTTGGATAGAGCGGCGGGAGGATTTGAGACGCATGGTGAACCTTGAGTCATATTCTGCCCGAGGCAACACATGTACTTAAGGTCGCTCGAATGCGAATGCGGATCCGACGAACAACTGGCATTCGACAATGAAGTTCTTCAGCGTTATGGTCCCACTGGCTCTAGCTGGCTATGCATTGGCTGATCTTCCGCCCGAGGGGGATACGGGACTCCCTATAGTTCCTGGCATGTTTATCGTTGAGGTCGACACCTCCTCCCACATCCCCGGCAAGAGGTCCACTGATGCGGTGAGTGGTGCCCGTTCGGTGGACCGGAGATCGGAAGCTAACCAATCCCGAATTGTGCCAGCCGCACGCACACGTCCTACGGCACCTGACGGAGCGCGGCGTTGGTTTCGACGTCGGTCACGAATACAATGCGCCAGGTCTCTTCGTCGGCGCAGCAATAACTCTTGATGTGAGACCTTCCTATTTAAGCTTCTTGCTCCTACTAAATATCCGCACACAGGATGCCACTGTGAGCTTTGTCCCTCCAGCAGTGCCTTTCACTTGCAGTAATATTTTTGCGACCATAGGACGCCAAGGAGCTGCAACAGAGTCCCGGTGTTGTCGCGATCCGCCCAGTCATTAAGGTCCCGGCTCCGGAGTTAGTCGCATCATCTGTGCTTCTGCCGCTCTTCTCATCAGAGTTACCGCAGCCCGGTCAAGGTGCACGTCATCTCAGGGTCGAGCGATCCAGAAATCCCGAAGGACACGCAAAGCACCCACGTTTTGACGGTACCTGTCGTCTGTTTATAACTGCGGCTATCCAGAGCTACCCAGCCGTAATCTGATGCGGTACCGGTACTGTTGCCAGGGTGTCGACAAGCTTCATGCCGAAGGGCGCTTCGGAGCTGGGATCAAGATTGGCATGTAAGCATCTAGTCTGGTCCGTGAGTTGACAACTAACTCAGTTCCTCTGAATAGAATCGACACAGGTGAATGTGAAGTTCACGCCCGACTGCGCGACGATTTGACACCCACGTTTCAGGCGTGGACTACACGCACCCTTCGCTTGGAGGCGGCTTTGGTTCCGGCTTCAAGGTCGCTGGTGGATACGACTTCGTAGGCGACAACTATGAAGGTGAGCACTTCGGCACCGCGTCGGCACGGAATTCTCAATCTCGGTATCTCTAGCCGGATCTACCCCCAAACCGGACGATGACCCTCTGGATCAATGCAACGGTGTGCCCGCCGTTTTATTTGATATTAATATTACTGAATCTTGAGCAGGCCATGGGACTCATGTTGCTGTGAGGACGGCGAGCCTCTACGACTACGCTGCCATCCTTATCTCAATCTTCTAGGGTATCATCGGCGCCGATCCAGGCAATATCTTCAACATCAGCGGCGTTGCATACAAATCTACGCTCACCGCGTACAGGATTTTTGGCTGCACCGGTTCCGTCACTGATGATAGTAAGAATCCACTTCTTTTGAGTCATCTTTCAAGTACGATGATGTTGTCCTAGTCATCATCGCGGCTCTCCTGCGTGGCGTTGCTGAGGAACAGGATATTCTCACACTTTCTCTCGGCGCCGTCAGCGGATGGAGCACGGGAACAGCATCCGTGGTAGCCAGCCGGATTGCGGCGAGTGGAATTGTCGTCACAGTTGCTGCAGGAAACGATGGCACTACTGGCGCGTGGTATACTCCCTCACCGGGCTCCGGGATTGATGTCATAGCTGTCGCGAGCACGGACAAGTAAGTTGCCAATATTGTGCAGTGATACCTGTTATGCGATGCTCATCGACTCGGAAGTACCTATCTCCAGTTGCAAGAGGCGATTGTGAATGGTGTTAACCATGACGGCATCCCTTATTATCAGCTCTGGTCGCTCGATATTCCAGGAAATTTCCCCATCTATGCTACCTCCACCAATACCAACATTTCCAATGATGCCTGTAACCCCCTGCCGGACTCTACGCCCGATCTTTCCAACTTCGTGACCATTGTCCGTCGCGGAACGTGCAGCTTCGTAAGGTCGCTCGTACTCGGTGCCTCTCCTCAATGTGCTGAAAACTCATTTTCAGCCGTGGAAACTTCAGAACCTCGCCGCGAAAAATGCGAATGTTGTTCTTTTCTATGAGTGCGCATCATCCGCGTCTTTTAGATTGACGACGGCTGTGTAACGTTTTCTTTGACAGCGATGGTACAGGCTTCAGCAAGATCGACGTTGGCACCTATCAGAATGCCAGCTATATTAGGGCAGACGATGGAGCATGGGTATGCTATATGTTCTTTTGTCTCCCTCCTTTCATTGATCACGTTCCTTGCAGCTGGTCTCACAATTCGTCGCCAAAGCGAACATAACACTGTCTTTCACTAACGCCTCCACCCCCGTTTTCACCCCGGATGGTGGCCTTGTCTCCTACTACTCGAGCTACGGCCCTACCAACGACATGTACTTCAAGCCTGCCGTCGCCGCCCCGGGCGGCAATATCCTATCGACGTACCCACTTCCAATGGGCACGTGGGCGGTGCTGTCCGGAACGTCGATGGCTACTCCTTTCCTTGCTGGCAGCGCAGCCCTCTTGCTCGAGGCGAAGGGCAAGGCTGTCAGTTTGTCGGCGCGCACGGTGTTCGAGACAACTGCGCAGACGATCACGTTCGATCACAGCGGCAGCGGTGTCCTCGAAACCGCCGCGCACCAAGGCGCCGGGCTCGTGGATGTCTACAAGGCGATCCATACGGAGACGAGCGTATCTCGGGGAGAATTACTTCTCAACGACACCGCATACTACCAGGGGACGTGAGCCGAGTCGTGCTCCATGAAAAGGATACCTCTCTGACTGCTATGAACTGTCCAGGCAAACGTTCACAGTGCAGAACACCGGCGAACAGAGCAAGGAGTACAAACTGAGCCATTTTCCTGCAGGAACAGCTCTCACCATTCAATCTGTGAGCCTCGTAGCCGCGATCTGTCCCCAAGAGCCATGTCCTTACGCGTTTACTACAGAACTCCATCCAGCCGGCGGTTGGACCGGTTCCTCTCTCGACGGCCGCTGCAACTGTCCAGCTCAGCACGACTGACTTCACACTACTGCCTGGGGAGTCCCTCGATGTCACTGTGGCTATCCAGCCGCCTACTAATGTCGACGCCACGACGTTCCCGATATTCTCTGGGTATATAAATGTGCAAAGCGATACCGAGGACACGCACGTCACCTACCTGGGCCTGGCAGCGGCCTTGAAAGACGCACACGTCCTCGATACCTCGAACACCGTCTTCGGAACGTACTTGCCTTTGATACAAGGTGTGGGCTCGGCGACCGCGAGAAATTATTCATTTAGCGGGCTCGACTATCCAGATCTCGAGTACCGGTATGTGGCCATGGCATCCGCGCTACGCTGATGACTGACTGGTGTGGCCACCATGCGAGCAGGTTGACCTTCGGCACGACGCTCCTCCGCATCGACCTCGTCGACCCGAACATCACCTTGGCGACGACACAGAAGCACCGCTCCGTCGAGCAGCGCGGAAGCGTCCTCGAAAGACCGATTTTCTCATTCCCCCACGACAACCTGGCGAACACCTTCGCGCAGGTGTCCATCATCGGCGCGGTGCTCGAGTACGACTACGCAGTTCGGCACGCTGTACGTCTCTCCCTATCGCATTTCTCTGTCTTGCTCAATGCCTGACATGAGCGCAGGCGTCGGGGTACACGAGCCTTCCGTTAGGCAACTACTTTGCGAACTCGTCGAAGTGGGAGCATGGTTACTATCGCTTTTTGTTGAGGGCTTTGAAGATCACCGGGGATCTGACGCAGGAGGAAGACTTCGAGAGCTGGTTGAGCCCCATTATTGGGTACATTGCGTAGTACTTAGAAACATACAGTAGAAACTTTCGAATTTGTGGCCATGGAATTCCATCTTGTCGTCAGCCCGAAATTGACTCGCAACAAGCCTCGTCCTTGGACGACATCAGACAGATCTATGGTGGATCTATGCAGATTCGGAGTGGTGGTAGCCGTGACGCAAAACGTTCGTCGGTCAGTTCGAGCCGAGATACTCTGTCCCTAAAGGAGTTCCGCTATATCTGTGCGCTCGGCAACCCTGGGATTCGGGAGTCTAAGGGTGAACAGAATATCAGCAGAGGTCTGATGCCAGGGCGCGGAGATGATGCGCGGCAGAGTCTCACTGCTCTCTGGCACTAGCTGCAAGGCCCGGGATGACGTGACGAAGGCCGGCCCGAGTCGGACCGATGGTTGTCTCCGCGGCAACTAGCGGCTCCGACGGCCCGCCCTGCAGGACCGTCGATGTATCCTGAGCTGCCTTGTGGACGCACTTGCTCTCTCGGCACAGACCCACCAATGATTTACTTATCTCACTCCCCAAGCAGTTGGCTCATCGAACCTAGGCTGGACCGCATGGTACTCAAGCTGTTCCGAGCCTCGTCTTTCGCTACCGACAATCGTCATGCCTTGCGCAAAACAGACCATTCGTGCCTCAGAGTACGCTTCTATCTCCGGCAATCCCTGCTCTGCTCGGATCCCAAGGTTCGATCAACGGTATGCGACTGATATCTCTGTGTCTCAGACGCCTCGATAACAGCCACAAAACCCTCTGTAGCCTTTCTGTCTCGTTGCAGCAACATATTGAACTGGACGTGGGTGGGCCCGAAGACTCTAGATCATAGCAGATGTACAGGTCGCTGTGCCTGACTCAATTTTCGGAAGCAAGGTAAACGCGACCGTACGGCCGACTCGTCTAGACTCGTCTGTGTGCTGAACTATTTTTTAAAATTATGATGTACCTTACTTTCCTCCTTAGGTGTTCGTGCATCTCTTCCTTGCACGAGGCCGGCTTTTCGATCACAAAAGTGGTTCTTCTATCTACTCTCAATGTCGTGGAGAAGTACCTGAACCACATGGCAAGACACGGCGGCGCACCTGAGTTCCGACATACTAAAAGGCCGTCGATGCGAATAACAACTACGAACATCTCAAGATGAAGTTCCTAGGCGCTTTGGTCTCATTGGCCCTGGCCGCCATATTTGTGTCCGCGGATGTCGATGGTGTGACTGAGCCCACTACTGTGCCAGGCCAGTTCATCGTCGAGGTCGACACGTCGTCACATATTCCAGGAAAGAGGTCAACCGACGCAGTGAGTGGTTTCCGCCTTAGTTCATGATCCCGACGTTGATCAAGGCTTCCCTACGGTGGTAGCCACACGCGCACGTCCTACGGCATCTGACGGAACGCGGTGTCCGTTTCAACGTCGGCCATGCATACAATTCTCCAGGTCTCTTCGTCGGCGCATCGATCACTCTTAGTGTAAGACTTCCTCTTATCATTTCTTGCTTTGGCTAAAATTTTGCACCGCACTCAGAATGCTAGCGTGAGCTTCCTCCCTATTGCAGTATAACTTCTCTTGTCATAACTCTTGTGCGAGCACAGGACGCGCAGGCACTCAAAGAGGCTCCCGGCATCGTCGCGATCCGCCCTGTCGTGCTCGTACCCGCTCCGGAGTGAGTCGCTTCATTTATGTTCCTACTACTCTTCTCACCAGTTGCCGCAGCCCGGTCGAATTGCACGTTATCTCAGGGCCGGGCGATTCGAACGTCCCGAACGACACTCAAAGCACGCATGTCTTGACGGTACCTATCATCCGCACTCAAGCTCTTTTACTGTATCCTAATAGTGCCTTGCCGACTGAAGGGCGTTGACAAGCTTCACGCCGAAGGGCGCTTCGGGGCTGGCATCAACATCGGAATGTAAGCGTTTCGTCATATCTCTAAGTGACATTGCACCTGACCCCATATGGGCACTAGTATCGACACAGGTACGCTTGGATCGCACGCCGGCTGTCCGCGTGGTTTGTTATTTACACCCATGCTCTAGGTGTGGACTACACGCATCCGTCGCTCGGTGGCGGCTTTGGTCCTGGCTTCAAAGTCGCGAGTGGATATGATTTCGTTGGCGATTCCTATTCAGGTGAGCACTACGGCACTGTGGCAGCACTGATGTGTCCTCAATTTAGAGATTCTCAGCCGGATCTACACCCGAACCGGACGATGACCCACTAGATCAGTGCAATGGTATGCACAGCTTTCTCACTGTTGATTATCGTTGCTTAACCTTGAACAGGCCACGGAACCCATGTTGCTGTGAGGATGGCGTACCCTCGCACAGGTTGAATAGTTGATTGACATTGCTGCGCAGGGTATCATCGCTGCGGACCCTGGCAACATTTTCAACATTTCCGGCGTCGCATACAAGTCTACGCTCGCTGCGTACAGAATCTTCGGATGCAGCGGCCAGGTCGGTGACGATAGTAAGTTATCTACCACCGTTTTGTAGCAGTCACGGGGGAGGCTGATATTATTCCAGTCATCGTCGCGGCCCTCCTGCGCGGTGTTGCGGATAAACAGGACATCCTCACGCTTTCCATAGGTTCCGCCAGCGCATGGACAACGAGCACGACATCTGTGGTCGCCAGCCGCATCGCAGACAGCGGGATTATTGTCACAGTTGCTGCAGGGAATTCCGGCGTCAATGGTGGATGGTGGACTTCTTCCCCTGGCAACGGAATTGACGTTATGTCTGTCGCGAGCACAGACAAGTGAGTGGTCAATTTTCTGGCAGCGGCACTCCGTGGGCGAGGCTAATCACTTTGTAAGTACTTATCTTGAGCTGCAAACGGCGAGTGTACAGGGAGTACAGCATGACCCCATCCCCTACTACCTACTTTGGTCCCTCGGCATTCCCGGAGAGTTCCCTATCTATGCCACTTCCACCAACATCAGTGTCGCCGATGACGCTTGCGCTCCCCTACCGGACTCTACGCCAGATCTGTCGAACTATGTGACCATCGTCCGCGCTGGGTCATGCAGCTTCGTACGTCTCCCGCACTCATGTCCTGTTCTCAAATTTACCGCCTTTTGCAGTATTGGAAGGCTGAACAGCTCGCCGCTAAGGGTGCTAATCTTATCTTATTCTATGAGTGAGCACCCACGCATCTGAGAAGCAACAGACAACATGTAATCTGTTCTCGACAGTGATGGTGTCAATGGTTTCTCAAAGATTGACATTGGCGACTATAATGCCAGTATCATCAGGGCCGCCGACGGAGAATGGGTACGTTGAATTCGCAGTGGTCTCCGGCCGTCTACTGAACGCATCCCTTGCAGCTCGTCTCTCAGTTCACCGCCGAAGCAAACATCACGTTGTCTTTCCCTGACGCTCCCACCTCTGTCGCCTACCCGGCAGGTGGCTTAGTCTCGTACTACTCGAACTACGGTCCGACCTTCGACATGTACTTCAAGCCCGCCGTCGCGGCGCCGGGCGGTTACATCCTCTCCACGTACCCTGTTCCCATGGGCACGTGGGCTGTGCTGTCGGGGACGTCAATGGCTACTCCCTTTATGGCGGGCAGCGCAGCCCTCTTGCTCGAGGCGAAGGGCAAGAACGCGGATGTTGCCCGGTCAGCGCGCGACATATTCGAGACAACTGCTCAGCCGGTCCCTTTCGACCATAGCCAAGGCAGCATTCTCGAGACCGCCGCGCATCAAGGTGCCGGGTTGGTGAATGTCTATAAGGCCATCCATTCGGAGACGACCGTGTCACCTGGGGAGCTCCTTCTGAACGACACTGCGAACTACAAGGAAACGTGAGTGAAGTCAAGCTCTATACTCTTCCATACTTCCGCTGACGGATATCGCCACAACAGTCATGTGTTCACGGTGAAGAACACAGGGAAATTCGTCAAGGCGTACATACTAAGCCATGTTCCAGCAGGAACGGCTCTTACCATACAATCTGTAAGTCCTACTCCCCTCGATCGCACTAGTGTCTTGAACTTATGCGTTTGCTGGTAGAATTCCGTCAAGCCGGCGGACGGTCCGGTCCCTCTCTCGTCAGCCCAAGCGACTGTCCGACTTAGCACAACTGGCTTCCTCCTCCTCCCCAGCCAGTCACGCCAAGTCACTGCATTCATCACGCCGCCCGCCAATGTCGACACCAAGACATTCCCCGTCTTCTCTGGCTACATCAACGTGCGCAGCCAGACGGAAGACACGCACGTCACCTACATGGGACTGGCAGCGGCTATCAAGGATGCGCCAATTTTCGATAATTCGGAAGGAACTTTCCCTAGGATCTACAATGTCGCCGGCCCTGCGAACTTCACCTTCAGTGGGTTCGATTATCCTATCCTGCAGTATCGGTATGTTAGCTGCTCTCTTGGACTCCCATAGTAAGCTGACTCGTCCGACCGCGTTGCGCGTAGGTTGTCATTTGGCACACCGCTTTTCCGCATCGATCTCGTTGACCCGAATATCAACTTAACGACGACACTGAACCAGCGCTCTGTTGCAGAGCGCGGTGGCGCTCCGAACGGACCCGTCTTCTCATTCCCACACGGCCAGCCAAACACCTTTGCGCAAGTGTCCATTCTCGGGCCGGTGTCGGAGGCGGACTACCAGACGCGCAATGCAGTACGTCGCTACTTGCCTCTTACAGGTCGTCATATCCATTGACTGCTATTACTTCAGGGCCTAGACAACACGGGCATCTCGCAAGGAAATTACTTTGCGAATGGTACAAAGTGGCAGCATGGATACTATCGCTTTTTGTTCAGGGCATTGAAGATTACTGGCGATTTGACGCAGGAGGCTGACTATGAGAGCTGGCTCAGTCCCATTGTCGGCTACTTCCCGTAGACTTTTTTTCCCCTCAATTCTGTCGCGTCCTCGCTACTTAGAAATTCATCTTCATGGACAGTATGATCCACAACGTACATACAAGATGTAGAGAAAAGTTATTTATAGACACAGCTTTGACACCAAACCAATGACGATATATGAAGTATGAAAGTTAATCCGAATCGGAGGTGCCGTTGGGGAAGACACCAATGATAGGGCTAAGCCAGCTCTCGAAGTCCTTTTCCTGCGTGCTGTCCCCCGTCACGGTTAGAGTGCGCAGAAGGATACGGTAGTTGCCCGTCGGGATATCCGTCCCATTCGCGAACTGTGCCGAAAACTGCAGAGTGTGATACCCGTTTTCCTATACAATGCGTCCAAGCGTGAGGAGATATGGTGAAAACAACCATGAGAACAGCTCACGGGATCGCGCGGAATGTAGTCAATTTCGAATAGAGACCCGACGATGGACACCTGGGCGAAGGTGTTTGGCTTGCCGTGAGGGAACGAAAAAAGACTCCGCTCCAATACGGGGTTCCCGTCTTTTAGGGAGCGCGGATCCAAAGTCGGGACAAGGCTAATGTCGGGCTGAACCAGATCATAACGCAGTATCGCTGTGCCAAATGCCAGACTGCCCTGTCGATCAGACTCTGCCAAACAGTGTCGATATCACAAAGACGACTTACCGAGATAGGCCCAAAGGCACGTCAGAGCCTAAGAGAGTGTAGTTCTGAGGCCCGGTTTGCACATCTCCAGCTGCATCAATGAGGGCAGGGATGTCGAATCCAAATGTGGCACTCGTGTTGTCCACAACCTGCACATCTTTCAAGGAGCCCTTGAGGCCCAAGTAGGTTACGTGCGTCATCTCGGTTTCGCTCTGGATTTTGATGAACCCAGAGAATACGGGGAATGTCGACGGGTCATCTCCCGACGGCGGTGTAATGTGGGCAGAAATGATTGAGGATTGGCCCGGGTGAAGCGTCAGACTTGTTGCACTGAGTTTCACCGTAGCGTAGTTCGTCGAGAGCGGGACGGGTCCATCCGCAGGGAAGATAGTGCCCTACGAGATAGTGAGTCATCGCCACACGTATGTTAGAGAGCTATTACAGGCTGGTATGTGAGCGCCGTTCCAGCGGGTGAGTGATTCAAGGTGTAATTTTTGACGGTTTTGCCGACATTCACGACGGTGAAGGACTGGCTATTGAAATGATTGACTTAAGCAGCAGCCAACGCTAAAAGTACGGCGTTACCTACAGTCCTTTGTAATTGGCCGTATCATTCAAGACAAGCTGCCCTGGAGTCACCAGAGTTTCCGTGTGAATAGCAGTGAATACATCAACCAGACCAGCGCCTTGCTGCGTCGCAGTCTGCAGAGGAGCGACATCCGTATGGTCCGACCCGATTGTCTGCGCCGTCGTCTCGAAGAACGAACGCGCCGCCAATGCGACAGCCGTGGTCTTCCCCTTGACGCCCAAGAGAAGGGCGGCACTGCCGGCCAAGAAAGGTGTGGCCATCGACGTACCAGACATAACAGCATACGAACCGAGCGGTACGGGGAGGGTGGACAGTATGTTGCCACCTGGAGCGGCAACTGCGGGTTTGAAGTACATGTCGTTCGTCGGGCCGTAGCTCGTGAAAGACGAGATGAGACCGCCGGATGGGTCGGGGAATCCGAAGGAGCCCCCGGATTGTGGGAACGAGATAGTGATAGGTGCGCCAGCAATAAATTGCGAGACAAGCTGGGAGGATACTCTTCAGAATCCGAGAGTCATGACCGCACTACGGTGGGACGTACCCATATTCCGTCTGCAGCTTGTATTAATGTCGCATTGGTGAAGGTTCCCGTATCGATTGGAACAAAGCCATTTCCATTACTGTCGGAAACGTCAGACAAACACTACGAGCAAAGCGAGATTTCTCACTCGTAGATGAGGGCAACATTTCCGCCCTTGTCCGCGATATTCGTCAGTTTTTGCACCTATTTATCGACAGTCAACCGTTACAATTTAACGCAATGCAATGTTCAGCAACCTACGAATGTGCATGTTCCACGGCGGACAACAGTCAGGAATCCGGAAAGGTCGGGAGTGTAATCAGGCAAAGGATCACATGCGTCATCGACGATGGTGGTGTCATTTGATGTAGCATAGATCGGCCATTCCCCAGGAATCGGAAGGGGCCAGAGGTCGTAGTACGGGATTCCTGGGTTCGCATCGCCATGCACTGTGGCATTCTGCAACTGTATGACAGTGCTACAAACAGGATGTGAGCGTCTGGCTACCTTCGTAGGTCATGAGGCACTGACTTGTCAAGACTGGCGACCGAGATGACGTCCACACCATTCCCAGGGCCCGATGTAAACCACGAGCCCGTTGCGCCATCGTTACCCGCGGCAATGGTGACGACTGTGCCCGTCGCTGCAAGGCGACTGGCGACGACGGAGCTCGTGCTCTCCGTCCAGCCATCGGCGCCGCCGAGAGAAAGGGTAAGAACGTCCTGCTTGTCAGAGCGACCGAGTAACAACGCGGCCACGATGACTGAGGCGCACCCCCGTCAGGATGCGGCAAAGGAAACGGGGAAGAGCGCGGGACGTACTGTCGTCGGTCACGTCACCAGTGCATCCGAAGATACGGTAGGCCCGGATGGATGCCTCGTAAGCGACACCACTGATGTTGAACGGGTTATCGGGATCTGCGCCGAGTATACCCTGTATCCGCCATGAGCTAGGGTTTCACTGGCCTTTCACGATGTGCGGACACCCACAGCCACGTGTGTGCCATGCCCTTGTCATTGTCAAGAATGAGCACGAGTCTCAATATGTGCAACGTAAGACATACCATTGCATTGGTCGAGAGGGTCATCGTCAGGAACGGGAGTGTTGCCTCCTAGGTTGCATCGTTCAGGAAGATGAGGTGAGTACTAGATATTCAAATCTTGCCTGTGTAATTGTCGCCGACAAAATCGTACCCGCCGACAATCTTGTGACCTGGACCAATGGCACCTCCCAAAGCAGGATGGGTGTAGTCAATCCCTGGAAGATGATGAGATCGGCTCGGCAATAAGCACATCAGGGCATCACGCACCAGTATCAATGCTGCATAGTCGAGGTTAGTGCTTTCCAACTTGGTAGAACATATGTGCACACACATCCCAATGTTGACTCCGGTACCAAAGATCCCTTGCGCATGAAGCTTGTCGACTCCCTATATGTTCAATGAAGCATGCATCAGCGTTCGGTCAACACCGGAAATAAAGCCTGGCAAATACCGTCAAGATGTGTGTGCTTTGGGTTTCCGGAGGAACTGCGGGGTCGCTGGGACTTGTGATGACATGGGAAAACACCGGCCTGAAGTCGCTGGTTAGTCGAGCGCCGCAAAAAAAAACACTAGACCTCACTTCGGAGCCTGATACGTGAAGCTGGGACGGATGGCCAAAACTCCTGAGGTCTGTCCGAGCTGCTTCACATCCTGATGACGCAGAAGAAAATTGCGTAAATGTACAATGCCAGAGCCACGTGTAAAAGCTGACATAGGTGTTCTACGGGGCACGAAGTTCATGAGCACATCACGAGTGCCAGTGAGCGCGCATTGCCTACATTCAAAGTGATGGCCGCGCCGACGAACAATCCAGGCGCGTTGTATTCATGACCGACGTGGAAGCCGACGCCGCGTTCCGTCCACGAACGAAGGATATGCGTGTGCGGCTAGACGAGTTAAGCAGGATGATGAAGCAGGGCCGCACAGATCTGCTCACCGCCTCGCCAGATCTTTTCCCGGGGATATCGGCTGCGGTGTCGAATTCGACGATGAACTTGTTAGGAACGATTGGAAAGCTGGTTTTCCTTTCGATGTTGGGCAACGGTACTGTCGCCGAGACACAGATGGCCAGAGCAAACTGTACAAACAGGGCTAGAGCTTGCATGGCGGGGCAGACCTGGCCAGACGATGAAACTCTCGTCCGCTTTATGTAGAAGCCTTCGTTGCGTTCGTCGGCGACCGCAGAAACGACATAATTCGCCATGCCGCTCGGGCGGCTCGTTTGCTCGGAGACGTCGGTGATACCTCCCATCTATTCGGTCCAAAACAGTCGCGTTAGCAAACATAGCGCAGAGGGTTATCATTGGGAGTGTAGGCGGAGAAACATCCGGCAGAAGAGAAGAGAAGTCCACACAGGGTGCATGGCTCGCCGAGGTTCCGCATACAAATGGTAGGAATCGGAATTTACTCCGACAAGCAAGATGCCCACGAGAAGGCACATGACACGCGTGCAGCAAGCGTATTCCGTTGGAAAACAGGCAGAAGGTCGTTTGCGGGTTTAAAGAGACTTCGGAGCACCTCAGCAAGCGCCCCATCAAGTGTTCTCATCGTGTAGAGAATAAGATACTCCACCACCGGATCTGCAGGACCGCGTGGTGAGTAGCGCGAACCACAGTCGGTGAGGAACCGCTTGCCTGAGGGCGTGAACAGAGCATCGCTCCAGATGGCTAGGACAACACGTCCTCTGAGGCCACCAAGTCAGGTGAGCTCGATTAAGAACGCAGGACAAGGAACGGCCGTACTAAGGTCAAAGGCTATCACGAGAGGATGCCTCGGATTCCCGCCCGTGCAGTGACGGTGTTCTTCGGAAAAGCGATATTGCGAAGGCGTCTGAGGCCGAACTTCACTTCCATTGCGCCGGATACTTTGGTACCTGACGAAGTTGGGAGGAAATTACAGGATTGTTGGTGTTCGGAAGATGGAGGTCACTTTTCCGAGGAAAGAGACAAAGCTTACATAACACGGCGCGTATTCTACATATCTCCAGACCCGATTCAGTGGAGAGAATAAACAAAGGCAATAAACTACAACAACTATTAATGGCACACACACAGCGATAGAAGAGAAGAAAAAAGGAGAAAGTCCAAACATGCAGCAGTTCATTACAGGAGCTTAGTGATCACCCCGAGTCCCTACGCCAACCAACGCTATCAGCTATGCCCTGTCGGCATGACGGACAGGGGAGACTGCGTACCTTGGTCTTACCCTCACGGAACAGCAGCTTCATGCCGACCTTGACGAACTCGGGGTGCGCGATGAACTCGAATGTGACGGTGGCGCGATCGCCTGTCCGCAGCAGGTTCTGCGGGTGGTCGATCGTGATGATACGGACAGTTTGTCGGACCGCCTGCATGACCCTTCGTGAGTGCTGTGATAGATACACTGGAAGATGAACGTACACCGCAGTGCAACATGGCCTGGCGAACGAACGATGCAGACGGTCAGACCACTGTAACACGAGGACAGGGAGTCATGGGGCCTTACCTGGTAATTAGGCTGAAGAGTGGTGTTGTGGTACAGGATGAGGACAGAGCCCTCAAACTTCCGCACGGCTGACCACGGCAGTCTCAGCAACATTCGTCTTTAGTGCACATAGGACAGGCAACACGTACCCTTCGGCGGCACCTCGAGCTTGTCATTATGCACGACCACCATGCCCTTCCTCACCGCCGCCCGACGCATGCGCTTCAGCGCCAGCGCGACCGTCTGCCCCGCCTCGGCCGTCGTCACATCCGCCCTGCGCCGCCATCAGTCATCCCGAGCATAAGTGCAAGTGTCAAGGGGAGGCGCACCGTTTACGCTGCATGCTCTTGACGCTGGTGGGCAGGTACTGCCCGTGCTCATCTGGGCCGACGAGGATCGCGTCGCCGGTCTTGATCGTGCCGCTATTGAGGATGCCGTTCACGACGGTGCCGACGTACGGGACAGACCAGACATCAGTGACTGAGAACTAGACCTCACAGTGAATCATAGCATCAAATGTCAAACAGGAGACGCACCTCTAGCGGTTGGGAGGCATCGTACTTCTCATCGTCGTCCTCGCTCGACGGTAGGAGGTTGAGGAATGTGCGGACCTGTCGAGGCCGAAAGCGTCAACTGACGACACGTGGTGTGCGGAGGGACTGCTACGCACGAAGTCAAGTCCAGCACCTGTGACGTTAGAGATTTGGAAGATAGGGCATATCCTGACAGTCCGCTGTGAGGGTAATCATATACTCGGAGATGTCCCACATACTTCTCCTTCGCGAACACCTGCGACACCTCCACCGCGGTCTCCACAGACTTGACCAGCACGGGCACTTTCCTACACCCGGGGCTCCGCAGAATCTTCTCCACCTGCTTGAGCGTCTCCGCAAGCACATTCGGCGGCGTCATGTCGACCTTGGTCACGCACACGACGACGGGCACGCTCAGCGCGAGCGAGATGGCGAGGTGCTCCTTGGACATGCCGATGACGCCGGCGTTAGCGCCGACCATGAGGATGACGCACGAGGGCGCGCCAGAGGTGAGGCCGTAGAGCGTTGTCTTGAGGTACTTCTCGTGGCCCGCGAGGTCTGCGCGGCGGGAAAGCGAGAGTCTGGGGTCAGTGGGGTTGAAGAGAAGAAGCAGTGTAAGGTGTACCAATGAAGGTGACAATTTTCGCTGAGCGGATAGAGATCTCGTCCCAACCGAGCTTCTCGCGCCGCAGGACATCCGGGTCCACCGTCCCCGAGCTATTTGGAAGGACAGGATGGCCTGCCGTGTCGAAGCCCAGAATCTACGACGCTTGTTTCAATATCCTGGGGAAGAAAGACCGGCAGAGAGCTTTGTGTTACCTCCATGCCAACGCTGGACGTGCGTCCTGTCTCTATCTCGTGTTTATGTCGGAAAAGCACCACACGAGCGAGCCCGCGTCCGTCGTCCAGCCCGCCTTGGCGTTCACAGATTAGATTGTATTTGAAAAAGACCACTCGATGTACATACCCCTTGTTAGGACTCCTAGTGTTGTGGACTTACCAGAGTCGACGTTACCAACAATGGCACATCGCACCTCTGGCGTCAGCGACACATTAGGCGGCGGAATTCGCAGCAGCACCGACGCCCTCGGGTGCTTCCCGCTGAGACGCACCAGCACGCACGCCTGCACACCCTCCGTTGAGCGGCAGATCCCCACCAGTGGCAGATGCGCGTACCTTGCCTCCAATGTCCTCCACTGTCTGCGTGAGGGCGCCCACCAGCACCTCGACCTGCTCCTCCGTCTGCGCCGGGCCGGCCCAGCCCTCCGCGTCGTCTAGCGGGGCGTTCTGAAAGAGCTGTGTGCGCGGTGGGCGTGCGCCGATGCGGAAGATGAGCTCGCCTTTGCGTCGCGTGAGGAGCATGGCGAGCAAGTTCTTCGCCTCCTCGGGGTCGTGGGCCGCCCCGGGGAGGAGTTTGTCCTGTGGCGCGGGTAAGATGTCGCGTTGTCCACAACAGAGTGCAGAAGGCGCACCTTGATCGCCTGCTCAACCTCCGGGATGCTGAGCCCCGGGTCGTCCTTGACGCCGTCGGGCTCAGCGCTGTCCGCGGCGTCGTTGTGCTTGGCGTCGGCCTTGTCCTGCACCGTCGAGTCCCGCCTCTCATGCTTGGCGCCCTTCTCCTGGGGCTTCACGTCCTTCTTGTCCTGCACCTTGGCATCGCCCTTCTTCGCCTTGGGGGCCCTCGCATCCGCGACGGCTGGCGGAGGATGTGCGCGCTTCTTGGCGGCGAGCTCGCGGTGGTTTATCTCGTCGATCTCGTTCTGGAATGTCTGCAGGGTGGTCATGATTCAAAAGTGTGATAATCGGGGGTTACAGGGGGTGGGCCTCATCTAGAGACCTTATGAGTCTGGATGCCAGGATGAGTCAAATCGAGGGCGACTCACTGAATCGACTCACTTGCAGTGGTAGCAGCAGTGGCCGGCGCGGCGGCCCGCGACAGCAGTCCTCCTCCGTGCGGCACGTGATGCGAACAACGCGGTCAAGCTGCAGCCTCGCTCCGGCACAATATAACCTCACGCTTTGTCCTCTTCATTTATACTCGATTCAGAGGGGCGTCGTCCCCGACTTGCTCTTTCTCTCTCATGGCGCAACCAACCGCATCCGACCCCGCCACAAGCACCCCGCCCATCCCGCCCACAGTGGCCGGACGCAGGCCAGGCGTCCTCGACGACTCGCAGCCTGCCCGCATCCTTCGCCACCCCGACGCCTCGCTGTCCTTCGCCTCGTTCGACCCGCTGACCGCGTCCTTCGCCGACCAGGGCAAGCCCTCTGCCGCCGCCGCGCGCCCCAAGCGCATCGTCGTGGAGACACTGCCCTCCGGGCACAGCACTTGGCGCTTCGTGCCCAAGGCGAAGTTCGCAGAGGGGCTGGACGACGAGGGCGACTGGCCGAGGATTGTGCTCATCGACAGGTACGCCGCGTCGCGTCGGCTGGTCTGCGCACTACCGCTGACATCTCGCGCTTCCCCTAGCACCCAGTATTTGCTCGACCAAGATCAGTGGGACATCCACAAGATCGACCCCGCGTACGAATGCGTCGTGCACCCACACCCAGCGCACCCCACAATTATGTGCAAACCCGACAGCTCCTCGTCGTCCGCCCCAACCAGCCCGTCGCGAGTCGGATCACAAAAACGCCCGCGCCGCTCAGACGAGTACTCTGCCGGGCCGTCCACGAAGAAGTCGCGTCCTATCATAGTCGTGGACGATGACGGGCCCGCAGACTCGGAGGCCGAGATCGTGGAGATGATGGTCGACCCCCAGACGCCAAAGGCGACGGCACCGCCGACACAATTGCCTGAGCGGCGCAAGACGAACCGCCCACGGTCTACGCATAACCAACGCCCGCTTGCGCCGTCAAACTCGTTTTACAACAACGCGCCGCCCCCCGCGCGAGAACCGTCTGCGCAGTTCTCGCAGCCCTCGCAGTCCTCGTCTCGGTCCCAACACTCCTCCCCACCTCCCATGGCGTCCAAACGCAAAGGTAGAGCTCCTCATTGCTCTCTGCTTTGTAACGTTTCTCATCGGCCGCACAGTCTCATCTCCAGAACCCACGCCTGAATCGACAGCCCCGGCAGAGGGTTTCAAGCCGTCGAAACGCGCGCGCACACAATCCCCACCTCGCGCCGCGCAGCATGCCAAGTCGCGCGAGCGCATCATGCGCCATAAGTCGAAGTTGCAAGAGCTGATCAAAGAGCAGTACCGAGCGAGCGAGGAGAAGTTTCAACAGTTCGAGAGAGCGCTGTTCGGGTCTATACCCGAGGAGCAGCACGCTCCTACCAATCCTACAGCTTCAGAGACCAAGCCTGGTAAGTCCATCCCTGATGTACCTGTCTCGCGCCAGTCTGAAATTTTCGCAGACATTCCCGCTGAGGCAGAGCACGCCCAACCCGCACCAGCGGAGGACCAACCCCACGAAGACCTCAACCCCACGCCCACGCCCACATCGAACGAACAGGCACCCCCCAATCCTCACCAGCAGGTACCCCCCACCGCAAATGAGTACTCCGACAGCGACTCCGAGGACGACGGCGGCGAGTCCGCGCACGACGCGCTGCTCGCCGAGTCGCGCGCCAAGCTTGCTGAGCTCGAGCGCGACCGCCCACTCTGGGAGACACAGAGGCACGCGCGCGAGCGTCGCGAACGGCAGGAGCGCGAGGCGGAACGCGCGCGGCGACAGCAGAAGTTGTGGGCGGAGGAGCAGCGGCGCGTGCAGGAGGCACGCGAGGCGTTCGCGCGACGGCAGCGCGCGGAGCAAGCGCAGCGGGAGCGGTTCCACCAGGAGCGCCTGCGCGCCGAGCGCGAGCGCATTGAGCGCGAGCAGGCGGAGCGTGGGCGCGCGCAGGCGCGGCAGCAGCGCTTCGGGATGGGCGCGTGGACGCCGCAGCGCGCGCTGGAGCGCTACACGACGCTGTGCACGGCGTTCGACACCGGCAAGTACGCCGCGGGGAGCGCGCCGCTCACGTTTGACGCGGTGCCGTGGCCCGTGCTGCGCGCGCCGGGCACGTTCGGCGCGGAGGACATCGACTGGAGCGCGGTGGAGGGCTTCTTCGTCGGCGTCCGCGTGCACATGCGCGAGCAGGACTACCACGCGCTCGTCGAGAAGAGCCATCGGCGGTTCCACCCGGATCGCTGGAGCGCGCGCGGGTTACTGAAGGCAGTGGGCGACGAGGCGGAGCGTGGCGGCATTGAGGTCGCAGCGAATACGGTGGCGCAGGCGTTGACGCCGCTGTGGAGGGAGACGAAGCGGTGAGGATAGGAAACGGGCATTGTTGTAATATCATCTCTTTTCATCCTGCTTTTCTTGTATCACAACATTTTTCATCTTACACCTCTATAACGCAGTATAATTATTGAGGGCGGATTATGATCATTATAATACCGCGGTTGACTTGGATCTCGACGTCATTGATTCAGACCAGGCATCGTCTTGACCAAAGCCCGGAGGACTCAGGGATCAAGCCATAGTGACACGGCGAACAGCGAGTGACTTGAGCGCGCTGACAACAGTGCTGCTGAGGACGAGCAGTTGTGTGACCGTGTAGTGAAGGTACGAGTATACGCTTGACAGGTACCTGTCAGGTCAAGTTTGAAGAAAGGTCGGGTGTACCGGTGATGGATTGGATTGAGAATAACGTATAACAAGGGAATGCAAAGAATAAGGGGATATATATGAGGATCGAAGGTGTGGCGACCGGTGTCCGATGTATACATACGACAGCAAAGAGTGTGTCCGAGGATATACTGCAGATATATGAAAAACGAGATCAACGACGGGAGAAGAGCACACACGTCTACTTTAACGCCTTTGCGGCCCTCTTGGTCTTCTTGGCCCTCTTCGACGTCGACAGGCCCTTCTTGACCTTCGCGATGGGCAGACCCTCCGTATGCGTGCGCACCGTCGGCTGCGCACCGCGCAGCCTGACTCTCCCATCCTTCAACGCTTCGGTGATGATCGGGCTGGCCGCGGGCCTAAACTTGTGCGTTTTCGAGTACCTGCACGCATCCACCATACGTCAGACCCACCACTGCACCGTGGATTCGAGTAGGCGCACCTGTCGGCATGAACGACCTCGGGCTCCTTGTGCGTGCTGGGGGTGGTACGCAGCTGGAAGGAGAGCCAGAACATGACGACGATGAAGACGATGAGGCCGACGCGCTTCCAGGCGGACGGCGTGGGCGGGTTGAAGCGCGGGTCCTGGGCGAGCTGGAGCTCCTCGGGTGTGGGGCCCCGGCGCGGGCGCGGGGGGCGCTCCTCGTCTTCAAAGTCTTCGAGATCGTTGGGTGAGGGAGAGGGCGAGGTGGGGAGGGCTTGATACTGGGCGGACGACATGGTTGGGAGAGTGCGGTAGTGAGTGAGCGAGGCGCCCGTCCTTGACGACTCGTCCCAAATTGGTGCGTGAGACCCGCCGTGCCGTCGACCGACGCCGTGACCGACGTCGACGCCGACCGCGCATGGCAATGCGCTCCCGCCGCCACCGCCGCCTGCTCGCTCTCCTCACCGTCGTCTCCCGCGTCCTCACCGGCGTCCTCCTCTACCTCTCCTCCCACCTCCCGCTCTTCGACGCTTCCCCGCGCACCGTCCTCCCGCCCTCCGACTTCCCGTCCCTCGCCTCGTCCCTCCTGCGCTGGGACGCGTTCTACTTCCGCGCCGTCGCCGAGCATGGGTACGTCTACGAGCAACAGTGGGCTTTCTTCCCAGGCATGCCGCTCCTCCTGCGCGCGCTCGCGCTGCTCCCGACCGTGCTGCAGCCGCTTGCCCCCGTAGCGGCCGCGAGCGCGTCCGTGCACACACTGTACGAACTGACCGCGCTGCATTTCCCTCGCGCGCCGGCCTTCGCGTACCTCGCAGCGCTGCTCTCGCTGCTCCCACTGAGCCCCGCGACGCTCTATTTCGCGGAGCCGCTCTTCACGCTCTTTTCGTATAAGGGTGCGTTGTGTCTTTCACCGCGCATGGATGATCTGATGCTACGACACAGGCATGCTCGCGTGTGCGCGCAAATCGCACTTCACCGCCTCCATTTTCTTCTTTCTCGCGGCTACCATCCGTTCCAACGGTATCTTGCTCGCCATCTACGTGCCCTGGGACATCCTCGTGGATCCCTTCCTCCGCACCCGAAACCTCGTAAGTCGTCACTCTATCTCCAGACCGCGCTCACCGCGCCCCCAGCGCCACCTTTTACCCTCCACCGTCCTGCGCGCGGGGCTACATGCCCTCGCCCCGCTCCTCCCATCCCTCATCCACCAAGCCCGCGCCTATCGTGCATTCTGCCTGCCCCCGCCGGGCCTCGCCGCCCCCGAATGGTGCGGTCGCGCGCTCCCGTCCATCTACACGCATGCGCAGAGCACGTACTGGCGCGTCGGCTTCCTCACGTACTGGACGCCCGCGCAGGCGCCGAACATCCTCCTCGCGCTGCCCGTGCTCGCGCTCCTCCTGTGGTGGTCCGCCACGACCCTGCACACCCAAATCACCGCCCTCCTCCGCCCGCCACAGAGCGGAGCCCCGAAGGACCTGCCGCACGCCCCGTCGCTCATCCCGCACGCGCTGCACGCGCTCGTCCTCGCGCTCACGCTCCTCCTCGCCGCGCACACCCAAATCGCCCTGCGCCTAGCGCCCGCGCTCCCCGCGACTGCGTGGGCCGGTGCCGCGCTCCTGGCCGCGCCGCCGCCGCCATCCGGCAGCGTGCACTGGGGCCCGGATGTCCGCGGGGGAAAGACAAAGACGCACGCGTGGAGGGCCCGGCTGGGCCGCGCGTGGGTGGGCTGGAGCGTCGTGTGGGGTGCGACGAGCGTGGTGCTGTGGGGGGCGTTCCTGCCGCCGGCCTAGCCGTGCTTTTTTAAACAATAGGCGGAGGCCGTTGCGCGCGTTCGGCGGTGTAAAAGTCGGGCTGCTGCAGGGCAATGGCTCAGCACGGCTCAAGGCGGTGAGGGGACTCTGCATCGTGCCAGAGGACCTTGCGGGTTTGGGCGACCATGCCAATTCTGATTTATTGCGCGGAGAGCCTTGTATTGACGATGAGGAGTATTCTTCATGGAAGCATCAATATCGGCCTAACCGTTTCCTCAATATCCTAACCGTTTCCTCAATACCTCGCCTTAGCGCACGGGTATGTACTGCTGTGGCTTTCTAGAACACTGGCTGCCCGCACAAGTGCGTTATTTGCTGTTATTGTTCATGATGTCAGATGCTTGTCACCATATATATACAAATACAACAAACGAATAGAACACCATAAAGTATCAGTCACAGTCAAAGGTCGTCGACTGGTCGGAAACAAAACCATATTCGGTGTCAAGGGTATACAATTTCGATGGTATGTTATTATGTGGGTTTTCAATAAAGCGAAGTGTCATGGGGCATGACAAAAGCGAGTGTCGTTCGCCTGCAGAGTCTTGTCAAAGATACAGATACAATCGGAGAAGTCGCGTTTGGAATGATGGAAGTTACAGAGAGAGAGGCTGCAACGACTAGTCAGACCGTGTCCGCGGAAGATGACAGCCAGCAAAGACGCACCAATGGCACCGGTATGGCGTCACCACTGCTGGGCGACGGCGCGGGTGTCGCCGCCACGGGCGCGTTCGTCACTTTCGCAAGAGACGTCGGATGCAGCACGTCGCTGAGCGCCTGGCCCACCGCCGACGTCGCCTGCCCCACGGCCGACGTCGCATGGTCCACGTCGGTCACAATTTGGCTGGCGACGCTGGTGATTGCGGAGGCTGCGCCGCTCGCAACGGAACCCACAGCAGACGTGAGTTTCCCGGCCTCAGACAAGCTGAGGCTCTGTGCGGCGGCCTTGAGCCCGTCGAGCCCCCCTAAGCCTAAGCCTAAGATATCGTAGTTCGTCGGCACGTTCAGCTGCGTCAGATGTAGCCACGGGATGGTGTAGCCGCCTTCCACACTAAGCAGCGCGTCAGCAGTTACTCGGTGGGGTTGAGAACATAGGTGCGAGACTCACGTTACGGTCGCGGCGGCGAACACGTCCAGTCGGCCGAGCGGGGTGATGAGCAGCGCTGGGACTGCGCCCTGTGTGAGGAAGACGTTGCCAAACTTGCCACTGTTCGCTGTGCTGTGCGCAGGGACGGTGAAGCTGCTGAACGCTTGGTCGAAATGGGCGTAAGTCTCGCCGTTGACGCCCGAGTCGACCTGGGAGAAAGAGATCGTCAAGGCGGCATCAAGCGAGTTGGTGATCTGCAGTAGAGACACGTTTTGTGAGGCGTAACAAGTGCAGCAAGGGCACACTCACGTCGAAGTCAATATCAATCGTGCTGTGGAGAATTGCATCCAGGCCAACGTAGGCGTTGATGTGGGTGATAATAGGAGGAAGATTCAAGCCTAGATAGTAACCGTCAGCGATTTCACGTATAATGAAGCGGAGTGCGCACCTTGCAGGCTGGAACTCAACGAGATGCCTTCCAGCGCGGGTATCAATGATACGTAAGGCGAGCTCTCAGAGTCACCCTTAATCGTGAGGGGCAGGGTCTTGTCCGACTGCAGGAAGTCCGACAGGAAGCTCTGAAACCGTGGATTAGATGACGGGATGAACGCAGTTCTAGTGCACTGACCTGCGCTGTTGTATCGTTCGCGTTGTCCGGCTGGTAGTGGAAGTGTGACGGGACCTCGTTTTGCCCAGGGACGAGGTCGAGCGTCTGTGAGCGCTAGTCAGCGAAAGTAAAACAAAATAAGCAACAAATGACGCAGACATCGACGACGGCTCTTCCAAGCTTAGTGCCTTCGTAGAATACAGCGAACGAAACATCGTTCGTCAGCAGCGATATGTTCGAGGGGTTTTGAAGGGTCGTCGTTAGATCTGCGTTAACGTATGCTCTTCCCCCTCCACTGCCAGTAATCTTCACATCGCTCAGATCGGCCTTGCCCCCGAATCCTCCAATGCCTGACATCCAGGAAGCCGTCGGTGAGAAAAGGATGCAGTGAGAGTCGAATATCTCACGTACCTTTCAAGGCGGTACCTACGTCAAAAGGAATACCAGCGATCGGGACGTCTCCAATGGACGTTCTACCAACCACATCTGCTGTGCCGTGGAGTTCAAACTGAACGTCATCTGTGTCCGTGACACCAGCGAAGAAATGCGCGAAAGCCGCGTCGTTCAACGACTGGAGGGTCCGGTTTGCGAACGTGATTTGGAGATCAGCAAGGTTCCCGGTCGACACACCGCCCACAGTAGGATTGATCGGAAGTTTGAGCTAACAATGAGGTATGTATAAGTGAGCAATCGAAGGGGGCAGCCCATTGGTTTGGCGCACCTCGGCGATGTCGGTCCCGGAGACGCCCAGAATGATATCCTCGGCAGCCTGTACCACTTGCAGAGAAAAGCCGAAGGGGTTCTTGTACTCGGCAAGGGTGTGCTGAGAACTGGCGAGGGGGGCAAATGCCTCGCCGGATTCAGTCATCACGACTTCGAGGTCAGAAAGCGTGATAGAATCGATAATCTAGCAAAGACTCAGCAGGGATAACACAAAGATGCAATGAGCTTACCGTGAACTTCTGTCCCGGTAGGATCACCTCGAGGACCAAAGTCTTAAAGGCAGTACTGAGCCACGTGACAGGCTGGCTGGAATCCGTAGGTTGCACAGAATCTCCGTAGACACTGAGGGTTTGATTATCCCCGACAAGGTACTGGGAGAATAGCTTCCCGATGGTATTTAGATCGTCCCCACTTTGAGGCACGATCCGACCAGTCAGATGTTCCTTGACAGTGCTCTGGGGAGGTAGTACGAGGTTGGCGCCCGACAGAGGTCCGACGAAAGTATTCTCGAAGAAGGCGCGGAAGCCCACGTTCCCTAAATCGATGCCAAGTTCTGTGGAGATCATAGTCAGCAAGGGCAGTCTGAGGAAGTACGTGATGGATGCCACGCACGCGCAGGAGAAGGAATGAGTGAGTCGGTCTCAATGTGGATGCCACCGGCTGGATCATCAGAGGGCAACTGAAAGTTGCTGATCGTCACACCAGGAAGGTTATTGAAGGCTTTGAAAGAGACGTCCTTGGTAAGGGATACTCCGTCGAAGATCGTCCCGAGAGCAGTAACCCGCAGCTTGTTTGTTGAGATGGTCCAAGTGAAGCTCGGATTATGCAGGAGGTACGTCGCAAATGCCGTGAACCTTGCAGAGCCGTTAGAGCAAACAGTGGGCTCCACCATAAAATACTTACTGGTCCTGATCCGTGATCGTCAGGTGGCTGTTGGTAGACAGGTCAGGGACGCCATCGTTGGCAGCGCCGCAGACTAAGAACATGTCAGCAAAATTGGAGTGGCGCGCGGAATGCTTCTGGACGTACTCGGGGGAAGTGATATCTGCGCTATATTGTGACCTTGCCATGTAACGCTGGTCCGGATAGTCAGATGAGTGCGGGCTCAAGACAGCCAAAACATGACGTACGTGACGGGTTCCACGAAAGTGATCAAAGCATCCAGAGGTCCTATATTTGTCAACGAACCCTTGAGCGCAAGGTCGAACCCATCGTCGGAGATATTCCTATATGCGTGGATCAGACATTGACAATGCGTAAGTACACAACTGTGTCACTACGCACGTGATATTCGCAGAGGTGAAAGTGAGCTCGGATCCCGACACAAGCGTCTGCACAATCGGCGGAGCGACAGCACCGATCAAATACAATGCGGTTTGATCGGTCTAAACAGTGATCAACCTCCCGTCAAGGTAACAAACATGCAATAAAAACTCACAATCGCAGGGACGTTATACTGATTGAACGTAAGTTGGGTCGCGTCTGAAACCTTTATCAGGATAAGCTTTGCGAAGAGAGGGAGCACCACGTACAGTCATCGAGCTTGACTTGACTGTCTACGGCCAATGTCACTAGCAGATTCTTGAGCGCATTCAAGATCGCGCTGTCCACATCGAACTGCTTCCCGCTGAAGATACCAACATTAGCAGTAATTGGAGGAAAGGTGCGCACCGCACATACCTGACGCATGTAGGCTTGCTGGTATCAACAGTCGTTGTAATCTAAAAACAGTGAGCTCGGTATGTCGGTCGCGTGATCGATGTGCTCCGCGACGCACCGGCGAGTGGAAGCTCGGATTCTGTATCACGATACCGAACAACTGTACCAAGGGGCCGAGGTCGACGTGATTATCTTGCGAGCCATATAACAGCAGCTCGATGATGGTCAAAGGATCGAGATTGAATTCAAAGGGAAGCTGCGCTGACGTAACGTTGGAGTGTCCGTCGGCATGTACTGGAGACGATGACAAGTCCACGTTGTCGATCTTGCCAAGCGTCAGATCCTTGAACGTCGCCGTCGCTGTCACACGAAGCAGGTTGATGCTCGCTGTGAACGGGTTGCTCAATGTGAACGACGTCGCCGCGATCCCCGTCTGCACGATATTGACAGGAAAAGTGAGCGCCGCGGATCCAATGAGATTCTGGTGCAAGGCGGGGATCGTGACCGGAGACAGACGGATCTCGGAGAGCGCCTCCTTCAGTGAGTCGATGACCGTCGCGCTCTGAGAGCCCTGGATCGTCGTATCCGACGAAACACCCTGCAAATAGTTTTCGAGCAGCGCCTGCCCTGCGGAGACAGCACCTCCCTGCGGAGCGTAATGGACATCTGCGGATATGTGAGGAGGCTATCACACATATCACATCATGAAGCACGCTCACCGATGGCGTAGGTTGCGTTCCCAGGGATGATCACGATGTCACTCTGCAAGGGCAATGAGATTTGGTGGCATTCATATATGGAGCAACGTACTATGTCGGCAGTCCCAATTTGTTGGTCCCTAAAGATGGCATTCAACAGATGCTCCCAAGTCATGGGCTGAAGACGCTTACTGGAAGAGAAGACCAAACTCGACATCACCAGCCCCTGAGTAGATTCACCGTCAATATGTATTAACAAAATCTTTGGACCTAGGGCGGCGCACCAAGCGTGATGTTGCTACAAGGTATCATATGAGCCTCAGTCTTCAAGATCTGTTGACAAAGTATGCCCACCTGGGATTAAACAACGACGCGCTGACTTTGATGAGCAAATAATCCGGGAAACCGTGATTGACGTCCAAAGACGTGACGATAGACGGCTTGGAATTGAGGCCCTGCAGGCCCGCAATCGACGTGCTCACAGAGAACGCGATGTTGGTCAGCGAGAGCAGCCCGACCGCCGTGCTTGCGTCCGTGTTCGCGTTGCCGGCCAGATCTAGCGCCTGGTTTTCCGACGTCGCCGTCGACGCCAGGAAATCCTGAAACGCGCCGTGCTGATTGTTGAACACGGCGAACGGCACGCCCGAGAAGCCGAGGTGGATGATGCGCTGCTGGACGTCGGTCGTGCTGGGGCCTTTAGGCACGACGAGCTCGGCGAAGGGCTGCCCACCAGTCGACACGGAGATGTTCTGCTCCAGCGCCTTGATGTCCACGGGGAAATTGAAGGGCAAGCCGAAGGCGGCGGTCGTGTCGTTGCTGCTCGTTGACGGGCCGTACGCAGTGTCCGGAGTGAATTGGAGGTCCAGCTCGTTGAGATTGATGGACTTGATGATAGTGAGCTTGCCCTGATTTGGGAGGACGGCAGATATGATCAAGCTCTTGATGCCCTCGTTCAGCCATGTTACCTGTCAACCCTGTCAGCTTATGCTCGTATATTGATACATCAAGGTGAGACATACACTGTTGGGCCCGGCGCTGTCGCCGTGTACACTGACGTTGCTGTCCAGCCCATGTATGAAGTTGTTAAAGATGGTCGAAACGTCGCTCAAGCCGGACTGCTCCGTCTGCGGTATGAGTCGTCCCACCAGGCTCAAGGGCACAGTACTCTGCGGAGCGAGAGTGAAGGTGCCGTTCGAGGCGGCTGGGCCGATGTTAGTGTTCCCAAAGTAGTTCTGGAAGCCGATGGAGCTGAGCTCGATGCCGACTTGCGCGGGCTACAGATAAAGAGTCAGTTAGGCATTAGAAAGGGCAAGAAAGAAACACACGTTGGTGATGCTCGTGTCTAGAGTAAGGTGAATGCCACCAGCCGGGTCGTTCGTCGGCAAGTCGAAGGAGTTGATGATCACTCCGCCTTGCAAGCCGTTGAGGCCCTTCAAAGTAACCTTCTTCTCGGGCAGTGAGATACCAGACACAGAGATACCTAATTAGAGGAGACGTCAGCATCGGCAAAGACCGGTCTCCCCTTATTGACTGACCCAAAGCCGAGACTACAGATATATAGGTCAGTCGAACTGTGTAGAGAGCAGTTGTTGCGCGAGGCTCACCACTCAGATTTTCGCCCGTGATGACCCAATCGAAAGACTCTTCAGTCAAGAGTACCTGAACAGCGTTGAGCGCGATCCCAACACACTTAGGAAAGATGTTATACCTTCGTGAACTCCGTCAGATGGTCAACGTCCGCGACGCTGAACGCCCCGTCAACCTCGAACTGCGCCCCAACATCTCCGGCAATGTTGATGTCGGGCATCTTTAGCGACCCGAGCGGTGCCCCAGACCATGAAATGACCAGGCCCTGCCCAAATGAGATTGCCGCGTCAACTATGGGGAAAACAAATTGAGTCAAGGCAAAGCAGGAAATGCGATAGAGCGCATACACGGCCCGGCTTGCGTGATCGATCCTGACAGCTTCGTTTCGAACGAGTTCAGCTGCGGATTAGTGATGAGGACGGTGTTAACGCTGGTGACTATCGTCAGTACATCCCCATCGCAATGATAACGAAGATGCTCACCCCAGCAGAGAGCCCGAGACGATCTTTTGCACAATCGGCTGCGCGAGTATCGGAAGAATGAGATTCAAGCTCTCGTCCGTCTTGGTCGGCACGCCGGTCTGGGTGTACTGCAACGACGTCGAGTAATCACCTGGAGCAAAATAAACTTTAAACGCCGGCGTCGGGATAGATGGATGTGCGACGCCCTACCGATCGTAACGGCCGTCGTCAACTCCACATCTGAGGCCAATTTCTTAAAAGCCGCATCGACGAACTGAGGCAAATTAAAACCGCTGCCGCACCAACACATTAAGACCTGCTAGCCACAAAGAGAACAACGAGCTCACGTGTAAAGATTGTCTCTCCGGCTTCTGTTCGTCCTCCTCGACGGCGGGCTCCCGCCCTTCGTCTGCACATACTGGTACCCACCGAGCGCGACGATCCCATCCAGTTGCTCCGTGCCGAGCCCCGCCTCCTCTGCCAGAACCCGCGTGACCGTGAACAGCGACGGCGGGTCCATGTTCATATCCAGATCGAGCGCCGGCGAGTCCGTCGTAGCCTTGCCGCGCGACGTGAAGTTCGTGCCCGTCTGGATCGTGCCGAGCGTGACCCCGCGGTACGACACTGTCGACGTGATCTGCGTGATGTCGAGGCCGGCGGTGAACGGGTTGACGAGCGCAACGGAGACGTGCGAGATGTTGTTTGCGTGGCCCGTCGTCGGCAGGACTGTGAGTGGGTGTTAATGTGGAAGACGGATGCGCTTCATGGAATGGAATGAGACGGACCGGTAAGTGCGGCCGTTGAGAGAAGGCTGGTGGTGAGGCCTGGAAGTGTCACACCCAATGCGAGGGTCTTGAACGCCTGCAACAGAGATGTGACGTTCGTGCTGCCGTCGTAGCCAGCAATGGTGAGTTCGACGTCTAAGAAATGTCAGATCAATTGCACAAAACGTCGCGAAAGGCGTACCTTTCTTGCCCACGAACTCGTTGAGGGTTTGCTGACCCTGAGGGCTCACGTTCGGCTAAACGTATGTCGTCAGTCGTCGTGACTGGCTAGGCGCGGCCACGTACTGTGAAGGTGGCTTCGCCGCTCAGAATGTTCTGACCCATCTCGAGCGTCAGATTCCGCAGGAGGTTCGCGCCGATCACAGAGCCCCCGCGGGATAGCTGCAACGCTACACCAGCCACATCAGCAGCAGTCTAGCAGCGCATAAGCAGCGGAGCTTACAGAGGTCACCAGTACTCAGCTTGAGGTTCGAAGGGTTCGTGATGGACACTGTGCGCTGGTCAGACAACCGCAGACTATGAGTCTTATGGCTCTGCGACCACGCACCGTTTATCCCGAGTAGCATGGCGTCCGACGTGCCGCCGATGACGTCCACGCCACCGATCGTGACCATATTCTGCAGGCCCTGCAGGCCCTTCAGCCCCGACGTCACGTTAAACTTGATCGGGTCCAGCACGAGCCGGCCCAGCGCCATGTCCGCGACAGTATGCGCGTGGCCCTCGAGCTGGAACGCCTCCGTCGCCAAGTCAGTGAGATCCGCATCTGCACATCCAGGTAAGAGACATGTGCGCTACGAGAGCGCGCGCGACACGTACTAAACTGCGAGAAGGCGGGGTGATTAGAGTCCGGCGAGGTCAGCGGGGCGTCGATGATGGACAGGTTGATCGTCCCTTGCGTGAGTGTCGAGTTGATCACGTGGATCGCAGACGTAGCGGACCCCGGCGGCTGGTCGGGCGTCAGCAATGTCCATGCTGGCATGAGGCTAGCGGATTGTTACCGTGGAGAGCCCAGCGATGAGCGTTCCGTTCTTCGTAATATTGAACGAGTTCTCGATCTCGCTGATGCTGACGCTGAACCCAAAGGGTAATTCTACAAAAGCCTCAGCATCTCTCGTCCGCATCATGGGGTTACGACTCACGAAGTGCAGCCTGCACCGACTTCGAGTTCGCCACAGGCAACCAGGGCTGGTCCGCCGAGAACGCGAGCGCCAAGTCGCCGATGCTGATCGCTTGGATCGGGTTGATTGGGATGGGCGACTTGAACGGCACGTTCAGCCGGAGCGCCTGGATGCCCTGCGTGAGCCACGAGATCGACGTGCCATCATTCTGCAGCGTCGAGCGCCCGACGGCGACGACAGGGGCGGCCTCCCCGTTGAGGTACGTCGTGAAGAGCTGTGAGACGAGCGCGAGCTCGTTCGTGTCGTTGTGCGGGACGAGCGTGCCGGCGAGTGAGATGTCATTTGGTCCGGGAGCCTAGGGAGCGGTGTTGTCAGCTAAGACTCCAGGTTGCTAAGTGGAAGTGCGTACTATGACGGTGTTCAACCCCGTGCCAGTGCCGAGGAAGACGTTCTGGTAGTACAGGTCAAAGATGACGGTGCCGAGATCGAGCAAGAAGGGACTGTTGGAAGTTAGTACCATGCAAGCGCAATGGACGGCAAGAGCGCACCTCGGGTTGCTGAGCGTGTTCACCGTATCAAAGAAGATTCCACCCTTCGGATCATCGCCAGGCAGCTGAAAGTCTTTCAATCCTACATTCCCGTCGAAACTGTTGATAGCTGGCCACATTAAAAGATAAGCATAAGCTCCTAAGCAGCGCAGCGATGCTCACCATTGAGTGTGATTTCCTTCTTGAAGTGTATGCCCTTCGTCTTGGGGAACTTCAGCGCCTGCACGTGGACATTATTACTCTCCAGCCTCCACGTGAAGTTCTTCGACGTGATCATTGACTGCGTGAACTAGCCAAATGCGCCCTCGTCGGGGATGAGGAAGGTCGTCGTCTGGTTGACGTATGCGCGTTTGCTCTTGGCCGACAAGGTCGTGAGGTTGAACTGGCCGATCGGCACTTCCTGGTCGCCATTGAGCCACGTCACATTGATCGGTTCAACGAACGCAATTTTCGCATTGAAAATGCCTGTGTGCGAGACCTGAGAAAGGTGAGCGTTGCGTAAGGGCGAAGCGAGAAGGCGAACACGCGTACCCATCCATCCATCCGCAAAGTAAAGCTGTTTGCGCGCATATATTAGACTTCAAGCTTTATTTCCGAGCCAAATTGCGCTCACGAAGTGTTCACCGGGTTAATGATAGCGGCGGTGTCAATGTTGAGGACGGAGACGTTGACGACATGTTGTGCTATGGCGTGAATGACTGGGAACAGGAGGATGAAGAGGAACCCTATGCCCAAGAGCGCCGCGAAGATCTGCGAAATAATGAACCATCGCCTCTTGTATAGAGGCACCTTCTTCGCCGCCGTCGGGGCATCAGCGTCTCCCGCCTGTTCCGGGCCTGCTTGGGCATCCCCGCGTTGCCCCACAGGTATACCTGCAGACGTGGTCCTCGATATCGGGAGGCTCTCTGACGAGCCCGCGCCTGCGAATAGAGCCGCATTTCCTAAATAGAGGCGTGAGATGTGAACGACGCGTGAAAACGCGTAAAATACGGACGTGGGAGGTTCGTGGACGAGGAGGCGCGGCCGTCGAAGAGCCCGCTATCCGGGCGCGTCTGGTGGTATTCTTCCATCGTCTGCGCGGTGGGCCGGCCTGAGAGCGCGGTTGGGAGGACGGTAAACGTGCGTGTGGCGAGAGGGCGGCAGCAAGGATGGAAAAAGCGTGAAAATGGCGAGAGCGGTGTTCTATAAGAGGGCGACGGACGTATGCCGTTCGCGTGATCGGAGCTCCCTGCCAGAAACAGCGAATTACACCATGTCCGAGCGGAAGCCTATGATGTATACTTCGCGAAGCGAGTGTACTTTGAGACGAGACCACATGGCTGCAACAGGTCCACTGCGACCGGCGGCCAACGCCTCGATTGATGTCAGATGTCCCGCTGTACGGACCTTAATAAACGATGATCGCACGAATGAGCAGCCTGAGCAGCCGGCATTGCGCTGATGGCCGTGCGAGAGAAGAGCTGAAGAAAGCATTTTGGCTCGCAACCAATGATCGGAGAGAACGGAGAGAAGGGGATCTCCGTTTTGGGTATGTTTTCAAAATTGCGTAGTGGGGAAATTTCCAATTCCCCACTCGTCGGTCCTCGCAGCACCTCCTCCGCCTGTCCTCACGAGCCCTCTAGGAGCGCAGAACGATATCTATGGTCCAGAGCAAGTCCTTAGGTGGTCAAAGTCTGCCTCTGTCGACTGCCTGGAAACTATGGGGGTGGTCACTGGTGACGCAATACGGAACTGCCGCCGCGCGCCGGTTGCAGTTGGGCCCCACCGCCTCGAGGTTCGCATCTTCTCTTCGAGCGACCGTCTCCACTCTCCCGACGCACCGCCTGTGACCGTCGCTCGAGTTCTCGACATCCTCGCTGCCCATGCGACTGCGATCATCAACGTTGCCCACGCAGATCGACATGTCCACATGGCAGCGTGTCTCGCGCGGTCATAGCCATCCCATCCTGCTCTATACCCGCCTGATCCCTTCAAATTCTGACGATCCACTCGTGCGTTCCTTACCTCGCTAAAGCTTAGTAACCGTGTGCATATCCCATCACATGCACAGGGTACACTCCACCTGGCGTCAAATGACCCACAAAAAGACGTCGCAAACGGTGCTCGCCCGCGCGACATCACCGCCCTTACCGTCGCTCGCGCGCCTCTCCATCATCCCTGCCCCCGTCACGCGGTCTTCTGTGGGCCCCAATCATGATTTTCCTCCCGACAAAACGGGGCACTAGTCCGTCGCTTGTGCTGTGCGCCCTCATTTGCCTCTTTTATTCATAGAACGTGGTGCAGAACATCCTGAAGAGCTTCGCTCGGCAGGCGGCGCTACTTCGCTAGGACGCTTTTGATCAACTGCGTGCGATCTACGGTATGTGGATGCGGCGATGAAGGAGCACAAAAGACGAGCGGCGCCGCGCCTTCTGCAGATAGCTATGATGTCAAGGGGACTGCTGCATGCTCTAGGACTGGAAGCTGGGCTCGCGCTGGAGTCGAAGATGTGGCGCCGACTGCAATCGTTCTACTGAGATACTCCCAGAGCTCGTAGCAAGACGTGCGTGTTTCAGCCAGCCCATTTCCGAGCGGGCGCGTCATAAGGATACGTAGTGGAATGTTCTCATCGCATAGCATACTTACGAACGCTGTATCTTCGATATTGGACTTTTTTGTGTGCCATGGCAGTCGGACAGTTCGTAAGCAGCCAGCCACTGCGCCCCGGTCCCACATTCACTGAACGTCGGAAATGACATACGGATAGAAGGCAGGCGATGTGACAGAAGAAGTAGTTATTTAATCATATGGAAGTACAGGGAAGTACCGTATGTACTTGTGCGCCGGTTGACTTCCACGCGGTAGAACACATCGAATTACATAATGGTATCCGCCTGTCATCCTGGATACCGTGACTGCCGCCTCCTGGGCCGACGCCACCGTTATCGCTGAGCGCGACCGCCACTAGAGCAACCGCGAGTATGCGGGATGGCGGCGTATGACGGCCGAAGAAAACGAGTATCTCCTTACATATATAATGAAGCGTTCGTATCGGCCAATCCTCCGATTTCCGCGATCGCAAATCCAAGTGTAACTCCTTGCGCGCCGCACGCATATGGCACATATACGTAGGCTATACTGAAAAGGGTATTGCGAGGCGATCGAAAGTTGCGCGCGGTCGAGCGGCATGATCAAGAGAACGTGTGCGCCGCAAAAGCACGGTCGTTGACAGAGTGTTGAGTTGCGGCAATTACTGCTCGACGCGCCTCCAAGGTGGCTTTGAACCATCGTATACAGACTGCTGAAATGGGTAGTGAGTGACCAGGCATATAGAATCAGTCAAGTGTTGGACCATGGGGACGAAGACGGCTCCTCTTCGGCTAAAGCAGTGTGGTACGTAGCTCGACGGCGCGCAAGAAAATTTCAGAATGAGGACAATGGCAGAAGAAGCCTCGCCTTCGGCAGAATCGTCGACGGAGGACCTGCAGGGCCAGGCGTTCTCATTCGAGCAACTCAGTACGGAGAGAGGACGCTAGCCGTCGCCGTCGCCGTTTCCGATACCCGGCGACGGTGATGCGCTGAGCACAGGAGCTAAGAGAGAGGCAGGACAGTTGAAGTCGGAGAAAATATCTGGAGTAAGAGGCAAACCACAAAAGTGTCTGCGAGAGAATAGCGAGCGTTAGAATGTTGCAAGAGCGTGACTATGACCTCCTACAGTGGTAAGGCGGCGAGAACCTGCTCTAGCTAAGGCATGTGAATCCGCAAAGGGGCCCCGGCGTGATCAGATTCTTGGGGTGCAACGTGAGACCGAAGTTAGAGCCCACCGAGAACGCCGAGACAGCTTGATCAAATACGAGATACAGCAGTCTCCCGCAAGTATTTCTTCACGCGCACGTCTACCAAGGAAAGAGGTGAAGATCTGGAAGACTGCAGGGTAATCGTGGTTTCAAATCACGTAAGCTGGTTCCGCGGTTGTGGCGACCCGCTTCAAATTCATCTTCAAGGCTTCAAATTCACCTTCAAGGCTTCAAATTCACCTTCAGGCTTCAACTGGCTGCACAGTGCACATTCTGCGTTCTAGCCATTTTGCGACCCCACAAGTTCTCTGAGGATGCCCATATCATCAAAATGAAATGAGTGTTACTTGAGCGGCTGAGGCTGTAGGTAAGACTTTTCTCCCCGGGGAGAAGTTCGAGGCCTCAACGTTCAGTACTCACCTCATGTTGTAGTTCTTTGAACCTGTGACCATAAAAACGTCGTGATGAGGTTGGAATCCTGTCTACGGCGTGGTACCTTGCACTGAAGGGGACAAGTGTTCGAAACTTCGGAGCCGAGAGTCTTGCTGGCAGTCGCCTGAATTCTCTTGAGCACTTTTGCTGTCCGGATCGTCATCCGACTTTCTTTGCTGCCTATGCCTATGTGTACTCTATCAATTCCGGCAAACCCTTTCGCGTTGGCTTTCCTATGAGGGGCGCCAGCGGACAAAATTATTTAGGGCTTCGAACTTTATGTTTGCACTTTGAGCAATATTGTTCTTAGACTTCGACTTTGACCCAAATGACACCTTTTATGGTAATATTGAAGAAGACCCAAGTCACCCAAGGCCATTTGACTTCGGCTATCGACTTTCGCAACTCGCATATAGCTTTTGCACTAGAGTCTAGGGCACAGCCACGCCGAGAAAACTGGTCAAGAATAATTGAAAATAATCACTCAGGGCTGGTACACGAGGGGCACGATTATTAGGTACGTTTTGTTCTATTACAAGGCCGCGGGGTGAGTGAATTGGCCCTCTGAATACCGGGGTGGCAGCAGGGGAGCGGGGTAGCGGCCCACGGGGAGCGGGAGCAGGGGAGCGGGGCAACGGGATCCGAGCGGGGGAGCGGGGGTGGGGGCTGGGTGGGGGAGCCCGAGTGCAAATATTTGCCGCCGTATGCGCAATGCCGACGGCGCAAGCTGTAAGCCGAAGTCGATGTGCCAATTGCTAAGTCGCAAGTCGCAAGTCGAAGGCTCGTGCTTTCCATATCCGGCAATTTTCCACTTTGCGGCTTCGCTTTTGCGCCTGATCTGCGCCGCATTTCTCTCTATCCGGCAGCGCCGCAGGCTCAAGGTCAAACGACGAAACCGATTCCCAGTTCCTAAGCACGTAAATACTTTTGTCCGGTCCTGGTCTGGATACTTTCCTCCCTCTTAGCGCATATTTAGCCAACAACTCGTCCTTTAAGCTTGAACACACGACTTCTGAAGTATCGGTACCTCGCGTCTGCCCAAAAGAAGGCCCGTGCCAAGACAAAGACGCGTCCGATGCACAATGCAACCCGACGAACAGCCGACAAACACTGTTGGTGGCGATGCTTCGAGGTGGCCCCGTTTCACTGCACCTGTCAATGCGAGTGGGCCTTGTGATGTCTTCGGCAAGGCGTTTTTCCGTTTCGTTCTTCCGCGGGCCGGGACGGGAGGGGGACATGGGCATTGCAAACCTGCATGCACCCTGCGTCAGCCTCAGTCTTCCTCGAGATGCGACGAATATCCGTGTCGGCACCCTCACGCTTAAAAGGCGGCCTCCCATACTAGCTGGCGTCAAGACCGGGTCTGACTCGAGACTCTCCCGCGACGTATATTGGGAAAATGCACCAGCTCTCTACCGCAGCATTCGCGGCCATCGCGGCTGCGCTCCTCCCTCAGGCCTCTGCCCAGCTGAACACGGCCGCGAAGGCGGCGGGAAAGCTGTACTTTGGTACGGCTGTGGACAATGGTGATCTTAGCGACTCAACCTACACGTCCATCCTTGGCAACGGCGTCGACTTCGGCCAGGTCACGGCTGCCAACTCCATGAAATGGGTACGTGTATCTCGGCGTTTCACACTGGAAAATCTCAGACAGACTTTTTTCCAGGACGCGACGGAGCCCTCACGAGGGTCTTTCACTTTTACTAATGGTGACGTCATCGCGAACCTCGCGAAATCTAATGGGCAGCTACTTCGCGGTAAGCAATCACCGGTCATCATGCATCAGGGACTATAAATTAAGCTGACCGTTCACAGGACACAACTGCGTGTGGTACAACCAGCTCCCCAGCTGGGTGTCTAGCGGTGGATTCAGCGCATCGACCCTGCAGAGCGTCATCACCACCCATTGCAGCACCGTTGTTGGTCACTACAAGGGCCAAGTGTACTCGTGGGATGTTGTTAACGGTGCGCATGATTACTCTTACTGTTTATGCACAGTGCTAACGTCCGTCCTGAAGAGCCGTTCAATGATGACGGCACCTGGCGCACGGACGTGTTCTACAACACGCTGAACACGTCCTACGTTGCCACTGCTCTCAATGCCGCCAAGAGCGCGGACTCGAGCACCAAGTTGTACATCAACGACTACAACCTGGAGTACACCGGCAGCAAGGCCACCGCGATGGAGAACCTCGTCAGCTCGCTCAAGAGCGCGGGCACGCCGATCGACGGCATCGGTCTGCAGGGCCACTTCATCGTCGGGCAGGTCTCTACCAGCTTGCAGAGCGTCCTCAACACGTTTGTAGGGCTCGGCGTCGAGGTCGCGATCACGGAGCTGGACATCCGCACGACGGTGCCCGCGAGCACGGCGACACTCGCGCAGCAATCGACCGACTACCAGAACGTCATCGCCGCTTGCAAGGCCGTGTCGAAGTGCGTCGGCGTCACGGTGTGGGATTTCACCGACAAGTACTCGTGGGTGCCGAACACGTTCAGCGGACAGGGCGCTGCTTGCCCGTGGGACGCGGTCAGTCAATTTCTAGTGTATGCTCACCTGGCGGCCGAGCTGAGGCGTGCGCTGTAGAGCTACAACAAGAAGCCCGCTTACCAGGGTATCCTCAATGGCTTTGGCTATACCGGCGGTAGCGGCAGCACGACGACTACCACCACCACCACCACCACCACTACTAGCAGCACGACCACGACCTCATCTTCGAGTTCAGGCAGCAGCGGTGCCACTTCCCCTCACTGGGGCCAATGCGGCGGCGCGAGTGCGTATCACCTCTACGCGGCCAAACCTCTACTAACTCCTGTCATTTCAACCCGTAGGCTGGACGGGCCCAACAGGCGAGCTTTTGTCTTCATGTTTTTCTGCGAGCGTGCATACTGACGCATGTCGACAGTATGCGACTCCCCGTATACGTGCACGTACTCCAACCCGTACTACAGCCAGTGCCTCTAAGCTGTCGGGATGCGTTCTCTGGATGCGTTCCACTAGGAATCGGCTATCTTGTACGCGCTATTCAAATGATTTTTCGTATCCAAATGTGTTGTAGATCTCAGTTGATTTGTGTGAGCTATATCCGTCATCGTTGTCCATCAGTCAGGCGCACCAGAGTTGCAACAGCGATATAATGACAAACAAACAATTAGATACAATACATAATACACCGCGACCCAAAAGGTTGTGCATGCCGCAAACGAGAGATGGTATACTGTAGCAACATCGATCTGTTTAGTACGGGCAAACGACGGAGCGAAGCGACGCTGCTTACCAACAAGATGGTGAACCAATGCAAAATGCTATCTCGGGAAAGTATCATGCCTTCGAGGGGAGCTCTCCTTCCTCGCTAAGCTCACCCTCCTCCTTGGAACTCTCCGGGGCGCTGGCTGGTGGTGGCGGGTGCTCCGGCGTGTCGACAGCCATTGGCGCTGGCCTCGCCGTGGGTGAGGGCGCCTTGGATACGACGATAGCATCAAGCATGGGAACGTCGACATCCTGCTTCCCTTTTCCCTTCCCCTCACTGGACGAACGTGATGTAGGAGATGGTTCTTCGAGCTCCTTCGGCTTCCCAGGAGTGGCGTCGGCATCGTCCTTCTTCGCGCGGCCAGCTGCGATAGAGACTGAGACTGAGGTTTGAGTGGCGTCGCTTGCACTGGAGTTCCGCCGCGTGGCAGAGGGTTTCGCAGCGTTCGCTGCTCTCGAGCGTGTGGACCTGCGTTCGGGCACGACTTTCAAAACCTCCTCCACGTTCTCGACGACCTCGGGGGTCTCCGCACCCGGTGGGACCGAGCCAGGCGGCGAGGCCCCCTCGGATGCGATCGCGGCCTGCCGCGTGTTGCGCGTGCGTTTGGCTGGGTACGTCGCGTCGTTGTCCTCTGGCTCGCGCCGCTTGCGCTTTGCGCCGGCGCCTTGGCCCGCACCCCGGCGCTTGCGGGGGCTCGGCTTCTCGGCGGGCGCGTCGGCCGGCCCGGCGAGCGGGGACCCGACTGGCCCATCTGTGACATCGGCGTCGCGCAACTTGGCGGCGGGGCGGCGGGCGCGCGAGGACGACCGGCGTGCGGCGTCATCAACGGAGATTGGTAGTGGTGTGCGCATACCGAGCGTCTCGAGGTCGATTTCGGGGAGGGAAAGCGCGAGGCGGCCGAGGGGATGGTACACGGGCAGGGGAGGGTGCATGGGGTATTTGAAACGATGTCCGACTGCGGAGGCTTTCGAGAGTGTGTGGCCATAGGATGTTCCAGAGTTCTTGATGATAGTAGACGACGTGGTAGATGTGGCTGGGACCATCGACGAAGCGCGGGAGGCAGAGCGCTCGACGCGGAGCTCAGTCGGAAATTGGATGGATGGGGACCTAAAAGTTACTTGGGGCTTGCGACGGAATGCTGGAGTGCTGGAAGCACTGGAAGAGGATGAAGAGGATGGGTCGGGGACCGGAGGTGGAATAGACACGACGAGGCTCTTCGCGTTGACGGTGATGGGGCGGCGAGAGCCCGCGACAGTGATGAGGGTGCTCTGCATGGATGAAAATGCGTTGCGCAACGTCTTCTCAACAATGGGTGTGACTTGAGCGCGATGAGACGATGTGAAGTGCCGTCGTCGTTTTGAATGACGCGGTGGGGATGGATGTAGGGGTGGTCCGAGACACGGTGTCTGTGCTGATGGGTAGGAAGAGCGTATCAGTGGCAGCTCCCTCATAAGATGCGGGGACGTACCGGAGGAGGTGTGTGCTAAGTCGGTGATGCGAGAACGAGTGCGCAGAGGACGGAGGTGAGCTGGGGAAGCACTGGCAGGAGGCGTTCTCATTAGGGCGTCTAAAGCAGTCACGTGGAGACTTCAATGGTCCGGCCCGATTGGGACGAACAACACTTGACCTCCTGCGGCTGCCGACTTGTCGCTAGATCCCTGCTCGCCGATATGTCTGGGCATTTTGCTACCTCAACGAAACCCACATCCAACGCAACTCTCGTCGCGTCCAAGCTAGGAGAGAGCCCTGGCACACCGCAGTTCTTTCCTGCTTTACTCAATCACATCAAGTCTACTGCCCCCGGTCTTCCAATCGAACCTGTAATCTTCCAGTCAATCCTTCTCTGTCTTCTCGCTGGACCTGGTAGAAACATTCTGCTTCGAACCAGGGAGGAAGATGTCGGTGTGGTCCAGAGCCTAGCGACCTTGGTGAGCTGCCACGACATCTTCGTCACCTGAACTGCATTTCCCTACTGAGTAGATTTTAACAGATGTGATGGGATTGAAGACCCAACGGCCGAAGCTGAATGCATCATTGCGTCCTTCCCCGTCAACATTTGTGTCTTCATTGTTCTTCTCTCGCAAGCAGAAGCGTCTGTCGAGTGGAAGCCGCCAGGTTTCCCCCTTCCGAACACGTGCGAAACGTTCCCGTTCGTATCCCCTACCAGCGGGCCCAGATGCTGCAACTCGCATCTCTGCCAGCGAAGACGGCAGCGGCGGGTCCCCTGCCATATATCCCCGCGAGCTTGGACAATACCGGCCGCTGTCTCGCCCAAGCTTGCGTGCCCTTTCCCATTCTGACCCCGTAACCGCTGCGCCGGTGCCAGAAAGCCCCGTCTTGATACCTTCGTCCGAGTTCGACCTCCCGCACGCGCTCGTGTTGTCTGGTCTGGAACACGCAAGCATTCCATGTCAACGTGCTCTCCTGCACACACTACTAGAGCAACGGGTTACGCTCGATGACGGTATCGGCGGAAAGTCATGGAGCCTTCCTGACGACTTCTTTCTCATCTGTGTCTGTCCATGGGATCCTCGGGAGCGACCACCTCTTCAAAAGAGCTTGGTGCGTTAACCTGTTCCACTCCCGGCTTCTTGCTGACTTCCGGCGACCTTCTGACAGTTGGACAAATTCTCGATGAGTGCCACCATAGGCTTGCACGCAAGTACCCGTCAAGCCTACGCCACCTACCTCTCCGCGCATCTCCCTTCAAGCCAAAGCCTTCATACACCCGCGACACCATCCACTCCTACTCTCTTCTCTCCCGCCTCTCCTGCCTCTCCCGCTTCCGCACCCCTCCCCCTCGACCTCATATCCAGACTGCGCGAGCTCAGCTCCCCAACGCACGTCTCTCTACACCCGACCCTCCGGGTCTACATGGCCGACCTCTTCGCCGCCGCGCGACATTACCACGAGCTCGATGGTACATTGCTAAGCGCGCGCGCTATGGGGGACGCGGAGGCGCTCGTGCGCGCCCACCGGATGCTCGGCGGCACGGTGAACCTCGTGCAGCGCGCGGTCGCGCTCGAGGCACAGGCGCTCGCGCAGATGCGCCTGCAAAGCCAGAGCGCGCTGTCAGGCACGTACGAGACGAGCGTGCGTGATGCGCTCACTTTCGAGGGGATCGCGCACGAGGCGGACATCAATGATGGCCACCAGGTGCATGTGCAATTGCAATGGGGAAACAGCGAAGCGCCGTCGGACAATACGGCAGGCGGCCCGATGGCTGCTTCAACGTTTCATCCTCCCGCGGCGTCCAATGTGTCTCTGGAGCATTCTGAGGCTCACTCCCCAGCACACCCGTTTGAGCAACAGCAGCCAGAAATACAACAGCCAGTGGAGTGGCTGCACCAGAATTCCACCGCGCGATGGGACGTGTCGGAAATTGAAGTCGCGAAGATCGTACCGCGCGTGATTACACACCGCCTGCGTGTGCGTGATGGGCCGGAGGACGAGCTGCTATCGAGCGTGGTGTGCACTGCTGTGCCGCCACAACGAAGTGATGCAGACAATAGGGGAGAGGAAGATGGAATGGGAGGAAAGGAGACGTGGCGGCGCCGAACGGTGAAGGAAATATTGGTGAAGTTAATGGCGGAGGTGTAGCAGGGCTCTCTGTCTGTTTTTCTCCTCTACCTCAACCTGCATGAACGCCGGACGAGGCAATCAGAACCCTAACCTTAGTGTATGCTTTCTCAAAGCAGAGCGCTGCTCTCTGCCTCTTCCCCTCATGCGGGCACCGCAAGAACGAGCGACAAATCGCTCCTCTCGCGGCCAGAGCACTCTTACCAGCACTGCGACACGCCAACCAAATATCTGAGAGCGCCATGTCCCACGGAGACAGCGCCTCACCCACGCGTGTCGTCCAGATGTATGCCGGCCGACCAACCTTCTCGTGCTCGAAGTGCACTGCAGTATTCGTAAGGCACGCATTTCGTTGTCCTCGCCAAGTGTCTCATACCGCAGCAATAAGGCTCTCCAAGATGAGCTCATCAGCAAATCGTTCTCCGGACGCGACGGCCGAGGATAGTGCGTTCTCTCCCTTGCTGTGTGTGCGCTTGCGCGGGTCTCACCCTTCGGTGGTTTAGCCTCATGCATTCTGCTGTGAACCTTCGTCTAGGCACGAAGGAAGACCGTCCACTCCTGTAAGTACAGCACTAAACATGTCCAATTGCATACAGAGCTGCAGTCCTCATCCTGCGACAGAACGGGCGTGCACACCGTTGCCGATGTGTTCTGCGTAGGGTGCGGAGATCGTGTCGGATGGTACTACCACAAGGCATCCGACCACTCGCAGAAATACAAGGAAGGTAAGCGCTCCATTCCAATATGGAAGGAGTGACATGCCATCTGATTAATTTTCCGGCAGGGAAATATTTACTCGAGCGTGAAAGGATTGTGAAGGACAATGCCTGGACGTTACATGACTGAGCGGCGTAAGGGCCCCCAAGTTGACGGAACCTAGTGCAACGAATATAACAAATATAACAACGGATGCAGGTACAATGAAATCTTTCGTGACTTTGGACGTCCCTGCGGTAAGTGTCGGCACTAATTAAGTACATAAATGCTCAGATGTGGAGTCTCCAAGTTACAACTCTCAAATCCCCGAGATATCCTAGTGCAATCCCTATCCTACCGTTCTCTCTTTAACGACTACCTCCGTTTCGGAATAAGTATGTATTACTTTGCGACCCCAAGCAGCCTTGCTACCTTTTCCGCTACCCTTTGGGCGTGGTCGACTCGTATATGTTCTGTCTGCCGGTGCAGAACTGAAAGAATGTCGTGACAGTACTAGTTGAATAAGGCGTCGCCCGTCTATCGAATAGCTTTCGCAGACATATCAGTGTTTGCATATGGAAGGCATCGACAGCGCGGACAGTGTCTAGGAGATTTCGACAGCTATGAATAACATCATCAGCAAAAGCCCCAGAATCTTATATTACATTATATGAGGTTATATTACTTCCCTTCAAATAGCGATGACTCCATTCTGGAAAAAGGACCAGCTCAACAGGTCCCAGTACTACACATGAGTTATACAGACAGTATGATTGTGTGTTTGTGAAAGAGATCGGGTGCATATATCCTGCTCAGAGTCTCAGACAGCAGTAATGGCCGCGCCCGAATATCTTATCTTGCCTTATCTGCATGGCAATATCAGTATAACTCAATATAAACACCATAATATTTCGTCACTTTTGCTGATGATGGTGTTGCATCCCTAAACTCAGAGAACACCCCGATAAGCTCGTCCAAAATCTCAACTCCAGGGTACGCGTCATCAACTACGCAGTCACGCATCCCCTCGAGCTGCTTCAAGACCGCCTGAGCTGAGACGCCCTGCGATGCACCCTCTGTGGTGAGACTGTATGCAAGTCTCAGTCCCCGAAGACTGGTGCGCGTCAATTGATCCGGAGGTTCCACGACAACAGCAGCGTCAGGGCAGACGTCCAAAATTTCTTGTGCGTAGGCGCTTCTCCATAAGACTCGCTCCTCCACCGCTCCAAATTGCGTTCTGTACTGATCTAACTTTTCGCTGATAGTCTCAGCAATGGTGTAGCTAGACCACAAGGGCATGACGATTGCGTGCTCCCAGTCGACCATCCCACTGATTTTGTTCTTGTCATCGGCCGCCAAAATATTTCCGAAATGGAAGTCGGGGTGAGAGAGTACAGGACGGAAAGCCTGAGGTGGGAGGGGAAACATAACAGGAAGGTGTGGTATGACGGCTCGCATTCCTTTTGCGAGCGCGACGAACGCGGGGAGTGTCTTCTCGATGTCTTCTTCCTTGAGGTGCTTCAAGGTGACTCTCATGCGCACGAGTGCGCGACCAGATTCGCTGTTGATCCAAAGGTCTTCTCTAACAGCTAGCGCGGTCAAGGGCGCGAAGGGATCTGATTCCGGCCAAGGCCCGCGGTCTGTGAGGGGATGCTCCCGGAAGATAGTGCAGAGAGGCGTGGTCAATGGGCCGATAGGCTGAGAACCAGATGATTTTGATATGCTGCCGAACGAGTCGAACCGGAGGGCCAGGAGTTGCCCGTACGCGTTTCCGACAGAGCGGACGAGGGACAAGCGCGCCGCGGGCGTTGCGTACAAGACATCCTCGGGCGTTGCGTAAAAGACATTGTCGAGACTTGATCCTGGAAGCTACAAACACGATGTGTGGTTAGCCATCAGAGCTAACTTACGAAGCGGAGAACACACCTTCTCCTGCAGTGCGCATGGAGTTCCCACAGGATTTGTGAGGTCAGTGAGGAGTCCGTAGACCTCAGGGACGGGCACCGTGGTATGAGTCCTCACGTAGCGCATGGTCTCGTGCTGCATGATCACGAGATGAGTGGTATGTTGATATTAGATGGCCATCTTTGACCCACCTCTACGAGTATCCGGTAAGGAACACGGGGGCGATCATTGTCCTCTTGTGTGGCGAAGGCTTCGCCTGTAAGCACTCCATGTGGAAACGGAAATTTCAGCCGCGCCAACACTTCTCTTCCACTCTCTAGACAGGCAAGGTACATCTAGAAGCATATTCAGCGTCGTTTGTTGGACGAATGAAGGGACGACCGACCTGACTCACGCACCTTCGACTACCCACTCTATTTGATCGCATCGCTCCCCCATCGTCGCTTCGATGTACTGCTGCAGGGCAATGAAATCGATGCGCCAGGTGCGAGAATCCGAACACTTTGCAAGCCAGTAGCCGTCTGACCATTCAGCCTGAAATGCCTCATGCCGTGTGGCCCACGGAGAGATTGGCGTTTTCAACAGTGTGACTCCCGGAGGGGCTGAGGAAAGACGAGGATGAACACTGCGTTTTCGGTCGCAGTCGACGTTGAGTAAGGAGTAAAGTGGGTCCTTGGAGTTCGTGGTTGAGACCAAGCGGCAAACTCCGGGACTCAGGCGAACAGTCGGCGGATGCCGCATTACTACTTGTCATGAGGCGAATTTATCTAATTCAATTCTTGTAATTTCCACCACGTCGCACCTACTTTCGTCCCACTGGTGAATAGCTTTCGTCTCGCACACAACCCCACTGGCTTACTGTAGATATCAAGGCCACTCCATGACCGGGGCGAACTCGCGACGAGCAAGGCGCTCGCACAGGCCGCCCACCAGGGACACCTCCTTTCCACAAGCCCGTCCAAGACCGCATGTTTCTGCAGCTACCTTTAGGGTGTCCAAACACTGTGATTAAAGTTGCAAAGGGCTGTCGAAGCTTCTTGTGCGCCTCCCGCGCGCATCCTTCAAAAATTTATCACCTTCACCTTTCTCACCTGCGGCATCGCGCCGAAGGCCTTCACGACGCCTGAGTGCGCGCCAATGCGCACCCGCGCAGCTTTGCGCGCGCGGACGTCGCCCTGCTCGTCGCGGTCCACCTCTGCCGTGCGCCGCCGGAGCGTGTGGAAGTCGTCCTCGTCCGGCCCCGCCTCGCGCCCCGTGCCCAGGAATGCCGCGCGTGCCACTACTTCTGCTTCCCGCACATTCGTAATGAGCAATCCGTCAAGGACGGGTGTGGGGAAGACGCACCGGGCTTGCGCAGGTCACAATCCTTTGCGAGATGCGCGGTTTCGCCGCACAGCTTGCACGATCCACCGTTCGGATACACGCCTTTCGACTTGTTCTGCGGACACGCAGACGCAAGATGGCCTTTCCCCGCGCATACGAAACACGACGCGAAGGGCAGCGGGTTCGCTGCGTTGGCGGGCTTCCTGCATCGCGAGAGTGTGTGTTTGTTCGACCCGCATCTGTGTAAGTCAGGCGACGATGTACATAAATGTGAGGAAACGTGGGGTGTACCGATAGCATATGCCCACAAGGTCCTTTCCTTTGCCCTTCACCGAGCCTAGCTTTTCTGCTGTGAACGATGGGCAGTCTTTCGCGGCGTGGCCGGACTCCCTACATGCGAAGCATATTGTGTTCGCGTGCCGATCGGCGAGGCGTTTCAAGCGTCTTTGCTCAGATGCGAGAGCCTTTTCTGCGATATCTGATGTACACGATGTACACTGGCATAAGCCGCTGAAGTATTGGCGAGGAGCAGTGCAGACGCACCTTTGGACTTCTTCCAGCCTGTCTGCTTTTCCTGCCCTTCAGGAACCTTCGGGTCTTGCCCACCAGTCCACACCCCTTCGACCTCCTGTCCTGACTCCGCTCCGTCGACCCTCTCCTCTATCCGTGCATGAGCATCCTCCACCGCCGGCTTCGGCTTCCTGCTCGCTTTACGTCTCTTCTTGTCGGGCTCGCCTTCATCCACTACAGGCTCAGGAGATGCTGCGTCTGCCAAAAGGCGTGGAAGAGCAGAGGTCGACGCTTCCCCAAGCACAGGTTCACCGTGGTTGTGTGAGCCAAAGGTAGCCTCGACATAGGTGCGCTTCCGGCCAAAATTGGTGTAGCGCGTCATGATGAGGTGGCCTTTGAGATTCTCCACAGGGAAGACGAATATGGCCGTAGGGCCGAAGCGTGAAGTCGCGTCGAAAAAGTTCTGGCCGGCGGCCCCGGGCCGCCCACATAATTGAGCGCGTGTCGACCGCACAGATCTCCTTCAAGGATACGAGATGTCTCCGTCCGCATAGTTGCACACGAGCGTCAAATGAACATCAATTGTAATAGCCTACAGGCCTTGTGGTACAAGAATGCTTGTAAATGAATGTCCCTGTCGCTCCCTGTCGGCGACTACCCGCCCGCCTTCCTATGCGCCGCGTCCCACGGTGATTCAAGCTCCTCCATATCTTCCGAGATGTGTTGGTGCGCTGTGAGCGCTATCACTCTCTCATCGCTCGCATAAGGCGATGATGGCACAGAGAACAAGGTGCTGTCGTCCACGACAATAGCACCCGTCCGCAGATCGAGGCGAAACCGCAGGTCTTGCAACTTGCTTGAGACGTCTTCAAGACTATCGTAAGGGTAAAGTAACTTGCCGAAGCCGGATCGTGCCGTCTGCGCGATGGAAGTCCCGATGGCTCCGGGTGAGTGCGTGAGGTACACTTGTCGCCTGTTGCGCCAGTGCTGCAAGTGTATGACGATTATTGACAGCCCGACGACAAGCAGCACTGCGGACAAGGTATACGACGGGATGGGTCTAGGGTAGGCATCAGCCGCGATGACCATGAGGGAATGTGGAGAGCACCAACTCGATCCACAACTTCGGCGCAAGCTGCGTGAGCTCTGCCATTACCGTGCGACCGACGGGCAAGAAATAATTCGCTTTGGCGGCCAGGGCGAGGTGTTGTGTCTAGTCGTGACAGTTTAGCAAGGTCCATTGGGTGCGACAAGGAGATGGCGCACATAGACCTGTGTTGTGCAACTAAGAAAGCCATTATCGTCATCGAACACCGCGTCCAAGCCACCCGGCGACTGCGCTGCACTACGGAAGACGGCGTTAGGAATTCCCGACTTGATGGACAATGCCCTCGCTTGCGCGTTCGTGCCGAGGCTGCTGTTATCAAAAACAAGGCTAGCACGTGTGTCAAAAACGTTGACAGCATCTCTAGAGATGAAAATGGCATACCCATTGTAGAGGTTGCCATTCATGGGAGGACCGGAGACGTTGTTGGCGGCGGGGAGGTCGTTAACGACGGAGACTCTCGCGAGAGACCCGTTGTTGAGGAAGGCAAATGCGACGACGTCAAAGACCTGCATTTTCGGGAGGCAGAAAACGCCGCGCGCGTCATGCTGCCCGTTCTTCCGTGTTTGATAGTACCAAAAGAACACAGGCTCGAAAGAGATGTTTTGAGGCGTGTTGGCGCAGTTCTGGACGGCAGTGACGCCGTACAGTTGCTCGCTGTTCGTCGGATTGAAGGTCACAGGGCCCAAAGAACAGCCCCCAGCGGAGGTAGCGGTGATGCTGAAGGCATCTGGGACCGTGCTATTCAAATCTAAAGAACTGGGATTGGCACAATTGACTTTGGTTTGCATGGCAGTCGTGTTGACCGACATGGTGCCGTTGAGGAAGGTGGCTGTAGGGAACTACACAGCGCCAGCTGAGCACTGTGTAAGAGAAGGTGGGTACTAGAAGCTTACCGTGAACTGAGCCACTGTCCACTCCCCGGAAACAAACGGTGGGTCAGTGAAGTTGTTGAACGCTTGCAGTGTGGTGGTCAGTCATGACCGGCAGCGAAATGACCGCAGAATATATACCAGAAGCTGCGGCAAACTACGGGTGACGTCAATAACCCTTTCTGCTCGATAAACAGGATGTCATACACCGGCAGACGAAGCGAGAGCGCTCAGATCATCGATGTCAGGTGAAAGGCCAATATCGTATAAGATGTCCACAGCCGACCCTGGAATATGATTGTTGTCAAATTGCCTTGTACCGCGATAGACGGAATGTAATTACACTTAGACGTGTCAAGCAGACGGATGGAAAAAATCGATCCAGCCAACGGTTGTAGCAAGTATGTGAGCAAGGTCGCGAACATTGAGGTCGTGACGAGCACGTGCTTGAACTTCATAGAGTTGTAAATTATCATGGGTTTGCTGTGTGGTGTTGTGTACACGCGCATGAAGGAGTGGGGAATGCGGACACATACCTCATACCAATCTGCATGTACCGAGAGGGGGTGTGAGCCTGGTCTCATGCAAGGTAAAGACTCCGGACACGCACATAATCCAATAACAACGATTCTTGGGCCGTCGCATTGCCCTTTGACAATATGAGGTATGGCTATGATATTATTGGATTGAATAAATCTGATATCCAAAGCAAAAATCAGATGAACCTGCCATGCCCGCAGTTGCCAGTCAAAGTTGATGGCCAGATATGCCAATGGAATGACGAACAGCACAGCGGAGAAAGACTAAATGAAGCAAAAATGTTAGTTTTCCGCATGCGCCAAATTTATACAAGGTAGCCACATACTGTGAGAAAATCCGTTGACACGAAAGTGACCACATTGTTCTCCGGGACCTTGAACCCTAGCAGACATCATCCTCCTGTACGTGTGTCATACATAGGATCAACATACCGTTATTCTTTTGCGATATACTCGTTGCAATCTGGAGCGCGATTCCAGTCACTATCATCAACCCGCTCCCAAGCAACACCACCCATATCTTCAAGGTATATGGTTCCTGGGGCGGGTATGCAACTCGTTTAAGTGACAGAGGCCATAGAGACGGAGATCAATACACACGAATCGTGGTGGTCGTCTTGAAAGCGACCCAGGTGTCGGTATGGAGTTTACAGAGCTCAGAAAAGTACTGGAGCGTGACAGTTGTTCCGAAGGATCGTCGTAGCCAAGTTGGTGACCGAGTGACTTAGACTGAGACAAAGGCTTGACGGCTAGCAAATTGTGGCGCTCCATAGCGTCCTTGCCGGCGAGAGAAGATAAAGGGCTATGAAGAACGCATGTGGTTTCGACACACCTTTAAGTTGCGCATGTCTACGCTCATCGCCCAGTATGCGCGCGCCTTCCACTGCCATTCCGATTCGGATCAGTGCCAGTCAGTGCAAAGTTATCACCGCGTTACCCGATCCGCTCCTGACAGTCAGAGACTGCCGCTCGGACCATTAAATCCGGCTGCACACAGCGCCCGTGCACTGCATCAATGCCCCAAACCATCAGTTTGTGTCGCTACATGGGAATGTCGCCGTCGAGGGAACGAAAAAGATTTGAAAACCGCCTGTTGGAGGTAAGTTGGATATGGGAGTCCGACTCGGATCAGCGCTAGTCAGTTCTAATTTGTTTTATACAGGCGCTATCCGACCTGCACCTGAAAACGCGGCAGTGAGCAAGCTTGTACACAGCAACATGCACTCATTCAAGGCATCAAACCCTTCGAAATGCAGCGATAACAACCACCTCGAAACTCGAACAGCGCGCCGATGATGGAGAGCTACGCGAAGGTATTCTCACTGTCTGGAGAAACAAAAATATCGACTAGTCGAGGACGCTGTCGTGCGGCTCGTTGGAGCGGTCATTCCACGTCGTCGTCTGCATGAATTAAAAGTCGAGATCGGTCGAGAGGAGGGAAGATCTGTATCCTAATGCTAACGGTCAGCGTAGCGCAGGAACCCGCATCAATAAACTCTCATACCAGTGCTGCAGAACTGGAGAAACTTTCCCGTTCAACGAGTAAGTGATTCCGCGCGAGCTTGGCGTCGTTTCTTCGCCGGCAGGGCTGCGAATGACTGGAACAGCATCAGACTTCGTAGATAATCGCCAGTGGGAAGGGGGTTCCTTACTGGCGCCAGTCGCAGAGGCCCCTGCATCGGAAGGGTTTGTAGACAATTAGATTAAAGTTGTATGCGACACTTGCGAACGGGTGCATCCTCCTCACAGCAACAGTGTTCCCGTATCCTGCTCAAATATTAGTGACACGTCTGCAAGCGAAATGTTGGCAGACATAAGCACCTTGACATTCCAGCCCGTTGAGGAGTCGCTCCGGCGATAAATCCGAATCGCGCCAGCAACAGGACCGAAGTCGCCGCCGTGTGTAGGCCACACCTGAAGCGGCACGGTGGGTGTCAAAACACACCGTCGGCGGGCGTGGATCCTGATTGATTTGCGCCCGCCCAGAGATACTTACGTGAGTCGTCGTTAGGAGATGGATTCCAGATCCTCAACAGGCTTGTCAGAGACATTCCTCAACAAGTCGAGATAGAGCCAGCCGAGTTGCATGAACTGCAAAGATAATAACAGCGCTTAGCCGCGAGGCTAGCAGGACAGAAAACAAACGTCTAACATCGTGGAGACCCGGGAGATCTTCATGCTCACAAGAGCCACTCATCGTGAGAGGAAGGAAAACGGAATCGAACAGGTGTCCATGTGGCAGAGCACTCGGAGGGCGTCCGACTCGGAAGGCAGAGCAGGCTTCTGTCCACAGACTCGGAGAGCGGTGGTGCTATCGCATCGTAGTGTTGACACAGAGGCCAGGATATGTACTCCGGAGACTGATGGCACATGGGGCCTGCGTAGCGGTAGTACTTACAGGCTTAGTAAGTTAGTGAGGACATTGAATCTCTCGTGGGAACGCTAAGGCACGTGAGAAGTCGGCACGGCCTGCCGCTGCGCGGCTGCAGTGGCCCCGGGCGACCTCGATGATTTCTGTTTAAACCAGGTTCACTTCCACTAGGTCCCGTCCGTGGCAGCTTATACAAAACAGAATAATGACTGTCTTCTGTGGGTACTTAAGGTCGGCCACGGAGACTACGTCCACAGCATTCCACAGCAAGGGTGACACTGCAGTTGACTTCTGCTGCTTCTGTGTCCGCGACGTCTGCTACTTACGATGCCCCAGGTCTCAGGAATCTCCGAGGAAGAAAAAAACTTTGTCCGCACGACTCAAGGCGAAGATCTGCCTCTCGAGAAATAAGCCGGCGATCATGGAGGGGCCGGGAAGTCGAACGGAGTCGTGGTTCAGGCTAGTGGGATGTGGTACGTCCAGCTTTTGCGCACCCGTAGTGCATCCCGGACGTCGTAACTCACGAGCACGTAGCGCCAAGGCATCGTGAGTTGTGGCCGGCGTGCTCCTCTTACAAGAACAGAGTGTTGTCCTGTCTTCTTTGGACAAGGTCGGCCACGCGGATGCTGTGTTGGCGTCGAGATGGAATCATATTGCCCATATATCCTTGCTCCCCCTGGACCTTCCGATATGTTGTAAGTCCTTTCCTCGCTTGCTGCTGTGATGTATCAATAACATTCCGAATTAGAGCAACTGGACTGCGCGCAAAGGGCCGGGTATCACGCCGCGGTCCGAGTCGGCAGTGCGACTGCGGCGCGCAGCCAAGCGCAGGCATCTAAGAACACACAACGCTTTTATAAGGATTGTTTACCGTCCTTCATCTTCCATACGCAGCCCTGCAGATATGTCCTCGGGATTTGGTACAGAGATCGTCTCGGTCATCAACAGGCTTCAGGATGTTTTCTCCGCCGTGGGCTCTCCCGCAGCCCAGATAGGCTTGCCGCAGATATGCGTCTTGGGTAGCCAGAGTAGCGGAAAGAGCAGTGTACTCGAGGGGCGTTGCAGTTTCTTCGCGCTATCTGCGCGGACTCACAATGGTCTCTTTCTAGAACATCGTTGGGCGGGACTTCTTACCACGAGGAACGGGTATAGTCACCCGCCGACCATTGGTATATCAATATCTTGCAATGTCACCGTTTGCGTCGCCTGATGTCTTAGATGCTGGAACTTATCCATCGAAGTGCAAGCACGCCCTCAGCCAACGGCACAGCAAGTGCGTGCTATGTCACTCGTATACACGTGTCCGACCTTACGCCTTGCAGAACTGGACGGCGCTGAGGCGGACACACATGCCAATGAGTACGAGTGGGGCGAATTTCTCCACCTGCCTGGCGAGAAATTTTACGACTTCAACAAGATTCGCGCGGAAATAGTGCGAGACACGGAGGCCAAGACTGGGTGCAATGCAGGCATCTCGCCCCAGCCAATCAATCTGCGCATCTACTCGCCCAACGTCCTTACGCTCACGCTCGTCGACTTGCCTGGCCTCACTCAAGGTGCCCGTTGGGGACCAACCGAAGGACATCGAGAAGCAGATCAAGAACATGCTTCTGAGATACATTTCCAAGTCGTCGTGTCTCATCCTCGCGGTCACCGCTGCCAACGCGGACTTGGCGAACTCCGATGGTCTCAAGCTGGCACGAGAGGTAGACCCAGAGGGGGTACGGACGTTTGGTGTTCTCACCAAGCTCGACCTTATGTGCGTCGTGTACTTCCTTGTTCGAACGGCGGACACTCATCATGCGGCTGCAGGGACCAAGGGACAGATGTCGTGGATATCCTCGCGGGCCGCTTCATCCCTCTTCGATTGGGCTACGTCCCAGTTGTCAATCGTGGTCAGCGCGATATCGACCAGTCGAAGCCGATCGCCGCAGCATTGGAACAAGAGCGGGAGTACTTCGAGAACCATCCCTCGTACAAGAGCAAGGCGCAATATTGCGGAAGAGCAAGGCGCAATATTGCGGAACCCCGTTCCTCGCGCGCAGGCTGAATGCGGTACGCAGTGTCAGCCGACGCGTTGATTGAGAGGGAACTTGACCATCATTCGATAGCACCTCATGCGTCACATCCAGTCGATGCTCCCTGATGTCAAGGCGCACATCACGTCGCAGCTGCAGAAATACAATGCCGAGCTGGCATCTCTTGGCGGCCGAATCGGTGACGGTAGCTCGCAAAGCATTGTGCTCAACGTCATCACCGAGTTCACGAACGAGTTCCGCACATACATCGACGGCAACACCAACGACTTGTCACTTGATGAACTGAGCGGCGGTGCTCGTATCGGCTTCGTGTTGTACGAGCTGTACAACAACGGAATCAAGAGCATGGATCCATTCGATCAAGTGAAAGACGGTGACATTCGGACAATCATGTACAATTCATCGGTGGGTACTAGAGAGCATAAGCTAGAGTCAAGTCGATCGCTAAAAGGCATCCTATTTGTAGGGATCCAGTCCCGCCCTCTTCGTTGGCACGGCCGCTTTCGAGGTCATTGTCAAGCAGCAGATCAAACGGCTAGAGGAGCCCTCGTTGAAGTGTTGCCAACTCGTCTACGATGAACTGATCCGCATCCTGGGCCAGCTGCTGGGCAAAATCGTACGCCGTTTCCGTGACCCCTTCCGGCGCTCGTTCATTGACATATGGCTCCTTATGTAAATACAGCAAGCATTCCGACGCTATCCCGCACTTCGCGACCGCTTCAACAGCGTCGTCGTCAACTTCTTCAAGACGTCGATGGCGCCAACGACGAAGCTCATATCAGACATGGTCGCCATGCAGGCGGGCTACGTGAACACAACCCACCCCGACTTTCTGAATGGCCATAAGGCAATGGCGATCGTCACAGAGCGGCTCCAAAAGCCTGCCACGCCCGAGCCTAAGTCTGGCAAGGTCACCGCCGCGCAGTTGAACAACAGCAAGGACTTGGAGGTGGACATCAAGAAGGAGGAGCCAAGCTTCTTCGGGAGCTTCTTCTCGGCGGCCAAGGGCGGTCAGCCCAAAAAGAAGGGTCCATAGCCAATTGAAACTGTACGTCCTCCTCGACTGTCTTGATCACCGAGCTGACTGCCTTTTTTCCCGACTGCAGCCGCCGTCGGTCATCCGCCCCCAGGCTCCTCTCAGTGACCGCGAGACACTCGAGACGGAAGTTATCAGTGCACAATCTCCCTCCTGCTTTCGAGCACCATCTGACACGAGTCTTTTGTTCACAGAGCTCCTGATCCATTCGTACTACAACGTCGTCAAGCGCGAGATGATCGACTTGGTGCCCAAGGCGATCACGCTAACCCTCGTAAATCGCTCCAAGGAGGACCTGCAGCGTGAGCTGCTGCAAGAGCTCTACAAGCCTGATGTGCTCAACGAACTGCTCCAGGAGAGCGAGTTCGTCGTGAGCCGGCGGAAAGAGGTCGTCGGCATGGTGTCGGCGCTCAACAAGGCGGAGGAGTGCGTCGTCTCGTTGCCGTTGCTTTTAGAGCGCGCTGTTGCTAATTTGAGGACAACAGGATCGTTGCGGGCGTCTAGAGGCGTGGACTGTATGGCTTGGGCCGTTACGGCTGGACTTGAGGGGAATGATACGTGTGCTCTTTCCCCCCTTTTTTGGGGGCCCCTGCGTTTCTTGACAAGTCAAGTTTCCGAAGAGATGCTATTGTCTTCTGCGCGGTGAGTGTTGATTGGCTTTGCCTTACTTCGTAAACCACGAGACCTTGTTTGCTTTGACTTCCTGTCTCCGTCAATGCTATTGGTGACAACAGAGCTCGATCTGTACATATGCTACTGAAAAAGATGGGCCCCGATCCACAACACATTTTGCACTGGAAGGATCACCAGCACGCAGCATCGCGGATGGACTCAGCCTGCCTTCGCGCTTTGCTCCCGATGCGCAAAAGAACATAAATACTGTGCTCTGTGGGTAAGGTCAGTGAACGCCAACGCTTTCCCATCGCAAATTACAATTTGTCCAACTTGCTAGAACGTCAGCTCCACGTGTTCCGGAAGCGTCCAGGACTGTGTACGCTGACTCGTCGATATAGCCGTGACCACCGTTCAATGAAGGACCATCCCTCAGCCGCGCACTGCCGCTGATCACCCACCTGTCTATCACTCGGTGGTACTAGGCTCTATCGTGTATGCGTACCCTTGAGAGTCAATGCGAGCGTACATACTTGTCCTGTGAAAGCCGGCGCTCTCTAATGAGTCCGGGCGCGTGCCCTTGTTCCTCGTTCTCAAATTGAAACAGGCAGAAGCTTGAAACTGTCCGCGTCCGATGTCTTCGCGCGATCGTAAGTTGTGAGCGCGCCGCCGCATCGCCCGCTGCGCCAGGCTTCCGCACGGAGCACAAGTCAGCCAGACACAGCCACACGACCCATGACGCGAAAAACGCACTCTAGGCATACCAATACCACCGTCCGGCGCTCCGCGATTTGCCAAATCGCCGCGATGAGGACGTACGCCCCGGCGTACTAGCCCCGCTCTGCCAACTGCTTCGTGAAGTTCCCGTCGCGTGTCGGCTCCCAGGAGAGAAACCCGCATCGTGCCCGAGATTCTCTCACAACTTGAAGATAAGCCCCATCCGGCGCTCCCACAGGCCAGATGAGCGCCACGAAGGCATCTGGCCTAGCGTAGGGCATCGAGCATCTTCGGAGCATTTTGTCTTGGTGGTCGGCCACTGGGAGTGAGTGTAACGGTCAAGGCTAGTGGCTGCTAGTGGGAAGTCGGGGACCGTGGGCAACCGGCCGTGGGTGCCACATCCATGCATTAGCATTAGTAATCCTATCGGTGCCGCGCAACTCAATGCAGGCGCTCACACCAACTCAGACCTACCTCTCATCCCTCGAGTTACGGCTGCAGCGGCCGAGCCATGTCGAGACTTGTGATGCGATGGAACGGACGCTATTCTTGTGCACGGAATCCTGCCCGCGGCCCGTAGTCTCAGCGCTGCAGCGGCGTCAACACGGCGTTTTCTGGCCGACGCACTTGAACCAACGAGCTCTTGACAAGCATCGGACATTGGCCCCCTTTGGTCTTTCTCAGCCGTAGTGCGACGGCCCGGATTTTCTAATGATTCGCCATGCTCTAGAGTGCATGCTGTGATCTCTCTTGATGTCATCGTGCTTCGGGACCGGCGCTGGATCTATCTCCAACCACATGGCTCTCAGTTTGAACTCAACCAAGCTGAACCGCGTGGTAGTTGTTCGCGGCCCCGCGTTCAATCCGCCGCCTTCTATCTTTTGCGGCGTCCAGTTCCTGTGGGCCTGTATTCGTAATGGTTGACGCACATTACACCATGTCAGTCCTCTCAGGCCTATACTTCTTGTTCCCCCGGTCCCGCGGCTAAGCGCCAACTAGTGCTCTTCTCTGCGATCCCGGACGGCTCTCACTGTGAGCTCCGTGTCAAAGCGGCATGCTTCAAGGAAACTCGGTGTGTCCAACGTTCAGCAGGACCCAGCTGCTACCGTTCTGTCTGTGATCTCGGACTCGCCCGATGTCAAAAAGCTCGCTCAGGAAAGAGTGAAAACTTTTAGCTCGTCCGGAATCACTGCGCCCAAAAAGAAATGTGCCTTGTTTTGCTTCTCAGACCTGCTTTACATGTGTCTCTCACTCGCACGAGAGGACCTCTTTCTGTCCGACTTCCGATAGCACGAATGAATGGCTCCCTCGGTCTCTCGATGGCTTGGATAGAGCGGAGAAGTAAACGGCCCACATGGTCACAGCTGCAGGCGCGACCCATATTCTGCGAGACTACTTAAAGCCGTCGAGGCCGCTCCGATGAACACCCATCCAGCGATGAAGTTCCTTGGTGTTCTGGTCCCCCTGGCTTTAACTGGCTTTGTCCTGGCTGATCTTCCACCGAGGATGCCATTGAACTCCCTATAGTCCCCGCAAATTCATTGTCGAGGTCGACAGCTCGTCTAACATTCCTGGAAAGAGGTTATTCGATGCAGTGAGCGGTTTTTGCTGAACCGTAGGCTTGTTTTTGACCAGCCCAGCCACACGCAAATATACTCCGGCATCTGTCAGAGCGCGGTGTCGGCTTCAATGTCAGCCACGAATACAACTCTCCGGGCCTCTTCGTTGGCGCGGCGATCGCTCTCGATGTTCGCCTTCTTTCTTGATCATCCTTGATCATCCTTGCTGAAATTCAATGTCTGGGCCGTGCAGGACGCCAATGTGAGCTTCTTGTAGCAATATCTTCATTCCTGTTGTGACTCTTTTGTGAGAACAGGACGCCAAAGAACTTCAGCAAGCTCCCGGTGTCATTGCAATTCGCCCCGTCATAGTGGTACCCGCTCCGAAGTGAGCTCCTTTAATTACGCTTCTGCCGCTCTTCTAATTAAAGATGCCGCAGGCCCGTCGAATCGCATATTATCTCGGGGCCGAACGACGCGAACGTCCCCCCGGACACCCAAAGCACGCACGTCTTGACGGTAACTTACTTGTTATCTGGTCGTCATGGGCTGTCTATCTAAGTATTGAGCCATACAGGGCGTAGACAAGCTTCATGCCGAAGGGCGCTTTGGCGCGGGCATCAAGATCGGCATGTAAGTATCTAGTTGCGTCATGAGCGGATAGACAGCTCATCCGCCTCTCTCGGCAGTATTGACACAGGTACCTCTTCCACTCTTACGCACACATGCTAAACACAATTTGACACCCATGTCCTAGGCGTGGACTACACACACCCATCACTTGGTGGTGGCTTTGGGCCCGGCTTCAAAGTCGCCAGCGGATACGACTTCGTAGGCGACTATTATGAAGGTGGGCGTTCCGATACACCCGCTCTTCTGACATGTCTCAATTTCGAGATTTCAGCCGGACTCACTCCTAGACCGGATGATGACCCACTGGATCAATGCAATGGTATGCCCACTTTTTTGTTTTTGAATGAATGGAAATCAATGCTTATCGTTGGGCAGGCCACGGGACTCATGTTACCGTGAGGTGACATGCCTTGACGAGTAGCATACTCGATTGAGTTTGATTCAAACAGGGTATCATTGGCGCTGATCCAGGCAACATTTTCAACATCAGCGGTGTCGCATACAAGTCTACGCTCGCCGCCTACAGGATATTCGGATGTACTGGCTCGGTTGGTGACGATAGTGAGAATTCCCGCGTTCCTGGGGATCGTGCAGGAGTCTGATGTCATCCTAGTCATCGTCGCGGCCCTCCTGCGCGGTGTTGCAGACAACCAGGACATCCTAACGCTCTCTCTCGGCGCTGTCAGTGCGTGGAGCACGACCACGGCATCGGTCGTAGCCAGCCGGATTGCGGCAACCGGGATTGTTGTCACAGTGGCTGCAGGGAACGACGGCACTACTGGCGCGTGGTATACATCCGCTCCGGGAGACGGCGCTGATGTCATATCTGTTGCGAGCACGGACAAGTGAGTTTTCAATTAATTGGCAGGGAAGCACTGCGCACGAAGCTAATCGCTTTGAAGCGCGTATCTCCAGTTGCAAGAGGCGACTGTGAACGGAGTCGACCACGACGGCATCCCATACTACCAGCTCTGGTCTCTAGCAATACCCGGAGAGTTTCCCATCTACGCCACTTCCACTAACACAAGCATCGCCGATGATGCCTGCGATCCCCTGCCGGACTCCACGCCCAATCTGTCCATTATGTGACAATCGTCCGTCGCGGAACGTGCAGCTTTGTACGTCGCTCGTAGTCGACATTGTTGCTTTCTGTTTTCTGATAGTATCCTTTCAGCCATGGAAGCTTCAGAATTTGGCTTCAAAAGGGGCGAATGTCGTACTTTTCTATGAGTGAGCGCCGTGCTGAGCCAACGACGACCGTGTAACGATATTCTCGATAGCGATGGCACAGGCTTCAACACCACAATTGACGTCGGTGGCTATCAGAATGCCAGTTACATTAGGGCGGCTGACGGAGCATGGGTACGCCGACTACTAAATTGTCCCCATCCGTGCATTGATCAACGTTCCTCGCAGCTCGTCTCGCAATTCGTCGCTAACGTGAACGTGACACTGTCCTTCCCAAATGCATCCACCCCCGTTTTCACCCCGGCTGGCGGCCTTATCTCGTACTACTCGAGCTACGGCCCTACCAACGATATGTATTTCAAGCCTGCCGTCGCGGCGCCTGGCGGCAACATTCTCTCTACGTACCCGCTTCCCCTGGGCACATGGGCTGTGCTGTCGGGAACGTCCATGGCTACTCCTTTTATTGCCGGCAGCGCGGCTCTCTTGCTCGAGGCTCAGGGCAAGGCTGTCAGTCTGTCAGCGCGCACGGTGTTTGAGACAACGGCACAGGTGATCACACTCGATCATAGCGGCAGCGGCGTCCTAGAGACAGCGGCGCATCAAGGCGCTGGGCTCGTGGATGTATACAAGGCCATCCATACGGAGACGAGCGTAACACCTGGAGAGCTCCTTCTCAACGACACTGCGAACTATAAGGGAACGTGAGTAAAAGTCGCACTCCTCGTCCTCGATGCTCCCATCTGAGACTGTGCTATCTTCTTTCCAGACAATCCATCACGGTGACGAACACAGGCCAAAATCTCAAGGCGTACAAACTTAGCCACGTTCCTGCTGGAACGGCTCTCACTATACAATCAGTGAGACATCTGCGCAGTCTTGATCATAATCCGCGTGATCTCACCCGTTTGCTTCAGAATTCAGTACAACCGGCGGTCGGACCGGTTCCCGTTTCGACGGCCTCTGCGACTGTCCAACTCAGCTCAACTGATTTCCTCCTTCTGCCCGGGCAGTCGCGCGAAGTCACTGTCTTCATCAAACCGCCCACCAACGTCGACGCGAAGACGTTCCCAGTTTTCTCCGGGTATATCAAAGTGCAAAGCGAGACCGAAGACACACACGTCACCTACCTGGGCGTGGCGGCAGCGCTGAAAGACGCGCAAGTCCTCGACAACTCGAATGCCGTCTTCGGATTGTATCTTCCACTGATAAACGGCATGGGCACGATGACTGCCGAGAACTTCTCTTTCAGCGGATTTGACTACCCAGTTTTGCAGTACCGGTAAGCGGAATACTGACACAGTCTTCCGTACCACGCTGACTTCATACGAATACTTAGGCTGACGTTTGGCACGCCGCTGCTCCGCATCGACCTCGTCGAACCAAATATTACGCTGAAAACCACGCTAAATCACCGTTCCGACGTTAAACAGCGGGATAGCGTCCTCGAACGGCCAATCTTCTCGTTCCCACACGGCAACTTGGCGAACACCTTCGCGCAGGTCTCAATCGTCGGCCCGCTGTTCGAGTTTGATTATGCTGTTCGCCACACTGTAAGTCTTCCTGGTATTGCATTGGTCGGCGTCTGACACGACTGCAGGCGTCGGGGTATGCGAGCATCACGCAGGGTGCCGGGTTTGCAAACACGTCGGACTGGGCCCCCGGTTACTATCGCTTTTTGGTGCGGGCGTTGAAGATCACAGGCGATCTGACGCAGGAGGAGGACTTCGAGAGCTGGTTGAGTCCCATTATTGGCTACATTGCCGATGAATGAGAAACGCCAGGACAAGTTTCGTACACATAGAGCACCTGTCCTTGTTCTTATGCATTTCCGAGCTTGATTCGAGAGTAAAATGGGAATTTCATCTTCACAATATAGACCGCTACGTATACAAAACACTAGATGCAAAAACAGCAGCGAACATGCAGGACAACCACAGCTTTGGAGTTTCAAAAAGAAGTTGCTTCAAACGAGAGCCATACACGCACATGCTACAGGTCTTCGGACGAGACAGAGGGGGAGGGGGGTAGAAGCAATAATGGTAACAACCGGCCAGCCATATCAACACAGAAGAAGGAAGAGTGTTCAAGAGTAAGGGGGTGGGGAGAGCGAGGTACGTGCAGGCAGGAATGCCCATAGGTGTGTGTGTGCGTAACAATATTAAGTTATTGAGGAAGAGGCTTAGCGCGAAGATCCGGGGAAGACGGGCGGCGGCCGAGCGGGCGCCGCCTCGCGCGGGGGCTTCACACGGAACTCCGCGAGGATCGAGATATGGCTGCAAAGCAAGTCAGCAAGTCGACAATACGATCCGCCATTGCATGAACGTACTCAGACGGGTGGTGCGGATCGGGGAACCCGACCGCATTCTTAAGGTACCCCTTGTCCACCTCGCCGAGCACGCCGACGGGCGTGAGCGTACCTGTCGAGTACCATATGTAGTCGATCGCGCCCTGGTAACTCGGCGTGAAGTTCGTCAGCGGGAGCTCGCCCGCCCCCGCGTAAGCGCTTTTCAAGCCGAAGCGGTGGCGGATGCCTTCAGACGTGTACCGCCCGTACTGGTGGCTCATGAAGTCGGCATGGTCTGGTGGGCAATATCCGTTCGCCATGAAGTCGTACACGGCCTCCTCGGGCACGGAGTTGTAGTCTCCCGCAACGATCAGCGGGATCTGCTTCGCGTCCGTGTACGTGGGGATCACGCGCGGGGGCGGCGCGTCGGGCGGCGCGTTCGGGTCGACGGGTGTCGGCGGCGCGGGCGGGTACTTGACGAACTGCGACGCGTGCTTCTCGACTTCGTCCATCAGCATGGCGGTCTGCACGAGCTTGACGTCCCGGAACGCGGGGTCCCATATGATGTGCGCGTTCGCAATCACGAAGCGCGTGCGGGTTTCCTTGTTCTCAAACAGGCAGACGACGGCAACGTGGTCCTTGTTCAACACGCGGTTGAACATGTCGTCCGTCTTCTTGAAGTCTGCCCGCTGCATTGCCATGGAGCCAAACTCGAGGGGGAAGTTCTCCACCATCGTGTATTTGCTGCAGGAACCCGAGGTTAGCAAGGCAGAACACAGAAAGCGGAGACGACGCACTCTCTCTTGTAAAATATGGCACACCCGTCTACCATCCGGCGGTCCGCGTCGCTCATCGTCTTGTGCCGCGACTTTGGAACGTGGACCCCATCGTAGCCCCGCTCTCCCAGCCGCTTCGAGAAGTACTCCTCGAAAGCGCCTGTGTCAACTTCCTGCAAACATAGGAAGTCCGCATCGTGATCGAGGACCTCGCGCAGAATCAACCCCTTCCGGTACTCCCATGCAAGCGCCCAGGAAGGCGTATACCCGTACAGGCGCTCAGTTGCATACTTCTCCGCGAGGATGTTGTAGCATACAACAGTGAACGTCTCGGCTTGCTGGTCGGCCAGCAGCGCCTCACGCTCGGCGGGACTGAGGAGGTCGCGCCACATCCGGTCGGGTGGTGAGGGGGGTATGGGACATGAGTCGCGGAGAAAGGCGATGAGGGCGGGTGTGCCCTCCTTCTGCACGAGAGCCTTCAGCGACGGCTCCAGCGGGTTGCCCTCGACACCTATTGTCTGCAATTGGTGCAATGTCCCAAGCTCCGGCGGGATGGTAGAGATGTGGTTATCGAAGAGGTAGAGCTCCTTCAACGAGGTCAACATCCCTAGTTCTGTGGGCACGGTAACGAGGTTGTTCCCAGAGAGATCCAGCAGCTCGAGGTGTCGTAGCTTGGAGATCTCCGGAGGGACAGTGGAAAGGGCATTGTGATTGAGGTAAAGGTTGACGAGGAAGGTGAAAGAGAAGAGGCCAGACGTGGGAGGGAGGTTCTTGATCTGTACTCCTCCCATGTCAAGCGAGCTCCACGTATTTGCCGGAGGCTTCGCAGCTGTCCGCCGTGGGGCTACCTCAATGGGCGCACTTGTTGACGACGGATGGCTGTCGGCTGGACCGCTCGCTTTCGGCGACGATTCCGTGCCGTTCGCGCTCGCGTTCGCAATAGGTGGTGTTTCGGGCTCTTTCATTGGTTCTGACGCAGGTTTGTTCGGGTTTGTAATGGCGATTGCGGACTTTGCGACCGTCCGCGATGCCATTGCGCTAGCACGGGCTCGATGATGCGGCTGACGCGACGCCCGTATCATCTGTGCGTCGAAGAAGAAGACAGACAATGAGCACGGGACATTGGGACGCCTCGGATATGGCGGGATGAGCCACTCCGCGCGACAGGAAAACACGCACCTCGCACTTGAGCAGCTGCTGTTGCCAGTGGGGGGTTATTATCTGGCTGGCAGCGCTCCCCGGAGATCCCTGGCCCACGCCGACGTGCTGTCCATTAACGATACCGTTGGGTGGCGGTGAGGGGTAGTGAGACAAGGAGTTCTGATGATGATGGAGGCCGGGCATCTGATGTGGGATGTGCGCTCCGTTGGTGTAGAGGGCATAGCCTGGTGAGGGTGGGGGTGGCCCGAAGGCATGTGCGGGTCTCGGCCAAGGGGACTGGTCTGAGAGCTTGTGGGCGATGCCGGGGATTGCTGAGGGTAGTACATCGCATTTGGGGTGAACAGGCCGTCCTGCTCCGAGTAGAGTCGGTAATCCAGCCGCGCAACGTGAGCGATGGCTCGGGTGAGGACGCGGCGTGCAGCTCGGAGCTGCAACCCGAGAGGACAAAGGCGAGCTGAGCGAGAGGGGACGAGACGATCTGGACGGTAGAGAGTGTGGCGAGAGAGCGCGGTGCGTGCTGTGCGACAATCAGAATGGCAAGGAAGAGGTGGTCGTCGTCGATGGCGGTGTTGAGCGAGTGGCTGGCGACCGACTCAGCGCCTCCAAGCCAGGTCACGGCGCGGTGACGGAGCGTGACCGAGGGGAAGTGACGCTGAGTCAGCACGCGGGAGACTGGAAGCCGCCAACACGGAATGGGCCCATTAGAACAAAATGCACTGGTCTTACTTCAATCGCGTCCTCTTCGCGTTCCAAACGGCTTATAAGACCGTCCCCGTCGCTCGCTCCCTTTCATCCCTCCGCCATGCCCGTCTACCAAGCCACCGTCTCCGCCCCCGTCAACATCGCCTGCATCAAGTGCGTACCCTCCTCCCATCTCTCTCACCATCCATCTGATCTTGCACAGGTACTGGGGCAAGCGCGACACCAAGCTCATCCTCCCGACCAACTCTTCCCTGTCCGTCACTCTTGATCAGGATCACCTGCGATCGACCACCACCTCGCGCGCGGACCCGTCCTTCGAGAAGGACAGACTCTGGCTGAATGGCAAGGAGGAGGTCATCGCCCCCGGCGGACGCATGGCGACCTGCATTTCCGAGCTCAAGCGATTAAGGCGCGAGGTGGAGGAGAACAACGCAGCCGAACCCAAGGTATGTCCTTCGCCGTTCACCTCGCGTCCCCGTGCCTATTCGCCTCCACCAGCTCTCCGCCTTCGCCGTGCACATCTCGTCCCTCAACAACTTTCCGACCGCCGCCGGGCTCGCCTCGTCCGCGTCCGGCTTTGCCGCGCTTGTCGCGTCCCTCGCTGCGCTTTACCAGCTCCCCGCGTCCCCGTCGACGCTCTCGCTCATCGCGCGCCAGGGCTCCGGCTCCGCGTGCCGCTCCCTCTTCGGCGGCTACGTCGCCTGGCAGGAGGGCACCGCGCCCGACGGCTCCGACTCGCTTGCGGTCGAGGTCGCCCCGCGCGAGCACTGGCCGTCCTTGCATGCGCTCATCTGCGTCGTCTCGGACGACAAGAAGGGCACCTCCTCGACCTCCGGCATGCAGCGCACCGTCGAGACCTCCCCGCTGCTCCAGCACCGCATCAAGCACGTCGTGCCTGAGCGCATGCGCATCATCAGCGACGCCATCCGCGCCCGCGACTTTGACACCTTCGCCCGCGTCACCATGCAGGACTCGAATCAGTTCCACGCCGTCGCCCTCGACACCGACCCGCCCATCTTCTACATGAACGACGTCAGCCGCACCATTATCGCGATCATCACGGAGTACAACCGCGTCTCCGTTGCGGCCGGCGGGAAGCTCAAGGCGGCCTACACGTACGACGCGGGCCCCAACGCGGTTATCTACGCGCCCGAGGAGAACTCAAGGAGATTGTCGAGCTCATTGTCAGTTACTTCCCCCAGCCCGCGCCGTTCAAGGATCCCTTCGGACTCTTCGGTTCCGCCGGCGTCGGTGAAGGGAAGCTGGTAGAAGGCTTCAACGCGGCGGTGGCAAAGAAGTTCCCGGTGGGGTCGGTGAAGAACTTGATCCACACGCGCGTTGGCGATGGGCCGCGGAAGCTTGACGACGCGGAGGCATTGCTGGGGCCCGATGGGCAGCCCAAGTCTTTGGCGTAAGATGCGACGCGGGTGGTGTAACGATTTTTGTAGACATAGATTTGTAGGGGCTTCCTGGAAGTAAAAGCACATTTTCTGCGATACACTATGGCCGGGCCGGAGCCCGGCAACTACTAGTACTCAGTCTCCACGTTCCACGAGCCTGCGACGCGCCGATGGAGACGCACGCGTATATGCCGCCGACTACCTCACAGCACCGCGCCGCCTATGTGACGCGCTTCTCTGCGCGATCTCCCTGCCCACGCGAAACAGAGTCAGTTGAAACTTGAGGCTTAAGAATCCAAAGCAGCACTAGAGCTAGTCAAGCATTCGTCACTGGCTCTATCTACGTCTAGTATTTGATATACGTTGTCCGATGAATCAACCGAAGTCAGAAGCGTACATAAAGGGGCTCTGTCTATGTGGTCAAAAGTAGCCAATAATGGGACAACCAACTCTCAAAGTCATCCTCCTGCGTCAGATCGCGAGTAATCTTCAACGCCCACCAATATTCGATAGGAACCCTGATCCCAATAGGACATATTCGCAAACTGGCGGCCCAGCACGAGGAGCGTGTACCCAGAGGCCTGCAGTCATGTCAGGCATCGAGTTAAAGAACGGAATGCGCCAGGCAGCGATGACGTACGGTATGCCGAACGACGTAATCATACTCGAGCAGCGCGCCGATGACGGACACCTGCGCGAACGTGTTCGGACTGCCATGCGGGAACGAGAAGATCGGCCTGTCGAGGACGCTGCCGTTCTGCTCGACAGAGCTGTGGCTCAGCGTCGGCGTCAGGGTGATGTTCGCCTCTACGAGGTCGATGCGTAAGAGCGGCGTGCCGAAGGTTAGCCTATTCGCATGGCAGTCGCCAGCGTACTGAGGGACAGAGCTCACGTCAACCCCCCTACCGATGCTGTGATACTGGATAAGAGTAGCCCGAAAAAGAGTAATTGTGCGCGGACGTCTCGCCGTGCATATTCGGGAAGTACGTTCCGAAGACTGCGTCCGAGTTGTCGAGAATCTGCGCATCTCTCAGGGCCGCTGCCAGGCCCATGTAGGTGACGTGCGTGTCTTCAGTCTCGCTTTGCACCTGGATATAACCAGAGAAGACCGGGAACATATTGGCGTCAACATCGGTGGGCGGTTTGATGACGACAGTGACTATCTGCGACTGCCCGGGACCAAGGAAGAAGCCAGTCGTGCTGAGCCAGACGCTAGTGGCAGCTGTCGAGAGGGAAACTGGTCCAAATGCCGGCTGGACGGAGTGACGGCGGCTCTCAGGTACAAACTGAAGTTACTTACTAGACACCGAGCACCGGTATCGCCGCGCCCCGTGTGTTAGGGCATGGCAGCTCGCCTTTTGCCTGGAAGCAACATACTATAGCAAGCCTTCTTGATGAGCTCTCTCGGTAAGCTTTCTGCGTGAAGTCTCCACTAGTCTTCGTTCGAACTGTTGGGAATCTAGACGGTGAATGTGGGTCAGTCTCCTCAAGGCTGAAACATGAGCAAGCGGCAAGCTTGAGAGATAAGGAAGAACCAAAGGCAGACGTACGATTCGCTGGAGAAGCTCGAGGGGCGGGCCGATGATCAATGACACAGTAGCGCGAAGACAGGATTGTTGAATGGAAGCGTCGGAGTGGACTTGATGCCAATTGTTGATGCGCAGAATGCGCAGAAGATCCGTGCCGAACGCCACACAGCAGATTTTCCCTGCTAGCAACTGAGCACCATGGTGTGGATGTTGGAGTCACAGATCGCAGTGGAAAGCCTTGGACGGCTTACCGAGTAAGACTGGTTGTCAGAGACGACCACATGCTGTGACTTCAGATGACCTGCACTTTGGGCAACTACTCGAAGGGCGGCCACGGACGCGGGCATGGATCGAAAATTTGATGAGGGTGCAGACCACGACGGCCACATGAAATTTCGGCGGCGGCCACCTGGTCATAGGTCGCCAGTGGCCCAGTGGCCGGTGTCAATGCAGAGGGCCGGCATGCAGGGATGATCGCAGACCATTTCTTCAAGTGAGCGTGCCGTACGTGTAGGGGCCCCTTGCAGCCTTCAGCCCAATACCAGGGTGACGTGCCTCATCGGACTGAAGTCCGAGCCCCGAAGCAGGCCGAAAGCGACGACTCGATGGGACTTTGCTTTGGCGGTTGGAGACGTCTGTCCAATCGTGTTAGTAATCGCCTCGACCTCTCGACTTCCACACGTGTGGGACACTGCTGGCTGATTTGACGGCTAAGTGGACGGCCATTCCTTTGCCAGCTAAGACGAGAGGATACTCGGAGGGACAGCGAGATAGCTTGACGTGCGCGAGTTGAACCACTCGATCGCTGTTGGCGGTGGATAGGCCCGTGGGAACGTGCTACATCAATGACAAATCAGTCGATTAGCTAATGCTACTGGGGCACTACTACGTTCACTGCGTCCGAACGATAATAATGCAAAAACCGACTGGACACCACGGACCCTCGTATACGGAAATGAAGGACACTTTAGAGAGCTTGTTGAAAACGAACACTTGCACTGATTGACCAGTAAATACCGTGACGTCGGCTCCGCCTCGCCTCCGAGTCGCGCCGACTCGCTCTCGGACCTCGCTGTGGCACCCTAGCTTCTTCCTTCCCGTCCAGACGGAGCGCAAACGTAAAGTAGGCGTCAGTGACAGCGGCAGAAGCGACGCGGCTTCGACTTCCGCCAGATTAATGAACGAGATGTATAGCAGCGTGCGCAGTCCGCAGTCGGCTTGGTGGGGATAGAATTAATTCAGGATGTGTGGTACTGTCATGTGTCGTATAAAGGTCCATCGTAAATTAGCGATGTGTGTGTGTGTGTGTGTGGGGGGGGGGGGGGGGGGGGGGGGATATGAAAGGGGCCTATGGCTTCTGTGCGTCTGCGAGGGATTTCTCGCGCGCAAGAATAGTCTGGCGACGCATGTGGTACTGGAACAAGGTCATCGTGATGAGCGAGACGAGCACCCATGCGAGCTGCACGCCGAAATTCAGGCCCACTGACAAACCGGTCAGCACACAAATTCTCACATCATGGAATAAGTAGGCTGCTCACGTTGATTCTTCGTGTTGAACACGATCGTGCGCACGGCCTGCTGTACGTTGTAGAACGGCATTGCGTAGCCATAATGGTACACGCGCGGGAGGAGCTCGATCGGGAAGTAGCACACGCTCACGTTGGAAATGATCCACAAGAGCAGGAAGAACGGGAGGAAGCGTGGGGTGAGGATCGTAATCATCGCCTCGACCCCGAACCCGAGCGCGCACATCGCGAACCACGAGATCATCCAGTACACGAGGAATCCTGAATGCCCGAATGTCCGAGCGAACGGCACCTGGAACGCGACGGAGAGGAGGCAGTAGAATAGCTGTGCGCGCATAAGCGTCAGCGGAGAGAGAGAGGGATGAGAGTAGGGGTCTGATACGCACGGAAACTAAAAAGTACGCAGTGATGGGGATGAAGATGCGCATGAGCATGAGCGACCTGAACGTCAGCCGGTCCTCAATCTGCGTAACGTTGACGCGCGCGGCGTAGTTCGCGGACGAAACGACAAACGCCAGGATGAGCAAGTAGATAAGCCCGACAAATGTCACGGCGGCCGCGACGGGCACATCAAATGGGCGCAAGTTCACGATGGTGTAGGACGTCGGCTCCGAGAGTAGCTGCGGCGCGACCTGTGCGAGCGCAGTTACGTTCGCCGCACCCGTTTGAGCGACGCGCTGCACAAATTGCGTGTTGAACGCAAGCGTTGCGCGGTCCAGCAGCGAGAGGATGTTTGGGCGGATCAGTACGCGATACGCGTTCTCGCTGCGGGCCTCGGCACTGTAGACGGTGATCGCGGTGGACGCGTTGTAGGACGAATCCACCGCCGCGGCGGCGGCATTGAGCTTGCTCGTCGCTTGTGCATTTACTGTGCGAATGCATTCAGAGATGGGGGAAAGGATGAACGGAGAGGACACGTACCACTGACGATGGCCCATACTTTGTCCTGCAGGACTTGCCACTCGATGTCCTGCACACCATTCGGAAACTGCGACGCTGAGTGAACCTCCCATGTCATCACGCTCTTCTGCCCTTTCGTCACCGCCGCGGCCTGCACAACCGAGCGCCCGAGATCACTGCCGTCAAAGTCCTGCATCATGCATAGCCGCTTCGTCAGGCACGCATTGCGCCGGAAGGCAGAGAAGGACACGCACCACTATCCATCCCTTGAGGTTGTGCACATGCGCTGTAGACGACCAGAGGGCGCCCCAGTATATCGAAAGGACAGCGAGTACGAGGATGATGATTGCAAAGGTGAAAATGGCGAGGATCTTTGTGTATATCTTGCGGGCTTGGGCGGTGGATGGGTCATTTGACCAGTAGCCCTCCGTGAACCAGGGCTTCCCGTACGTGGCGGCCGCTGGCTGGGCGTCGCCATTCTCTGTGCGGCTAGAGAGAGAGGGGTTGCTGAGGGCGGCCGGTGCTGACTTCTCCGTGGCTGACATGGCGGGCGCGGGGATAAGGGCAGGCGGGGGGCAGCCTGGGGCGGAGGAAGAGCGGGGGCAGGGGGCGGGTTGGATGGACAAGCGTCAGTGCAGTGGCGGCCAGAACATGTTCCCTGCTTTTGTACTTGGCGAGGGAGGAGAGCGGCCGCCTTTCCTCATCCGCTAAGCGCTCACATCACATCACGCTTGTCCAAGTTGCTCCGCTTTACCTCCCAAACCACCAAATAAACTGGTTGTCGAACCAACTCGAATGGGGTTTCCTTCCGCCTCGGCCTCTGCCCGATGGCAATGCACGAAGCGCCCGTCTCCGTGCCTGAGGCGATACGCCCGAATCCGGACCGCCGTCTCGACTCTCGCCACCTCGCACCGCACCGTGACCCACCTAGTCTCCGTAGTACCCATTTTCCGCTGGACCTGGCAGGACCTGGCTCACAACTACCATGTCTACCTCCTCGGCCGATTTGTCACGCGCGACTTCATTGGCGAGCAAAATAGCTTGCTGACTAGTAGTCTCCATTGCCGATTTTGCGGAATACACTCGTTCTGCTTCAACTTGCTGACCTTGTTGACTCTGGCTGCTGACAGACACATGATCCCCTTGACGCCGACGTCATACGACAACGCGCTCGGAGGCGAGCACTCCGGCGAGCACATTACGGCCTGCAAAACAACATGCTCGAGTGACGCTGCGCTCGGTCGAGGCTCGCACTCCGAGCGCAATATTAAATCGTGAACACCTCGTAGAATCACAGCCATTTTTCAGTTCAAATACATCCTGAGGTCATTAAAATCACTTATCTCTTACCTCGCCCGTCCGGGCCCGGGTGCTGCCCGAGGCCCCGAGCCACCTCATCCCCTTCCGGCTTCCGTAGCGTTCCAATCATCGTCGCCCTATTGTCGAGGTTTTGTTGATGGTATTGGTCGTCGTCGTAGGAACGTTGAACAAGATCCATTGCTTGCCAAGGTTTCTCCCCGGTCTTCGGAGGCAAGTCTGAGGTCATAAATGTGCCAGGCATGCCCATTTGCTTCTGTTTGCGCCTCTTCAGCCACTGTAGAGAACGGCGGCTCGTCAGCCTCGATCCTGTGCAAGGTAACGGCCCCATGCTGAGGCGTGTTTCGAGGAGCCACATTGGAGCAAAATGCATATGGGTACAGTAAAGTTGAATAAACAACTCTGCGGAAATTCTACACTATCATGCGACGTACCAGGTCACCTGTAAATACAACACGTACGAAAGACCCACACAGGCTGTGTATTCTGCTTGTAAATACAGCACATAAGCGGGACCCACAACCCACCGTTCATCACGACTCCCCACCCACATTTGTCCGTCGGCTCTCTCTTTCTTCACGTTGGACCCTCTGTCGCCGCTCACGCCCTGTTTCAACGGGCTCCTCGGGCTGGATAACAGGCCGCTGGCACACTGGGCACCGCCCGCTAACATCAGTGAGCCACGGGTCAAGACATGTTTTCTGAAAGGACGGTCAGCAAGCAGGAGATAAGAAGAGGACGAAAACGTACGTGGAACGCGTGTCCACAGGCGAGTAGCCGCAGCGGCTGCACACCCTGCCCCGCGTCCTCCAGCCTCAGAGCATCGGCCTCAGCATCTTCCCCGCCTCCCCCCCTGATGTCCTTTCCTTCCCCGTGAAGTTTAGTAGAGGTCTCGACGGGCGCTACTCCCTTGCCCTCCTTGTCCTCGCTGTCGACCCTCTGTGGCGCCTCGAAGTCCTCCAAGCAGATCGCACACGCCGCGCGGTTCCCCTCGAGGCGCACGAACGGTAACGCGTACGCGCCGCGCTCCCACTGGTCCTCCCACGTCCCGCTGCCCTTACCTTTGCCCTTCCCTCCGCCCGCGCTCTCCGACGCGAGCGACGCGCGCCGCCGCTTGAACGGCACGCGCAGGAAGCGGAATCGATGGCGGCGCGCGGGTGCAGTGGGAGTACCATTGACAGGCGGCGCGCTTGGCGTGGGACCCGTTGATATAGGAGGCGCGACTGTGTGCGCGGGGGCGGGCACGGCGATTGTTGAGGTGCTTGGAATGTTGCTATTCGCAGGCGCGGTCGCTTTGGCGGTGAAGCGCAGCAGAGACGCTGAGGGTGATTTGGGCGAGCGGACGGCGGCAGGCGGAGGCTGCTTGTCGGGGAAGTCTTCTGGTGGCGGCGGGATGTAGAGGACGAGCGGGATCGCGTCGACGACGGCCCTCGGGAGCTTGCCGACCTCGGGCTTGATGTAGTGCGGGTTTTGGATCGGGTGCCGCCCGATGCACAGCAGGAACACGCTCCAGGCCAGCTGTGCGATGGTCAAAATGTGCGATGGGTAAGGAGGATAGGAGACGCACGTATAGGATGGGCCCAACGACGAAAACAAGCATCGCGATCATGACAACCTCAAGAATCATAAGGTACATCACGGATAGTACACCGAACGTCAGCCACCATAGGTGCGGCGACGTATGCCGACACGAATGGATGGATGAGTACAGGAAAATCTGAACGAGTACAAACCACACCAACGTGGTCGTCGACCCAACGCCCGTCAGCCTGAATCCCAAATCGTTAGCTAGTCTCGTGACAAGGAGGGGCTACGCACCGCACGTATGTTTTCGGATATGCTTCGTTGGCGCGCGCCTGGCTCGCGGTTATGCGTCGTTGGGCAGGGGGGCCCACGGTCCCCAGCTCGATATTGCCCCCGCCTTGCGTCCGGCTTATCCGGCTGCTACCGCGCGGCGCACTCCCATCCATTTCCAGATCTCGCAGGAGCCTGACAATTGAAAGGTGTCAGTACGCAGATCCGCATGCGTTCCATGGATACACCGCCCCGCCCTGAGAAATGCCTGTTCCGCAACAGGAAAGGAAACTACGAGACACGCACCGGTCGCGCTTCGTGCGCTCCAAGGACCACCGCCAATACGAGAGCCCGATGTCGAGTGTCAGGCGCGCGACCCAGAGGGAGTCCCACACGCCGAGCGGCTTCCCGCACGCATCCCATTCGCTCTTGTCCGGCACGAGTGCGCTCTTGTGATGTGCGGAATACGCGAGCAGTGCGATAATCGTGATGATCTGTGTGATCAACAAGTGAACGCATAAGTGCCGAACCACACACAATAACAGATGAAATTGGGCTGGGGAGAAGAAGTGCTAGCAAGACAACGCGCACCTGAGCCGTATCCGAAACAACAGCCCATATCACCGTCACCAGCTCCTTGCGCGCCTTGTTATTCCTCCCGTATCCAAAGAAATGTAGCGCGCGCGCGAAATACGCCCGCGGCGACCGCCGTGCTCCACTCGGCGGGGGCGACGGCGGCGGCGTATCCGGCACGATGCGGATAGGGGAATGCGCGCGCTCCCGCCATGCAGCTTCATTTTCGGGCAGCACCATGTACTCCATAGGATGGTCAGGGGGGAGCTGGATGGCGAGGTCGTGGGCAGGCTCGAAGGAGAGGTCGTGGGCAGGCTCGAAGGAGAGGTCGTGCGCAGGCTCGAAGGCGAGCTCGTGCGCGGGCGGCAGGTGTTCTTCCCAGTGCGGGTCCTCGACCTCGTAGTCAACGTAGGACACCTGGTTCGCCACGGCGGCCGAATTAAAGTCGCTTTCCGAGGCATGGGCACTGCTCAGTGGCCCTAGTTCACTGCCTCCGGCGGCGGCACTAGCGGGGTCGACAGCGTCAAGAGGTGGGAGGGGCTGCGGCATTGTGGTGGGAATATCGCGCGCGCTGTGTGAGAACAAGGACTATAGGATACACCAAGCCTCCTAGGATAGAGAGATGGGCGGTGCACTGTGAAGATCGATGGCAGAATACTGTAAGGCGTTCGAGCTTGTAACTGCCTGTTTAGGCGGCCATGCCTTCAGGACGCGAGGCGGTGCAGTGCGTGTTCTAGGGTGTGGGGCTTTACTGACGGTGCGGAGGGTCTAGCGCAGAGCTGGAAGTGCGGAGGGTGGAGGTCGGCTCTGGGAGGGTTTGTTGAAATACTTAAATGCTTGTGCACTGCGGCCGGCCGCGAGGCACGTGGCTGTGCTGAGCGCTGAGCCTTAGCGCGAGTCAGTACAGCTCTGTCCTGGTCAACCCGACGAACATATGTTATTATACAGTTCGACAGTTCGTATCATTACGATGGATGTGCTATGCGCAGGCTGTAGTGACTACACTGCCCAGACTGCTGTGCGCTAAACGCAACGCCGAAGGACTTACACACTTGAACGCCATCGCAACAAAGTCACATACTTACGTTGGTTGCCCTTGCGCCTTCAGCTTCAATGAATCCAACGTGTGCACAAGTCAGCAACTTTTCATCCATCTGTTGAGCGCGCCATCACATCCAAATGCAACCCCAGAATATAAGGACAGTCATTCATATATGAGGCATTCCAGTGAAGGACGCCTTGTCGAGGTCGGTCGGCAGACGCTCGGATTTGAGTTTCCGGATAAGGCGCCGAGCCGCACCTGCAACACGCTGCACAAACTTGCCGCCGCCGGCTTCTGAATTCCTCGCGCGCTCTAGCAAGCGCCGCTGGCGCAGGGCGAACGCAGAACTCGCGACGTGCGGGGCATGTACATAGGCGATGACCTTGTACGTGCGCGGTCGTCGCCACACAGGGACCTGGGCAGCCTGCTTGAGCATTGAAGCTGCGAAGTACGTGGGGGCGCTTCGATAGGCGTGTTGACGCGGCCGATGACGGCGTGTATCGTGTCCGACTGCCAAATTCGACGACGGTCAACGTACATCGGTAGCGACTCGTTTATAGATGTCGCACGTGGAGTAGATGCATGCTCATCTGCACTGAGATCGCGAGGAGTTACTTCCTGCAGTGACGTACTGACAAAAATCAGCCGACACGAGCGTAGCTCACCAGCAAAATGTCAGGCTATCCTCGAGGCTTCGGTGTCGACGCCCGCTCGCCAGATGAGGCCACAGCTGCAACGCGCCGTGAGCCGCTGGTAAGGGGAGCCCGCAAAGCTCTGGGGCTTACCGCTTGCAAGAGTATCCAACAGAAGCAGTCGCCTCAGCGCCCGATATTGTGCAACCAGCCTGGCTGGCATACAGATTTTCCATCGCCGACTGCTCCAGTTCGGCAGATGTCCCACTCGAACACTGGATCTTCCTCTCTGGATCGAGTTACAGCGAACCCGGCGGTGGCGCCTTGTCGCAGACTCGCAACCCTGTCAGCGGCCCTCGCTGGCATGTCAGTCAAGAAGAAGGCGGAGACGGCAAGAGCACTAACCGCATGGGAGCAGAAATCGAACTTGAAAATGTCGATGCCGTCTAGAAGATTTGTACCTCTGGCGAGATCGACCTTATCAGAGACAAAGTGGCCCGACCTGAGACGCATGTTAGCGCATGCCAACTGCCCCCTCTAGAACACAGAGCCGTGGCACGAGTTTCATCAAAGAAGTCAGAAATCTACCAGTAAATCAGTACGCTTGGTGGCCATAGTGACAAGCTCGAGGTGCCGCCGAAGGGTACGTGTGAGCGCGCATTGCCTACGTTCAAAGTGATAGCCGCACCGACGAACAATCCAGGCGCGTTGTAGTATTCATGACCGACGTGGAAGCCGAGGCCGCGTTCCTCCACGAGCGAAAGATATGCGCGTGCGGCTAGACGAGATAAGCAGGATGATGAAGCAGGGCCGCACAGATCTGCTCACCGCCTCGCCAGATCTTTTCCCGGGGATATCGGCTGCGGTGTCGAATTCGACGATGAACTTGTTAGGAACGATTGGAAAGCTGATTTTCCTTTCGATGTTGGGCAACGACACTGTTGCCGACTCCCGAGACACAGATGGCCAGAGCAAGCTGTACAAACAGGGCTAGAGCTTGCACGGCGGGGCAGACCTGGCCAGACGATGAGACTCTCAATTAACTAAAATCTATAAACATTCAACTCCTCAGTCCGCTTTATGTAGAAGCCTTCGTTGCGTTCGTCGGCGACCGCAGAAACGACATATTTCGTCATGCCGCTCGGGCGGCTCGTTTGCTCGGAGAAGAAGTCGGTGATACCTCCCATCTATTCGGTCCAAAATGCGGACGGAGACCTTCCGTGGTCCTTCTTGAAGGAGATCTCGGCTGGGTGGCGGTGCTCATCTCCCATATTTGTCAGCGAGGGCGGGAGCTGCGGCTCGGCGGCGGCCTGTTCAAAATGCTATGATCCTGACCTGCGAAGGTTGGATCTGTCTACTCTGCCTGGGAGACTACTCGCGATAGCCTCTGATCTTATGGCTGTTCCCAGACCCGCGTTATTGAGCTGAGCTCACCCTAACATGGTAGCCTCAAGAGGACGTCCGTGTTACCGAGCAATGCTCTGTTCTGTGTTCACACCCTCAGGCTCAGCTGTGGTTCGGAATCGCGCTACTCACCACGCGGTCCGCTGTAGATCTGATGGTGGAGTATCTTTTCTCTACGCGTTGATGGGGTGCTTGCCGAGGTGCTCCGAAGTCTCTTTAAACCCGCAAACGACCTTCTCCTTTTTTTTTCAACGGAATACGCCTACTGCACGCGTGCGCGCCTCGTCAGGGTCGGTGTCTTCTCGTGGGCATCTTGCTTTCGGAGTAAATCTCGATTCCTAACTTTTGTATGCGGAACCTCGGCGAGCCATGCACCCAGCGGGGACTTCTCTTCTCTTCTGCCGGATGTTTCTCCGCCTTCACTCCCAATGATAACCCTCAAGCTCATTCTACGCCATAATTGATGACGGGACTGATCTGGACGGAAAGATTGGGAGGTGTCACCGACTTCGAAAAAAAAGCAAGCCGCCTGGCACGTTATGTGGTCGCCGACGAACGCAACGAAGGCTTCTACATAAACTGGGCGAGAGTCGCATCGTCTGGCCTGCTCTGCCCCACCATGCAAGCTCTTGCCCTGTTTGTACAGCTAGCTCTGGCCGGCTATGTCTTGGCAACGGTGCCGTTGACCAACATCGAGAGGAAAACCACCTTTCCGATCGTTCCTAACAAGTTCATCGTAGAATTCAATACCGCAACCGATATCCCCGGGAAAAGATCTGACGAGACGGTGAGCAAATCTGCGCGGCGCTGCTTCATCATCCTGCTTACATCGTTTAATCAGACCCGCGCGCATGTCCTTCGTTCGTGGACGGAACGCGGCGTCGGCTTCCACGTCGGTCATGAATACAACGCGCCTGGACTGTTTGTCGGCGCGGCTATTACTTTGAATGTAGGCAATGCGCGCTCACTGGCACTTGTGATATGCTCATGAACTTCATGCCACGTAGAACGCCAATGTCAGTTTTTACACGTGGCTCTGGCATTGGGCATTTATGCAACTTTCTCCATGTCATCAGGATGTGAAGCAGCTCGGACAGACCTCAGGAGTTTTGGCCATTCGTCCCAGCTACACGTATCAGGCTCCGAAGTGAGGATCTAGTGTTTTGTGTGGCGCTCGACTAACCAGCACTTCAGGCCGGTGTTTTCCCATGTAATCACAGGTACCAGCGACCCCGCAGTCCCTCCGGAAACCCAAAGCACGCACATCTTGACGGTACTTGTCAAGCTTTATTTCTGGTGTTGACCGAACACTGATGCATACTTCATTGAACATATAGGGAGTTGACAAGCTTCATGCGCAAGGGATCTTTGGTACCGGAGTCAAGATTGGAATGTGTGTGCGCTCGTGTTCTTCCAGGTTGGAAAGCACTAACCTCGAACATGCAGCATTGATACTGGTGCATGATGCCCTGATGTGCTTACTGCCGAGCCGATCTCATCATCTTCCAGGGATTGACTACACCCATCCTGCTTTGGGAGGTGCCATTGGTCCAGGTCACAAGATTGTCGGCGGATACGATTTTGTCGGCGACGATTACACAGGCAAGTTTTGAATATCTAGTACTGACCTCATCTTCCTGACTGACGCAACCTAGGAAGCAACACTCCCGTTCCTGACGATGATCCTCTCGACCAATGCAATGGTAAGTCTTACGTTGCACATCTTGAGGCTCGTGCTCATTCTTCACAAGGGCATGGCACACACGTGGCTGTGAGTGTCCATATCGTGAGATGAAACCCCAGCTCATCGCGGATACAGGGAATACTCGGCGCAGATCCCGACAACCTGTTCAACATCAGTGGTGTCGCGTACGAGGCGTCGCTCAGTGCCTACCGTATCTTCGGATGCACTGTTGACGGCACGGTGACCGATGACAGTACGTCCCGCACTTCTTCCGTTTCCTTCGCCGCATCCTGACGGGGGTGCGCCTCAGTCATCGTGGCTGCATTGTTGCTTGGTCGCTCCGAGGAGCAGGACATTATGACCCTTGCTCTCGGCGGCGCCGATGGCTGGACGGAGAGCACGAGCTCCGTTGTCGCCAGTCGTCTTGCGGCGACGGGCACGGTCGTCACCATTGCCGCGGGTAACGATGGCGACACGGGCTCGTGGTTTACATCGGGCCCTGGGAATGGTGTGGACGTCATCTCGGTCGCCAGTCTTGACAAGTCAGTGCTCATAACCTACGAAGATAGCCGGACACTCATATCTGTTTTAAGCACTGTCGTACAGTTGCAGAACGCCACAGTGCATGGCGTTGCGAACCCAGGGATCCCGTACTACCAACTCTGGCCCCTTCCGATTCCTGGGGAATGGCCGATCTATGCTACATCAAATGACACCACCATCGTAGATGATGCATGTGATCCTCTGCCCGATTCCACTCCTGACCTTTCCGTATTCCTGACTGTTGTCCGCCGTGGAACATGCACATTTGTAGGTTGCTGGACATTCCGTTTAGTTGCACCGGTTGAAGTACTGTCGCTAAACAGGCGCAAAAACTTACGAATATCGCGGACAAGGGCGGAAATGTTGTCCTCATCTATGAGTGAGATATTTCACTTTGTTCGTAGTGTTTGTCTGACATTTCCGATAGTAATGGAAATGGCTTTACTTTAATTGACACAGGAAACTTCACCAATGCGACATTAATACAGGCTGCAGACGGAATATGGGTACGCACCACAGTGCGGTCTTGACTCTCGGATTCTGAGGAGGATCCTCCCAGCTTGTCTCACAATTTATTGCTGGCGCACCTATCACTATCTCATTCCCACAATCAGGGGGCTCCTTCGCATTCCCCGACTCGTCCGGCGGTCTCATCTCGTCTTTCACCAGCTACGGCCCGACGAACGATATGTACTTCAAACCCGCAGTCGCCGCTCCAGGCGGCAACATCCTCTCCACCTTCCCCGTACCGCTCGGTTCGTATGCTGTCATGTCTGGTACGTCGATGGCCACACCTTTCTTGGCCGGCAGTGCCGCCCTTCTCTTGGGCGTCAAAGGGAAGACCACGGCTGTCGCATTGGCGGCGCGTTCGCTCTTCGAGACGACGGCGCAGACAATCGGGTCGGACCATACGGATGCCGCTCCTCTGCAGACTGTGACGCAGCAGGGCGCTGGTCTGGTTGACGTATTCACTGCCATTCACACGGAAACTCTGGTGACTCCAGGGCAGCTCGTCTTGAACGATACGGCCAATTACAAAGGATTGTAGGTAACGCCGTGCTTTATAGCGTTGGCTGCTGCTAAAGTCGATCGTTCTAATAGCCAGTCCTTCACCATCGTGAATACAGGCAAAACGGTCAAAAACTACATCTTGAATCACTCACCCGCTGGAACGGCGCTCACATACCAGCCTGTAATAGCTCCTTAAAATACGTGTGGCGATGACTCACTATCTCGTAGGGCACTATCCTCCCTGCGGATGGACCCGTCCCGCTTTCGACGAACTACGCTACGGTGAAACTCAGTGCAACAAGTCTGACGCTTCACCCGGGCCAATCCTCAATCATTTCTGCCCACATTACACCGCCTTCGGGAGACGACCGTCGACATACCCCGTGTTCTCTGGGTTCATTAAAATCCAGAGCGAAACCGAGACGACGCACGTAACCTACTTGGGCCTCAAGGGCTCCTTGAAAGATGTGCAGGTTGTGGACAACACGAATGCCGCATTTGGATTCGACATCCCTGCCCTCATCGATGCCGATGGAGACGTGCAAACCGGGCCTCAGAACTACACTTTCTCAGGCTCTGACGTGCCTCTGGTCCTAAATCGGTGAGTCGTGGTTGTGATATGAAAGCTGTTCAGTTCAGAGTCTGATCGCCAGGGTAGTCTGGCATTTGGCACACCGATGCTGCGTTATGATCTGGTTCAGCCCGACATTAGCCTTGTCCCGACTTTGAACCAGCGCTCCCTAAAAGACGGGACCCCCGTATTGGAGCGGAGTTTCTTTTCGTTCCCTCACGGCAAGCCAAACACCTTCGCCCAGGTGTCCATCGTCGGGTCTCTATTCGAAATTGACTACGTTCCGCGCGATTATGTGAGCTGTCCTCAATGTTGCTTTCTCCATATTTCCTCACGCTTGGACACATTATATAGGAAACCAGGTATCACACTCTGCAGTTTTCGGCACAGTTCGCGAATGGGACGGATATCCCAACGGGCAATTACCGTATCCTTCTACGCGCTCTGACCGTGACGGGGGACAACACGCAGGAAAAGGACTTCGAGAGCTGGCTTAGCCCTATCGTTGGTGTCTTCCCAAACGGCACCTCCGGTTCGGCTTAAATCTCATACTTCAAATGTCGTCATTGGTTCAGTAACAACTTTTCTCTTCATATTGTACGGCCAGCTCTCATAGTCAGCCTCCTGCGTCATTTCGCCAGTAACCTTTACTGCCCTAACAAAAAGCGATAGTATTCATGCTGTCACTTCGTTCCATTCACAAAGTAACATCTTTGCGAGATGCTTGTGTCGTCTAAGCCCTGAATGGGCCGCTCATGTTGCTGGTCCCCCGAACCCCACGCGCGACCCGTTGTCTTCGCGGTGTAGTACGAGCCAGTGTTGTACATGACCCAATACCGGATACTGTCTGGTCTCGACATAACTGACAGCACAACCGCAAGTCGAAGTCGTGATACCAGTTGACCTAGACAGATGAAATTCTAAAATCCGGGTCTGCCGAGATAGTCAGACGTGTGCGTGTTTTCCTGAGTTGGCCTAGCCAGCCTACACTGTTGGGATAAGTGAACGAGAGGGTGCAGGGAGCTAGAAACAAGAGCATACTGGCATATATGCGCACCCAAGGTCGTGTTGATCGTGTGCGAGTGCCATCGGTGAGTCGATGATACTGATAACCACACAACGGTGTATCTGGTGTGCAGAGTGCGTTGGGATGCAGAGGTGGAGGAGACCAAGCCGGGCCGTCCGCGTGTGCGCCTGTTGCCTGCGCAGCCGTCTCGCTCAGCCTGCGCTTTGCAGCATGTCGTCCGACACACACCGGCGCACTGCGTCTCAACCGCTGCCGACCCCGCCTCTCCAGCTCAACTTCTCCGACCACGTCCACGCCCTCCACGCCCCGTCCCCGCTCTCCGCGACCACCACGCCTGCCCCACCCCCGCCACCGCCCGCCCTCGCCGGCGCGCCCACCCTCGTCGACTTCCTCCACACCACCCCCGCCCCGCTCGTCGCCGCCCTCGTGCGCATCGCCCCGACCGTCTCCGCCGCGCGTCATGCTCTCGAGGTCGTCAGCTGGTCCGGGAAGGAGAAGGGCGCATGGCTCGATGGAGGCCTGCTGCTGGCCGCCTGGTGGGCCCTCGCGCTGTTCGCGGACTACGCTCTCATGTGCGTTCCGATCCTTGCAATCCAGGATCTGACTGATGCTGCCTGTGTGCCCCTCCAGATATCTACTGCCCATAATCGTGCTCGGCGTCGTGGTCCTCGCCCGGCGCCGGCCCGCAGCCCCGCAGCCGCCGTCGCCGCCGATCACCGAGGCCGTCCTCCAGACGACGCTCACCGACCTCTCGACGTTCCACACGCTCCTCCCGCCGCCGCCCTCACTCCCCGCCGCCCTCCGCACGCTCTCCCTGCCGCTGCTCGCCCGCGCCCTCCTCGCGCTCTACGCGCCATACCTCCTCTTCACCTACCTCGTCCCTCTGCGCATCCTCATCGCCGTCGCCGGCACGCTCCTCCTCACCCACCGCGCACCCGCCGCGCAGCTCCTGCGCGCCGCGCTCTGGCGCAGCGCGTACGTGCGCTGGGCCGCGTACAAGGCGTACGCCGCGCTCACGGGCACCGCGCAGCCGTTCGCGCCGCCTACGCCCGCCGCCCGCCAGGCGACGCTCGCCGGGGCGTCCGCGCCCACGGCGCCCGTGCGCTTTGCGTTCACGGTGCACGAGAACCAGCGCTGGTGGGTCGGGCTCGACTGGACCGCTGCACTGCTGCCGAACGAGCGCCCGTCGTGGTGCGACGCCGCGCTGCAGCCCGTGCCGCCGCCCGCCGCCTTCGCGCTCCCGCCGCCGACGACCGCCTTCCTGCCTGCGCCGGGCAACCCGAATGCGCGCGAGCGCCGCGTCGCGAGCTGGGTGTGGGAGAACAGCGAGTGGAGCGTGGTGGTGAAGAAGGGCGAGCTGAGGAAGGAGGCGGAGGCGGAGGGCGCGCACGAGGAGGACGTGACGGACGCGGAGGGCTGGGTGTACGGCGATAACAAGTGGGAGAGCAGAAGCGGCAAGGGCAGCATCAGCAAGGTGCGTACACCGCCTTCCCCTCGCAAGGGTTTTGCTCATGTATTTCGCAGTACACGCGCTACCGCCGCTGGACACGCATCGCGTTGCTCACCGAGACGATTGACCTCGTCGGGCCCGGGCCGACCGGCATCGTGCGCGAGGATGACGACGAGGACCTCGCACCGCTGCGCTCTCCCGGTGCCTCTGCACCTTCGTCTCCGGTGCACTCGCGCGAGCAGTCACAAATCAAGCCGGACCGCGCGGGCTCGCCGGACGAGCGGCGGCATCTGGGACTTGGCGCGCTGCGGCAGCGGTTGCAGGCCGCCGTGGCGGGCGGGCAGCAATGAGGGTCGTATGTACAGCAGTTGCTTTGCTCGTGTCATCTGTTGTTGTAAGTACGTATTTTACACTGTTAGCTTTTCCCGATCTTAGTAAGTACAGGTGTCCGGACATATAAATCCCTTTATCTCTCTACATACGCCTGGGTACGCCGACTGAGCCCATGTCGTGCGAAAGCCTATGTGATCTCAAGTTCGTCGTCTGCGAATATCGCGGTCTTCGGCACTCCATCCGCGCGAATGACGCCGCGGTACATGCCAGTGCAATTCAGCGGCATCGCCACTAAATCCAACGATCATCATCACCGACGTGACCCGCAGCATAGCACAGACGTACCGTTGCCAGACGCATCGACGGCGATGACCCCGCCGTCGCCGCCGTCCTCGCGCAGCGCCTCCACCGCCCAGCCCGCCGCCTTCCCAAGCGGCTCGCACAGATACTCCATGCGGCGGGCGATCGTCGCCGCCGTATTCTGGCGGATGAAATACTGCCCAGCCGGTCAGTCAGCGCACGCGCACGTCCGAGGAAAGGACGCAAGAGCCACGCACATCGCCGACGCCCGTCCCGCTCACCGCGACCCCGCGCCCGCGCGGCGCGAACGGCCACCAGCGCCGCGCGCGGGCGCGCCACTCGCCCGCCCAGAAGCCCGCGCCGAGGTGCGGCGTGTCGCCGATGCGTCCGGGCGCCTTGTTCGTGAGCCCGCCGGTGGACGTGCACACCGCGAGGCACCCGCGCGCGTCGAGCGCGACGGCGCCGACGGTGCCGCCCGGCATGAGGTCGAGGAGCGGCTCCCCATCTCCGTCTCCCTCTTCCTCACACTCTCCCTCTTCCACTCCCTCGGCGCGGTCCTCCTCGGGCAGCCCGAGCCCGCGCCGGTGCTCGCGCCAGCGCTGCGCAGTCCAGAAGTACGCGTCCGCGACGGGCGGCTCCGCGGAGAGTGCCTCGGCGTGCGCGCCGGAGAGGAAGGGGTGCGGCGTGAGGTCCGGCGCGAGGAAGAGCTGGCGCGCGAGGTGCGAGGGGTTGCGCGTGCGCGTGAGCAGCGTGAGCGCGAGCGCGCGGCGCGTGGGCGGAATCGCGGGGTGCGCCTCAGGCGGGCGCGAGAGCGCGAGGGACGCTTCGAGCTCGTTCTGTGCGGTCGATTTAGCGTGGTACACGATAGCGCGGTCGAGGGAATCGGGAAGACGCACCTTTCCAGCGGCGTTGAACACCGCGCCCTTCCCCGAGTTGAACAGTGGGTTGTCTGCGCGATGTTGTGTTAGAATGCCAGAGTCAGCCAATACGGCAGGCACGCGCACCCTCGAGCACCGTCACGGCGGCGACGACCGCGTCCATCGCCTCGCCGCCCGCCGCGAGCACGGCGTGCCCCGCGCGCAGCGCCTGCGCGAGCGCGGCCTTGTAGCGCGCCTGCTGCGCGGGCGTCGAGCCCTCGCGCCGCATCGTGCCCGCGCCGCCGTGCACGACGAGCACGGGCGCGGTCTTGGACTTGGATGGCTTGCTGCCCTTGGGGTACGGGAGGAGCGGGGTCTTTTCGGACATGGTGGGGAGAGGGGAGGAGGGCGATAAGGACGTGGAGGTGGGAATGCGCGCGCGTGGGCGTGGGCTGCCCATCTCGTACTGGGCAAGTCGATGCCGCCTCCGACGTCGACGCGCATGTCCGCGGGTCTTTTGGGAATTCACCGTACGGGTGTGCAGAGAGGGGACAGCGCGTCTCGAGGTCAAACACCAATACATTGCAGCACGAACAACATCGATGTGGGTATCAGTAAGTAATTAAAGATGAGAAGCGGATATACATTGCGTGCCAGCATTAGAAAAAACCTAAGCCATAATGCGCCCTTCCTCGACCTCGTTCAGATCACGATCTAGATTGTCTCCTACGTCCACGCCTCAAGCGGCGTCCACGCGGAAGCGCGGGAGCACGTCGACCTCGAGGTCCTTCGCGAGCGGCACATACGGCGACGACGCCTCGGGGCGGCCCGTTGGCGGAGGCTTGTGGATGTGCAGGACGTTGAACACGATGTTCTCGAGCATGAGGCACGTGAGGAGCACCTCGTTCGCGTACATGGCAAACGCGGCGACGAAAAAGCCCGCGACGGCGTCGAGGATGTAGTGGTTTGCGGTGGCGATGATCGCGGTGAGGATCGTCGCGGGGTACAACAGGAAGAGGGCGTGCAGGCCCATGCGCCGCTGCGCCTTGGGCGCGTACCAGAACAGCGAGACGCCAACGATGAGGGAGTACCCGAAATGCAGCGACGGCATCGCCGCGAACTGATTGCAGAACTTGTTTGTCGTCCACACGGAGCCCATGCCGCCCGCGTGCACGGTGTCGATGAACCCGTAGGAAGGCGGGAGGAGCCGCGGGGGCATGCACGGCCACAACGTGAAAACAACGAAGGCGAGGAGGTTCGCGAGCGCCATCGTGCGCCGCACGGGTGCGTAAACGCTGAACCTCTGGGAATAATAGAAATAGCCGAGGAATGCGATGGTTGCAGGGATGTGGATGAACGAGTAGATGCTGGATGATAACTTACTCAGCGACTCCCGCCGGAATAGAAAGTGGATACACGCACCGGTTGAGCGAGGTGATTGCCCACGTGTGCGACATCACGAATGCTTGAATCTTGGTCTCCGACTGGATGCCGAGGTTGCGCTCGAATTCCAGCAGCTGAATGGCATGCCGACGCGCGGTATCCACCGTCCCCTCGTCGATGAACAGCACCGCGGAAACAGCGCGGGCGATCTGATATATCCAGTACGTGAGGGCCCAGTAGAGCACCTCGAGCAGGAACGGGAAACGGAAGAGCGTCCGCGAGAACCAATTGTCGGCGTACTTGGACGTGTCGCGTGGGGTGAAGCTGCGGAAAAGGCGACCACGCACACGACTGGGAGGTGAGCCGGGCGTGTACGAGGTGGGCACCGGGGATCCGCCACGGGACGCAGGGCCTGTTCGGCGACGATTGAAGACGACGCCAGCGGTGAGCAGGGAGATGACGATGAGCGGCTCGACGAAGAGGCCCAGGGCCGATGATTGGGCGGCCGGGGGCGGGTCATTCTTGAACGGCTGGATGATGGGGACGGAGGAGGCCATCGTGGTCGTGGGCGGTGCGTGGCTGTCGTGGACGATGGTCGTGGTGCTGCCGACGGGGAGATAAAAGGACGCTGGTACCTTCCTTATGTATGTGACGCGCACGGGCCTCTCGCCGCCAAGACTTAGATAGCTCGTGTGACCAATCGACGCTTCGTGGAGCTGCGCCGTCGGCTCCGGTCCCTCCGATCCTCGTCAGTTCGTGCAGCTTGAGCTCGATGGAGGCTGCCATTCTTGAAGACGACAAACGGCTGGCTTCCCCACCAGATCCCCATGCAGTTGGCATGCACCTGTGCGCAGAGCAGAGGCAGACGGAAACTCGGCCGAGTCCTATCGGAACCGGCGTTTGATTTTCACACCATGCCCGGAGCCGACCCCGCCATGACCTGAGCCCCGTCAGTTGCAGACGGGATCGTGAACGGTCGACTGCAAGGCAACGGTGACTGATTCTCTAGTTCCCAGAGCAGGTCGATTTGTGTATGCGCCCTTTTCTGTGAGGAAGGTGCCGGTCAAGATCAAGGTCATGCCGACCGATCGATCCAGTTCCTGCAAACACCCGCTGCTCCGGACGAACGTCAATTTTCCGTCGCTTGGCCCGGGGATGCGGTCCTAGCACCGAGCAGCACCCTTGGCGGAATCAACACCTATCAACACTCACTGAACGGAACGCGCCAAGGGAGGCCAGGGCCCAGGGAGGGACTGGAATATATGCGCGTGATTCCGCTTACTTGAAGCGACAGGAGTTTGTAACTTGAAATCCCGATGGGCTTGAATGTGCTGCGCAGTGCGTCGGAGGTTACTTGAGTGCAGGGGAACGTGCAGGACTACAAAGAGGAGGCTGCAAAAGCATGGTGGCGGTAAAAGCAGAGAGAGAATGAGGCTGATTCCGGAGAGAACTCATGTCTGGGCCAATCAATTATCCCCGAAATGTCCCATGATGTCACCGCTGGAACAGGAGCCTGAGGAGGACGCGACGCGCAAAGGTCACGTGCAGCTCTGAAAGCGATGAACGTTTTGTTTGATTTGATTTGATTTTACTACTGTATGTACTGTACTATGTGTCCCACAAAGCGACAAGCCAGTGCACCAAGTACTACAACGAAAGTTGACAGCGGGTCGCGCGCATTACTCAGGCGGCCCACGACTGCAGCGTCCCAGGAGCACGCATGCGCAGTTCGACCCTGACAATTGCCGGCATACTGCAAAGTCGTGAGCACGGGGAAACGAGGCAATATTGATGGTTGAGCAAAAAGTTCGATGTTTCGAACCGCCCGGCACACACGAGCAGCATAGTAGCACGTAACATTATGATTGATTATGCCACAACTCAAGGTATGTAAGACGTATTAGCAAATATCAAGAATATGTAGCAGACGACTAGCAAAATGTCTAGCGTACCAGCGACGTCGTTATCCAACCCATGGCTGTTCAAAAGTGCTGCGTAGCAGCCTGTCTACGGATGCCAAACAGCTGCACCAAATCTGTCGTCACGCGCGTGAGACATCATGAAGGGAAACGATAGTACAGTCTCCACACACCTTGCAGCCTAGCTTCCTTCTTCTGGCGCTGAGTCTCCCTGCTCTTCATCCCCGAGAAAGCCTGACACGGGCGTGAGCATCCCAGCATGCTTGAAGAATGTTGATGAACAACCGTACCTGTTTGATAAGCAACTTTTTCTTCTCCTGGATGTCGATAACCTAGCGCGGGTCATCAAGACAGAGCGAGACATCAGGCGACTGGCGACGTACTTTTGACTCTACTGTGTTCTCCGCGATTAGCTGGTACACGTGGACGGGCTTCGTCTGGCCAATTCTGTTCAAGACACTGCCTCAGTATCGTCACGACTGGTCCGACAAGGCGTCCGTACCGATTGCAGCGGTCAATCGCCTGGCTCTCAATGCCTTCTTGCCACCACCTGCACACAAAGTGAAACACCATGAGCTACACGGCGGACGACACATCACCCGCGCACTTACGGGTCCATACTGAAGCATGCACCCTCATTAGCTAACGCCGGTCTGCCGATCTAAAGAAAGACTTACAGGTAAACATTGTTTGCGACGGTGAGGTTCAACCCGAGCGCGCCGGCCTTCAGCGATATAAGCATCACCTTCGGGTTAACCCCAGACGCCGCGCTCGCGCGATATGTAGCTGTCGATGTTGTCCCTGAGGAGCGCGCCTTGGCCTTGGGCTTCGGCTTCGGCTTCCCCTTCCCCTTGCCCTTCCCCGCCTTGCCTTTACCTTTCTTCGCCCACGCGCCGTCCTCGTCCTCGTCGTCAATGAAATCGTCGTCGTCGTCGTCCGTCAGCTCGATCGTGGGCTGGAAGTCGTCGTCCCCGTCGGTGGCGTCGCCGTCCTGGAACGAGCTGTCCGGGTCCGCGGCCGCATCCCGGGCGTTGCTGCGCCGGCGCACGGAACGCCCGCCCTCAGTGGACATCGGGAAGGGGGCAGGGATAGGGGTAGAGGCCGCGGAGGCCGCAGCGGGGCGCGAGGCAATCGGGGCGGCGTCGGCGTCGCCCTCCTCGATTGGGACGCAGAAAGCCTCGAGCGTCTCCTGGCGCCGGCGCGCGGACATCTGCCCGTCGAAGCGCACATACGAGATGCTGCAGAGCCTAGCCTGTCAGCATGTACCTCCAACACTCCACGCGCATACATACCCTTCGCTATCCAGAGTCTCAGCGATCTGCCCAGTCAGTCAATTCGTGTCAGTCCGAGGATGTATCAAGGATGAGTGCACATGCCTTATCCAAGAACGACGTAAACTGCGAGAACACGAGCGACTTTTCCGTGGGCGGCGTGAGCTTGAGCAGGTGCACGAGCTGGTCGATCTTTGCGGACGAGCCGGTGCGCAAGCCGCTCAGCGCGTCGTCGTCCTCGTCCTCATCGTCGAGCCGGACAGGCTTTTGCGTCAGCTCGGTCGGCGGCGGCGGCTCGATGAGGTCTCCCATGCCGATCGTGCGGCGGTCCTGCAGAACAACGTCAGAAGCTGCTCCTCCAGAGTGCAATCCGACAGCGCATATACCATAGGGCACTTCGGGTCCCGCGTAATGACCTCGGTGATGCTGTCGCATCGACAGTTAGCCTCCCGCTAACTACTCGAGAAAGAGCAACTCAGCGCACCACGCGAGACAGAACCGATGTGCACACGCTGTGATGCGCGGCTCGTCCAGAACGCCAAAGCAGATCGGACACTCCTCGTTGTCCTCGATCGCCTGCGCGAGCGCGCCTTGCAGGCGCACGCGGTCCTCAGCCGAGACGTGGATAGCCGCGTCGGGCTCCGCGTCGAGCTCGTTCGCGCGGCGCAGTTGCTCCGCGTAGTCGGCCGGCACGAGCCCGGGGTGCAGTGCGAGCTGGCGCAGGCGCGTGAGCATGCTGAGAGCATTGGTCGACACGGCGACGGCGTTCATCCCGCCGTGGCTGTCCATGAAGCCCTCGATGCGCTGCTGGGAGAGCTGCTCAACGGTATCGTAGAGCGCCTGGTGGGTGGGTGAGAAGAGGCGGAGACGAGGGGGAAGTGGTGTGGGTGGACTTACGCGGGCTTCGGGATGAAGAGCGACGGGGACGAGCGTCATCTCCACCTGGAATATTGTTCAGGTTGAGGGCGCGATCAAAACTTCGATGGGCTTACCGGGGGCAGGGGCACGAGGTAGTTGCCTTCGCTGTCTTGCATCTTGACGCTACTTAGCAGATGCTCGCGGTAGACAGCCGTACGAAGCGTACCTCTTTTGTACGACGGATGCATATTTGAGACATAAGTGCCTGGGAAGTGCCTCGGTTAGACATTTCCAGAGGTCTGCAAGGTGAGTCGTACCCTCAGGATCTCTGCGCCGGTCGGGTCGCCGTCTTTAAGCGGCCGGAGAACCAGCGCCTTGAAGAAATTAGCATCATCCAATGGGCGACAGATCTTCAGGAACGTGAGGATGGATCCCAGATCCTGCATGTACACAAGTCAGCAGCACTGCCAAATCCACAGATACCGTATCTCGTCACCTGGGGAGAATTAATCTGGGCGACGCGATCAGCAATGTGGAGACAAGACGTATCCATTGAAGACTTACGATGGGCGTGCCAGTCAAGACCCATCGCCGGTCCGCTTCCAAAGCGCACACAGCCTGTGCCATCTTGGTCCTTGGATTCCTGATGTTGTGCCCTTCGTCTAGGATCACTCGCTAACCTCCATCATCAGCAACACAAAACACAACTTTATTCGAAAACGCCAAACCTTCCAGTTGACGCCGAACAAGTTACTCTCGCCCTTCTTCCTCTTCTTGCTGCCGCCCGCTCCGACGCCAGTGGCGCCGAGTGCGTTGGCATGCTCGCCGGCAACGGTCTGGTATGTCGTGATCACGATATCATATCGCTGCAGGTCCGCGGCAGACAGCGCACGCGTGTTGCCATAGTACGTCGTGGACGTGAGCGCGCCGGGCACGCAGTGGTCCTGGAGCTGCTTCTCCCAGTTCGACATGATGGACAGCGGGACAACTGGTGTGTGTCAGAGGAGGAGGCGGAGGGCACACACATATCCAATGACGCACCGATGAGTGTAGATTTGCTGAAGCCGGGGGTGTTGTCTTGTTTGGTGGCGAGTATGAGAGAGATCATGGTGAGCGTCTTACCCTGCCTAGGCGTCAGCATCCATAGCATCTTATTCATCGAAAAGAAAGTTCGTACCAATCCCATGCTGTCCCCACACAGTGCACCCTTTCCAAGCGCAGGTGCCGCTTGTTGCGGAGTTTTGGTTGCAACTAGTTTGGACAATTGAGCAGGCACTTCGTCAGAGAGCATATATACTGACCGTTGTAGTAGTACGACTGCGTCAAATCATATGCGTTGGTAATTCTTCAAACACTTGCAATAGAACACAGCGCACCTTGTCTGCCGTCTTCCTATACTGCCAGAACTGCACTGGCTTCTCCCCTTCCTTCCTCGGCACCTTCGGGGTCTCATGCTCAATGCACCACAGCAGCGCCTGTTTCTGATGCCGCAGTAGATCCACCTTCAGCTCGCCGCTCTCGATGCCCGGCGGGCTCTCGTGCACCGGCAGCTTCAGCACGTCCTCGGTCGAGCACAGCGTATCGAGGAGGCTGCCGCGCCGGCCCTCGTCGTCGACCTTCTCGAGGCTGTTCAGCAGCTGGCGCAGTTCGGCCGCCTTCGCGAGGGATTCCTGCTGCTTGCGCGCGGCCTCGATCTGCGCGGGCGTGCGCGTGGCCGGGACCTGACTTGAGTAAGGAGAGGCGCTGTACGCCGGTGCTTGGGAGCCGGGATAGGAGGCTGCAGGGTAGCCTGACGTGTATCCCGGAGGCAATGAGGATCCTGACGCCATCTGGGATGAGGTCGCATAGCTGTCGCCGGCCACTGCGGTGCGGGTGGTCGGTGGGGCCGTCGTCATCCTGGGGAACCCACGCTGGCCGGGCGTCGCCCAGATGAGCACTGGCTCGAGTTGAGCTCGCTTGTCTGCCGCGCCGAATATCTTCAGGGTTCTGATGCACTATTAGAACGGCGGAATAAACTGAAAAGATAAATGTGGACTCACACCGACAGTACATAGGAGGATCCGCGCACTGTATATTCGAGATCTCAGTCACGACTCAGGACAGGGGACTACATATGTCCATGAAAACAACTTGCAATTTCCGTCTCTCATGGTCCCCTCGAGGGTCACCTTTTTCTGGTCCATCAAGGGTGCCAGCTTCAAGGCGATATCCCGCGGGAGATGTCCGACTTGCGTGTTGCCGATGTTCATCACTTGAATGGCATTTCTGCCCGCATATACCCGCGTCAGCCAAACGAAACTTCCAGAAGCGGTTTCGACATACTTATCATATTTGTTCTGCGGCTCTCTAATCAAGCGTACTTGCTCCCCGGCGTCGACAAGGCCTGCACGACGTTAGCTGTCAAATCTTACCGAATGAAACGGCATACCTTCATAGTACTGGATACCGACAACTTTCGACACCATCGTGCAATACAGCTCGTCAATGGGTTCCGCGTCAGGTTGGTCATCTTCCGCGCCCTCTTCCCAAGTCGTTCCTGCCGGCGCATTCGGGCGTCGTACACCATGGTAAGAGGATCCCGTTGCCGTGTGTTGCGTCATGGAGGGCTGCGACGCGCCAAATTGCGCTTCGTACATTGCCTTACGTTTCTTCTGACTGGGCCCAGGACCCGAGGGCGTGGACGAGCCTGGCTGCGAGGAAGCGGGCTGGGATAACGAAGGCTGGGACGAAGCCGGCGGCTGGGAGGACATCGGCGGTTGGGAAGAGGGAGGTTGAGAAGCTGTCTGGGACGAGGACGGCATGGGCACGGCAGCTTCAGCTGCACCGTACACGTCCGCCGGGTCGATGCGCCGCATCGCGAGCGCCATGCGGACCTTCTTCTGGTCCTCTGCGCGCAAGTTGTGAAAGCCCGTGACGCGTTCCACGCCGTAGCCGGCCATGGTTCCGAGCTCCTTGGTTGTCACGCAGCCCCTACGGAAGCTAGTATCAGCCACGACTGGCATGAGGAAGGCATACAGCCTGCTTCAAGACGTACCAGTGCATCCATTTGACCATCTCACCATAGTCCCCTATGTACGAATGACCGTATCTCAGGTCCCCAAGTGAAATGTTTGTCCCTCCACACGTCGATCCATGGCATTTTGCTCTGGAGCTTTTACTGTACTGAAGCAGGCGCCGAAGCATGATCAGGAGGCGTCGCGCTGCTGGAAATTCTATATCAACGTACCTCCAGATGGTGTGGGTTCGAAACCTTAGTTTTAGAGGATGAGCTTCCAAAGCTCTTAGACCCGTAGCCTCTGCGGTACGCCATAGTGGCGGTGGCGGTCAGAAGAGAGGGCTTTTGAGTTTGGTCGACTGCCAAGCGCTCGCCACCAACGCGTCGCGCTCCCCAACAAACACACACAAACAACGCGAGCTTGTTGATCGAGGTGACCGCGGGGCCGTATATCAGTGTATCTGTATCAGTCTCAAAGCTCCTCACATTGTACGCTCACGTCCTGGTCAAGAAAACGCCACGAAACATGTCTGATGCGATGTCGGGATCTCGCTCCGCGGCTGCAGCCTCGTTCCCACCAACAATATTGCAGACGTAACTGTGCCGAGCGCTTGCAGGGAACTTCTTGCGCGTCTGTTTCTTGCTGGACCCACAGGGCCACACTTGCTTGCGACCTGCCAGCACCATCTCGACCTCGCGCAACCGGGCGATAAATGTCTCGTTCACCATCAGCATCTGAACGCGCCAAACAGGCTCACGCGCCGTTTCATAAACCTGCCGATCATCCGAAAGCGGAACCTCCTGCCAACCCCGAGAGTGTTGACGTAGACGCTGCGATGCGGCGTCCGCCCGCGCATGAACTTGGGCAGGCCGCCACCCGGCAAGGCAGAAGCAAGATGTGAAGGCGTACATTTGAATATCATATCCGAACGGTGTGTATGCAATAACGGGAAGGACGCTGCTGATTGGAAATGAAGAATTAGATGGCATGGGCGGTGGGAGTGCGGTGGGCTCGATGAATATCGCAGCCAATACTTTCAGTGAGTCGTATCATACAAATCCACCCACGTTCGGTTCTTTGCAAGGACCGGAGCTCTGCGCCAAAGAGACGGGCTCAGATAAGATGTCGACGTTAGCACGGCGCAAAATAATATTATTGTGGGAGGTGACTCAACTCACTCTTTCTATGATGCGACAAACGACGGCCAGCAACGATTTGGCTGCGATACCCCTGTCGATCAGCCTCGGAACCATTCTTGTGATGCACTTGACGACTTGCTGGCGTTGCCGTGTGCTCTCTCCTCCCACTCCCTCGCGACCCTGTTTCCTTGCAGCGCTCTCTGGCCGCCAGACTCTCATGGTGATAGACGACCGCCGCCTCGTGGCGGCGTCGCGCTCCCATACGAGGAGACCGCTGTCAGCTGCATGGACGGCATTGACAGCGAAATTCCCATTGTCAGTCGAGAATTTGTCCGCATCTCGCAGTGGCATGGACGCGCATGGCCGACGCAGTGCCAAGCATGTGCATGTGCCTGCGGGACCTTCGTTGCTTTCATTTCTGGTGCGGGATTGACGTCGCACGTATAACGGAGCTGTCGTGGTCGGCGCTGCTTGACGACCAGCCTTACTCGGGAGGACATTGTAGTAGGATGACGAGATAGAGACGAGGAGAGGGAGGGCGGTATTTGGACAGGTCAGAGCATGGCTCGACATCAATTGAGGCACAGCTCGTGCTCGGGAGATCACTAAGGCAGGGAAATTGCAGAGCTGTTAAGTTAGTGGGAGTGCAGAGGACGGAATGGTCAATCCCATCAGGCTGCAAGAAGCACCAGCCGGCTTCGCGTCCATCACAGCTTGTCCATCGTGGCAACGTTATTCAGGGACTCTCCGTCTGTTCTCTCCTCCGCGGTCCTGTGGCCGCTGCCAACAGACACGCCAGGAAGGCGACAAGGAGGCAGGGCGCCGGGCTGCCTGCATGTGATGGCAGATCCGAAGTGCAGGCACAAATGGCAAGTCAAAATATTTGACCTTTATGGGCCTAAATATGTCGAGATATGTCGAGGGCATGGGGCAAAATGTGCAGAAAGTCGGCCGGCAGGCTGCCGACCTGCGAGGGATGTGAGGACCAAGACGGATGTGTGCTTGACGTGGGGCCGACAGCCAGGCTGCGATATTAACCCATACGCCCTGCTCTTGTTTCCTTGGGAAACAACCATGATATAACCTCTTGATCTCTGTCAACTGCCACCTCAATTGCCCTGCCCGCCCCCTCCCCCTGCCCGCCCTCTCCCACCCCCATGCCTGGCATCGTCGACGACGCGGAGGCCCGCCGCGTTAGCAAGGCCATCGACCAGGAGCTCCAAGTGCGCCCGCCCCGCATTTTACTTCCGTCCCGCGCGCCACTGACGTTCTCCCCACCAGCGCGAGCGGGAGCTCATCAGGAAACGGCAGACCCTTCGGAAGGATGTCAAAGGTGCGCACCGTCCTCCTCGGCACTCTGGCCCCCAACCCCCGCCCGCAGCCCCCCGCATTCCTCGACGCGCGATTTACCGGTCTGATGCGCGCGCCCAGTCATGCTGCTCGGACAGGCCGAGTCTGGCAAATCAACGTTGCAAAAGCAGTTCCAGCTCTACTACGCTTCGCAGACCCTCGACAAGGAACGGCCCTCATGGCGCCCGATCGTCTACTTCAACGTGATCAAGGCCGTGCGCACCATCCTCGAGGAGCTCGACTGGCACCTCTCCAACACGGGCGGCGAGGACGGCCTGGACGACGACGACGACTTCCTCGACCCGGACTGGCAGCAGGATATCGCGGACATCGGCTCGCGCCTTCTCCCGTTCACGAGCATCGAGGACAGCCTCGCGTCCGAGCTCAGCGGCGGCGTCACTGTCACCGGCAACCGCTCCGGCGTGTTCGTCCGCGCGGGCTGGCAGGCTCTCGTCACCCCGACGCGCTCCTGGCCGCTCTCCGACATCCGCGCCTCCGTCTCGTCGACGCGCCCGGGCGCGGTCACCAACCTGGCCGCGCGCCTCGTCAGCGAGGTGCAGTACGAGATCACGAGCCTCTGGCAGCACCCGGCGACGAGAGCCCTGCTGCGCTCGCGCAAGCTGCGGCTCGACGAGTCCGCCTCATTGTACGTATCGGCGTGCCTGCCAGGAACGCATTTGAGACTTATCGTGTACACAGCTTCTTGGAAGAGATCCACCGGCTGGCGGAAATTGACTACTTACCCACGACGGGTACGACATATTCCCGCGGAACATTCTAACTTTCCTGACCGCGATGCAGACGATATCCTGCACGTGCGGCTACAGACTCTGGGCGTCACCGAGCACACATTCGAGATTGACTTTGGCACGGCGCACTACAACTGGCTGCTGTACGATGTCGGAGGAGCGGTGCGTGTCTCCCTCACGGCAGGCACTTCATCTGAACTGATTGGCCTGCAGCGAGGCCAGGCGAGTACTTAGACGCCGTCAGCACGTCGCACGCGCTAACGCCACAACCGCTGAATGCTGCCACTTTCGGCACACCTGCAGCGGCACGCGTGGGTCCCCTACTTCGACGACGGTGCGTCCATCTCCTCCTGCTCCCATCTCCCTTTGAGGTTCTCCTCTTGTGCTGCCGCGCGCGACCTTCGGACGCCGCCTCATCCTGTGTGCGCAAATCAGCGCGCGCTTCTGATGCAGAACACCCCCACTAACTGCCTTGCGCGCTTCTACAGCCACCGCGGTCATCTTCCTGGCCCCCATCTCGGCATATGATCAGGTGAGAATCCGCCGTCGCGCCTCCGTCTCGCAGCCTGGCTTCTCGGCTATCTTCTCCGACCGCCGACGCTGATGGGGCGCCTCCCGCCCGCACGCATCCGCTGACCGACGCCGCAGTACCTCGAGGAGGATCCGCGCACGAACCGGATCGACGACTCGCTGCAGCTCTTCACCTCAGTATGCACGAACAAGCTCCTGCGCAACTCGACCCTCGTGCTCATGCTCAACAAGGTGCGCGAACAGCATTCGCATCAGCTTCTCCGGCGTCCGCTAAGGGCCTGCACAGACCGACCTTCTCAAGAAAAAGCTCCAAGCTGGGGTGCTCGTGAAGAAGTAGTGCGTGCGACCCGCGACGCGTGCTTCGCGGTGGGACTGATGTAACGTGCGTTCTGCGCGGTCGCAGCATCACGTCGTATGGCGAGCGGCCAAATAGGTACGAAGAAGTCGCGGAATACTTCCGAGCGCACTTTGCGCAGGTGCACAAGCGCAAAGGCCTGTCAAAACAGCAGCTGTACACGGTAAGCTCGGCATCATATACCTGTATGGCCACTATTAACCGTGTGTGTGTGCGCAGCATTTCACATCCATGCTGGTTCGGCGTTATTCAGCTGTTCTCATCTGGCAAGTATACTGAAACAGTTCCCTTTTGATTTCGCAGGACATCAGAGCGACGCAGAAGATTATCGTGGATGGTGCGTCGTGTGGCTCCCACACCATCGTGGCGCCGGTCTCACATTGTTCCAGTCAATGAAGCGATCATTCGTTCGTATCTGGGCCAATCTGGGTTGGCATAACCCCGACTCGGACGCTGGCCCTCTGGACATGATGCAGTCCAGCGTCCAGCACGAAGCCAGCTCCACCGGTCCCGCAACTCCGTTCTTGCCAATGCTCTCTCTCCATAAATACCCTCATTCACGATCACCTCCCACGTCCCGCTTACGGCCGTCCTTCCCCCATCGGTCTGTTCGTCCTCTCCTGCTGTGCTGTGCGGTGACCACCTGCTTCGTTTGAATGATCGATGCAATTATCTCTCGTTTCTTCCATCTTCAATCCTCATTGATCTACGCAGGATCTAGCTCTTCTGTACCCCCTCCTTTGTATCAGAGTACCTACGCAAGCAGAGCGCTACATTGTTGCACCTACAATCATCATACCTTCCTTGTTTGAATACACAATCTGAGCGAAATCTGGCATCGATCCGAGGCCTCAGCGACTCTATCTTTCGCTCGCATGGAACAGAGACGTTGGAGCATCACAATGTGCCACGCGGCTCATAGACATCCTTCAAGTTGGTTCCCTTGACTAGTCAGGCGGCATATTTACATTCCTCTTTCGGCTTTCTATTACTGTATGCCGCCACCCAACACCGCGCGCTGCGGCTGTCCTAGCACCAGGCGGGCAAGCAGCGGGGCTTTTCGAGTAACTGCTATCATCCTCGGATCTCGTCCCACGTCTTCCTCGCCTGTCTTCGACGGCTTCGACCTTGTGACCTTGGATCATGGACGAATATCAACGCTTCAAGGCAGCTGTCTCTGCTGCACGACATGTCATCGTGCTCGCCGGGGCCGGCTTATCTGCAGCATCAGGCATCCCGACGTTCAGAGGTGCAGGTGGTATGTGGAGGCGATACGTGAGTCGGCGTGTGGGTCCGTTGCATCTAATTTGACGTCTCTGGAGGACGCGATGAGCCTCGCCACGCCCGAGGCGTTCGAAGACGACCCGTCGCTTGTCTGGCAGTTCTACCACTACCGCCGCGAGGTGTACGCCGCCCACCCCCTATCCAAGCCTATGTATTCACATCCTCTCCAGCGTCCGCAAGGCGCAGCCGAACCGCGCACACCGCGCGCTTGCCCTCCTGAGCGCGACGCCCTCGCTCCTCGGCCCCAACACGCAGTCCTTCCGCCTCGTCACGCAGAACGTCGACGGCCTCTCGCAGCGCGCGCTCGCCGCCACCGCGCCGCCCAGCGCGCGCGCCGCGCCCCATCGAGATGCACGGCGCGCTGCGGCACGTGCGCTGCACGGCGTGCGGCGCCGTGCGCGAGATCGCCGACGGCCCGCCCTGCGCGGCGCTCGCGGGCACGGAACGCTTCTTCGCGGCAGACGACGCACAGCGCGCGCCGGCGATCCCGCGCGCGGAGCTCCCGCGGTGCGCGGAGGCTGGGTGCGGGGGGCTGCTGCGCCCGGGCGTGGTGTGGTTCGGCGAGGGCGTGCCCCTGCTGGACGACATCGAGGCGATGATCGCGCGCGAGTGCGATCTCTTCTGCGTCGTCGGCACATCGTCCGAGGTGAGTGCTTTCCGAGTGCAAAGGGTTTTCCGATGCTTGTCTCGGCTGAGGCTGATCGGCTGCACATGCGTGCCACCCGCAGGTGTACCCGGCTGCCGGGTTTGCGGATACTGCCGGGGAGAACGGGGCGCAGATCGCGTACTTCAACATCGAAAGAACAGACGGGGACAGCGAGGCCGACTTTGTGTTCGTTGGACCGTGCGAGGAGACGCTGCCCAGGGCCTTTGGGGTCGAGATTTAGTCGGAGCAGCTGTGGCTGTACATCAACGCCCGGCCACAATCATAGATATCCAGTCCGCGTTCATAAAAACACGCAGAACAATACATATGCTACAGTGTCGAGGAGTCGTGGTTTCTCCGAGTACTCAACATGTCACCGGCTTTCCTCAGCATCCTTCCCCCGATCGTTGTTGGCCAAGTCGCACGCGGTTTGGGAATGTCGCCTCCAAGTACGCCCTCAAGTCCTGAAGTTCCCCGAGTGGCCAATGCGTAAAATTCATTGACACCCACACTTCCGGCTCCTTGGCGACATCGGCGTTGACGCTGCTCGTGCTGGCAGGGACCTCCGCCTTCGTACTTATCGGCAGGCTGATCTGCCTGAGCGACGGGCACATTGTCGCCAGGATCTTGTGCGCTGCGAAGGTAATCCTCGATTCGGCCCAAAACACACCCCAGAGTTCCAGCCTCTCGAGAAGCGGGAAGGCTCGTGCGATGCGCATGACGAGGGCGTCGTCAAACGTTGCGCAGTGAATAGGCGCCGTGATGCGAAGAAACTGCAGGTTTTGAAATACATACAGCGGCTGGATGAGCTCTGCCTGCATGCTGGTTGGCCCCACCGGGTGCTCATGCACATGATGGAGCTGTTCCTTTTTCTGCCGCATAATCAAGAGGTCGACTGCATGCATGGTCTCCATACGCGCGGCACGCGAGAGCGCATCCAGAAGGTGCACACTGTGCGCAAGTATTCCTTCGCATTTGCCCTTGACTTTGAAGTGCGCGATAGGACGCGGTTTTCCCATCGTGAGTAGGAGCCCCGCCAGTTCCTGCATCGGCACATTTCCCGCGCAGAACAACATGAAAGATTGGAATGCAGTGAAGAGTACGTCCACTGCAGAGCCTTGGTCGGACACGAGTAAGTGGGTAAAGAGCTCAAGAGGCGGGAGCCCGTCCTCGCCAATCCTTGCTTGTAACTCCTCGAGTCGGGGCATCATTGCGAGTGCTGTGAATACGCGCTGGGTGATATTGAAACAGGTAGTGAAAGACCGGATTGGCGGCAATGCGCAGATGAACTGCGATATGCCCTCATAATAGCAGCCATCGTAGCGAGACTTGCCGGCTTCAAAGTCCTGGAATGTTACTTCATCGAGTAGTGGGCACGAGAATTTAGCTCGCCGAGGGTGGTTGCCAGCCAGGCTCGCTCACCTGGTCCGAAATCGTAGTTTTGGAGGTTAGGAATGATGAACGTCAGCGAGCGCAGCTTCGGACCAAGAAACGGCACCATGCTGCCGATCTCCTTCGGCGTGCGTACCGTGCCGGTCAAATGTGTGATGTTGGGGAGGATGGACCGGGAGGTGCGGTCACGGTGGAGCGCATCGTATATCTGGCCGCCGCGGTGGAAGGCCCACTGGAAAGACCTGACGCGTCGCGCGTATAAATCGAACCGGGCCAGTCGCTCGCATGGAGCGGCCGAAGCAAAACCTTCGAAGCATAGCGTTATGAGCATGACCGTGGACACAACAGAGCACCGACGTACCAAGAAATCTAGCAAGTGATCAGTGCGCTCGTTCACTTCGTCGATACTTTCCTCGTCAGATGAGTGGTGGTTGGGACGACCCCAGACTGCCAGAACGTCTCCGGGGAAGCAATTTACGAGAGGGCCCAAGTCATCCAGGTTGCACCAAAGCGCGTCAAGCGCGGGCTCGAGGAATATTTTGCTCGTGAGCGCGAGGTGTGCAAGACTGGATGCGTGTCCGTCTTCGGATGCGAGGTGCTGGACAACTTGGTACACTATTTCCAAGATTTGAAGACAACGGTGCATGGTGAATGCGCCACGGTTGCGCTAGGTGTGGTGACGCACAGGGTGGATTTTGACGCGTATAGAAGTTCAGGCGATGGTGAAGATTTAGATAGTCATGATGAACGTTCATGTGCTTTGGCGTTGTTTGTTCCCGCCCGCCCGAAAGGTCATGTCCGAGTCAGGCACGTTGGATACCCGTGCTTGCCTGTTCCCCGCACGCTTATTGTGTCAATGTTGATATAGTCAACCTGAGCAAAGTGACACGCCCCTGGAGGCGCGTTTCGAGTCAACTATGCTCAGGGAATATCCTGCATATTACGATATTGCAGAGGACATATTACCACCCAGGAGTCAAGATACAGTAGTCATCGCAGCTCCTGTTTTGCCACCTCGCCGCCCGCCGCAAAAAAAACATTTCAATGACTGCCCTCCGAGTCCCCTTCTTTGGTTGATTCTTGGATGGGGATTGACCGATGACGACCCTTGCCCCTGCGCGTACGCCGCGAGCTCGAGCTTGCACCCGGCCCTCGGCGCCATACATGGTGTGCGACAAAGTCATTGAGCACGGCCTCGGTGTCAGCGTCGACGCCAACCAACGGTGAGGCGGACAGGGCGAGCAGGTCCCCCACGCTATATATTCCCCTTGAAGAGGCCGTCGCGTCCTGCACAGCTAAAAACCATCGAGCGTCAGCACGAGAACGAGTGGCCGTATACGAGGAGAACGCACCACCTGTGTGCTCGACAGGGACGCCGACGAGTGAGCGCGATCGCGCGTGCCAGCTCCCGGTCGACTCCTCAGATGACGCGCGTGAATGTGAGCGGCTCTCCCTGTCATGGCTGCGCCAGGTCGAGGTAGTTTCTGCGGCAGACGAATGATGGCGCGGCGCAGAAGGGTTGTGACTCTGATGCTTGTTCTGTCTCCGGAGCGCCAAGAAGGGGGTGTTCGAGTGTTTATGGGAGTGGAAGTGGTGCGATTGCGACGCGGGTGAGACGGCGCAAGCCATGAGGGTTATCGGCGAGGGTCAGAGCACGGGACGGGCGGGCGAGTGCAAGTAAAGCATTGATGGCCGGAAGAAATTTTATGACAGACATGTTGAAGGCGACTAGAACGGATGAGGCCATACCGGTGGCATATGTTGAAACGCCTCGTCATCAGCAGGAGAGGTGGCGACGTGTTAGGTTCGGAGCAAGCCCTTGCTCCGGGCCGTGGACCCTTCACAGAGGGGCTTGCTTTCCGGTGAATTGATCGAGGGGGCTCGCGTGCTGCTCCCTCAGTATTATAAGTAACTTACCTGCTCGCCAGGCTCTCTCCCGCCCGGAAGTGTGTCAAGAACGCCTACTATTGTGCCAATGTCTTGGCGTCACGGTTTTGCATCTGAGTAAGTTTGACACTTCGGCGTCCCTGGAGAGTGCGCATTTGTGGGCGTAAGTCAAAAGTAAGTACTTGACTGCCGGCGGTGGCAAGTCCTGCTGCGAGTTGTGTACGCATGTTTGTCCCTTGAGTTGCTCGCCACAAGCGCGTTAGGTCTCTCTCCGGATCTCCGATGTTTTCCTGGCAGACACTGGTACTGACTAAGTCGTCTATGACTCTTCCTCCCACTTGCTCAGAGTAACCTTACCGGCGACTGTCTATCCGGCCACAACAACAGAGACGGATCTACTGCCATATTGCTATCTCATCATATTGTCGTTACGAGTCCATGCCAGCATCATCCGCCGCCTCCGCATCCACCAGCCCATCCGCCACATCCCGAGCTCCCAGAAACACACGATGCACCAGAGCTCTGCACATTCGAATCAGTTGACCACATGTCAGCGAATCCGCCAACTGACTCACGGCAGAGCAGCCCGCGAAGCCTCCCCAAGCGCCAGCACCGACGATGTTCCCCGCCCCCGCAACGCAAGCACCCGCCTCTCCCCAGAGCAGCGGCACAGGCACCAAAAACGCTGGCGCGAACCCGAGCCCGCCGTGGTCGAACTGCTCCTTGGAAGATGTCCCATCGCGCGCCGCCCGGTCGCGTCTGCGCTGCATCTTCTTCTCGAACGCTCGGTGGTTTGCCTTGTAGTGCGGCAGCGCGGGCACCGCTACGCTGTTGTGGTCAGATGGGTGCGACGCGACGGGCAACTCCGGCAGCTCGGGCGGAGGTGAAAGGGCGGACTGCGGGTAGGATCGCGAGACAATGCGCGAGAGCTTCTGCCCGATCGTGTCTCCGGGAAGCGGGCAGCCACATTGCATGTAATGGACTTTAAAGCGATCCTATGAGAGCAATGAGTGGCATTAGAAAGCCGGCATCGTTAGAATGCATGACATCAAGGACGCACAAACCAAGCTCGGCATGTCAGATCAAAAGCATTTGCTAGGTGAGTTTCTTCGACTTTGTCATCGCTAGGGTGTCCAACCTCAGGGATGCAAAGTGAAGCCCTGACGATGTTACATACTGGTTAACATAGCGTCCTACGTAGGCCTTGCAGTCTCTTTGGTAGCATGGCCCTGTAAGCTGATGCGTGTGCCATACCAGGTCGATATCAAGGGTGGGCACCAAGAAGGACGAAGGCAGGGATGACATGAGGTCGAGGAATCTGCGCAGCATCATTCTCAGCCACCCAGAAAGAGTAAGGTCAGGCAGGGTGAGGCAGGCTTACGCGTGGTATCTGACATTCGCATGGTGAAGCACAAGTTCGTCTTCTGGATTATCGAAGTAATCAACTTCCGTCCAGTGCAAATCTCGCATCTTCGTGATGAAGGACCCCTGGCGCAAGACCTTCGATGTCATAACTGGGTCAGATACAAGTGACGGCGATTGTCTGAATGACTGACGGCTCCGACTAGTTCAACAGAGAACGGCCGCTGGTCGTGATAGCACCCCATGATCCTGGCTCCGCTGGGGAAATAGTGAGTGCCCTGAGCTGCACCAGAGGGGAACATTGCCACTGACGTCCGCGCCTTCACTTTCGGGCTGACAGCTTTCTCAACGCGGCTCCAGCTCCAGCCGACAGCTTCCGCCATCTCGAGTGCACTTTTCGGTGTACCGGGTTCCGACATGGTGGAGCCCGTGGGCCTGAATGGCGCAGCTGAAAGAATTTGTTCCTTGATGGCACGGCTGGTATGCAGCTGCTCAAGTGGGACATTATTTCCAGTGCGCAACGTCCCCCTGATCGATGTATGAGGTCACTTGAACGCGCTAGCCGCGGCGAGGAACTCACGGAGGGAAGACAGCCAGACCGTACGAGCTCCGCACCGTCTTAGAGCTCATGTCCAGCGACAGATCGGACGTGAATTGGAAGACAGCAAGCTTCTCCTTTGTGATGACGAAGTCACAGGCAGGACATGTCGCAGAAAAATTGCGCTGAGCATATCCCGTCCCGTTGTTCTCAAGATACACTAAACCAAGTCAGTCTGGAGGAACAACAGGTGTTTGGGCATTGTGAGACTCACGAGCTTGGACCGCCTTCTGGCACACTGAACATATGAGGTTCTGGTGCGTTAGAGCTTGTGTGGCCTCCAAAGGATCGAACGGCGTGCCAGTGGCAGATAGCCATGTGGCTGCACGAGTTTCTGAAGGTGTCAGCTCATTCATGTCCCCGAGCTCTTCCTGACGAGAATGTTCAGATTACAGAACAACGTCTGCATATGAAGCTGACGAACCAAAGCCTCAAAGAAAAATCGATCCGATGATGTCAACAGGGCATTCAGCGGTACCAAAAATTTGTGCCGGCTGCAGTCATCGGCGAACGCCCTAGCCAGCCGAGCATATCAATTTGGCGACTCACGCTGAAGATTAGAGAAAGCCACTCGACTCGGGATTGAGCATATACGAATGCCAAACCAGCCAGACGTCAAGCGGCGGCGCTGCGTTCTGCGCGAACTGCTTGGCATCTGTTGGCGGCGCTCGGCCGAGGCTCTTCACCCAAAGCTCGAACCTGCCCATGTGCAGTGCATTGACAATGTGCGTCCAATTTGCACAGTGTGCGGAGCACGTACCTCTCCACCGCAAGCCCGACAAACCATGCCCACCTCCGCTCAGCTTCCAAGCGCATGGCCGGCTCCGGCAGCCCGGCATCACGGCCGGCTTCGAGCTGCTGCCTGAGCTGCACAAATGCGCCAAGGAGGCCGAGATGAAGCTTCAGATGCTTCGACTCTACCAGAGGTCCATGTAGTTCCTTCCTGCCAACACGAAAGACACCTGTAAAGCCGGGAGTGGAGGTTGTGGCTTCATTATCAGTGCTGGTGCCAGCCTCGTCATTGGTTGGCGGGGAAGTCTGGGTGGCGGCACTGGCCATGAAAGTGCTTGCTGCTCGTCCAGGACCGCACTGCATGAAAGAGAGGTGTCGTGCGATTTATGGTGCCCCGGTGTCATGATGAGCGCCTTGGCTGTAGGGTTGGAGGTACAACAGGTTTTGGTAATCCCAAATTTGAACTAAGCCTCGGCGAACTTGGCCACGATGATAGCCGATACGCCCGCATACTGCCCACGCGACAAGAAAGACGAGCTCGTCCGCGCTCGCGCACAAGTCTAACATACTTATTGTCCACGACGCCTGCCTCGAGGGTACGCGTCTCTGCCAGTGCCTTTGTAACTCATTTTCATGCTGTGCGATATGAAGCACAATCATGCTCGTGTCATTGTTGAACTAAGCCTTAGTTCTGGAGGATTTTCACGGCCGTTGGCCAGGGCCAGACCCGCCGGGTCCCGCATTTTATTCGCTATCATACACGGACGTTATTTGCTTATGTGGCGTAGCAGTATTACAGTAAACGGGCGCTGGAGGAGCGGGTACGGTAGGGATTGAGAGGAAGTATGACACGACGTACGAAGCCCAACGAAGTACGAGATCCACCAACAGCGAGACCAGAGACATGGGAACAGGACCTGTAAACCAGAGAAATAAGAAGAACAAGCCACAGAGCACAGACGCGGCAGGGATGGGGAGGAAACATTACACGAAGTACGAATCCCAAAGAAGTACGCAGTCCACCAACGACAACAAGACCAGAGACATGGGAACAGGACCTGTAAACCGGAAAAAGAAAAAGAACAAGCCACAGAGCCCAGACGCGACGCTTGCAGTGTTTGGGTATTTTATGTACATGATGCATATGGATGGAAGGTGAGGGCATCCGTGTCAGTCGCGTATGACGCGCGGCGCGTCAGGCTCCTTGTGCGTGAGCTGGCGGCGGGCGATCGCGGGCGGAACGGGCGGGTTGCGAGCCGACGCAGCAGCTGCGCGCCTCGGGTTTTGGGTCAAGAGGTGCGATGGGGGATGGAGAACGGGCTCGGACGCGGCGGATGCCGAGGCGGATGAGATGGTGGAGATGGAGGAGTCGGCACGGGGCAGGATGGGCGGCGAAAGGACGAAGGCGACGACATAGAGGACAGGGGGCGGCGGGACAAAGACGGGACTGGAGGCGGCGAAGGGCGCCTGCTCGCCGTCGGGGGAGCGCGTTCGGTTGGGGAAGGGGTATTCGAAGAGGGGAGCGGGGTCAAAGGGTGTGCTGACATGGCGAGGGGGGATATTGTCGGGCGGGATGGCGGGGGCAGGCTCGCGCATGGTTGGCGCGTTGATCACTACACGTCGCCGGTGAGCGGCAGGTGAGCATGAGGGATATGGAGCGCATACCTGCTTGCGGGTGGAGGTACTGTGGAGGTGGGCGATGCTAACGACATGTAGCAAAACTTTATGTAATATTCAGAAAGTGCGTCACCACACGCGTCATACCACTCACCGAACATGTTTTCACCGCTGTGCGCATCGTGAGCGGGCCAAAACCGCCACACGGGCAATGGCAACGTACCCACCTACACATCTACCCCGCTCGACAACTTCAAGTCTTGGTGCGGCCTGCGGGAGCCCGTATAGCAGCCAATCAGGCCTAATTGGCTGCGCTAGCCTAGACTGCTCTGAGGCCTTAGGCCTCAAGGCAAGGCCTCAGGCTTCGATTGAGCTTCAAGCTCAAGCCTTGGCCGGTGCCTGCCCAAACCCCTGAGCTTTGAGACAGTACTTGCTGCGTTGGCTATGCATAGAGGAATAAAGGGTGCTGTCAAGTAAGTATGAGGTGGCGAGGGCTTGATATTGCTTCTCACGCTGCGGTTCTCACGCTGCAGTGAGTCGAGGCTTGGCACGCGCGCTCACGAGCATGAGTTCACCACATCCATTGCCTGTAGAGGGCCAGGCAACCCGTTCTGAAGACACAACTCCGATGCGTGTTATCCTCGTTGGCATCGGGTACGACTCCTTGACGCCATCCTGACCGCTGACCTCTTTCTGATCGAATGCGCAGCGGCGCGACGTGCTCGGGCAAGACCACGCTCGCCAAACATCTCCGTGGGCTCCTGCCCAACAGCTTTATTATCCACCAAGATGTACGACGCCTCCGCATTCCAGTTATCTATGCTGATCGGATCTCCAGGACTTCGCGCCCGTAAGGCGTTCTCCTGCATTGCACCCTCTGAGCTTACTCATACAGATGCCCGCCCGAATGCGCACACGTCCTCGCACTAGCCCGAAGCGACGCTCCCCATTCACCCCGTCATGAACGTTCAGGACTGGGACTCCGCGCCGACCGCGATCGACTGGCCGCGCATGCGCGCGTTCCTGCGCACCGTGAAGCGCACCGCGCTCATCCCCGCGGACCACCACTCGCACGACCACCTGAACGAGCAGAAGGAGGTCCCCGTGGAGGGCTCAGTGGCCGCGCGGTGGCGCGCGGAGCTCGCGGGCTTGCAGGCGGCGGCAGAGGCAGCGGAGGGCGTGCGGATCGTGTGGGGGCTCGTGGACGGGTTCTTGCTCTACTGGGACCCGGTGCGTCGTGTCTTTTATTCCCGCGGTGTGTGTGCGCCCGTGACATCGTGCGCAGGAGGTCGTGGAGACGCTCGACGCGCGGTTTTTCATGCGTGTGCCGTTCGAGGTGCTGAAGCAGCGGCGCGAGGAGCGCGCCGGCTACGCCACCGCAGGTAGGGTCGCTGCCCTCTGCCCTCCGTCCTCGTGCGAACCCTGACCCCACCTCCTTTCCCCACCCAACGCACCCGACGCGCCGCTTGTCCCTGGAGAGCAATTCAACGCAGAGGGCACGTTCTGGCGCGACCCGCCGGGCTACTTCGAAGGACTCGTGTGGCCCGCGTACATCGACGCGCACAAGGACATGTTCAAAGTGCGTGGTGTTCTATGTTTCCTCATGCCGAACTGACGCGCGGCGCCCGTGAAGGACGGAGACTATGAGCGCGGGCAACCTTCACTGGAGCGCCTCGTTCTGCTGGAGCCACTCGGCATGAGCATGAGCCAGGTGGTGGAACGATGCTGTGACGAGCTGAAGAGCCTGGTTGCTGCGCCGGCGCAGGCGTCGAGCTGACAGACGCTGTATAGATCTAGACTTGACTTATCTTTTTGGATATCTAGAGTAGCAGCGTGGCAATATGTTGTAACAGTTCTGTTTCCCTTTTCTCGACAGCTATAAGGGCCCTACATAAACATTTGCGCATTTGTGGCTTACGCAATCAGCGTCAATCACATGCTTCTTGGCCTCAGCCGCAGCGCGCGCGAATAATGATATATTGTACTTTGCCAGCTGCACTCATGAGCAGACCAACTCTCCCTCAATCACGATCCTCCGTCGCCTCGCGCACCGCCTTCGACCTCCTCACCGTCGATGCCGTCGAGGAGAGCGACGACGACGAGCTCCAGGAGCCCGAGCCCTCCACGCCAGCAAAGTACGCACCACTCCACACGCGTGCCCCCGCGCGCCCCTCTGACCTCCCACCGCGCCAGCTCCGAGCCGACAAAACCATCTAAGGCCGCGCTGAAGAGGGCCGCGAAGGCCGCCGCGAAGCTCGAGCGCCAGGAGCGCAAACGCGCGTCGGCGTCGGTGTCGCCAGCGGGTGGAGCATCCCCCGCGCTGGCGCCTGCGCCGACCCTCCCGCCGACGCCGCCACCAGAGCCCGTCAAGGCTTTCATCAATCCTGCTAAACTCGCGCCAACGCCCGCACCAGCGCCGCCCACACCCGCACCTGTCGTGGTCCCTGTTGTCGTGGTGGACAGCGCACCCGCGCCTGTCAACGGACACGCGCCGCATCAGGCAGCCGAAGAGAAAGCTCCGGCCCCCGCCAAGGCGACACTGAAGGCCGAGAGCGTGCCTGCTGTGGTGGAGTCCGCGTCGCCCTCTGTGCTGTCGTCTGGCCGCTCGTCATTCGAGGACGTGTCCGCAGCAGTCAAACCTGCAAATGGACATGCGACAGAGCCGCCCGCACCGACGACGGCCGAGAGCGAGGCGTCCAAGAAACTATCAAATATGTTGACGCGGACGCTTTGGACATTTATCATGATCGGAGGCTTCCTCGGTACGCCTGAGGCTTTCTTCGTCGATGCAATTGACTGATTGGGCGGCAGGGTGTCTCGCGATGGGGCACGCCTACATGGTTCTCCTTGTGCTGCTCTGCCAGACGCTCGTGTATCGCGAGGTCACACGGTTGTTCACGCTCATGGACTCGAAGGCGTCGAATGGCGAGTCAGGGCGGGACCCATGGAGTAAGACGCTCAATTGGTACTTCTTCGCGACGGCGAACTACTTCTTGTACGGCGAGAGCCTCATCTACTACTTCAAGGTGCGTGCTACCTTTGCACGGCGCGATGGTTGCTAACAACCAGGCAGCATGTGGTGTTCGCAGACGCCAATCTGCTGCCATTCGCGACGAACCATCGTTTCATCAGCTTCACGCTGTGGACGATCGGCTTCATGGGCTTCGTGATGTCTCTCAAGAAGGGGTATTTGAAGCAGCAATTTGGCCTGTTCTGCTGGGTCCACATGAGCCTGCTGTTGATCGTCGTGTCGAGGTACGCCGCATCCACTCGCCACCCCGATCTGCAGTGCTGACCACGTGCGCACGTCACGCGCAGTCACTTCATCGTGAACAACATCCTCGAGGGCCTCATCTGGTTTTGGGTGCCAGCGTCGCTCGTGATCTGCAATGACGTGTTCGCGTACATCTGGGGCATCTCAATCGGGCGCACGCCGCTCATCAAGCTCTCGCCGAAAAAGACAGTCGAGGGCTTTGTCGGCGCGTTTCTCAGCACGATCGTGTTCGCGATCGTGTGGGGCACGTACTTCAGCCGGTTCAACTACATGATCTGCCCCGTGCACGACCTCGGCGTGAACGCGTTCAGCGACATCGCGTGCACGCCGAACCCTGTGTTTGTCTGGCGTAGTTGGACGATCTGGGCGCCGGTTGCGAAGTTCCTGTCGACTTTGGTGCGTCCCCGCGTGCGTGTGTGTCGTCCGATTTGCTTACACGGGAACGGTTGTGCAGCTCCCTGGCGACTGGACGACTATTTCGTACACGACGTACCAGATCCACCTGTTCTTCATGGCATGCTTCGCGTCGCTGGTAGCGCCGTTCGGCGGATTCTTCGCGTCCGGTTTCAAGCGCGCGTTCAACATCAAAGACTTTGGGCACAGTATCCCCGGGCACGGCGGCATGACGGACCGCATGGACTGCCAGTGCGTGCTCTTTCTTCCACCTCCCTCCCGTTTCTTCGGACAAACGACTTTGCTCATTCATATGCTGATCACCACGGCGCAGATTCCTGATGGGCGTGTTCACGTACGTTTACTATAGCAGCGTGATCCGGGAGCACCACGTCACAGTCGGCTCTGTGCTGCAGACGATCGTCAGCGGTCTGTCTGTCGCGGAGCAGCTCGAGCTCATCCGCGACCTCACGCGCTACCTCGAGAATCAGGGCATCGCTGTGCGCTGAGAGCTGGATATGCACGAGATGTCAGGCACAGTCGGCGGGGTGGGAGGAGAGTCGGGGCGGCGAAAAGAGGGCAGGGACCTGCTCTCGCGAACTACATATACATACTCACTCTTCTATGCTCGTGCGTCCCGCCGGTCCACGCACGGGGGCGCACATTAATTGTCTGCAGTATGATACGCTTCACTCATTGCATTTTTAGTCGTTTGCTCTGCATACGCATATCCCAGTTGTGTCCGATTCCCGCATTTGAGTGGGTTGTGGGTCTTTATGACTAGTCTAGCACTCCCTCCCCATTACCCAAGTGGCGTCGAGTTCCGAAGCGTTTATAGTTCAAATAGTGGCTCAGCGCTCAGTTTTCGGAAAGTTCGGGAGAAGTCAAACTGTGCGCCCCCCAGGGCCGCGGGTACCGTTGTTACTATCTAATCTTATCCTATCCCGCTCGGCCGCAGCGTTGAAACTCACTCCACGAAACTCTCTTCCTCGTTGAAGCTTCAAAAAGCTCAACTGCTGTCTGCCATTTCTGCCTACACTCCTTGACGCTGCCCTGACACATCACCTCAAGAGCCTCGTAAGTATTCTACAGGCATACGCGTCAATGCGACTCGCCGGCTCAGCTGGACATTCGACTTCGTCACCTCCGACTCGGATGCGATGGACACTGGTGGCGGGTTTCACGGTCATAACTAGAGCGCACATCGCGCTTTGTCACTCTTCCGAACCTGTCCTTTGCAGCCATCCACCATGGCCAGCGTCGTCGCTATAACGGACCTCAAAGGCAAATCCATTATACAACGAACGTATCGTGATGATGTTCCGGCATCATGCATCGAGCTCTTTCTGCCGCTTATCCAAGGCATTGAAGACGAAGGCCAGCAAGTAACACCCTGCTTCTCCAACATGGGCATCAACTACATCCACATTCGCCACTCGAATCTCTATCGTAAGTCCCATGCTGCAGACCGCTGGCATTATTTGACCCTCATTCTCTGTCAGTTCTTGCAGTCTCTCGTCGTAACTCTAATGCCGCAGAGATCATCCTGTTCCTCCATCGTCTCTGCCAAATTCTCGTCGAGTACTTCAAGGAACTCGAGGAGGAATCCATCCGCGACAACTTTGTCGTCATCTACGAACTCCTAGACGAGATCATGGACTTTGGGTACCCCCAGACAACAGAGGCTAAGATATTGCAGGAGTGCGCGCGTTAAACTGTTGTCCCGACCATGCTTGTGACCTTTGCCCAGGTACATCTTGCAGGAGCCTCACAAGTTGGATATAGTGCGACCTCCTCAAGCAGTGACACAAGTCGTTTCCTGGAGGTCAGAGGGTATTCGGTATCGCAAGAATGAGGTGTTCCTTGATGTCATTGAGAGCGTCAATCTCTTGGTAAGACTCGGTCGTCCCTTTCGAGCGCATATGGCAGCGATCGACCGACTTGTATATCTCGTGTAGGCCAACGCCAGCGGGAATGTTGTTCGCTCCGAGATCCTCGGCGCCGTCAAGATGAAGTGTTATCTGTCGGGCATGCCGGAGCTACGTCTCGGTTTGAACGACAAAGTGATGTTCGAATCGATTGGTCGCAGTGAGTCATGTTTTCCTCCTTCCTTTTTCAATGTGTACCCATTTTGACATTAGCGTCAAGCGACAAAGCAATCGACCTCGAGGATGTGAAGTTCCACCAATGCGTTCGCTTATCTCGTTTTGAGAACGACCGCACCATCTCGTTTATACCACCCGATGGCGAGTTTGAGCTCATGTCTTACCGCTTGGCGCAGGCGGTGAAGCCGCTCATCTGGGTAGAGGCCGCCATTGACAGTCACAATGGCAACCGGATCGAGTACGTAGTCAAAGTTCGGGCGCAATTCAAGCGTCGCAGTACGGCCAACAGCGTCGAGATTACTGTCTCTGTCCCGGAGGATGCTGACAGTCCAAAATTCCGCGTGCGTTCGCAGGTACACCGTTTGAACTGTCTAACATCTCTGCCACAGGTACCAACGGGAAAGGTGCACTACGCACCTGACAAGGCTGCATTCATCTGGAAGATCAATAAACTCGGTGGAGGGCGTGATTTGCTCATGCGTGCCCAATTCGGCCTTCCTTCCGTTAGATCTGGTTCGTCTTCTTACCTCTCTTTCCGGGTCCCATTCTTACCCGCACGAAGAGCAAGTCATCGGGAAGCCCGCTCCGATCACTGTCAAGTTCGACTTGCTGTACTTCACTTTGTCCGGCATACAAGTACGCTATTTGAAGGTTGTGGAGAAGAGCGGTTACCAAGCGCTGCCTTGGGTGCGCTACATAACACAGAATGGTGATGATTATAGGTGTTTATATTCTCTCTCATCTGCTGCACGCATATTGACCATAAACACCTTAGCTTGCGGACTGCTCTCGAAAAGGGCAGTGCACCTATTGTACCAATGTGAGCTTTGCAGAAGATGGTTTCTGACTCAGCACGAGTGTTGGGGGCAGAAAATGTGATGCAAGGATCGCTATCGACTGATCCTCCATGAGAAACAGGGCTATTAGACAATACTAGGGGATTTCGCCAGCTGGACGCGTATGGAGGCCCGGAGTTAAGAAATGAGATAAGATATTGGGCGGCTTGCTCGGCTTGTCTGGCCTCCCCACTTGCTTTGAACTGCTCCAGTTACCTTGTACGACAGCAGTGATATCGCTAGTGTGTTTATATGTGACCACGCACCCATGAGGCGCACACCTAATCATTGTCTGCGGCACAATACCTGTATGTAGGAATTTCGCGACCCTGAGGCGCCATGGACACTGCCCCGTGTCTAGCGCGCTCTTCACAAATATTGGCAGCGGGCCTGCGGGCAACTTCTGTACCTTGTATCTTCCTACTTTCCCGCTCCCTGCCCGCCCTGGTCCATGCCCAAATTCCCCTCGCGAGCCCGGCTCTCTGCATCCCAGCAGAGTCGGTCCAACCGCTTATCCAGCTGCTCCCCCGCACACCCCACCATGGACGTCCCCGCCGCACCCTCAGCCCTTAGCGCACACGCCCGCTCACCTGTTTTTCACCTCCCTGCCGAGCTCCTCGTCCGCGTCTTTGCCTACGCACGTCTCCTCGATCCCCCTGTTCCGTCACACCACCCCTTCCATCGCGGGTGTGTCGGCTGGGTCAAGGTTTCGCATGTGTCCCGCGGATGGCGGCACGTCGCGCTTGGTGCCGCGGAGCTTTGGGAGGATGTCGACTTCACGATGAACGAGGAGTGGGGCCAGGCCTTCCTCGCGCGCGCACAGAACGCACCGGTCGTGCTCAAGTTCGGGCCTCCCCATGTCTTCACCGACGAGCATGTCGAGCTCGTCGCGCAGCACATATCGCACACGAGGGAGCTCTTTATCGGATGCAAGGAGACGACCGCCGCGAGCCAGCTCCTCAATAGACTCACGACGCCTGCGCCGATCCTCGAGACCATACAGTGTACGCTCTTGAACGATCCATCAGTCTCGTTGTCTGAGGACCTGCTCGCCCAGGACGCGCCCCGACTGTCCTGCATCAGGTTTGCCAACTGCGGCACCATACCCTGGAAATCGCGGCTGTTCGCAAATCTGACCACGCTCTCCCTCTCGCGCACTGGCTCCCTGGCCTCCGATTACGTGCCTCCGAATCTCTTCGACGTACTCGACGCGCTCGAGCGCATGCCGACGCTGCGCCTGCTCGTACTCGTCGCGGATGCGGTCGTCAGGCCCGTCGATCTCCCGTTCCCATACGGCCACAGCGTTGTGCACCTTCCGAACCTCGAGGCGGTCAGATTCGAGTGCATCAAACCCCCAGGCCTGACCGCGCTCCTGCGCTACCTGCGCCTCCCGCCCAAGGTCTACATGCGTATGGCTATGCAGGGCGCCGAGAGCTCGCTCGACCAGCTGATCCCATTATTCAGCGCGCTCCTGCGCAGCTGCGCGCCGATCACCAAGCTCGGCGTCAGCGACTGGCACGTGTCCATTGGCCTCTACCACTTCATCGCATATCGCGACGCGGAGCCGGAGGAAGGGCACAGCATGCCGCACGTCGAGTTGCTCGACCTTTCCATCTATGTAGACGTGTGGCCCGAGGCGGTGATGCAGGCATTCTGCCTGTCGCTACAGAAGGACGCGCTGCGCACGCTGGATATGCAAATGTTCCGCGGGTGGACGAGCCACGGGTGGCTCGATGTGTTCGGTGATTTCGACGCGCTGCGCGAGATCACGGCCAAGTCGTACGCCGCGATCTCGCTCTTCCGCACCCTCGCTGGGACGGACGGATTCGCGCAGAGGTGGCTTGCCGAGCGGCAGAGCAGGCGTGGGCCCGGCGCCGCGGCCGTGCTGTTCCCGCAGCTCGAGTCCGTCACGGTGTATCTTGTCAACTTCCGCAAGTGCCCGTCGCACGACCGTGTGTTTTGCTGGAGGGACCTCGTGCGGAGGGCGAGGTTTTCGGCTGCAGAGGTGCGTCTGTCTGCGTGCGGTTCGTACAAAGTGTGGTGCTGATACACGAGGGTGGCAGGTGGCTCATACCCTTCTGAGGAGAGACGTTCAAGGCGATGCGGGCGATTTATACCCAATACACATAAACGTCGCCAAATGGCTCAAGGCTCGCCAACGGGGAAGCGCACCGCTCAAGACCTTGCTGCTCGATCATTGCACCCTCCCCTCGAACGGCCTGAAGCGGGAGCTCGGCGGCCTCGTGCAGCAATATGACGAGAAGGGGTGGTGAGTGATCTTTTCATAATCTCCGGTGAACGCGCATTCATCGCTGGCGCGAAAGTTATGTGGCGCATATGTGGCCATCGACGTTGAGTAAGAGGGTTGCACGGCGGCTGCACCTTTGAACAGCGAAGGGAAGTGGCTGATCCGGCAAGGGGTAGCCAGATTGAATTCCGTGTGAGCAATCTGGTACGGCAAGTAAAGGTATTTTGTTGTCCGGGTGTGGTGTACAGTTGTGGCAGTACGATATGCTCATCTTCCTTGTAACGATCTGATCCCAGGCTCCGATGTTATGGTGCCTCCATCAGTCACGAAGTTAGGCCGCAACAGCCCTTCGTTCTTCTGTACAATATGGGCGTAATGCAAGCGGTGGCAATGACCGCACCGATGACCCACATGGGACGAAGCCAACAGAACCGGCCGCCTGCAAAATGTACGAAGGGGTCGCGAAGATGCTGTGCCCTCGAGTCAGTGTCGAGGCACAGGAAGGAAATACGATATGGTACGCACCCGGTGCCAACGATGCGATGAAAGATGAGGAAGATGGCAGAGCAGAAACCTATCGTCGCTTCTCGCTGGGCACATTGTCGAAGGACTCACCGCCGCGAGCTGGGCTCGACGCGCATTGTCAGAAGATTAAACATGCAGCTAACAGAGTACGTCTTCCTTGGTCAAGGCTGCACCAGGATGACTGAAGGGACAGAGCCTCCCACCGAGTTCTCCAGCCTCCGCTACTAGCAGACACTCGTGATGCGGTTGTATCACCAAGATAAGGTGCTCCCGCCTTGTCTCTCCCACTCGCTGTGATCTGCTTATACCACTGCAGCGAAATTGCTTGAGTGTCTGTAGACGTTACGGTGAGACGTTATGGTGGTCATAAAGACCGACATCGGAGAGATGTCGTAATGTCGTCTTGTACGACTGCGCAACTTGCACGCTCGCTGACTCCTAATACTTAGCTCCTACGACTTGACTGACTCTACATTGTCGTCTGAAGATGTGGACCAAGGACCCAGAATAACCCTGCCCTCTCTGCCCACACGATTTTGGATGGCGTGGCGTCGGCGGCGCCTCCGACCTGCAACCTCGACAGACCCCTCCTCTCACCCCAGCCAGACGCTAAAGATGTCGTATCCCGTGCAGGTGCGTCTTAAGAACGCCTTCGTGTATATATTGAAGATCCTGACATGCTTCTGTGTATAGGCAGCCAGCAGTGTCCCTCCCCCGTCGCGGGCTTCCCGCCCGAGATCCTCTGCGCGATTTTCCACATTCTCTCCTCCCTCGACCATCCCGGGCGCAGATCAGGGAATCCTCAAGTAGAGCTCCATCTTGGCTGGCTGGAAGTGACCCACGTCTGCCAGCGTTGGCGAAGCGTCGCTATCAACGATTCGAGTCTGTGGGCCGCTCATATCGCGATCCCATTTCCGCTGGACGAGCGCTGGGCCAACACGTTCATCTCCCGCGCTCAAAGCAGCTCTCTTACAATCCAGGCCTGTGGTGATTCATACTTGCACTGGCAATGGACGCGACCGACTCCTGCCGAGCTCGCGCTTGTCGGCGCAAATCTCGTGCGCACGGAGCGCGTCCAGCGCGTTGTCCTCTCCGAAGCCACGCTCCCCGCTTTCTGCACCGGCGCGCCGCTCCTTCACACCCTCGACATTTTCTCCTTGTATTTTCTCTCAGACAACCTGCTCGGTGGATCAGCCGGCGCCCCGCGCCTGCGACACATGCGGGTGATCCTCGCAGACTCCTTGCTGCCAAGGACGTTGATGTCGCCACTTCTTGCGCAACTCACTTCGTTGGAGATTGTAAGGAGTGAATGTCAGTATGGTATAGGTACCGCGCTCGCGCAGTTGCTCGCCGCTCTACGGAAAATGCACGCGCTTGAGCGTCTTGCGCTGGGCTTTATCCAGCACAAGAATGGTCAAGAGCCACACGATACCGTTGCGTTGGAGAAGCTGCGCCACCTCCAGCTGCATACAAATGTAGCAGATGCGCGGATGCTACTTGAGCACCTCGCTCTCCCAGCGAACGCTAGCGTCACTTGCTGTCTGAAAGCCTACAATGCCTCGAACCTACCAGAAATGGACGCAGCGCTTTTCCTCGCGCTGGTTGCATGCGTCGACTGGCGGGCCGCTCCCATCCGGCACATCAGCATCGATTCACGCGATTTCGCAGGGTGGATGGAGGCTAGGGTCGCGGTGCACGCGTGGCGCCGTGCGCAACACGAGCCCTCGCTGACCGTGGAGTTCCACAACGACGCCACGACGTTGGGGCCTCGTGCCGTCCGTGCTCAAGGCGCTCGCATCAGAGCACCTCGAGGAGCTCGCTGTGCGGAGCTTTGTGGAGGGCCACGCGTGGTTGGAGGAGCTGGGACGGGCGCGGATGTTGCGGCGCGTCCAGGTTCAGGGCACTGCAGCGCACGCGCTCTGTGGTTCTGCGAGCTTTCTGCCGGCGCTGTCTGTCCTCGCCATCGTCATTGTAGACTTACGGGCGCGCTCTATTGGGGCGGAGGGCGGGCTGGCGGATGTGTTGCCGTTGTATCTGGAAGAGCGGATGCGCGCCGGCCATGGGCTGAAGAAACTGTTTCTGGTGGGATGCACCGTAGGGCGAAGCGTTCTTGCGCAGATAGAGGCAATATTACCAGGTTCAAAGTGAGGTGTCGCCGGGAGGTTTGAGTCTTGGCAGAGCTGCTACGTACGTACATGCCATACAACTGACGGCTGTCGGCCGAATACCAATCCTCATGGCATGAGCAGATAGACCTAGATAGACCCGTCGGGCCCGGACCACAAAGCGGGTCTCGGCGCGTCGCGACGCGTCTCGTCGAAGTCGTCGCGGCGCAACAGGCAATCTGTGCTCGCATCCGTATCCTCAGATCACACAGTGACACCCGGCTTCGCTGATGGTGTGATTTCGATGCCTGTAATTCGCTTTCATGCATTTGTGATTGGTTTTGAGTCGGAGATATGCATACGCATAAGGAGAATGAGGAACAAGCAGTGCATGGCATACAGGCAGGGCAGTAGGACAAAGCAATGAACGAACAAGATACAAGGCGTTTATGAGCGGGGCTTTTCCTGGAAGACACGAAACAAAGCGATGTCAGCGGTTGGACTGATGTGAGGTCACCGGGGCGGTACGCGAGCAGGAACACGGGAAGTCCGATTGTAATCGGACAGGCCGGTGACCGCATCACGCGAGGCAGGAAGAATGGTGCGAGTAGGGGAGATATGAGTGTGAACGCGCACCTTCTTCTCTTTCCAAAGAGCAAGGAGACCGACGCCGGAGACCTTCACAACCTTGAACCGCACACCGGGAATATCACCCTTTGCCTTTCCGCGGCGACCGAAGCCAGAGATAAGGACCTCGTCGTTCTCGTCCACGAAGTTAAGGCAACCATCATTCTGTCGGCCAAGTCAGTTATACAGATTGAGTATGATGAAGACGATAGGAGGAACAAGCACGTAAGTGGGCCGGAAAAGGGCTGTTGAAAGGTGGCGACGGTGGGGAGGAAAAAGGAGTAGGAGACACTCACGGGCACGAAGGCGGTAACCTTCTTGCCGTTCTTGATGAGTTGCACACGCACGCACTTGCGGATGGCAGAGTTGGGCTGTTTTGCCTCCACGCCGACTTTCTCGAGCACGATGCCCTTTGCGTGCGACGAACCACCTGTCGGCGATGTCTTGTAGAAATTACCAAGGGCGCGCTTTTTGTACGACTTGTCCGCCTATATTGTCAAAAATACCCAAGAGATCGATAGAGGGCACAACGAACGAAGGGTAAGAACGCTGTACGGGACGGGTAGATAAGGAGTTACGCACCCAGCGGTTCTCGCGGCGGCCGTTGCGCAACTTGCGCGCAGCTTGAAGTCCACGGGGCTTGTTGGCTGGAGTAAGGGTCAACAGGACGCTCGGGGACGAGGGACGACGGAGACGACGCACATCCCATATTGCGAGTCGAGGCGGTGGGGGTTGTCTTCGGGGACGGGCGGGAGGAGGCGAAGAGGGCAGTCGCGCGTTGCCTGAACCTAATCACTGCAACTGTGCAGTTTCTGCCCCGTGCCGCGCTGCCGGACAAGCCACCGCCGCGTCACACCAGCCGTGACATCCCCGTGACGCTGCTGCTTCCCATCCTGCGAGCTCGTCGTCGTCGTCGTCGTCGTCGTCGTCGTCGTCCTGCTCGATGCCTTTGGTCGTCGGTTGGCTGCCCGTTATCAATGGATTGTGCGTTGACGCCGCTTGCTCCACTGCCTCGAATCCCGCATTCGACCCGCCTCGAACGGTGGCTGCCGCTCCAGATCTTCCAGCGTTTATGGCAATGTTTTCCTAAAACACCCGCCCGCTCTCCGCTGCACATTTCTCTCATCTTCATGTGAACGCGAGCATTCGACTCCCATGGCTTGTCATCGCGCTCCCATGCCCGCAGTACATACACCGTCGCTCGAGAGTGCTCTAGACAGCCCTCCCTCACACCATCCTCCCACCCGATGGCCACACCCAGCAGCGAGACTCAGGTCTATGAACACGGCCGCTTCAAGGTCGCCGGCGGCGTGCTGCCCAGTGCCAAGACCGCCTACCGCACGTACGGCGACCCGCAGAACCCGTGCGTTGTGTTCCCGACCTGCTACGGCGGGCGGCTGGACAGTGAGTCGTCGACGCGCACCCGTGTCTGGTGAGATGAACGGCGGCGTGAGACGCGGGTTTGCTAGGCCAGGACTACATGATCGGCGCGGACAAGGCGCTGAACCCGGACAAGTACTTCATCGTGACGCTTGCGCTCTTCTCCAACGGAGAGTCCTCCTCGCCGTCCAACACAAAGGCGCCATACAATGGGCCCTACTTCCCCGCGGTCTCGTATGAGGACAACATGTATGAAGTAGCCCTCCTGCTCTCCTCGGGCAACGCTGAACAAGTGACCAGCCGCGCTCAGTATGCCGTCCTCAGGAAGAAGCTCGGCGTGAAGAAGGTCTTCGCCGTCATAGGCTTCTCCATGGGCGGCCAGCAGGCGTATTACTGGCCTGTCATGTACCCTGACTTTGTCGAGCGGTCCGTCCGAGTCACTGCCCAGCAGCAAATCATTCCATTGATCTACGAGTGCCCAGGTTCGTCGCGCTCTGCGGCTCTGCGCGCACGAGCCCGCACAACCAATGGTGCGCCCACCGGCTGGCTCTCTGACCGCGCGCTTCACGCCGCGCCGCAGCTTTATCGAAGGCCCCAAGTCCGCGCTCCTCTCATCGAAGGACTTCCAGGACGGGCACTACCAGAGCGCCCCGCAGCACGGCATACGCGCGTTCGGACGCGCATACAGCTCGTGGGCGTACAGCCAAACGGTCGGCCCCTCACCCCATGCGCCGCGCCGTGCCCACTCTGACCTCTCGCACAGTGGTACCGCAACCAACAGCATCTCTACGACGGCAAGTACGTAATGTTATCTAATATCCGCTCGCCCCCCGCCCGCATTCGGATGATTGACGCGCGCAGGTATCCCGACCTGAACGGCTTCCTGCGCGAAGAGTGGGAGGCGGGCTTCCTGGAGGCGTGGGACGCGAACGACATGGTCGTGCTCATCAACACCTGGCAGGCCGGCGACGTGTCGCGCGTGCACCACGGCGGCGACCTCGCGGCCTGCCTCTCCGGCATCACCGCCAAGGGCCTCATCATGCCGTGCAAGACCGACCTGTACTTCCCGGTGCGTGCACCTGGTAGGTTCGTGGACTGAGGTTTATCATGGGCGCAGCCGGAGGACAGCGAGATCGAGGTGTCATTCATGAAGAACACAGCGCAGCTGGTGGTAGTCGACTCCGTGTGGGGCCACATGGGTGCGTTTGTTCTTCCTCAGCCGTCTCGTGTCGCCGCTGACATTCGTTGCCGACTAGCTGGGGGCGGTGCGAACGCGGAGGACGACAAGTTTATCAAGGACACTGTCATCAAGTTCTTCGAGACCATGTGAGGGACGGAGGGAAACATGCACAGAGACAGTATACATATGTATTTAGCGCTGTTTATGATATGGGAATAAGACATGTTGCATTGGGTGATTGTATTGGTCAGTCCGCTGTGAACACGCCGCTGATCTCGCGCACGGTACTCAGAGATGAGATGAGTCGACACTGAGTCAGATGTCCATCGAGGGCCGGCCCAAGATCAGCTACAAAGCACATGGCTCGAGTACTGTGGTTTTATCATCAACTGAGATGTGGGCATACACACTAAGTAGTAATTGCAAATATGGTATGTTCACGAGTTAGTGGCCGATAAGTACTGCAAGCAACGGAGACCTCGGGGTATGTAAGATGCTGCAGCAAGGGCCGGCCGGAGAGCCCAAGCATCTTGTGCTCAATGACAAACGCTGGTTGATCGCCTTACGATTTTTCTACTGCCAATACCACATGATTGGCCTTGCCGACACGCAGCACAACCAAACGGCCTCCGATGACATCCTCGGCAGTGAGCCATTGATCGTCCGCGGCAACGGGTTTACCGTTCAGATATAACCCTTTCATCTTGACGAGTTTCCGTGCTGCGCCTGTGGGAACGGTGAAGCAGTGTCAAGCGCGGCAAACACCAGCGTTCAAGAGGCAGACTTGCGTACCGTTCGAGCTCACGAGACCATGCTCGACTGCAAGTTTCGTGATCGGGGTAAGGAGGACGTCTTGGCTCACGGTATGCAATAGTGGATCCCCGGCGAGCCCGGCGAGGATATCGTCGACGTTGGAACGAGAAATGTCTGTGCTGAAGAGGACCTGGGTTGTGGCGTGCGCGCGGCGCAGGCCTTGAGCTGCAGTGAGATACTTGATGAGCCGCGACCTCGATATAGTAGTATTGGCCAGCAAATCACCGGTATGCACGAGCTCCGTGACCTCGTCTGCGAGATACTTCTGCGCAATACGCCGCTCCGGCTGGGACTGCGTGAATAGGAAACGATGCATCAATAGGGAAAGAGGGAGATGCAGGCGGAGCTGACGTTGTGTTCTGCAAGGACTTGCTCTATCTTTTCCAGAGAAAGAAGTGTAAACATCTTGAGGTGTTTGCCGACGTCCTCGTCCGTCGTACGCAGGAAGAACTTCATGACAACCTCGTTAACAGTGCATTTCCCCACGCTACTCAGCCTGCGCACCTGATAGAATTCGTACACGCTCGTCCTCTCCTCATCTAGCCACACCGCGTTACCTGCACTCTTGCCAAACTTCTCCCCTGTGGCGGTTGTAAGCAGCGGCGTGGTGATACCAAAGCCCTTGTCACGATGCGCGTCTGGGGCGCCATGCGCGCGGTTGAGCAGCTCGATGCCGGCGATGATGTTGCCCCACTGGTCGGATCCGCCAACCTGTATCGTGCAGCCAGTGCTCTGGTTCAGAGCGAGGAAGTCGTACGCCTGCAGAAGCTGGTACGAGAACTCGGCGAACGAGATGCCTTGCTGAGACTCCATTCGTGAAGACACGCTGAGCACATCTATGTGTCAGCGGCACTATGAACTGCATAATTCATGCACGCTCACCTTTCTCTTGCCAACATCGAGTTGACACGCGCTGTCGTGCCCGCGACGCGTAGAAACTCGAGCATACCGAGGCCCTCGAACCACTCAAGATTGTTCCTCACATTCGCTTCGAACGCAATGGAGTGCATTCCCAGACGCGCCTTGGCATACTCGCCTGCGCGAGAGAAGAAATTTCGGACACGCGGTGTCAGTTGCGCTATGTTGTAGTCGACCCGGGTGCGCTCCATAAGCGGCCGCTCTGTCGACCGGCCGGAAGGATCACCGATACGCGCCGTGGCACCCCCTATCTGGTAGCCTGGTTAGACATGTCGACAGGAAATCCAGAAAGCGTACCAGTGGGATGACTTTGTGTCCATGTAGTTGGAAATGCACCAGGCACATCATGGGCAGAATGTGCCCGACGTGTAACGATGATGCTGTCGGATCGATACCGGAGTATATCGTCTGTTGACCACCACAAAGATGTGCATCGAGCATCTCAGGCCTAATGCGTTCATTTTGTAAGTCCAGTGTCGCCCACGAGCCGACAGCGACGTACCGGGTCATCTGTGAGATGAAGCCTCGCTTCCCCAGCTCATCCAAGATGGCTCCCCGACTGTGGGCCCAGCGGCGAGTGTGCTTGGTCACATAAAGAGGAGGTAGACTTCGCCGAAGGAGTTTGGGGCGAAGAAACATGTTGGTCAAGGTACTTTGCCGCCAGCCGCGCTGCAGAAGATCGCGGTCACGTGATCTCAGCTATCAGCATTCATGTGTTCTTCAATTTTTATGCATCGATCCAAAAAAAGAGGGGAAGAGATCAATGCGCATCTACGCGTAGATTTTTTCACGGCAGAGATATCTGAGATAGAACAACAACGGTAGTATAGCCCAGTCCAGATTAGTGCAGTGAAGTATGCCGCCGCCTTCCGCGCTCAGACTCTCCCTAGTCACGCATCCGGGTCGCTCGCCGTGATAACCCGCATTGAAGAGAACTTGGTACCATGCACTGGGAACTTCAAGGGAAGGAAGTAACGAGCCCCTAAATTTCACTAGTTGGATGTTTTATCATTTATGTAACTTGCGTCAGACTTACCTCCACTCACTCCATGTAGGTGATGGGCAGGTTGAGCCAATTAAGCCAGTAGTAATCTTGTACTTTCGCGCCGTTCGGGAACAACGCCCCAAAGTACGCCGCCACGTCCTCCGCTCTGCCAGGTGGCTGCCTCCGGAAGTTCATCAGCACAACCGGACGCTCCATCGCCGATCCGACGAGGTCCATTTCGCTCGCGCTGCCAGGAGGCTCTGCCGTCGGACGGATCGGAATGCCGATCTCCCAAAGAAACGGGCACAGCGCCGCCAGGGTCTTCAACGCTGCGTACGTGATCCTTGACTGGTCCCGGAACGTGCCCCAAAGGGCCAATCTCTCCAGAAATAAGAAGACTCGCGCAAGGCTCGTGACAAGGGCATCGTCGAATGTCGCGCAGTGGACGAGCGCTGCGATGCGCAGCGTCCGCAGGTTGTGAAAAATATGCAGCGGCCGGATCACTTCCGCCATACCGATGGGTCCTGTTGGTTGAAGTAGTGATTCTTCAGGACCCAACATGAACGGGTTGTATGCCGCGCACTCCAACGTGCATACGGCGTCGGTGCGCGCAGCGCTTGCGAGCGCATTGAGCACGAGACGCACATCTCGCCCGTGGCCATCATATATGCCATGAACTTTGAAGTGTGTGAGGGGACGAGGCTCTCGCATTGTGAGAAGGAGTTCTGCGAGCTCCTCCGCGGGCACAGGGTGGTCTGTGCAGGCCAACGCGAAGGATCGGAGCGCCGGGAAGAAGATGTCCATCGAGTCTTGCTCGGTGATTGATTCGTTGGTGATGTAACGGGCCAAGGGTTGGCAGTGTGGAATGCCGTCCTCACCGACCGAAGCATGGAAGCGTTCGAGCCCGGAAAGCTCGTATTGGCGGCAACGCGCAGATGAACTGCAACATGCCTTCATAATACTCGCCATCGTCATGAAATGGGCTCTTATCGTAGTTCTTGAATGTGACGTCCTCGAGCTGTGGGCTTAAAAAGGCATAAAAATTTCAGCTGGCCGAACGAGCTCGCGACCCAGGCGTGCGGAGCAAGCCCGAAGACGTTGGTTTGTAGCGAGGAGATGATGAACGTCAGCGACTGCAGCTTGGGGCCAAGGAAGGGCACCATGTTGCCAAACTCGTCCGGCCTGCGTATCGTTCCGGCAAGGCGTGTGATGTTGGGGAGGAGATGGTTGGAGGGGCGGTCGCTGTTGAGAGCCTGGCATATCTTTGTGGCGCGGTAGAACGCCCATTCGAAGGATTTTACGCGTGGTGCGTAGAATTGGAATCGGATCCAGGCGGGGGCACGAAGTAGACGGCGTACATCCTTTGAGAGCATCAGCGCGAAGCCCGGTGTCGCCGATAGAGGGCGTACCAAGCAGTCCCGGAAAAGAGTAGTGCGCTCATTCATCGTCAAATTGATATCATCGTCTGAGGAGTAGTTAGGATGACTCCATGCGTCCAATACATCCTCGGGAAAGCAATCCACGAGGGGGTACAGGTCGTCCAAGTCGCGCCAAAGAGCGTCGAGGGCGGGTTTCAGGAAGAGCTTGCTGGCACACGCGAGATTTGCAAGGGTGCCTTTGTGTCTGGAATCGGCTGCAAGGTATTCGACAACCTCGTGGAGGATTTCAGAAATTTGGAAACAACGGTGCATGGGATCCGTCGCGTCGGGCGGAAGGCCACGATGGGGTGACAAGCTGGTGCTATTTGGCGCGTACAGTCACAAGCGTAGGGCTGTTGGGTTTATCGAGGATGAGGCTCAGCTGAGCAATGGCCACTGTGAGGTGATGGTGGCAAGCGGAGAGACTGATATTTGATTGATATCTATATATAGGTTGTCAGGGTAAGTTTCCCACAACAAAATGTTGGATTTTGCTGATAAAGGTTAAAAGAAACTCTATCAGCTAGGACCCTGCTCGCGGGTTGCATCCTATACTATCCTTTGCTAAGTCAAGTCTCTCAAGCAAACGGTCGTCAGACTTTCATCGTCTCCAGACAGACCAGTTCGGTTACCTTTCTAACCTTCGCTACGGTCAATCCATATATCATTAGACGTGCTTTAGTCGTCGCACGAATATACCGTCCATAAGTTATACCCGCCTCTACCCTCCAACTCTCAGGATCCCCCGGTCCTAATCAATCCGTATAGAGCTGTACAACCTTCGCACAGCCCAGTACGTCGCCAAAAAGCCGATCGTTCCTGCTCGCCATCAGCGCTCCGATCACATGAGTGATGGCAGACAGCGGGAGGCTCACCTGTTACTAGGAAGTTGAGGATCGAGAGGAGGAAGAGATACCCAAGGTACAGTATGACGCTCGAGAACGAGTCAAGCGACAGGCGGGAGGCCCAATAGAAGAGTCCGTATGCAAGCAGCCAGAACGACGAGCCACCGCCGGTCAAGAAGGCGCGCCAGTGCCACCTTCAAATCACAAGAGCGTCAATCGGGCTGTCTATTAGAGGAGATAATGCCAATAAAGGCGAAGGATGGACGCACCGGTATTCCTCGGCACAGAGGATGAAGTATGAGAACAGGATGGTGACAGTGGCAGTGGTCAACGCGACAACGCCGGCCGTGAGCGCCAAGAAGCCGAACGCGTAGTACGCACGGGATGCGAAAAGGCTCGACAGCACGAAGTATAGCTCGACGAATGCAGCGCCTGCAGATGAGTGAGAAAGTGTGATCCAATACGAGAGGCGGGTTCTAACTCACCGAAAGGCAATATGCCGGCGAGGAGAGTAGCCGCCTGAGACATCGGGGTTCATCATCTGTGTATATCAGTAAGGTGGATGGAGACTTACCCAAGGCCGAAGGTACTTGGGAGGAGGAGGTATCTGGCGAGGTATAGGATTAACGCGAACGGGGTGCGACACGCCCTACATTTTACATATAAGTGAGCATACATATAACAACGAGAGACATTGGGAGGGCTTACCCCATGCTTGCTACCAAAGTACGCGCCGACAGCGGACAGAGGAGCAGAAATTCCGAACCACAGCAGGACGATGAGCAACATTGTACCTGAGGGATTCCTTCGTATCGCACAACTTGACCGCGAATTGTATTGCATGCTCACCGAACGGTACGGCGCCAGAGGAGTGCGCTGTAATAAGGAAGAGGTTCAGGAGGAACACGATGGCAAATATGAACCTATTTGATACGTTAGTATCGGCAGGAGGGTTGTGGAAACAGAGGAGACGTACGTTGGCAGGACCGTCGCGGTCAGGAAAGCATTTTTCCGACGATCAGTGCCGCCGACGGATGCATACACCCGGCTGGAAACATAGCCTCCGACTCTGCGACACCTGTGAGCGAGACTACACCGACAAATCGGAGCTACACCTACCCGCCGAAGAACGTCCAGCACACCATCATCACGGTGGCGAGCGAGCCGCGGTTCGAAGGCGAAAGGAAGCCCAGAAGAGCGAAAACTAGAGAGCAGACGTCAGTGACAGTGTTGCGACGAGGCAGATAGATCATTTACTGAGTGTCACTCCGGCCATGGAGCACAATTGTGCTCCATTGCCCACGAGCACAGAGAGGATAAGAGGGTTGCTGGGCGTGCGGAAGACTTCGCCGTGAACGAGCTTCCAGCCCCAGTCCTCCTGAACGTCTTCCTGTATTGGTGTCAGTGCATCGCCCTGGGACCGTCGTCGCGAGAAGTACACACGCTGAGATCAATGGCGTTGTACCGGGAAATCTGGTAGGCAAGTAAGATTGTTGGTGATGATTCAAATCTTAAAATCAATAGATGCTTACATCTCTGGAAACACTGCGGTAGAGGATCATGGAAACCATTGCGCAAAGGAAGACCACGATCACAAGCGAGTTGATGAGACTGAACCAATGGATTCGAGGGTCGAAGATGTGGAGGTAGTTATCCCATCGTGTAGCCTTTCAGCACTAAGTCAGTGTTGTTACAGCATGCATCGAGAGGTGTCGCACCCATGGCGTAGATGATTCCTGTAAACGAGAATCACGATTAGGGTAGACCCAAGTTACACAACGTAGATACGACGCACGTTCCACATAACTCGGTACGTGTAACGCACACGGTTGTCTCCATCCTCGCTAAGGATGAAAGGCTCGACCTTCGACTCGCAGTCCAGTGTCCCGTCCTGAGAACCTCCTCGGCTGGGGCGGCTCAGCGAAGGTCACATGCGACGAACGCTCAAACATACCTTGACGGCCATACCAGCACGCCAACGACGCGGTGATTGCCCGCTTTGGGTGTGTGGTACCTCAGCACGATGTCGTAGTGGTTGTTCAAGAGCGGCCGTTCCTCGTGCGGGGGATCGTCATTGCCCAGATTGAAGCCCATATCAAAGAACATGTCTCCCGTCTTGGTGTCAATCTTCATCTCCGCGGCCGGCAGCCCGTCGACGAGCCAGTTGAGCGCGTAGTCCTCACGTATGCGGTCATTGATGACCTTCGCGTCCTCCCCTGGGACAGTCGACGTGCAAAGATAATTGCAAGTGCCATTTTTTTCGAGCATTCGAATCTGCGAGAGTGTGAGGGCGGCTCGGGGGAGAAGACGCGTCGACGCACATCGTATGGCGAATTGAAGATGCGGTCACCAAAGAGGATGGAGCCTAATGACTCCGGCTGCTTCTGCGGCCCGCCTTCTGGCGGGCAGAAGTGGAATGCTGGGTCGTAGTAGTCATCTATAGAGGGTCGTCAGTCCAGCCCTAGAACAGAGCACGCGAGCACGTACAGTTTATTAACGATTTCTGCGCAAGTCAGCATGGGCACACTTTCATATGAGACGGAAAGTACGCACCAGTTTCGCATTCTCAGTGCCCGCGAGCATAGGTGTCAACGCATTGACGAACAGATCCACCTCTTCGCCTGCTTTGTAGTCGTGCGGCGCCGCGCCGGGGAGGTAGAACGCGTGGGCATCGAGCACGGACAGGGCGAGCACACCGCCGGCCAGTAGGCCGCTGGCAAACATTGCTGGGAGGGAGACACTTGAACGCGTGTCTTGCGGTGTTCAGACGGCGGCGATGAGCGACCCCGTGAATGGTAGGAAAGGATGGTGCGCGGAACTGTAGACTCGCGGCCACTCCGAGCGTTTGCTGCGGTCACGACGACACGTGGCGAGTCGGAGCACCTTCGCCGTGCATTTTGCATACAACCATGTCACTGTAAGCTCGCGAAAAACTGCCTTAGAACTGACAGCCTCTGACAGAATTTCACTTAGATATTGTCTATGATTCATTGAAAAATCATAAATGTGGGGGCCGACGTCGGATACGCGGCTAGGCCCCAAAGTACATAATGAAAATACATAACGTCGGACGCCCAACAAACTCTACTGTGTTGAAGCGGACCACGTACATCTCAAGATGCCCCCAGGAGAGCTCGAGACGAGGTGTATGAGGAGTTCAGATGCAAAGTACAAGATGCAAACTACAGGAGCGCAGGATTATCGCCTCCCCTTCCCCTTCCCCTTTCCCCGCGTCGGCCTCGCATTTTTCGCACGGCGCTTCTCCAGCAGCATCCTGTCGCGTCGAATCTGGTCCACCGACTTGAGCTCGCTCTTGACGCGCGCCATCGACTTGCCCCCGTACCTCCCCGCCCCGCCCTTCGCCCCAGGGCGCCCTCTGCCACTGCCCTTCCCACCCTCGTCGCCATCCGTCGGCCCCGCCGCCTCCGCGCGCTTTTTGTTCTGCCGAACCTTGCGCTCGTAGTCCGTTGAGAGCTTGTCCAGCGGCTTCGCGGCGACAGACTGATGGTGCTTGAACTTCCTCCCCCCAGCACCCCCGCCCGGCCGCGCCCGCGTATCGCTTTCTGCCTCGCCGACCTTCGGGAGGCTGACGCGGCTCTTGGCCTTCCACTCGTCGAAGCGCCCGCTGCGGTACGTCGCCGGTAGCTTCACCCCGCTTTCTGTGCGCACCATCTTGACATTGTCCGCGCCTGCGCCGTCGCCCTGGATGAATTTCTTTTTCTTCCTGTCCCATGTAACCTTAGTGAGCGCACGACGCTGATTCGCAATCGCCTCGTCGCCAGTGAGGTCAAATGTCGCATTGCGGGCTTGCTCAGCGAAACTGCTGCCATCGCGCAGCGAGTACCTGTGCACAGTTGTGAGAAAGGGGTAGCGACTAAACATGAGACACGGCCTACCCTTTTTCCGTGTCGGCGCCTTTTTGGTAGTGCGACATGTAGAATTCAGAGTCTCGGAATTTATCCTTGGACTTCTTGGCGGTGTCAAAGACAGCCTGTTTCAATGAGCGTGACTTAGTATCTGCAGTCAACCAACCACCACGCTGGAAACGTACAGCAATGTCTTCTTCATCCGCCATCTCCATCCCTTCCGCGAGCCCAGGCGCATCATCCTCATCCTCGCTCTCCTCGTCCACTACACCCGCCGCGGAGATTGCTGCAGCTGCTGATCGCTCCTTCGCCTTCACCAACGCCTTCCTCCTCTCCTTCATCAAGTCCGTGTTCCCGCTCTTTCCACGAGTGCCCAGCTCGAGCGCCGTCTCCGCCGGGCGAAACGCGTTTACGACCTGCAAAAGCGCGCGGCGCTTCGCCTCGTCCTCACGCTCCTTCGCACCCCCCACTGCGTGCGCTCCTTTCAGGTAAAGCACAGGATGCACGGCGCCCCCCGCCCCGCCGCCGATAAGCCCCCACGCGTCAGGCTGCTTCATCATGTCCTTCGCGCGCTTGTAACTCGCCTGGCTCGCCTTGCCGCGACTGCGCTCGTACATGCCGTGGCCCTTGCGCATGACCTCCTTGAGGGCGGGCAGCGCGTGGTTCACGTCGTCGAGGGACTTGACGTACTCGACTTCCTCGTCGATCCTCTCACGGAAGAACGTTCCGAGGACCAGCACGTCTGTGTAGGAGCTCTCGGCCTTGCGGTCCACGACGTCGTTTTTGATGGGCCGGGTGAGGAAGAGTTGGAGATCGAGCAGGTACGGAAGCTCCACTGGGCTCACGAAAGACCATGCCCAGCCCTGTCGGCCAGCACGTGCTGTGCGGCCAACGCGGTGCACAAATACACGGGCTCCTTGAGGGAAGTCGTAGTTCACGACGTTCTCCAGGACCGGAATATCGATACCGCGCGCGGCAACATCGGTGACGACCAGAATGTTCGTGAGTCCGCGGCGGAACTGGTCCATTTGCTGTGTGCGCGCCGCTTGATCCAGAGACCCGTAGATGTGTGAGACAGCATAGCCAGCAGTAGAGAGAAGGTTGACGAGGTACTCGACGTGATGCTTGGTCGCGACGAAGACGAGGGTCTGGTGCGGGGCAGAAAATTGGTCGTGCGCACGCCGTTTGCCCTTCGCTTTGGCGGAGGTGCCTTCGTCTTTGTCTTCATCAGGCTTGTTCTGTCCGAGAGGGACGCCGATGACGTCGCGCAAGAGAACTAGCAGCGATGCGTCCTTCTCGGTCTGCTTGACGGAGAAGAAGGCCATGCGGAGATCCACACTGATCTTGCTCTCCGCGTCCAGGCGGACGAGTTTTGGGTTCTGGAGGCCCGCTTTCGCGAAATCGACGAGAGATTTCGGGAGGGTCGCCGAGAAGAGGAGCGTCTGACGGGTGGCGGGGAGGCGATGAATGATTTCGGTAAGGGCGGTCTCGAAGCCCATTTCGAAGAGGCGGTCAGCCTCGTCGAATACGACGTATTGTACCGAACGCAAGTCGAGGTTCATCTCCACGACGAGATGGAGTAGACGACCAGGGGTAGCGATGATGCTGACGGAAACAATGAATCAGGATAGCAAGTAACATCGCAAGGAACTTACATGTCGGGATTTGAGGAGATCATTTCGAACTGCTCGTCCAAGCCTTCGCCTCCCACAACAAGTCCCCATCGCAGACCTTGCCCTCGTCTACCGCCATCAACCTCTTCGCCTTCCTTGTCCCCGGCATGACCACCTTCCCCTTCACGCCATCCTCTCGCAATTTCCTTCCCAACTTTAAGTATTTGCAGGGCCAGCTCGCGAGTAGGGAGCAAAATAAGAGCACGTGCGCCAAAAGCCGTCGCATGGCGGCCGGCTAGGCGTTGAATGAGGGGGACAAGGAATGCCAAACTCTTACCAGAGCCTGTGCGAGCCATGCCAACGAGATCCCGAGGAGGTGTGGAGAGGAGAAGTGGAATGGTAAGGCGCTGGATTGGCGTCGGTGTGCGGAATCCTTGCAGAGTCAGCGAGCGAAGAATCCAAGGTAGTAGGCCTAAGCAACATATCAGCGAGGATTCAGTGAAACTTGGTTGGCACGCACCCATGCTTTGAAAGCTACCGCCGCCAACTTCTCCCTTGACGAGCTTGTTCTTCCCCTTCGTATTTTTCAAGAGTTCTGTCCCATCCCTCGTGTTCCTCTTAGCCGTGGACTCCCGGATCAAATCTTCTATCCCGTCGTCGTCGTCGACAACGTCGCCCGAGGCACGTCCTTTGCCCTTGCCTGCCGATATCCTTCGTCGCTTGTTTCCGGTGAGAGCAGAGGATATGTCGACCCCGTCCTCGGAGCCAGAAAAGCCGTCATCGGAGGGCAGAGAGCTGCCAGAGGCCGATGCAGCTGAGCCCTGCGGTTCGTCTTGTTGGTGCTGTCGCTTGGGCGCCATGAGTGCCAGTAGGCTGTCGAAGGAGACCGTCCTCAATTGGCCGCGACTCTGCGGAAATTTGTGTTACGTAAGTCGCGGACGGGCCGTTGCTCCCGCCCGGCCCCGGGATCCACGCCGACGCCAATGCCAAGTGGGCCACTTGGCCGACGGGTGAGGTATCCTGTAACGTGAAATGCATGGACACTGGCTTCCTCGTTGACAACGTACGCGCTTGAGGGCGCAGGCACAACATCCTCATCTCGGACTCACCGCGGTTGGTAGCGAAATTCCTGCACCGTCTTTCGATTATCTCCGACACTCAGAGCACTCTCACCCGCCGGTAAGCAACCGTCGCAACTGTCGCCACCGTATTGCCCTACAGGACTCTATTCTTGCCACTCCAATGTAATGGAGTCCAAGTCCGCACGTCCGAGGCACGTCCCTTGCCAGAGGCCTTGCCCTGTGCTGCCAGTGATATTTCTGCCACGGCGGATAGGACCGCTAGTTCTTCTTCAAGCAACAGCAACCTTTGAGTGAGCTCCTTGTGCAGTTTTCATGAGTCCCGATTTGCGTGCATTGGTCGTGTTCTCCATCCGGATTGAATCTTCTGAATCGATGCCAACGTGAAGTAATCACGTAGCATCTCCCAGAATAGGTTACATCCGTACCTCGGCACTTCAAAGCATACCCAAGGCACCCGACAATCACCTGAATTTGGCTCATGAGGCGGCATGGCTTGCATCAGTTCTAGGTCGCCGTCATATTGATGACAAACCACAACTCCTGGTCTCTCTGAGGTGTACGAATTGCTGGGTGATTCTTGAATCTCACTGGCAACCTAGCGTCGACATGTGCGCTGCTCGAGAGAGTAGAATAAAATGAGACCTCGCCGGCAACAAAGCACGCCCGGCATGGGCGGTGATGTGCACGCGGCGCCCGCTCCGTTCAAGATTCATCATGCGCCTTCTCGAACGCTTTGCGTGCTTTCGCCGGCGTTCCGCTCCTGTTCCTATGTGTTTTAATGCATATCAGCCCTCGTTTCCTCGCTTGCGGCGTTGCTAACCTGGGCGAGCCGAGTCCTGCCGTTCGCCTCTATCAATCATGGGCGGCCAGTGGCACTATAAACCTCGGTCAGCGGCGTCGTTCTGACAGCAGTTATATGACGGAAGCCAAGTACATCAAGTGGGCAACGGACGAAAGGAGATGAGCCCAGGCTGCTGCGGCAGTGGTCATGCACGCGGCAGCCAGCGCCTTGCGTCGCCACGCCCTCTGGGGTCCTTGAAACAGATCGAACTTGAATTTGCTGTGTGCACTCGCCAATTGACCTGATGCAACTGATCGGAGCCAGTTTCAGTCGCCTACGCCGCGCGTCACAGGCGGGAAAGCGGGAAGGCGGGGGCATCGCAGGAACTTTTTCAAATCAGTCCCGGGTGCGTCTTCGGCTCGAAACCTATTTGTGCGGAATCCAACGTGTGGCGTTCCTGCTGTAACGAGTATACATTCTGCGGTGAGCGACAAAATACGTGTAAGCTGTACAGTCTATGAGTGCGTGAGTGATGTTGGAAGCGATGCGAGGGTATAAGATATACGATGCATAGTGAAAAAGTTCTTGATCTAGTATATTTACCTGCCAATTACGCGTCAATGTCCTCGGCCTCGGCCTCAGCCATGGCATCGTCTTCCGGTGCTGAAGAACTCTTCTCGAACAAAAATGATATCGTACCGCCAGGAACATCGTCAACGGTCATCGCAGATGAAACCTCCACGTTCAGAACGTTCGACAAGTCAACGGCATCCAGAAGAGACGAGATCCGTGTTTTGGATCCGCTGCCAGTGGTGGAGACACGCTGAGTGCCGTCAACGCTGCTGCCAGGATCCGGAGAATGAATCAAGGCACTGAGGATCGCGTCCTGGATCCTGTCTTTCGCACCAAGCTTGAGACAGTTGATGTGCGTCCACTCCCCCAGAGCTGCGAGCTCGGCCTTCTTCTTCTTCCGATACTGCAAATGGTCAGATTGAACATCAGAGCGTGACGAAGGCATGCGTACAGCTTTATCCGCCTGCTGAAGCTTCGTCGTCTTGACCTGAGACGCGGCGATGAATCCCGGCGCTGGCTCAGAATCCTCGGAGTCTTCATCGTGGTCAGGCTCTGGGAAGTCGAAGTCGTCCTCTACTCCGTCGTCATCGTCGCGGTCACAATGACACTCTAGCAGGTCATGGCTATGGCAGGCAGTGTGCTCGTGGACGGTGAAGATGTCGCGTAGCTAGTGTAGGTAATGCACCGTCAGATAAGTCACACAGCAAGGTAACACACTCACGTCCTTATGGGTGAATGAATCAGACTTGGTGTCGGACTTGCCCTGTTGGAGTAAACATGTGAGATCAAATCGCTATAGGTATTCAAGAGGTTTTCACGTTTCCCATAAGTGCTGTATGGATCTAGATTGAGCGATTATGCGTCGCTAGAGAAATTGGGAGCTTACTGCTGCTCAAGCCCAATTTTGTGACTTGCCGTTGGAAGATTTTCTCTGCAGGAGATGTCGTCAGCCAGCGAAGATATGTCATAATAGGAGACAACTCACCATCGATCGTGCCAGCGGTCAAAAAGCGGTAGATAAACACCTCTCGCTTCTGACCATCACTGTTGGCGTCCAGGACGTTGGATTAGGCGCTCCAGATAGTCGGAGGGACGTACCGATGAATTCTCGCCATTGATTGCAGGTCGTGACTAGTCCAAACTCGCTCAGATACCAGACCTACCACGCGCTCAGGACGCTACGTACCTCGGATTCCAGTCAGAGTCGATGAGGCACAATCTCGACGCGCCTATGAGATTTAGCCCCACGCCGCCCGCTTTGGAGCTCAGCAGGAAGATGACTTGGCACGAGGACAAAGATGTCAATGGAGCTTCAGGGATGCAACAACAAGTGACCTACAAGAGCGCTCTTGCGAACCTTTGTTGAAGAGGTTGACGTATTCAGACCGTTTTGCCGCTGGAGTTTGCCTTAGGTGGCCAGGGGAGCTCGAGGTCAGCCTGTTCCCAATGGAGCTATGTAGCGGTGGGCGCTCTCGTACCCGTCTAGCCGCAGATGACTGTACTTCTTCTTGTTGCAAAAAGCTTCAATGATGTTCAGCGTTGACGTGTAGTGGGACACTATGATGCACTTCTCATCGGTATTCTGCGAACAATGCGTCGTAAGGGCTCTGCCAGTGTGGCAATTCTGGCGCGCACCTTCCTAATGGCTCTGAGCAGGTTCGCTAGGGCGGCAAGTTTACCTATTTGGTCTTGTGAGCCCAAGAGGTGGACCGAATGGAGCGTTCCGGTTACCGCTCAATGAAACATCTTCAACCTGGGCTCTATCGGGCAGCAACTTTACCGCTTCTTCGACCAGGGTTGTCTTAGCCACGTTGTCGCCGGTGTGCGAAACCTTTGCCCTCGCTTTGTCCGCAACCGCTTTCAAGAGGATCGGACTATTGCTGATCTTGGTCAACATGTTGATTAATGCTAGTGACTCGGCGGTAGAATGCTGGATGATGTTATCGAGCTTGTCCGGGTTGAGGATCTTTGAGAAGATAGCCTTCTGCAGCGGCGTCGGGGTAACAAAGACGACGTATTCATCTGGGAAAGCGTAAGTAGAAGCTCATGCAGACATATACCGTACGAATCGTTCACATTTCGGCGGTAGGTAAATCCTCAGTATGCTGGCGTCTCTCCGGAGAACGAAGCTGCGGGAGATAGCCAGCAACTGTGTCTAGAGTTAGGCTGTGAATGGCCCATGATCTGAAGGCTTAGCAAATCACCTGAGCCGAGCGGCTCTCTCCCAGTTCGGCCTCCTTCTTGGTGCAATCAGGCGCCCTGCTGCGAACTATAGGTACTTCGTATACACGCCGAAAGGTATTGTAGTCATCTAACAACTTGTGAAACCTTCGCCACCATTGATTCAAGATTGAGACATACCGAGAAGGCCGGGATTGCAGAAGTCGGCCTGAAAATTATCAATCAATTCAAAAAATTTAAAATAGTGCTCCAGCGCCTCCTTACCATGGCGTGAAATTCGCTCAAATCGTTTTGTATGGGAGTTCCAGACAGAATGATCCTTCTGGGGGTCCTCAGGGCTTCGAACATCGTCGAAGTTTTATTGCTGGCGGACTTGAGCCTATGCCCTGATGAATACGGCGCTTAGCACGGCCAAGGCCCTGGTAGGCTTCGGCACTGACCTTCGTCCGCGATAATGAGGCCGATGGGCGGACTAATACTTATGAGAGGATGTCAAAAGCGGTGACGCCAAACCGGTACTCACTTGCAATATGCCAGCTCCGCTCTGTAGACCCGTCTTGTCAGAGCATTTAGTAACGAAGGGGCCACGTCGACTTACATCACGCTCCTCAGCCGTTCGTACCCTATGACAAGGACATGGTGTATCTTTCTGCAGGCAGCGACGGCACGTTAAGAGCCGACGGTACATTAGGCGGCGCTTACTCACGAATTAATGAATTGCTTAATCTTCGCTTTGTCCTTGTCGCCGACGAAAACGCCGACGCGGTCACGACCAAGCCTATACACAAATCTGAGCAAGCTCGCCGTTTCCCTATGCACGTCGTACAGACCACTTGTGAAATTCGTTCTTCCAATTCTGAACAAAGGCGCCGTTAAGCGAAGGAGCGAAACCTTGACTTCTCACTTACATTGATTAGCGTCACGGGGCATACAATAAGGACCTTCCCGATAGCAGCGGCGCCTCCCGCGTAAGGATTTTGTTCTATGCACGACGGTGAGGCAAACGCGGTCACGAGGAAAGGCCGACGGCGTACTCAACAAGGTCCACACGAGAGAGATCGTCTGTGAGATATATTCAGCCGATGATCGAGGTAACGGATCGCGAGCTTACCTGAAGTGTTTTCCCCATGCCCCTTTGGACACAATTAGCCGCAAGGCGCCGGTGGATCAGAAAGACACTGCGCACATTTCATCGGCAAGTATGCAACCTTGACCCTCATGCTTGCGCAAACCCATGACACATTCATACATGAATTTGACGCCTGCATATATGCTGCCCGTTGGTATTCCACATGGACGAGCTATAGAGCCATCATACCTTCTACTTGATGCGGGCGAAGCCGCCGCGCGAGAATCGGGTCTATAACGACAGGTACGACAGGCAAATTCCTAGCGCACGTTATACGGAGAGGTACGATGGGGAAAGAGCGAGGCCTTACCTCTTGTTGAATCGATTAATGTGCTCTTGAGTCGGCGCCTTCATGACTATTGCCCCTTCGCCATCGGGATCGTGTCTGGCGCACACGCTGTGAGTATTACGTGCTGGAAATGACAGGTATATATGGCGTACAGCGGTCCCTTTGCGGCGGGTTTTGGAGCAGGCTTGCCGTAAAACGACGTCGGAGCAACGTATTTCTTCGTAGATGAGTCGGCATTCTTTATCGGAGAGCCGCCTGCATCTCCACTGCTACTCCGGTGAACGCTCGTGGATTCCACCAGCGTGTCCGACGTGTTCGCAAGATCCCATTCGGGTTCGTTTTCCGCTTCGAACTCGAGAGACGCTCCCGTAATCGCGGGAAGCTGTGACGGAGGGATCTGCCCGTCGAGCTCGATTTCGCGGCCTCCGATGAATGTCGTCCAGCCTGAGAATAAGCGGCTGCCCTCAAAGGGTTTACGACCGATGCTAACCACGAGGTACGTTAGCACGCCAGCGCATTGGGCGGCAATGGAGATCCGGCTCACATTTTGCCATTCTCAGCTACGAGTGTTAGCTTGCCGGCGCGCAGGATCACGTAGGCATCCCCATCCCAGGTCTTGTGCTTCCTCTGCTGGGGCTTTCTCCTACCGTGGGCGCCGTTATGATCGGAGGATGGCAATATCAGGCTGACACGCACCAATTTGCCGTCCAACAAGAGTCTATAGCACCCGCGTGGTGCAAGGCGTCTGTTGAGGAGGGTTGAGGTGAGGTGGCACTTGCGTTCCCACTCGTATCTGGGCTTGTAAGCGTCTTCGATGAGGAAGCCGCTGGTAGCACTGCCCGGGGTACTGTGAAAGGATTCGCGGTCACGGGCTTCAGTGGCACAAATTTCTTTCTGAAAGCGGAGTTGCTGTTCAGAGCAGGTACAGGCTGCGCAGAGGGTGCGCCGCGCCCGAAGCACTCCCCCGACATGTACTCCGAGCGCGAAATGGAGCGGTCAATCTCGAGCTGCTTGTTGCCCACATTTAGTTGGTCGCCCACCGCGACCGACTGCGGCACCTGCTTTCCTGCCGTCAACCTATCATAATGTCATCGCAGTGAGATTTCTGGAGCCGAATATAAGGAGAATGCGCGCGCATACACTTGGCCGTCAGGACCGAGGAGCGTGGCGCGCGTCTTGTTCAAAACTAGAACGCCGTCGCCGTCCCATGTCTTGTGCTTTCTGTTCTGGGGCATCCTCCTATCACTCGAATCGATCAATGATAGGCAAATGGCGCATCGCATATTCGCGCACCATTGGACCATCCAGTACTGCTCGTCCGTGGCAGCGGACGCGTCTCCACCGCCAAGAGCCTGCCGCTTGGGGCCCGGCGCGTCGTCGAACCCGAGGCCGTCGGAGGCGCGTTTTTGCGCAGCTGTACGGGATGCGCGCGGATCCTGGAAGGCAGACATCGGCGAAGACGGGTGGGCGTGGTCGCGGTCGTCAAAGAGCTGCGACGCGTCGCGTCGCGCTTGTTGTTTCCCACCTGTTCCCACGCACATTAGGCGCCCTGGTAATAGGCGCGCAGGGGCTGCAACAGACGCCCGGCGCTTCCGCGGTCCTGCCGCGTCTCGGACCCTCTCGGACCTCCTGCTCACCCCTGCTGTTTAATTTTTTTAGCCGACGGATTGGTGGCAGACGCCCGCTTTCCTTACGTTGTGGATAGATTTGTTCTCTAATGCCTCAGATCGCTAACTCATTCCTGCGGCCCGATCACGTTTCTCGTCTTGCGAGAGTAGGGCGTCCTGCAGGGTCGGACTCAGTGCAGGCGCCGTCTGCCTGAGTGCCTCCGTCTGCTCACTGTGCTTGGTATCGCCGCTCTTAATCAGGCGCGCGCCGTCCTCTGGGTCTCAGACTCTTGGAATGCGCCGCTGGCCGTGTCTGCCTGCTTGACTCTCCCTGATTCCCTGCGATCCCGCGCCTGGCCATAAGGCGTAGGGTCCTTGGGCGCCGATTCCACAGGGATGTAGGTGGCTTATATACCGACTCCCGAGTCGGACGTAGCGGCGCTAGCTGGCTAATCCCAATTGGTTGATCTTCGCACAGCTCATTGGTATTTTCGGACCCGATCTACTGTATGCTTGCAGCTTTGCAGTTGCGCGGGGTGCGAATTCATGCTCCAGGTTGCAGCTCCCCGCAGTCTAGCTCCCCGATATAGATCTCTGCACATAACACTATCGGGCGATCTCCTATCCTCATCTTACGCAAGGCTTGGGCTGAGCTGGATTACATCGTGTGGACAACGAATGCACAAGGTCAATATACCTCCTTCCTCTCCAATGGTTTGTCATTCGCTCGAGCAGGTCCGAGTCCGTACGTATAATATAATGCCTCGCATGAACAGTGCGAGGCGCCCGATCGATCCTGCCGGTCTGCACGCCGCGCTCACCAATATTATCCGAGGCTCAGTGTTATCTCTCATCAACGCGAACCGACCACACTTCAATATCAAGCTACATATAACCTACTGTCCGGCGCGCCGACAAACGAGGGTGGTTTGTAGACACAATGTTTCCGCGCGATCCTGATGGCCCTGTACTTATTATAATGTAGTATGCGCGTAGTACTTACCGACGCGGGCAAGGCTTTTAAATACTAACCGGGGAACGTGGTTCTCGTCGGCGTCAATCGACTTGCGATCTTCACCCTTCTTCACCGCTCGGGCCTGTACGTCACCCCGCCATTCAATCGACAAAAACGTGGCGGGAGTCTCGGGCAGGGGAACCAGAGAGAAGCAACCGTGTGTCTTGTATAGTATGCAGCATGCGCTGCAGCAGTCATGATTTACAGGTGTCATGCCAAGAGGTATATATCAATAGTAGTAGGCAATAGTTATACACAGGGCGTAAACACACAGGGCGTACAGTTCAGGTTCAACGGCGCGCAGCAGCCGTCGGGCACCCTTCGACCGTCGAACAGGACCGCCGCCCGCGCAAGCCCTCGGCGACGACCGAAGCGAGTGCCAGAAATACACATCAAACAGGATCGCCGTCCGGTCGTTCGTTCGTTACCACCTCGCCCTTCCTCGTCGGCGGCATCACGGCAGGCATGTCAGACGTTCCCGTACACCGGCCGGCCGTCGATCGCGGTGGCGAGGATGCGCGACGAGAGGATTTCGAGCGGCGGCACGGTCATGATGTCCTTCGACAGGACGACATAGTCCGCGCGCTTCCCGGGCGTGAGCGAGCCAAGCGTGTCCTCTGTAAACGACGCGTACGCCGAGTCGAGCGTCATGCCTATCATGGACCGCGATCGTCAGCCAAGCCACGCACCAGCCACGCGGGCGCACGTCACGCACCTTTCAATGCCTCCTCGCGCGTGAGGCGTTGCTCAGGGAACCTATTCATACATGCGAAGACACAGACGTGAGCATGATGTCATGTTAAACGCTAATCCGAGAAGCAGAGTGTGAACTTACCAGCCTTCTGGACCGTGCGGCGATGTCCCGTCGGGCGCGACGCGCGTCACCGCGGCGAAAAACCCGGACAGAGGGTTCAAATTCTCGACGGGCGCGTCAGAGCCCAGCGTGATGCGCGCGCCGTGATCGATGATGTCGCGGAACGCGTAAAGCAGCTTGACGCGCTCGGGGCCCTGCCGAAATCGTCAGCACCGGGTATCACGTCGAGCGCGAGGGACGAACCAAGCGGTCTTCGCCAAAATACATATCGCTGATGCTGAGGAGCGAAGAAACGTCAGTGTCCGGTAGGCGACCGTGATTGTTGACGGGGGAGCACGCGGCGACTCACGCATGTGTCGGCTGCACGCTGGCAATCACTGTGCGTTGATTAATATCGGGCACGTCGATCAGCTCAAGTGGGTTCGCGCACCTCCGAGCCGCGCTAGGCGATCCATGTCAGAGTGCCGGATGATCTGGGCGTGCTCAAGGCGCGGGCGGAGGGCAGTCACGTTGATGCCCTGCAGCGCCGACTCGAAAGCGTCGATGACGATGGCGTTGGCGCGATCGCCTATGGCGTGGACGTTCTGCGAGGCGATGAGTGACAGCCGACGGACGCGAGTTGCACTTTGCCTACCGTTTGCCAACCGTCTTTCAAGAACCGCTGGACGTTGGTTTGCAGGACGTCCTGATCGATCCGCATGTCGCCTCGGTAGCCGGGATTGTCAGCGTAAGGCTCAAACAGCTAGCGATACGTGTTGATATCAGCGTATGCAAAGCGGAACGTGTTCCGCTCAACTTACAGCAGCCCCGCCTGATCTAAGGGCACCTATCGTAGACTTGTGAGACCGAGGCGCGCGAGACTCCACGCGAACCAAATCTTACCATCGCCGAATATTTTGACACTGCGTGCCGTGAACCTGCCATTGGCGGCGCCGATGATAGGTTTCACCTTGTCGCCCCAGTACTCCGCCGTTTCGTCGAAGTAAGTCATACCGTAAATGCGGATCTGCGATAACATTATCAATTGCAAGTCGTTGGGCACGCGATGCGGGACTTGCCGGCAGCCTGTTCTCCTGAGCCAGACTAACGAGACATGAGAACGGGCAAAGGAGAAAGCCGTGAATACGTACGTCTTGAAGAATTCAAGAGATTTAGGATCAAAGCCGGCGTCGTGGATTGTGGTCAGCCCATGCGAAATGGCGTCATCGACGACCAGCTTAAATCGCTTCTCAAGGTCCTTCTGGGTGGGCGGCGGTACCGTGACCAAATATTGGGCATTGTCAACCAGAATGCCTGGGAAAGATGTTGGTTCGAGATTCCACGCAGAGAAGCGGTGCCTTTACCTGTTGGCTTCCCGGAGGCGTCACGAACGATTTGGCCGCCCTCGACTGTCTCCGGAAGAGGCGAGATCTCCTCGAGCACTTTCGAGTTAACCCAAATGGCATGGCCGTCCTTGGCTTCGAGGACCACGCGCCGATTGCGGACCACGGGGTCGGCATCCAAATCGGCCTGTCGCATCATGAGGCGGGCGGGAACTCGGTGCCGGACATGTAGGGACGTACCGCGGTGGGGAACTCCTGCCCTGCCCACTTTGTGTGATCCCAGCCCCAACCCTCCACAACTTTGGTAGGGTCGCGCTTGATGTCGTCGTCCTTTTGGATGAACTTGCGAACCAGGGCGGTGGCGACTGAGACAGGTGTGAGATTGTATCTCTGACTGAAACGCGTTCTGCAGCAGACGTACCTTTCGCCGAGGGCGCGCTCTCGAGGGGGATCATTTTGCTCGCACCATACTCGAGCATGTGCGCATGGGAGTCTTGGAAAGTCTGATTAGATGGGGAAGACGGGCAAGGTTATCAGTTGACGCTTACCACTCATACCGGGGACGACGATTGATCCCGATTTGATGAAGCGTGTCTCCAAACGCGGGCGGGGGTGGGCGCGGTTAGCATCGAGTTCGAAGTTGGAGACGGAGGAGTTCCATCGGCGCTGGATGTCGTCTGCGGGGGCTGGGTGAGCTGGCAGAACGGGTGCGCGACGGCGGGGGACATGCCTAGCCAGCCCAAGTCGACGACTGTGTCCCCCTGGACGACTATACATTGGACGACGGGGTTGGTGGGGTCGACGGTGTAGATGTGTGCGCCGGAGCGGGAGCAGAGGGCATAGTTGTGTGGTAGGGTGGTGGGGCGGCTGGTGATGTAGGCGACGAGGACGAGCGAGAGGCCGGCCGAGATGGACCAGAGGGTGCGGGAGAGGCGGAGGGAGCGGGAGCGGAGGACGGGGTTGGGGGGAGTGCGGGCGGGTGTGGGCTTGTCTGCGGGGGGTGCGGGGGACGAGGAGGGGGAGCGTTTGCGGAGGTCAGACATGGGGGCGATGGCTGGGGGAGAGTTGCGGAGACGCACCTGGCTTTATGATGGAAAAAAAGGCCGAGAAATGCTCCGCTAGTGGCAATATTCGGTTGGGAGATCGCAGAAGAGAGACTGGGCGGGGGTTGGGCCTGGCGCCTGCGCTAGCGCCCGCAACGGCCCTCGCTTCGTCCCCAACGCCCCGGGCCAGCGTCGCAGCCCCCGGCGTCTGCGCACGCTCTGGCGACACCCGTTTCACGTCATGTCCCCACGTAAGCCGTCCCAGTCAACGCCAGCCTGCACCGTGTGCTCCCGACGCCGTGCAGCAGTGCACACGCGGAATATCGCCCGCCGGTCCTCGAGCGAACGGCAGGTGCCTGTGGCGAGCGTGCATCTGCTGTGCACACTTTATGGAACCAGCGTCGTCCGAACAGCGCAACAGGACAGCCACGTGGCGCGATTCCGCTCGGCGGCGGCCACGTCACGCACCCGCGTCTATCCCGCGTCACCCGCCACGCCCTGTCGTCGACCACCACCGTCTCAGTCTGCCCCCAGCCATGGCAGACATCGCCCCGCCCAGGCTGCAGGCCCTCGTCTCCCATCGCGTCCTCCTCTACACCGTCACCTCCACCGTCGCCGTCTCCGCCACCATCGCAAACGCCCTCCACAACCACAGCAACTTCTACTCCGTCACAGTCTATCTCTCCAAGAGCGGAGGCAGCGTTCTGGTCCGTCCACCCCTTCTGATCCCCCCGCTCATAGCATTCATCCGCCCGTGTGAAGGTCCTTGCCAACTTCGGCTTTCTGATTTCTCTCGTATGCGGTCGTCTCATGCAGCATATATTCTTCGGCGCTCTCAGGTCAGTCGAGGTAGAGGTGAGCCGCCACCGACTCCATTCTCCCGCCAGCCTCTCACACGCCGCACCGCACCCCAGCGGCTTTACGATCGCATGTGGTTCTTTGTCACAGAGTCTCTCCTGGCCTTTACCATATTCAGAGACGAATTCGATATCCCATTTGCCGTCATGTTCGGATTTCTCCTCTTCGTAAAGTCCTTCCACTGGCTGATGGCTGACCGCATCGAATGGGTGCGTCAACTCCGCGGACACAGAAGCATGTCAAAGCATACACTCGCTGACTCTTCCACCAGATGAACCAGATGCCATACCCCGGGCCCCCTACCTTGTTCCACATACGCGTCAATGGACTTTTCCTCATCTTATGGATGACAAACGTGGTCATGTTCAGCGTGGCCGTGGAAAGTGTATTGAATAGTGGCGTAGGCGCCATCGTCCTCTTCGCGAGCGAGGTAGATCCAGTTTGGGCTCACTCAACGACGACATTGTCTGATCGAAGGCGCCTATCCAGTATGCTATCCTCATGGCTAGCGCCTCAAATTCTATGGCCAAGTATTTCCTCTCCGCCTACGAGTTCCGCCGCGCGGCATCCCGCGGAGGTGACAACGCGCCTCCATGGGAAAACAAGAGTATGTGGGTCTTCTACGTCGATCTGGCAACGGGTGCGTCCTGTCATCTCGCTCTGCCGCACAAACCCTCATTATTTTCCCAAAAGATTTTCTCAAGTTGATCACGTATCTTGTGTTCTTCGCCGTCGTCATCACCTTCTATGGCGTGCCACTTAACGTGATACGGGACGTCTATGTCACCGCTCGGTCTTTCATTACCCGTCTTCGTGACCTCATGCGCTATCGCACGGCGACCCGAAACATGGACGAGCGCTATCCCAATGCGACGCAAGAAGAGATGTCGGCTATGAGCGACAGAACCTGCATCATTTGTCGTGAGGAAATGGTCCTCTCCGACCCTGTTCAACCAGCCGAAGGTTCCGCGCAGAACGCGGCGCCTACTACGGAGGAAGGGCCCAATACGACTCCCAAGAAATTGCCTTGCGGCCATATATTTCATTTCCACTGTCTGCGCTCATGGCTCGAACGGCAGCAGAGCTGTCCCACATGGTGAGCACCACGGCACCGGTTATCAATTGGCAGCTGACGTTTTGCGTTTAGCCGCCGAAATGTCCTGGACACGCCGAATAATCCTCCAACAGCCGCTCGCGCACCGGGGCAGCCAGAACCCCCCGTTGGAGCGGCACCTGCCGCCGGCCCGCCCCCAGCTGTCAATCCGTTCGGCGCGCCTGCAGGCGCGCAACAGCAGCAACCTGCGAGACAGTTATTGAACTACATCGGCGGTCTCTTTGGGCAGCCTCCCCAGGCACAACCACCACCCGTCGCCCTGCCGGCGCTTGCACCCCCGTTTCTGCAGGCCAACGGTCAGCATCTGAACTGGGCTGCACTCTACCCGCAGGCGGGTCAGCAGCACCTACAGCAGGTCCTCCCGCCGCCGCCACCTTTCCAAGGCTTCTACGGTCCTGGCGGCGTCTGGCAGCCTTGGGTGCTAGACCCCGGATTGGGTGAAGGTGCACAGCAGGCTCCCCCTGCTGAGCCCCCACATCAAACGACTCCCGCTGCACCCCCAGCTGCGCCTTCTCTACCTGATGCTCCACCTCCAGCTCCCCCTGCATCTGAAACGCGGACTGCACTTGCAGATGCTACGCCTTCCCCGGATCCACCCGCGGCCGTGAACGAGGGACAGTCATCGACGCCTCGAGACGCCGCGGCTCTCGCTGCCCTGCGCAGAATAGGCTCTGGGTCCTCTTCAACGGCGCAGCCGGCGCTCCGACGCGACAGTCCCCTGCGTCATGATCCTCCGCCTGCCTCTGAAAGCACGCCTGCCGCCTCAACGTCGGCTGCGGCGCCTGGGGCACCACCTCCATCCGCCCCCAGGGCCGATGTTCCGTCCCTCATCCCCTTGTACAACCTCAGCCTAGGTGGCGCGCAGCGTCCTACCCCTCCGCACCCCGCCGGCTCCGTCGACTTCTTCCGCCCGCAGCGCCCGCAGTCCCCGCCGATCTCACCCCCACCCCCATGGCCCACCACCCCGTCGTCAACGCAGAGCCGCGGCACCCCCGTCGCGTACCGCGCGGCGTGGCCGTACCCGCGCGCCGCCGCGCAATCCCGCAGCCCCGCGCGCCCGCCGCTGGCCGCGCTCCCGCCGAGCCTCTCGGAGGAGCAACTCATGCGGCTCGACGCGGTGACGCGCGACGCGATCGACGAGCGCCTGCGCGTGCTCGAGGGCGTCAGCAACACGCTCGCGCGCTGCGTCGAGGAGCTGACGCGCATGCGCAGCGTGCTGCCGCCGCCGCTGACACCGCCAGCCCCTTCGGAGCCTACCGCCGCCCCGCAGGCGCAGCCAGGCCCGAGCTCGACCGCGCAAGCGCCAACGCCCCGCCCGCGCGTGCCTGAGGGCGCCCCAGACGGGCCTGCGATGGCAGATGGTGATACGATTAACGCGGACGTCGAGGAGGCTTTTGCGCGCGGCGCCGGAGACGAGCATGGCGTGGCGGATAGCGGTGGGCTGGCGGGTCGCGGAAGGGGTGATCCGGCGCCTGTCAACTGAGATATCGGCCGCAATGAACTATTTGTTCCGGCCCTCGCACGCCTATGTAGGACCTTCTGTTAGACGACGCGCACTGTACTGTATGCATGCTGCATGTGTTCTGTGGTGATGATGCACCGCGCAAGACCTGCCACGCCCCGTCGAGATGGAGTCGGTCGTTCTGACCATCGTTCGAATACGTGTCCTGACGAACAGAATTCCGGCGTGCGCGCCCAGATGCGTACTCGCCCACTAGCTGGCTTGAACACGCCTTGATCGCGTCGGGTTCGACGGCGAATACTACATACTAACTTATGTTGACCGCCCCGTTGCACGGCGTGAATCAGAACGCCGTTTCTGTTGTTGTAAGCCGCCCGCGCACGAAGGAGACGTATGTCAGATGGGCGATCGCATGCACTCTCCGGTAAGAAAGCATTCCATTACCGGGCACGGCGCCTTGCAGTGATTATCGACAAGCGTTACGATGCAGATCTGCGCGTGATATCTCCCATGCAATGACCATCTCGCGAAGGCGAAGGGCGAGGTGCGTTGAACCGCGCGACACCATCGCGGGAGTCATTTCATACTACATAAATTTACCACACATCACCGAGAAGCTCTGATCGCTGCGTGCCTAGGTTGCCTCACCAGCGCTCGCTGGTGCTCGGAGCATAGCTTTGCTCCACGGCTACTCAAGCACGCTTGGCCGAGTCGGAAGAAGTGACGAACGCTTACTTACTGCCAACTTTAAAAAAAATCTTTGCGCGCACAGCTAGCGCTTCGTGCGGCCTCCGAGCGCCACAGGTGGATGCGCCTTGGAGACTCGAGTATTTGCTTGCGCATGGGGCTGCTGCGCAGACTCATCGCCTTCTGATCCTGGTTCAGCGATGGCAGGCCTTAGTGCGCTCCGGGCAGCCAGCCGCCCACGCCTAACGATGGTGATTGACAGGCTGTTGACACCGGAACTCAGCGGTGGGATTCGTTCGTTGGATGCCGAGATGCAGCGTTGAACAGATCTTGGTGGCACTGTGCACTGGCGCATGGCAGAATATCGAACGATGGAGAATGAGAAGTGGGTATGGCATGGATGTGTACAGCAACCTGATACATCATTTTGACAGCAGTTCTTCTGCTCGCCGCTTCACGAGGCTGGGATCCACAGTGGACCGGTCGACCTTCGCGTAAAACGCCTTGAGAACCCTTCCAGTGGCTTTCCGAGGATCAACCTGCGAGCCTGGGGGGCCCTGCTCATGCAGGATCTCCATTAGGATACTGTCGAGTTCCGCTTCGGGAAGAAGGGGGGGCAGGAACTGGGAGAGATAGTCGGCTTCCCGTTGCTCCTTCTCCGCGAGGTCGGGCCTGGCCGCCTGAGTGAATTGAGCGGCAGAGTCCACCTGAAGCGCAGGTAAGCCATGGTCGGCGCCTAAGCACCGGTGCGTGATACTCACACGTCGAGAAGTCGCCTTCCGTATGAGTGAGAAGATTGCTGGCGAATCTATCTTCTGTTCAGGGGAGCTCTTGTCGGCAGAATAGACCTCGGATAGGACGGACTGGGCGGACATGATGAGCATTGCCCGCTATTACAGCTGCGTTTCCCTTACTCGTATAGTGGTGGACGAAAAGGAGTCCCTAGCCTGCGGTGCACGAGCTCAGAACCCACTCGCCGCGCGACACAAGGAGCACAGACCTTCATCGAGCCCTTGAGTTCGGTCAGCAGTCGTGAGCGTATGTCTGTTTGTGGTTAGTCGTCATCTAGCAATTTAAGTCGGAGCCGTACCAACCGCCGCTCCGTCCGTTGAGTACGGACTTGAGCGCATTACTGATGGACGCATCCGCATGTGTCGCAGGGGAAAGAGGACGCGCTGCATGACTGCAAACAACAAGAAGGCCGAGCTGAGGTGCTGCAATTGAACGTTGAAGTCCAGCTTGAACTTGGCCACGTGGCACAATCTAATCTAATCTCGACAACTTCCACTTCACGAGTCAGCGCAAGGCTGCCACTCGCAGTGGCTCTCCTTCTACCACGACCTGAGCTTCATTCACTGCAGACAGGTAAAACGCTCTCAGAGACTATAGGCGAGCATATCTCATGCATTCCTCGGTAGGACCAGCTTGGGCATACCGCGCCAAGCCTGCACAGGTCTCCGCAACTTTTCGTCCTCGGAAAGCCATCGAGGATCGCCACCGCCACACCTCAGATGTCCATCCCTCTTCCGTCCCCCGGAAATTTTGTTTCCTCTGTTCGCGCGAGCTCGCGCACCGTTCGTGAAGCAGCAAATATCCAGGTAAGTCAATGCCGTTCCATTCTTCAAGTAGCCGCGCTCCTCTACCTTCCATTACGGTGTTTGCAATCACTATACGTACCCAGTTCCCGATGGCGCCGGGAGGGACGGCAGCCATCTGGCTTCCTGGCGGCGCAGTACGCCCCTGCATCATTATCGCCGCCAGAAAGCGGTCGGATCGTGTTCTGAACTGGCTCTCGAGCCAAACTGCTTGACCAAGCATCTGCAGCTGCTACCCTCTTTGATGCAGCGTGGGCGTTCTGATGTCCATGGACGGCGCTTGCCACCATCTGACTTCACTGTCATCTATTTCGAGGCTCTGCCAGGCAGCCACATCGCGTTGGCAATTTCCGTCGGCGACACTATCCTGCCGAAGGCGTCCGCTGCCATGTCACGACATTATCAGCGCCTATAGACCGTCCCTTACTCCGCATTTGTGACTCGGATTCGGCGGAGCCACCTCGCTCAATCACTCACGCTTCATTGCGTTTTTAGATCTCTGAAACCAGCATCAAGCGCCTGCTCTTGAGCCCGGCATTCACGAGAACCTATCATCGCATATCCACGACCTCACATGGCCTCGCTTTACCGCTCAACTTTCCCTCCCCGCTCTCGGAGCTCAATCTCCTATCGATACTCGCGCTTCTCAATATCGCTTCCGGCTATCGTGTTCCATTGCACCAGGAGACAGGTCGCGGGGCATGGGACACAATTCGCGCATTTGTCTTCGGCCTCTACCTGACTTCCTCAACCGGTGACGACGCCGATTTCCTTAGCGCTCAAGGCATGATGAACATCTCGGAGGCTAAGATAGCGGAGTTACTCGGTGTCAGCCTGCACACTGAGCGACAGCATGAGACAATCGCAGGCCTTACCGTTGGGGAAGTTGGCGGGCCTGGGTGGGAAGTGGTACAGCTGCTGAAGAAACTCTTGCACGACACGGGCGCTACGCTCAAGAACAGCGGCTACCGAGACTTGGGCAGCTTCGTTGTCGAATCCCTCCAGGAGGGCGACAAAGCGGCCAAGGGCAAGGGCGAAGAAGTGGCCGCCGAGGTCGTTCTAGAACGGGTGTGTCAGTTTACACCGTGCCCAAATATCGCGCTCAAAGTAGTGTCATATAGCTGGTTCGCGCGTTCCCTGGCTTTCAGGATATGGGTTTGGTAGACGGTCGGCGTGAGTGCCCACCTCCGACGCGTTGGAAAACCTCTGATTCCGGCATTTCCAGCCGTCTATTGTTTCAAGAAGGCGCTCTTTCTCATCCACGGGATAACCATCCGCTTTGGCTCAAAGTCGCCCTCGCCATTCCCTGTCCCTCATACGTCACACCTCCCGGTATTCACCGACAACGTTCTCCCCTCAATGCTGATTCATCTCGGTCTCATCGATCTTTCCGCCGCCGCTCAATCACTCTCATCGCTCTTCCCCGGTGCCGGCAGTGAGCAGAGTTTGGAGACTTTACTGGCGCCCGCGCCCGAAGCCTCCGCGGCGACAGCGCCTCGAAAAAAGCAACCCCCGAAAGACGGGCCTACGCTGACGACAGAGCAGGCATACGTCCTGCGCGCCGCAGCAATTGATGCCTGTGAGCTCATTGTGGCATACGCACGCACCATGGATACGGCCGAGCTCGAGCCGCAGGGCCTAGCCTGGATAAAGGACATTACGCTGCCCGATTTCGACATGTGGCTCTGGGCGGTCGCAAAGGACAGGGAGGACTACCGTGCGCTTGAGCGATTTGTTTTGCGAAATACGCTATTCTTCTGATTTTTCCAGTACGTTTTCTGCTTCCGGGCGCCTACTACCCTCAATTGAAGACATGATGCTGATCCGCGCTGGCGAAGGCACCTCACCTCTGTCATACACGATTTGTACGTTAGACGCTGAGAATCTGGCCCACGCCATTTCGTACTTAGTGAGTCTGCTGTAAGTACGATGTCATCGTCCTTTCAGCGGCGCGTGGACGTCCGCGAGCCCAACCACAGCTCATCTGTTGCGCCTATGAGCTGCATATGTCCGTGGCGTCTAGCCCACACAGGAGATCAACTGCACGGCTTGCCGCTAAGCAATCAAAATCAAGGCGACGCACGATGCTAGCCTCGCGGCCACCAACACCAGCCGAATCCCTGAGCCTTGGACCGCGCATGGTTCTGATCCATACGCCGCACGAAGATCGGGCAGGACTCCTAACACCTTCACACGTCGAGAAACTGCCGACGGGGTTCCTTATTCTCCAGAGGAGCGCGCGCGTCCCACGAGGCGCCGCACGAGGGCAGGGCAGCGCGATCGCTCTTTGCGCTCTGCGTCGCCTTCTGGTCTTCTTCCATGCAGCGACTCAGCGCCGGTCTGGACCGGACTTGCGCTTGTTAGGCTTTCGGACCCTCCCGTCGGCCATACCGTGGGTCGATTTGGTTTACTGTAATGAAATAAGCTTCGCGGGCGCCGCTACCACGCTGCATGGAAGGTCGGTGAGAGTGTACCCGGCTGATTTGCATGGCGTTGCATTGGTCGCCGCCGCCACCGATGGAAGGGCCTCTTGAGAAAGACCATAGGCGCATGAGAACGGCATCGAAGCCCAGCGCTCAGCGCTCACTGCAATATACTTGTGTGTTACAATTCCGCATGGTGTATAGGTGGAGAATGGATAAGTAACTTGGCTATGCTGTATAATACAACAGCGAATATCAGAAAGATCTATGGCACATTGAGGAAGCAAACCACAGCCGAAACGCGGGCGCCGAATAATACGGCCATTCAGCCCCGGCACCCACAACAACCCACAAGCAGCACTAGAAGACCGCCCCACCATAGAAACCAGCACCTCCGCCGAAGAAAAACAGAAGATCTTGAGTAGCAGCGTTGACTGGATCAAGGGACACAGCGCTCACAAATCCGTGTCGCTCGTGCTATCGCTTTCGTCCTGCCCCCACACCGCGAACGCGCGCGGGTGCACCGTCGGCGCGCCCTCGTCCTCCACCGCCCACCGCTGCTTCGAGCGCGGGCGCCGCGTGTGCGCGTGGCCCTGGCCGTGCGCGCGGTGTTCCGCCGCCGTCGGCGTGCGCAGGTCGTGCAGCGCGCCATCTTGCTGCAGCGCGCGCGTGGACGGCGGGCTGCCCAGCGACGACTCGGATGCGCTTGACTGGGCGTACGCGTGCGAAAACTGCACGTGCCGCGGCGGTGGCTGCGCGTGTGGGCCGGCGAAGCGGTCCGGCGAGTCGACGCCAGAGTGCAGCCCGGAGCGCGTGCGCGAGGCCGCGCGCGCCCGCGCGACGCTTACGCCCATGATCGCCTCGGCGGCCTCCTCTGCGCGGCGGCCGGCGCGGACCTCCTCCTCAAACACCTCGTGCACCTTCGCCTGCGCCGTGTGGTGTGTCTGTTGGCTGTTCGGCCGGGCAACCTCGACGGATTGTGAGTCGGCCGAGAGGTCGTCGATGTCGTACTTCTCCTCCTCTTCTTCCTCTTCCTCGTCGTCGTCATCGTCGTCTTCTTCTTCTTCTACTTCCTCCGCTTCTACCTCGTTGCTGTTATGTGTCGGCGACGGCACCGCCGATGCAGGGGCTGAGCCTGCGGACGACGTGGCGGACGACACGGAGCCCTCCTTCTGCTTGCGCTTGACCGGGCCCTCCTCCACAACGACGAACGACTTCTGGCGCTCGCGGTCGTTCCACTTGAGCGTGCGCGATATCGCGTGGAACCAGTCCGTCGACTGCTTGTCCGCGCAGACCGTGGGGAACGGGAACTTCGACGCCGTGACCTTGATGTGATCGCCCTCTGCAACCAAACAAACGTCAGACAAGCTCGTGGCGCACTAGGACCAAGGATGACGGGGACGTACGTTTGAGCTCGACACGGCCGCGGCCATCAAACGACACCCATGCGGTGCTGCGCGAGTTGAACGGGACGCACACGCGCACCTCCATACTGTCCGGGAGCAGCATCGGCCGGAAGGACAGCGTGTGCGGCGCAAGGGGCGTGATCAGGATCGCAGGTATCTCGGGGTGCACGAGGGAGCCGCCGGCAGACAGCTAGACAGCGCGTCAGTGCTACATTGCGCTGGTAAATGGAAGGCGACGCACAGAGTAGGCAGTCGAACCAGTGGGCGTTGCAATCGTGAGGCCGTCGCCTTGCACGGTGGTCATATGGTGCTCGTCGCCTGTGTCTGCGTCAGCACCGCACATCGCCTGCCCCGCACGAGGTAAAAAGCTCACCGAACAGCTCCAGCATGCTCACATACGGACTCGGGCCCCTGTCCACGACAAGATCATTCAAAACCTCAAAGCTTTCCACAGGGCGTGTCGTGAAACACATGATCTCCTTGTCCTTCGCGCACCGGTTCGCCTCGGCGTGGTTTCCGCCCTCAAGCGCCTCCCAGCCGCCTTTCTCGAGGTTGCGCATCATTATCTCGCCGGTCTCGGCCTTCTTGACCGCCTTGCGCTTGCTCTTGCCGGAGCGACGCAGCTCCTCACGCGAGACAGCGCGGTAGACGGTGCACGTGAAGCGCATGCGCAGGTTCACGCGGATGCCAGATTCGAGCGCGCTGTCCATTGTCGCTTGGTGGTCCGCGAAGTCGAAGTTCGTCAGGAAGCCGAGCGAGCCGAGGGCGAAGGGCAGCACCGGCGGCACGATGCGCTGGAAAAGCCATGATGTGAAGAGCACTGTGCCGTCGCCGCCGAGCTGGTGAGGCCATTCAGCTATGAACGTGCCGCGAGTAAAATGAAATGGCGCACTGTGACGACGAAATCGAACAAGTTGGGGCTGCGGCTGCACATCTCGGCGGTCCAGTAGCGCAGCTGCCCCTCGCCATTCAGCGAGGAGCCGTGCTCGTCTTTGCTGCTCGACAGCGTCGACGTCGACGACAGCGAGTTGCTGCTGGACGAGCGGCGGCGCGGGGACGGCACGAACAGCTCCGGGTGCTCACGCTCGATCCCCGCAGCGTCGAAGCGGCGCGACGTGCGCAGCTGGTGGTCAACGTAACTATGCACCAAGAAAATGTAACGCAGTCTCGTCAGCGCTGGGGTCCGACGAAGGTGGTCGGCGAGACGACGCACACGACGAGGCCGCGCCCGCCGTACCGCGGCTTCTTCATGAGGTAGAGCGCGAGGTCGCGCGTGAGCTTGATGAGCCGGTTGTCGCGCGCCTTGGTGACAATGAGCACATTCTGGATGTTGCTCTTGATCCGTGCGCGGCCTGGATGCACCGCGATCAGCCAATCTGCGTGCGCACACACGAGATCCCCGCAATCGCAGGAAAAAATCGTGCGACGGGGGGGCTTACGCACCAAGCTGCTTGCTCATCTCGCGTACGCCGACGGCGGTCTCAGCGAGCTGCTTTGTCAGACTGCTACTCGTCTCGTCCTCCTCGTACTCGCCGCCGTCGACCGCGTAGCTGTCCGCGGGCATACCGTCCTCGTATGGCACCGGGATGACCTGCCCGTTCTCCGTCTTCCTGTATCTGCGCGGGCGTGGCTGCGCCGGCTGCTGCTCCTCCTGCACCGGCGAGACGGTCTGGAGGGCGGGCGCGAGCGCCGGCTGCGCGATGCCGCGCGAGCGCAGCCAGTCGGCGAACGAGGCGCCTTTATCGAGGTTTGAGTGTACGAAGCAAGGAGACATCATAGGGCTGAGTGCAGGCGAGCGTGGGCGCAGGGCACCGTTCTGTAGTACGGGCGAGTCCGCGGAGAGGCGGTCGGTGACGAGGGGCAGGGGTTCGGCGGCACCGCCGTTGGTGGCTGGAGCGGGCCCGGGGTGGCTGGGCCCGTGCGCGTGCCCGTTGAGCGACGCGGATGATGGGCGCGGCGTCGTCGGGTGCTTTGCGGACGCGGCGAGCGGGGACTGGGCCTCGACGACGATGTCCGGCTTGAAGTCCTCTGCAGACTGCGAGAGGTGCAGATTGGAAGGCCGGCTGGCGGCACGGGAGAGGGAGGGGCGGATGCGCCCGTCGAAGGGGATGGCTGCGTCCATGGGCGTCGTGGGCGGCGTGGAGAAAACCTCGGCGTCGGGTGAGTTGAGGACTGCGGTTGGCATGTCTAGGGAGTCTAGGGTGGGGTGGGTATATGCGTGGTCTATATGGAGGGATTAAGAAGGGATGGGCTGGCGGGTGCGATTGGCGCTGTCGACGTGGGCGACGACGACCGGGCAGTCGCCAGGCAACGAGGGGAAGGGCAAGAGGCGAGCGGCGAGGAACAGCGCATGTGTACGCGTCCGAGAGGATCCCGGCTCGCTGATAAAACGTAAGAAAGGCGCAGATAATTTCAGGATAATTTCATTGGTTGTCGGTGTCCGCGACCTATCAGACCCGCTCGCTTAGCCCATCCAATCTCTTCCCACATTTCTCTCCTCCCCGCCTTTGATGGTGAACTGGAACCCTGTTGGAACAGCAGCGCCTGCATCGTTTGCTTCCGTCGCTGGCGCCCCGCCTCGGCACCCGGGACCAATCGCTTCGCCATTGGGCCAGCGCGGGCTCGATGTTGAGATGCCAGGGAGTGAAGAAGGACCGCGTTGCGACGGACAACACTTTTTGACAGATCTGGCCCTGCCGCGCCGTCTCAAGGCCAGCGGTGCGGTATGTTGACATCAATGCACCTTGATCATCAGCAAGCGACAAAGTGATTATGATGTGCTACATGGATGAGAAGATATTCATCAAGGCATTCAAGTTCCGGAACACACAGGGCAATGCCGTTGCCAGCAAAGTGGAGAGATGCTGTAAGTTACTCGATCGCAATCTCTGAGCGTGCACTTCGTGGCCGATACATCCCGCAGATGGCTCGAGTGTATCACGTCTGGATGTGACAGACTTGTGCTCCGACGTGTTTGACGCAGCCTGGCCGAGCCTACGCTGCCTTCGCGCTGTCGACAAGTCTTGAGCCCGCATGTAGCACCTCCGTGAAGAGCATAGCGGTGTGTTGCACACCGTCAATCACATGTCTGAGTTGCGAAGCGCTCACGGCGGCGTGTGCCACCGCAACTTACAAGGGTTTACAATTTTCACAGAGGTCCGCAAGGCGAAACAAACTGCGCACTGGAATGTGCGAAGACCATGAACTGGGCAAGCCTGACCAGTGAGCTCGAGTTTGCCAATGAGGCACTGACTGACGGGTTTGGGGCAAATGCGGCACAGGACTGTATTTAGACCATGAGCTCACACTACCGTGGCAAGGATGACCAGCAAGTCGTTGGCTTCTTGTCCGACTGCGAAGACGATGGTGGTTTTGACGGATCAGTCTACGTTGCACGTGGTGTGCGTGACCTCCACACTTGAATGTGGCTGCTCCACTGAGAGTCGTCATAGGAAACGGCCAAGCATGCCAGACGCCGTATGCGAGGGTGCAACTGCCCTACGCGGCTCCAGGTCCCACGACGCGGTTGCAGAGGCGAGCGGTCTGCCCAATGGCGGGCTCACGCGACCCGGGAATCCCATGCAAGCGGCCGTCTCTCGCCCACTGCCAGCTCCGCAACAAGCATGCATATCCCCCGCCCGGGTGACGCACCGCCCCACATTGACGTCGCCCCCCGATCACATGACCCTCCCCGCCGCGCTCTGCGTCATTCCGCCGCTCCTCCAATCGGTATAAATACCCCGCCCGCGACCCTCTACAACCCATCCTCTCTTCTCCCCACACCACATCCACCCAACCAACCAACCGTTTTCACCATGTCCGACACCGGCCGCGAATCTTTCACCGACAAGGCTTCCGCCGCCCTCAAGGTTCGTTCCGTTGACGGCGTCATCGTCGTTATCTGTGACTGGCGCGTCGCGTTGCTGACGCGCTATCTTTCCAGCCCGACTCTCAGAAGTCCAACACTGAGCACGCCGGCGACAAGCTCAAGGGCACCGGCGACTCCGTCGCTTCCACCTTCCAGCCCGAGGTTCGTCCTTGTCTGATCTCTGCGGCAGGCGACCGTCTGACATCCCACTCCCTTCAGAGCCAGAAGTCCACCTCCCAGCAGGTTGGCGATACGTTCTCCTCGAACAACAACGATAACCAAGTACGCATACACTCTATCCTACTTCCCTTACGCGCTTGTTAAACACATGCTCTTTGTTAGGATTCGTTGCTCGGCAAGGCCAAGAACGCTGTCGGCCTCGGCGGCAACAAAGATATCTGAATCGTCGTCTTGTAATATCATGGGCAATCTTGTGTACAGGCGGTCATGGCCGTATCTCTTGATTCGCATACTGTTGTCGATGTAGTCCTGGAGTAATACCAGCTGTATCATTATATTGTGTGTCATGTCCTCCGAATTCTGCGCTTGGAAACCCGAATCTCCCTTGAAGATCTGTCAACTCCTATGGCACTCTGAACATTTGTTCACAGACAATCGACCAATTCCTTATTGTAACTTCATCGCTGTTTTCATGTACTCGGGGTGAACTTGAGAATAATACTTCCCGAAATCTCTCTGTCGGAACTAGGGACAATCCGGAAATTATCATATTTTACACTTGAGGACATGTGAAGTGACCAGTCCTGCAGATGTCGATCAGCGCCCGGTCGTCCCGGTTCACACCACCGACTTACCACTTAGGTACAACACTCCTCGCCTGCTGTCGTGGACCACCGATGTAACCCCCGGGATTTTGTTCCCATCGTCTTCAAATGCCTTCCAAACGATCAGCACCGCTGCGTGAAGACCCAAATGAACGCCGTGCGCACCTTCTCGACCTTGTATTTCTCCCCAAAGTAAGCGCTCTCTCCGGTGTTACGGGTTATACGAAGACCAGAGGACGGCGTGATTTTGGATGGATCCGCCGCGGCAGCGACGAACGACAGCGCGTCGACGAGGCCGGCTGCCCATACCGCGCCGTCCTCGTCGACGGACACGTTGTCAATAAGGCGGTCTGTGAACTGCCTCTGCATTCGCTCTTCCAGAGAATCGTCACCGAATACGCACCTGTGCGGATGGTATCGGTGATGCTGAGCGAGTTGTCGGCGTGGCGCTTCAGGACGCGGACCTCGGCGCCTTTGCTGTTTGCGAGGTAGAACGTCCCGTTGGGCGCCATGGCCAGCCCGTTGCACCCGCGAACATGAGAAAGCGCAGCCTTGCACCCAGTGTCTACGTGGCAGTACGCAACGGAGGCCTTCTTCGTGCCAGCTACGAGTTCAAGGGTGCGAGACTAGATGGAGGATCAGCACAAGACTTGAGTGCGGATGCGGGATACGGACCAAGTGGCCAACTTTCTTGCCATGGTCGTTGGTGACGAAGAAGCTCTTGCCGTCCGGAGAACCCGCGACATCGTTCGGCGTGACAATCGTAGGGTCCTCGACTGTCCTGATATGCGTCGCCGTCTTACCGCCTAAAGTTGTCTTGAAGATCTCGACGACGGAATCGGCGCCAACGTCTTTAGCGTGTCCGTGTAGCGGCTCACGATGGTTGATCGCGTAGATAAACAGCTCCTTCGGATTAGATGATGACGGCACGACGTCAAAGCCGTGCGTCGACAAGCCTCGCGGAGAATCGAAGCCTTGAATATCGAGCCGCTTAACAGAGGACGTCGACGGGTCGTAAAACGCGACGACGTCGTCGTGGTTGTTGTCCTCTCCGCTGAACAAGTCGAGCGAGGGAATCCAGTGGCTGCGACCCGCTGGCGTGGAGCACACTGCATACAGCAGACCAGTGGGCGCGTGGAGCACGAGCTCTTCAGCGGAGACAAGTGAGTAGGGTGGTGGTGCAGAGGGTGCGCCGACGTACCTTCGCATGCTGTCAACCCGGGGATGCGTTCGCAGTCTGAGTTCCCGACGTTCTCTATTACACGGCCTATTGCGCCTATGTTCAACAGGAGGGGCTTCACGTGGAACTGGTACTCCGCCGCAAGTAGGCCGGCGAGCACAGCTGTAGCGGTGATCCAGGCGGGGGGCATGTCGTGGAGGAAGGGAGAGTCGGTAAGGGTGGAAGGCACTCCCAAGCTAGGGATCCAGTACGTCGATATATCGTCTGCTCACGGCCGCGATGCAGCCGACAGCGGTCGCCAACCGTCCCCTCCGCGCTCCTCCGCGCTTCTGCCAGTGTAAATCCATACGGCCAGGTGGTCACGGCCAAGCACGGGACGACGACGGTTGCGCGTCCAGCGTGCCCTGGCGGGGCGGGCTCACTCTGTGCGCCCGCCCGGTCCTTGCGGGATCCCTAGTCTCCAGTGGTGCGCTGTCAAGGTGAGTCCTGGGCATATGCGGCCATCGTGGTCGCGTCCGTCGCCCATCGTTCATCGTCGGCAGAGCATGGTGGGATCGGTAGACATGAGGCCCGAGGAGATTACCAGCGCAGATATGAGGTACCGAGAAAAGACAAGGCTGACACGTATCATCGAGCCGAACGCGTGGCGACAAGACTCGCGACGCGCTTTGCCGCAACGTAGTCGACCCCGATGGCAGCCGCGGTGACACGTATAACATCCTGGGTCGGTGCCAGTGTTCAAACGTTCAAGTCCGTTCACGAGCAAGAATCGAATAGATGTCGAAGCATGATGCATGAGGGGTTGAGGTCATATTTTCAAGCGGAGATCGTTGAGCACGGAAGCTAGGGTCGCCTCCTGATACCACTTTCTGCGCTGGTGAAAGCTCAATTTCCTTCAAAAAGTATGTACAGTCATGAAGTTCTACAGCATACCACCTTACGAGCCACCAAACCGCGCTAACCGCCGTCTCCGCATCTCATCCACGTCTACCACCTCTTCACGTGCAGGCGGCGCCTCAGTCTCAGGCTCCGTCTCCGTCTCCGCCACGCTCGCCTCCTCCACATACTCATCCTCGTCATCCGCGCGGGACGCCCCCGGCAGGGCGACCGCGGCAGGAGGCGCAGCTGCAGGCGGAGCGAGCGCAGCCGGTGCGGTCGCCGGCGGCGTGTCGGGAATCGTGAACCCGGGCGGGACGCTCTCGAGCGACGCCCGCAGCGCAGCCTGCAGCTCCGCGTCGTCGTCGTCGTACACGCGGTCCGCGAGCGCGGTGCCGCGCGCCCACGCCGGCAGCTCCGCCCGCGCGTTTGCATCCGCGCCCGCGTCCATGTCGTCGTCGTCGATGTCGACATCATCCTCCCCGTCGCGGTCGGCGCGCGCGAGTGCCTCACTCTCTGCGAGCGCGCGGCGCAGTTCCGCGTCGTCGTCGGCGTCGGCGTGGTGGAAGCCCGCGACCTCGTCCGCGTATGTCTCGCGCAGCGCGAACTCCTGCTCGCGCCGCATGCGCTCGAAGAGCGCGCGGTTGCGCGCGGTCGACGCAGCGACGGGGTCCGTTGCGGCGCCCGCGCCCGAGCCCGACGCGGGCCAGGGCGACGCGGACGCGCTGGGGAAGGCGGGGCGCGTGGACGAGGGCGGAAGCGGCGGCGGCGGCGACGCCGGCCCGGAGCCGCCGGCGAAGAGCGCGGACGGCGGGAATATGCCTTGGAGCGGCTCGAGCGCGGGGGGCGGGGTCGCGGAGGAGGAAGACGAGGACGACTGGGGCCAGGGCGCAGACTCGCCGCCGAGCGAGGCCTGCAGCGCGGCTTGGAGCTCGAGGTCCTCATCCTCGAGGCCCGCGGGCGCGCGCGGGATGCGCGCGGTGGAGAGGTGTGTGCGAGGCGCGGCAGAAGTGGGCTCGAGGAGGGTGGACGCGACACGGTCGGCGTCGGTGCGCGTGAGCGCGAGCGGCGCGGACGGGTCGGTCTGTGTGATGGCGAAGACGGAGTAGCCTGGCGTAGCGCATGGCAGGCAGGTCAGTGCGTGTGGGAGATACATTGGCGCGCGGCGCACCTTCGGCTTCGGCTTGCTGGAGCACCATGCCGAGGTATGTCCTGGAGACCCACTCGGGCGCGTCGAGGAAAGAGTTGAGGTTGAACCAGTGCCCATTGCCTGCGTCCGCGTCAATATCTGGGGAGGCGTCGCCGAAGCGGCGGAGGCTGAACCAATGCTGATTCAGGTTGAGGATAAAGGCGAGTTGCGTGCTGTGGGAACGGGGACATCGGTGTGAACGTAAAAGACGGCATGTATGCGGGCGGGCTTACTGCGGGTGGTCTTGGTATGCCCGCAAGGCTTCACTGCGCCATCGGACGAGGCTGTGTGACGACCGAGCCATTGAGCGAGTATAACAGTAGCAGACAGCGTATAACGTACCTCAATCCCCACACATTGAGCGCGTTCTCCAGCACCTGCACGGAGAAGAAGCCTAGCAGTAGCAGCGTGTCAGCGCGCCAGAATACAATGCCACCGCGCCGACGTACCTGTGTCGTCCATATTCGCGGAGTCACGCCCAGCGCGGTCTTCGTCGTAGCTCTCCTCGAGCGTATCGAGGGACTGCGCGATGGCGGACAGATCGGGCGCGGTGAACTACCACAGAGAAAGCGCCACATCGATTAAGCGATGCTGGGACGAGTGCGCACATGCGGAGGACTGACATAGTTTCCTTCTGCATCAAGCAAAGGAATAAAGATGGTTGTGAGGGGCCAGTGGAGAAGGTGCGTGAGGCTACGCACGGAGGAGGGAGTTGAGGGCGTGCTGGGCGCAGAGCATCGATCCGGGCTGCTGCGTTTCATGGTAGATGAGCGGGACGAGCGTCTCGAGGCCGGCCATCGTGCGTTGTGTACTCGTCTGGATCGCGCGTCTGCAGGTGTGTATGCGCGGGTAGAGGACGAGATGGGCGGAGGATGCAAGGGGCGTTGCGCGCGTCTCAGGCGGGGAGCTGCAGCGCGACGCGCAAGCACGCGTATATTCCGTAGCCCGCACTCCCCGGGGTCCGCCCCGCTGCCCTCGGCACCGCGCCCCAGCCTCCTCCAGCTGGCCCTACCACCATCCTCTGTCCCCCTCCCGCCCTGCCAAACCCCTGCGCGCCATGGTCGGCCGCCAGAACATCTGCCACACTTTTGCGCTCCTCGGGCTGTTATTTGCGTCCGCACACGCCCAGGACGACGACGAGGCGTGCCGTGTCACCCTCGGGGCCAAGAAGTACGATCTGAACCTCGTCAAGGGCGACCACGAGGCGGCGCGCACGCGCGAGACGCCGCCGACCGCGATGGTCGACACGGTGCGCTTCAATGTGTGCGGGGAGCTCGCGGCGCTGGACGGCGTCGACGCGGCGGACCAGGTACGCAGCACTGTGCTTGGGCTTGGGCCGCGGCGCGCAGGGTGCTGATGGTATGCAGTGCGCGAGCGGGGTACGCGCGTGCTTGACGAAAACGAATCAGAAAGAGGGCGAGTCGGACAGGGTCGTCGCTGCCATTGCCGTCGGCCAGACGTCAGATACCGATCCTAAATACGAAGTTCTGCCATGTACGGGTGGTCTCTCTCTATTTATGTCATGTCGCTCACTGATACTCTGTGATGGCTGATAGCACCGCACCGCGGCATCTCGGTGATCATGCTCGGCGCATCCTACCCGTCCTCCGACCCAATACCCCAGTCCTTCACCCTCAACCTCCTCTGTGGGACCGAGAATTCCTCTCCCGTGTTCCAGTCGTACAATGGTTCGCAGCTCGTGGTTGAGATGAGCTCCACAGCGGGCTGCGGGTTCACCGCCCCGGGGGAGCCTGACGGCGGAGACCAAGGTGGTGACGAGGGGAACGAAGGGCAAAGCGTGGGCAGCGGGATTGGGTGGTTCTTCTTAGCGTGAGTGGCACATCGATGTCCTGCGCGTCCGAGCGAGGCTTATGGAACGATTGGGCAGGCTACTGCTGGTGTTTGCAGGTTACTTCGGACTGGGCGCATATTATAACTACACGACGTACGGCGCTACCGGCGCCGACCTCATTCCGTGCGCACCACCCGTCCTATTTCCGTGATAACTCAGCGCTGATTTCGCCTCGTGCTACCACAGGCATCGGGACTTCTGGCGGGAAGTGCCATACATGCTGCGCGACGTCGCCTCGCATCTTTGCTCCTCATTCCAGCCGCGGCATAGCTCTAGGGGTGGCTACATTGCCGTATGATTGCGATCCTGCGGTGGAGGTGGAGAGAGGACATATCCTACTAGTCGCATACAGCGCTGTGCTTAGCATGTCATCATAATTTATTGCGGCCACAGTGCCGGAAGCCTCCGATCATGCAAACTACATTGTTGGATCGTAACGCTCTCTCTCTCTCTTGCCACTGGCCTTTCGAGCTAGACGCACCGTCCCTTTCCAGCAGGTGTGGATGTGAGCAGCGGGCGCAGCATCGCCGCACTTGCAGAGAGCCTCCAGTGAAGTACTCGTGCGCAGCGAAGGGGTCCCGGGGTCGCGCCGCTAGCGTCGCGTCCCATTGGCCACATCGCCTAGATCCTAATAATGGCGGCTGTAGGGCTGCCCGCGTAACGGGTTCAACTCGAACGACGATCACGCCGTTCGTTTGGCACCCACCTCGCGATCGCAGTGAATGCCCCGCAGGCGCGCTTGGTACACCGTGGTCGTGGGCAGACAGCCGGGGGTGTACGAGACCTGGTGCGTCCTTCAACAACCAAACCGAGCCGCGGGGGGCAGCGTCGATGCTCACGTAGTCTGTCTCTGGCAGGGCGGACGTCGCGACAAACACGTACGGCGTGCGCGGCGCGATCCAGGAGGCGCATCCTACAGCCGAGGCCGCCCACCAAAGCTTCAGCAAGATGCGCAAGGCGGGCCGAGTGCGCGCGGTCGACGGGGACGACGCGAAGCCTGCAAAAGATTGCGGCAGCGACAACGACGAGGGCTTCAGCAGCGGGGACGCGCAGGATAGATCGAGTCCGATTCGCGGGCCGTCGACGTCGGCGCCTCTTCCTGGGAGCAATCGGGCCAAGCGCGCTCACGCTGCATCGCCGAGCCATCCCCCACTGGCATCAGCCTCTGCGCCCACGGTCGGCCTCTCTACTCGCCCTCGCATAGACAACACGGAAGTGCACGCGCCCCGGCCATCCTCCAGCCAACCACCGCCCCAACGCCCGCCCACCCGCGAGAACTCGGTCCAGGCAAACATCCAGGAAGACCCCGACACCACTCCCACGCGCTACACGCGTCCGCCCACCAGAGAGAACTCCGCGCAGACCGTCGTGGAGAGTCCGACGACGCCGAGGACGAGGGCGGAGGTGCGTGCGGAGCGCATGCGCACGATCGAGGCCACGCGTGCGCCGGGGCTCTCTGCATCGGCGCCGCCAGGGCAGCTGTTGCGGGGCGATCCCGATGGCGACGGGCTGAGAGCGCGGGCACCGCCGCTCGCGCAGACGCGATCCGTGCCGGCTGGTGGAGAGGGTGCGTCTGGCCGTGAGCGACGCGCCAGGGTGAAGCACGAGACAGCCGAAGAGGTCCCTGCGAGCCCGCCTCGCTCCCTCCATGCGCGTGCCGAAGACGAAGGCGTTGCGAACACGCCCACCACAGCAGCGCGCCGGGGCACGGTCAAGCGCGAGGACGAAGACGTGGAGCAGGCCGCAACGCGCCCGTCTGCCAGCTCCCGCCGCTCCGGGCGCGCTCGCACTGTGAAGCGCGACTCCGAGGAGGGGCGCTCGCGCACGCAGCCTCCCACCTCCGTCCAAAAGGAGGCAGACGAGCCCTCGGAGAGCGAGCACGTCGACATCGCGTATGTGATGGGCCAGCGTAAGACCCCGCGCCGCCCGATTCACCACCCGGCGCTCAGCGCTCAGCCGCCGCCCTCATCCGTGTCCCAACAGCCGAGGCGCACGTCGGCGTCGCCTGCCACGCCCCGTCAGCAGCGCCAAACGCCATCCACGCCCCGTCAGCCGCACCGTCCGCGCGCGCGGCAGTCTACGAGCTCCTCGCCGGACACAGAGGTCACGGTACTAGGTGAACCGCGGTCGCACCCGCCCACGCGCACGCCGTCGGCTGCGTCGTCGGTCACGGAGGGCGAGTACCCGCCCGCGACGGACGCATCGCGGAAGAAGGCCGCGCAGGTCCTGCGAGAGAGGGAAATGGAGAGGGAAAAGGCAGCGGAGGAGGCGGAGCGGACTGTGCGGGAGGCGGAGGAGTTGACGCAGCGCATGTGGCGGGAGAAGCGGGCGCTCCGATCTCCTGCGCGTGCTGAGCCGGAGGTGCGCGAGGGGACTGCGCGAGAGGACCATGCCGCGGATGTCGATGCTCGGGCAAACAGCTCACCGTCAGGTCCTTCACCGGCGATGTCCGTCACGGAATACTCATTTCCCCCTCTCACGAAGAGCGAATCATCGCAGGCTGCAAAAGAGGATGCTCGGGCGAACTTGACGATGGCGCGGTCGCAGCCAGGCTCCTCCTCTGCTACAAGGCCGCTCACAACGGTGGGCACGAAGAGTGAAGCTAGGATGGCCATGCGCGCGCAGTGGAAGGGTAAAGGGAAGGTAAGGGCTGACGATTCAGACTCGGCTATAGATCTCTCCACGAGCGAGTCATCGTCCGACGAGAGCGAGTACCAATCGGCACGGAGCGCCAGTCCTTCGCCACCAGACGCGTCTCACGACCCGCAGGGTATCCTGTCGCCCATTTTAATGTCCCCACCTGGCATGCCCTCCCCGCACATACCGGAGCCGCGCGCAGGACAGTCCCAGGCGCATCACCGTGACACGCGCGCCGCGCACACGGCATCGTCGCACGCGAGTCACGACGAGGGTCGCATCCCCGGCGCGTTCGCCGCCACTCCGCCCCGGCGCGCGCGTCCGTCGGGCGGCGGGCTCTATCCCTCGCTGGAAGAGATGACGCTGAGCCCTGCGGGGGGCTCCGGCTTGGGACTGAGTCTGTTTGGGTTCGCGCCGATGCAGGCGCCCGACGTGGCGTACAATGCGCGGCTGGATCCACGCTCACCACTGTCGAGGAGCACGAACGTGCCGCTGAATGACGGGAGGTGAGCATGTCAGTATCGTCCTCGCCGTGGTTGAGTATGCATCAGCTTACGCGTCGTGTGCAGGAGGGCGCCGGTATTTGGCCGGCCGACTCCACCCATGACGGGGAGGTTGGATCTATATTGTTAATACCGTGAGATGGGTGCATCTAGATGTTTGAGTTTTAGTTTTCCGATTTGTCTACGGCCAAACCTTGTTCTTGAATTGTGGTTGCTTCGCATCGTGTTGGCGGCATCTTGCGCGCCGGGTTCATGTGTGTGTTTTCTGCTTGCCTGTTGTAATTCAACTGTTGTTATACATCATGTGTACTTCTATGAATGCCACATTATTCTTCTGTGGTTTCCCGTCGCCAAGCGCGTCCGTGACTGTCACGTTGATTAAAAACACGTGAACGTGACAGACGCGTTGAGCAATCCGACGCTGCGCCTGCCGCCGAGCGCTTTGGCCTACGCCTCCGCCTTCACAAAACGTCGACGCACAAAACTTGCTGGCAAGACCGCACGGGCTCTCCTCTCCTCTCTGATACCCATGGGCGTGTCTGGTCTTTGGGATGTAAGCATCTTGTCGCGTTCGAACATCGGATCGCACTGACCACTGCGCCGCTCTGCTCGTGACAGATCCTGCTCTCGGCCGGCCAGTCTCGCGCCTTGACGAACATCGCCGCCGTTGACGGTTTCGAAGCTAATACCTCGGGGCTGCGCGGGTACCGTGTCGGCATCGATGCAAGTCTGTGGTATACCCATACGATGGGCAGCAAGGGCGGCGAGAACCCAGAGCTGCGCATGCTATTCTTCAGGGTCAGGGCGCTCGCGGCAATGCCGCTGCTTCCGCTCTTTGTGTTTGATGGGCGCGAGCGGCCGAAAATGAAGAGAGGGAGCAAAATGGGCAAGTCCGGGTCGCACACGCTCACGGCGGGGCTGAAAAGGATGATTGAGCTCTTTGGGATGGAATGGCGCATGGTGAGCGCCAATCACGGTCGGCGTTGTCGCATTGACAGAATGTTTCTCTGTAGGCTATCGGAGAAGCAGAAGCGGAGCTCGCTTACCTCAATCGCATAGGTTTAATCGATGCCGTGCTCACCGACGACGTCGACGCGCTGATTTTCGGCGCCACGACGCTCATCAGAAAGTGCGGCAATCGCGTTCTTGTCCATCTACAAGCCACTCACCTGGTGCTCGTCTTTTAGTTCTAGTCTGGGTTTGACGGGCAATAAATCCAACCCTGCGCGCGATTTGAACGATCAGCCGAGCAAGTTCCATTGCATGGTATACACCGCGGACCGCATCAAAAATCACGCGGATGTCCAATTGACTCGAGGAGGTCTCATCCTCATTGCGCTTTTGGCAGGGGGAGATTACCACGCCGTGCGTCGAGCGCGCCATGACCACGGCATTCTAATCTCTTACATTTGTTGGCATCTGACAGGGACTGAAAGGGTTCGGCCCCCTCGTTGGGCACGGGCTGGCTCGCTGCGGTTTTGGCAACACGCTCCTCGACATCTACGGGCGACGCGAGGAGCAAGACATCCGACCTCTGCTGTCCCAATGGCGCGACTCCGTCCGCGATGAGCTCCGCAGCAACTCCAAGGGCTTCCTGTCGAAACGCCACCCCTCCCTCGCGCTTCCCCCCAATTTCCCGCCCATGGAGGTCCTCGAGAGTTATCTCTTCCCAAAGACTAGCGAAGCCTCCGGCGGACGCAGCTCAGGCGTGCGGGACATTGCGGAACTGAGCCTGCCGCGCCTGGCAGCGTTCTGCGAAACGCACTTTGGCGAGTGGGGGTACGAAGCAGCAATTCTGAAGCGCTTCCGCAGCCTCATGTGGGTTGCGGCAATCATGCGTGTCCTCCGACGCGCTGCGCTCGAGACGGACGACAAGGAGAAAGACCGACGCCGCACGGCGGGTTTGGAGAACTGGTCCACGATTCGCGGACTACTCAGGCCTGCGCCGGCAGACGCTGTGGGGATCCCCGATACGTACCTGGAGAAATTTCTGAATATGCAGAGCGTGGACCGGTATAGGGACGCGTTTGTCAATCAGGGCCCGCAGGCGCCGGGCCCACGCATCAAGGACCGCAACCCGTTGAATATGAAGATCGTCAGCTCGCGGAGGCACGTGTCCACGGACAATCTCCCGGAGTACCGCGTTGAGTTCAACCCCTCTCGCCTTGTCGCGCTCACGCGCACTGGCATCAAAGGCAAACATGCTGCGCCGACCGGAACCCAGGACGACGACGGCGACGACGACCCACTGGGCGTGGACTTCACCAAGGGCTTCAAGAAGAGCGGGGCGCAGCGTGAACCGAAGGAAACGGTCGACCCGGATACTGTGATGAGAGAGTGGCTGCCAGCGTTAATGATGGAGCAGGTGTTTCCGGGGCTTGTGCTGGAGTTCAGGGCGAAGGAGGAGGCAAAAAAGACGAAGACCAAAGGCAAGGGCAAGGCGAAGGCGAATACACAGCCCCGCGGAGCTGGCGATCAAAGCAACGACGACGTAGACGATGCCTATGGTGACGGGATGCATGACGAGCCCAGTACACCGCGCGCATCACATACCGCGCACAATCACTCTGCGAGGACCCCCTCAAGCAGCGCAGCGGGGCCTTCAGCCATCGCAACTCCCATCACATCACAGCCTATGCTGTCCGCATGGGACGCCGAACAGTTGTACGGGCCACGAGGCTGGCGGAGCGGCTTCTACTTCACCTTTCCCAACCCTGACGACCCCGACATGATACTGCCTGAGGACGCGGTGGACATGTCGGGTGCCTCTTTATCTACCCCTTCAGCGTCCTCGTTGTTGCCTCGCAGCACATTGCCCGCCAAGACGAGCAGCCAGCCTCAAGCGGCGCGCCGCCGCCACTCCTCGCCTGCTCCCGGACCTGACCCACCACGAGACGCGTTCGACCCTATCTTCGACAGCATCATGGGGCTTGATCCGGCCGGACGTCGCGCAAGCCAGCCAGCAAGTACCCGCACGCGGCGACCGCGAGCTGGCGCGCCTGCTGCGTCGCAGCGCGGAGGCAGGGCCCGTCCACCACGCCCGCATGCTCACGACGACGTCGATGCGGCGATGCTCGGCTTTGGCATGGGCGACGACGATGAGCTGCCCATCGGCCCGCCGCCCATGAACCAGTCGCGCGCATCTGAGGCGCTTTTCGACGGCCTGTTCGACCAGGTCATGGGCGGCTCATCGGGGCGGCGGCGCGCTGCGCCTGCGCGTCGCGCACGAGGCGCACGGGGCGGTCGCGGTGGTCGCGGCACGCGTGCCCCGCGCCTCACAAGAGAAGACTCGGATCTGGGAGCAGGATCTGCGCTAGGGCTCGGCGCGGACGTGCGCGATGACGAGGAGATGCCTATCCGACCTCCGCCGGCGGGGCAGTCAGCCACAACAGCGCGCATGTACGATGCCCTGTTCGAGCAGACAGCGGGCGGCTCGAGCGCCAGCCAGCGACCAAAACTGAAGCCGCGTCCGCTGAAGCGCCGCGTGCAATTGCCGGAGTCTGAGACCAGTAGCGCGCACATCCCGTCTTCGTCGCCCGCTCGCACGCTCACCCCACGGTTGAGCAGTCCTCCGCTCGCCGCCATTGAGTTTGAGCGGCCGCGAAAGAGGGCGCGAGTATCGGCGCCGGCGACCGCCGCTTTCCCTGCGCTTCCCGAGCTCGACTCGCCCACCCGCGCGCACCGCTCTGTACCGCGCCGACCGCCGCAGCCGGTTTTGAGGACCGACTCGAAGGGCATCATTGAGATCTCAACCGACTCTGAGGACGAGGGTCCACAGCCGTCGAGCTCCCGCACGCCTGTGTTTTCGAGAGCGAGGCGAAGCGGAGGGGTAGGCAGGCACGCCTACCCTGAGGCCAGCTCGTCGCAGGACAGTGGGCTGTTGGATCTGTCGGATGTCTCTGTCTTCGTTGATCTCACTTGAGAAGGGGCGTTGTTTCGTTACCAATTATACACTACAGGAGTCGTTTAGGATATTAATGGTAGATACCTCTGAAATCCGTACCATAATACATCTTCTACCTAGTACCATGATAACATGGCCAATAGCGGTAGTCGACTGGTGTCATTCATTCTTTAAAGAGGCTTCAGCCATATCTCAGTGAGACTAGTCACTACTAGCCTTTGCAAGGGTCAGTGCAAGGACTGCCAAGCCAGATCCCACCCAAGCTGATTCCGCCGGGGGTTATAACTCCCTTAGTCCTCGCGCAGAGATAGCAAAATGGTGACTATTGGGCAGTGAGTAATATGTGGAACGATACAATTCGGTTATGGCTACAGATGTTCAGTTAACTTGGAAGATCGAGAGCATAAGTATACTACATCGCATTGCGCCCTCGCACGGTGGCGCCATATGGTGGGCGAACTACCATATGCCATGCGGGGCTTTGGCGACGAGTTCCGGATGGCCCTCCTTCGCCCTCATGCCAACCATTCGCTCCACGACATCCTACAGCGCCTCTGATCAACTCAACTTGCACCTCGGCCGGGCAACCCACGCACCTGCGCCTGGTCCCAATCCAATGGATCCTCGTCATCCTCGTCGTCCTTCCCCCGCTCCTTCTCGTCGTTCCACGCGCCGACGCCGAGCCCCCACCCACCGACGCTCGCGCGATCGGCGCCCGGCGGGTCCGGGCTGCGGAGCGACTCGAGGAACTCGCGCTCCTTCTCGCGGTCGTGCGCGAACCCGATGCGCGGCGTCTCGCCGCCGTCGGGCTCGTCGTCGGAGAGCAGGTCGATGTCGACGCGCAGCGGGCCGGGGCGCTGCGCGATGCGCCCGCGGCGGTCTCGCGGGGTGTTGGAGGAGAGGAAGGAGAGCGCGCGCGCTTGCTGGTGCGGGGTGCGGCCGCCGGAGAGGCGCGCGCCGGTGGTGGACGCGCGGACGAGGCGCAGGAGGCGGGAGACGGCGGCTTCGCCGGGCGCGAGTTGGGGGTGGGAGGAGGTGAGGGACATTGAGGAGACCTGTGTGCGGGTTTGGGAGACAAGGACGAGCAGCCTAGAGAACCGTGGTCAGCGTCGGGAAAGATGATAATGCGTAGACGGGACAGACATTTGCTGTAGCCGCGGGTATATGTGGCTCTCGACGAGGTTCTCACTCCGTTGCAAGTTAAGTCGTGTGTTGAGGATGGAGGAGATGGGGAGGATGATCTTGTCGCGGAAGGAGCGCAGCGCTACCGTCCTGACGTCGATCTGCGGGGATGTGGGCAAATACGACGGCATGGATAACGAGCCCTTGCTGTTCTGCCGCGTAGGCGATGATGTGCGGTGGCCCTTCGGCGTGCGATACAGGGAAGAGAGGATCGGGTCCGTCTGGAGCGGCAGGAGGACCTACAGAAATGGCTTGTGAGAGCGCGCATCGTGTGCACAGCTGAAGGACACGCACCCCTTCCACGTATGGCAGCACCTGGTCCCAGAAGAATCCCCACAGCTCAACCACCCGCGCGACGAGCTTGTCCTCTTCGATCCCTGCGAGCTTGCCGTTCAGGGTGTCCATGCCCGAGCCGATGAGATCCGACGCCTCGGTTTCGAGTGTGGCGACGGCTTTTGGGGGCGAGTTGGAGACAATGCTTTGGATGTGCCGCTTCACGAGGGTGTTGAGGTCCTCGCTACAAGTCAAAGTCAGGTAGGTTGGTATGTATGCGACCAGGACACTCACATCGGCACGCGCAGCGGCTCGCCGTTGAAGAGCGGGAGAACCAATACATGCAGGGTGCCCCATGGGTTGTCTGCCGACGAGCTTGATGTGAGAGCGGGCGCTGGAAGGTTGTTTGTGGGCATGACAAGGGTGGTCGAGGACGCGCTCGCTGAGATAGACGGCGTGAGGGCGGTGGGGAGGTGCGCGAGGTTGCCGAGCCTATGCATCTCGCGGGAGACAAGTTTGGAATCGTACGTCCTTGAAGAACCCTGTGCGGTGCCAGGAAATACATCAGCGCCAAGTGGTGTTGATAGAAGAGCACAGGCCAGGGAAAGTCTGACAAGGAACAAAGAAGGCTCATACGGCACACGCTCTCGGTGGCGTCGATCCAGCCGATATCAGACGACGCACACACCTTCGATGGGGACGTGTGCCCCTTGGGGAGGGTTGCGGACATGACGAGCGTGGATGAAGGCGACGCCGACGCTGCGTCCCGGTCACGACTGCCAGGCTGCGGGGCAGCCGAGTCACCACCTCGGCCGTGGCTGCGCGAGGGGAGAAGCTGTGTGGGCCCGCGCGACGTGCTCGATGCCAGCTTGTCTGTGAAGATGGCGAGGCGCTTGTGGTGGTGGTGTGGTGCGTCGTGCGGCGAGGTCGAGGCGGGACTTGCACTGGCAGGGACACCGGCGGTCTGCCCGGCGGCGGGACCGGCGCTATATTGCTCGCTTGGGCTCTGCCTGCCGCGGTGAGCTGCTGCTGCCGCTCCCAGCGTCCGCACAGGCGGGCGGGGTGTCTCGTCGTCCATTGTGCGCGATGGGCGCGAGGGTGACGGCGGCGACGGCTGGTCGACGGAGCGGCGGGGCACGCCAGTGTGCGCGCCGAGCGCCATTGCGGCCGTGAGGGTGTTGAAGTGGGGCAGGGCCATGTCGGGCGCTGCGCTGGGGGCGCGCTGGGGGAGGCGGCGACGGCGGCGTCGATGGGAGCAGCGAACAGCTTGCTGCGGGTCGGCACCCCTCGCCGGTGCGCTCGGCGCGACTCGCACCGCCGTTCTTTTCTACTTACCACCACCAGCATCGCCTCGTTTTCGACTTCGTCGCATTTATTTGTCGCGCTCAAAAAAAGCATGCAGGAGATATGCACCTTGTAGGCCGACCGCGCCTGCCACTTCGACAACTCATTCGCGCTCGAGCGTCGCGCGCGCTCACTGTCCTCGCCATCGAGTCCTCCGCAGACGATACGGGCGTGGCAGTGGTCACATCCTCGGGTCAAATCCTGTCGAACGTTGTCATCAAACAACACACGGTGTAAGGCGCAGGCTTGTCTCCATTGGGAGGTGTGGGCTGACTCGCAGGCAGTCACGAAGGATACGGTGGCATCCACCCGTTCGAGGCAGTGCGCGCCCACCAACGGAATCTGGTACGTGTACAACGTGCGTGGTATCTGGCAGCCCCTTATTGACGATGGTCTCATATTCTATCCTGGGCTTAGCCAGGTGCCGTGCGGGACGCGCTTTCCGTCGCACAGCTACGTGCTACAGATGTTGATGGAATAGCGTTCACCCGAGGACCCGGTGCGATCCTAATATCCTCGAGCGCGCAGTTGCTCCCTGCTGACTGCCCTATTCGCCTAGGAATGAGGGGATGTCTTGGGGTCGGCGCGAGCGCTGCGAAGACGCTCGCCGCGGCTCTCGACAAGCCGGTGGTCGGCGTACACCATATGGTTGGGCCCGTTCCTCGTCAATGCTCCAGCTGCTGTCTGACGAGTACTCCACCTTGCTGGTACAGCAAGCCCATGCCCTCACCGCGCTCCTCACCGAGGCATCTGCGCCGCCGACGTTTCCGTTCCTGACGCTGCTAGTGTCGGGCGGGCACACGCTGCTCCTGCTCGCCACTTCGCGCACCGAGTTCCGCCTCCTCGCAACGACCCCGGACGAGAGCATCGGGCGCGTTTTTGATAAGGTGTCGCGCATGCTGGAGATTCCATGGACGTCTTTGGGGCCGGGCGCCGCTCTGGAAGACTTCTGTCGAGATGCTGCTGTCCAAGAGGGGTCGATGACTGTCCCCAACCTTCCGCGGAGCATGCCCGGAGTGATGGGATTCTCCTTTGCTGGTTTGCACTCCGCCGTCGAGCGCTTCATCCGCGCACAGGGCGGTATCGGGTGCTTGGACGAATCGACGAGGCGCGCCCTCGCTGCGGAGTTCCAGCGTGCGGCGGTCGGGCAGCTCGAGGAGAAGGTGCGCCTCGCACTCAAATGGAGCCGCGGCGCGGGGCACGACGTGCGGCACGTCGTCGTGAGCGGGGGCGTCGCGAGCAATGTGTATCTTCGAGAAAGGTACGCGTCACGTTTCCGAATACTGGGATCCTTGGCCTCTGACAGATTGCGATCCTAATACACGCATATGTCCGTTCTAGATTGCGTCTGACTGTTGGTGACGCCAGCCTGGGCAGTCCGATAGCACTTGTATTGCCGCCACCCGCCCTGTGCACAGGTGCGTCGCTCATTACCCACTCCCCGGGGCTGGCGCAATACTAACGTCCTCCGCAGACAACGCGGTGATGATTGCATGGGCGTCGATGCACCGGTTCCTCGCAGGGGACGTCGACGAGTACTCGATTTTGGTGCGCCCAAAGTGGAATATCGAAGAGCTCTCTGTGTGAAATACTGGCGGAGTGTTCCTATGGGCGCATCCCAATTGCTGTATGTACGGAGGATACGGCGTCTTATCTCACAGTAGAGGCTCTGCTAAGCCCTAACCTTACGTTGAGGTTACTGAGTATTGTCTCCGGACTCAAGTCTCAGGCGGCTCAGAGCCACCTGCTCCGTTGTCTAAATTGTGAATCAATTCGACGGCGGACGCGAAGTGCGCCTGACGGTGCCGCCTGCAAGGGAATATGAGTCCTGTGCGAGGCTGCGCACCAGGGCGTCAACCTTCGAAATGCTAGGACAGGTTAGGCGCCTCCGCCGTCGCCATTACATATAAACTCGCCCGCTGACTCCTTATCCTTCCACCCCGCTGTCTCTGCCCCCTTCGCAGCTAGGACAATCCCATCCCATTGTCCTCACACCCACAAAGTGTGAGCTCCCCAGGCCTCCTCAATCATCCTCGCCGACATGTGTCCCCCCGGGCCTGCCCTGCCGTACCCGTCGTACACTCCATACAGCCCTTTCCCACCGCGTCCCCAATTTCCGCCGGCGTCGCCTATTGAACGGGATGACCTTGCGGCCACCTCTCGCGCGGTCGAATCCATTGTCGAAGGCCAGCAGCAAGCGACGCAGGGTCTCATCACCCACCTCGGCCACATCCGCTCGGCGGCCGAGCGCGAGCGCCGCCAGCACAATACCGAGCACACGGCGGTCGTCCAGCACTTGCAGCAGCTGATCCTCGCGCTCCCCGACCTGTGCACCGCGCAGGTTGGCATCGAGCAGTCCGTGCGCGCGCTGCAGGCGAGGACCGGCGGGCTGCAGGACGCCGGCGTCCCGACGCCTCGGACTGCCGACTTCAAGCAGCGCCAGACCGAGACGCAGCTCCGCGACCTCGAGTCGAGCGTGACGGCTATCCGGAACACAGCTGAGGCCCTCGCCGAAGTCTTGAAGATAAAGATCCCGTATCTTGTATGTCTGTCGTTCCACCGTGCTCGCAAGCGCTTACCGTTGTGCGCACCAGGGCCTCCCTGGACAGACCTTCCCGACCGTCGCACAGCCCGACAGCTGGAACCGCTGGAACAGCCCGTTGGCCAACAACCCGCCCTTCGTCCCGGCCTACCCGTATGGGCAACCGTTCCCCAGTACGGTGCCACCCGCGATGCGCACGACCAACCCGTATGCCGTGTACAGTCCGCCGTGGGCCGGCAGGCCGATGAATCTTGAACCTTTCATCCCAGGGCAGACGCCGCGCTCCGTGCACTGGCCGCAGGCTTGTGAGTCGCAGCCCAAGCCTCTGTCGACCGTGTCCGAGTCCACGGAGCCCAAGTCCCCCGCACCCGCGCTGCCGGGCTCCCCGTGGGGTGCGCCATACGTGGTGTCATCCGCCGCTACTGTGCGCCCGCCGCCGCTGCCCACCGCGACGTACCCCAACGTCTCGCAAGTGCCGCCGGTGGACTCCGACACCGCGTCCCCGTCGCTGACGAATGAGAGCTTCACGTACGCGTCCCACCCGCCGGTACCGCCGCCCGTAAATTTCGACTTTGAGCTGTTCGATTCCACCTCGATGTCCATGGCGCCCATGATGCGCCGCGCGCGCCGCCAAGAGAAGTCCAAGGTTGCCCCCGCGCCCGCGCCCGTGCCCACGACTGACACCAACAAGCCCGTGCAGTTCCACAGCCTCAGCCAGATGGTGCGCAACGGGTCGCCCATGCCCCTGTATTCGCCCTCCCCACCGCCGGGCCCGAGCGCGCCCTATCCGCCGTCCTTCGGATTCGGTTACGCGATGGACATGCCCATCATGGCACCGCCGCGCTTCGACTGGGAGATCCAAAACCCGCTCGTCCGCCCGCCGTCGGGCGGGCCGCAGAGCATCGAACTCGTGCTCCCGCAGCCCACTGAGGTCGTGGAAGCGTCCGCGGAGATGGTGAAGCGCGCGCCGAGCGCCGCGTCGACGATCGAGTCGCTCGTGCAGGTGCTGCCGGGCCCCCCTGCGGACGAGAGCATCTGCACGCGGACGATGCCGCTGTATTCGCCACAGGACAACGTGCGCAGCCGGAGCCCGTCCGAGTCGCTGTGCACGGACTCGAGCTTTCTCGGTGAGCACGGTGCCTCGCATCTGTACGCGCGCACGCCGCTGACCGCGCCGCCAGCCCCGTCTGAACCGTCCACGAATGTCACGCACGACGAGTTCCCGCCCCCGTCCTCCTCGAAGCTGCAGCCGCAGCCGCAGCCTGCTGCCGTGAAAAAGGTCGAGGCGTTCTTCAACATGCTGCGCGCGACCTTCCAGTACCCCAGCACGATTGATCTGGCGTACCAGGGCTTCGAGATCGTGCTCGACATGCGGCGCGTGCTCCCCGACCAAATTGTCGACGCGGACGCGCCCGTGGACCCCGCCGCGCGTCGGTTCGTGCTGTCCGAGACGCCGCGCAACGCGTCGGTGAACGGGTACGTGCGCGAGCTGGAGTGCCTGTTGCGCGACGTCGGCGAGGACGGCGGCGCGGCGTACATTCGCAGCCGCCTGAGGAGTGAGCTGCAAGCCATGCAGGGGTGGAAAGACATGGTGTGCAAGACGGCGAGCGCGCTGAGTTTGATGCATGAAGCGATCAGCACGAAGGACGTTTTTGCGGAGAATGGGCGCGCTTGAGGGCTATGTGGCAAGTGATGAAAGGACACTTTGCTTTGGGTGTATTCAACTTTGTGTAAATTGGTATAGCTGTATGTTGTAAAATGAAATATGCCTATGCGACGGTCTCCAACATAGGAGTGATTGACCGAGCAAGTCGAGGAAAACATTGATTTCGAGTCGTCAGTCCTGTTAGTATCCAACGCGTCGATATTGCGACAATATTCGTGTCCGGTAGCGGGTCGGAAGGGTGGCGACAGTGCAGAGGAGCGGTCCCGTGATGGGCTTCCTTCGCGTCCTCAGCAGACGTCATCCCGCCCCTAAAGCATGGAGACGGTTTTATGTGTAGAAGGCTCCAGAGTGGCGACTAGCTGGGGGCCGCAGCTAGCTATATAGACCCACTCCTAGCACTCCCTCGTGCTTCTCCACCCTCTTTCACTTCTACATCACACATCTACTCACAACCTGAACACCATGTCCGGTGAGTCGAGCCGAATTCTTGTTCGTGTTGTCGATGCTCATCACGTTGCGCGCAGAGCATAAGGATGCCACTCGCGTCGCCGCTGGGCTCAAGGCCGCGATGCACAACCCAAACGTGTCCGCAGAGGCAAAGGCCGATGCAGAGCAGCGCCTCGAGCGCATGGGCGCAATCGAGCACCAGGCCCAGCGTGGCAGCAAGCAGGCGCCCAACGGCGGGACGCACGAACAGCGAGTCATGGGTGCGTAAGATGCATGCGGCTGGCACTATGCCTTGCTCACCGTCATTTTTCCTGCGCACGTACAGGAGGCTACAAGGCCACTCTGAGTAGTGAGTCCTTCTCACCGCGTACTCGACCTTACCACGTTGACTTGTTATTTGGGAAGACCCCAACACCTCCGAGCATGCGAAGGCTCACGCTCGTGAGGTCCTCGAGGCTGCGGGCTACCTCGAGCGGCCCGCGGGCACCAGCGAGGAGGAGCACGAGACGCGTGTCCTCGCGGGGTATAAGGCTGCTCTGCATAGTGAGTTCCTGTCAGCCTTGGCGTTCGGCTTACCGACACTAATGAAATGATGAACATTACGAAGACCCACGCGTGTCTGACGCGGCCAAGCAGCATGCTCGCGAGTACCTCGGCGAGCGAGGTGTGTCTGCTTGAGGAAGTAAAAGTCCAGACTTGAATCGGTAGAAAGTACCAGTAGTTGTGCGTCCCGGCCGCAGTAGTGTACGATGTCGATGAAAAATGAAGCTGTTTGACCATGCGAATTGTGCTACGTAGACTCGCTCCGAGTACTCCGAGCGCAAGCCACAGGCACGGTATACACTGCATTGCACTTGCCACATCCACCTCCCGGCCCTTGCAACGCCGTGATAGCCACCCTATACACATGGTTTCCATCCGAACCTCCTCATGGCCGCGGTCCACACAAGGCCTCGATCGGTGGGGACAGCTGAGCGGCTTTGAGCGGCCATGAACGGCGGCGTGCTTCGTGCTCAAGCCAACCTGACTGGCAGCTGGTCAGATCTTCGTAGCCCTCGCGACTGCGGCAACGGGCATCCCGGGTGGTGTGTTGGTTCTTCTTTATCTTTCCTTTCTGCCATGTTGTGTCGTCATTAGAGCGCATTATCGCGTACAATTTGTCGCTAATGAACTTCAGTTCCGATCACGTCCGGCGACAATGCGACCCTGTGAGTCTGGTGGTCCTCTACGCACACCTACGTGTCGGTATCCTACGCTATGGAGGCCGGAACAGGTTGCGTCGCATGATCTCGGTCCACCAATACTCCGATTTTGTTCCATTCAATTCATCGGTCGCGAGGAACAAATGTAGTGCGTTGCATCTTCGCAGATCATGAACAGCCTTCCAGTGGACTGATTCTCAACATTCTTCAGTAGCTCGCGCTTATAGGACGCGATGTCGCCAGCCGATCGAGCTCGTCCGATCAACTTGCAATTGCAGTGTCACTCGAGATACCGTCGCGTCGACGTCCGGCTTTAGATCGACTTCTCGTCAATCTTTGATGGATCCACACGGTGCCGAGACTTCGCCAAGGGCCGTTGCATGTGTTCGACTCGGTACTTAAGGTCGTCGATGAGCGGACGGTCACAGCAGGTTTGCAGTCATGAAGGTCCTCGGCGCTCTCGTCCCACTCGCACTTGCGGGTTATACCCTTGCGGTCATCCCCATTTCCAGCATACGGAAATCCACGCTCTCTATCGTCCCTAACAAATTCATCGTCGAAGTCGACACCACCGCCGACATCCCCGGAAAACGGTCCACGGATGCGGTGGGTATATGCGCTTGCTGTCCTGCTCCCGACTAACGTGCTCATTCCATGCCAGCCTCACGCTCACATTCTCCGCTCGTTGACGGAGCGCGGTGTCAGCTACAAGGTCGGGCACGAGTACAACAGCCCCGGAGTGTTCGTTGGCGCGACCATTACCCTCGAGGTGAGTAACGCCATCTTCTCGCCATCGCGCGTGCTAACAAGCAACTGCTACCAGAACGCCAATGTAAGATCTAGTTATTGAGCCTGCCTTCCTCCTGTAACCTTCTTTTTGCCTCAGGATGTCAAGCAGCTCGAGCAGACCGCCGGTATCCAAGCCATCCGCCCTGTCGTGCTTCTCCCCCGCGCTCAGTGCGTCAGCTTTCTTCATTCCACTGCTACGTCTTTGATCAGATGTTTAGACCCGTCTCGTCCCATGTGTTGACTGGCTACGGCGACTCGGCCGCCCCTCCAGATTCTGAGAGCACACACAAAATGACGGTATGTGGCATCCGTTGTGCGTGCAATCTTGACAATTAATTTATGTCGTCTAGGGTGTCGACAAGCTTCACGCACAGGGTTACCTCGGCGCCGGAGTCAAGATCGGCATGTGAGTTTGTCCCTTGGGTTGAGGAAATGGCAAATGCTGAGTGATACACTCTCTCAGCATCGACACAGGTTCGCACGGGGCGTTTTAAAGAGTCATGTCAGAAGGGCTTATTTTTCGAATACAGGTATCGATTACACTCATCCTGCTCTTGGTGGGGGCTTCGGACCCGGCCATAAGGTCGTCGGCGGGTGGGATTTCGTGGGTGACGCCTACACTGGTGAGTCTTGTTGTATCCGTCTCTGGGCCGCCCTCATTCTTGATGTGACCAGGTACCAATACTCCTGTCCCGGACAGCGACCCCCTCGATCAGTGCGCTGGTACGTTCCCGGCTCTCTGGTGATGCGACGACGCTAATCATTTTCCAGGTCACGGCACCCATGTCGCTGTGAGCATCAACGCCCGGCTGTCATTGAGGTTTGCTTGCTGATGATCGTGCTTCCAGGGCATCATCGGCGCGGACCCTGGCAATGAATGGAACATCAGCGGTGTTGCGTATAAGGCAGCCATCAGCGCGTACCGGGTTTTCGGCTGCCCCGAGGAGGGCACAGTCAGCGACGACAGTGAGCAATACATATACTCGTTTGCCGCTTGCCTCGGATCTGATGGCGTCGACTCCCCAGTCATTATCGCTGCTTTGCTGCGGGGACATGCGGAAAAGCAGGACATCCTGACCCTGTCGCTCGGCGGCTCTGCCGGCTGGGTCGAGGGCTCCTCTGCTGTGGTGGCCAGCCGCATCGCCGCGACCGGCACTATTGTCACCATCGCTGCCGGGAACGACGGCGCCCATGGCTCGTGGTACTCGTCTAGCCCCGGAAACGGCATCGACGTCATTTCGGTCGCCAGCGTTGACAAGTGCGTTGCCTAGCTCGATTTCTCGGCTCGTATATTCTGACCTCTGTATACAGCACGGTCATTGCGATCCAGAACCTGACCCTCCATGGCGCCGATCGCGATTCTCTTCCTTACTTCAGGCTCCAACCCGCTCCGTTCCCTGACCCGCTCCCGCTCTACGCTACGTCGAACGATAGCACAGTTGCCAGCGATGCATGCGACCCTCTGCCCGATTCTACACCCGACTTGTCCAAATACGTGACTCTTGTCCGCCGCGGTAGCTGTGCCTTCGTGCGTATAAATTCAGGCTCGGAGATTTGGTTGCATTGCTGATAGCTGTCTGCAGACCCAGAAGCTTGGCAACATTGCGGCCAAAGGCGGTAACGCTGTCCTGATCTACAAGTGAGTCGATCAGGGCTCTTGCATGCCTGTTGTCTGACGTTGGCCATAGCAACGTTCCCGGCTGGGCATCCATCAGCACCGGCATCTACACAAACGCGTCCCTCATCCAGGATACGGACGGAGCATACGTGCGCATTCCACACCTGTTACCCACTGCTTACTGCTGACCGAAATTGTCACCTACACACTGACAGTTGGTCTCCCTGGTCGCCTCCGGCGCGAATGTCACCATTGCGTTCCCTCAGACCGGCGGCAGCTACGATTTCCCGGATCCCCACGGTGGTCTCGTCTCGGACTACTCCAGCTACGGCCCGTCGAACGACATGTACTTCAAGCCGGCAGTCGCCGCGCCCGGCGGGAACATCCTCTCTACTTGGCCGGTGCCGCTGGGCAAATACGCCGTGCTCTCGGGCACGTCGATGGCCACGCCTTTCGTGGCGGGCAGCGCTGCGCTTGTGCTGAACGCCAAGGGCAAGGGCGTCACGTCGTTGTCTGCGCGCACGCTCTTCGAGACGACGGCGCAGCCGGTCGCGGCGGACACCACGGACGCGGCCCTGCTCCACACGGCGACCCAGCAGGGCGCCGGGCTGATCAACGTGTACACCGCTATCCACACCGAGACGATCGTGTCGCCTGGTGAGCTGATCCTGAACGACACCGCGCATTACCAGAGCTCGTACGTGATGCTTTTTGTCTCTACACGGGTGGCTGATCGGCTCATTCTTACCCAACCCCAACAGCCATTCGTTCACCGTGCACAATACCGGCAAGAAGGTCAAGCAATATACCTTGACCCACGTTCCCGCCGGTACGGCGCAGACTCTCCAGACGGTACGATTTTGCATCCCAATCTTGAGGCTCGTCCTAATAGCAGCTTTGCAGGGCACCATCTTCGCTTCGTTGGGACCAGTCCCCGCCACCAGCGATCATGCAACCGTGCAGCTCACTACCACAAAGCTGACGCTCCAGCCAGGCCAATCGCACGTTGTCGGCGTACACATCACCCCGCCCAAGGGCGGCGACCCGAAGGTGTTCCCGGTGCACTCTGGCTTCATCACCATTACGAGCCCCACCGAGACGACGCACGTGTCGTACCTCGGCTTGAAGGGTTCTCTGAAGGACGCCCAGGTCATCGATAATACCGCCACCCTCTTCCCTGTTGCGCCGCCCTTCATTCTCAACGCGACCGGCGATGTGCAGGACGCGCCGACGAACTACACCTTCGTCGGTGACGACGTGCCCTCCTGGTTGGTTCGGTATGTGCTATCTATCGGGAACTAGTTTTGCGCTGTGAAGAACTAACGTGTGCCTTTGCAGTCTGGCTTTCGGCACACCCCTGCTGCGCTTCGATCTCGTCAAGCCTGACATCAAGTTCACCCCGACGCTGGGCCACCGTGCCCTCGAGGAGCGCACGCCCGTCGTCGACAGGAGCTGGTACTCGTTCCCTCACGGCAAGCCGAACACCTTCGGACAGGTCTCCATCGTCGGGCCCTTGTTCGAGTTCGACTATCTCCCGCGCGACGCTGTAAGTCTACTTACATTGTCCTGTTCTTGCTGAGAGTTCGCTTACCCCGACCGCGATGCAGGAGGACGGCTACACGAATACGCCCTTCACGCCGCAGTTCGCCAACGGAACGAACGTCCCAAGCGGGAACTACCGCGTCCTGGTGCGCGCGCTCAAGCCCACGGGCGACATCACGCAGGAGAAGGATTTCGAGAGCTGGCTGAGCCCCATCGTCGGCTTCTGGCCGAACGCGACGGCTGCGCACTAAATATTATTGCTATTTACTTGTCCGCATTTCGTGGCTCCGGGCATAGGCAGGGATTGGGACCACGCACACTGTTGTACATACTTGTACTTGCGCTCTCTTGCAAAATAGATACGCTCTTCTAAGTTCGTTGTAACTTAAGTACATGCGTGAGATTTTTGGCTCGTGAGAAGAACATGAGAATCGCGTCGACTGCCGTCTGGACTCTGTCGCCGTCGACATCCTGGTAACCGCGACCTCATCATCCACCAACGCGCCCTCCGTTCCCAGGTTCTGTCACCTCAAAGAATGGCGTGAAGACGACGGAAGCTGGCATTCGCCTGACTTGACAGCATCCCTATTGTTCCACATGGCCCCAGCTCAGGCTGCCTCTGTTCATCGCAGCCCCGCTTGGCAAAGCAAAGCATCCCGCAGACGATGACTCGATTTTCGTGTCTTTGTGTGTGCGGACACACTGTGTCTGTGGCGAGCGCTCTTATTATAAGTGAGCCCTGCGCGCTTGTTCCTGCCTTCTCTCTTCTCCTCGAACCATCATAATCTGGTGAGCCACTCATGTTATCAGTCCAAGAGGACAGACAGCATCTGACGCGTACAACAGGCGCTGGCCGTCACGGCCGTCGGACAGACACATCCCTACGCCCCTCCACTATACTCCGTCGCCCACGCCCCGTCGACGATGCAGAACCCGTTCAACTTAGAGCCTGTCGATGACCTCCCAGATGCGCTTTTTCGTCCTCATACCCCGCACCTCGACAAACAATCTCGTCCTCCTCCTGTGACCCCTAATACCGCCCTCTCTCATGCCACGCGACCACCCTACCCTGTCGGTCCCGCGAGCCCTATTCAGAACTCGCCAAGCATCGTGCGCTCAGTATACGAATATGTTTTTCCGCAGTCACCCATGCGCGAGCCTCTTGTCCCATCCCCACCACCCCCCGACCACGACGAGGGCTTGCGCCTCCGCCTACAACAGTGCGAGGCCATTTCCACCACTTTCAGTGAACGCTTCGCACAGCTGGAGGCGCGCCTCGTCACGATCGACACAGCACAAGCTGCTATCGGCTCCACCGTCGACAAGAAATTAGACGACGCCGAAAAGAAGTACTATCAACGAGTCGTCAGGGCTGAAGGCCGTGGAGACGAATTACGGCAGAGTGTCGCTTCCAGGCACGAGCAGTTGAAGAAAGATCTCGTGGAGAAGGCTAAGGAGGGTGCGCAGAATGGACTGAGCGATTTAACCAAGCGTGTCGAAGGTGTGGAGGCGCGACTAGCACAGACGCAAGCGGAGCTAGCCCGTACGCGGGAAGAGCTGGCTCACACGCAGGAGAAGTTAGCCGAGACGCAGGAGGAACTGGACCGCGAGAAGGCGAATTCTGCTCAAGTGCACGACGCACACGAGGAACGCGCCACTCTTGCGGACGATGAGCGACGGCAGACCGATGCCGCGCTGACGACGCTTCAAAAGGAGGTTGTGGACGACCGGGAGCGAGCCGCGAAGGAGAAGAGGATCGCCGCGGTGGCCACGAAGAAGCGCAAAGCTCTCGAAGAGACAATCGAGGGGCGGCTCACGAGCACCGAAACCACTCTCAAGTTGCTTGCAAACCAGAAGGCGGATACCAGCGTCACCGACGAGCTGCAGGCGCGCGTCGACGGGCTCCAGGGCGAGGCTCGGACGTTGAAGAAGCGAGTCGGCAAAGCGGAAGACGAGGCGGCGATGCTGAGCAGCAAGGTCGCAGACCACCGATACGACGCCGACGAACGTCTACGCAAGGCAGACAAGGCCATCACACAGGCCACCGCCGACTTTGTCGCACGTCTCGCTGACGGCCTCTCGAAGCTCGACCGGGACTGGAAAGCCAAGCTCGAGGTGAACCAGGACCTCCGCACGGTTATCGAGCGCGCTGCGATCCTGAAAGCGCGGCTCGATCACGTCGAAGCGTACGTGTGCCAGGCGCCGCCCACCGACCCCAGGGAGCGCTACGACTGGGAGTGGGAGTTCCGGCAGATGGGCAAGCGCATGGACGCGAGGACCGCCGCGCTGGCTGCGGAGTTTGCGCCGCTGCGTTTCCGCTCTGTGCCATGGCCGATGGCGTCTCGACCTACGAGCATCGAGGGCCTGACGCGCCAGGCGATCAGGAGCTTCTTGGTGGAAGACAAGCGCACTGACAAGGCGTTCAAGGAGAAGCTCAAGGATATGTACATGCGCTGGCATCCGGATAAGTGGAGTAATATTATGAAGACGGTGTCGCAGGCTGAGTTGGAGGATGTCAAGGCGGGGGTGGACGTGGTCGCCGGTATATTGAACGAGCTGAAGAAGGAGACACGGTAGCATGTCGAGGCGTGTGCGGGAGGCGACGAGGACGTCTCCCGGACTTCTTCCCCGTGCATGGCGATATATTAGCGCCGTTGACCATACAGAAATGGACGCGTTCGAGAATTGATACTGTACTCCGCCATAGCCGTCAATGAGAAGAGGTGCTCCTGGCGGCTTGTATTATAATTGTTTTGTTACTTACCGCACAGCATCAGGCCTCGAGGCACTGATAGTAACAACACGTTGCCAGATTGCTTTGTTTACCTTGTACTATGGGGGCGCAATGAATCGCGACGTTCCTTTCAACGAACTGCCTCGTGCGAGACAATGGAAAACGTAAAACATGCCCGTTACTACGGTCGCAGTAGCGTGCGCCCACAAGTATAAGATGAGTGCGCACACAATTGATTCACCATCATTACATCGTCATATCTTGGTGAGGAGATCCACTGTTTCGCTCTTGCCTAAAATCTGATATCAATCGCGAACCTTAGCTCGGGACTACCGTGCCTACACTCTTCCCACATATACGACACCCCCTACGATGCCCTTCGACTCGACACGCAGCCAGCCCAGTCTCCTTCCGCGTACACCCCACAAATCCAGGGCCCCTCCCACTCCTCCTCTGAGCCCCGAAGTTGACGCCACGCCACACGGCCTGACTCGGCCGAGCTCCGAGCCTGCCCCGGGGAAGTCAGAGACGAAGTCGGCGCTGATCGGGCTCTTGAAGTCCTGATCGATGAAAGGATACAAGCGCGGTTTGAGATCCTTTTCAGCGAGAGGATAGCGCAGTCCGGGGCCCGTCTTGCAGAATCCGAGAAGAGCCGGGGTTCCGACAAAGGCAAAGATAGCCGCACCGTAACCACGGCGACGAGTTTGGAGAATAGAGTGGAGGAGGTGGGAAACGATGAGCGGGAGGTGCTCGTCCAGCGCATTCGGAGTCTAGAGCGCCAGCTGAAGGAGGCGGAGGACGCGCTGACCCAAACGAAGTCTAAGCAGGAGGTCAACACCCGTGCTGCCGCGAACGTCCAGCGCGGGCGTGGCCAGCTCCGGGACAAATTCGACAAGCTCGTCGTGGACGTTGCACGCGATCGCGAGAGCGCCGTGGAGGACCGGAAAATCCTCGCAGAACTCCGAACGAAAGTCGATACGCTGTCAGGAGCGGTCGACGAGGACCTGCGGCCATATTTGACTGAGATGGGATCGAAGGTGGTCGCCTATGTGGACGAGGAGGTGGTTCCTTGCATGCATTGGTTGAAGACGGCAGCGCGGGAGCTAAATGAGCGGTTGACGAGCGTGGAGAAGAAGGTGGAGTCACTGGCCGAGGATATCGCAGAGCGCCGACGAGAGTCTGAGGAACGTCTGGACGAGGTCAACGAGGCGCTCAAAGACGCCATCTCGAACTCTGCGAGGCAGTTGACGCAGGTGAAGCATGAACTGTCGTCGAAGGCCACCGAGTCGGGAGCGGCCACACGCAAGGAGGCAGAGAAGAACCAGACGCGGATTGCGGGGGTGCTGAGCGAGATGAAGGAGCTTCGGCGTACTGTCGAGGGCAACAACACCGCAATCTTGGAGCGGCGGCTCGACTATATCGAGGCGTACGTGTGCCAAGTGCCGCCGACCGACCCGTACGAGCGCCACGAGTGGGTGTCGGACTTCCGGCGCATGAAGGAGCGTGCAAGCGGGAAGCCTGACGAGCGGGGGATGCCGTTCTCGCCCCTGCTGTTCCGCTCCATCCCCTGGCCCGTGGCCGTGTCGCCGTCAAGCGTCGCTGACTTGACGAAGGAGGCGATCAGAAGCTTCGTGCTGAACGACATGCGGAAGACGCCAAAGGAGAGGTTCAGAGAATTGATGTTGAAGTGGCATCCAGACAAGTGGGAGAATATCAAGTTGACCATTGCGGAGGCAGACAAGAAGGACGTGATGGAGGGAGTGAATGTCGTCGCTGCGGTGGTGACGGAGATGAAGTATTTGACGAAGATTTGATACGTTGTAGCGAAGCTTTCACATTGCTGCGATGGCAATCTCAATGATGCGCTGGAGAACAGTGCCCGGCGTAAGCAATCTGGAAGACGGCCTGATGAACCACGTGACACGCCAGTCTCTCCCAGCCAGCGACTCCTCGGACCTCCCCCGCTTGTGCGCGTGAAGCAGGCGAATTGTCACGCTCAAGACTGAGTACCTGTAATATCTAACACATGAAGTGGCGGATTGAAAGGAGTCACATGCGTTTCCGCGTATACTAAGAGGCTTTTCCCGCGCGGCGCTTCTGCGTACATACCTGGAACCGCAACATACCGTTTGCTTCCTCCACACTGCTCCCCTGCACCCCAAAAGATTCTCCGAGCTATAGGGATGTCTGAGCACTACGCATGCAAAATTTGAAGGCGGGGGGAGTGCTGGTGGAGAGTTTACAGGACTTGCACCCCGATCTTCGAGCTTCCTGCTCGCCCAAAAAAACGTTCCGAACACGTTTTATGGGAGCACAAAAGTATCGTCGCCTTAGAGATTCGAACTCTAGCGTGCAAGCACAACCGCTTACGTAAACAGGACTGTATCAGTCAAGTTCTATAGCAGGCGATCCCGTTAACCACTCCGGCAAAGCGACCTGTACTAAGGCACAGCGCGGCCCTGTAAGTCTATACACACCCCGGTCTGCACTACTTGCCCTGCTGGCAAGGTCCCACGTACACGTTACATTCCTCCGAGTCTTCCGGGCTACGTTTGTATCTCTATAACTGCATAGGGCGGCAGGGCCCGCTACTGAGCTCCTTGCCCCCATGCATGGATCCTATCAATACAATTTATTGTGGTACATAAGACGAAACAGGCCTGCCTGCTCGTCGCGCAGCCCGGGAGAAAATGAAGCCATGTCAATGTTATATTATGAGTAGTACAGCAGCTGCGACATTCAGACGTGCAGTGTCCATCGCCAGCTCCTCGCGAGGACAGGAATGACTCGTAGGACTCATCTGCAGCGAAGGTCACCTTCACGTCCCACGGCCCAAGGTAAGACACGCGCGAGGTGTAGCTGGTAGCACGCCTTGTGGAGGTCCATGCCGACGATCTCCGCCGTAAAGCACGCGCGGCCAGACCTTGAGTAGAGAACGGACTGGAATGTGTGCTTGAAAGGGACAAGGCCGAGCGCCCTGCGGAGGCGGTCGTCATAATCGTGCGGGGGAATCAGGGGCGGGTTGACTTAATTGGGGAGCAGGCGCGTGACGCGCTGGTCAAGGCGGATGACGAGGGCCCTGGCAATCACGCCCGTCTTACGAGGCCAACCGTTGAACGTTGAACCCATAGACTATGAGCTTGTCTCAGGATGGCACACAGATGCTCTGCAACGGAAATCCGTGAGCACCTGAAACAGCGTGAAAAACGACGGCGGACTAAGCCAATCCCGACGGCGTCCGAACGAACCGCGCAGTCTACGACCGTCAGAGCGCCGGCTGAGGGCCGTCCGTAATTGTGGCACAGAAGAGAGTGCCGTCATTTGAAGTCCCAGGAAGGTATCGCTCTCGCAAGGCAGGATTTGAGAGAACGAAGGGGTCCGGGAGAGATGAATGGACGTCGGAAGCGCGCCAGAGAGCGGGATACGAGGGAAGAGGCTTGTTGCTTGGGCAGGAAAGTTGCGCTGCGACGACTGTGAGAGACGCACCTGTGAGGCCCGGCTATCATTACTAAGTAGAAGCGGTAGCTCTTCCGGCTACCCGTTGTAATTACAGGGCTTTCGGGGCCCAGCACGCTTCACGCAATAGCTCCCTTTAGCTCGTACACCGCCAACTCAACCGGGTCTGAGTTAAAGACTCGGCACAATATACTTGATGCCTTGAGATCAGAGCTGTAGGATATCGAGGGCAGGCCTGTGAGGTCTGAAGATGAGTATCACAGGAGAGCTAGAAAATTCAGATACCTAGCAAAGATCTCCTAGGATATCCCACAGGTGTTTGCGCCAGGTCGTCGAGGCAACGTGCGCGGCTCTCCTTTACAGCACTGATTAATTATTCCCCTTTATTTCTCCGGGCTTATTTGCCCGCCGCTAGGTGATGCTCAGCAAACTGGCATTGAAATGTGTACTATGTAGTGTAAATTTACAACAGCTACAACAGTAATAGCAAAGCAACAATAACATGAACCTAAACACCTCAACAGGGGCGAGGCAGGAGTGAACACGAAAAGGCAGGTGCAGGCAGTCAGTCGTAGCGGTACCCCATGGCCCATCCCTCCGAACAGGCCAGCCGTGCGTAGATCAGTATCTATCATAGGTTAAGAATTGACCAGACACACGATGAAGGGCAGAGACGGGCACACGTGTGGACAAAGCGCCGCGACGTGGGGCAATATCGCAGACAGCGCAGGTGTGAACAGGCAGCGAGCAGGACAGTGCGGCAAGCGGACAGGGCAGCGAGCAGGACAAAGCAGCAAGCAGGACAGTGCTGGGAGCCTCCTGACAGTGCTGCGAGTGGAGGAGGGCGCTGCGAGTGGAGGGCGCTTAGACCTGAGCCTAAATGCACAAAGCAAGGACCGCGCGCGGTGGGCAAGATCCCAAGACGGTCGGGGTGTTGATGTCGCGAGGGGAGGGCAATGTGGTCCCGCAGGACTTGGTGGCGGGGTGATGACCGCCGCAGCAGCGACATTCGAGGCCGGCGCTGCCGCGCGCGCATGACATTGACTCTTCGGATCCAGCCCTCATGTCTGCTTGGATTTGAAAGACCTTGCAGAAACGCAACGTCGTTGTGGAGGAGGGTGGAGGAGGGTGGAGGAGGGTATGGCGAAAGTGAGTCGTTTGTCGAACGTGAAAATTATTTGAACAAGGTCACGCGGTCACGACGGCATTAAGGGCAGGCTTGGTCGACACTCTGATCGAATAATATTGCATCAGCAGGCGTGAAGGCACACGAGGCAGGGACAGATTTCTCGAGAGATCTCAAGGATATCCAAATTTTTTGAGAGGCCAGGCAAGATATCTGTAGGGTCTCGGCGGGATATCTCACATATCTCACAGAGATATCCCACGGATAACTACGGGCTGTTATCTCCAGGGCCTCTCATTGGGATCCCACAGATACTTCGGGAAGGCATCAATCAATTGCTCCGTGCCGGAGCTCTCTGTGCTATCTGGATGAGTTGGCGGTGTAGGGACTTATGGATATCTGCTCGAGCGTCGGGCAGCGGGAGCCCATCCCGCTCACTGCCGGCGGCACCGCTGTCCCGCCCCGGCTATCTCCCATCAGCCATCTTATCTCCCCAGCTGGGATATCATCTCCCACGCCAACGCGCCCGTCGTCCCGCCCCTTCCCGCCGTCGCCGCCGCTCCTCCCCTCGACACCGCCGCCCTCCGCTCCCGCGCCGCCCCCACCCCGCCCCTCCTCGACATGCCCCGTCCCGTCCCGTCTCGATGCAGGCAGTCCCGCCCCGCCGCCGCCACCCGCCGCCCTGTCCCGCCCGCCGTCGGCGCTCCGCCGCATCGGCGCCGCCGCCGTCAATGACACCGCCACGCACTCTCGCGTCGCCGTCCTCGCCGCCCGCACCGGACTGTCTCCCGCCGCTGCATCCCGCCGTCCCGCCGTCCAGCTCAACATCATGCCGCTGGGGCGGCTCTCTCTCGCTCTCACTGCCGACACTACTGTACCTGCATGCCTCGTGTCTCATCAGTCATGATTGTGTTGTACAGTAGATACCCTAATACAAGACGAGTGATTGCCCTAGCTACGGCTCATGGATAGCAAGCAGCGCCAAGATGGCCGCACCGAACTCCTCTTCTGCATGGCCATCCTCCTCCTCCGCGTCATCCTCCTCCTCCTCGGCCTCCTCCTCCTCGAGATCATCACGAGCAGACGCCATGGATGCGTCCGAGTCCCTGCGGCCCCGAGAAGGGCCTGCGAGTGCACGCGAGATGGGGAGCAGCGCGTCCGGCGTCGCTACGTTCGGCAAGTCCGGCGCCGAGACGTTCGGCGCGTCCGGCGTCATCATGTTCGGCGCGTCCGGCGTGCGCGCGACAGCGTCGTTGAGATGGGACGGGGGCGAGGGTGTGTTCCGGCCGACCTGGTGGGCGACTTGGTCAGGCGCGCCATCAACGGAGAGTGCCATGTTGATGGCAGGGGAGGCGGTCCGAGCGGCAGTGGCGATGCGTTCGTGTGCAGGCGGCATCGCTGTCGCGCGCGCGCCGGTTCCGTTGAGAGCCATACCAGCGGCCCCTCGGGTGCCCAACACACCCTCGATACTGATACCCGGGCTGAGGGATCCTGTGAAGCCGTCAGAGTGAGCCAGCGAAGTGAACCTGCGCATGTGATGTTCATTGAAGCGCCCTCGCTCCTGCGCGAAGAGGGCGATCTGATGGGCAAGGTGCGGGTCTTCAGAGCGCACATCTATGACGCGTTGCCGAAGGTATGTGCCCTCGTCACGAATGTACGTGACGACGCGCGGGATCTCCACGTTGAGGCGGACGACTTCTTCTGCTGCGCGGAGGATGGTGAAGTGTTGGTCCAAGGCGACGCGCCCGATAGGTGTGGCCCACATCTGCTTGGATACGTCTTGGCGGGCGTCACGAAGCAGGTCGAAGTCGGACAAGAAAGCGTACTCAATTACATCCGCCCACTGGAGGACGCGTCTCGGGGGCTTCAAGGCGGCGGCGGCGTTGTTGTAGCGATCGAGGGCGGTACGGACAGCTTGCGAGCGCGCTTGCAGCGCCTTTGCAATATGCTTGCGGAGCTTGTAACCTACACGAGAATATCAGTGTGAATTCATACGTAGCCAAGATGCAACGTACCGGTCTGAGACATGTTCATCTTCGACAACTCGAAGATGCGTGCGACGACGAGCGCCTCGAGCGCGTCCACAGCCTTACGGTATGCCCGCAACGCCACATTTTCCTGTGCGCGGAGCCACAGCCTACCCTTCGGCAGCCAGCGCTCCTTGGTCCCCATGCGGAGCTCGAGCTCGTTGACGATCTCGATCGTCTTCATGTTCCTAGCTATGGCGTGGCGACGTGCCGTCTCTGTCTTCAATGAGCTGCCGGAAGTGCCGATTGTCTGTGGCGTGAGTGTTGCCCAGGCTGCTCGGGCCTCGACGAGTTTTGCCCTGTGTGTGATCAGGCAGGCGCAGGGAAATATGACTGCCGTTACTCACTCGCTGTCATGCATCTGCACGAGGCTCTGGTAATACTCCATTTCTAGAGTGTCTTCTGCTGGCTCGGACTTGAGGCCTTCGAGATACGCGCGCTCCTGCGAGAGCCAGATGGGGAAGACGCCACGGTCGGCAATTCCCAGCTGCTTCATGGTGTCTGCAAGGATGCCGGGTGCCGTTGCGAGGATGGACAGGGCTTGCTTGTAGTTGTTGCACAAGAAGTCACCTACAGCCGGTTAGCGATGGTTCGGGGCGCAGATTGTGCGCGGCGCGGTGCTTACTTAGATTAGCATACACTTCGAAGTTGTCTGCATGCTCGTAGTGTGTGGCGATGTCTTGTTGCCGGTGGAATGCGGACGCATACCGAGTCGTGGGGGCGAGCGGGTTTGATCGCGAGAACGCGCGTTCACAGCCCTCTAGATCCTCAAGTCCCAAGTTAAGCTTGTACTTGGCGAGGCTCTTGAGCTGACACTTCCGGTTGTGCGCGTAGCCGTGGAAAGCGCCAACTAGCGATTGATATGAGAGCGAGCGGGCGAGCGGGCCAAGCGGGCTGTTGTTGATGCTGGTGCCAAACTTGCAGCCGATGTCGTAGCCGCCACCAAGTCCGGCGCCGAACGTCTTGAGAAGCTTCTCGACGGTGGCAAAGCCATATTTTAACCTAGGCATTATGTCAGTACAGGCGCGGGTTTGATAAGATTAAACTCACAACTCGCCACTTTGAACCATGTCGAGGATGAGGAGGGCGAAGCCGTGCCGACAGAGGGAGAGAAAGATGCCCGTCTCATCGAAGATGCCCCACATCTTCTTTGTGATGTCGGAGGCCATGTTGCGCCATCGTTCCTCGCATGGATTGGCGTCGTCGTCGCCGGCCGGGTCGTTGGCCGGCTCGCCGGCCGCATCGCCGGTTGTTGCTGCTGCAGTCCCCTCCGCAGGTTGAAGATCCTCGAAGGCAAGGTCGGCCCATCGGTCAACGACGCCGCGCGCCAAATAGTAGTCGTTGTCGTGCTGGCGGGTATCGAGGCGCTCAATGACCCGCCCCACAATGGGCGCCGAGTCTGTCGATGACTCGGGAGGTGCGCCGCGTCGCAGGATCCGCTTCAAAGAGTCGTTGCCGTCCATAGTAAAGAGCATGCTGAAGGGGAGGTTCTCTTCCCCTTCAAGCTTATACGTACACGCCGGACAAGCGTGACGCAGTCGCCAGTCGGGCGCGTCTCGCTCGAGGGCACGCTGAACGCGTCGGGCCACGCGGGAGCGGATGTCTTGATACAAATCGAACGCGATGGAGAATTGGCGAGCCAAATAGCGACGAAACGGTACCTGTATGCAAGTATCAGCGCAGCCACGGAGAATGATACTGATGGCACTTACTCCTTGCAGATCTGACAGTGTCTTCACGAAAGCTTGTATTGACAGATGGGCGCAGCGCAGATGCGCGACACGAAAGAGTTCCAGGGCTTGAAAGGCGATAGCCACGGTGGGCTTGAGCGGAGCGCAGGGAGCGAGACCCTGCCGGACAAGGGCGCTGGCGACATAGCTGTCCGTTGACAGCAGGCTTGCATTAACATAATGTGACTCTGCTGCACAATGAGTAGCCGCTTTGTGCAGGATTACGGAACCACGTACCGTACACATCAACTACACGGATGTGATACGTGTTTGGCACGAGCGGCGGGGCTTCGGGCACGGCGGCGGGCGTGTCAATGCCATCGGACTCTTGAGGCTCAACGTCGCGGGCAGTCCAAGCCAGATAGGCATCGACGATAGGTGCCATTTGTGCGGTGAACAGTTCGTTGAGGCGCTCTGTGCGGCCGGTCCGAGTACGATAATCCGTATGCCGACGCCGCCTCGTGTGACGAGTCAGCTCGTCCACCTCTGGGCAAGGAAAGCTGTACTCACTTGGGTGCTGGATACACATCCGCCTGCATTTCTTCCACAAGGTCCTCAAACTCGTTACCCGCATGGCTGATGTCCAACGGCTGTGCACCTGTCATAATGTCTTCCCACCCGTCTTCATCAGCGTCAATGCGGTGGTCGAGCGTGTCTGTCGCCTCCTGGTATATCCTCTTCTCAGCAGTGGTGAGGCCTATAGTACAAAGTAAGAAAGTCAGTTGAGAGACACAAACTAGAGGTTACGCACGGGTTTGGCGTTGACGCTCAGCGGCGCGACCGACCTCCGTCGCCTTCCGCATTTCCTTTGAATTCAAGACCTCCGACCACTGCGTCCGTACGCCTGTGATGACCGCGGTCTTCGTGCCAGAGCTGCGAACGCGGCCGGAGCCAGATTTAACGATCTGCCGCACCATGGCGCGCGAACCAGGCGCGAACAAGGGCGAGCGACCAACTACATTTGAGTCGTTGATGCGATCTCGGCACTATCCGGCCAGGATCCCCGGGCTCCCACGCTATGTCTCTTAGCATTCAACGAGTGCTCATCGTGCGCGCTCGCGCCCTCGCTGTCTCGACGACGCGCTCGCGTCCCGCAGCAACCGCAACTTACGACCGCCAGACTTTGCACAGGGCCTGGCATGCGACGGCCATGGTGCACGGCAGGTGCGCTTTACGCGCGCCGCCTTCTGCTGCTTTCACCCGAGCGCCGCCAATGCTGACAATGGTGAGCTCTGTTCCGTGTCCTGTGAGCCACTTACTGCCTTGCTTTTTTGTATACAGCATCATAGGAGATACATAAAGCTTCCTGCGTGCACGCTTTTCAGCCGCCGCACGCCACACGAGTGCGCCGAACGTCCCGACGCCGACGCCGACGAGCCCGCCGCGCCCCCAGTACGCAGCCCAGGGCCACAGTATTTTGCTGCCTCGTTGATATGTACAATCAATAACACTTTATGCATTTACTTTTGGCGTGCGTTCCTCTCGTTCGGTGCGCTGACCTCGGTGGTAAGGCAAACAACGAGCTCGCGTTCTGGGCTTGTTCTGACACTTAGAAGCGTGATACGTTGTAATTGCCGGCGTACTGTATTGACATACTGAATACACGGCTTACATTTATTTCATGCGAACTTGACGGCGCTCACCGTCGCGCATATTTTATCGCCGACGATGCCGACGAACACGCTCTCGCAACGAGAACTTCGCATAATCTTGTAATTTCACTTGGTATCATCACATAGGACACTGGTGCATCTCGTAAATATTTATCACTGGTTCTGCAGTACTTGCTAAATTATAGGATGTACCTTGTTACTCGTACAAGGACATGGCTTGCTCTGAAGGCATCCGGTGTACTATTGTGAATCTCAAGGGCAATATATGTCTTAAATTTTGTAGAAATCAACGACTATGATGCAATGGCCTATCTACTCTTGGCAGCAATGAGGATCGCGACTTTAAGAACTCGGCAGCGAGCTCATCGGCGTCGGCGGCGTCGGCGTCGGAAGCGGCGGCGAACTTGATCGCAACAAAAGAAACGGAATCGGGCCCTTGTATACAGTATACACATACATAAAGTATTCGATCTGAAGGTAGCTTAGTTCTGACGAAAGGACTGCTGGTGGTAGGAGAGCACCAAGTTGCCGGAGTTGGTGACTTCGGCGGGAAACAACCAAGGAGGGCGCCCAAAAAGCTTTTGAGTAGACAAGCATAGATCTTGCATATGTAGAGCTGTGCCAAAGCTGGATGTCGTGCGTTGCGTTGTGGGGGCGCGGCGGGCTCGTCGGAGTCGGCGTCGGGAGGGTCGGCACACTCATGCGGCAGGCAGCAATTCGAAAGTAAGCACACAGGAGGCTTAATGTACATCATATGATGTCGTGTACAAAGATGCAAGGCTGTAAGTGGCCCACAGGATGCGGAGCAGAGCTCACCATTGTCAGCATTGGCGGCGCCCGGGTGAAAGCAGCAGAAGGCGGCGCGCGTAAAGCGCACCTGCCGTGCACCATGGCCGTCGCATGCCAGGCCCTGTGCAAAGTCTGGCGGTCGTAAGTTGCGGTTGCTGCGGGACGCGAGCGCGTCGTCGAGACAGCGAGGGCGCAAGCGCGCACGATGAGGAAGGGGTTGACTCAGGGTTGACTGCTAAGGGACGTATCGTGGGAGCCAGGTGTTCCTGGCCGCATAATGCCGAGATTACTTTCCGCAGGCCTGCCGGACAAGTCGTCGTCTCATGCATATGGCATTGCACAACTAGCTACTCATACATGGGGGACAAGAAATGATAACTACATGCACACATTGGTGCGCTCAACCCGCCTGCTCAAAGCCCCGACTGCGACCGATGCACTTGCCCCGCTACATACTCCCTCGTGAAGATGCGGTCGGCTTCGGCGAGGCTGCGAGCACGCTCGACTCGAGGACCGCGGACGTTGCGGCCGAGAGCGTTGGTAGCTTTCCCACTGCAGGGAAGACATGAGAAATGCAGCGACGGTCACGCAGAGACATCACTTACCGACCCGCATACACACCAGGGAGGCGGCCGCGCACGACTACCCAGAACGAATCCTCCTCGTGCTGAGCAGGGTATGCGCCATGTGCGCCAACAGCGCCGGTAGCGAGCAGATGGGCATACCGATCGTTCGCTTCTTCGACGCTTGCGTAGCCCTTGAAGCGAGCGCCGCTGAAGCCACTCGTGTACCTGGACACCTCAAGCCTAAACGCGCGTGAGCACTAGGAATAAGCACTACGAATATGTCCTTACCAGTCTAAGAAAACGCCGACCTCCCGGCCATGCGCGATGACGAATGCGACCTTCAAACCTCGCGAACTCACTGTCCACTCCTGCACGGAGACAGGTGTCGGGTCCCGCATCTCCCACTGCTCTGTGGCGAAAGCGAAGGGGTCGGGACCGGCGGGATAGCGAGCGGTGGAGGATCCTGTTGTCGCGCGGCTTGGCGTCGATGGAGCGCGGCTGGGCGTCGATGGAGCGCGGCTGGCCGTTGATGGAGCGGATGCGGCCACCCGCGTTACGCTCGATGTATACGGCGAAGCGACGGAGGATGGCGTCGATGGCGCCGCACGCGAACGAGTCGGCTGGGTAGACCGGGGGAGAGCAGATGGGACAGAAGGCGGAGTGCTTTGTACGGACGTCTCGGTCCATTCGTCGTCGTCTTCATCCTCGTCGGATGCAGGATCCGTCGCCACTGATACCTCGGTCATTGCAGACGTTATGTACCCAAGATCGTCGTCCCATTGCTGTGGCTGCCCTGTATGAGATGTCAGTAACAACCGTGGATGTCGTCACACTGCTACGCACTTTGTCTGTGAGCCATGGTGTTGACGGTGGTGGTGGCAGGAAGTGGCAAGGCGACGATTGCAATCAGACTCAGAGATCTCAACATGGCGCCAAACAACCGACCACAATCAACGCGCTCACGTGCACAGTAGTCTGCTCATTGAATCTCAATGCCTGAGTCCGTCGTGTCCGCCTAGCTTTGCCAGTATTACTTGCCATGGATCCTCGATCGCGAACGCAAAATTACCAGTCAAACGGCTACAATTTTCCATCCCAACCAGCACGTCTTTCGAATGGGAACCCTCCGCAACTTCCTCCTCACGACGACCGAGTTCTGCCGCCTCCACTTTCTCAACATAACTATCCGTCGCTGCAGCCTCAAAATCCCCCTTATCCCTCCTTCAGCCACCCTCGCTATGTTCAATCCCCAGCTTTGACGTCGTCCTCTCATGTGCCGTCCTCGTTGACATACGCGCGACCTCCTCAGCAATATCCCGCTGCCCTGCAACTCCCTCCGCCGGCAGAGTCAGCTCGCTACACTCAAAGCCCGTACTCCTACCCAACCGCCAGACACTCCGCGCATGCCTTCCCCGCTGCGCACGTTCTACAGCCTTCATTCCATCGCACACAGTCGCCTCTCACACAGCCTCCTCTCACGCGTCAACCTCTCCTCCCCACAGCATCGGCGCTCGCATACATGCCTCTGGCTACGCCTCCCCAACCCCCTCCATCCCCAAATCAGTTCATCAATATGGACTCGAATTCCTTTTCTACCCCGTCGCCGACAATGTTTCAACCCTCCGCTACCCGACCTTCGCAGCCAGCACCCTCACCATCCCCGCGCATCCGCACCCTGCCTCCAGTACCCTCACCATCCCCGCGCATCCGCACCCTGCCTCCAGTACCCCCACCATCCCCGCGCGTCCGCACCCTGCCTCCACCGCCTGTTCAGCACGTCCCCTCGCCACCAGCACCGCCCGTGCAACAAACCCGCCAAGCCACTGCCACGGCGTCCCCGGCCCCGGCTCCGGCCCCGGCTCCGGCCTCAACGCCGGCCTCGCCTGTGCAGCTGGCCATCCCGCTCGCTCAACCTCCGCTCCCAGCACAACGCCTGCCAGCACCGGATGGGCCCCATCAAAGTGCGCAAGCCGCGGCGTCCCTCTTTGAGGACATCGAGTTGCTCGACACCCACTCAACAGCGTGGGCGAGAGCAAATCCCGACGCGCCAATACTCGAACCGCGCACCCGCGACATCCCTAGCGACGCCGTCAAGGCCACCAGGGCTCTCGGCGCAGACCAAAGGACCGCCAAGGACGAAGCCCTACAGCAGGATATTGCGCAATTCCTGCGTGATCGAGAAGACGCCATCGAGGTGATCGCAACGACGCACGCAATTGCTAACAAAAAGGTCCGCGACCTGGTCAACGCAGTTACACACTTCAAAACACCCCGCGCGCCGAACTTTGGTAATGCCCTAGTGCATCTGAAGACGTTAGAGCTCAATGCCGGTAAGCCATATTGCCTTGAGAAGGCATGGACTGACGGATCCACCCCAGACCTGCCGGAGGGACGGAAGCTGAAGCTCGCGGACATCAAGGCAGCCGTCGCGAACGACCCCGAGCTGCAGAATGTCACGCCCAAGCGCAAGCAGGAAATCATGGACCTTCTCAGCGCCCATCGGGAGGAGCACAAGATCGGCATTCGCGTGTCGCACAAATCGGCTGCGCAGGATGTGATGGCAACGGGAGCACGGTGGACAGCTGAGGTACGTTCCAGCGATTCGCTGTCATCGCTGTGTACTGAGCTTCCCTGCAGGCAGAGAACCTGTACAGCCGCACAGGAGCCCGCTCATTCACCTTCATCACCCGGAGCGACATCAACGACACAATCCAGCCGTCTTGGATGTGCGGCGGTGACGCCAGCGGGTTCTTTCTCCAGCAGCTCAAGCAGGACCCTAACGACATAGCGCGGCTCTTCGAGCTGTGGTCTGTTTCCATCGCGCATGGTGAGTACATGCATTGCATTTGTATATCCGCGCTAACGACCTGTAGATCATCGCGGCGGGGACTCCCTTGCATCTATGCGGAAAGAAGCGTCAGACTCGCTCATCAGTGGCCTCCGTAAGTGTATCATCTGACTTACATGCAGCCATCTAACGGGCGCTGTAGGTTATGCGGCACAGACCTCGAAGATAGCCATGAACTACGACGACTACGACAATGTCATCGTGGCAGCGCGCCGTGTGAAGCTTGTTGGATGGCCCCCCGACATCCCTTTCTGCAAACCTGGTGCCTTGAGCCGAGTCGACGAGCTGCGGACCCTTCGCGACGCCCTGCAGACAGGCTCCTGCAAGTGGATCCGCCTCACAAACAGGCAGGTTACCGAGCACCTCAAGAGCCTGCAGGCCAGCGGCGCGGTGCCGGAGAAGCGGCCCCGCAAGGTGCGCAGTGACAAAGGGACGACAAAGGCCCGAAAGCGCACGGCCGATGACGTCGCAGAGGGTAGCGATCGCGAGGCGGCGTCCTCATCGCGGCCATCCAAGAAAGCCAGGGTCGCGCGGGTAGATCGGGCAGTTGCAAAGGGGAAGGGGAAAGAGAAGGAGAAGGCCCGTGCACCCAAGAGTGCAGAGTGGGTAGACGATGAGGAGGAGGAGGAGGACGACGACGACGACGACGACGACTACGATAACATGTAGTCCGTGTTCTCCCTCGTAGCAAACCCTTTGTAGTACTTTAACATGGTGTATATTGATCACAGTTGGTATATACACAACGGCTTCGACGTAGTAAAAAGTATTATAAACTAACGGGCAGCGTCGTCTGACGACCACGTGATGCTCCGCCGCCAGCGCCAATCAAAAGATGGAAGTCGAGCTCGCTGGCGCCGACATCGTAGCACACCATCGGGTGGCGGGGCGGCGGCACAGGGAAACGGTAGCAGGAGACGACAGCGGGCGGCTGCGGCGGGTGACGGACGGCGGTGCGAGGCGGCGGCGGGACGGCGGCGGGAGCCGACGGGAGATGCCGGCGGGAGGCGCTGCGAGAAGACAGGGCGGCGGGTGGCGGCGGCGGGGCGGGACTGCCTGCATCGAGACGGGACGGGACGGGGCATGTCGAGGAGGGGCGGGGTGGGGGCGGCGCGGGAGCGGAGGGCGGCGGTGTCGAGGGGAGGAGCGGCGGCGACGGCGGGAAGGGGCGGGACGACGGGCGCGTTGGCGTGGGAGATGATATCCCAGCTGGGGAGATAAGATGGCTGATGGGAGATAGCCGGGGCGGGACAGCGGTGCCGCCGGCAGTGAGCGGGATGGGCTCCCGCTGCCCGACGCTCGAGCAGATATCCATAAGTCCCTACGAGCTAAAGGGAGCTATTGCGTGAAGCGTGCTGGGCCCCGAAAGCCCTGTAATTACAACGGGTAGCCGGAAGAGCTACCGCTTCTACTTAGTAATGATAGCCGGGCCTCACAGGTGGAGAGACGCCTGTTGATATTTGAGGAGCAAACGATACGCTATAATAAATGAGCCATAATATTGGAAGCCCAGGCGACGTGGATACGAGTCGGGTAGGGGCTGACTTGGAATCCGGAGCACAGCACACACTCTCGATTGCAGACAATTTTGCCCACCATAGCACAGTAAGGCCCATTACTATAGTCTCCTGGAAGCAGACTGAATGCGGCGGTTGATGATAGTCGACACTTAGTCTCCCTGAGGCAGAGTACTAGACAGATTCAACCCTTCGCGGGCTCAGGATCATCTGTCTGACGTATCACTGCTCAGTGGCAGGGCAACCCACAGTCCCGAGACCGCACGTTGGAGCACATGTCTCACCTTGATGCGCTGCAGCCGCTGCGCCTGTAATCGTCGGGTGCAGGCGAAAGTCCAAAAGCAAAGTTCTGAGCGGCGAGCAGCGGCGCGGCCGGAGCTGCCGGACTGTAGTTCCGTTCAGCGACGACGGGCAGTCCGACCAGGCTCTCCCAGCTCCGCCACGCGACGCGCTGCAGTGCGCGCTCTCCCTACTATCTGAACGACACGTCGAGGACCTGCAGCAGCGGGCACTTCTCCGGCAGGCGGTACACGGGGACCAGTGCGGGCAGGCGACGAGCACGAGCGCAGTGAGCGACGACTGAAGCGCGAGGAGTGCGCGCACGGACTCGAGCGGCGTGTCATCGCGTCTGCGGGCGCGTCCCGCTCGTACGCTGGCTTCACTATGCCGGGTCCTGCTGCTTGTGCTCGTCGAGATTGGGCTTGCCTTCCCCGGCACGGAAGAGCTCAGTGCGGGGCGTTGCGGGCGACACGACGATGATCGCCACGCCGTCAACGTGGCCTCCGACGCCAAGCAATGCATACAACGATGCGTCAGGCAGCGGCGCGTGCACGGCAGCCAGCTCAAATGTTTGCGCGTAGGGCAGAGAGAGCCCTGTGAACGCTCAGCAGCAGGGCACGGTGGGCGTGAGGCGAGACGGAGAAAGACATGGGGCGGCATGGAACAACTGCGGGCAGAGGCTACTATTGTAACTCGAAGGATATGTCATATATTAGTCCATTAGCCGGCCATTACATTGTTGCGCGAGAGGTAGCGCAGCGTTAGCATCCATTGTCATGCATTGTTAGCGCGTGAGAATCTAACAGCGGCTGGAACGGGCCGTCATGATTCGGCGGTTTTGCTGATGGGCGCACCCGTGCACTCAGCAGTTCAAGTTGCGCTCTCATAGACTCTCAGCCAGTCACCGTAACTGTGCATATGGCCATGAGTTTGCGAAGACTGAAGCTGTCTAGCTGAGACATAAATTGGGGCGCCGGCCAGATGGCTCTGCTACGCCCGGTTTGGCAACAAGATTAATGTAAATGATGCCTCCTTCATTTGTCTCCCCTGGCATGGCTCGTTTCCTTGCATCACATCATTTCTCTTAGGCTATAGCCACCCGAGACACACACGGGTCGAGACAAACAATGTCACTGTGCACTATCAGTGCCCCGGTAGTCGGCTGTTTGTTGACAGCGTCAAAATGCCTTGTTTGTTTCACAAAAGGTCTTACCAGGAATCGAACCTGGGTCGGCGGAAATTCCCACGAACGGTTATTACGTAATCAGCTCGCTTCAGAATCCGCTGTGCTGACCGCTACACCATAAGACCGTGGTAGCAGAGTTAAAAAAGCTGTATCAAGTGAGGGAGGTAGGGAGCTAGGGAGCTAGAAGGAGAATGCTGCCAACTTCCAAGCTCTCCAAATTATTTAGCTCCCTTTATACTTTTGTATCTAGACAATATTTTGGGTAGACCAGTATATTTCTACAGCAGCAGCTTTTTTAAATTTTAGACTTGGATGTCAGAAGGTGTGAACCATAATCTTTTCTTCACATTGCTTAGCTTCTCAGTTACAAATGTGTGGGATCATCACCATGGGCTACATGGATTTGATTTGCATGGGCTGCAGATTGCAGAGAGCCTTTGCTGGTGTGAATCAGAGTTGTTGTGAGTACTATAGACAGAAACGGTGGTTGAGAAATACTTACCAGCTATTTGCAAATTGTATCTTGCTTGAGTCTGCGATACACATCAGCACTTGCATCAAATGTTTGTAGAGATGTAGAGAGAGGTCTGATCCCCCTTCCAAATTTTTGTCACATTTAGAGAGTGGCATGCATTGCAATCCAAAATGCATTGCAACCGATGCTCCGAGGCTCTGGTCGTGGCATTGTTTCAAAGTTCTGACCAAAGCCTCCGGAGCCCCCTGTGTGAAGTTGAGGATTGCCACAGAGTTGGATCATCGCAACAAATGATCGAAGAAATAGTGTCGCGCTGCTGATCCCATGTGTTACGCGTTGCGTGTAGTGGCACGTGCAGGTCAGCGCCGGACACGTGTTGCAGTGACCAGTCGCACCCAAGGAACGTTACAGTAACGTTACCGGCAACGACGACGACGCGATGTCCACAAACCCGTCCCATATCCTCATTGCTCGCAACTCGCGCAGCCACAACCCATCGGCTTCCCTCAGCTCCCCGACAGAGACCCATGCAGCCGCGGCAGGCATCTTTCGGTCGACAGGCTCGCCTCCTTGGTTCCTAGAAGGCGTCGACACCGACGACGTAATCTCCGAGCTCAGTATTGAGGACTCGGAGGACCCCATCGATGTTGATCAGACATTTACAAAGCGCTCCGAGTTTCCAGGGACCGTAAAGATCGTGGTGGAGAGCACAACCTTCTGGTGCGTGCCCGCTGCGATCCTAGTTAGCAAGCGTATCTGATATGAGTCCGCAGGGCGCACAAGGAAGTGCTCTACTTCGCGTCACCTTTCTTTCAGGCTGCTCTGAGCGGTGATTGGGCGGAAACAGGCCGCCCGACCTCGATGTCCTCGGTGATCACCATCTCGCAACCACCCTCCGTGCCAGGAGCAAAACCCCCCGCGGACCTGCCTACCGCAATGACCTTTGCGCCTATGGACCCTGACGCCACTCCGGAAGAGCTGGACGTGGACATTGAGGATTCGAGCGAAGCCGACGTCAGCGACTCGTCTGTGCAAGGAGACGAGGACGAAAAGGCGGCGAAAGCGATGAAGACGGCGAAGGAAATCGGGGAGGCGAAGGAAGCTGCCCGCATGGAGAGCCTAGACAAGTTGCAGCGCGGGAGCACGACTGTGGCGGATACCTCAGCGGACGAGGCCAAGGCGCAACCGAAGGAGAAGCCACGGGAGACAGTCCGATTGTCGTGGAAGCGGGGCACCACCGAGGCCGCAGTGCGACGGCGGCAGAGGGCGAACGGTCCGGACGCTGTCATCGTGCTAAAGGAGGAAAAGGTAAGCAAATGCGCCGTTTCTTGAAACGCGCGCTGACGGCACACAGGCGAGCACTTTCCATGACTTCTTGCACTTCGTCTATCCGGGGTATGTTTCATGCAGTCCCCCTCCCTCACATGCTGAGTCGCCATCGGCAGCATGGAATGTACCATCACGTGGAACAACGTCGAGGGCCTCATGAACATCGCACACAAGCTCTGCGTGCCATCTCTACAGCGAAAATGTCTCAATTTCCTGCTCACGCATGCCGCTGGTCGGCCCATAAAGGCGATGCGCATTGCAGAACTCTTCGAAGAGGAGGAGCTATACCGCGAGGCGTCTCGCTTCGTGCTGGATAACCCAGGTGGCTGGCCAGATCAAGAGCTCAACACTTTGAGCGGTGATACTTTACTGAAGCTGGAGAAACGGTATGGCCTAGGTTTACGGATAGGCAGATATGGATATGGCGCTGATTTTATCTTCATCGCGCTACCTAGGCGGACGTGGTTCTTGGAGCGAGTTCTGAAGCTGGGCCTCGTCCAGATTGCCAAGGAGTACGAATGCGTGAGTCTTGCCTGCGTGGGACAGCGCCACGGAATTGAACCGTCTACCAGTGCTCTTCATGCCCTGACCCCGCAGGCTGTGCTCGTCTTCTAGACGAGAAGTGGCGGCAAGCATACCAGGCCGTCTTCCGCTTCGGTCCATGCCAGCCCTCCATGGTCTTCCGGTATCTGCGGACTCTGGAGGGCATCAGCCCACCCCTCGCTCTCTCCCATCTTGCATGCCAGAACACCGCCAAGGCGTTCGTGGCGACGTGTGCGTGTTTTCCCACATCGCCCACGACAATGACTCACCGGCATCTGACTGCAGTATTCGATCGCATGTTCTCTCTCGGCGTGCGAGGCAGCGGAACGGATACTGCGCCGCTTGGGGCGCGGGTTGCTGCCGTTGCGGGCATGGCGAGCGCGACGCTGCCCCGCAGACATTTCCTGTACTGCTCCCTCAAGCCTGACAACCCGGTGCCTCCACGGAGCGCGAGGCATCGTGAGGTGTCCTGAGATACTTGACTGTTGCTTTCGTTGTTTGACTCTTTGCTTTCGGTGTTCGACCGTTGCTTTCGCTGTTTTTGCCGTCTTTCCATGTACATGTACCTGCCTCGCGCATCGATCTCACACTTCTTGCAGTCACACCACGACCATACAGAGCATGATTCCAGGCGAAGAGAAGTGAATAATATAAGATACAAGGTCCTGGCAATCAATGAGTGGAATCCAGAACGCGACGGGTGGCGATGCACAAGGACGGGGATATAGGTGTACGGCAACAGTGGTAGCACAAACAGACCACCCGCCGGCCGTGAGGGGAAAGGACAAACAAGATGAACGGAGACAGATGATGTGAGATGACATGGCGAGGATACAATCAATACCCACCCAACGGATATATACGTGCAATGTCACGCCAGAGATTGAGAACAGTCGAGGCGACTGGAGGCCACAAAGAACAGAGGCTAGAAACCCGGATAGAAGGAACCTAAAGTGCTGTGTGGGGAATGCTGGGCGAGTGGGCGTGAGGACTGATAGAAGTGTGTAAGGAGTGACAGTAGGAGATGCTATAAGGTAATAAATGCACGATCACTGGGGGCTCGGGAGAGGGGGGAAGATATCGGCAGCGTTCTCGACGAGAAACTCAATGGAAAGCGCTTTGCCAGCCATGTCGCTGAATTCTGCGCCAGGGTTGCGCGACCGCATGAGGGTAGCTAAAGCGGAATTAGCATCTGTGGCGATTATGAAGTAGCCATAACTTACGTCCGAAAACAACACCTAGGTTGCGCGCAGTCATGAGGTTCTGCGCGCTTTGTAGGTGGACGCTAGAATCGTGCAAATATCGTGAGCGATTTGATGAACCCGAAGAACAAGCGACCAACCGATGAAGGTGGAGCATGAGCATGCGGAGGGTATAGTAGTGCTCTGTCGGAAGCTGCTTGACCAGATCCGCGTACTTCGTGCTCTTGTACATTGGGTCTGTCAAAGCCGACGCGTGCATGAACTCGTCGTGAAGGGCGTAGGTGAGCAACGGGTTTGGTAGCGAGCGGAAGTACGTCTTGAGCACGGAGGTAACGCTGCAGATGTCGTTGAACCTGTCGGAATCCCGAAGGTCGAATGCGTCATAGTCCCCGCGTTCAAACAGCTGGGTGATCGTCTTGGATTGTCCCGAGCCTCCTGTTTTGCGGTATATGCCCTCATAGTCCAATGCTGCAAAGCCGTGAATTCCACGCAAGCAGTCCTTTCACACTGGGACTCACCGATGCTATCCACCGCATCTATGCACTTCTCAACGATGGCAGGCACCATGCGGTCACGGTTCTTGGAGTCACTTCGTACTTGATCAGTGAGATCACGACCAAACATGGACGGTGCTTTGGTAAAGGTCAGCTAAGCACACAGCCGGCGAATCCCCTTGGACGTACGAGGAGGACCAGAAGGAGGTGGCGGCTCCATGACCTGTGGTGAGCACGATGCCAAAACATGCCCTTGACAGCGAACATGTACTGAGATGTTGCAAGCTGAACGGCCGCAGTAAGATTATGCGCGGGATTCAGACGTCGGAGTACTCACCAGTGCATCGAACCTGGGAGCCAAACAGCTTGTCCCCGCAGTGATCACACCTCGTGAAGCGCAGCACGCTCAGCTGCTGGAACGTATGCTTGCCGCCGCGCCCCTTCTCGTTGTTGTTCTCCTGCAGGGAGATGGCAATCGGCGTGACCTCCTTGTTGCCACCCCGCCAAGGGAATTTCTTCCGCAGAGTGCCGGGCGTCTCCATCACCTCCACCGGCTTCGAGACCTTGACATACTTGGAAGAATCTGCACTGTCCTCCGTCGACATGGAGCTGTTCGTCAAGACCGTGCTCGAGGGCTGCAGCACTGCAGGCGGCGAAGGCGCGGACTTCTCGGGCGCGGAGCGAACCTTCTCCCTGTCGTTGGCGGCTGCGGCGGCCTCCGTGCGCCGCATGTACAATGCGCTCAGCTGTGCAAGTTCCTCGTTGCGCGAATTCAGCATGGTTGTCTCCTCCAAGAAAACATCGCGGGCGGCCTTGAGCTCGGCAATTTCCCGCAGAAGCGACTCCCGCTCCTCGGTCAAGGGGAGGAGGTCGCGCCGGTATTGACTCTTCAACTTATCGAGACGCGTCGTGAACGACCGGCTCAGAGCGACACCGTTGCTTTCATTGGTAAGGTCGGGCGAGCTGTTCCGGGGGTAAGGAGACATTGTAGCAATGTGTAAAAGGCTACGCACCTCTTCGTAGACGCGAGCTCCTCAACCTCAGCGAGCGTAACGTCTCGCTCAACCTTGAGCTTCGAGACATCCTGTTCAAGCACGCTGAGATTGTCGCTGAGTTCACGGGTGAGGCGCTTGTGCAACTCCTCCTTCCTAGCCGGGGCAGACATGGCTGTGATCCGCGCAGCCTGACCGTTCAGCAGGACGCGAAGGCGCGTGACCTCCGCTTCCGCGTCTCGCCGCGCGTTGAGCTCAGCCTCATACTCGCCCTGCGCGACCGTCAGGCCGTCCATGACCTGCTGGCTCGCCCTCTACAACGAATAGACAGCACATGTCAGCAAGCCGTTGAAGCCCACACGACCGCGACGCACCTTGATCGTGTCCAACTTGCCCTTCATCTCCGCATTCTCCACCTTGCGCTGCTCGACGACCATGAGAATCGCTTGCACAAACTCTGAGTCCAGATTGACGTGCATCGAGCCACGACCGGACGCTTCTTGCAGCGCCTCCTGCAGCCGGCGGATTATCAGGTCAGACTTGTCGAACTTATGGGGCCGCGCCACGCTCGAGCCCGGTGCGGTCACGGTGATGCGCGCCGCGCTGGACTCGTAGCTGATGCTCGTGTCACCGTTGTACGAGGTGGTGGAGTCGAAACGCTGGCGCTGGGCCGGCGGCGAATGGCCGTCGCGCGAGTAACCGCCGCGCGAGCCGTGGCCGTGGCCATGGCCGGACGAAGAGCGGCCAGCAACCGTCGGGAAGTGTGGAGCATCACGGGTATCGTCCGTGGGGACAGTGCCGTTGACAGCGCTGCGTTGTCGCTCAAGAGGAACGATCGTCGAAGGTGTGCCCGGCGGGCCCGGCGGGCGGTCGTCGCCCTTCGATTGGCTGTATGCATGACCATCGCTGTGTCCGCTGCTACTGGGTGCAGAGGTCGCATCGACGGTCGTCACCGACGAGTCGTCAGGTATTGACTCGGAAGACATCGTGAAAGTGGTGGCGCTGGCGGAGCTGGTTGGCGTGGGCAGAGATTGCCAATCGTCGCTGTTGCGCACATACGGCGGCGTTGTCGGCGGCGTGTCCTCCGCGACCTTCTCGAGCGACGAGCTTGTGACAGAGGCACGGTTGCCGGGTGGCATAGACGCGCGGCCGTTAACAGACTTGAGCAAGTCTGCAAAGTCGCCGTTGTTCATGGAGAACCGGATCGGGGGGAGAGCCGGTGCAATGAATGTCGAATGCGAAACGCGTTCCACGGGTGAAGACTCCCCCGACTCCAGATCAGCGACACTCCCAGACCAAGACACGTCAGCCTCCTCAACACTTTCGTCCACCTTGATGTCCAAGTGTAGCATTTCAGGACGAGACCGTGTCTTCTCCTCCTTCGGCGGGAGCGCAGGAGGCTGGTCGTGGCCATCAACGCTAGCATCCACACTCCTGTGGCCTGCACTGTCGCCCTCGTCGGTGTCCGTGCCGCTCTCAACCCCATGCGGCACGTCCACTCTGTGAGCTGGAGACGCAACCTGAGCCGCGGGAGATGCTGACCGCGACTTGTTGAGCCCTCGCGACTTCTCGACATCTATGCTTAATGATGATGCGAGACCACGCGGCGGGCGCTCGTCCACGGATGGCCGAGGGCGGGCACCGGATGGTGCAGGAGACGAGCGACCACTCGACGACAGTATGTCCTGCGATATTGGATGGGTCAAGCTATGAGTACGCGGCGGCACTCGTTCCAGTGTGATACTTGGCCGTAACGGCGGTCGCGCAGGTTCTGAAACCATGGCCGGTTTGGGAGATGATTCTGCGCGTGAGCGTGAGCCTGGAGCAGGGGTTAGGTCGCTCTGCGAGGAGCTCGAAGATGATGCGTGCGCCATGGCTGGGGGGGACCCAACAAACCCATTTCTCGATGGCTTCCTTGACAAGTCGCTCACGCGCAGATCGGCACCCAGAGGAGAGCTTCGGCCCGGAGCTGAAGTGGCCGTCGCACGATTCGGGGAGTGAGGTGTGGACTCGGGACCCTTTGCTATCTCAGCCGCGACAGCATTGAGGTCAAACGACATCCCCGGATTGATTGAGTTGCGCTTTCCCGCGCGGCCGCCTTTGCTCGGCACATTCAGACCGGTGGGGCTCGCGTCGGACGATGGAGCCCCGCTTTTCGCGAGGAGAATATTCAAAGGCCGTACGCCGTCGTCATAACTCTTGCGCTTGCTCAGGGTCTTGGCGTTCGGATCCGGAAGTAGTAGCTGTGCGTTAGACGCTTCGGTGGACGGCGACGGATTGAGGTATACCAGAGAGGACGCGTCTGCATCTCGTCCCGCTGGGGGTATCACCACCGCCGGCGACGACGGGCGTGATGAAGAGGCGCGCCCGAGTGGTTCAGGGGAGGCGACAGTCATTAACGGCGTAGTGGGCGTGGATACGCCGTTTCTTGACCTCCTGTGGGGAGTCAGCACAGACTGAGACAGTGGAATCTGCGGTGATGCAGGCCGCGCGCCGTTGACGTTTTCATCCTGCATCGATCCCCGCCTCGTCTGAGGAGCTGAAGAGGGGGGATTGGTCTCTTGAGCGAGCGGGAGGGTATTGGCTCGTTGGCTTAGAGCTGGCGCGGTGCCATCTCGAGACGGCGGATTCGAAGAAGACGCGGAGAGGGATCGTTGGTTCACTGGAGGGGGCTGAAGGGGCGTTGAGGAACCAGTCTGACATGTAACTTTAGACGAGTAGATGGGACACGGAATTTCAGGACGACGCACCCCGTTATGCTCCTTTGCCATACGATCCCGCGACTTGGAAGACCCACTTCCACCCGCTGCCTTATCCCGCTCCGCCTGCTTCTGAGCGTGGCGCTTGCTCCTGGCTACACGTTGGTGATGACAGTTCATACAATATATGCCGTGACTTGTCTTGGCAAACATGAGTTCGTCGATTCTGTTTTGGCAAGAGCGACATTTGAAGCAGTGGGCGTGGTAGCTGTCGTCTCCGGTCATGATGGCTTCGTCAAGGATGGGCAGGCGGCAGACGCTGCAACTGTATGAACAGTTGGAACAGACGGGCTGGCCATCGGAGAGCAGGAGTAGGTTCGTGTCTGCTGTGACTTTGTCATGGCACTTTGCACACTTGAAGCAGTCGACGTGGAAGAAGGACTGGCTGCGGTGGGGTGAGTACGGCATGAAGTGAACATGAGGGGGCGCTTGAGGACTGACCCAAACGCGATAACGACGCCACCGTTCTCGTTCATGACGGTCAACTGGCATCCCGGGCACAGCTTGTTCTCTGCGGGGGAACTGGGCTCGCCCAAGTCGGCGTTTGAGCCTGTGGACATCATGTAGGACATCTGGCCATGGCTGGTCGCCGGGAGGGTTGCCAGCATCGAGAGGTAGACTGCGGTTGACTATGCCGACACGGAGCGGCTACGTGGGAGCGAGGGGTACGTGGATGTGATTGGATCGAGGCCTGCCCGAGGACGGTTGCGGTAGCGATGTGAAGTTGAAGAGCAAGTCGATGGGTGGATATTAGCAAGCAGAGGTCAACCCGCCCTCGTTCGCGGGGGCAGATGCCAGAGCAAGTAGACCGCCGAGTATTGTGGGGGACGAGGCAGGAGGAGAAGGGGATGTGGAGGATCTCCAGGGTGATGCTGAGGAGAGCTGTGTTGCTGGCCGAGGACTGAACGTGGCGGCGCGTTGATACGCCGTCACGCGACCGTCACGCGCGCCCACGCATCATTTCCCGCTCGTCTTCCTCCCCAACTTCCCCTTCGGTCCCTTGGCATCTTCTTCTCAGACCCGTCCAGCCAGCCCGCCCATCCCTGGCTAAGCCCACCGCCCCGCAGCCGTCGGCCGTCCACCCCGACCCAGCGCTGAGCTCAGGGTCCGACTGTCACACCCTCGGCCGATATCTGCGCTTCAATCTGCCTTTATCAGTCTCTGCAGGGTTGCAATCTAATCTCAGGGCTCGCTGGCACTGCATCTGCGCACCGTCATCTGGCTCTCACCGTCTGTCTCCCTCTGTCTTCTCGCATAGCTCCGGGGGCTCTTACGAGGACCTGTCTCCTCTGCCCCGCCACCCCGTAGCTGACTTTTCGCTGCCTATCTAGAACATCCGTTGTATTCAGCTTACTGTCTTAGTCTACTCGGGTCTCGCCGAGACTGCATTTGATGCAATTGACTGGCCACTCCACCGTGTAGCTTCCTGGATCAACAAAGTACCATCTCTCTCGTAGTTGGCTGTGTATGTCACACTTGCGGCCGGACATCTAGGTTACCTCGGCTCATCTCGATACGACTTCCCATGGTGAAGTTGACGACAGTCCCCACGCCTCCCGTCCAGCGTTGTATCATCCTCGCGCAGATGGCTACCAATTTTATATGTGGCGCTTGGATTCGTTGCGAGCGTCTTTCTCAACATCGACCGCGCCTGCGCGCCTAGCAAACTTCATTCTGGTCTCTCAACGCCGAGAACAACCGCGGCACGACCGGCTGCTCCATATGTAAGCTCAGAGGATCCCGCGCCGCACGCTCATTTAGTGTGACGACGGTCGTTGGGCAGCTGCGGCGTCGCGCATGGCACGGCTCCGGCCTCCGAGTCAAGGTTTCATATTCTCTTCAAGATACGTGACGAATTTATCTGCCACGCTCTCCTCACTCCAGTTCACCGCACCTTTCTCGACCGTGCCCAGTGTGATCGCCTTCTTATGCACCGTGACGAACTGCCGTTTCATCCTCTGCATCTCCGACAGCGTGACAGTACGGTATGGCAGCGTCATTCGCGGCTTCAGGGTGGCAGAGAGGCTGAGCGCGACCGCGCCGCCGAGGCCCCCAGACGCAGCCTGCTCGGCCATGACGGCGGCGACGATGGCGTTGGTCGTGTGCTCGAGGGTGTGCAGTGCGTCTGTCGGCGCTTTTGGCACCTGGGCAGTGCAGCGTGAGCGGCACGTCAGAATTTGGATGAGTGATGGAACAGGGGGAACTAACTCCTTGTGTCCCGGCATTGGGGGGCTTCACGGTGCCCTCGGTAACAGCCCGCCATATCTGGTCGATGGGTAGATCGTCCTCTGACCAGAGTGTGGTGATAAGAGGCGAATCCCAGCGGACCATGGACGACGGCTCCTCGTATCGCATGATGAGGTTGTCCAGGCTATCGTGCTGTCAGCGATGGGCCAATCACTTGAAACACACGGTCGTACGTTTCTGGCTTGTACGCCCGCCCGTCCTCCCGCACAGCGTTCCACTCCTTGCACTGCTCCGGCGGCGCGACCACATACACCTACTTCAGCACGGTAAGCGTGCTTCGCCAGGGACCAGCATAGCCACACGCACTGTGCACACCCGAAGCTTGAACTCGCGCGCAGCGCAGTACATCTGGTAGCGGAAGCCCTTGATGTAGTTCATCGCGTCGACGATCAGGATCGTGTCCTGGCCCATCTGGCGCTGCATGGCGGTGAACAGCGCGCCGCGAGCAGGCTTCTCTGCGCGGCTGTCTATACAGGGATTGAGGTGCCGCACAGGTTAGCTGGGGAAGCACGCACCGTCGTATGCATTCCGGTCGATGTTGAGGGAGTCATCCGAGATGACGGCGACGGTGAGCTTGGGCCCGTTGTAGGATGGGTCTTGCAGGCGCTGTTGCAGATGGGCTTTGAGCTGAGTCACTCGTCTTGTCTTTCCAGAAGAGGGATACCCAGAGAGTGTTATCAGGGCCATGCAAAGACCAGGGATGGAGGGAGGTCGCCGACAAGGTGAGCAAACGTAATCTAATCTTATCGCGACTCCGGTCAAGATACTGGGAACTTGACAATTGATATAGCTGCTGGTCTCAGGCTTTCCCATAAAGTCCTGTCAAGACCTCATGTGAACAAGATTCGGATAATATTGACTCTTTACCGTCTCCACTTGACTGAGGGCTGCGTGATTCAGTTGGATAAAGGTCCAATTGCGAGCACCCATATACTCTTTAATCATTATTTAAAACATTCAAAACAGCACCCATGCCATCTGCCCACCGCCGATCGACTACAGTCGACTACTCTTCGCAAGCCCAATGGACCGATCATATACGGTGATAAACCCTGATACTGGCTCCCGAGTCGCCTATCATCATGCAACGTAAGTACGCTCTTCCCGGCCCTTACACACCAACCGAACAGCATGGTAGGGCGTCTAGAATGGAATCGCAGATTCTCATCGAACTCGCCGACTGCAGGCGTTGAGCTCGCGCCGCTCGCTCCCAGTTTAAGTCGCGCGGCGTGGCGTCGCGTCCGATGTGTGAGGGCGTGTCTACATCCGAGTCCCGCTGCAGGGACGAAAAATACTGACGTCTACGGCGTCGGCGTCGATATAGTGGCCTGCAGATGCCTGTCGAAACGCCGGGTAGCTAGGGGTGTGAGCACCGTGCAGTCGCGCTTCGCGGCGATGATGGCGAAGAGCTAGCTTCGCCCCTGCTTGATGTTGAATCGCGAGAAGGCCCCAATGGTAGTGAGTGGCCTGTGTCAGCATGCGTTCAACTGACCTGGGACGACAAGCGTTACATTTGACCGTGCGCAGCATCTGCATTGTGAGATGGGACGGACAATCGATCAGACGTCGATGGCCCCGCCGACGGGCCAGCCAGGCTTCTTCTCCATGGAATCGAAGTGGCGTTCGGCATGTTTATGAAGACGATGATATGCGGGATTGTTGGGAGCAGTTCTGCCAGGCGAAAGCGGAGGCGTGATCAAGGGCTATCCACGATGTGCCACCGACTAATGAAACACGTCGAACGCCATCTGGCAGGCTGTGAGGCGAGCGGGTGGCCTTTGTCGGTGGGTCGCTTTGTTCTCGGGGGAGGGGAAGATGCCGACAAAAGTGAGTAGTAGCCGACCGGAACGACGTTGTTTGTCATAATGAAAGAGGTTGTAAACTCCGAAACGCAAGATGGCGCGCGGCTGTCCAGGTTGTTGTCGTGGTTGGGACACAAGGACGAGGGATACGAAGGCGACGACGACGAGCCAGTGTTGTCTGCGTACTACTCAGCAGCGTAGGCACAAGGAGTCGCCTGTGCGATCGATCGTCGGCAGCAAAACGCGCTCCGAGAGGGCGGCCAAGGGACGAGCGCTCGACCGCATGGGCCGCCGGGTCTCCTCACCAGCCCTCAAAGCACATCCCACGCGCCCAGCCTGCGCTCCCCCACTCACTCCCTCCCTCGACGTCCCCTCCTCGTCTCCCGCCGCCGCCGTCGTCAGCGAGCGCACACAGCGCCGCGACACACGGTCTCCATCTTTCCTCCCCGGCCATCAGCGAACTCTCTCCGTCACATTCCATCGCTCTGACGCCACCCCCTCCTCTGCCCCCGCCCACTCCCGCCCATGCCGCTCCCAGCCCACAGCGGCCACCTGTCGCTCCAGGGCTCCTCGCGCCCAGGCGAGACAGGCCAAGCCGCCCCCAAGCGCGCCATGATCGTCCGCATGTCCGCCGAGGCCATTGACGCCCTCTCCGGCTTCCCCAATCACCCGCAGATGGAGTTTGACTTTGGTGACAACCTCGTGCGTTCTTATCCCCTCTCCCTGCGCTCTCGTCACTCACCCATCCCACCCCCTCTCTAGGGCATCCACATAGGGTCCAACTTCTTTCCTCTGAAACCTCACGAGGAGGCGTCCGCCCACGAGCTCTACTTGCGCGCGACCACCGCGAACAAGCCCAACGCTCCACTCAAACTTTACGCCAACATCGCAGGCAAGCTCATCGTCGAGCGTGGCCTCGATGCCGTCACCGACAAGGTTCGTGAGGCCAACGCGGAGGCGGCCAAGGCGAAGAACAAGCGCATTGTCATGCTCGACGCACCCCCTGCCGTCCTCGCAATTACGCATACTAAACCAGCCGCAAAGGCGAAGACCGCCACCGCAGCCCCGAAGAAACGCAAGCCCGCCGGTACCGCCGGGGCCTCGACCAAGCGGGCGCCGCAGACCATTCAAGCCAAGAATGAAGGATCGGCAGTGGCACGGGTGCCCTCCCCACTGCCCCCCGCGCAGCCCTCGACAGCGCGGCCGGTGAACCATGCCGCAGCCTCCTTCCGCACGCGCGTCGTGCACTGCATTGCGGTCGCTCCTCGCACCCCGGACGATCTCGTCCGCATGGTTGCGCGGCAGGAGCCCAGTGACCTGACGCGCAAGCCGTTTGTCGACCTTCTAGAACATGTGCGTGCTCTCTTCGCAGCGCCTGATCATTCCCTCGAGCTCACTCGGCTCTCGTAGATTGCCGAACCCTTACAAGGCACTAAGGGCCCCCAGTACAGTCTTCGTCCCGAAACGTGGACCGAAGTACGACCGTACGAGTGGGGCGCGCTCTCAGAGTCCGAGCGGAATGATATGGCGCGCCGGGGCCGGCAGGTGTTTTCGAACCAGCTCAAAATGCCCGACAAGGACCCCCGATGGGACCACATGTACCCACGCACGAGCGCGGCCGCTGCGAGCTCGAGTTCCACGCCGGCTGCGTCTGCGGGGCCATCCAAAGTGGGTACCCCGAAACTCAACGGGTCCACCGTGAAGGTCAAGGCAGAGCCGAAGCGCGCTGCGGCGGCGGAGCCGAAGGTGTCGAGGGTGAAGATGGAGGCGAAGGATGAGATCGTGCGCGTGGCGTCCTCCTCGTCGCGGACGCATGATAAGCACGACGAGCTGCCCCGCCCGGCGAAGCTCAAGATCAAGCGGGAGCAGCGCGACCTCGACGACGATGTGCTCCCGAGTCCTGCGCTTTCTGCTAACTCAAAGCGAAGGCTCCCGGGCTCTGGCTTCCAATCCACGAGCCGCGATTCACCAGCAGCTTCCTCAGGCACGGGGACTCCGACCCCTCCCTCGCAGCCTGCTGCCTCTCCGGTGAAGCGATCGGGCCCTGTCGATGCACGCGGGCGAAGGGACGAGCCGGCGCCGAGCGGCAAAGCAAGTGCCGCGCCCCCGCTCCTGCCACCCACGAAGGACGCGAAACGGGAGCGAGAGCGAGAGCGAGAGCCGGTCGTTGTGAAGAAGAAGATCAAGGAGGAAGTGCGGGAGCGGGAGCGGGAGAGTGCGCGCGAAGACGGACCGGCTCCCACGGGGACAGGGACGTTGAAACGCAAGAAGCAGCTGTACAGGGACGACGAGGACGACCTTCGCCCTTCCCCCGTGCCTACAGCGGCCGCGAGCACCGTCACTGTTAAGCGGCGCAAGGTCGAGGAGGACGGCGCATACAAGCCGGGCGGCTCGGGCAAGCCCCGAGACCGCGAGCGGGACAGAGACCGAGACAGGGACTTCCAGGACACGCCGCCGAAGCGCGTCGCGCGCGACCGCGAGAGCGACCGCGACGTGTCGCCGCCGCGCAAGGCTGTGCGCGAGCGCAAGAGGGATCGCGACCGCGACAGGGACCGCGAGCGGGCGCGCGACCGCGACCGCAGCCTCTCGCCGCCGCCGCCGCCGCCGCGCAAGCCGCCGCGCGATGTTTCACCCACTCGCCGCCCGTCGGAGCGTGAACGCGATCGTGGGCGGGAGCGCGAACGAGAGCGCGAGCGCGAGCGGCGGAGGCGGCGCAGCCCGGTCTACACGTCGTCCTCCGATGACGACGGCGACACGTCCCCGCCTGCGCGGCCGGCGAACGGGCGCGGGCACACGCACGGCGGGCCGTCGACGTCGTCGGCGACGTCCAGCACGTCGTCGTACGACGGCGCCGTGCCGCGGCGCTACGCGACGTCCGCGGCGGACCTCCCGCGGGACCGCGCGCAGCTGATGTCGCGCTACAACGAGCGGTACCAGGAGCACCGTGCGGTGTTCAAGAAGCTCGCGGCGCAGAAGAGCCACGTCGAGACCGCGCTGATGACAGGCAATGACGAGCCGCTGCCTGACGGGAGCGTGTTCATGCGCCAGGATGAATTGCAGTATTACATGGGGTTGTATAATGATACCAGGCGGGAGTTGGAGCTGATTAGGGATGTGTATGCTGATGTGGACGATCGGTGAGGGGAGTAGGGCATTATTAATTTAATCAATAGGATGGGTGTCTTCAATTCATCGTGGATGTCGAAGAGGTTCAAGCTAGACATGTTCTGTGGCTGCCGCTCGCACTGCATCGATGCTGCCTCAGCGTTTGTTTGGCATGTACTTGGGTAGCTTTGGGATATCGATCGACCCCTCAACGAATCCGAGACGGAAACTGATATCAAAACTGGGCGGCCAGGCGAAGCTTGAGTCAGAGGGACGCGTTTGCTAAACGTCCTGGGGCTTAAGTACCATCACGACGGTCGAAATGGACCACAATATGCTTTGCACTCAAAACACTCGCATCAACAACACGAAAATTATAACGACCCAATTTTAAACGTCACTGACTTATGATGTGCTGGGCACATAACCAGGGCACTCCGAAGTCAGGTGGAATGGCGATTGTCATCCACGTTAATTGTCGACCACGTCTGTCGGCTGAGTTTCTCATAACAGACGCCTTTTTCGTCGACAACGACTTTCCAATAACATCGCGACGGAGTCAACTAGCAGAGGTGAACGTTTGAACGTCGAACAAGGACCCGAGCAACGTTTTAGACGCCCGCGGCTTGTTAACGTTGTGCGCAGCGCCGCACCGAGCCTGTAAGTACCGGGTGGCGCGCAGTCAAACTGCTACGTAGCCGCAACACAACAGCAGCACACTGATACAGCAGCAGTTTCTCTGAGGCGCATGTTAGGCGCACGTTTTGCACAGCCCGCCAAGGTAGGCAGTATAAAAAGACTCCCTGGAACCTGAGCTTAACCGGCCCAACTCACTTCATTGAATATTCTCCTCATCACTCTCAAGCCAGACCAGATCCTATCCCATCCCCAACCAACAACCAGCCCAATCATGCATCTTCCAGGCATCTTTGACAAAGCGTCGAAACGGCTCTCAGCCAAACCGCTCACGCCGCCACCGTCGATGGCAGAGCAAGCAGCGCCAATCCCCAGCGCCAAAGACGAGCAGCCAGCGTCTTCCGCGGAGCAGAACAACAATCAGCCGCAGCGTGCGCAGGGCATGCAGGCAGAGAAATCTGCCAAAGCGGGACAGGTGGAAATTGGGATGTCGACGGGGATGACAGATCCCTGGGGTACCGTTTTGTTTCGCAACATTGTACGCGATGACACCCTACGTATACCCTCTGCAGAAGAGGGGGAACAGTAGACAAGGCGGTTGTGGTTTCTCGGTTGCACGTTATTTTCTCTTGCGATATTGATACGATACTACAAGGACATCTTGTTTGACTCTGTGGTGTCCACGGCCGGTGAAACGAGTTGTGGACCGGCGAAACCAACCGTGGATAAGAAGAGCGGTATTGAGGACGTCGCGCGTGATACCCCTACTAGTCACCGGTGAACACGAAATATGTCTTCGATGTCGGAACGGAGGACGGCCACAAGGCAAGACAAGCGCCGGAAGGTCACCTTAGAAGGCTGTGATGTCACTAACATTATGTGTGTCCTGTATGGCTAACGAGATCTTCTAAAAAATGAAATACCATGCACCCAACTATACACCTCATCCGCTCATCAGCGTCATTAGTATTGAATCTGCCTCGCTTCTGGCATGTTGGGGTAAGAATACGACGGGTCAGGCTGATGTGATATGCCCTGCAACGGTAGCACGTCGCTCTCGCTACGCTGATGGACCGCGGCGTACTTCTTTGCCTTCCTGTGTCGTCTCCAGAGCCTGTAGGTTGAGCGTCAGACCCCCGCAACACGCTTCCACAGCGAAATGAGCACATACAGGAAAGCGATGATAGCAGCGATCAGTGCGACAGCGCCGCCGATGGCCCCACCAAGGATGGCACCTTCATGGCGTTGGAAGTCGCTCTCAGCCTTTGTGAGCCCCTTCGGATCGGGGTCCTCGTAGACAAAATCGCGCCCAGGCAGCTCCGATTGGCTTGGCGGGTTCCGTGGATCGTAGCAGTACTGCGTGAAGCACGTTTGACAGAAGGACGAGCGCTGCGTAACAGGGCTCGTCTTGTAACGTGAACGGTCGATGGCCCCGCACTGCAGACACTTGGGCCAGTTTGGATCGGCGCCGGTTGTGTTCGGGACGAATCCGCCGACGGTGTTATTGAATACCTGTTCGAGGGTGATCACGGTATGCTTTTGCGAGTACTGCAGCTTGAACGTGTTCGTGCTACGGAGGTCTGTCAATGTAGATAAAGAAGCGACAGGATACGAGACGAACTTCGCAGCCGGCGCACTCCCGTCAAGTGGCGGCGCATTGGGCAGATAGAGAACAAGGGGCCATTCCGGCGGGCTCTGCGTAGGGTCGCAGCCGAAGAACGTAGGCCGCCTATTCGTGCCTGTTGATACGAAGGCTTCTGCGTTGGCGGGTATGGGTGGGAACGGTTGGTGAGTGCTGTTCAAGATGGTTGACAGCCGCTGCGATGTCGTGAGGAGAGCAGTAGCACTGCGGAAAGGTATTTGTCAACACACGTGTCGCCACGAGGAACGATTGAACAAACTTTGGCCATGTATTATCGGTGTCAAATGACGAATCGACCGCCACGATGAAGTCTAAACCTCGTGCCTTCAAAAACATCGGTCCGAGTGGTACATTTTCAAGGTTCAGGCCGCCGTCAATAAGCGGGAGATAATCATGCTGGGAATCCTGGAAGGTACCCGCGCTAAGACCTTGAAAAGGCTGTGAGAAGTGTGAGAAAGAAGGTCATAAGTGCGCCAGCATAACACAAAAACATACGTTGGGCCACTTTGCCACGTCGTCGTCTTCTGTGATGTTCCTACCCAAGAGATACGCCAGCGCGCGTTCATCTGCTCCAGAGAAACTGTCCAGATACGACTTTCGGCAGTCATTGGCAAGTTTCTCTGGCACAAAGGTACATTACTTACGTTGAAAAGACTGGCACTCGTTCCCATCACAAACCCAGCTTGGTCAAAACCAGTCACACAAGCGGTGCTGTTTGCTGGCTGCCCATTGACGAGGTGCGTGCCGGCATATGTAAGATTCATCATCGCACCCAAGCTCGGGTCCCATGAACCGAACTCGTACGGGGTGATCTGCGTACAGCGTTGGCTTGAGTGCATATGTGAGAATGATAGCTGAATACTCACCTCGTAGACTGTCGAATTTAAGGGCGTGTAGGTCGTGTTTTGGCCATCGGGGCGAGAATCTGCGACAACGATAGGGAACGGAGGGAAGAGCTGGGCGAAGGAGGACGTCGCGGGGATGCGAGACCAGAATTGCCCGGCGCCATGCTCAACATCACCTGAGTAGAAGTTATCGGTGTTTGTTCCGTTGAGGAAATGGTACGAAATCATCCTGGCCCATGGATCGGTGATGCTCGTAGAGCTGCGAATAATGATCTGTTATGTTAGCGCTACGAGGAATTTGCAAATGACAGACACCCACATTGTCGTGTTCGCTTTCGCCGAGATACTGTCAATGATGTCGCGGTAGAAATTTTGATTCTTGTCGTCAAAGATGTTGTACCCGTTTGGTGTCGGCATTTCCAGATTCAACAACCAGCCGCCCAGCTCTTTTCCATTACCGAAGACGAGGTCGCTGACATTCGGCCAGTTGTTCATATACAAAGATCCAGTAAGCCATGAGCCGCCTGCGAGTTACCTCGTGTCAGCCTCCGTGTGACCTCGAGCTGGCCGTCGGACGCACCAGACAGTCCCGCCCAATACGACGAAACCTGGAGAAGTCCTCCGGTGCCTGCAGTCTTCGCAGACTCGTTCCTGGCATCGATCGCCTCGAGGACGCCGGCGCCATATTGTGCTGCGCGATATCCGCCCCCGCTGACGGAAATAGAAATCTTTGGCAGTTTGCCGGAGAACGCGCTGAGGTTGTAGCCTATGGCAGACCCGTCGCCAATCCAGGCTTGCCACTGGCTCGGTAGAACCGAGGCGGATCGACTGTTGAGGTAGGCAACCTCTTGTGCATTGAGCGTTTGATTTTGGGGGGAGACGAGTCGAACGAGAGGATCGGTGGGACATGGGACGTTCACGGAGGGCGCATAGTCGGAAACATTGCCAAACTGCGCATATGCGCTCGCGACGAGGGCGAGGACTGGCAAGGGGAGGAGGAACATGAGAGTACAGCACGCATGGTGGGTGGGTAGTAGAGCATAAGTACAGCCCGGCGGGCCCCTAGCCGGAATGTCTCACCCGAGATGACTGTCCCATCGTTGCATTCCGCGCCTCGCCCTCGGCACGACGTCGTCCGCAGGCTGCGGCTGTGCTACCAACGCCTAACTGATCCGACAACCTAGCCAGAGCGGACAGATCCAGCCTTCGTATTGTCCCAACTGCAACTCGGTCGGCCTGGCAAGGCAACTCGGTCGCCGTCAAAGCGAGCGCCGTCAAAGCATCGAGCTCGAATGGCCCCGCGCCCGCACTCCAGCTTCCAGTCCCATGTCATCACCATATCAAACGTAATCATGCCGCCCGAGTGCTTCCGCGCCAGGCTTGGACGCCGCAGCCGCCGACGGTATTACCGGAAGTCCGGAACATCTGCTTGCATCATCCCACGGAAACGGCGCTGCTCATCAAGTGTGTATTCACGCCTACTGATACAGGGAGGGTATGCTGACTGATCGTTGTCATAATTTCGAGGTATACAACAATTGGATATCTGAAGATCAAGGTAACGACAAGAACAGGGGAAGCAACAGAGCGAAGTTGGGTGTGCCAACACCTGCAGGAGAGTCAGTACGAGTTCAAACCACACAGCCTCCTCACTTACCAGTGACGGGATCCCACCCGGGCACGCTGTACATGCTGTCAGTATCAATCATCACACTCGACAAGATAATAGCTCACGCAGTGAAGCCAGGGGTACCTGTCCACGCCGCGCACAATCAGATCAGCAAAACTTGATAGATGCACGCCGGACTCACCGCATCCTTGATTGCCACCAGATGTGATGTCGTGGAAAGCGATAGAGAACGTCTTGGAGTAGATCTGCGCAGAATGAGCAATGTCAACCAAGTGAGAAGAGCGCACGACATACTGCGGGGTTGATGAAGCCTTGACATAGCCAACAAGAGTCAGCTACGAAGAACGCCCTCAGCCGGGTCGATCACTCACCAACAGGTTTTTTGCCGAGAGCAATCCGGGCGTCGTTAATGAGAGTGAAGATGGAACCAACCACCGGGGAGGAAGCTGACGTCCCGAAAACCTGTTCAAAGCCGCCTTCGAGGGCCACCACATAGTTGGCGCTAGAGGAGGACGTCAGCGTGGCTCACATTGGTCGCGCGTGAAACTTACCCGTTGGCGGACAGATCGGGGATTGCGCGAGCCTGCAAAATGCTTCAGAGTACGCGCAGTCAAAATGACAGAGGGACCTACGCTGCCTGAGTTGTTGTACTGCTCCGCGGTGTACGATGGCGTGTGGTTCTTCAAGTAGCTTGAGACCGCTTTGGCCTGGTATGCCGGCATCGGGAAGATGTCACTGAAGCCACCGCCGCTGAAGATGACCTGCTCGCACGCGCTCTCCGGGTCGTGCACAGTGCTGTTCGGGTTGATTTGTGTAGCCCCGACCGCGGTCACGTATGGGCAGGTAACTGGGAAGCTCGGTGCGAAGCGCGTCCCGTTCACAATCCCGGCTGTCACCAACAGTTAGACGGGAAGTCGCAGGCAGATGAACCCGAGTACGCACTGCCATCGGGACCTATGCAAACGCCGCCACCGCCCGCAACACCGTCGTCGCCTGAGCTGTACAGGACTGTCGTCCCGAGCATGCCAAGCTTGGCGTACTCGGTGCACTGACGGTTCGCGTAGGCAGGGGTGACCGTCCACTCGTCTTGGCCGTAAGAGACAGATACAACGTTGGGGGGCTTGATGATACCGCACGACGCGGGCCCTATACATATCATTAGCATAGGGTGTAACCGTACTGCATTGTGTACGAACCCGTGTATCCACCCGGAAGAGAGTCGGGGTAGATGCCATCCTGATCAGGGTCATCTCCTCCCTCGAAATTGCAGAATGATGCATCGACGGCGTCCAGCCAGTTGTCGAACGAAGCGCCTGATCATACGAGGGACATTAGGTCATGACAAGCTTATTTAAATAACGCGCGACAGACCTTGGGGAAGATCACCAGCCTGCAGCAGGGTGACGGGCTGGGGGTTGACCAGCGCCATAGCGAACTCGAGATCGAGGTTGCTCTCGCCGTTGAAGTCAAACGTCTTGTTATCCGTCTGCACGAAACCTGCAGAGTGCGTAAGAGAATGGTCGCAAATAAAGTACCCTCGCGATGCTCACCTCCATCAATGGATACCAAAGTCGGCCGCTGGCCAATCTGGCTGCGAGAAAAGTTCCTAGGAAGAAGTCAGCATCGATACATTCACCAAAAAACCTGACATACTTGAAGAACAGATCAAGGTCCTCAGCCAGGTAGGCTTGGGGAGTGAATTCGACTGCCGAAGTGTGAGACTCGATACTCCTAAGCTGGAACGATCCGACGTACCAATGCCGTATGAGTTCCTGTTCGTCGCAAGGGGCTCATAGGCAATCTTGTACAGAGCGCGCAAGCAGTCTGGGGTGATGAACTTGTCGCAATCGGAAAGATCGGGGGTGAGGCCGTGGGGCTTCTTGCCGTTAGTCTTCGGGCCAGTGATGGACGAAGGCGCGCCCAAACGGTGTTCACCGAGTTTGCGCTTGCGGAGGGCAGGGTCCGCCGCACGATGGTTGAAGTGCACGGTGGGCTTGATGATCTCGACGTGGTCGCGAATGTGCTCGGGAACGGAGTACGATCGGGCACCTAGTCAAGCAGACGACAAGACAAGTCAGCGCGTTGCTCGGTCAACACTGGTTATCCACGCACCAATTTGTTCGGCACCAGACGGGTGCTCGTACGTGTGATATTCCGTATCGAGAAGCTCCTCTGCCTCGGCGACAGTCGCGTTCACCTCCAGCCACCCCTTGCTCGGCGACAGACGAATGCGCTCCGGCGCAAGGCCCGTGGCGACCATCCAGGCTTTCACCGTCGCGATCGTCTCGGAGCTCGGCGCGAAGAAATCGGCGACCTCGGACGGCGACCAGTGCTGACCATACTTCGGGGACTCCGGGGAGGCTACCTCGTCCAGCAGCGAGTCCAGCAGGTGCAGATTGCGCTGCTTGAGGCCCACACGGATGGGGAGAACCTTGTCCGCCTCGAGCCGCCGCGCATGCCAGCCCGTAGGCTCAGCAGCGCGCTTCTCGTGCACGACGTAATTCGTGCGCGGGGAGGGAACGGCGAGGGCAACGGCGCCAAGAGCCAGAACCGAGACGAATGAGCGCATGGGGGAGAGGGATCCGGACCGTAGGGGATGGGGAACACCTGGAGCGAGACGGCCCTTCCTTTATAGAATAGTCGCTCCACGAGGATCGACCATCGGGAATCATGGTCGCGTCGCGTAGCACACACCAGGCTCGCGAGTTTGCATGGAAGCAGCGCTGGCAGTGCGCTAGCTCGCTGCAGCACCCGGCAGCGACTCGATCCTACACGACCGGGCCCAGCTGCAATTGGGCTGTGCCCGCAGAATTGATGCGCTCCGAAGCAGCCGATCATGCTTTGTGGGACCTAGTCGCAAGGTGGATGGATTGATATCTGCCGGAGCCTGTGCTTTCGAGATGTGGGCTCGACGGTTGTCATGAAATCCATAGACCAGTCTCCGAAATACTGGCAACAATCAACAGAATGATCGACGGATCGGGACTCGACGCGCGTGCCGGAGCAATTAGCACAGCGTGCAGCCTATCCTGCCATGAGGGCTGGCGAGATACCATGAGGGCTGGCGAAATATCATGAGGGTCAATGCGAGAGGCCACACGGCGTTCACTCTGGTTGCGCTCAAGTCGCATACGTATATGTACGGGCACTGAAATCACCGGCGCCGGCGCCGGACCAGCCCGATCGACTTTCTGCTGTTCTATGTGTAAACTCGTGTGGCCGCTGCATATTTGTGCTACCAAATAGTTATCAAGTCCTATCAAGTCCTTATTCCAAGTTGAACCTGTCCCGCCTGTGTCCGTGTATGTACTGACAGTACAATACTGCCACTCAGTCGTACTGCCAATTCAGGTCCTTGCGCTTCGAGCTTGCACTTCAAGGCAGAGCCAGGAAGAGTGGGAGCAAGATATCGAGGTTGGGAGTCCCGACACCTGTGTAAGTGTTAGTTGTTTCATCAACTTGAAGTATCATCGCAGGCCGCAAGCTCACCAGTGACAGGATCCCAACCTTTAGTCCTATAAAGCATGATTAGTTCCTATCCAGCAGGCTCGCCCAATGCTCACGATGTAAATCCTGGCGTATCTAGCGAGACAAGAGCATTTGAGTGGACAATAAATGTTGATAATATCATGTGCTTACTGCATCCTTGGTTACCTCCCGTCGTGATGTCGTGGAAGCCAAGCCTAAATATATCCGAATAGATCTTTCAGGGATTTAGTCAGCCGAAAATCAAGAGTACGCGAGGTGCCCGCGTACAGCCGGGTTGAGGAATCCTTTGAGATAGACAAGATCAACAAAAAAAAGATATCTGGCAAGGCAACGAAACTCGTGCTCACCAACCGGGCCCTTGCCTATAGCGAGACGGGCGTCGTTAATCAGGGTGATCATCGACCCCACGACGGGCGATGACGCGGATGTCCCGAATACCAGCTCGAATTCGCCGTCAATTCCGATAACATAATTCGCACTGCAACCTTGTTAGACTCGAACTGGAGTGAGGCCTTCTTACTCACCCATTCGCAGACAAGTCGGGGAACGCCCGGACCTTTAACGGACGTGAGATCAGTTGTAGCCAAGCAACAAGGAGGGGCCTGGAGGGTGTACCTTGCCGGAATTGTTGAACTGCTCCGCCGTATATGGCGGCGGATGGGTTTTCAAGAAGCTCGTGACCACGTCTTTCTGGTATGACGGTATGGGGAAGATATTGCTGAATCCTCCGCCGCTAAAGATGACCTGTTCGCATGCGCTCTCGGGATCGCGTACCGTCGAGCCAGGATTGATCTGTGTTGCACCAACGGCTGTCACGAAAGGACACCCTACAGGAAAGTCAGGGTTGAACTTGGTCCCGTTGTCGACAGGATTCCCTGTATCGCAAGGAGGACAAAGTATCAGACAAGGCATTGAAGAGTGTTTGCAATGCTCACCAGAGGCATCGAGACATACTCCTCCAAATCCAGCGACGCCAAAGTCGCCTGAACTGTACAGAACACTTGTGCCCAGCAGACCCAACTTACCGTACTCACTACACTGACGGTTCGCGTAGGCGGCCGTGACAGTAGACTCATCTTGGCCGTATGAAACCGAAACGACGTTCGGGGCTTTGATAATGCCGCAAGACTCCGGCTCTGAAAGTCGCACTTAGAATACCACAAGTCACGATGATAGAGAGACCCGTACGATCAAATCCTCCGGGAAGCGGGTCAGGATAGATGCCGTCCTGCGAGAATGGTCAACAGTGTAAACTCCTCTTCGTGGTTCGCTACAAACTTGGGTGGGGTCATCGCCGCCCTCGAAGGTACAGAAGGACTTGTCAACCGCGTCCAGCCAGTTGTCAAACGAAGCGCCTGTTGAAATGCAAAGCACATATGAGACTTGCTGCACTTGCAGACCGAGAACTACCCACCCTCAGGGAGATCTCCAGCCTGCAGAAGTGTGATCTTCTGAGGGTTCACAAGTGTCATCGCGTATTCAAGGTCGAGGTCACTCTCCCCATTGAAGTCAAAGCTTTGATTCGTGGTCTGCACGACGCCTGAAAGAAGCGCCGATCGGTGAACATATCGTCTGTAGAGAGCACGTAACATACCGCCATCAATGGACACAAGGACTGGCCGCTGGCCAACTTGCCCATGAGAGAAATTACTAAGACCGCGATGAGTAAAAGGATGTTCATGCAATGGATACAACTCACGTGAAGAATAGATCAAGATCTCCAGCGAGGAAGGCTTGTGGCGTGAACTCGACTGGTGCAAGGTCGTGAGGGAGCTTGACATACAGAACTTGATGTGGAACTCACCAATGCCGTACGAGTTTTTGCTTGTCGCGACGGGCTTGTAATTTATGTTATACAGCGCGCGCAGGCAGTCCGGCGTGATGAACTGATCACAGTTCTCGAGCGTGGGCGGTACCTTCACTGTCACCCCGTTCGTTTTGGGTCCGTTGTCCGACGTAGGAAGGCCGAGACGGCCCTCTTTGCGCTTGGAGAACTTGGAGGGAAGGCTCCCAGCACGATGGTTGAAATGCACAGTGGGTTTGATAAGTTCGACGTGATCGCGAACGTGGTTGGGCACGGAGTACGAGCTGCAACCTGTCAAGTTCGAGATGAATATTTGGGGACAGGCATTACAAGTATAGCACGCACTAATCTGTTCCACTCCAGATGGGTGGGCGTATACGTGATATTCGGTGTTGAGCAGGTTCTCAGTTTCAGCGACCGTCGCGTTGACCTCGATCCAACCCTTGCTGTGCGACACGCGGACGCGTTCGGGAGTGAAGCCGGTGTCCGTAAGCCATTCCTTCACCGTCTTAATCGTGGCGTCGCTCGGAGCGAAGTAGTCAGCGACCTCGGCTGCAGACCAATGCTGTCCATACGAGGGCGACTCCGGGTGCGCCACGGAGTCCAAGAGGTCCGAAAGCAAGTGCAAGTTCCGTTGCTTCAGGCCAATGCGGACGGGTAGGATCTTGTGCGATTCGAGTCTGCGTGCTTTCTCCCAGCCCACCGGCTCCGCTGCTCGCTTCTCGTGGACGGCATGGTTCGCGCGACGGGACGGCACAGCGAGCGCGACGACGCTCAGGATCAAGACAACAAGAGGAAGTAGCATGTCGGAGACGCGAAGGCTCAGCAGATGGGCCCACGGGTGCAGAGCAACGCGAGCCCATGGGCTTTATGCGGGGGAGCCCAGCCAAGTCTGTCTCTTGCATTGCCGTGCCTTGCGCATGGAAGCATGTCTTATCGTGTATTTTCGTCCATGTGCTTCGCTGAAGGAAATCGCATGACGTTGGCGAAGGTGAGAGCGTTCCAAAATGTCGGACATCGCCCAACAAGCCAACTTCTCGCGCCGTAAACTGCGCGCCGAAGCCTCAAACCATCCGCACATGGAGCTTCGAGCCTGGGACCATAGATTGTGATGAGCTTTGGCAGTCGATGGAGCTAAATGAAAATGATAATGATGGAAGGTAGACGGGAATCGTCGCTGTCGACACCAAAGTACATGCATCCCCAAGTTCACACGACCGCCAGTATCAGATGGAAAGAGTTGCGTAACGCAATCTGAAGTCCCACAGCCCCGCGCGCGCGCAGTCTTACAGGTAGATTAAGATGTTCAGAATCGACGAGAGTGGACACAGTGTTATCGAGGCAGCTCATGATGGACCCACGCCGACGGAGGACTCGGAACGTCACGTCACATTCGTCACCGTGAGCTGACGCGGACGTGACCGTGACGCGACATCGGAACTTTGCGTCTTTCAAGTTCAGTACTCTCGACAGTCTCTCGATCACTTTCCATACACAAAGGCCGCAGAAACACTGAATATACTGTGCTATCAGCGGTCAAGGTAGAGTCAAGAACAACGGCAGCAATTTGGCCAGGTTTGGAGTGCCGACGCCTGTTTCAAGTCAGTCATCGCTGCCAGTGACAACGCGAATAAGGACATACCGGTGACAGGATCCCAGCCCACAGTACTTCAAAGCGCGACTGTCACCTTCTCCGTACACGAAGAAGAAATCAGTTACTCACGAATTGAATCCAGGGGTGCCTAGAAGCAGCACAAATTCGTCAAACATGGCGCTAGCGTAGAAAAGGAACAACCGCACCGCAGCCTTGATTCCCGCCCGTCGTAATGTCGTGGAATGCACTAGCAAACTTCTTCGAATAGATCTGAAGGAAAAAAAAAATTGTTCAGCGAGCTCTTCATCCCAAAAACATGTCGATGGGTCTTACTGCAGGATTAATGAAGCCTGCGAATGGACGATTCAGTATAATTTTTTGCAAGCACCGCGAGAACATACCGACGGGTCCCTTTCCTATCAAGATACGGGCATCGTTGATCAAGGTGATCAAGGAACCCACCACAGGCGACGAGCACGATGTCCCAAAGACGAGCTCAAATTCGCCATCGATCCCAATCACATAATTCGCGCTACCAAGACTTGTAAACAGAGAGGTAGTTGGCATGGAGGGAAGACTGACCCATTGGCGGAAAGGTCCGGGAAGGCGCGCACAGTCCCAGAGTTGTTGAACTGGGTGGAATTGAACGAAGGCGGGAAATTCTTGAGGAAACCTGTAACAGCCTCGGCCTGGTACGATGGCATTGGGAAGATGTTGCTGAACCCTCCACCGCTGAAGATGACTTGTTCACATGCTCCCTCGGGATCGAGCACCGTCGATCCTGGGTTTACTTGGGTAGCACCCACTGCGGTAACGAACGGACAAGTGACGGGGAAGCCTGGATTGAACTTGATGCCGTTCCGGGAGGGTCGACCTGTTCAAGCCTGTTCAACCCAATTCATGCATACGTCACATAATTCACCTTGTGCATTGAGGCAAACGCCGTTCCCGCCAGCAACGCCGTCATCACCGGAGCTGTAGAGGACAGTGGTGCCCATCATTCCGAGCTTGCCATATTCGGCGCATTGGCGATTCGCATATGCCGCCGTCACGCTCGATTCGTCCTGTCCATACGAGACGGACACAACGTTCGGAGGCTTTATGATACCACACGATTCAGGCTCTAAACAAGACGTCACTGTGATGGCAAGACGAAGTCTGGTGACCGAGACTCACGGTCGAAGCCTCCGGGCAGTGGGTCCGGATAGATTCCATCCTACCGATGGCTTCGTCACCGACACCAGAAGCACCAATAAGCAGCACCTACCTGAGTAGGATCATCACCGCCCTCAAACGTACAGAACGACGCGTCGACAGCGTCCAGCCAATTGTTGAATGACGCCCCTGCAAACAACCATACGTCAGCATAATTCAGGTGTGTCTGAGAGGAGGTCTTGCCTTCTGGTAAGTCACCTGCTTGCAGCAATGTGATGGGTTGCGGGTTCGTGAGAGTCATGGCATATTCTAAATCAAGATCGCTCTCTCCATTGAAGTCAAAGCTTTGGTTGGTGGTCTGCACCACGCCTGAAGAGGTACGTCAACGCAAATAGGTGCGCTACAAAGCATACGACAAACCTCCATCGATCGAGACAAGGGTGGGCCTTTGGCCAATCTGGGTCTTTGAGAAGTTCCTGAGAGCAATCAGACGCAGAGACAGAGTCGAACTGTGCGAAAGAGCTTACTTGAAGAACAAGTCCAGATCAGCAGCAAGAAAGGCTTGCGGTGTAAACTCCACTGGAGCAGGGGTCAACGTGATGAATACATTTGATGAATATCAGATGCGGACCAATTCCGTACGTGTTCTTGTGCGTCGCAAGCGGAATGTAGTCGATGTTGTAAAGAGCCCGCAGACAGTCAGGAGTGATGAACTCGTCACAGTTCTGCAAGGTGGGCGGCAGGTTCACTTTGACACCGTTCGTTTTGGGTCCGGTAGATGCAGACGGCATGCCTAGTCGATTTACGCCTCGCTTCTGAAGCCCAGAGGGAGAGTTCGCTGCCCGATGATTGAAGTGCACCGTCGGTTTGATCAGCTCAACGTGCTCCCGAACGTGCTCAGGAACCGAGTAAGAATGGCAACCTGTCTCGCATCGTTGAGGGCAAAACCAGAATGGCCAGGGAAAATTACGAACTGATTTGTTCCTTTCCAGATGGATGTGCGTAGACGTAATATTCAGTCTTCAGCAAGTCCTCGGCTTCAGTGGCGGTCGCATTAAAGTCGATCCAGCCTTTGCTCGGAGACAGGCGCAGGCGATCGGGGTGAATACCGGCGTCTGTCAGCCAGTCCTTGACCGTCGTGATCGCCTCAGCACTGGGAGCGAAGTAGTCGGCTACCTCTGCCGCCGACCAATGCTGGCCGTAAGTCTCCGAGTCTGGGTGAGCCAGAGACGTCAGCAGCTCCTCCAGCCGATGGGTGTTCTGTTGTGTCAATCCGACGCGGATAGGGAGAACCCTGTGCGATTCGAGTCGACGGGCCTTGTCCCATCCCACGGGCTCAGCGGCGCGTTTCTCATGGACAAGATGAGCGGATCGGCGCGACTGAGCAGCTAAGGAGGTGGCGCAGAGAGCCAAGACTCCAAGAAGGGAACGCATTGAAGCCGACTGGTGAAGCCAGAGATTCCTAGGTGGATCTGGGAGCTTGTTTTCCGGAGAGAGATCTCGCTTATAAGTGCTATGGGGTTTGGCATCGTGGGCCGGACCTGATTGAAGAATTTGCGACCACTCTTATCTCGTCTTGAGCGCCATGTGCATCACCGGGGGAGCGATTCTAAATCTGTAGATGTACCGGTCTTGACCGACCAATACCGGTAGACGGCTTCGGTGGGAGAGAAGCCTTCTCCCAATAATAGCCTCCCAAACTATCGACAGCATGGCGTCGAGGACTTCAGCTAGGAACGTCGCACGATCAGTGTCATGTCGTGCATAACCACAGGCATTTGCTTGGCTTACAACCCTGAGAGTGGGCAACCGAGAGTTGGATTTATGAAGGCCATCTTCCAATCGTCCTGCGGCCCAGTATCCAAGATATATTTTGCCCTTGTTCTTGATAAAGCTACTGTCCAGTGAGCGGATCAACCGGACGCCGAAGAAGAGTTTCAGTATAAAATGCGCGGAAGCCAGCACGTAACGCACCGGAAGCCAGCACGTAACGCACTGGAAGCCAGCACGTAACGCACATCATCAGTTATTCATATCCCACTCAAACGGGACCACCTCCACCTCACGGTGCTCACACAGTCCTCCGAAGGATTGGCATTGTCATGAATGGGCATAACCTACGGTGAGGCCTATTCTCACCCTGTACGAGGTGCATGAGGGCTCGTCACAATCTAAGATAGCCTATCAATGCCATTGACATGACAGATCCTGGTCATGCAGCATCCATCAGCTGGGATACATCGTGCGAGACGATGTACTGCCACACGTACTTTTAATATGACATCGTCGGCCAGGATGTGCCGAGGGCTCAAGGGCTTTGGAATGCCGTTCAACAAGAATGCGACAGCAGTGCATGGATACCGTGCAACTCAGAGGTCTGTCAAGAGCAACTACTAAGCCTCGCCGTCATTCGGACTCGGAGTGGACGAGCGCCGAATGCGGAGCGTGAGAACTTCAATGCCACGAGGCTCACGTGTCGCTAGCGCTCCGACAGTCGACTTTTCGCGCCACAATTGTGTTGTGTTGAATCAACACAGCACAAGCACGCTCGAGCCGACTTACGACGCAGTTGAAGAACAATAGCATCTGATCCGCCTTGTGAGTTGCCTTGTGAATTCCTAATGTGCACGTAGCTCGCTTCGACCATCTACACAACAACACAACGTTTTCGTCCTCCCTTAAAACATGGCGGTTCTCCAGAGCTTGATGGCATACCTCCCCCGATTGCACCGTTCTACTCCACTTACCGATAACCCTGCGCGAGTCTTGCAAAATGGCCTATTACGACAACACTGGAGGCTTCACTCGCCCACGTTGGCTTGATGACAGGCAAGACTTAACTATCGTCAAGTGCCGCGAACTACTGGACGAAGTCACCGCACCTCTTCATCATCGCATCGACGCCCTGCAGCGAGACGCAACTCAGCAAAGAGAACAGTTCAGTCGACTCGAAAGCCGTCTCGAAGAATTCATGAACGCTTTCTTTGCACCGAGTATCGAAGACGATGATGACTCCGATAGGTGAGGTCCAACGGGACTTCCGCTAAGTACGCAGGAGCTGACTCTTTGGTAATCTAGTGCGTCGAATGTAGACGCAAAGCCAGGGCCACACGCCAGTGAACAGCGGCAGGTCACCGGCGACCACACGCCCCCCCTCCTCGCCCCCCCTTTTCCTTCGCACTCACGGCCCACTTCAACTCAACAGAAAGGCCTCCTCTCTGCGCTCCCCAACACGCCATACAAGGTCCGGCAGTTGATGACGCCAGAGCAACCAGCACAAGAGCGGAACGACGGCGGTGACACAGATTCTTCTCCGACCTATCATCCCCCTCAAACCCCGCCGTGGTCCACGGTCACCGCGCACGGTCGAAGGCTCTACATGGCGGGAAGTACTCCCGGTCCCCGTCGGCGCACCCGCACCCTCTCAAACAATCCGCCGACACCAGCCACGCCAACTCCAACGGACGGCGACGGCTCGCTGTTCCCAACATCGCCACTCTATCAGCCCGTATTTTTCCCAATTCCCAATTTCCCAATTTCCACAACAGCACCCAAGCTTCCACCCTTGTCTCAAACCCGCTCTCCGCGAAGTGCGGGCGGGACGTCCGGGCTGGACTCCGTGAAAGTGGGCAACAAACGGGGGATGAAAGACCTGGAGGGCGAAGGTACGACCGCCGAGCCCAGAAGTTCTCAGCGTAGACGCTTGGAATAGTTAAGGGCATGGACGACGATTCTTCCACAGGACGATTCAGCTTTCTGCGCAGTTATTTCTTTCTCTTTCATCACCCGTAGAAGGACTTGCGCATGCATTTGTACATGAAATACTATGTAGAACAAAGCAGATGCTTCAACTTTTTTGTTGGAAAACATAGTGCCCCACGCCCCATCTGTGTGACAAGGGAGAACATGAGCAACGTTTTTCGGACAGGAAAATGTACATACTCTTGGCCATGGTCCATGCCAAACAATTCTGCGCACGCGATGTAGAATACTCTGAACCGGTACCAGGCCTTGCGACCCTCCTCGCGCGGCAAGCCCTTCTTCTCTGCGTCCTGTTCAAGATCGGCAATTCCGGCTGAACCTCTCACGTCTTGAAGCTTCAGCCAAGCCAAGAGCGTGCGCGAATAATGCGTCCCCGGGAGATAAGAGCTGTGGACTAACGTCAAGTCCTTCTGGAAGTATGCAAATAGGTCCAAGGAAGGCATCGTGCCGCCTACGCGCGGTTCATCACTTGGTACAGTACTTTCAGGTCAGCATAGAATACTTGAACGTACCAGAGAAGAATGTCTGCGCCATCCAGCCGTCTGACTCCTCGAAATCATAAGTTACGGTCTTGTGACAGAATATGTGGACGAATAGCAGGGCTGGGTCCGAGTCTTCGGCCTTCGACGGTTTCATCCATGTCGATATCTTGCGTAGCAGAAGCTCGTAGTTCTTCATGTGCTCAAACATCTGATACGACCGTCTGAGGTTAGATGAGCTCACAGCGAGTCGCCGGTTGGAGGCGTCTACCTCAATAGAAAGAACACGATCGAAGCTGTGCGTGTGCGTCTAGGTGGAGATGCAGACTATGATGAGAGATCCGACGCACCGCTCACAGTCGGCATCGAAATCGAAAGTATTGACATCTGCTGTGATGATCTAACAAGACAGCGCGTCTGTACGCTGCTAGTGTCCGTGCCTGGTGTGAGACGCACCTTCACATTGGACAGTCCTCGGCTCTTCGCCTCAGCATCTATGAACGCTTTTTGTGTGGACGAGTTCGACAGGCCCACGATCCGGGATTGCGGATATTTCTATGGCAATGAGAAGGTCGGTCGCTGAGCTTCGCCGGCACGACGAGATTACTGATAGGAACCCACCTTAGCAAGATACAGGGACAGACTGCCCCATCCTGTGAAACCAAGCACACATCCAGCGCTACTCGGCGACTGAATTGTTGGACACTCACCGCAACCGAGATCAAGGACGTATTGCCCGTTTTGAAGCTTCGCCTTCTGACAGTACATTTCCATCATCAGTCGCTCGGCGTCTGCGAGGCTTTCTTTGCCAGTCGGATACAGGCATGAAGAGTATTTCGCCATGGGACCCAAACACGACGTGATGAACTCTGTCGATACCTGTCAAGCGTCGTCGAGCTAAGCGTCGGGGTCCTCGGCAATGTCGGCATTCAACGTCGAGCCTGGCCTCAAGGCTCACCTCGTAGTGCTGTTCGTTGGCCTTCTGAGGCACGTCGGCGATGCTTTCTCGGCGGCGCGAATCCTCTATCCATTTCATTTTGGCGTCAAAGTTCGCTTGGACTGACCCGTGGTCTGTCTCGCGCAGACGCTGCCTGCATAGTGCGCGGATAACAATGCGCAGAATGAAGTCTGGAATCAAGCCCTGCGCGAGAATGCGTGAGTAACTGACGCGCGAAGGGACATGCGCAAGACAGACCTTGTCCAGTAGATCGTAGCCACGTTGGAGGAGCGCGTCCGTGACGGAGTCGAGCATCGTGGTTGCGGTCTCGACCAGCGTGCGAAGGGAAGGCGGCTGGTGCACAGCTCTTATATACCTGCGGGTGCGTTCCCGCAGATCCTTGCGACCCAATTGCGACCCCTCCGATGCTTCACCCCGGCGACGTCACCACGAGCCGGCCAAGGCCGGCCATCGGCCGAAGTTCAAGCGGGGCGCAAACGTATCATCGTCGAGAGAGCAACTGAGCTGACATCGTCACAGACATCGTAACATGATATCTACATGCTTGCTGCGTATTGTACGTGTCATAATCTATCAATGCCACAATCTCAGTGTCTTTACATAGCCTCTATAAGGACGATAAACCTACGGCACGGCGACGATCTCTCCAAGCTGACCAGTCGTTATGACATCCTGATACAAGTCTCTCACCTGCACTGCGACTGGGTCCACGACATTGCGCAGCGCAGTCAGTACCGCCCCTGCGGTCATCTGTAGGCTCCACAAGCTGACAGTCTTGATACGGTGGTTGAAATTCGCCTGGGTGACGTGATAGGCGAATGCCTCATACACCTTCAATGAGATGTCGTCCATAAGGCCAGCTAATGGGACAAAAAGATCTTCAGATACGCTGCTCTCAAATGGCACCCTATACTCACTCTCCCACATCTAGAAATTGGACGATAATCAGCGTTCGGAATGGCTAAAAGGAAAGCGTATCATTTACAGTCCAGGATCCATCAAAGTGGACCATCTCCTTCACCACACGACACCGGATGGGTACCAGAGTACGGTTTGCGCTGGAGTTTTCATATAATGGTCAGAACACTCCAAGATAGGATCATGGACACACTCACTTCATGAAAGCGACGATGGGTCGAATGAGGGCATTGCTGCTGTAGCTGAGGTCGTTCGTCCATATGGGCACCGCCGCTTTCAAGTCACGGAGGCGTAAGTCGATGTCCAGAACGACACAGGCCGAATCAGCACCCTGGACCTGATCTGGCGCCGTCAAGGGCGGTTTCGCCAGTGCTCTCTGTCCTGGAATGCGTTCTGCGACAACAGCGGCTGCCGTTGTCGTCAGGGCATCCAGAATTACATCCAGAGCGTCGCCGTCAGCATCTGGATTCCGAGGGAACTTGATATCGAGAACGGCGTCCAACTTCCCAGATGTAATCCAAGACAACGGCCCTTCCTGAGTTGTCATGGCCTGCAAGTGGTCGATGTTGACGCCATCAATCCGAAAACGGGACTGCAACATATCAGACAAGTAGGAGGGGCGAGGCCATAGGACTCACCATAGTAGACCATTGACCATCCTTAGTGTCTTGTTCGTTTGTCCTGCCGATGCTTTGCGGACGATGTAGACTGAACAGGCAATTATCAAACTGCCCGACCACGCCTTCTGACTTCATGAAGTCGTAGAAAATCCATTGCTTTCGGAGGTTTCCCACGTCGGCGCGGAAGATTGAAAAGGTATATGGTCGAAATCCTCCCGGCTGGTAAACGGTTATCAACAAGTCCTCAAGGGTGAGAGATTCGAGCTCGAAATCTCCTGGCTGAGGAATGTGGCGGAATGATGCGGGATCGAGGTCATCAGACCAGTATACAGAGCGGCGATCTAATGCGGATGTGGTCAATAATGGCTAGGGAACAGGAAATCCAACACGCACCTAAGACTCCGCGAACGCCCTTGACCACTGCGTCCTTCACCAAACCCTTTCCATCTAACCATCGCCAAAGGCTCAGGGTTACATCAATGCTATCCACGCTCAAGTCGAACATCGCCCAATTATCGTCTTCGGAAGAGTGACGATCTTGAGTTTTGTCTTCTTCTTCCTCTATTGCGTGGTTCGCCGGATGGTTGCTCACGTCGTAGCCCAGTGCATGATGCGCAGACGTAGGAAGGGGAGCATGAGTGCCAGAGGGTCTACGGGTGATATAGACATTTTTGAATGAGATGCGGGAGTCCTTCCACTTGGGGACGATGGCAGACTCGAAGATGATGGTAACACCAGTCTCCGCGGTCAGGTAGTCGCTCAGAGCGCGTGCAATGTTGACTTGATCGACGCCTATGTCAGCTGCGTATGGCATGGAGGATAGGAGGAACAGAGACACACCTTGGAGGCTATTGGCTATGGCAAATACCACCGAAAAGAAGGTAGTGCTGGCAAGGACGCGTTCAGCCTCGAAAGTGTACACCTCGACTTGACCACTCACGTTCCAATCAAAATCCACAAGCCCTGGCTCATCAAGAACCAAGTGATGAAGGCAGAGATGTCATCTGCGTTGAATTTGCGAGATGCGCGTATGAAGGACCATCGAATGCGGACTCGCATGCGCTGGCCAAAACCGGTCGCGGCGTTGAGGAAATCGTCTCTGGTGGGGCGAGATATATGAGGTAGAGACTGGGCGAGGCGACGAAACAACGGAGAGTAGTTCTCGTAATTTGCCGGAGGTAATGGCGGCTTGTGCACCTCGGCGTCCTGAGGGTGTGGGTCCTTCGGAGAATCAACAGTTCGAACAATGCGCGTCAGATGAAAGCGCCTGGCGTAGAGTAGTTCGCCTGTCCATCGTGCAAATAGTGGGGATGGTCGAGGCGCAAGGTGGGCAGGAAAGGCCGGTGCGACGCGTGCTGGCTGGGCGAAGAAAGTGCGGATCGCCGAGTATCGATCGAAACCGGCGACGTGCGCTGCGCGACTTGAGTGTCGGAGAACGAGCGAGCGGCGGCCGGCCACTGCCTGCGCCGACGCGCGCACGAGGGACATGGGCTGGTGGTGGACGTTGCGGACGACACGCACTGGCACACGACCAGTCTGGGATGATGTCACCGCAGGCGGCGACCCAAACATGGAGCGTGGGAAAGCGCAGCGATCGGTGCAGAGAGTCAGACTGATCCCGCTCATCTTCAGTCACCACCATGAGCCAGTACCCAGTCCCTCCCCCCTCCTACGGTTCCACTTCTCCCTCCCCAAAATCACCCGTCGCAGGCGGCGAGAGTGCTCGGCCGCTTCTGGGCTCGCCGAGGTATCCAGCGGCAGGACCCAGCTCAGGCATATACGACCAGCCTGCTCCAGGGGACCTACCAGATGATTTCAAGGTGTGCTTCTTACAGACTTGCCTGCTACCGTCTTTTCTGACTACAGCCTGCAACAAGTACGGCGTCAGCGTGACGGAGAGCGCGCCAGAGATCCGCAATGCCTTCGTTCGGAAGGTGTACACCATTTTGTGTACGTCGCTCTAGCCATCGGTCGCTGTAAATATGCTGACATTTCTCTGTAGTTGCACAGATTGTACGCCTTTCTGCCCGTCGTCCACTTTCTGTACAATGTCCTCATGTGTGTCTAGCTCGCCACCACTATTGTTGGTGGTATCATCTCCCAATCTCCGACTGCAGTGACCTGGGTTCAGACTCAGTACGCTGCTTACTCTCAATCCCCCTGTGGCAATCACTCATGTTTGTACATAGCGTCTGGGCTTTCTATGTCCCACTCTTTGGCACACTCGTTGTTCTCGGCCTGCTCTACTGGAAGCGCCACAGCCACCCGCTCAACATCGGCCTGCTAACGTTGTTTACTCTCATGGAAGCATTCACGCTTGGCGTCGTAACAGCGTTCTATGACAATGTCATTGTCCTGCAAGCCCTTCTGATCACCACCGGAGTTTTCCTGGGCCTGACGTTGTTCACGCTTCAGAGCAAGGTATGCAAGCGTCCTGTTCCCTGTCCTACCTTGACTTATACGTGTTATTTACTAGTATGACTTCTCTGGGATGGGACCCTGGCTCTTCGGCGGCCTCATTGCTTTGGGTATGTCGCCATACAGTCACACAAACTCAATATGGCCGTTGATACCTCTACCCCAGTGATGACTGGCTTCGTCGGCATGATTTTCCCCTTCGGCAGCACGATGGACTTCGTCTTCGCCCTCGGCGGCACCCTGTTGTTCAGCGGATACATCGTCTACGACACGTACCTCATCAACAGCCGCCTCTCCCCCGACGAGTACATCATGGGCGCGATCAGCCTCTACCTCGACTTCATCAACCTGTTCCTCAACATTCTCCGCTTGTTGAACAACGTCAACGAGCGATGATCACTGGGGGCACTGTGGGGTTATTTTGAGATACTGAACACTTTCTCTATTTATTTCTCAAATAGTTGTACAGTAATGCGTTATGCATGCGACTAGAACTCTCCTAGTGTATGGTTCAGACAAGCTGATGAGTGCGCCCTGCGAGCATTTCAATTGGTTTCACCCGGAGGCACATCAGAACTTTAACTTCAGTCCCTTTGCAGCCCACTCCTTCTCCAACTTCAACACGTCGTCTGCCGCCTCCAATATAGTCTCCTTCCACGGCCGCACGTCCTCATGCCCGATGCCTAGGATCTCCTTCGCCAATGACGTGTCCACGACCCATCCGGTCGGGAACTTCGGCGCCGCATCCGGGTCGACTGTCCTCCCCTTCAACTCCGGCCGCTGCTCAACGAGGTACCGGACAGCCTCGCCGTAGTCGTACCACTCGCTGCTGAGGAGAATGCGCTTGTGCTCGCCCGAGGGTAATGGTCCGGCCTCGAGCGCGGCGACGTGTGCATAGGCAACGTCGCGGACGTCGGCCCAGCCAGGCCAGCGCGGGTAGACACCGTCTTTCTGGAGCAACTGCAGGATGTATGCATTCGTGCTCAGTGCTGAGCGGTCGGGGACGGGAGCCCTGAAGCTAGGTGCGAATGGCCCACCGAGGAATGGTGGGTTGACTTTATGACTCTCTGATCAGCACCAACGGAATCATCCAAGGCAGTGCAAGCTTACAGGTCGTGACATCGACCTCCCCCTTGTGCGCGTCCGCGAACTTCCACGTCTCCTGCTCCGCGACTGTCTTGCCATACGAGTACGTGTACCCAGGGCCGTACTTGCCCGACTTGGCGTGCTCCTCGGTGGCGGGGTTCCAAGACTTCGCGGTGATGCTGGCCAGTGTGCCGAGGTTTAGCGGGTCGAAGGTCGCGACGACACTGCTCGTCACTACAAATTTGCGGACGCCTGCCGCATAGCCAGCGCGTATGATGTTTAGCGTCCCATCGATAGCTCCCTGGAATCTATAGGTGAGCATTGCACATGCACTCTGCCAGGTGGGAAACTCACGCTGATGACGACGTCGGGTGTCCCGCTCAGTGCCAGAGGAGCTGCCACATGAATAATGGCGCTTACACCTATCGCGCAGGCGCTGTCAGTGAGGATGTACAAAAGCACGGCAGAAATGAAGCACCTTTGACCGCCTCTGTCAAATCGCCGGTAGCAAGGTCATCAACGGCCACGACCTCAAACCTGTCGCCGTATATCGCATGTCCGGTTTTGACGTAGTCCACCTTGCCGCTGCGGGCAGACCTGTCCACGAGAAATCAGCAGATGTGTGAGTACCATGATTCACCGCAACGTACGCTCTCACTCGATAACCTTTCTCGAGAAGCTGATGGGCTACATGGGCCCCCAAGAATCCTGAGACTCCGGTAACCTGCATGCGAGTCAGTCTCTTATTTCTGGAGGCAAAGCAACATGTCGCGTACAAAGACAAGTCCTTCAAACGCGGGCATGGCACGGGGTGATACCGAACGCTTCGGATGGTATGGAAATGATATGGGAAGTGTTTAGTTTGAGTCTAGTGGATTCCGAGTAGCAGTAGTAGATACTTTGGCCTCACTCTGCGGCTTCCTTTATATACCACACATGGATGTAAACGCTGGTAGTGCAAATCTCGCCGCCCGGCATTGAAACAGAGCGTCAGTAGTTTCAAGTTTGTCAGGACACCGAGCACTTCCCCGTCGGCTGGCCGACGGGTGCAAGTAATAAGAGACTCGGTCACTTTAGTCAGCGCGTTAGGCAGAGCTATCAATATCCTCGGCCATGGGCCGAGGTACAAAAATGGTCACGAAAATGAAGCTTCATTTTCGTGACCAGCTCATATATTCATGTTATCGGGGAATGGGGGCGTCATAGAGAGTATGACATGTCTTCAATCATTAACGTTTAACCCGCGTCATCAGTACAATCTGTCGCACAGGTCTCCTTAGATAGCATTGAGGGCACACCGGAAAAGTTTAACGTACTGCTATACATCGTCACATTCTTCAGCTGGCTCGAAGGGATTCGTGGTGTCTACACCGTTTAAGTTGAATGATACCGGGGAGATATTCCCCGCAAGGGTCTCATGCTCGACGTCATCGCCCAAAAGCATGTCGTGGAGCAACACACTTGGCTCCTTCTTGTCCCATAACACCTTCACGAACCCCTCGAGCTCTTCAACCTGCGACTGCCGCACTGCGGACTCGTAAATCTTGATTGTGTGAAGTATATTCCGGCGTGACGCGAGGAAACATCGAAGCTTGCCAAACAGGTTGGTAGTAATATTGACGGCGTCCAAAATGAGGGTATGCACATGCGGAAGGATTAAAGATGAGTCCTCTTCTCGTGTGGCCACATGCAAGAGGATGGCGAACGTCTGCGCGCTCGTGCGGAGGGTCTCAGTGGTGTGCAGAAGGAGTAGGGCGTCCTTCCAGGCATCCAGATAGTAGTCTTCGCGGTCTACGCCCTCGTAGCTGAGTGTTCTGATATCCTGCAGGGAGAATATGGTGGCGATGTCGCGCACGACCTCGGGGAGCGGGCCAGGGTACGAGGTACATCGTATCGCAAGCGACACTTTGCTCGTTGGTGGCTGGGATGGCTGTAGATCTGAACGCGCAGTGATCTCCTTCGCCCAGCATTCCACGCGCAGGAAGAGGGTTGGGTTTCTCCGACGGCCAGTGAAATGGATTGTGCGGCTGTCTTTGGAAAATGGCGCAACCAAATTTAAGAGTGAGCGCACTCGCTCTCGGGCATCCGGGGCCTCCAAAACGTTGTTTGGCCAGATGCGGACAACGGCGGTGGGAGGTATTTGGTCAATGTGCTCCAGTATGCTGACGCACTCCGTGAACTCGTCAAACAGTGTGAGGTGGGCGAGTCGAGGTAGCTGAACGCGAAGCCCATTGTCATCCGTGCCACTGGGAATTGCGTCGCGTAGGGCCAAGACAGTAAGGTGGGGCATCTTGAGGAGTATTTCCAGCAAACTGCGCAATTGTGCCGTCTTCCAATTGATGATGGTCGAGAGCTCAAGGTGTGTCACAGTGGCAATCCTGAGGAGGTGTGATGACCACGGAATGTCATACCCGCTGATTCCTATGTGCCGCAGTGGGGGTGAGGTGCCACCGAAAATACTTCCAGAGAGCGTCTCCCGTTTCGTCCAGGTGGTGACACCTGAGTTGACTAGGCAGAGAGATCGAAGGAGTGGCGCTGCCTTGTGCAGATGTGCCATGAGGGAGTCGGATGCGACTCCGGAGGTACCATTGGACAGCAGAAGATGTTGTACCCGCTCCATATACCCCAATGTGCGATATGTGGACCGGTAGAGGTGGTCAGTGGGTTTCAGAATGGACGGAAGGTATACGCGCACGGCCAGGGGAGCCTGCTTTGACCTTTCCAGCATTCTCCAGCACCACCTCTCCGAACTCATGAGAAGCTGGGTCCAGAGCAGCGCATCCCCGCGAGCAACGGCGCGCCAATGGCGACAGACGTGGCTGAGTTCGATGGCTCTCCGCGCAGAGCTGTATCGTGTGCGCATGTCTCCAAACCAGAGACGCTGGTGTGCGATGGTGTCCCATGAGGCGTAGTCGTTGGTTCCCGCTTCCCGGATGGAGAAGCGGAGGATGAGGGACAGGATGTCGGGGATGAGGCATGCCACAGGCAAGAATAAATTCCGTCGCGCTCGGAGATCCTGCAGTGCCCTGTGATGTTGTTCGATCTTATGGTCAATCGCTTGAAGTGATTCTTCCTCGTCCATTGATTCAGGCTTGTGCAACAGAGGCTGGCGCTTGGTGAGAACGTGGATATGTCGAGATCAGTAAGCAGCAAAGCAACGTGCAAAGTAGCAACACACCTGGCAGTGTATGGTCAACGGTCTGGCGACATGCAGACAGCGCGATAACCCTTCCAGTTCAAAAAAGAGCAAGAGCAGAGCAGCAGCAACTGGTACCGTTCAGCGCGGGTATCGGGAGTCTTGAATCTTCTCGGACTGTAAGACGAAGTAATTCTTAGTCTACAGCTACACTCCACATGGAACAAGCAAAATGGGAGACCAACCAGGGTATCAAAGGCGGCGGAGCAAAACAGATGAGCGGTCGTTCACGCATGGAACTTGAAGGCGTGATGATGTCAGACACGTGTTGCAAGCGGCATCAATTATTGGGTTGCCGACCTTGCGCGGAATACACAAGGAATACAGGTCAAATTATACTAGCCACGACCTTGCCCCATCCTGTGATTCAGCTGGGTATTGCAGCAGATATCTAGTGGTCAATTACAAACTTCGCCTACATATGTTATGAGTAAAGTCCCACGTTATGAGTAAAGTCCCACGGCCATGCACTTCGTGCACCACTACTCCGCACTCAACACACCCTCATACGCAGCCGTACCAGATGCGTGCAACTTTGACCAATGAAACGGGATGCATCGTCGCAGGCCGATGGCGAGTGGTTCAGGAAGTCCGAGACGTTAAGAAATCAACACACCCTCAGCCTTCCAATCGACCAAGACCAGCCGGGCACGCTTCAAGACATGAACAGGCGACCGGCCCGCCCCAGTATCTCCCGCGTCGTACTTCCACGCATCGAGCACGTTACGCACTGCGAGGGCGCGCCGCGCGTCGCAGTACACCTTGATATGGTCCGTCTCGAGCAGCGCAGGGCGCAACTCTCCGCTGACGGCCGCGGAGAGCAAGGTCGGCGTGCTCTGGTCCAGCTGCGGTGTGGACAGCGTCGCGTCGCGCGAACGTGCAGGTACGGCGTGGAAGGAGATCGACACGGGGGCAAGCGCGGTGGGCTGCTGCACGAGGCGCAGGAGATACACCCAGAAGGCAGCGAGCGCTGACGGGGTCCAGCAGAGGCCGTCTGCAAATACTGAAGACGTGCAGAGAGCGCAGGGCTTCGGGAGGCGTGCGCTGTCGTCGACGCTCGCGCCGGTCGCGCCATTCCATGGGGACATGCCGCGCACGGGGACCACCCAAGTGACGCGGGAGTATGGGGACATGAGGGCGTTCGCTACGGTTGCGTCGCTATGGGGCGGCACGGGGACTGTTGGCGCTTCGGTGTAGTCCGCAACAGGAGAGGAAGGGGAAGCCGTGAATGATGAGGGCGAGGGACGGTGGTAATGAGGCTGGCGGTCTGTCAAAGGTTTGGCATGGACGGGGAGATGGCATGCGACGCACCAAGGGAATGATGGAGTGAAGAGGACGTTTATCCTGCTTGAGACGTTTTGCAAGTCGCGATTCTGGGGATGGTGATTCGAGGGGCCGCTGACGGGGAGAATCAATAAGAGGAGACGGTTTTCGGAAGTCCGAGCTTTCGAACGGGACCATGTCTTCGATGGATAGCATCTCGTCAGGCTGGGGTAGCTCTCCCCACCGTGCGATGACAGGCGACACTGTCGAAGGTTGCACTCGGGGAGGCTGTCGAGCGAAAACGTAGGTTCTGCCTGTCGACGCTGGAAGGACCAGCTTTCATGGACCTTCGTGCTAAGTTGGACACACGCACTCACAGGACGCAATACTGATAAATCGTTTCAGCGGCCTGACGGAGGTCCAACCATTGGACTCGCATCCTGCGCTGGCGAGCGCGCGTCCTCTCAGCACCAGGGCGGCGTTGTTGACAGTCGGTCTCGTGTCGCGGGGAGAACTGGCGAGCTCGTGGACGGTGATATTGGCGTATGAGTTGCCCATGGTGTTGAATCCGCTGGTCCCGTTCGCGGTCAGTGGTAAGTTCTGAATATGCTGGCTCCTAGTACACACCTGCCTGTTGTACGGTCTCTGGTCGACCTATGTAGTTTAGGGAGGAAGATGATTGACGAGTCTTGGTGCGCAGCGACAGTCATCTGTTGAGGTCTATGATGGTGGCCGCGTAGCCTTGGCGTAGGCCCACAAAATAGCATGTATTTAGTCTCCCTGAGGCAGAGTAGCTAGATTCAACCCTTCGCAAGCTCAGGGATCATCTACATATCTGACCATGTATGTATTGGAAACCGGACTCCGCGTGCGCGCTAGTCGTTCTACCTTACTCTACTGACAACTCCGCATTTCAGGCTCCCTGGTCTCCAGGATACGGTAACGTTCTCAGCTTTGACACCGACAGTTATAGAGTCAGCGATGATGAGCAGACTCGCAATGGCCGACGAAATTGGCGAGATCTGGACTACACGAGGCAGTCATAGACGAAGAGGGATACGGCCCTCTCTTTTCGCAGCTGCACTGTCGTAGGGTGCATCAAGGGTACCACCATGGCATCCGCGACGAGAACCTCCTTCCACGTTCAGATGGAGAACGCGCTCGCGAGGATTTCGGCAGTGCCTGACGAGAAGTCGACTCAAGAGCCTTCGTCGACGAGCAGTGCGTAGAAGGTGGTATGGGAGGATATGAATCCACAGGCGAGCGCTTCACTGTTTCTCGGGAGGCATCTTCACGAACCCTAGGCCTGGTGGTCAGCACAAAATGCGCCGGTATTATGCAGCAAGAGTGGAGTCGAGACAGCGAAGAAAAGTGCAATGGCCTCACCGAGATGTCCGTTCCTTCATCTCGCCTGCCAGTGGTGTGCTATGGGGGCTGACCGGACGGCTCACATATAGATGGCCGTCTTTGCCATCTTCTTCCATAGTACGATTATACCTTGGGTCCCCTTCCTTCATCCTCGAAGATCTGATGTTCCTCGTGTCTACCGACTCCAGCAAAGAGCGCAAGTCATCAGCGTTACGCATGAATATGTTTGAGTCAGCAGGTATGACTGACGCCTGGCGGTCCCAGCCCCAATGCCTATCGACATTTCTCCTCTCCTTCGACGGGCCTCAACGCTCTCACCTCCATTTTTTCACGCATACATGTCCCAAGCTAGGTGGTTAGTATGGTGGGCGCGGACATGCGCCATAGGTGCGCCTTGGCGCAGACGCATGGATGCTGCCTTCCTCGTCCCAACCTCGTCGAACCCAGTCCAAATCGCAATTTAACCCGCTATCCGACCCGCCTTCCGACCCGCCTTCCGACCCGCCTTCCGACCCGCCTTCCGACCCGCCTGCCTGGCTTCCAGAGGGTATAAGAACCCCCCCACTTCGACCAGTTTGAAACATCAGGTTTCTTTTCACTCACTTATCCAATCATCCACCCATCCACCCCATAAACATTCTACCCACTCAACTAGCTGGTCTACTTATTAATATGTCTCCTTCTACCAATAACACCTTCACCTTCAACGCAGATGCCGTCCTTTTTGACATGGTTAGTTCATCATCTACATTGCGTTCGCTGCACAGCTGACTTTCCTTTCACGTAGGATGGCACGCTCACCGACTCCATCGCCGCCGTCGAGGCCGCGTGGGGCAAAGTCGCCAAAGACATTGGGCAGGACCCGGCATATGTTATCGCCGCTACCCACGGCAAGCGTGCCATCGACAATCTCGCCCAGTTCAAGCCTGAGTTGCAGGCGCATGAGATGGATGACGCTGTCTCCGACTTTGAGAACACTATTCTCTACTACGCAGATGCGTTTCACTCCGCGCCGGCGTCGGAGAACAACACTCCCTCGTGGTCTCTCACGAGCTCCACCAGGTCATCCATTGACTGCACGCCGTACCTCACCCCTGAATCGAGCGCGCCATCGTCGACAGAGGATCTCTTGGATGTCTCAAACGCGCCGTGCCCCCCATCATTCACCACGCGTCTGACCAACGCCATCATGTCGAGGGTGGGTGCGGGCCCGCGGGTGTACGGGGACGAGAAATGCTCGCTGGTCGAGGACGCGGTGCACCTCATGGAGGACACGCTTGAGGCGTGGCGGGTCGAGGCGATGAGCGTTGATCGCTCGGTGCGCATCCTACCTGGTGTTAGGAGGATGATCGACTCTCTCCCCGAAGGTCGCTACGCAGTTGCTACCTCAGGCGCAAAAACATATGGTTCGTGCCCTTCTCATCGATCCAGCAACCAACATCTGACTCCTTTGCAGCATACGGATGCATGACGCGTGTCGGCATCACCCCACCCGTCGTCACGATTACTGCGGACGACAAGCGTCTCAAGGCTGGCAAGCCCGCGCCCGACCCCTTCCTCCTCGCCGCCGACTGCCTCGGCTTCGACCCGGAGAAGTGCGTCGTCTTTGAGGACTCACCCTCGGGCATCCGCGCCGGCGTCGCCTCTGGCGCGACGGTCATTGCCGTGTGCACTAGTCACGAGCGCGCGCAAATCGAGAATTGTGGAGCGCATTATCTCGTCGAGAATATGGAGGATGTTGTCTGTGAACCTGTCGAGGCCGACGGGCAGACGAGTTTGAAGTTTACTATCCGCTGTTAATCCAGACTGTTCGCAACTATACCAACGATATACTTTTATACCCGCTATATCAGCAATTGCAATCACTAAATCCTCCCTCTATCAATCTGTCTGCATGGCTATCAACTCGTCTCGTGTCCCTTTTCCTCCACAAAATGATGCGAACGGTGTCTTTGGAAGTCAACGATTCAGCCAACGTATTGAGGTGAAATAGTAAACAGGAAGAGACCGCTCTATAGACAGGGTTGCAGAACAAGCAGCGACGAGAATAAGCAGCGGCGAGGACAGTAGCGAAAAGGGGCCAGGTGCGTAGCGCCGCCAATTGCGGATCATCAACAAACTAGCTAGGCCCCGAGTGAGTAGCGCACGGACGCAGGAACGCTCGATGGACGATTGAACTTGGAGGCATGCTGATTATCCGGCTACACGCTCGCCGCTCTCTCAGGTTGACCGCGACACGTAGGCCTCTAACGGTAGCCATCATGCGTTCGTATACATAAATCTCTCTCAAGGCCACATGAACTACGTAGAAACTCGGGGGTATTGTCGCGAAAAGGTATCAAACGGGAACGAAGTGTCCAGAACCAAGCAAGGCGGGCTACTCTACGACTCGACGGAGCATTCAAAGGCTAGCGGGAACGCCGGGAAGGCTGGGAAGACCGGGCAACGCAGGCAGAGCTTCAGCACGTGGCACGGCTGGCACGACGCCGTCGACGGGAAGGCCGTCGGGGAACGGAGCTGCACGCACGGCGGGCGCGGCAGGCAGGCCCTTCGGCGGTAGGTCGGCGCCTTCCTTGCCGAACTGAACGTGGCCACTGGCCGGGGCGGCAGGTACGTCACGCCGGGCTGGGTCCGCCGGCGGGGCAGAGGCCGGGATCGCGGGGTTGGAGGCAGCGGGGGCGGTGGAGTCACCGTAGTCGGCGTCCTTGATGAAGCGGGCAGGGATGGGGGAGGGAGGGACTGCCTCGACATTGGGCCCGACGGGGAAGGCGGGGAAGGCCATCATGTCGCGAGCGGTGAGGACGCCGTTCTGTGGGCGGACGGTGCCCTCCTGCATGTGGTGGGCGGTCATGTCGTTCATGGGATGGGCTGATACGCGACCCGAGTTAAGGGCAAGGAGGGCGACGAGAGAGAGTAAACGAAGCATGGCGGGTATAGAGATGTGGGGGGCGGGTAGGATGTGCGGGTGCGGGAGTGGGTGGGCGTGGGCGGGAGAGAAGGGGTGGGGGACCCAAGGCGTTCGAGTGCAGAGGCTTTAAAGGGCGGCGGGCTGACCTTGAAAATGGCATTGGAATGCGACCGGGGTCGTCGATGGCGAGACGGGGGCGTACACAGAGATCTGATTGGCTGCAGCCGCGCGCAGAGCACTGGTAGCAGAGTACTGGTAGCAGAGACTAGAGTACCGGTCGCAGAGACTAGAACACTGGTAGCAGAGACTAGAGTACCGGTCGCAGAGACTAGAACACTGGTAGCAGAGACTAGAGCACCGGTCGCAGAGACCAAGATCGCAGAGACCGAGACGACACAGAGCGACTGAGCTGCTCGCACGAGGCTCGCGAGACGCTGGTGTCGGCAAGTGCCGGCGGGCATCACACAGGCGCGCTGCTGCACGACGGCGGCCACGGTCTCCTCGCGACCTTGTCCTCGCCCGCCTCGTCCTCGCCCGCCTCGTCCTCCCCTTGTTCTCACCTTTCGTTATATTCAGCATAGACTTTTCTTGCATCACGCTCGTTCTCCCCTTTCACACTGCAACATGACCCAGACTATCACCGATCTCCTTGATGTCGCTCTTGCCCCCGTCCAGCTCTCCAAGTTCATCAGGCTCAATGCACCCACCCGCACCGCATACAGGCCACCGCGCGCTGCGGTCGGCCTCACCTTACTTCCAGATGACGTCCTGCTCCTCGTCCTCAGTCTCATCGGCGTCGATGACATCCTGGCGCTCAGAATGGTGCGTACCCGCTCGCGCGCTTGCCTGTCCTTCTCACTCTCCCCGCCCCCCAGACCGCCAAACGCTTCTTCTCCGTCACAAACCTGCGCTGGGTCTGGTCCGACGCCCTGCGCCGCCATGTCATCGACAAGCGCCTCCCTTTCCCCTCTCCGAATGCCGACCTCAAGTCCTTATCAGCGAAAGAGCTCGAGGTCCGCGCCCTCCACGCCGCCCGCTTCCAGCAGAATTGGTGCTCTCCTGCCCCTCGCCCGCGCGGCGGCATCGAGTTCCAGGCTCGCCACATGGAGACGGACGAGTCGGCCGCGCTCCTCGAAGCACATCCGCACCCGATCTCCCAGGTCCTCTTTCCGTCCGGCCACAACGGAGAACTCGTCCTGACTGTCGAGAAGGCGCGCATCGTGTGCTGGGAGGTGCCGTTTGGCGGCTCAGAGGCGTTCATGGTCGCAGAGCGGAGCCTTCCGGACGCGGCTATCGGCGGCGTTGTCGTCAACGACGAGCCTGGTAGCCCCGCCATGCTCGTGGTCGGATACACCACGAACATCACCCATGAGCCCATTCCGGGCTATCCCCTGCAGGCATTGCCGCAGAGAATCACCGTCGAGGCGTGGGCACTCGACAAGTTCCACGGGTGCTTCGAGGTCCTCCGGGGGGACACAATGATAGGCAACCCAAGCCGGCTCATGCCGCTGTCCCGCCTCAGCGGCGAGTACGCCTTGATAGGCGATCCGGTGGCGCTCTGGAATTGGAAGCACCCTGAACAGACCTTCTTGTTGAGCTACGGGAATCTGCCGTCGCCCGTGGTATGTCTCACGCCTATTGTCTTCAACGCGGCCGCCACTGACGTCGCCACAGCCCGACTGCGTGCTGGCTGTCCAGCTCGTGCGTGGTCACCTGCTCATCGTGCGGCAGTCGCACATCCAGTTGCTGCCCGCTCCGCGGTTCGACGCCGCGGGCCAGGCGCTGCCGCACACCACCGCAGCAGCGTTCGTGCACCTGCCCGATGCCGCCAAAGAGGCCGTGATCGTTGTGCACAAGCCGACTGCCCAGGAGCACGACGACTGGCAGTTCGACCCCGTCACCGTCCTCATGCGCGTGGAGGCGAACGGCGCGCACCAGATCCGCAAGTACGACATTCTGCCGCTACCGAAGGTGCGGGTCGGCGGCGCGGATGGTCCTGCTGCCCGGTGCATCCCGTGCGTGTTCCCCAAGGCGGCGGCGGCAGCCATTCCCGTGCCCCCGTCGTGCAGCGGCCTCACCGTCGGGAGGAACGGCAAGGGCTTTTGGATGGAGACGCGCAACGTGGCATGGGGCCACTCGACGTTCCCGGCGCGCTGCATCGTCGGCTTCGACGTGACGAGCGGCGTCTCCGCCGCCGCCGGAGTGCCGCACTGGAAAAACGACCTGGTGCTGAGGAAGAAGGAGCTGTTTGTGTCGCGGGTGGGGACGGGGGAGGTGGAGAAACGCAAGTACCGCATCGCCACGACCTCGCTGGAGGATACGGTTGGCCGCATCGCTATTGGGGGCCGCGATGGGAAGGTGCAGATTCTGGACCTGGCGTGATCGTGAGTATGGTCTTTGTTCGCTGCTTTCGTCGCACGTCGTGTAACGTTATTTCTGGTGTACGACGGCGCTGACTCGTTCGGTTTCCGATTCCACCGCTGATCCCTTGTACTACATACGTCGTTATATTCTTTCTTTCTCTCTTTTTTCCGTGGGCGTGCATACCTATGGCTTTGTCTTTACGAGGAGTTTAGGAAGTAGCTGATCTAAAGTTAAATAAATGTACTATAGTATCTCCATGAAGATCCACTGAAAATCAAGGAAGCAATATGGGTAGGCTTCGGCAGTCGGTGTGGGTGAGGCCCTGCATGAGAAGTCCTAGTCATCCGCAATCCGAAGAACTCGCGAACGCGATATGTGAAGCCACGCACGGAACACGCAGCGGGGTATCTGATAGCACACACCAAGGAACCGAACGTATACAGAGCAAGCCCAACTACAACAGCATCAACATCCGAAAACAACGCGACCCTCGGGCCTCAGGATATCCATCCCTTACCCCACAAAGACGCGTCAACTACTGGACACACCCCATCCACAAGGCCGCCTTTGAGCAGCGGCATCGCGGCACGGTGCTGCGAGATTGCCAGCACGATGAACGCGTGCCATATTGCGTGCGAACCGCCCCCGAGCCATGCGAGCTGGGGCGCCCAACGCGGTGCCAGGATACACTCTGGGAAGTGCGTGGCGTAGAACAAGAGGCCCGCGATGTACGACGCGAGCGATGGAACGACGGGCCCTGCGTTGCGCGTCAGCTAGGCAGCATCGATAGGAGAAGGGAGGAAACGAACGGATGAAGGCGAACATCTCGCGGGTGGAATGGAGGATCGCCAGGTGTGTGAGAGGTGCTACCGCCGTAAATGCCAGCGATACAAAGAAAACGATGCGCCATTTCTGTGATAGATAGCTTCAGTGTGCGCGAAAAGATTCGGGGTACGAAATTCACAAACCTTGTGAGTGGGTTTGTTGAACCACTCGGCGAAGGGAAGCACGGTGCCCGCACTGCCCATAATGAAGCATAGACTAAGGAACAAAGCCCACGCATTCGCATGGCACTGAAAGCCGTGATGGACTATCGTGCCAACGCTTGCGCTAATTAACCTGCGAGCAGTCAGCCGCTTCAGGATTCTCGAGCATTTTGAACGTACACGCACCATCCTATACCAACATAATCTATCTTCGCGCACAAAGTCATACCTCTATGATGAGCGCAGCCGGCCATGGTGTGCCAGACAACGCTGGTAAAGAGACAAAGCAGAGCAAACACCGTGAATGCAAGGACAGGTGTGTCGTAGGGTATCGATGAGTCTCGCAATGTGGGTAGAAGATTGATTGTCCAGAGAATGAATGGAATAAGATGTGTGTGAATGTTAACTGTGGGCACATGAGGTTGGCAAAGGAATAGGCAGCAGCGCGGAATGCTTACGAGTCTCGTTGTGTAGAGCAAAAACGGATGCAATGATTAATGGCCATCTATTGAGAGGGATGAAGCTGCAAGCGAAGACATCAACGGCTGTCTCAGTCAGAGGTCGCTCCGCGTACGTACCGATACCCATGAGTGACGAAAGGATTGTTACGCCATTGCTCTGGCAAGTCTACATATTTGATAAGTTGCGCGCCATGCAGAGACCTCTTGACTGCCACAGCAACGTCCATCGCAGCGCGCCCAAATGTGTCCTCGGCCTTCTCGATCGAAGGGGCACGTAGAACGTCCGGGAACAGGTCTGAGGACATGATCTTATCGACGAATTCGGAGAGCTTGACGTTGGGCGTGTATGAGGGCAAAGCAATGCTGGAAGGGACTTGCATGGAGGACAGATGGGCATGGAGAGTGTGCAAGTGCTTGGACAATATGGGTATGTAGTGTTCGGGAGCGCCCCGAAGGTCCATGTCGTGTAAGCGCGAACGGACGTCGTCCAATTTTGAACGGACGTCGCGAAGCTCCAGGTGGGGGAGATGCGACCGGACATCGGGCATCTCTGGCAGATGCGCGGCGACCTGCATGAGACTCGGGACGTCGGGAAGGTCGGCGAGGCGGGAGGTCACATAGCTCTCGACGGACGCAGAGTCGATGGTGAACTCCGGAAGGTGCGAGCACACGTCGGTCCGTATGCGGTTGAGCATCTCCATGCCGTCCCTCGCCCACACCCGTGCCTCCTCCACTCTGAGTTCGCCCTTGGACAGCGCATCGGCGATTCCGAAGTCATACGAGGGGGATTCGATCTGCGACAAGGACGTCTCGAGATCGGCGAGGTAAGAGAGCACGAGGACTCGGAGGGATGCGAGAGTTGCGGTTGGAGAGGCCGAGGAGAGGTCGAGGGCATCGAGAGAGTGATGGAGAGGTTGACAGGACATCCGGGGAGACAAGGTGTGTACGGTGGACTTGCGCCTCCTCGCCCTAGCGCCGTCGGCTTTGGCCGCCGTCGCTGTAGTTGTCACCGTCGTCACCATGATTGAGAGCGACGAAGGCAGGACGAGGAAAGGCGCAAGTGGTGAAGAATGGCCTCACCCGCTCCTCACCGTTGTAGCCCGCTCCATCGCTGATGTAAGCCGCTCTCCCGGTCGGCGTTTGTCCCGACTGGCAGTCGTCTAACGCTAGCGACCGCGGTACGCTGTCAGTTCCTGCCACCGCGCTCTCACTTCATGCCACCGCGCTCTCACTTCATGCCACCGCGCTCTCACTTCCCAAATTCAACTCACCTGCGGTGCTCTTCAATCGCAGCCCCACGTCATATCGGGTTCTGCGGGTGAGTTGACCGGGGTACGGGTTGGGCGGATGAAGAAACGAAAGGCGTACGCAGAGAGGTTATATGGTGCGCGTTTTCTCCTTGATAGGACACCCTGCCGGCAGTCCTTGAACGGCTCGGGCTCAGTGCGCAGTTCCAGAGACATGGTCACTTCCAGAGATCGTCGGCAACATATCTATCGACGGCGGCTTCATGTCGACTCGTTCCTGAAGTTCTTAGAGTCTGATGTGCTTCAAATTGTCACTCTGCCGATGAACGTCTTGGCCCCAACCACGCCTTCTTGTTCACTGAAACCGCTCTTGCATCCGCTTGTCAGACCGCCTCCTCTGCGCTGTGAGGAGCTTTTCTTTACCTTGACTCGTAACTGTTTGACAACATGTACGAGGCCTTGTGCTGCACCGTATCCTTGGACCCCTGGTTGAAGCAAGAGTTGCATGACATGCGTGCGTAGTCGCCTCAGGACTGACACGATGCACGCTTGTCTAAGGCCGGCATGCTTCGCATCTCAGTTCATCATGCGGCGGCCGGGATCTCATAGTCTCGAATTTCTGACGGGCTTTCTCCGGACCCGCTGGGCTTGACTTTGGACGCGAGCCTGAAGCTAGGCTGCCTTTTCTGCCGCATCTCAGCCGCCGCTCTGGACCCCCCATAATTGCGACATCCGAAGAACCGTCGATCCGCCGAATTTCAGACGAATGTTCAACCGCAGCCTCAAGTCAGCCGCTGTTGGTCGGCTGAACCCACGGGGCGTTGCTCACATTCCGGCCGACGCGCTTAGAACGCCAGGTGCCCGTCATCTGCTGCCTTGGACAAACTGGTGGCCGCAGCATGACGATGAGCGCGCGAGCTCCTGGCTGAGTTTAAATACAGGTGAACGGAGAGCTCGTGGCAGGACGACGGTGCAGTGGTGGCGCTCGCATGATCATGGCTTACTCTGACCGGTATGTCGGGCTTACATCTTGAAGATGTGTATGCTAGCGGTCAGGGGCAACTCAAGAGACATAGTTGGTGTTCTGGTGATTTTGGCATTGGCCAGTGGCGGTCTGGCCACGACATCCCATGTAGAGTTTGAGCGGCATTGACTTTCACTGTCGCTTAATACCTCCTTATGACAGTGCACTGGGAGTTTGTGCGGCGACGTCCTTCGAGTTTCAAGGCAGTGCCCACCTGGTGTAAGGGGTGTGGATATGATGCGCCTGCGCCTGCGATGGTTCACTGGTACTAGTACTGGTGAGCGCGTGAGCGCTCTGCGGCAAACAATTGATCATGTTCAATCGACCCTCGAACAGCAGGATACACGGAAAAACGCTTTCAGCCCAACTACTCTATTCTGACAGCTTCAAAATTGCCGACGCTCACGCGCAGCACCGCGGGAAATTTCACGGGTAATCATAATCAAAGTGATTACCTTTTGCAACAGAAGGTCGAGGTCGCTGCGGAGACTGCCACTTTTCTCGGTCTTTCTCCAACTTGTCGCCGGGTCACCCGGTCGACACGTAGGTGGTCTTGGCAACCATAATGTGTAACGGGCCGGAGTCTGCCCTTCATGTTTTTCCGGGTGCGTATAAGAATTGATGGTCATGTACCCCTTCGTCACTCATGTTGTGAGCTGGCAGTATCGCGCAATTTCATTCCTTGAACTCATTATGTATCTGACACAGTGATTTGTCCGCAGACAACCCTGGCGCAGCATGAAAATTCGGCTCGTTGAGACTTCTTCGGTCACGAGCAGAAGCCCACGCACCATCCTAGTTACTCCGGCACAGTCTGAGGGGACACCAGAGCTGGGGACTAGTCGATAATTCGCCGCACCCTGCAAGCCGAGGGATATATATATATATAGCTTGTCTCTGGTTACGGTGGATATTGATCGCTTTCCCCAGAATGAAGCTCGTCGGTGCCGTCTTCGCGGCGATCTCCCTCGCTACATTTACCAACGCCGTTGCCGTCTGGCAACAGTGCGGAGGACTTCAGTACACTGGTTCAACGAGTGCGTGCATGATTCTGGGTGTCCTTTCAAGTCGCAATGCTGATGCATATGGATCCCACACAGCATGCGACTCAGGCTTGACTTGTGTCTATATCAATGATTACTACTATCAGTGCCAGGCTGTCTCGTCGACAGTCGGTTCCACGACCACAGCGTCCACCAGTACCAGTACCTCCACTAGCACCGGCAGTACTTCAACTCCGACTGGCTTTGTCAAGACGTCTGGTCAAAAATTCACCCTCAATGGGTCGACGTTCACGGTTGTCGGGTAGGTCGCGGCACCGCTATCGACTGTGCCTCCGCGTACGATGACCTCTGCAGCTCCAATGCTTATTGGATTGGTCTCACGGCTCTGAGCACCGCCAACATCAATACCGCTTTCGCAAATATTGCGGCCACCGGAGCGACCGTCGTCCGTACATGGTGAGCTGTTACGAGTCTATCATAGATGCGAAATACCCATAGAATGCTAGGGGGTTCAATGAAGTCACGAGCACGAGCAGCAGTAGCTACGCCTACTACCAGAGCTGGTCTGGCAGCACGCCTACCGTCAACTACGGGTCCAATGGTCTGGCTAGCTTCGGTAAGTATTGTCTTCTCATCAAAAAGACGCTAGCAATCATTTTCCTTTGCAGACAATGTCGTCGCCGCTGCGAAAGCTAACGGCCTCCGCCTTATCGTTGCGCTGTGAGTTCTATTAAAGCATAATGAGTGTTCCATCTGCTGAACCGCAGTGGCCAGGACGAACAACTGGTCGGACTATGGTGGCATGGATGTCTACGTAAACCAGATCCTTGGTTCTGGCCAGCCGCACGACTATTTCTACTCAAACTCCCAAGTCATCGTACGCCGGACCAATAACTATTATCTTGCTCCTGACCAATGCTTTGTCCCAGAGTGCGTACAAAAACTACGTGAAGGCATTCGTTGGTCGTTATGTCAACGAGCCTGGTATCCTTGGATGGGAGCTCGGTGCGTGCCTCCCATGAGTCTCCGTCAACTTGCCACTAATGCCCCGTTTAAGCCAACGAGCCCAGGTGCACTGGAAGTACATCGTGAGTACCTCCCACCCATCGACGCTGTGCGCTTTCTCATATGTATTCCGACTTCCAGGGCCAAGTCTGGCTCTTGCACTACGTCGACCATCACCAGCTGGGTATCCACCCTCTCGTCGTACATCAAGTCTATCGATTCCAACCACCTGGTGGGCCTCGGTGACGAGGGTTTTTTCAACGAGCCGAGCAGTTCGTCGTATCCGTATCAGTCAGTCAATTTTCTCCTGCAGGCGGTTTCCTTGATCGAACGATTACTGCAGAGGAAGCGAGGGCATTGATTTCGCTGCCAACCTGGCAGTCTCCTCCATCGACTTTGGTACTTTCCACGTCAGTTACCTTTGTTGCCTCAACCTACTTTGACTTATCCGCGCTCGAGTGCAGTTGTACCCCGAAGGGTGGGGCCAATCGCCCTCTGACTCCTGGGGTGCCCAGTGGATTGCCGACCACGCCACTACGCAGAAGAGCGTGAACAAGCCGACCATCCTTGAGGAGTTCGGTGTGACATCGTCCCAAACGACCACCTATACCACTTGGTGGAACGAAGTGATTAGTTCCGGCCTTACGGGCGACCTCATCTGGTAAGTGACAGGATCATCTAGTATCCTCTCCCGATATGCTTACACAGTTCGACATAGGCAAGCCGGCTCGCACTTGTCCAGCGGCGATACTCCGAATGACGGTTATGCGGTTCGTGCCACTGCGCCTGATGCGACTGGCGTGATGTTAACCTTGTTGCTTGCAGGTCTACCCGGACGGCTCTGTCTACCCGCTAGAGACTTCTCATGCCGCCGCGCTCAAAGCTCGGGGGTAATTTTTGAGAAACTGTCGTCGTTCGCCGTAAAGGAATATTCCCGAATGTGTCGGCCAGATCTAACAGAATGTACATGGAAATGAAACTGTTTTATTCTGTGAAAGGAGATCTCGCCGAAGGATAGGCGCCGCGCGCTCTGCCTAACTATTTTCTACCTTACAGGTTCTGAGTCGCTGCTGTAAGTGCAAAACATGCAAAGGCACGCTGAAGCGCGAGAAGCAGCTGGGCAGACTCGGAGACAATGAGGACGAGCGTCAGTGGCCGTCCGCGAGTCGCCCGCGCCTGCCAGAACCGCAAGGTTGAAGAGGTCAAACAAGCCGGGCAGCTCAAGCAATTCAAGGACTGCGAGAGCGGGAGGATTATTGCAAGCGAGTGTGACGGTGTCTGACAAAGGATGTCTGAGCGAACTCGAAGTGAGTAAGGGCCCGGGCGACTCAATAGTACGGGAACGGCCGGCAGTGTCAGTAGCTTTGTCATCCGGAACTACCTTCAAATTTGGGTACTACATCCTCAGCAATTGCAAACAACTTGAATGACTCGCGATCGGGTACTAGCAAGTATATAACGCTAAGAACGTGGCCCTTGTATTTCTTCCCCTAGTCCCTTGTTCAGCCGCAGCAACAGCAGAATGACAGCTCAATTCCTCGTCGCAGGCTTGGGCAATCTCCCAATGCCTCTTACACGGCACAGGTAGCGTCCGTTCTGATCGTCCTTCCGACTACACGTCCTCACAGGTCGCCCAGTGTCGGAAACCTCATCTTGGACTCCTTGTCTTCCAGACTAGGTGCACATCTCGTTATGGACAAGTCTATGGGTGGCTACTACGCCGAGACCACCATTGACGTCGCTGGAAGCACCGTCTCAGTTGGGTTGTTCAAGCCAAGTGCGTAGCTGTCTCTCTCAGCAACCCCTTTTCTCACTCATACGCAGAAACTCTTATGAACATATCTGGTGCTCCGACGGCAGCGGCACTCCGCAAAACCGCGCATCAACCATCCTCCCTTCTCGTGATTCATGACTCTCTCGATCATCGCCCAACGGCACTCTCCCCGAAATTCGGGGGCTCTGCTGGCGGCCATAACGGGGTTCGTAGTGTTATCTCGGCTCTCAAGACCAACGACTTCCATCGACTCCGCGTGGGCATTGGACGGCCAGAGAACGGCGTCGTGGATTACGTTCTGGGTCGCCTGCCTTCGTTTGAACGTCAATACTGGAGCCCAGACGGCCCAGGCATCGATCTAGTACTCCAGCACATAGAGAATCTCCTGCCCAAGCGATAGCCTTTTTCGCTGGGATGGAAGGTCCCTTGTATCTCTGCGTGAGTTTTTTTTGGCGTGCAACCACGTCGTGCCACGCCTCTCGCTAACTGCTGCGTCTTCTTATGATAGGGTCATGACTAGATCATGCGCGTAGCGACGGCATCCAGCCCACATGGCTCGCAAGCGTCCTTCTTTGGATTCTGTTCGTAGCACCGTGGACACCCCTTCGCTCCCGACCAAATACCCTCAAACAGCGTGCGCATCGGGGCCTTTACGATCACGAGGCGCGTTCGAAGCGCATTCGCGGCTTCGTGGGGGTCATCGACTCGCCTCGGTGCATATGGTGTACTGCGGTATCTCGCTATCCTATCGTTGATGACATAGCCAAATAGAAATCGATTCGGTTCTTTTCGATGACTATAAGTATGGACAACTTTTGTGTTGTGGGGGACCAACAGACATGGTTCGTACTCCTGTTTTCTTGTGGCTAGCAACAGCATTTGCGTGTGTCAACTACGGGATCTACGCTCAACCCTCGCCCGATGTGCAAAAGAGAATATCTGCCGCAATCGAAGCTGCCGCGAATTCGACGAGCATTGACTACACCGCCTTCGTCAACCCATTCATTGGAACAGGTTCGTATTCATGCTCTCATGGCACATTGCATGCACCGCTGACGAGGACAACGTCCTTCCTAGACAATTTTGGGGATGTCTGGTGAGCCTTAACATCACAGGTCGTGTACATGTTTTGGTTCTCATATCAGTTAGCCCTGGCGCTTCGATTCCCTTTGGAATGGTACATGCATCCCGTTTTATGGCTTGGGTTGGCTATCTATCACTTCATTTGTCGTTTTCTAGGTGAAGTTCACCACTGACATGACGGGATATGCCCCTGCTGGTAAGTCTGGTGACCTACGCCAATCACTCCAACCTAACGATATATCGATTCAGGCTATGTGACGGACAACACTCAGTTTATACGGGGAATGAGCCCGCTCCACGATAGCGGTACAGGATCCTCGCTGGGTACAAACTTCCCAATGACGACGGCACGAAGTCTATCGTTAAAGTAACGCTTTAGGGACCTATGGTAACTTCGAAATCATGCCGTTGCTCTGTCCGGAGGGCTTCGAAACCTGCACCACGAAGCTCGCTGCACGCGAACGCCTGCGGAAGAATAACACCGACGGTACGCCCGGCTATTCCCAGGACAAAATTGGCTTCTGATTATTGATTCATCCCCAGAGGCATCTCCGGGATATTTTGCACTGACGCTAGATAACAATATCAAGCTGGAGGCGACCTCAACCCGACGGGCAGGCCTTGAGCGGTTCACTTTCCCCAGTGGCTCGACGCCTTTCTTCGTCCTCGACCTTGCGAACGACCTCCCTGCGTCGTTCAAGGGCGGAAGCCTGGACATCGATCCGGACGCTGGCCGGATCACCATCGGAGGCTTTTGGGGCTCAAGGTAAGTGCTTAGTGGAGCCACGGATATTTTGCGTTGCACGGTTTCCAGAGATTAACCTTATTTCGTAGCTTCGGTCCGGGGGCTTTCCAGTATCAGGCATTCGCATGCTATGATTTGCTTGACAACGGCAAGCAGAAGCTGGATCAGTATGGCGTGTGGACTGGTGATGCGTGGGTATACCATAGTCCCCGTACCGCGGCATTCCTGACGTCCGCTCTCATCAGGTTTGGACTCGATGCCAAGGGCCTTGGTCAGACGCATCTCAACCTTTCGGTCAACCTCATTGGCGGCGTTTACGAGTCTGGCGCACTTTTCTCATTCTCCGGAAAGCCTTCGCAAGTGAACATCAGGGTGGGAGTATCCTTCCGATCGACGGCGCAGGCGTGTGCAAACGCGGAGGCCGAAGTCGGCACCGCGTCTTTTGAGGATATTCAGAAGCAGAGCGTGGCGCTTTGGAATGAAAGGTTGAGTAAGGTTGAGATTGACGTGGCGAATACACCGCCAAACGTCACGGAAATGCTCTACTCTTCTCTTTATCGCGCGTCATTAACGCCAGTAAGTTACGTTTCTCGTAAACGAAAGCTGCGGTACTCTGAACCTGATTTTCTAGAATAACGCGACCGATGAAACTCAAGGCCTATTTGCAAATACAACGTCATTCTACTTCGATTCCTTGTACTGCAGGTATGAGCGGTGCGGCTACTACTCCGATTATTGGCTAATGTTTCTCGCAGTTGGGATACTGTGCGTGTCTTCATAGTCGTCCGACGCCCTTCTCCGGGCGTTTGTGCTGAACCGCTGCACAGTTCCGCACCTTCTATCCGCTCATGACGCTCCACTCTCCGGACACATACGCTCAGATTGTAGACAGCTACATCGATGCTTATCGGAAGAGAGGTTGGATGCCCGAATGCCGCGCGAACAACCTCCCCGGCTGGACTCAAGGAGGTAAAGCTTCGTCTCTTTTCTTCAGTTGTTTAGTTGTTGATCCTCCGCGCGCCAGGTTCCAGCGCAGACGTCATTGTAGGACACTTCGCTGTGAACTATCATAACGAGGCTGCGGCGCTCGGCATCAACCTCGATGAATTATATGCTGCTCAAATCGCAGACGCAGAAGTGAACCCGCCAGAATGGAACATCGAAGGCCGACAGGTCAACGTTTACAAGTGCGTGCATCCTGGTGCTTGATAAAAAGGCTCTGATGTTGTATGGCAGAGAGTTTGGCTATGTGCCTTTTGCCGTGTTAGACACCTCCAGTACAGGACGCCAAACGCGCGAAGGTAGCAGAACGCTTGAGGTATACCTACTCGCCGCCGCATAGTAGTCTCGAATGGCTGACTATGACATTGTCAGTATGTATTTGAAGACTTTGCCATTCGTCAAGTCGCCCAGCTGTTGAACAAGACCGATGACGAAGCGAAGTACACCAATAGGTCAACGGTACGTCTTGTGCCTATATTTTTACCCATCACGAGGCGATCGTGCTTCCGCTGTAGTGGTACGAAAATGTCTGGAATCCTAGTGTGACGAGCGATGGCTTCCATGGTCGGTACAAGTTGTCCATCATACATCTCGCTTCTGGCTCAGCGAAATTTCTTGCAGGTTTCATGCAAAAGCGCTTCAGCAACGGGACTTTCGCATTCACTAGCCCCGTCGATTGCTCGCCGAATGACAAGAACGACTCGCGTGCCTGCTCCCTGCAAAGTAATAATATTGTCGGCTTCTACGAGTCTTCAAGCTGGGAGTACAGTTGGTAACAAGAAGCTCATTTCATCTTTTACTATATGTGTTAGCTCACTTGTCCCTAGGTTCGTGCCGCATGACACGGCGAACCTCATCACTATGATGGGCGGCAATGTGAGTGCTCCTGTGGTTCTCATTAAATACCCTTGCTCACACGCCAGACAGAGCACGTTCGTCAAGCGCCTCGACCACTTCTTCGACGTATGTTATCCTCTCCAGTCCAAGCGATGTATATTGAAACATTTCATCTTGCAATTTATAAGGCTGGATACTACCTGGCGGGAAATGAGCCGTCTTTCCAGGTATGTAACCGGATTTCTTGCACTACCCATCTTATCAGCTCATATTGCTGCCAGACGCCGATTGGATACCACTATGCCAACCAACCCGCGAAGTCGGTTCAGCGTGTCCGCGACGTTGTATTCTCCAACTTTGACATCAGTGAGTTCATGACCTCGATGCTCGAAGAGATATAAGGCCTGACACATTTATCACAGCTCCTGCTGGTTTGCCCGGAAATGACGATCAAGCAGCCATGGCCACTGTCCTTAGCTTCCACCTTCTCGGCCTGTACCCTGGTAGGCACACATGTCCAACCTTTCCAGTTCTTCGCTCATCTTTTGCCAGTGCCCGGCACGACTGAACTCCTCGTCTTATCCCCCTTCACGCCAAAGTACACCATACATAACGACTACCTCAACACCAGCACCACTGTCACAGTCGTCGGCTTCGACCCAAAGTCCGTCAATGGCACTATCCCGAATGGCGCAGCTGCATACGTCAAAAGCGTCTCCGTCAACAACCAAACTCTCGCGTCGCGCTGCCACTTCGATTTTTACGACACGTTCCGTATCGGCGCGGACGTAGTGATTGAAGTGACCTCAAACATGACGGATGTCAACGACTGCGGAGCGTCGGTTCCACAGTCGCTGTCTACAGGCGGATTCGCATCAGCGAGATAAATTGATTCAATTTGAAGTGGGTAGCAGGGATATATATCGATAGCAGCAGAAGAAAGAATATCTATGTGTACATACACGTCGAGACAACACTGTTGATTACAGGTATACTCGCATAAACATCAGTAAGTCAGATCGTTAGATAACGCCAGAACAAGCAAATACCGCCAATAGCAAGAGGGAGACGTTCGTTATGAGACAGGCAATTTCACGATTAACACGCCGGGGTTCGTAGAGTCGACCTCTGTATTGATCCTATGCCTAAGGACCATCCATCAGTCACACAACATTGGGCAGTGGGTGTCACGCACTCTTCCATCTTCCCGATGAGAGCAAGCTTCAAAACGGGTATTTTTCCTGCAGAGTGGTTGCCTCGTCCGGTGATGACACGCAGTTGGGAGCCACCTTCGAGCAGTACATTGCGGATGGCAACCTCTGTCAGTCGCACGGCCTCGGGGACCTTCAATCGGTGTACATCAATGGTATGCACTTCGTTCGCCAGGTTGTGTGCTGCATTCGCCGTCAATAATTGTTCATAAAGAGTTCAATCACGCACCTTTGAAGTACCGCCGGGCGGCTCGCTCGTGTAAACTCATCGCACGCTCGTGTGCCTCTTCGTAGTCCACCTTAAACCGCAGAGCATCTGGATATCGTTTCTCGGCTAATGCCTTCTTCCTTTCCCTCCCGTAGCGATCCCGCTCGGTTTCTTCCGCGAAAGCCTGGTCGCGCAACAGGTCCGCGCGCAGCAGGATCGAGTTGCGATTGCCGGTCGAGATGATGCTCGACCGCGCCGTGTCGGCGCCATCGGAAGACTGGTCGGGCTGCTTGCCCTTCGAATACGGCGCGACTTCCGAGAACGGTGGAGGAGGGGTGCGCTCTCGTACCTCTTCGGGCACAGTGATCTCAGGAAGTGAGTCGACGGGTGGGACGACGGGTGGGGGCCCACTAGGCTCTGCGACCTCGGGTACGGGCATCGCCATGGGCGGGGGCGGCACAGGGAGGGCTCCGCCTGTGAAGGGGCGGCTGTCGTCCTCGAGATCTTCAATCGTGGGCAGTTCAGCCGCCGAGGGAACAAGCTCGAAGCTGACGGACGAGCCGGACGACGACTTGGAGGAGTTGGCTGAACGCATTGCGGAGGGGAGGCTCGATGCCGCCACGGGGCGTCGCACGGACGTTGTCGCAGACGATTCGGACGCATAGCCTGGAAATCGACCGGGAACATAACGGCGCCTGGCCGACTGGCTTGGGGTAACAGTAACAGTGGGCGCGCTTGTGGTGGTGCTTGATGTTGCCGTCTGCGAACGGGATGTGGATCGTGCGGGTATGTCGTAGAAATGGACTCGGGAGTAAGAAGTGGTTGGGAATGGGAAGGGGAATGGGAATGACGGGAGGGATAGATGGCGGAAGTAGCGTCGTGTGCGTTTGTAGAACCTGCGGAGGTTTTTGTCGTAGACAAACGCGGGTGTCACGTCCGAGAGGACCATCCCGATGCCGGCCCACAGCAAGACGATGGTGAGCCGCGCGAGACTCTCCGTGAAGAGAAAGTCGACGAACAGCCGGAAGACGAGGGCAATGTATGGGTCGAACGACTTGGGCCACTTTTCGAGGAAGTGGTAGAGGACTGCGCCCTCCCAGAGTCCAACGAGTGAGCCGCCAAGGCGGACATTGTGGCTGCTCGCGGTGTCGACGATGAGGCGTAAGGTGAGACCTAGTCCGATGGCGAAGATGCTATCCATGCCGAAAAGGAACATAAGAGCATGCTTGCAGCAGGACTGGCTGCGGGTGGCGGCGAGGAACTTCGAGGCAGTACTTAGACTGTACTCAACAATGAGGCCTTGAGGCTCCTTGAGGCCGCGGCCAAATATTTGGCTGCCTCAGTGCCTGTTCAACGCGCCGGACAATCAACACACAATTCTCTGAGCTAGAGCTTCTCTACTTGTGTAAGACACAGCTGAGCTACTCCGAGATACAAATGCAATATAGATTTAATTATGTATACAATGCGTACAAGGCTACCGAAGAGACAGCACAACAACAGAGCACAGAGAGCACGAAGATCGTCACATTCACATCAGCTTGGCCTCACGCTTCGCCTGCTGTACTTGAGCCAGGCGATGACTTCGAATTGACGTTTGTGCGGCTTGTCCACCCTTCTTGCCAGTGGGTAGTGGTGCCAGAGGCGCGATGCCGGCTTGGGACAGAGATATACGTGTCTCATCGGAAGCGAACCCAGGAATACGGATGTTGTGATTGCGTTCTGCGGAATGTCGGCATCGGGTGGGCAGTAAGAGAGGCCAGGAGGATATACTTACCCAGATGGAGCTGCAAATCCCGAACCTCCAAGGCATCCCCGCCTCGATGCTTTGCAAGTCGACACCCAAAGTTGGTGACAGAGTCGATGAACTCGTCCGCGATGTCCAGAAGCAACTACAATGGTGGTATGAGCGGAGCACTGGAAAAGAAAAACGGACACAACATACATCTTCCACCTCAGGCTCAATCTTGACATTGGGGTCGATGCTCAGGACCAAGTCCTGTATTGACCGCCGCATGCTGTGATCTCCCGGCGTTGACTTTCTCCGCGAGTGAATATCGTCTGTTGAGAATGGCTCATCGGAGCTGGGCTTTACCTGCGCAGGCGTCCCTTCGTACACGCACAATTAGCTGGGGCCTCGCGCATCACGCAAGTTACACGCACCTGCCATGCGGCCTGCAGCAGCGCCACCAGTGAGCGTCGGGCGTCCCTGTTGGGCCGTGGGCCACAGCACAGGCCCTGAAGTCGGCGTGCTCAGAGTCTGGCTGATAGGGTAGGTGTCCTTAATATTTGGAGTGCCGTTGAGCATTGGCGTTGGCGACGTTCCCTTGAAGGCGGCATGTTGTGGGACAGTCAACGTTGCAGCCGCGGCCGTTGGTGGGTTGGTGGAGGTGCTTGCGGCTTTATGCTTCTCAGCGTAGTCTTTCAGCTGGAAGAAGCATCTGTATTGGTATGAAAGAGCTACTAGGATCATTTGACGTACGTACGTGCATGATTTGCTGCTGGCTGAGCTTGCCCTGCTTGGCGAGCTCCCCCAGTTGACCCATGTTCTGCTGCAGAAGCTGCGCGATGCGCTCGTTGGGTATCGGTTCTCCACCCTGCACCTTGAACGCCTGTCCGAGTGCAGCTATGATTGAGTTCTGTTGGGTCTGCGCTGTCTGCGCCGGTGTCGTGGTGGCCATGATGGAAGACCGAAGGGGTTGGAGGAGGAGCGAAGTGTACAGTGGCCTAGGTGGCGAGAGCTGACTAGCGAGAGACGGCGCCCACGTGCCACGCGCATGCCCGTCGAATTTTCTGACCAGCTATATTTTACAGCACTATATAAAACAAGGCCTCTGCTCTCTTTATTCAACCGCAGCAATCACAGCGTCCCAGACTTCTGCCACAGGTCAAGTGCGTGATCAACTGTCGCCGACCGCTGAGCGACTCGCCTTGCAGCTCTGATACACCTGATACATGCATGTCAAACGTCAACGCGATCACGAGTAAATATGTTAAAATGCTCACCTGCGCTGTGTGTGCGGGGGGAAGGAGACCATATTGCGCAAGAAATGCCAGCTTCCTCTTGTTCGCTCGCAGCAGCTCCTTGCTGTCCACCGGCGACATTTCAAATCCGTCGCGCTTCTTGCCCATCACTATTTCTATGCTTTGGCCGACAACCTCAACGTCGTGGCTGGACGCGGTGTCTTTTGAGATCTTGGTGTCTTTCGTGTTCATGGTGGGGTTGGGCAGAGGAGGGATGGGCGACAAGCCAAGAGCCTGATGCTTGACAAAAGACGGACAGACGAGGCAGAACAAAGCAGGCCACTGGCACACGTCCCATGTCCCAGCTGCCATCGCTTGGTCCTTCACTAAGCACTTGCGACCGCCGTATTCTCGGCGGCACCCCACTTGGTGCTCGAGTACAAAGCAGTGTTACCTTGCTCGCCAAGGTCTCTCCCCGGTCATAAGTGTTCCAAGCACAATGGATATATGGTCTTGTTTGCGTACATTCGCTTCTATTTGCGCGCTCGAGCACCACCTACTGCGCACCGAGGTTAGTGAGCCTCAGCGATCCTGCATCGGAGCAAGGTTACGGCCTAGTAGGGTGCGTTTCGAGTGATTTAGACAAGGCGTAAAGTCGTTAGTCGAAGGCTGCGAACGACGCGGCAGTCCATCTTCTAGTACAGACGGTGAAGCTTCCCAGTTCTGCGGTCCTAGTCATGAGGGGCCAAGGTGCGGCGACGTATACAGGCGGACGAGTGGCCGACGTCGTCTCTAGCAACCTACACACTGCACGTGTACGCAAATTGCTCGTCTTTTTCAATGACATCAGGGACCCACATGCCACCAAGACAAGCTCACCCGAGTATCAACAATGTTTCCCAAAGTGGCGCGAAGAAGGTGTATCGTGCATATCAGGCAAGTCGTACGTTGAGCGGTAGTGGCTCCGCGTATCGGCAACGGCCTCCGCTAACAGGGATGTTGGCGTCTGCGTCAGTCACCACGGCATACAGAAAGCACAAGAATTTCGGCGTAGTCATCATCAGGCAGAGTGCTCGACAGCGGGCCTCGTCTATGAAAGATATGGAGTTTCGCACCAGGTTCTTGTCCGAGGCATGTCGGTCATCGCAAAAGTGTGGAACGTAGTAGGCTGCTTCGAGGAACTACGGTATGTATCATGTCAGCGGGAAAATTGGCATGACAGTAACAATAACACACCTCGGGAATGGAGACTTGTATATTCAAGTCCGCAGAGCAGGCAAGTGCAAATCGTAGACGCCTGCATGATACCCTGGCAGGGCAACCGTAATGTCACGATACTGCTCAAGTTCTGTTAGCTGCGGCACTGGCAGGTGGTTGGGCTCATCGGCGCCGCGCGAATGCCACTGCCGAGCATGGAGCAGAAACTGTCTGGGGGAGAAAGGGCACTGGCATTAACTGGCATCAAATGCTCATCATGTTATTGGGGCGGAGGTGAAGTGAAGCAGCTGGACAACGTCCCGCGTCCCGGGCCGAATGAACTTTTTAAAAAACTTTTGCTACACGTTCTTACCCTATACGTAGCATACAGTATTGAAAGAGAATGATACAACAGCCAACAAGAGGAAGAGGCCAAGAAACAATCGTCACATCGACCAGATCAAACGTCGCCGACGCTCTCTTCCACCTCCCTCACCAAGAACTGTAGCGCCACGGTCAGCCACTGCACCTCTGGCACTCCCGCATCCCTGCACCTATCCCCCACCTCGCGCATGAACTTTTCGTCGACCTCGTGCTCCAGCATGACCCCGATCTGCGGGCGCACGCCTTCCGCGCGCCACCTGTCGACGAGCTCACGCAGAGCGCCGCGCTCCCAGAGCAGAACGCCCTCGCCGATGGCTGTGATGGCCATGAACACAGCAGCAGGCCAGTAGCTCTTTGCGCCCATCGTGATGGACTGCACGATGGAGAACAAACCTCTGGTGCGACCGGCGTAGAACGCAGATTGGATGAGGGCGGCCCAGGAGCCTGCGACGCGGTGCCAATGAAATTAAAGCTCGGCACAAAGATACGATGAGGCGACTCACCAGCTGCGGGTCCGATTGCTGAGAACCCGACAAGGCGGAGTAGACCCAGGGCGGCGGGGACGAAGATGAACTCGCTGACCGCGATGCCAATGACAATCGTCGCCGCCGCCGCGAGATACGGGTGCTCCTCGCGGAACTCCTTGGCCTTCTCGATGGCATGCCGGACTTCCTGCGGAAGCAGGGCGATCTGCGCCGTGACGAAGTCGTGCACGGCCTTCACGACGTCGGGCAGGTTGGCAGACACGTCGTCGATCGCGCGCTCGAGGTCCTTCTTGGCGCGCTCGAGATCGGCGCGGATTTGGTCCAGCTTCTTCTTCACCCAGTCCCAGTCCGGGATGTCGATATGCGGGAGGGCCAGACCTCGCGCTCGGATTCCGTCGACAGAGGTGTCGAGGAGATCATCGATATCGTCGATGAGGGTGTCGAGTTCGGACACGGCGTCCTGTGCGAGGTCGTTTCGTTTTGAGACCGGTGATGCTTCAAGGAGCGCTACGACAGCAGCGTCCGAGCCATAGTACGGCCTCCGTTTCGTGTCTTTATCTGAAAGCAAAGGTCAGATTGAAATGCTTAACGTACAATACCAGCGCGGCAAGCATATAATTTTGTGCGACAGCTACACATATGCGTGGCGTTGGCACGTCAGTGCACGTCCGAAAGGCCACGAAACACAGCATACGCACTTGCTACGTGAGAGATGTCGGCCTTGAACTGGTCCCAGGGCCAGGTGATGTTCCGCACTGTTAGTTGGTTGAGCGACGAGATCATAACGCGCTGCAAGTCAACATCGACGGCGTTGTCGAGGAATCCGAACTGAATGGCATAGGCAGTGCGTTTTTCAGGGGCAATGCGCATCTCGCGGAAGGCGGCCTCCTTGGTCGCGAACCATCGCTCGTGGGGAGTCCGATTATCCGACGCCTCCTCTGTAGAGAACAGTGAGGCGAGGCCTGCAAGCAGCAAGAGGAGGGGCACGAGAAAAATGAGCATGCTGTGATGTTCGGGGAGGTTCCGAATGCCAGCTACAAGTTGAACTTCGAGTCCTAGGCCTCGCTGACGGTACTTACCCGCAAGGCTTTGCCATTCCCATAGACAGAGCGTTACGTGCAGGCCCTAGGGTTTCCACTTTGGGAGTTCTGTTCAGTCGCGCTCAACGTGGCGCCAGCTGGGTCTCATCATTCCATTCAAAGATACAACTCACAAGAAGCATTTGCAAGGTAGATAATCTCAAGAAAAAAGTGATGTCGTTGAGAGCAAGTGCGCGTCGCGCTCAGTGCTGTCCGACTCCCGAGGGCCGAGTATCTCCGACACCAACCTTCAGAATATGCCATCATCTACTCACCGCCTTGCGCGTTGCTGCCCGGTGGCCGCTTCCTCTTCCTCGGGGGAAAAAAATAGCACATAGACACGACTGTTCGTAGAGCAAATGCCGAGCCCTGCTCACTGCAGGCCGGCAAGTGAAGGCGACGGCGCCGACGTCTCGGCGCCAATTCGAGAACAACGCGAGCGATATTGTATGACCAAGAGACCAATGCCAAAAAAGTAGAATACACCATGAAGCAAGACGTCAGAGCAAAGAGGCAAGGAAAGGCGATTGAAAGGTCCAAGATTCAGCGTGGTCAGACGTCGCCAACGCTCTCTTCGACTTCCCTCACCACGAATTGCTGCGCCACATCGAGCCACTGCAGCAGCGGCACTCCCGCACGCATGCACCTGTCTCCCACCTCGCGCATGAACGTCTCATCCACCTCTTGCTCCAGCATCGTCCCGATCTGCGGGCGCACGCCTTCCGCGCGCCACCTGTCGACGAGCTCACGCAGAGCTCCGCGTTCCAAGAGAACGACTTCCCCGCCGATGGTCATGCCCATGAGCACGGCGGCGGGCCAGTGCGTCTTGGCGCCCATGGTGATCGACTGCACAATGGAGAAGAGGCCTCTGGTGCGGCCGCCGTAGAACGCGGACTGGGTGAGGGCGGCCCACGATCCTGCGACGCAATGAATTTAAAATCAAGCGATGATGCACAAGGAGGCAACCTACTAGCAGCTGGACCGAGCTTAGTGAACCCAGCGAGGCGGAACACACTCAGGGCGGCGGGGGCGAATATGAACTGGCCGGCGGTGGTGACGATGACGATCTCTGCGGCGGCAGCGAGATACGGGTGCTCCTCGCGGAACTTCTTGAGCTCTTCGATGGCGTCTCTGACTTCCTGCGGCAGCAGGGCGATCTGCGCTGTGATGACGTCGTGTACGGCCTTCACGACGGCGGGCAGGTTGTCGGACGCGTCGTCGATCGCATGCTGGAGTTCATTCCTGGCGCGCTCGAGGTTGTCGCGGACATGGCCGAGTACTTCTTTGACCCAGTCGGGGAGTGTGATATGAGGGAAAGTGAGCTGGACGTCGACGGGATTGTTGAGAAGATCGTCGACGCGCCCAATGACGGTGTCGATGTCGAAGAGGGTGGCCTGTGCGAGGTCGTTCTGCCCGAGAGCCAGGGATTTGTGAAGGGATGTCACAAAAGCAGGGTCTGAGCTGAAGTACGGCCTCCGTTCCAACTCTACATCTGGTGGTAGTCGTCAGCGGAAGGCCCGGTCTACCACGGGAATTTGGTGCATACAATGTCGCCCTGCAGCTGTACCCGTGGTGTCGTATGAGTGCGGGAGATACACCGGCATGGATAACGCGTACACACCTCCAATCTCGAGCATGTCGCCCTTGAACTGGTCCCACGGCCAAGTCATGTTCCGCGCTGTAAAGCGATCGGACCACTTGTCCATCACTGCCTGCCAGTCAGGATCCATGGAACCGGCGAAGGAGCCGTTTTGTATGGCATAGGCCGTTTGGCTCTCAGAGGCCACACCCGTGCGACGGAAGATGGCTTCCTGGGCCTTGAACCATGATTGGAGGTGATCTGTCTGGGAGGGCTGCGAAAAGAGGAGAGAGGCAATGAAGGTAAAGAGGTGATAGACGGGGGTGATGAGAAACAACATGGCGCGAGGGTGAGGCTCAGGCCAGCAGGAGAGACTTGTTTTGTATCTCTACGAGTGGCGTTACGCGCCGGTACATACAGGGCATCCATTCCCCAGACCAGCACAAGGCTGCACAAGTACGCAGGTCCTAGGGTTTCCCGCCTCGTTCATGCCTAGGTAAGCGCGAGTAACTGCCCCGCCTTGTAGCTGTCGTCTGTTGCCAGTCAGATACTGTCCGAGCGCGAAGGGATGCTTGAGGTTCATTGAAATTGAGTTGAAGGTAGCCGTTGAAAGTCGAAGGCTACTACAACGTATGTCAGCAATGACGCAATCAAGTTGCCGCTCATTTCTGCGACCTGCGCTCGAGTCGGCCAACCCATCCACCGCAGAGCGCGACAAACTCACAAATACTCGGTATAATGTCACCATTTCAGCCTGACATGCAGCGCACATTTCTGCAGGATTTCTGCTCGTTTTGCCTCTCGACACGCCGTCTTCCTCACACGAAATTTGCAGCCAGAGAGTCGCTATTGCGTGATTCTACCATCATCTCCTCTGCCTCCGTTATAAGATTTCTCTGCCACGTCCGCAATGCTACGTGTCCACTGCTCGCTGTTCAATCTTATCGCCCTCCTGAACGACCATGTCCAACCTTCCGCACGGCGGCGTCCTCAAGGTGAGCTCCTCTGAGCAAGCGATCGCACCTCCAATGTCTTATCTCGAATCGGTTGGAAGGATCTGCTTGCTCGAGATGAGCATATACACGACCAGCTCAAGGAGGAGGCGTTGTCCTTGCCCGATATCATCTTGACAGAGGTACGTTCTCACTATATGTTATCATCCCGCACCCGACTCAACGATTGCAAAGCGCCAACTCTGTGACCTCGAGCTCATTGTCAACGGAGGATTCAGCCCTCTAGAAGGTTTCCTCAACGAAAGGGACTACAATAGGTCAGAAAATCGACGTCGCGCACGGCGCCATCTGACGCTCTTGCCGTCCAGCGTGGTGGACACTCTTCGTCTCGCCGATGGCACCCTCTTTCCGATCCCGATCACTCTAGACGTATCCCAGGCCGATATCGATCGACTCTCAACAGCCCCAGGGAAGCGTGTCGCTTTGCGTGACCCACGAGATGACGAAGCTCTTGCCATACTTACCAGTGAGGATGGCATAACCGCCTCCGTCCTTCCGCATCTGACACTGTCCCAGTCGACGACATATACAAGCCTGATCGCGTGAAAGAGGCAATTAATGTGCTAGGAGCCGACGATCCAGCACATCCCTCAGTCAAGTACCTCCGCACCAAAATAAAAGAGTTCTACATCGGCGGCAGCGTCTCCGCGATTCAAGCCCCAACCTATTTTGACTATGTGCCCCTCCGCTGTAAGTCGCGCAGTACCGATGCGCTCCGTCGCCCTGACCGCTCCACCAGACACACCCGCCGAGCTGCGCGCGCACTTCAAAAAGCTCGCCTGGCGCAAGGTCGTCGCCTTCCAGACGCGCAACCCAATGCACCGCGCGCACCGCGAGCTGACCGTGCGCGCCGCGCGCGCGCACCAGGCGAACATCCTCATCCACCCCGTGGTCGGGCTCACGAAGCCGGGCGACGTCGATCACTACACGCGCGTGCGCGTGTACGAGGCGATCATGGACCGCTACCCGCACGGAATGGCCGCACTCGCGCTGCTCCCGCTCGCGATGCGCATGGCGGGCCCGCGCGAGGCTGTCTGGCACGCGATCGTGCGCAAGAACTACGGCGCGACGCACTTCATCGTCGGGCGCGACCACGCGGGCCCCGGCAAGAACTCTGCGGGCCGCGACTTCTACGGCCCGTACGACGCGCAGGAGCTCGTGACGAAGTACCGCGAGGAGCTGCGTATCGAGATGGTGCCATTCCAGCAGATGACGTATCTGCCCGCGACGGACGAGTACATGCCAGTGGACGAGGTGCCGAAGGGCGTGCAGACGCTCGACATCTCGGGAACGGAGCTCCGCCGGCGACTCAAGACGGGCGCACCCATCCCAGATTGGTTCAGCTACGAGTGCGTCGCATGTTCGATGGGGTGTGCAGCTGGCGTATTTCTGACGCTTGTGTGAATCCAGCGCGGTTGTGCGGACGCTCAGAGAGAGCTACCCGCCGCGGGACAAGCAGGGCTTCGTGATCTTCCTCACAGGCCTATACAACTCCGGGAAGGACACCATCGCGCGCGCGCTGGAGAACGTCTTTAACCAAGAGGGAGGCCGCAGCGTGTCCTTGCTCATTGGCGACACCGTGCACCACGAGCTTGCACCAGGTCCGTCTTTCCCTTCACGCTTAGACCCGGCAGCTCATCCCCTCGAACACGCAGAGCACGGCTTCACGCGCATCGAGCGCCACGAGCACATCCAGCGCATCTCATTTGTCGCTGCGGAGCTCGCGCGCGCAGGCGCGGCGGTCATCGCCGCCCCCGTCGCGCCGCACCAAGAGGGCCGCACGCTCGCGCGCGAGCACGTAACGCACCTCGCGGGGCCCGGCGGCAACTTCTTCCTGGTGCACGTTGCGACGCCGCTCGAGCACTGCGAGCGCACGGACCGCCGCGGCGTGTATGCGTCCGCGCGGCGTGGCGATATCACGGGCTTTGTCGGTGTGGACGAGGAGTTTGAGATGCCTAAGGACGCGGACGTGACCGTGGATGTGACGGCGCAGAGTATCCCGGAGATCGTGCACAGTGAGTTGCGACTGGCTGCTGTTGCAAACTCTTGCTGACGTCGCTTAGGTATTGTGCTGTTGCTGGAGACAACTGGCCTCTTATGAAGCGCTATGTGGCTGGTTTTAGAAGGATATATTACTTGTGATGCACTGCTCTGTTATTACAACTACTACGGATCATAGGCGATTGATAACTACTGTAAGACAAATAGTCCCTGTCAACGTCCTTGGGCTGCGTATCATAATTACATGCATGCAGAAACTGCATGCATAAATATGTTATAACATTCGTAAGTCATCCCATCGACCGTCGTCGTCGTTCGTTTCCTCGGGCACCGCAGGTGTACCTGCAACTTCTGGATCGGACAGCCCGCCCGACGTTGACCCTCGTCCCTCCGTTTCAGGATGCGCTACCTCCAGCTCCTGCAACATCCCCCTCAGCAACACAGTATACGTCAGTAACAGGATCACGTACTTTTGACGCAGAGTCCCCATCATACAGCGTCGGCCGCGGCACGTGTGTCATGGAAGTGGACCCCATCTGCCCGACGGAGAACGACCGCTCGACAACGTGCAGGCCGTTCGCGGTGATCATGATGTTGCGCGGCGTGTCCGACATGCTGCGCCCGCGGATCCAGTTGCGCATGCTCAATCTGGGGGAGGTGTGAGAGGGCATGCGGGGCAAACGAGGGGGCGCTTGCGACGTACGCGGCAATAAGGGATGTTGCGTATACTGCACATGTAGAAACCTTAGCAAGTCGGGATCAGGAGGAGCGGGGAGAAACGCACGCTTCCCAAGAACGATGTACAAGGCAAAGAAGACGAGTGTGTGAGGCATGGCCAGCCACTACGTTTGACACTCTAGGCATCAGCTTGAGGAACGGAAGGTGGCTTGGGGACGTACAAATGCAAGGACTAAGACGGACACAATGCTTGAAACGGTGGGTGCGTTAGCACTTGTCGCAACGCAAGCATGTCACACACCTCGTCAAAGCGCCATTATTAATCGTAAGCACCACGATGATGCGTAGCATGCGCTGAGTACTGCAGGTGGCGTTAGATTCGGTTGAGAGCACAGGTAGTTGTCTGTACTTCGACATTACTTGGCCATGAGAGCGCAGGTGCCAGCATAGTACAAGGGTGATCAGGACATCTGTGAGAGCATTGATAGCGAGGCCGGTGGTCCAGAGGGGCTTGACCGCACTGATGAGCATCTAAGAGAGCAGGATTCTTTGCCGACGAGCACACCTTGTATCGCGTCGTGTATTCCGGCAAGCTCTGCGTAATGCACCTACAGACAGATAGTGATGAGCGCTTGAGCGTTATGAATAAATGACGCTCTGTACATTTCGACAGTGGTGGCTGCAAAAAGCTGTTAGAAATCTGGGATATGCTGAGATGTGTATAGAGCTTACTCGTTGCAGTCCCTATCAGACGAATGGCGATGCCGTCAGCTCGAGTTGTATGATAGCTCATAACGAGATGCATACCCAACCTCGCGAAGATGAGGAACACCTAGGCGGAGGCTCTCAGCATCCTGACTGACATATAAACCATGGAAACTCACAATGGGCCCCACCACCCACCAGTTCCCTTGGCTCACTTTCAATACCGTCAGATACCTTCGTTCGTGACTCTACACGGGCAGACTCACGCTTGTATATCCGGTAGCTGTAAAAACTGATACGGAGCGCGTGAGCAGACCGTGTCGCACATAGGAAGGGAAGGACACTCACATGTTCGCGCCGAATATCATGGCCACCTCCAGAGTGCGTTAGACAGAGAATATCAGTCTCGATACGGCGGCGTACTGTGAACCAGATTGCAAGCTAGACAAGAGAGTTGTGGGCGCGGGTGCGGGAGAACAGCAGGGTCACTCACGCTTTGCGTTCTGTGAGCGCATAGATAAGTCAGACATGTGTGCACGATCAAAGTGGTAAAGCCTCGCACATGAACAGACGGTTGCCGATGTCTTGGTCGCCAAAATGGACAATCAGAAACTGGTACGTCGCGGCAGCGACGAGAATGGACTGTATCGCATCGGTAAACCTGAAGGACGGTGAGCGTTTCAGGCAATGCGGGCCCTGCACGACACGTACCACAGGAACGCGACCTTCACGCACACACTTGAGCAATACCCCGGGCTCCGAATAGCTGGACACGCACCACGAGCTTCTGCTGCAACGGGTCCTTCGTAAACTTCTGGAAATACAGGAAGGTCTGCAACATGAGGAATCCCGAGAGGCTGCAGGGGGTCGAGGTCAGTCGGCGGCGGGCCATGCGTGGAGAGCAGCTGCACGCACGCCATGGCGAAGAACGCGCCGCCGAGGATCGCGCCGAGCTGGCTGGCGACGGTCGCCTGCGGCATTTATGGCGGTCGTACACGGCGCAGGGGAGAAAGGAGGAAAAGTCGCGACGAGGCCATGGACATTGAAATACCGGGAAAATAGAGCCGCTCCGAGGCTCGGACGTACACGTCTTGATGGGGAAGAGTTTGTCCGAGTGTCTCAACGTCATCGTGCAGGGCGGCAGTGGCAATACAAACGCACCGAGTCATCCGACAAACGATCAGTATCATAGCAAGAGGTATCCTCAGTAGTGTACTAGTAGCTATAGTGTACTAGTAGCTATAGTGTACTAGTAGCTATAGTGTACTAGTACTAGATATCAACCGCTCCACTCGTACACCCGCACGCGCCCGCGATCAGGGCCCCTCCGCGACCTCCCTCCGATGCCGCTCGTGCACCTCCCGCGTCGGCGACCCCTGCTCGTCGCCCTCGTGGATCGTCTCCTCGTCCGGCCGCCCCTTCCACTTCCCCTTCGGCCCCCCCACCGCCTCCTCGCGCGTCTCGTCCCCGTGCAGCGCCCGCTCCAGCGCCTTCTCCCCGCGCCGCTTGAACCGCAGCGCCATCGCCGCCTGCAGCGAGTCGATGTACGATTCGTACTTCACAATCTCCGTCAGCAGGTGCTGCGACTTCTTCTCCCAGTTGCTCAGCGCCTTCCCAGCGTTCGCCGAGCGCGATGGGTACTAAGCACGGCAGTCAGCATGGCGTGTGTGTTGAGAGGAAGCAGCATGCGCACCAGAGCCATCATGGGAGCGCGCAGCTCGTTGTGCGACTCCAGGTCAATCGTAAGCGACGCAACGTGTTTCCGCAACGCCTCCAGCTGCGTCTCCTCGTCATGCATGCTCGCCACCGTCGGCGCCTGCGCGGGCTTCCACTCGTTGATGTGCGTCCGGTCCGCCCAAGGCGAGTTCCCGCTGCGCATCGTCGCCGCGCCGTCCTTCCGGCTGAAGCGGCTGCGGTTGCTCCGCCCGCTGCGCAAGCTCGCGTTGTCCTGGTAGTCCATGGTCTGCGTCGACTCGTCGTCCGAGATGGAGCGGCCGTGCAGGTGCGGGTCGGTCACGCGGTTCCAGCCGTACTCCATGTTCGAGACGCCGCCGGTGAGCGGCTCCTTGCTCTGCCGGGCAGCCCAGTAGTTGCATGTCGAAACCCACTCGTTGACCAGTTCCTCGGTGCCGGCTTGGAAGAAGTAGACAGCGCCGTTCGCGAGAGTGAGCACCATGCAGTGGGGGCGCTGGCGATTGTAGCCTGGTGGAGGTAACGCGTGCGCCAATGAATGCGCGAGCTGTACCGTACCGACATGGTTGGCATTTTCCTACAAAAGCCGAGTCAACATCTGTCATAGCACCCAAATTTGAAGGTGCTCACCAGCCAGTTACCGCCGCCCACCACCCGCTGTCCGCCTCCGCCATTATCTCCGAACGTGAACATGTTCAGCTCGCCCTTCTGAATGACGACGAACACATCCAACCAAGCTTTTGACTTTGCCCGCTTGCCAGCAGACTCGTTATACTGCTTGCGGCAAAGCATGCCCTCCTTTGCCCACGGGGGCCCAAGGAGGGCAAGCTCCTCATCGGTGATGCTGATGGACGTTGACGCCGTGTCATCGCTCTCGTGGCTCCGATCATCGTCCTCCTGCGCCTCTCGGATGATCGTGTGCGAAAGATTTGACGCAAACCCGAGCGCGGGCGTCAAGAACGACAGCGTCGAGCCGTGGATGCCCTGCGCGACGTTGAGAACAGCCCATCATGGAGAAATCTCAACGCACCTCATGAGCAGACGTTGCGAAGCTGGGTGCTGGGCTCGCGCGTCCGTCTACGCTGCTATTGCTGCTGTATGGGCTGGCTTGCGCACTGAGGATCGACTGTATGCCGCGTATGCTCCCGCGCTTGAGCGTCGTCAAACGGTCAGGCTGGACACGCAGACTGCGATTCCGCAGTACAGGTCCGGGGCTCAAAGACGATGTCGACGCGCGGGCGACGCTCCCGAGCGGCTGCAAAACCTGCTGATTCTTGACGGCATTGTACATGTCCTGCGTTGGGATCACGGTCAGCTCTCCGAACAAATACGAGACGTCTGCCGCAGAGCGCACCTTCAGGAGGCTCTCCATATCGCTCTCCCAGTTCCGATCATACACCACCGACGAGACCAGCGTGCTGGGAGTCTTCGACTCTGCGCCCGACGTGTTCGACACCGATGCCGTGCTGTCGTTCGTCAGCGGGTGTCCAGCAGAGCCTGTGCTGCCGCCGTTCGTGACTTGCGGGGTCGACGAGCCGCCTAGCGAAGAGCCAAGATTAGCAATGACCACGTCGCGGGTGATGCTGTTCCAACTGGTTATGCTGTCGCTCCGCTTTGCCCGCGAGCGGACGGTCTGCGTCCCGGCGTCGCTGCCTTCTGAGCCTGCGCCGCGCAAACTGCTCGCCTCGTCGAAGCCCAAGTCCGACGTGGACCCCTGCGCAGAGCGCGATTGCTCCAGCTGTATCTGGATGGTCGAAAGCGTATTCCGGACGAATTGCGCCTTGGACATGCGCGTGGAAAGCTCTGCGACATGCAGATCGGTGTTGAGTAGAAGCAGAGAGTAAGAGACTGCATGAACGACGCCTGTGGAGCCGAAGCTAGGGTGAATAAAGCATAGAGAACGAGGTGAGCACGCACTGGGTGATCCGAACAAACTCCCAGGATTGCAGTCCCAATACCGGCGGGCAAACTCTTCCAGGATACGATCCACCTGTTGCGTTTCCGCCTTGAGGTACAACTTTGCGCACAATCGCCTGTCCAACGACAATCAAAACACTTCGTGAACTCGTGTAAAAGACCACCCACCGGAAAGCAAGGTCCAGTCTCAAGCCGGTGTAGTCAAAGCGGTCCATGTAGAACCGCAAGGCAACCTTGTTGACACGCCCACTGCACAACACTCAAGACGTGTCAATGGATCGATCAGATGACGACTTACACGCCACCAAGGTATTCAGCAATCTTTTCCTTGGCCAGAAATGTCTCGTCTTCGTCCCAGCACCGCGTGGCCAGGTCCTTACCCTTCGCCTCGATCTCTGCCGGGTCGTCGATGGTCAAGTTCTCCGACGGGAACCGGCGCAGGCCATGACCGCTCGACGTCAGGTCCTGCTGAGACACAGCAGACAACGTTGTCGACACTGCGACACGTTGAGCGAGCTCATCCTGATACCACCAAGTAGAGCGGGCTTACCCGAGCGCCCATCCTCAGGAATGAGAGAGGGCTCCGAACTGAACGCGGTGCCTCGTGGCTGGGCCCAAAGCCGCGTCGAGTCCCGAGACGACGTGTGTCCATGCAGCGCTTGCGTAGCATAGCTTGGACTGCGGGGGCCCAATGGCCGGCCGGCGAGACCGGCAGACGGGTACTGTCGAGGAGCAAGGGAATTGGACCCCGAGCGACCGCGTACAGGTGTTTGCAGGGAGGAAGAGCGCGGGGGCACGATGGGCGCCTCCACATGACCCGACGTCTCCGACGAGCCGTCGTCGTCCTCCGCGGACGGCGCCGACCCAAGCGTGACGATCGGCGCGCTCTGCGGCAGGGGCGAAGACGCCACCTGGCGGAAGTTCTCGCGCGGCGTCCGTGTCGAAGGCAGCTCCGCGCTCTGCACGCGCGGTTTTGTGAGCCGCCGCGGGGGTGTCTCGGGGACGTGCAGATCTAAAGGAGACGCCGAGATGGGGTCAAGTTGCGAAAGCTGGCCCTTGAAATCTGATAGGATACCGTGCATGGTCGAATCCCACCCCTGGGAGTCTTGGCTCCGTTTCTCTTTCGCTGTTTGCGGAAGTTGCGGAAGCGGCGTGGCAGAGGACGCGTCGGACATTGCTTTTTTGAGGTCGATTTCGCCGACGCTCATGCTCCGCCGTTTGGTGTGCCCGCTGGCCTTGACAGTGGCGTCTGGACGACTTCGCAGCGTCTTTTCTGGCGAGCGGGAGCGAGAGCGGGCGCGAGGCCGCGGCGAGCGCTCGACCATAATGAGTGACTGGTCATCGAAAGCGATGTCATTCACGCTCTTCTCTTCGGCGTCGATTTGCGGTAAGGGTTTGGAGGTGTCGGGTCGGAAGGGCGATGCCATGAAAATGTCGGCTACGGGAGAAGGGAGTTTAGAGCGGGAATGAGTGGGCAGAGGGGGGACGGGAGGTGCCAAGGGATCTGGTCGGCGGGAAGGCGACGACGCGTCCGTCTTCTACGTACACGACCCTGCGTGAGCGGGATACGTAGAACGCAGTGTGTACACGCACCGAGCGCTCTCGCATGCTGCCCTGTCCAAGCATTTTCCCCAAGAACGCACTCGTCTTTGCCCTCATGGACGATTTCGCGCCCTAGACAACTGTGAGCCAAGAGGGAACGCCTGTGCGCACAAGTATGCGACGCACCTTGAACGTGTCGTCGTCGAACCCTGACGGGCTAGTCACCACCCAGTCGGAGCCCGACGAGCTCGAAGGGGGGACCTTTTGCAACTTGCCCTTGTGCTTTGCGCCGGACGTCATGAGCGGGGACGAGCCTATGCCCGGAGGGCCAGAAGACGTCGACGAGCGCTGGCGGGTGCGCGGAGAGTCAGACGCCCCCAAGGCTGCGCGGCTGCCTGAGGGCATCGGTGGTGGGGGCTCGTGCCGCTTGTCCTTCGTGAGGGACGCGGGCAGGACGCTGCCTCGCAGCCTGGCCTTTCGCACGAGCGTGGCCAGATCCGGGCTGCTCGCGGTGCCCTGGGATCTGTACATTGAGCGCCTCTTGGTCTGATAGTCGGGGTCTTCAGAGTCGTAGAAGACATCATTGGACGAGGTGGGCACGCCGGCGGACTGGGACCGCGAGGTCGAGGACGTCGCGCCATTTTGGCCGGGGGTCGGGTGTAACGGGCCGAGTGTGAGAAGCAGAGGAGGTTCGAGAACAGAGCGGGTGCTCGTTGCTGGCGTTGACTCGACAAGGAGAAGTACATGAGCGAGAGGCGACTATGAGCGAGCCACGAACCAAACACACGTAAACATAAGAGTCTGCCGAGTCAAGTAAGTACGAGGCGAATAGAGAACGAGTCTGTTGGATACACAACACGCGCACGATGAGAACGAGTCCGTGAACGTACGTAGAATGTCCGTTGGTAAGTAAGTGACCATGCCCATGACATCATCCCCCTTTCTAGGGTCACGGACGAAGGGGCTGCTCAAAGACTTGGATCCAGCCTGACGGCCGGCTTGGACACGCGACCTGAGCGAGTCGTGGTCTGCAGCGCAGGTTCGTACACAGACCCTAAGTTCTGTCGTACGACCGGCGGGGACGGAGGGCGCGGAGCGGCAACGGGTACGGCGGGACGAGCGGACGACGCGGAGGGCAGCGGTGTGGACGGGAGCGGCGCGGAGGGCATCTGGGCAGAGGGAGGAACGAGCGGGTCAACGGCAACTGGATCGGAAGAAATAGGAATAGAGAATAATTTGTTAATGACAACGGCGTGGGGACGAGGCGCGCGAGGATGACGGCGGTGGAAGCGGTCGATGAGTTCGTTCTGGGTGGTAGGGATGTCGGACAAGGGAACCCACGAGTTTTCGGACTCGGGGAGCGACTTCCAGCGAACGAGGTACTCGAAACGATGACCAATCTTGCGACAGTCCTGGAGCGACTGAATTTGCAACGCGGCATCTTCGGCGAGTTCGAAAGGAGTCGGAGAGGAATGAGGATGGAAGTCGGAGGGGTCACGATACGGTTCAAGGAGTGAGACGTTGAATACGGGGTGAAGACGAGAGAGGTAGGAAGGGAGACGAAGGAGGTAAGCGGATGAGCCTATTTTGCGAATGATGGGGTACGGGCCGAGACGGCGATGATCGAGCTTGAGAGAAGGACGTGTAGTCTTGATATTGCGACGGAGTAGCCAGACGAGCTGGTCAGGCTTGAACTCCGGAGCAGGTAGCGACTTCTCGTTGTAGTACTTGGACTGCAAAGCTTGCGCGTGCAATAACTCGGCGCGCAATTCGGCATGGATGACGTCGAGACGAGTCGCGAGGTCGTCCGCAGCGGGAACGCTGGAACGCTCGGTGAGTTGCGGCTCGAAGGTGGGGTGGAAAGCGAAATTGGCGAAGAAGGGACTTTGGTGCGTGGAACTGTTCTCGAGGTTGTTGAAGGCGAACTCTCCCAGAGGGAGGTAGTCGACCCAATCGTCCTGTTGATAAGAACAATATGCACGTAAGTACGTCTCGAGCGTCTGATTCGTGCGCTCCGTCAGACCGTCAGTCTGCGGGTGATACGCCGTCGACGTCCGAGACTCAATCTTGAGCAGGGAAAGAAGCTCAGTCCAAAAACGCGAAATGAAAACAGAACCACGATCCGAAATGATAGAATCGGGAAGGCCATGGTAGCGGAAGATCCTGTCGAGGAACAACCAGGCCAACCCAGGCGCGTCGATCGTCTCGTTACAAGGAACGAAATGCGCGTAGCGCGTGAGACGATCGCACACGACCCAAATAGAATCGAAGCCATGAGAAAGAGGAAGCTTTACGATGAAGTCCATGGTGATTGCCTTCCACGGGCGTGAAGGAATGTCGAGCGGCTTGAGAAGCCCATACGGTTTGTGACGCGGCGTCTTGATACGCGCACAAGTATCGCATGCTTCAACGTAGCGACGCACGAAGGTCTGCATGCCGGGCCAGGAATAGTCTCGAGAGACCAACCCAAGCGTGCGAGTACGACCAGGGTGTCCTGTGGATGGAAGATCATGACGCGAGTGAAGAATGTCAGCACGTAGTGGTCGAGGGACAAAGAGTTTTCCTTTGTGGAACACAAGTCCACCCTCGGACGTGAAGTCCGAGTTGCCATGAACGAGCGCTTCGCGCCATTCGACATCTTCTCGAAACGCGTCTTTGAAGCGCTCGAGAAGCGTTGAACTGTCGATGGAGAGAGTGGTGAGGGCGCTGAGCGTCGTAGAGCTCGATGATGATGAAACCTGTGAAGGAAAAAGATGTTCTGTGTGTTTAGCAGTGAGTATCGTCCGGTTCTGCACCAGGAGGGTGTCATCCCCCTTTTTAGGGACGAAGTCAGCTCGTCGCGATGGAGGATCCGCAACGTTCGACGATCCGGGACCCCAGGTCAACCGGAAGTCAAAATCAGACAGAAACATAGCCCAACGCGCCTGACGGCGGTTGAGAACCTTCGAGGACATGAAGTACTCGAGGTTCTTGTGATCAGAGATGACAGAAATAGGAAACGGCGAACCGAGTAGCCACGCCCGCATATCGCGAAACGAATCGACAATAGCGAGTAGTTCCTTGTCGTGGATCTCGTAATTGATTTCCGCCGGTGCAAGCTTGCGCGAGTAGTAGGCGATCGGATGAAGTTGACCTTCGTCGTCCGGCTGTTGACAGACGCCAGAGATGGCGAAGTCGGACGCGTCGGTGCTGAGCGTGCACGGCGCGAGCGGATTATAGTGGCGTAGCACTGGGTAGGACGTGAACGCACGCTTGAGGCGTTCGAATGCGTCGCGCGTAGCATCTGAAAATTCAAAGACGATGTTCTTCTTGGTCAGTGCGACAAGCGGAGTGGTGATGCGAGCATAACCGTCAACGAAACGACGGTAGAAGTTAGCAAAACCAAGGAAAGACTGAAGTTCCTTCACCGAACTGGGCACGGGCCAGTCGGTAATCGTCGCGAGCTTCTTGGGGTTCATCTTGACGCCTTCAGCGCCGACGATGTAGCCCAGATACTCCACCTCTGCCTTGTCCCACTCGCATTTCGCGGGGTTAACGCAGAGATGAGCGTCGCGAAGACGATCGAGAACGAGCGCAACGTGTTTGTCGTGCTCTTCTTGAGTTCTCGAGAAGATGAGTATGTCGTCGAGGTAGACGACACATACGATGTCGAGTAAGTCTCGTAGGACGTCCTGGATAAATGCCTGGAAAGACGCGGGTGCGTTAGTTAAACCATACGGCACGACGAGGTGCTCGAATAGTCCGAGGGGCGTGCGGAAAGCGGTCTTCCACTCGTCACCCTCCTTGATACGCAAATGAGAGTAAGCTGAAACGAGATCGATGAGCGTGAATACTTTGCAGCCCTGTACACGATCGAGCAGGTCGTGCACAAGCGGAACTGGGTAGCGGTTCTTCTTCGTGATCGCGTTGAGTCCGCGATAGTCGACGCAGAGGCGAAGGTTGCCCGTCTTCTTGCGGATGAATAGGACGGGTGCGCCAGCAGAGGATGTCGAGCTACGGATGTGCCCGCGCTCGAGATTGGTGTTGACGTACTCGGCTAGCGCTTCGCGTTCTTGAGGCGTGAGGCGGTATAGTGGACCGAATGGTGGATCTTTCCCCTCCTCGAGCTCGATGTCGACATCGAACGAACGATGCGCTGGGAGTTTGTCGAACTCGGAAGAGGAAAAGACGGTCGATGCCCACGGCATGTACTTGGCCGGGATATGCTGCGCGAGGTCGTCACCAGACGCAGCGGGTGGAGGGTCGGCATCGAGGTCGTCAAGAGGTGAGGATGTCGAACTGGTCGCCGAAATGAATGCGGGCGAACCAGTGGGGAGGAAACGAATGAGGCAGACATCATGCGGTTGCGCACGCGCGGCCTTAGCGAATTTGCGAGGTGAAATGGTGCGAATGTTGGGCGCAGGTGTGAGCGAGGGAGTAGAGCGACCGGAGCCATTCCACTGAACGAGGGACGAGAGTAGCGAGGGTCGAGGAGTCGAAGGACTTGGCGAGGATGCGCGATCCTGCCGTGGTGATGCATCGGGTGTCGGGCGGATTGTTGTTGAAGCGAACGCAGTCGCGCCAGTTAGACCGAAGCCTATGCCGACGGATGTAGTCGAGTTGAGCGAAGGACGAGTGAGTCGGGGCGCGAGACCGGAGCCTCTCGCAGAGATGGTGACTGGGTGTGTTCGAGCAAGTCCGCAACAATCGAGGGTGAGGTTGGAATCAACCCAATCGATGTTGGGATTGTGGCGTTGGAGCCAATCGAGACCTAAAATGACAGGATAGCCGACTGCGACAACAGCCAGCGCTATAAATTCAGAGTGAGCTCCCACCGAAAGGTTAGTGACTACATCCTGGGTGATCAGGCCAGAAGCAATCGGGCGATCGTCAACCGCCATGATGGGAACCGGAACGTCCTTGAGACGTCGCGAAAGAGAATGACGCGTCGCAAAGCGCTCCGAAATGCACGACGTCGTTGCGCCGCTGTCCACGAGCGCGTACGTGTGCAGAGGAGAACGGTTAGGAAAAGAGAGTGTGACAGACACAAAGAAATGGTCTGGTGAGTTAAGCATGGGCGCGGATGAAGCGAATATGAAGGACGGGTTAGAACGATACGCAGGCATGAACGTGTTGTCCGTTGCACGAACATGCGTGGGCTCCGGCGTGAAAGCCGTTGCTGAGAGACGTGTCCCATCGTCAGCCGGATGCCCTGGGACGTGGGAGCAGCCGGCTAGGCTTTTCCCGACGACGAGGACGCAGGAGCGCGCGAGGCAAAGTTCTTCTTCGCGCGCTCGGACATGTTAGGGCAGTTCGAAATGACATGATTACCTTGCCCGCAGTAGATGCACAGACCGTCGCGGCGGCGACGATCCTTCTCGGTTTGTGTGAGAGGGGCGCGGACCTTGGTCGCGTCGATCTCCATGGGTACAACCGACGAGTGCGAGGCGGGTGGTGCGGTCTGCGTCGTCGACGAGGACGCCTGACCGGAACGCGGAGTTGAAGGCTGTTGCTTAGCCTTGCCCTTGTCCTTGTCGTTAAAGGACGATTTGGTGCGATTCTTCTCGATGTTACGCTTGTGCACGCGGTTATCGAGCTCGGTCGCTTTCGCGACGTACCTGTCAAACTCAGTAGGAACAACAGGAACAGAGACGAAAAGGTCTTTGACTTCTTCCTTCAGACCCTCATAGAACTTCTGGATCTTCGTCGCTTCGGAGAAGTCAACGTAGACCAGTAGCTCTCGGAAACGAGACGCGTAGCTCGAGCACGAGCCAGTCTGCTTGAGTGCTTCGATCTTGCGTAGAGCCGTTCCGACGACGTCGCTGTCGCCGAAATTCTCTCGGAAATCGATGATGAGGTCGCGGAAGTCGTAGAGCAATTCCTCGTTGCTCTTCTTGATAGCCGTGAACCAGCTCTTGGCGGAGCCGTCGGCGAGGTACGACTGCAAATACAAAGCCCTGTGATAGTCAGTAGGGAGCGAGGCACGAGACAGCTCGACGGCCGCCTCGATCTCGTCAATGAACGGTTCGACGTCAGTCGCTTTACCCGTGAACACGCGTGGTTCCTTGAATCGAGCGACGCCACGAGGGACGTCGTCGAAATCGCGAGTACGGGTGGATTGCGCAGCCGCTGCAGGCTGCGGGGCGCTGTGAATACGTTCCGTAAGGGCCTCAAGAGCGGCGCCGATACGTCGCTGATTGTCGTCAGCGTATTGTACCTGTCGGCTGACGCCCTTGAGTGTCTCCAGCATCGCACTGAAGTCCTGCCAGGTCGGATTACTCGGAGGTACCTGTGGAGCAGTTTCAGCTGTCTCTTGAGCGGGTACCTGGTCCTGGGAGATGTTCCCAGTGGTGCTGGGCCAGGGATTTTCGTCGTAGCCTGCTGCGGACATATTAGCAGAAATGTATGAGAGAAATAGGGGCTAGTGTCGAGTGTTGAGATGTCGAGAAGAAGTTAAGAAGCAAAGGTAGGGTTTCGAGTGGGGTGGTCGAGTCAAACTGTAACGGGCCGAGTGTGAGAAGCAGAGGAGGTTCGAGAACAGAGCGGGTGCTCGTTGCTGGCGTTGACTCGACAAGGAGAAGTACATGAGCGAGAGGCGACTATGAGCGAGCCACGAACCAAACACACGTAAACATAAGAGTCTGCCGAGTCAAGTAAGTACGAGGCGAATAGAGAACGAGTCTGTTGGATACACAACACGCGCACGATGAGAACGAGTCCGTGAACGTACGTAGAATGTCCGTTGGTAAGTAAGTGACCATGCCCATGACATCGGGGTTGGGGGCACGACGGTGGGGGTGGCCGGCTGCGCCATGGCAGGCGTGCGCGAGGACGAGGGCAAAGGGGACGCATGGTGTCGCGGGGAGTGTGAGGGCGTAGAATCACGGCCCAAAGCGTTGACATCAAGGCCTTCTTTGATCATGACGGTCCCACCGGCGAGCAGGGCCTGCTCAAAGTCCATGTCTGTGCGCGAGCCGCGCCGGGCGTTGAAGTCGGCGGCCTGGCCATGGCGATCGCGGGGGACGGCCTGGAGGCCGGTGGGGAAGGCGGAGGGCGGGGCGAGGGAGCGCGGGGACGAGGCGGGGGTGCGCTGGAAGATGGAGGACGCCAGGGTGGGCAACGTGTGCGCGGTGTCGCTGGCAGCTCGGCGGGGAGGAGGGCGATGGGCGGAGGGTGGGCGAGGGCGAGGGCGAGGGCGAGGGCGAGGGCGAGGGCGAGGGCGAGGCGAGGGCGAGGGCGCGACTCTCGGGGTGGGCGTGCTGAAAGCGCTCAAAGACCAACAGGCGCTTATGCTACTGACCACCCTCGACAAGCCGGCACGTTCCCCGCCAAGCTCAGCTGTTCTGCGGCTTCCCCGCCCGCTATCACCGCCTGTCCTTGCCACGCGCCCAGTCGAATAATCATGGTGGCCACCGTTATCAACATGTCAGCCCCGTTATCGTGTCTGCTAAACCCTCTCGCTCTATCTCCGCACGTGCAGATAAGCAAATAAAACATCTCGATTCTACAGTAAGTATCCGATTAGCTATGGCACCATCGTACACTCTTGTACACTCTGGCAGCAGACATGCGTGGAACTCGTCTAGTAAGGCAAAAAGTCATACAACATAGCATGGCACAACATGACTGGGCGCAAGGAAGAAAAAAACACTCTACACAGCACGCGCGATCTCGTCACGTCCCCGCGTCGCTCTGTCTGCGGCCGGGGCCCGCTCCGCCAGTAGAAGTCCGTCTCTGCCGCTTCATGGCGAGCGTCTGCACGACGGTCGCGCCCGCGCCCGCGCCCGCGCCGATGCGGCTGCCCGGCGAGTAGCGGGAGCCCGGGAGGGCCATGGGCGTGTTGCTCGTGGTCGAGGAGCGCGGGCGGGTCGAGGACGAGGCGATCTTGGGGAGGACGGCGCCCTTGCGGGTGCCGGTGTTGGGGGCGCCGGAGGCCCGGTTCCTGTGCGATAAGTGGGATGAGGACCAGTGGGCGGCCGAGCGTAGCGGGGCACACGCACCGCTTCTTGATCACGTCAGTCTTGAGAGATAGTGGGCGGACAACGCCATGCAGTTTCTATTCAGCGGCCGCCTGCGTTAGTGTGCCCCGCCACCCGCGCGAGATAAGCCGCTCACATAAAACAAGCCACACGCGTTGCCTGCAGCACACAACACACCGTTAGCACACACGCCCGCGCAGTCCCCACGGCCACTCACACAGAGGCTGCCCGTCCGGATCCCGCCGCCACAGCGGCGTGTTCGTCGTCTGGCAGTTCGTGCACACCGTCGGCGCCTCGTCGTCGTTCCCCCCCTTGGTCGCCCCCGAGCCCGCAGACGCCAGGTCCGGCGTGCTCGTCGACGACCGCAGCTGCGCCGTCGCCAGCGCGTCGCCCCCGCCCGACTTCTTCCGCTGGGCCGCAGACCGGGCCGCCACATCCTGCATCACGCGCTTCGTAGACGCTATCTTGCGCGGCTGCGCGTTCGACGAGCCCTCCACCGACGGCGGCGTCGACGCGTTGGACGTGTTCAGCGGCTCAGGTGAGCCCGCGCTCGAGTTCAGCCCGTAGCCGTCGTAGCCGTCGCTGGATGGGCTGGGGTGCAGGCTGGGAAATCCACTTTCGGTATGTTCGGCCGGGAGTATTTGAGTGGGGTCCACGTGCGTGAAGGGCTGATGCAGATTCGCTCCATCAATACTCGAGTACATGAGGCCCATCAGTTGCTGGTACTCGAGACCCGTGTCTTCAACGCCTGCCATGTTTGCGGCGTTGAGGCGGGCGTAGCCCTCGGCCATGGCGACCGAGGCAGCCATCGCTGCGGCCGACATATTCTCGTTCGGGCCTGACGGCGAACTCGGGAGGGGTGGGTAGGGCGCGTGGGCGTTATCGTGATAAGACGTAGAATGGCGTGCGTCGTCGGGGTGGTGGAGGACGGGCGACGAGTAGTCGTGGGCATGAGGCATGGACTGCGCAGCAGACAAGTCGAAGAAGCCATCGTAGCCGGGGAAGGAGAAGTTGAACGGAGTGGACGGGAAGGAGCCCGAGCTGCTGTGGTGGTGGTGGTGGTGGTGCAGGTGAGGGTGGGATTGAGCGGGATGGGCGAACCGCTGGGCCATGTCCGGAGGCTCGACAATGGGGGAGGCGTGCACAGATGGTGGGTCTGCACGAAGCATGCTTTCTGCATGTGGAGCGTCTGCTCTGCGCTTCGTCCCTATAAGACTTTCCGGCGGAAGCGGTTTGCCGTTGACTTGGTGCCTGCCCAATACACCCGCCAATATACCATCCTTTGAGACCGTGTGATCGAAGCTCGTCTTGCGCACGTGGCGAGGAAAGGACCGCTGCTCCTGCGATCCAGCGCTGGACGCGGGCGTCCGCGATAATCCATGCAGGCCGTAGGACGGCAGAGAGGACGGGTGGCCGGCGAAGGCCTGCATATCGAGGGAGGGGTCGGGCTGGGGCTGATAAGGGTATCGCGAGGCATGGTGGGCGTTAGAGTGGAAGGAGATGGGGTGGGCGTTGTCGCCGTGCTCGTGGACGGTGGGGAACGAGAAGGGGTGAGGCGCGGACGGGCTATGGCGTCCGGAGTGGATCGGGATGCTGGAGGAGGGGGAGATGGAGGACGCGGGATAGGAAAGCCTGCTGTCGGAAGGTCTGCGTGGCCCGTGCATATCCTCCCCAGGACCGGATGGGGTGTCGAGAGAGGGGAAGGTGAAGCGTCCGCCATGCGATAAGCCCTCGTCGAAAAGAGGCGCAGAAGGGGGCGGACGGGACCTGGAGCGACTGGATGGTCTCCAGTCCATGGGAACCCGCGATCGAGATCGGCTCATGGCCCTCCAATCCATAGGCACCTCGCTGGACGCGCGGTTAGCTTCAGATCCCGACTGTGCAATATGACGCAACTCACTCATCTTCTTCCGTGCCATCCTGATTTTCCCCGTCGAATCCGACCACGCTCACTTTCGCCTTCCCCTTATCTATCCGCCGCCCTCGCCCTCCGTCTCGTCCCTCACCCTCCGCACCCATACTGCTGCTGCCGACAGTCGCGGGATCGGCTGGCTCGACCTTCACCTTGACCTCCGCCTCCTCCTCCGCCAGCAACGCAAGCCGCGCCTCGTCTTCTTTCTTCTTCTTCAACGCCAGAGCCATCATCCGCCACGTCAGGTTCTCCATGCGCTGTGCATGCGGGAGATTCGCCTTGGTGCGTGCGTACATCTTCCACACCTGCGTCGCCAGGGGGTCCTCCTTTGCCAGCTGATCAGGGTCGAGGCCGCCCCCGTCTGTGGGCGATAGCGCGGACGATTTCAACTCGGGCGATCCGGACGCCACCGGCGATGGGAACGAGCTCGTCCCCTCCGTTACCGGGCGGGAGCCGAACAGATTCTCTGTGAAGATGTCGCTGAACATCGATGCGCTGCCATCGAGCCCGCCGTTCGCGCCTGGGGAGATCGGCGAGTCGAGCCGATTGGCGTCGGATGCCCGTGGCTGCAGCGATCCGCCCCCCGTCAGCGAGGCCTCCCTGGACATGGCGTATGCACCCGCCGGGCCGACGCCGGGCGTTGAACCCGATGGCGAACTAGGAGACATCCACAATGAAGGCGGCAGGCCTGCGGTGGAACGCCCATTACCCAGACTGTAATCTGCATTGTAATCGTATGTTGTAGCCAACGGGTGCTGGGGAGGAACAATCGGTGAAATGGCTGAGCCTAACAGGAACGTCAATAAAGAATCGCGATTTGTTCGGCATCGCGACGTACCAGAGGATCCCTGCCGTGAGTGGGCGGGACCGATGCTGCCGTGACGGGGGGGTCTGCCCTCGCCCTGACCTGGCAGACTCGCGACAGAGCCCCGATGGGGCTGAGGGACGAAAGAGGCCCCAGACATGGAGTGCGACTTGCCCTTGGTGTACGGTGCCGAGCCTGCGGTCGCATACGGGGGCTGGGGGATCGCCTTGTGATAATGTGGACCGGCGGACATGGGACCGGGGAAGGCGTGGCGTAAATGAGCCTCTCTTGTGCCGTGCGCGTCAACGCGGGGAGGATGATGGGAGTAGCGCGAGGAGATGGGCGCTGAGGGCAAGCTGGAGGGAGTACCACCTGCGGGGACGTTGAGGACGCCACTAGCCTCGAGTTGAGCGAACATGGCGGGGTTCAAGGGAGCGGAGAAGATGCTGCTCCATTCATTGGGTTGCATAGAGGGTATATTTGGCTGGAGAAGGCAAGAAGAGATGGATGAGGACATGAATGAAGTTCGGGCGGGTATACGCACGGGATATGCAGGCGAGACGTCTGGAGAGGCGAGGGAAAGGGACTGCATCCAGGGTGAGGAGCGGGATGAAGGCGATAGAGAGGAGGAAGGGATGGGACTACGGTCTGCGGGGGTGGTTGATGGCGCATGTGCGGAAACGGAGGTGATGACAGTAGGGCGAGGGGTGGGGGACCATGCTGAGCGCACGAGATCATCTGTGGGCCTCTTCAAAGGCGAGGCCGACAGTTCCATAGGCTGAGGGGGCACACAATGTGGTTGTCCACGGCTGGTGAGTAAGGGGGTGTGTGTGCGTGCGTGAGAGCGCGGTAGCGGGACGGCGAGGACGACGAAAAATGGGGGGCGAGGGCGACGAGGGCGAGCGCAAGGCGACGGACGGTGGATGGACGAGGGAGAGAGCAGAGAGCCCGGGAAAAAGCACGAGACGAGGAGGAGGCCGAGAGGCGCAAGACGTGCGATGCGGGCCGTGTGTTCCCTCTGGGCCAAACAAACACAGGACCCCCGTAACTCATGCCAGGGGTATGATCCGCCAAACGGGGTCAACTACCATTTTTTTTTGCGGCTCGCGACCCCTTCCAGCTACCATTCGCCCCTCAGACCTCCGTTTGGGGTCCGTAGCTACCACGGATAGGATCATAGCTTCAAAAAAATCGTAGTTTATTGTAAAAAGCTCCGCTTTGCGTGCAGGCAGGAGGGGATGTACTACGGATGCGCAGAGGCCTGTCAAACTGACCTATTCATCTGGTTCATCGTCACCCGCCTGTTCAAGACCCGCCTTGACCCTCCCACTAAGCTCCTTGATAGCACGAGCGATATTCGCGACGTTCTGCTTGAGGGCGACATAGCACGCGCCATCAGATTTTACCAAAGCTAGTGTTGAGCCCGAGGTTTGGAGGGGATGGTCGAGGGCATACAGGAAGTAGGACGGTTTCAGGAAGGCGAACCGAGGGATCTTGCTAGGATCGGCGAGGGAGAATTGGTTGTGTCGGACCGGCTTGAACAGTCTCACAGCGATGTAAGAAAGAGCGGTGATGCGAGACGTGTCCGAAGCCCAACCATGTTTGCCGTTCTTACCGGCCGACTTCTCGTACATGGTCAGGACTAACCAGCCATCAGCGCATGCCGAGTCATGTTGAAGATTACGACGCACCTTCTGCAAGGCAGATTGCCTCATCAACAAGAACCAAGCCATAAGAAGGCGGCATGCCAGTGTGAGCAGCGTAGAGGTGTTTGAGCGGCGTGACATTGGCCGAGTGTGCGACCTTGGGGACGTGATGCTTTGCGAAGATCGCTGCTCGCCTCCGTTCAGCCTGGCGGACGTCAATACCATGTATGTGCACTCATACAACACTAGCAGACGCACCTGATACGATGCATTTGCAGCGACCTCAGCCGCGTTTGCAGCCGTCCCTGGTGCAGGAGCAACAGCTTCTTCGCCGTTGATTGCTCCGTCTCGACCGCCCGCAGCTGGCTGCCGCCAGCGCATCGACCGACCCGCGCCCGTGGTAACACCGCGCTCTGTAACACCGCGCTCTTCTTGACGCTTGAGAACATCCTTGACCAACTGCAGAAGGCGTTTTTTCTCGGAGAGCGTTGACTGGGCGGGTGGACCGTTATCAGAGGAAGGTGGTAGATCTTCCGAGGACTTGAAGGCCTTTGTTCGGACACCTTTCTCAGCCTGTCTGGTATGATGCGACCGGCGGATGACTGCGAGCTGTTCGAGATCGAATTCAGCAGAGATCACTGTGTCCTGGAAGGTCCTGCGCTCGTCGGGGTCGGACACAGCAGGGAGCGACTGGGCGAGGATCTTCCCTATATGTGCAGCGTCTTTGCGTGTTGCATCCGCTGTGTCTTCAGGCAATTGCAGTCTAGTAATGTGAGGGTTAGACTCTGTAAGATCTATCGGCGGTGAGAGGAGGACAAAACACGAACATGTCGACAGTGCTCTGGACGCATAAGGCAGCTGCTGCGCAAGTCAAATCGTTCAACTGCTGGTCGAAGACCGCACCAACTCCGTCTGCATTCTCTGCCTTCTTCAACCCATTTTCAATCTGGAGCATCTCGGGCTCGTCTTCGTCCATCTCAGGACCCTCGTCTTCGGAATCGGACTGGCCATAGATTGCATCCCAAGCCTCCTGCGAATACCAACTCGACAACGATGGGAATGCGCGAACACGGTGAGCTTGATTCTGCAATTTGTCCAGAAAATCCGGGTCTAGTACGAGAGCGTCCCACAGATTCGCTGCCTCCGAATGGGCCTGTTGTGTTGCTTGCTCAATGTCGTGATCAGAAGGGAATGTGGAGAGGGCATGGAGGTCGAGATGTCGATTGTCGGTATAGGTATGATTGTATCCATTCGCTCTTTCCTTGCCCTCAGATGTCTTTGCAAGGAAGAGATGCTCGCGCAAGCGGACTGAGAGCTTCGGAATCATATGATAGAAGTCTTGCAAGGTGAAGTCCTTCACAAGCTGTCGACAAATGCCGAAGACATGCTCACAGACTTCGGTTGATAGAAGCCAGGGCAGCAATGGGTATCTGCCGTCGAGGTGGTCCCGATAGATGATCACCAACTGAAGGAAACCAACGACTAGGAAGTTTGTGATGTCGCGTGCCTCGGGAGATATGAAGTGTTGAGCTTTTCGGTAGCCCGCGATGTCCATGAAGTCGGTCCACATTTCCATGAAGAAGTGCGCACGCAGCACCATGCGAACACGTTCGATAATTGGGATCGATCGATTCTGGTATGCATCCACGAGCTCTCCAAACACAAAGAGGTAGATAATCGAGCCGACCATTTCACGATGCTCGTTGGTGAACCATGCTAGCGTATGACCGGAGAAGAGACGGGTCGCAGCATTGTCGTCTTGTCGATCAAGTTTCTCGACATCCCTCCGAAACAATGTCCCTGTTGCTTCAATTGCTGCAAGGCGGAAGTGGCTGTACGACGTCGTATAGCTGCCCAAAGTAAGTATCCGGGCACCTGAGAATGCGTTGTTCCGGTACGTCTTGCGCCCATGGTTCGAATCTTGAATGAGTGCGACAGGCTGTCGCCCTGCGCCGATGAGAGGAATGTGGAGGTTGATGTCACGATGTGAGCGAATAGGGTGCCTGAGGGTGTAGTCAATGTACGCAACGGCGTGAGCGACCAGGAGACGTTGAAGGGAGCGCTCGACAGCCGTGCCGTCTGCGGCGTAGGATACAACGTTGATCTTGCGGGAGAGAAGGCCATTCAATATTAATTCCAGGTGGACGAACAGTTGCTCCGCCGAGTTTGACTCTGAGATAGGGAGCGCCGCAACGACGATAGTCGGAACGCCGGGAAGAGGGATCTGGAGGGTCCATACGCGTATCTGGCATGTGTCGGTGAGCTGCATGCCTCCGAAGTATTCGTAGAACTCATACCTTCTTAGCCTTCTCGATCTTCCTGGTGCGGATGAGGGCATCGAGTGTGTTGATGTCGCTCACGACGACGGGATCGCCAGGACTCCCTAGAAGCACGTAGCACTTTCGTATTGGGTCCCAGTGAGGCCTCAAAGACTCTAGCAGCTTCGTATCATCACATGCGAGGCCAACGGGACCCACAAGGTAGTCCAATGATTTCAGCCGTTCGTAGATAAATTCAAATGTTGCCTCTGTGATGCCGATGGGAAACTGCACTTCGTGCGCACGACGTTTCCTTCGGGTCATTTATCAGTCAATTGTATCAATGCAATCTTGTAAACACTGACTGGAGTGTCCGTTCTGCGGGTACGGGTAGCACATTCATCATGGATTCATATGCTCGCGGGCTTAAGACGTGGATAATTTGCGCCCACTCCAATGTCATGGCTGAATATCGCATGCCGTTCAAAGGGACACCTCGTTCTTCTAAATCTTTCTTCTTGACGAGATCGTTCATCAAGGCGACAAACAAGGAATTGCCATGCTTGCCCTCGATAACGCCTCTTGCGAAGACTAGGCATGCACTATGAGGGTTCTGTGCAGACAATGATCAGAAGCTGTAACGTGGGGATACTATGAACTTGAAGCTACTGACATCTTCGTATGCCTCCAGAAGAGGTGCAAGGTCGGGATGAGTAAGAGCATATCGATGGAGGGCCTGTATGTCGTCTTTCTGAGCATGATTGGGGGTGAAGCGGCGATTCTTAGGCTCGGGGACTGGCTTGCGAGTCGCATTCTGGAATACGTGGACATGCAGCAGAGCGAGGCAGTTGACACAAGTAAGATCCTCAGTTGACTCTTCCGGCACCCTTACAGTGCGAAGACAATCTGTCGCAAGGACATGAAGGGGAGGCGACCGATAGTTCTTCCACTGCCACCGATGCTCTTGCTCCGTGTCGACTACTTGCTTTCTGGCCTTATCCAACGAACGATAATCTGGTGCCGAATACAACTCTAACGCCAAATCGGCGAGGGAAGGCCCGCCGCCCCCGCCGTATGGTGTGCGCTCCAAATATTGACGCACACGAGCGTATTTTGCTGCGCGAAGTCCGAAACAAGGACGATCTATCATTCTCGGAGCGGGGCCTGCGTCGATGAGGTTGATGCCCAGATGTGGCCCAGTGTATGTGATCGCATTGTGCCCTTGCAAACTTTCTGGTGCTGTTTGAATGCCTTGGTGTGATACGCCCCAGTCATAAGCATGTACTTGTTGCATCGAGAGCATCGGACCTTCCGAACATCGTCTAGACAGAACTCGGCCATGTCGTCAAGCGCAAGGATTTTCTCCTTGAATTTGGTATACGCCTTTGAGTTGTCGTCCCTACCGCGTTTGACGAAGGAATTGGCCAGGCGCGTGCTGATTGCTCCAGACGATGGCCCAACATCAGCGCTTGCGGTGCTTGCAGACACGGTAGCAATGACATCCTTATTCTTTCCCTTGGGCGCGAAGAACGGATGAATGGGCCCAGGGACAGTGCGTGTGCGTTTTGCAGGATGGATAGGCGCCTGAGCCTCTGAGTCGTGGTCAGATTGAGCGCTTGTTGCTTCACTCGCGCTCGCAGCCGTCTTGTCGTCTGCGCTCGAGCTCCCTTTCCTCCGCCTTTTCAGTAAGCCCCGCGCAGCCTTCAGTGTCGTCCCAATGGAACTGATGATCTTCTTAGATGCCCTTGACAGTCGACTTCCATCGGATGCGCAATCCTCCGCCTCACTTCCCACCGACGACACCCTTCTTGACGACATTGACGCAGCATCAGAAGTCCCATTTTCCAAATGGCTTCTCCATTCTGTGATACTGCCAGGCCCATCCTGGTCCAGCATTCCACCACGCGGAACTGGTGGGAGATCATCGTCGACAGTGGATGGAGAGAGCAACGACCGGCCGTATGCGCAGCTGGTATCGGTGGTATCGGGCATAGGTATGTCGTCGCAGTCGCTGTCATAGCCACTAGCAGATGCAAGTACTGAATATGATGATGTAGGAGAAGGTGGCATTGACAGAGGTGGAATTGACGGATCGTATTTGCTGCCTTCGTCCATGTCTCCGCGTCGCCCCATCTGCTTTTCTTCCACCTCTGGACTGAATCCTTCAAGTAGACATTCAGCATCTCTGGTCGACTCGCCGGGTTCGGAAGCTTGAGGATTTAGAAGGTGGGCCATCCCGCGAGGGATATGATGCGCAACAGGCTCATCGCGTCCGGCGCCGCCTGTCACAGCATCAGACCGTCGCTGATGACTTGATACCTGCGCAGAGCACCTGAGTATCGTCGTCCTCATGTCGCTAATGAGCAAAATATAGCGTACCGATTGAATATGGTCGGCAGCGAGCCTCTCGAACCACGCCAACCGTTCGACGTGGCGCCTTGAATCATCCCAAAGCTGCCAGCCCAGTGTTTCGTGTGCGACCGCATTCACGGCGATCACGCCACACGATACGTGATCTGTCTGTCTCGCTGTCGTAAGCGACTGTCCCTCCCACTTGTACTCAATGCCGAATTTGACACGCGTCCACCAGAGCAATTTCTTCTCGATGTCTTTAGGCAGGCGCAGTCCCTGATGGTAAAGGCCGTCGCCTTGTTTCACAGGAATGGTAAGATTGCATTCCCATTGGCGACATAGTAACGTACTCACCATAGGATATTGTTTCCGCTTGACCGTCGATCTTCACGACAACAAAATGCTTGTATTTGGCGAGGAAAACAGGGAAGAGGAGTACCTTCCTATGGGTGCGCAGATCGTCTTCAATTCTCTTGAGGTAACGAGGTGAGTCGGGGAACAGGTCTTCTATTACTGTGATCTTTGAAATTGCATTCCAGAACTCGTGTCCGGCGATCTCGAAGTTGTTGGCAATTCCTGGCGTGCTCCGAACGCGGCTTCTCAACCACATGAGCATCATGTCAACGATGGTGTCGGTGAGAAGGCCGTCTGATAACAGCGGAGCAAGGGCTGATGTTGTCGTAAATGTGGCGGCACCGGGTATCATGAGTTGCTGGCGCCAGGGAAGCGAGTGGATAAGAGCAACAGTGCGTTCGCTTTCCATAGAACCGTCAGCGACTTGTAGCAGCCACCGCACGCTCGCCGTCCACGTCTCCTGTGCCAGGAGGACCGTACGCATCCGTTGCCAGTAAGTGATCATCCACAGCGGGGATGCACCACTTGCATATCGTGGGTCCATGATTGATTGTGCGCCATCCAGGATGGCCTGCGGTGCGAGTGCAGCAAGCTTGTCCACGAAGGCATCCGTAGGAAGGCTTCGTGATTTTGTAAGTGTGGTTATGGGGAAGACTGCCACGTCATGGCTAAAAACAGCTTTGGTTGAGGGGTGTATGAGCTGCTGATCGCGACGAGGGAGTGGTGTAGATACGAAGGAATGAACATCCTCGGTGCCGCTGGGGAGCAAAGAAGTCTCGGGAGCGTTGGGAATCCTGAGGAGCTGCTCGATGTAGGCCAGCAGCTCCGGCGGTGGGTTCTGGGGATAGCTTTTGCCTTGCGAGATCCATAATTCGGGACGGAACATAGGTATTTCATCGTCGTTGTAGATTGTGATGGACTCATCCATTGGCACGATGCCGGGATGGCTGCGAGGGTGATGCGCTGCACAGAAGAAGCAGGTTCGGTCCGAGGCGTTGTCGTAGAATGTCGTACGCAGCAGGCCACGTAAATTTCTACCTAATGTCTCAACTTGTACGAATTATACCGGTAATTATGGGGTCAAAATCTTCTGCCGCCAGTACTTAGTCCAACTACCTCTGTGATCAGACATCGGTTCACCGCGCCCCTAACTACCACCATCAGGATCATACTTTTGCCCCAAATTCTAGCCCCCAGCTACCTCAGACCCCTCAGAGCTTCCGGCGCAAAGCGCCGTCTAGCTACCGTGCGAAAATCATACCCCTGGCGTGAGTTACGGGGGTCCTGCCAGCGTTCGCATCCCGCCAACACCGCTAGCCTCCATCCGGCACTTCGCTCCCAACACCCTGGCACGCATGTACTCAACCAATACCCGGCCCGCTCGGCGTGCTCCCCACCCATCCTCCACCGTCTCTGCGCACTCGTGCTGGACGACTCCACGCCTGCAGGCCTCTCTGTCTGCGTCTGCGACTGGTCCGCACGGACGAGACAACAGGGACTCCAATTTCGGCACACACACAGCACTAGCGCTCGATGGGCACCTGATCGCTGTCTACCCACGCAGGTGCGCCTCCGAATGATGCGATATAAGAGGTGAGCACGTTGGCTGCAGACGGCATCGCGTACGTGCCGCGCGCGCACTTAGCATGACCAGTCCCATCACGACGACCTAGCCACCTCTGTGTATTCAATTCACCGCGAATCAATGATATGTGCGAAGGTGGCGGCGGCTGCAGCTGGCTTGAGCGGTCCGCGGAGTCCACGCACAAAGTATGGACCCATGACTTGCGCACCCCCGGCCGGTGCACGGACCAGCGCTGGACTCGATCGGCGTCGTCGGGCACTTGACCGGTCCCGCCGAGAATCCGCCGAGCCCGTCCTCGACTGCGAGCAACCAAGGCGACCCTTCGATCGACCTCGTATCGATCGTACCTGCCGCCGCGTCAGGTCTTTGCCAGGGCGCCACACACACATATAGGTGAATGAAAGAAGACAAACAGCGCGCGCGCCGCGCCACCACGCACTTCTGCTGTCGCGTCTCGACTGACTAGCGAGACGAGCACGTCATCCTGAGCACCGCCTGGCGCGCCGGCCTCCGACGCCTTCAGAGCCTCCCGGTTCGCGTCCCTTAATTTGCCTGGCAAAGGCTCGCCACTCCACTTCCACGCTTCTGCGACTTCTCCCTGCGCCAGGCGGTGAGAAGAATCGACAGCATGCAGGCGGGGCTGAAATACCATTGTCAATTGTCAGCCAGGAATGGAAGACCCGCCGCACGCCTCAGGTATGTAGAGCAGCGCAGCGTGGAATACTTATATGCATGACAGCCATAGTCGTGCCGAGGCCCGCCACGTACGCCGGGCCCCGCTGCCGCAGCGTGATGCCGGTAGTGGCCGTAACGCAATGCCAGAGCGACGAAGATCCCGGGCACGACGATGTCGCCCAGCCCCAACAATATGGCGCCCTTGCACATTGGAAAATCCAGCGATTTAGGCGCGAGGAATCTTCATGAGGAGGTCAAGATCCGTCGCGACGCTGACCATCTGACAATGACAGCGCGCCGATGAGCAAGACGCGCGTCGGTTGACAAGCCGAATATCCGCACCACTCTGGTGCCGAAGACCCAGTAGATGTCGCATACGAACAAGCCAGAGAGGAGACAGGCGCATCGCGTCCTGGGCAAAGGAGAGGACGAGGACGTTCGTCAGCAGCGCCGACTTGGCGAGCCGCTGAAGAAGGTATACAGGATGGAAGGCAAGAATCCCAGGGGTACAAGGAAGATCGAAGGTGTGCGCCATGACACGGACGCGATCTCTGCCACGGAAATCAGAATCCGAACACAAAGGCTAGTGAGGCTCACCTGCGCCACCGCTAATATACTGAAGGCTGACTGCTTCCAGCGGGCGGTGCCGACGACGGCGCGTGCGACCAATGACTGGTTTACACGCGTGAGTGGCAATTGGGCGGAGGGGAAACGCGTACTCTCGAGACGCTGACCAGGCCAGCCAAAGAGAAATACCACGCAAGAAAGGAACTGATCCACTCCTTTCCGGCGTGTTTCATGACTAGAAAGAGGCCCAGCAAGCCGAAGGAGTTGACCTGCAGAGATGAGCATAACATGCAGAGCTCGCGAACAAAGCAACGAACCACCGGGAACAGCCATTCATCCGCCGAAGTCAGACGTCCGACGGGCTCGTCGTCATCATCGTCCTCGTTAGCTTTGACCGACCAACCGAAAGCGTTGCCTGCGCGCCGGCATATACAGAGGCTGTTGCGCGGGTTATGATCGAGACGCATACCACCAAGCGTTCAACGTTCAATGTCGAGAGTTGCGTGCCAATATTTTTGTTATGGTCGACGTATGCGTGTCGCTGACCCCGGTCTACGTAGGTTTTGTACGCGTTCTGGGACAAAAGATCAGTAAGGACAGATACAACTGGGCTATCGAACCGCGGCATAATATTCATGCCGCCGTTAGTCAGACCAATTGTTGGTCCTGGCGGATACATTTCAGCAGATGGAAGACCTGCCAGGCCTAATGAAACTCGCAGAGCAACAATGAGACGGAGACCGTTGGCCTTCGCAGCCGCGACGACGTTGTCTGCGAAGGAGCATGAACACCAACGTCGTCTCAATAATGAGGTCTTTTCATCTTAACCGAAGTTACCCAGACCGTTGGACCCGGTGTTGACGGTAGGCGTACTTCCAGACCAGCTCTGATAGTAGGCGCTACCGCTGCCTGTGTTCGTGACTTCATTGAAACCCCGGGTTTTCTCTGTGGGCGTCGCATCTGAAGGTTGACTAAGCGCAGGCAACAACTTAGAGACAACTTCACGGGGAATATCGGGAAAAGCTCACCATGTACGAACGGTGGTCGCGCCGGCGTTGGCTATGTCTTTGAATGCGACATTCATGTTGGCGGTGCTTAGGCCCATGAGACCAACCCAATAGGAATTGGCTCTGCAGATGTCATCGCACACGTACCTAGACTCGAAAGCGACGCATCGACATACCCCACAATATCTGCCCCGTTGAGAGTGGTTTTTTGACCTGACGTCTTGACAAATTTTGTCGGAGGTCAAGAACTGCTGGAGCTAGTGGTGGACGCGCTGGAGCACAGGACACGGTGGTCGTGGAATCGATTGTGAACGAGACAGCCTGGCACGGATAGTAATCATCGATATGGACACAAGTCAAGCCAGCGACGCATGTTGTGTGGAATGTCCTCAACACACATATGTTCTTTCTTGGATTGGGTGGCAACCAAGGCGACCCTTCGATCGGGACCTGGCACCATGTCGTACCGATTGTACCTGCGGGCGCGTCAAGGCCGCCACGGCGGGCGATACTCATGTATAGAAAGAATAGCGCGGAACCACCGGCACCACCACGTACTTGTGCTTTCGCGCCTCGCTAAGTACACCTGCTAGCGAGACGAGCACATCATCCTGAGCACCGCTACTGCGTGGACGCGTCTGCCGGTGTCGGCGCACCGGCCTCCGACACCTCCAGAGCCTCCCGTTTCTCGTCCCCTGATTTGCTTGGCACAGGCTCGTCACTCCACTTCCACGCTTCTGCGACTTCTCCCCTGCGCCAGGCGGTGAGAAGAAACGACAGGATGCAGGCGGGGCTGAAATACACTTGTCAGCCAATGAATGGAAGAGCCGCACGCACGCACCTAAGGTAGAGCAGCGCAGGCTGCCCCGTGCGGAATATATGCATGACAACCATAGTCGTGCCGAGGCCCGCCACGTACGCTGTAAGCGCGGCGCCAAAATATGGCTTTGCGAACGCTGGCCCCGCTGGCGCGCCCGCACGTGAGTGATGCCGGTAGTGGTCGTAACGCAATGCCAGAGCGACGAAGATCCCTGGCACGACGATGTCGCCCAGACCCAACATCATGGCGCCCTTTTCCATCGAGAAATCCAGCGATTTAGGCGCGAGGATCTTCATGGGGAGGTCAAGATCCGTCGCGACGCTGACCATCTGACAATGACAGCGCGCCGATGAGCAAGACGCGCGTCGTGTGACAAGCCGAATGTCCGCACCACTCTGGTGCCGAAGACCCAGTAGATGTCGTATACGAACAAGCCGGAGAGGAGGATGGTGCCAGTCTGGAAGGAGTCGATTTGAAGCAGGCGCATCGCGTCCTGGGCAAAGGACAGGGCGAGGACGTTCGTCAGCAGCGCCGACTTTTTCGGGCCGCTGAAGAAGGTATATAGGATGGAAGGCAAGAATCCCAGGGGTACAAGGAAGATCGAAGGTGTGCGCCATGACACGGACGCGATCTCTGCCACGGAAATCAGAATCCGAACACAAAGGCTAGTGAGGCTCACCTGCGCCACCGCTAATATACTTCAGCTGACTTCTGTCGAACTGCTTCCATCGGGCGGTGCCGACGGCGGCGCGTGCGACGCGGACCAATGACTGGTTTACACGCGTGAGAGTGGGTATTGAGCGGAGGGGAAACGCGTACTCTCGAGACGCTGACCAGGCCACCCAAGGAGAAGTACCACGCCAGCAAGAAATTGATCCACTCCTTTCCGACGTATTTTATGACTAGAAAGAGGCCCAGCAGGGTGAAGGAGCCGAGCTGCAGAGATGAGCATATTATGCGGAGCTCGCGAACAAAGCAGCGCATGCAACGAACCACCGGGAACAGCCATGCATCCGCCGAAGTCAGACGTTCGAGGACGGGCTCGTCGTCATCCTTGTCCTCGTTAGCTTTGCCCGCTGCTTTCTGCGCCGATCCGGCCGGCTTCGCGCTCTAACAGAACGCGTGACTGAGCGCTCACTCTGTCCGACGGGACGCGAAAGACCAACCGAAAGCGTTCCCTGCGCGCCGGCGTATACAGAAGCGGTTGCGAGGGTTATGAGCGAGACGTATGGCACCAAGTGTTCAATGTCGAGAGCAGCCATGGTGGACTCGGTGAGAACGCGTCGGTGCGCGTGGAAGAGTCGCAGTCGACTGACCAATACATAGTCACGCATATTTGTGTTTGTTATGGTCGACGTGTACCGTTATGCTGCAATGTGCATACACAGCTGGCACACATGAGATATGACTGCCACCTGCCTGGTCCTCAAGCCAAGATTTCTCATCGTTTGTTTCAACATTTAAACCGTTCTCAATTTCAGGTATGAACACATCTTGACGTAATGCTAATTACGCGAGCATCCATAATTTCTCCAAGCATCACCCTCGAGCTTTGAGCGCGGCCGCTGCAGCAGTCTCCTGCTGGTAGACCGAATTGTCCGGGAAGATCTGCAGAAGCGAAAAAGGAAAGATAACTCAATTTCAGTCAGTCACAGCAGGCATGCATAAGCTCACCGCATAACCGTCCTGCGGCGTATCGCCGCTGGACAAGTGCGAGCCCGCTTGCCTACGTCCAACTATATCAGCGATGTCGAGAGATGCGAGATGATCCAGTCACAAACCATATGAGGTCGCCCGAGAGCCCCGAGCTACTCACCTCGCTCCACCATGTGGCATATACGCTCGACTGCGACGATGTCACGCCGAACTCTTCCAGGATGGTCGGCTTGTTTACGCTCTTCTGCACGGTAGCATGGTCGGCAATCCACTGGGCACCCCAGGTGTCAGCGGGGGACACGCTCCACGATCCGGGGTACAGCTGTACTCGTTGATAAGTGAAAGTTGACGAACAGAACAAGAAAACGGACATGGAAGGTGCCGAAGTCGATAGAGGATATTTTCAGGTTGGCAGCGAAGTCGATTCCCTCAGTTCCTCTGCGAGAGTCGTCCCTCAGTCAACGTCCAAACGAGGTTGGCTGAAATTTGACTGACTGGTATGGGTACGACGGATTGCTCGGCTCGTTGAAGAAGCCCTCGTCACCGATGGCCACCAGATGGTTCGAATCGATAGACTTGATGTACGCTGAGATTGTGGTCGCCCAGTTGGTAATAGTCGTCGTTGTGCATGTACCAGACGTTGCCCTAGTGGACGGAATAAAGATGAGCAAAGCGCACACAGCGCTGGGCAAATCGCACTCACGATGTACTTCCGCTGCACCTGGGCTCATTAGCTAAGATGGGGCAATGGTCAGCAAGTCCACGGAATGGATGGGCAGCGCGTACAAAGCTCCCATCCGAGGATAGTCGGCTCGTTGACATATCGACTGACGAATGTCTTCACGTAGTTTTTGTACGCGTTCTGGGACAAAGGATCAGTAAGGACAGATAGAGATATAACTTGGCTATTGAACCGCGGCATACAATGACTTGGGAGTTCGTGTAGAAATAGTCATGGGGCTGGCCGGAACCAAGAATTTGATTCACGTAAACATCCATGCCGCCGTAGTCAGACCAGTTGTTGGTCCTGGCGAATAGGTTTCAGCAGATGGAAGACCTGCCATGGCTTAATAAAACTCACAGCGCAACGATGAGACGGAGACCGTTGGCCTTCGCAGCCGCGACGACGTTGTCTGCGTGTGAGCATGAACACTAACGTCGTCTCAAAGATGAGACCTTTTTTTTTACCGAAGTTACCCAGACCGTTAGACCCAGTGTTGACGGTAGGCGTGCTGCCAGACCAGCTCTGATAGTAGGCGCTACTGCTGCCCGTGCTCGTGACTTCATTGAAGCCCCTTGTTTTCTCTGTGGGCGTTCACATCTGGAGGATCAGTGTAAAAAGCTCACCATGTACGAACGGTGGTCGCGCCAGCGTTGGCTATGTCTTTGAATGCGGCATTCATGTTGGCGGTGCTCAGGCCCGTGAGACCAACCCAATAGGAATTGGATCTGCAGATGTCATCGCACACGTAGCTAGACTCGACAGAGACGCGTCAACCTACCCGACAACAGTGAACTGTGCCCCATTGAGGGTGAATTTTTGACCCGACGTCTTGACAAATCCAGTTGGAGATGATGCGCCCGTGGAAGACGACGTGGAGGACGTGCGACTGGTGGAGCTGGAGGACGCAGTCGTCGATGATACCGTGGACGAGACAGCCTGACACTGCGAATAGTAATCATTGAGATACACACAGGACAAGCCTGCGTCACATGCTGCATGGAATGAATCAGCATGGCGACGTGAAACAGATATATGCACGTACTCGTTGAGCCAGTGTACTGGAGTCCACCGCACTGCTGCCATACAGCAACGGCGTTGGAGAACGAGGCAAGGGAGATCGCTAAAACGACGGTGCCGACGAGCTTCATTCTGAGGCGAGCGAGCTCAGAGAATTTCTGGGCGCAGAAGGTGCACACCTTTATAGAGAGAGGGCGGAGAATCCTCGACTAGCGTCCAGCTCCGGATCCCCACTCATGCCGCGGAGTAGGCCAGGTGCGCACCCTCCTGCTCGTGACCTACTGGTAGAAGCTTCAAGGAGCCCAACCCCAGAGCGGAGCGGTCATGCTGCACCATGCGGAACAACTGCGATAGACCAAGAATAACCACAGCTGCAGGGTGTTGCCAGCTCACAGCATGAGCGATGACCATCAAGATGTACGTGCCCCAAGGAGTTGAACGTGCGAGTGCCGACTTGTCCCAGTGCTCACCATTACCTTCATGCGAGAAACAAAAACGATACGTTTCCGATGAGGCTCGCTGACCATGAGCTACAGCAGGGTTCAATTACCCTATCAGCTGACGAGTTCGAAGAACATGGCAGATCCACACAGCATTTCGCCGAACTCCTCCGTCAGCTCCGTTGCCGTTAGTAGTTCGCCGTTCGGAAGCCCGCCTCACGTTACCGCTATACGGGCCCAAAATGGCACGTCGCTCGGGGAGTCGCACCCCGCCTATTTTGGGCAGGCGACAGCACAGTGCTCTGTCCTCCATGTGAGCTTCGTTGATCCTGAGAAGCACCGAGTCAATAGCGCACAGCAGCTGTCAGTGGCAGTTGTGTTTCTGTAACCTCGGAGAGGGACGAGATCGGAGCCTTCTCGGCGGTGTCGAATGTGGCTGGCCAGCGGTGGGAGGAAAGTTAAGCAGCGAACGAGGCCTGGAGCGTTGCCAGCACATAAGTAAGTATGAGACTTGTGATCTGCGATTATGCAGATGTAATAAGCGCCCGAAGCCGTCGATGCGCAGATGCAGACAGAAGCGGGTCGCGGCTCGGAAGTCGACTAATTTTAGCCTCTACGGACTCGTCAGCAGTAGCCTCGTCCTCAAAAGGTATAAATTGAGCAGTCTAACATCCAAGCACATGATGTTGGCTCAATAGCCTGCTGCGATCCCGTTCTTACGCGAATCACTCGCGGCTGGGAGTTCGCGGTCAGTGGCTGGCATAGAACGGCAAGCAACGTCACAGCTCACCGTAAAGTCGCCCATTCTGTCTCACTACGGCGTTAACCACGGCCGCGATCCTGTTCACATCGATGACTAAAAACCCACGTCATGATTATATTGTTGAGTTGCGCGACAACCATGATGTGCTTACCGCGGATTGTGTGACCTTTCTCTTCCAGATGGGCCAGCAGCTCGCTTGGCAATATGTCGTCAGCCTCGACGTACTCCGGATAGAGCTGGTCGTGCAAGCGACCGTATTCGATAGCGGAGCTGACGTCGTGTCCCCAGTCCAGGCCGAGAATGACCTGGAACACCGCTGGGAAGATCTTCGAGCCACCGGAGCCTCCAGTGGCCAGGTAGAAGGAGCCGTCTTCGTGCTCCATGATCAATGGCACCGTGGATGAAAGGGGGCGCTTGTTTGGTGCGGGGTAGTTGTCTGAGAGTACGAACTTAGCCAGAAGAAAGGAGCAGAAGAAAGGAGTCTGCCAGGAAATACTGACAAGGTGATGGCCACAGTCCGAAGGCGTTAGGGGCGCCGGGAGTAGAGAAATCGTCCATCTGCAGCAACGTCATTCGTTTGCGAAAGACCACTTGATGCTTTCTTACCTCATCGTTCAGGATGACGCCTGTGACAGGATCCATGACCTGTGAACCGAAAACTAGATTCACGGTTGAAGTCACAGATGCTGCCATGCCATCTTGGTCGGCGACAGAGACATGGCTCTGGAAGAGGTCATCAGTATCACTGACATAGCGACTATAAATCACTTACAGTGCCATGGTCCTCTGGAACGTCGAAAACAGGTTGATAGTAGTCTGGAGAATGTGTCCGATCCTAGAAGCAATGAATTGGCGTCACGCCCACCAAACTAAATGACCCACGTCTGTCATGTTCTGGGAGATGAGGGCACTGTAAGCCTTGCGGGGTATCTGGTCTAATCTATCCTGGTCGTCGGTGAAAGCAGGATCGCAAATCCTAGTTCTGCATATGACGTTTAGTCTGAGGTCGATGATAGGATGCGAGGACAAGCAAACCTAGCCGCAAACCCGACTTCGCCTGGACGTCAGCATCTGATAACAAAGGCCAGAATGCTGTGACTCACATTTCATGGCTTCCACCAAACGATGCACATTGAGGCCCGACCTTCCTTCCTCTTTGAAATCATAACTCTCTACGAGATTCAGCATGTGTATTAGGACTGGCCCTGCCGTCGGCGCATGTGGGGTGTAGATCTTCCTTCCCTGGTACGAGCCTTCGAGCGCTCTCGACACTTTCACCTCATAATTGGCTAAGTCTTCGTGCGTCATGACGCCACCTTCGGCGCGAATCTTGCGAATCATCGCATCAGCAATACTCCCGGTGTAAAACGCGCCTGCCCCGTGCTTTGCGATGGAGGCAAGCGTTCGCGAAAGGTTCGTTCGGCGGATTGGATCACCTGCTTGCAGGCGCACACCATTCGGCGCAAAAACGGCGCGCCAATCAGGATTGCGCGTCATCAAAGCTTTGTAGTAGTCCAACTGTACAAACGACTTCAAAACATCACTTAGGCAAATAAATGAGCAGATAACTCACATTGATACGGCGACCAAGCTCAATGCCCACTGTCCACCCAGCTGCCAAATCCACGCTCGGCTGCACCAGACGAGCCCACGGCAGCTTTCCCCATCGCTTGTGAGCTTCTCCCAATCCGCGCAACTCCCCCGGCACTCCAACGGAAAGGCCCCCAATCATAGCCTTGATCGGGTCCTTCGCATACATCGTCGCGTTGGCCAATGCTGGCGCCGTCTCTCGGAAGTCGATGGACCAAACCTCGGATGTAGCATTGACTGTGGAAGGCGGCACTCGCACCGTCATAAATCCCCCGCCACCAATGCCCGCACTGATAACGAGTCACACTGCATTCGATCAAGCCTGAGAATAGATCACACTCACGAGAACATGTTCGCCACCCCGATGCACAGAACCGTGCTGATGGCCGCATCAACAGCATTCCCACCGTCCTTCATCGCCTGCACGCCGATCTTGGAGCACACCTCATTCTCACTAGCGACGGCGCCATGCGCAGCCTCTATGAGGTACGCAGGGTTGCGGTGCTGAGGTCCTGAGATAACGACACCCTCTGGGAGAGCGCGCTCGTGCCCGAAGCAATGTCGTCGAAGGAGATCGTGGGCTGCCCACCCGAGGCTCAGAACAAGCAAGGTCACCGCGAAAAAGGATTTGAAGTGAAAGACGCGCTGGCGCGTTGTCGCGCTAGCGAACTTGATGGGGAAGTAAGGCGTGTTGGGCGCGGAGAGGCCCTTCATGATCCTTTGTGGAACACGGTGACCGAGCGGCTGAGCTGAGTGAGGGCCGTAGAGGACTTATCTCTACGAGACCATGTGCAGCGAGTCCGATCCCCACGTCCGCTTCCGGCAGAGATGCCGAATGAGGCGCGACTCCGACGGTGAGTTGAACGTTGGGCGCGCGGCGTGTCGATGACAGGAAAATCACAGCAAAATAGTCATGACAATTCGGACGCAAGCCAAGAGGACGGAGAATAGAGTCGAGAGCGATGAGCACGTCTCTGGACCAGATGGCGACATGTTCTCACGTGCCCCCAGAGGAAATGCGCGATCCGAGTCGCGCATCCGACTGGGAGTCGCGTCCTTGGCAACTGCTGCTTCATCCTACTTACTCTCACCACGCTCTGCACGAACTAGTGCAACGACATGCCAGGCCGTGCAAGACGCTCTATCTCTACTCCAGACCGCAACGTAGATGACTCTATGTCTACCCTAGCTGGCTTTCCGAACAGCAGGTGCGCACAAGCCTCAAGGTCATTCATAGCTACAACATAGTTAACCACGGCACTAGAGTGTCGCCTGCAGTGCCCGTCAACACCGGCCATGGTACTCTTATCTGCAGATCTGCTTCTGTCAGAGTCCCAATTGAAAATACTGTGGTCCTGCAGCTTCTGCAGCTTCTGCCCCTGCCGGTCGTCCGCTCAAGCGCAAGCGCAATGGCACCAACATGAATTCGCGTTTCGACCGCATGATAGAGGAGGTCAATCTGATGTCCCGCTCCTCCGACGCTTCCTCTCCTCGTCGAAGGAGGAGCATATATTCGTCCGGTTCATCGTCCATAGGCAGCTATGACCTGCCCAAGACACCCCACACCTACCCGGATCACTCAGGAAGGCTCGGGAAGGATTTCTCAGTGTTGAAGATGAAGGGCGATGGCGCATATATGCGGCCGGATGAACACACACGGAGCGACTCCACCGAGCCTGAGGATCAAGGTGATGGTGCAAGTGCTTGGCCGGTGCGTCGTCCACGTGAAGGTACATATACGCGTCTGACATATTTTAAATACAGACTTCTAGTACACCTAAAGCTGCAGAGGGTATGCCGGACTGGCTGACCAACACGCTGTCTACCCTGCAACCGACACATCCTCTCAGACGTCTGATGCCTGGACTGAAGTCACCGCCTAGGAATCCTAAGCGACGACATTCCAGCATGACCTACGTCTCAGAGACACTACCGGAAGCAGTTTCGGGCGGATCTGTCTTCGCTTTTAAGCCCCCAGAGACGCAAGCGCCATCTCCCCGCCCGGACTCAGCACCTGACGCACCGCAGCTCGACCCAACGGTGATCTCTCCGCCATCTTCCGAAAACGACGTCCCTATTCTTATGCATCCAGAGCTCGACGCGGTGCAGCATTCTCCGGGACTTGAAGAGGATGCTACGTTTGTCAGCTTGGCTCCAGCCTTTTCCCAGCACGAGGCGTCTCGATCACTCAGTTCGCAATCGCCTCTTATGCCAATGTCAATCCCGGACAACGAAACTTCGCCTACGTCGCTCCAGGATACCGCTGTATCTCTCCTGCCGTTTTCGAGGCCGGGTCCTGCCAATCAATGGTGTCCTCCGCCGCCTCCTCGTCCCATTCAAGCCCCGCGAACATCGAGGGCATCCGGTCCACATCCTGATTTATCTGTTTTACCTGCTCATAATCTCGGCACTGGGAACTCTGCTCCGCTCAACGATGACATCCAGAGTCATTTCATTGCGTCTCGTCCGCCTGCTGACCGGCCCTTGCTCACCCCTTCGAAATCTAACTTTTCCGCGTCGCTGCGCTCCGAGCATGCCGCTTTTCTGGACACTCGGAGACCGTCCATTCCATTAGTGAAGCTCGTTCGGTTCCATTCTGTACCTCAGATGCCCGAGAACGTTTCCGACTCGGACTGGCAACCTTTTTCGAAGCCGGGTCCTTTGACTGGTCTACGCTCCCCGCGCCGCCAGCTCCCATATAGCGGCCACCTTTCTACGCCTCCTGATGATCCTCAAATCAATGCGGAAGAAGAGGACTTGGGCATTTTCCGATTCTCGAGCTCTCCGCCTCTCGGAGATGCATCTGCCAGCGCCGAGTACGAAGAGCATACCGTCCCACACCACGCGTACCTTTCTCGGAGTAGCTCTCAGCTCGAACCTGCCGTCATCGGTGTCGGCGCCCATCACGGCGCCACACGTCCAGAACTTGCATCGGGTTACACCCCTAGCGGTGCATCCCCGCTCTTCTGTTTTGCGTCCCCAACGGAGGATCCATCGTCGCCTCATCAACTCGAAACGGACGCGCCCCCGCATGATCTGGGGGTAGGATACGGGTCAGACCAGGACACTGGCTCGCCGGACACGCTGCAGTCTCTCTGGGCTGCTGTCATACAAGGCGATGCACCGTACGAGCACGAGGCGCCTCCCTATCAGCAATATATCCCCCAGCCACCGTTATCATCGACGGCCTTTCACCATGCGCCTCCGACACTGGCATCAGACGCCAGCGCTATCGACTGTCTGCAAGACGACGACGGTTTCAGCAAAGAAGGTTGGGTCCACATCCAAGCGCCCGTCACGCATGCACAGGCTCCCCTGTCTTTACCTGACGAACATGAGAAGCCAGTAGTGGTGAAGCCCTTCGCTCCAGCCCCAGGGATATACGTCTCGCCTCTGAAGCCACAGGATGCGATATCACCTTGGGATGATGACTCGAAGGTGGATCTGGGAGAGGTCCTTCGGGGTGGGCAGGCTATAGATGATATCGAGGAGGTTGCGCCTGCAGGTCACGGTGGTTCACAGGCATCCGAACACGACAGCATTGAATCGTGGTCATCTTGAAGTGCGGCTATCAGTTTCCGGGTACCTTATGTGCCAATCTACTTGCTGGCGGTAGTTGGCGCTAATGTTTGGCCCGAGATTCACTTCGCAGACTCGAGCACCCTACCACTCAAATTTGACCTACTGCAGTTCTACGACCAGATGTTTGCCACGCGTCCTCTGAGGCCAGTGAATTGAACTTCCAGGTCCCTGCATACCAAGATGAGTGACCTATTTGCGGGCACCAAAACAACCTTGGTGCCTTTCCTATGCCTTTCGCAGCACAGTATTGAGGTCAGGCGGCTTCATCAAACAGGATTTCGTAAATAAACTGAATAGTCTGAACGCCCTACAGCAGCGCTCACGAATCTGATGGGATCGACCGGACGGTTGGCACGCTGTCACGCTCTGTCGACTTGAACTAGTAAAACTACAACCCTATGGCCTCGTTACCTTCTCCTCAGCAAGCTCCTGATCAAACCTTCGCCCGCTCTAGTCTCAGCCACGGTCGACGCCACGCATTTGTGCCCGGGGATACAGTAAATCCGGTGGTTTCTTGAGGCGAGAAGTTACGGCCTTTAGAGCGGAGACCCCGCGCATGAATGTACGATTCTACGAATACCCCCTTGTGCGCCCACGTCATGAAAACCAGTCATTTGCGCGCTCCGTGTCCCAACCATGTCATATCATTTTGCCTCATGGCAAAGGCAGGCACCAAGCAAACGCCTGCTAGTGCTATAATTGGGCCTTCGAGTCCTGCGCTTATGTCTGCATTGCAGCTGTTTCCTTCTCCCATTCTGTGACCTTGAAGCCTGGTTTCTAGAGGACAATGGCTAGCGTGGCCAACCAGCTCGGTGCATATCTCGCGGGCACACTCCTCTCCACGGCGTATGTCCTCTGCTTCTTGGATACCGTCTGCTTGTCCTGATTCCACTCACAGGTTTTCGGGATTCCTGGCCCTACAGGTCTTCCTGTATTTTTCGCGGCACTCAAAAGATCCTGCGTCACATAAGATTGTCGTGCGTCGTGCGCACTTACATATGTGCATCTTTGCCTGATTGCTCTTGCACGCACAGGTTGCATGTCTCTGGTGAGCAGCGACGGTTGCATGAACGACGTCGCGACAAATTGAGTTCTGTCTGTCATATGCAGGTTTGTTGACGCGCTGCAGTCAATCATGGCCGCAATATCTGCGTGGCAGTTCTTCATCGTTCACTTCAATCAGCCAGAGATCGGAAGACACCTCTTCGTGTACGCCCGCAACCTATATATGTTTTGTGAATAGCGGCCTGATTCTCTCTCTGTCATTAGTACTACAATCGTGAGTCTATCATCTTCTCTTGGCGGTTGCTACGTCACAATGTCTACGTTCTAGCTCGCCAAATACTGCACTGTGAGTCTTTGTTTTCTGACTACATTGACATCGTCGAGTGCTGATCCTTGGTATCTAGGGCTTCATGAACCTCATTGCAAATCTGTGAGAGCGCCATGTTCAAGCGTGGACATTGCCTTTTATTGTCATGACAGCGTCATTGACGGTGCCTCTAGCTTCTATCTCTACCGAATACACCGATGTAAGTCAGAGGGCGCTAATTTGCAAAGGAAACGCCTCACGTAGTCCAATCCGAAAAGTGACAAGAGGGAATTGGTTGATCACGGGTCCCATTGTAGGTTCACTTCGAATTAATGCTGATTTTGCCGGGCTCTGACCGCAATAACAGCTGTTCCTCTCCATCGCTCGTTTTGGTATGTCGCTGGCAACTGGGCTTTCTGCAAAGCTGACGCATAGTATGGTTAGGTACTGCTACCAGTGAGTGCGTGCCTTTTACAAGTGTTCTTTCACTCAGTGAGGTCCGCTACAGCTACCACCGTCATCTTGTGCGTCAATCTGTCACTAAGCCTTAAAAGTGATGGGGCATCATCTGCATATTCGCAGATTTGATCTGAAGAGCACATCAACATATGCCCACAAGTACAAGGTAAACTTATCTGGAATACCTCCCCTGCGCAGTACCAGAGCTCATGACCTTCGCATATCTATCGCTCCTCAGCCTCTGTGGACGACTGGACTCGCGATCGCTGCTCTTACCGATGTGCTCATCACAACCGTGCTATGCTGTCATATACGTAGCGGCGGACATGTTCGCTCAAGGCAGGTTATTCCGTGAAACCATCGGCGTATGTGGCTGATACCATTGCAGCACCGCAAAAATGCTCAACGCATTGGTTGTATTGACCATCAACAACGGCGTCTTGACAAGGCGCGTGGCTTTGAAGCTTGAATATCCAGCCGACGCTTCTGAGCGCTCACACATGTTTGAAAATAGCTCCGTATCCATTGCATGTCTCATCTGTGTCAGTCCCTCGCCCCGTGCTTTCGATGTGCAGCACACTCATACGTCTGCGCAGTGGCTAACAATGTCACAAAACCTTGTTTTCTTCGCACTCTACTTACTCATCGGCAAAAGTACGCCCCCGTCTCCTCAACCCCATCCAACTTGCTCACATGCAGTGCGCTCCGGGAACTTCTCGTTTCAGTCTACGCCATATCACTGATCTCCTCGTGCGGTTTTCGCTATACTGCGGCTGAACATTTCCCCTCTTACACGTCCTTCTGTTTTAGACTGAACATGCGTAGCTGGATCCGCCAACGAAGCGAAAGGGGACCGGTTCGCAATATTGTGCTCACGGCATTGGGCGGCCATGCCGTGGAGCAGTCATATGATGTGGAGCGCGACGGGTCCACCTCGTTCAGCCGCACTCCGCCGCCGCATACGAGATCTGATATCGAGGTGCGTGAAATACCGTTAATGGCGTTCATGAACTTGTTTATACATCACCATATCAGGTTGTGGAAGTTCGTGTAGAGAAAACAATTCAATGCCAGTGCTCTACGGAAGAAGAGAGCCTTACAGAAGAGAGCCCGGAGGCGGCGTCCGCACATTGACACTTGCCACGCGCAGGCTCGCAGGCAGGCACTGTATAGTATTGCTATATACAACCTTATAATTACTCGTTAATTGGTGTAGTGTGTCAATCTTTGCTCTCACTTTCACGCGGAGGCACTCGCAGCTCGGAGACGAAACCGGATACTACTATGTATACATCAAGCATGCACCTGCAACGGGGCGTTCTCGTCCTCTGATTCCTCGCTGGCCGCCGCGGGAGACAATGGTTTCTGTGCAGCATCCGCAGTGGGATTGGCCACCTCCTCGCTGGGTGCTGCCGTAGGATGTTCATCGCTCGACATGGTCCGGTCTCCGGAATCGTCGGAGAACACAGCATCCTTGGACAAGATTGTTTTCTCAGTCGGAGCCGCCTGTTCTTCCGGCGGTGGCCCAGAGACGAAGGACTCGCTCAGCGAGCTGACGGTCGAGATCGCCATGTCGAGTACCGACATGACGCGTCTGCGCAGAGCATCGCTGTCGCTGTTCACTGTCTGCAGGGAGAGTGAGATCCTGGGAGCTGCACGGAGGATGAAGGGGCGTACCAGCGAGAGCAGGTTGATGCGCGCTTCTGCGTCATCGAGTTTGATCAAGAATGATGGCTCGCCGCCCGCCTCGCCTTGCTCCATGTCGTGGTCGTCCACGTCTGGCATGTGATACTCGATGTCTCCGAAATGCGCGTCCAGGAACATTCCAAGCCGTCGTATGCGCATCATCGGGTCTGAGAGATAATCGTGGTCTGAGTGCGGGTGGTCTTGATCATGCGCGTGCGTATGACCGGCCGACGAGACTGACATTCGCGTATGATATGTGAGGTTGGAGCATAAGAGTGAGCAGCGCAATCACCTTTGACAGAGGCGGGGCTTTTGTCGACGTCTGTTATGATGGCCAGCGTGGAGTCTGCAATCATGTCATTCGCGGAACTTGATTCCCATTCGATTGTCAGCTCGTGGTCGGCAGTCAGCTTGACATCAACAGCACCCATGACCTGATGTCAACAGAAAAATTTGTTCTGAAAATGGTAGAAACTGGACATTGAAGACGGCGCACCCTCATCGTCGGAATCCCGTCTTTGTCGAGACCCTCCTCGACAGACCCATACATACCCTCGAGATGCCATCGCACAAGGTCCCACCCGACATGGAGTGCGACCTTTTGGCGCTGTGTGACAACACACGTCGACAGACCCGCGAAGTCACGAAGATCGCGCGGGTCAAGCAGCGTATAGGAGTAATCTTTTGCAACCAGCAAGCCAGCGACAATGTCGTTCGCTTTGGGCGGTTTGGCAGCAAGGTTGCCGATAGCCTTGAACCGATGTGATGAGGATACGATATGCAAGTAGCGAGTGGCATACCTTCGCGACACGTTCACCCCGGAAGGTCAGGTTGAGCGTCTCTAGGTTGCGCGGCATGTGGATCTTCACGTCTTCCTCTTTGTGCTTGTACTTCGCTGTAAGCGCAGCGCGCAGACGAGTCATTGCAGTCACCTCCCCATGGACAAGCACCTACACACCGAGAGTCAGCAATATTTTCTGTCCTCCGAACCAAACCGACTACGCACAATTTGGGGTGCCTTCACCTGCTCGATGAAATCCGCGTTTTGGGAGTAGTCGACATGCGCGCCAAACGAGATTTCGTCCACGGTGCATTTTCGCGGGATGGTGTTGCCCTTCAAGCCTTGAATCTCGTCTGGCTCCACCATGATTTCCTATATGCCGAAGGGGAGGATGAGCATGATCCCGATGATGCTTCAAACGACGGAAATGCGACTCAAGAGAATCACACGTGTGGTGGAAGAACATAGATTGCTTCGCATATGATACATGGAGGATACGCCGCACAACTATATCGTAGATATATCAGAAAGACATGACTCACCCGTGCTAATGTCCCCTCTATCGAGTAGCCGGTAATGATAAGGCCATTGCGAGGGTCGGGGGCCCACATTTCGAAGAGCTCGCGACTTGGACCTGTTTGCATGAATCCGGGGCTAGCCAGAACGACGCAGGGGGGTCCCTCAGCAATCTTACGCTCCCAGCCGCGGTTTTGCGGAACGTTCGAGATGTGCCTGCGAGACCAGTAAGTGCCAGGCCCGCAAGCAGGATCAGAAGTGTGACGAACTTGAAGACAAAAGGATTATCACGCTTGGCGAAACGTGTCCGGATGTTGGAGTTCATGGTATGGATATATGTTTGGTAGACGGCCATGCATTTTCGTGCCAGACTGGACGCGTAGTAGACGGGCACGTTATGGAGGTCTGGATGCTTCTTCCAGTATTCGTCCAGGATCAAGAGAAGTTCCTGTGCACGGCCGAGAGCAAACGTTGGCAATAGGACATGGCCACCGCGCCGGATGATAGAGTGCACGAGGTTCGTAAACCGCAGCTCTTTTTCGTCTCGAGGAAGCAAGGTCTGGACCCCGAAGGTGCTCTCGACAATGAGCACGTCCGGGCGGACGGGCGGGATTTCCGCCTTAACGAGGTGTCGGTCCTCCTCTCGCGAGTAGTCGCCGGTATATAGAATCTTCAAACCAGCGATGTCGAGCAGGTACATGCAGGCGCCAAGGACGTGCCCGGCGTGGTAAGGGGTGAAGGTAACTCCAGGGCAGGGGGTGATAAGCTGGTGTACGGAAACAGGGATGATGGATGAGATTGACATGGAGAGATCGACGGGCGATATCAGCGCGTCTGTCGACGAGTTGCTGCGGAGAAGTCCTATGAGCCGCCTGCGCCTACAAGAACAGATGAATATACCTCATACGAACAAAATCCTGCATCATAAACTTGTGCAGTGCTTTTGTCGGATGCGTCATATACACTTTACCCTTTCCATCTCTGAAATTGGTCTTTCGAACGATGAGCGGACAGGCGGCCGCGATACGGTAGTGACTCACCTTCTCGGTGATATACGTGAGCGCCGCCGCATGATCCAAATGGAAACTGGACCAACTGTCAGAGGGAGACATGCTACACAATAATAGACAACGCGTACTGAGTAATGAGGATGGCGTCGACTGTGCTCCAGTCTAGCTCGTCCACGAAGGGCAGGGATGCCATGCCGCTGTGTGCCGGATGAACACCTGTGTCGAGAACAATCGTTATGTCTCGATACTGAAGGACACAGCATGATCTCCCGACTTCCTGACCAGCCCCGAGCAGAGTGATACTAAGTGTTGGAGAATCGCTCATGACTGTTACGGACAAGCCAGCTGAGCGTCGTCGCGCTTGTGGCTGCCATTGCGAAAGCCTTATATAATAAGCACTCCGACACCGCAGACTTGCTCGTATCCAATGTCCTCAATGCCTCTCCACTCATAAGCATCAGTGGTGTAGCGGTAACATTGGGTCTTCCCATGGCCTAGCTCCGGGTTCGACTCCCGGCTGATGCAGATTTTTGTTTTGTCGACAAAAATCACGCCAGGTCGTCAGGAAAGGTTAGGACAGCGGGAAGACACAACCCACAACCTCCAAGAATGCCGCAATCTCGAACTTGTTGACTACGTCAAAGCATGAGGGCTCGTAGTGTACGGCGCACCCGTAACTCTCAGTTCTACGACCAACGTACGGAACGCCGGCAATCAGTATGGGCCTCGGTGACAACTTCTGAGCGCTATCACCGAGGTGGTCGGCGAGCGTGCGGTGCAGTTCAGACATGCGATCGATTTTCAAAGCGACATGGGGGCAATAACGGGCAATACAACATGCATGCATGAAGTGAGGACGGCGGTTGGTCTAGCATCCATCTCCTGCTCTCTCCGGCAGTAACAGCTAACGGCAACAACAGGACTCCAGAGAATCTAGATGTTAAGCTTCGTACGCCTCCAGTGCCGGCGCTTGGCGTTATACTGCGCAGAAAGGGTCAAAATGTCAGAGAAAGCGTCTACGAGGCCCACTATGCTCCTACTTGGATCTTTGTATCCGTCTTTAACCGGAACCACTGAGGGATGGGCCTGTGGGTGCGTATGAGTTTCGATGTCAGAGGGATGGCTAGCAGCAGCACACACCGGTTCTGGCGAGCGGCCTTCGCGAGGATACGCTTCGTGCGGAAGGTCTTTTGGGATGGCTGCAACCAGGAGTCTGTCAGCGCTGGATCCACTACTTAGGGGACGCGGGAGCTACGCACCATGGCGGATGATGGGGACGGGCGTGCTGAACGTTGGCGACAAGGGAAAATAAGGTTGGGATGTGTGGCGGCACTGTACAGCTGATGACAAAGCGGCAGCTCGGCGGCGGCGGCCCCCGAACATGCTCCCACGGATGCTGTACGTAAACGAGTCGCGTCACGTTCTGGTAGAGTGGAAGTGCTCACTATTGAACCAACCATCATGCAGATTCTCAACTGGTTGTCCTTTGCCGCCCTTGGGCTCCTTGTTTCCGCGTCTGACTCCATCAAGGAGCTCAAAGTTGATACGACTTACCTCCCGGAGAAGTGCCCCGTCAAAGCAGCCAAGGGAGACGCCATCGAAGTCCACTACGTGCGTGGACCCGTCCGCGCCCCATTCGACATTACACCCATTGTCAATATAACCCACAGACTGGAAAGTTGCACTCCAACGGCAACAAATTTGACTCAAGGTAGCTGAGCAGCGCGTACAAATCCCTGTTGTATATACTGATTTGTCTCCGCGCTTTCAGCGTTGACCGCGGGCAACCCCTGCCTCTGACGCGTAAGACACCGTTCTCCTCATCGTGAACCACAGGCTGAGTTGCTTTTTCTACCCAGTCGGTGTCGGACAGGTCATCCGTGGCTGGGACGAGGGTCTCGTGGGCATGTGCCTCAACGAGAAGCGCACGCTCACCATCCCTTCTGACATGGCTTACGGTGCGTGTCTGTTGTTCTTCTCTTGTCCGTGAGCTGACACGTCGCGATAGGGCCCCGCGGCTTCGGCAGCGTTATCCCGCCAAACTCCGTTTTGGTGTTCGATGTGGAGCTTGTTCGCCTCGACAGCAAGCAGCCAGCCCACGAGGAATTGTAGCCGAGCGTATTTCCTGTAGGTATATACTGCGCGATATTATCTGCTAGTCTGCTATAAATCCAGGACATTGCCTTCATTATGTTCAGGCCTGTAAATATCGTACACACCGACCGGCAACCTATGCAGCCTTCCCGCCCTGAGCTCCCTTCAGCTTGTCCTCCAAGAGGTCCTGGAACTCCTCCCTCAAAATAGCTTCGCGCCGCTCCCGCTCCTCCTGCTGCAGCTTCAAAATGCCACGCTTTTCCTCTGCGCTGATGACCTGGTTCTCCTTGCGCATGCGCACGGCGTTCATGCGTCGGTGCCGGCTGCCGCTCATCACGTACCCGACCGCCTCGTACTTCTCAATCTCGTCCGACGTCAAGCCAATCTCTCCACGGCGCGGGATACGCGTGTCGGTGCCGTCCTGCAGGAAAGCGGCCATCGCGCTGCCCTCGCCGCGCAGCAGCGCGCCGCCGTACGCGCGCTCGTCGAATTTCTTGATGGTGGACGCTTGCATGATGGGCTGAGGGCCCACCTCGTCGTCCGAGTCGTCATCGTCGGCGCCGTGTGTCGAGGCTGCGGGGGCCACGGCAGCTGCGTCGGGATGGCTGTGGGGCACGTCGGGCACAAAGGAGCCCGCCGGCACGGGCTTCTCCACCCAGTCCTCCGGGTGGTCGTCGTTCTCGTCAGGGAGAGGGCTGCGCGAGGGGCTTCTGGTACTGCGCCTCCGGCCTCTGTGCTTGTCGCGGTCCCTCTCGCCCTCCTCCTCCCTCGTCTTTGACCGCGAACGATGCTTCCGCCGTTCCTTCTTCTCCGACCGCTCCTTTTCCTTCCGCGCACGCTTTCTCTCCTTCCTCTCACGTCGCCGCCTCTCGTCCTCGCTGTCTGTAGACGGGGTCACGGATGATGAACGGCTGCGTTTATGCTTGCGCCGTAATTTTGAGTCGCGTTCAGGAGAGCTGGGAGCAAAAGTCAGAGCGTCACACCGAGCGGATGTCATAAGGACGTACAGGCGCCGAGCAGGTGCCTTTGGAGATGGCGGCCATATGCTCAAGGTGCTGTTGAGACGTTGCTGTCTCCGGCTACGAAGGAAGCGTCAGCGTCACGGAGAATGGGAGGGTCAACACGACGCACCTCTCGAAGTAGTCACCCCCCTCCCCACCGTACGACCTGAGAGGCTCCCTCCTCTGCGGGTACATGTTCTCCTGTTTCCGCCACGGTGCCTGGTCGCCTTGCCCTTGGCCTGGCACGGGGGGCGGGGGCATGTCGCGCGCCTCGGGGCGCCTGTACTCTGAGTACTCGGGGCTGCCCCGGCGCACAGGTCGCGGGGAGCGTTCCCGACTGCGCTCCCTCCTGCGACTGCGTTCGTTGTGTCTGTCGTCGTCGTGACGGTCGCTGCGGGCGTCCCTGCGGCGCTCGCCGCTGCGACTGCGGGCCCGAGAGTCATGGGCAGGTGGGGCGGCACGGGAGGAATGGAGGTCGCTGGAGCCCTGAGGGACAAGGCCCATCCGCGACGGGTGCACGGTGGCCATTGAGAAGATGGCAGGTGGTGAGGATGCAAGTCAAAGCCAGACCGATAATAACTTTCGTCACCGCACGAAGGCTGTGTGGCGGTGTTTGCCTTGGTAGGCGCCACACCCGTATGCAGTCTACCAAGTATCACTGAGTATACACACATGTACAGTACTAGGGTATGTATCGCGGCCTATGCGAGAGCGCCGTTTGCAGTGCCCACGGGGTAGTATCGTCTGCGTAGACTGGTCGCTGAGCACCACCGCGAGCCTCGCGGATGGAATTGAACTGTTCTTCTCAAGGCCGGATGCCCTATGTCCGCCTCCCTCGTCCGGCTGCTCCAGCCACGGGGGCCCGTCGCTTGCGGAACAAGCTTCCTCCAGATGGACTGTCAGAAGTAGGGACCGCCTGTACGTCGCTCGGTTCCAGCTTCACAGGCTCTGGTTCCTCCTTGACAGCCGTGGCGTCCTTGAGAACCTCAGACGTACCCTTGGGATCAGGAGTACCTTCTCCTGCAGCACGGGTGTCCGCCCCTGCCGGAGGTGCACTCTGTTCTGGCGTGGACACAAGCTCACCGCTCGCCGTGCGAGACGCCGAGCCGTCCGCACCATCTGCCCCACCCTTCTTCCACTTGACGCTGGTCCACTTCGGCAGCGCACTGGCTGTCGGGAGCGGTGTCGTGTCCATAACGCCCACACCAAGCGCGCTCGCGTCCGCGCCCAGGATGAGCGGGGCGGCGGCGGCTGCCTCCTCCTTGACTTCCTCCTTGACCTCCTTCTTCGGCTTTATTTTGATGGGGATGAGGCCGGGATCGTAGACCTCCCCGAGTCCCACACTGACCGTCTTCTTCCTCAGCTTCCAGCCCCGCTCGTCTTCTTCGTCCGCCGGCTCGGCCGGGCGCTTCCTGCTGCCGTCCTCACCTGGCGGCTCGACCTCTGGCGTAGAGCTGGCTGGTCGTGCGGCGGGGATGGTGCTGACGTAGTGCCATTCGCCTGCCACACCCTGTGTTTGACGTACTGCAGCCTCAGCGAGCGCGCGTTCCTCGTCGGGGTCTGTAAAGCCCAGCGACGCGGCGGTCGAGTAGTCCGCGAAGCCGCCTCTTGGTTTTGGCGCAGGTTTCTTTCCAGATGATGAGGCTGCCGACGTAGACGCTACCGCGGGTGACGAGCCTTTAGCGCGTCCTGCACCGACATCCTGAGCAAAGGCGGCATTGGCTGCCTACAGCGGGTCGATGAGACGTACAAATGCAGCAAGCACAATTAAGCACACACCTGCTCTATCCTGACCATCTCCCGCTTCTCCTCCGCGTCATCTTTCTTCTTCTTCTCTCCAGCCTTGTAGAGACCGCGCACGAACCGGTCAACATTGCCCTTGTGTCGCATGCCATTCTCGTGGTGCTGGCGGGAGGGGGCATCATCGGCGATGTAGATGTCGCAGTACTTGCAGAAGTACTTTTTCTTTGAGACCCAGTACTCGCTCATGGATTTCTGACTGGGAGGAGAGCAGGAAGAAAGACGGGTCGGAGCAGAAGTCACGGCACGCTCTGGCTGTGGATAAGATAAGATAAGATGGTAGTGACTCCGCAACAAGTAATACACCGTGACTATAATATTAGTTACTCCTCAAGGTCTCGCAGCCTCACAGCTTGGTCCAGGCAAAGCATACTTGTGCTGGTGCATCACAGCGGTGCAGCAGAAGGACGGGGGCTTCAGAGTCAGGCGAGGTACGGCATCGGCCAAACCGGCGGTGAGACTCGTCGACATATCAAATGTTCGCAACCACATGCTCCAGGAATCCACAGGCTGGCTGCTGTCCCTTGGGCTATCTCCCACATCCTTGGCACGCTTCCCCCCCTCTATCCTTTTCTGCCCAATCTCTGAGGCGCCGGTGGACGCCACGGACGCCGCCGCCATCACGACGTTTTGTCCTCCGACCACACCTGGCTGTCCCCCGTCGCCTCGCTATATGTGACCGCGCTGTATGGCTACGTCCTATCTATCCGGGGTCCAAACGAACATTCGCCTCAGTCAGGACGAGACGGTCAGCATGCCCCGTTCGCCGGATTCGACAGCGATGCGCGATACGAAGGAGGACATCACACTCACCTCGGAGCTTGCACAACCGGAAACCAGCGTTGAGACCGCCAATTTTTCAGGTCCTTATCGACTGTACAAGCGGCGATGGTTTGGGGTCTTTGCTCTTGTGAGTCTCGAGTGGTTACTTTGCAGCCGCGAGTTCACCGGTTTGTCTAGTTCACTTTGGAGGCGGTTGCCGGGATGAGTTGGCCTTGGTTTGGTCCTATATCAAACGATGGTGCGCATTCTATTCTCTTTTGTCTACGAGGCTACAGTTGCTGACAGGATTTTCATCCAGTCGTACGGGATTTTGGCTTCACATTGGACGAAGTTAACTGGCTGGGCAACATTATCGCATGCGTATACCTTCCTACCACCTTCCTTATACCCATTGTCGTGAAACGCTACGGAATCCGCAGAGCCGTACGTATAGCCGCACCAAATGGGACAGGACTTGCATGCTAATGGGACGTGCTAGTGTGACATTGCCACGGTTGCCCTCATTATATCGGCCTGGGTGCGTTACGCAGGCACCGCTCGCTCTTTGCCCAAGCACGGCGCATATGCGCTCATCATCATCGGACAGGTGAACCCTATTTTAAGTCGAACTGGCGTAAAAGTACTCTAACCATATCCCCTAGTTCTTCTCTGCGATTGCCCAACCTGTCTACCAGGTCCTTGCCCCAAAGTACTCTGAGGTTTGGTTCGACCTACGGGGACGTACAACGGCCACGATGATCATGTCAATCGGTATGCTCCCTCCACTCAAGTACTCGGCCCCATCCTGACCAGCTCCAGCCAACCCTATCGGAGGAGCCCTCGGCCAACTCATCTCTCCCGCCTTCACGGACACCCGGAAGTCGGTGAGTGATCCTCACCTTGATTCCCTATCCGAGGTTTCTGATCGGTGATTGCCTCCTGTAGATCCTCGCCTTGGGAATCATCTCCACCGCTGTTACCCCTGCAGTGTTCCTCGTTCTGGAGGCCCCGCCAACCCCTCCTAGTACGTTGGCAGCTTGCTCGCTATATGTGCGGTTCCCCTGAGCGCCTTTCTGCAGCGTATTCTGGCTCCCGTAAATCACCGTCTATACATTCCCTCTTGCGAGCTGTGGCTGGCCGCAAGACATCACGCGAGGCGTTCATGACGCGGCGCGAAAGATTGGACTTTGTACTTCTTGTGACCCTGTTCGCCACTTTACTCGCTGCGTGAGTCCCTGGCGATAATCGACAGGGAAGAAAGCTAACTTTCATCTCTAGGATCAATACATTCTCAGTGCTAACTTCCCAATGGCTGGTGAATGTCGACGCGCTTTTCATCCTGCACCTTCCTGACGTCTTTGCTGTAGAACCCGGAGGGTTACTCCGATGATGTCTCTGGACTCATGGGCGCAGCGCTCTTACTCTCTGGTATCGTGGCTGCCGTGGCTTCGGCGCCGCTTTTCGACCGCGTCTTCACGCATCATCTCGGCGCAACCGTCAAAATCTTGTGTCCTATCATCGGCGCCGGTTGGCTCTCCCTGATCTGGGCTGGTGAGTGCAAACTCGAATGCTGATATTCCCCCTACATGCACGCAAAGCTCTCGCTGACGCTTGTGCAGTTCGGCCTCATAATACAGCTGCTCTCTTCGCTGTTTATGTGATTATTGGGATCGCTTCCGTGTCTCTGCTTCCAGTGGGCCTCGAGTTGGGCTGCGAGCTGACTCGCAATGCAGACGGGAGCTCGGCTGTTTTGTGGTTCTTGTGAGGCCCGCTTTTCATAACGTTCCAGCATGTCACTCATTCCTGACGCGCAGCGGGAACCTGCTTTGCGTCATCTTCACTCTCTGTAAGTTGTCGAATCCTCGAACCGCAGCCAGCGTGGTGGCCTAACGATTCGCTCCTCTAGCGCAAAATGCTCTTCGCGAGTCTAAATCTGCGGATCCTCCACAGAACATGCACCGCGCGATCATCTTCAACGGCGTATGGGTGTTCACGACATCTATCCTGATCTTTTTCTTCTCCGGAAAGCAGGCGCGTCGGGAACTCGACGAGAAGATGAACGAGAGGGCAGTGGTTTCCACAGAACTCACTGTGCCTTCATGACGCTCAGACGCTCCTCATGCGCTTATTGGATATCATGCTATATCTGTCAGGCATCTTGTATCATACTGATATACCTTCTTGTGTCCTTACGGACAGTCGCATACAGTATACCCCGGCGAAGCTACGTAACGTTGTCTTCGTGATCTTTTTTGAATCCTTGGAAATACTTTCCTCGGAAGTCACGATGGGCGGGAACGTGCTCAACAGGCGCATCATCCCGTCCGCTCACTGTTGGCTCGAATGATGGTGGTCCATACGATTGAGTCGATGTCTTCCGGATGGTGACCAACTTTGCAAAGTCGTCTTGTCAGAGTAATGAAACAGCTGTTGTCAAACATCGGAGCTCACTCTTCGACCCCATGCACCGAAATCCTGCAAAGAATTGGCCACAAGCTCCATTCCTTCGCATAACATGCCGTCGATATCCAGCTCCTGGTATTCATCTGTCACGGTGGGTAGAAAGAACACGAGGCGACCGCTCGGTTTGAGCAGGTATCGAGCGAGCAGGACGAGGTCGGTGGCGAGATCGGATAATTCGTATGGCTTAGTAGGCGGTATGTAGGGTTGGTCATCGCTAGATTGAGTACAGTGCTTCAGTTCTGGATAAATTATATATAGTATTGGAGTACACGCACGGTCGAGGTTCCGACGGAACAACAGGAGTAGTCCGTCCTTTCTTCCGTCCCAAACGCTTTGCACCGGCTCGGACGCCATCTTTTCCAAGATCAATGGGCACGCCAAGATCAATGGGCACGCCGAGAAAAATGGTGTGCGAGGACTCACATGGAGGGTCGGTGATGATCGCGTCAAAAAGCCCTCCGCATCTCCAAGGGTTCTGTGTTACGTCGAAGGTGCAAAGGTCCATGATGCGTTGCTCGACTCCATACTGGGCAGCGGCGCGTCGGATTCCAGGGACCTGAGCTGCGCGCGTCAGATACGGGCAAAAATAATGAAGAGTACTTCAGCTACATTTCCCTCGCATTTGTCTCCCGTCGATGTCGGAACCGAAAACATGTGCTCCAAAATATGCGGTCGTCTGCAATTGAGTCAGCTTCAAAAAATGCTGAGGTATTATGCTTCCTTACATAGACCATGCTTCCCGTTCCCACAAATGGGTCATATACAAGCTTCCCGGGAGCTGCCTGCAAGCGAGGGTGAGAAGTCATGTTACAACAGCATCAATGGACATCGAACCAAGGTCTGGTTGGCCATTAGCAATGATATTTCCGCTTCCATACTTGTGTTGCCAAAGTACTGTCTCTTCTTCACGTCGAAGGTCTTGATCAACGAGCGAGCTGACCCTTCCTCGAGCTATGCAAAGACGACTCATTTAGCTCATGCATGCCGGGGCGCGGAGTCCGTGTTTTGCGCACCAACCTGCCGAAAAACACCTCGCGAAAGTTACCGTCGCCTTCATGCTTATGTCGTGTCGTTCCCGTAGTGTCGCGATCTGAATTATCGCGTAAAGTGTTGCACGACAGGGGCACAGCAGAGCAAGACGCACACTCTTCGAAGCACCCCATGGTGATCTCGGGAGTCTTCAAGTCAATCTTCCCAAGAAAGCCCATGTAGGAAAAGTCCTCGATGACCTGTCGCTGTCGTGCCTTCGGGATCGACTGATTGTATCCGTTCACGAAGAACTTGAAGGACGTGTCTGGGACGTATTTTTCCCATTTCGGTCGAGCAGCCTTGTTGCGTTCATGGAGATCATCGTAGCTCGAGCCACGCGAGTAGAACTCATGGACGGATCTATCGCAAACGCGATTAGTCGAGGAGACGATGCACGAGAAGGGTCGGATTCACCTGATGAGGATGCATCTGCGCGCCAGCAGCCGCGCGTGCTCTTCCTTCTCCAACGAAAGCACCGCGAACGGGCGCGAGCGGTCTAAGTTGTCCGATATCGCGAGCTCAAAGCCGTGAAGTTCGGCGATAGAGAGCAGCTCTGGAATCCTGAAGTCTTCGTGGGCTTGAGCGAAGACGAACAGGTATTGGTTTGGCATCTGTGCCAGCTAGACTGGCGGTGATCGATAGCGAAGGCCGACTGATCGAGTACTAACTCGGGCGTGCTGTGGTGGTTGTTGGTGACTGAGTACTCGGAAATGTAGTAGGCGGACTCGGAGGGAGATGGAAGCCTGAGACTCCGCCACACCGAGACGCCAGTTTCTTGAAGAGCAGCGGCCACCATCCGTTTCCACTCGAATGCATGCATAGTAACTCATAACCTATCCGCTCTTCAGATCTGAGCACCTTTTTCTACATGTCAGGACTTGGCATAGAATGCAAACTCCGGAGCTGTACCGTCTCTTCGAGATCGTTCTCGCTTCAATCCACCCGGGAGAGCGTATGCGCCTCCATCGATCCTCTGCTGGTTCTCGACTGACTTGAGACTGCTTCTGTCCGTGGTCTGCAGTCTCTGATGAAGCCATAGAACAGCTCAGCCACTTCTTTCCGGACACGTTGCTTCTCTCTGCGCTGGATCTCATCGATCGGGACTGCGGTGCGTCCTTTCTGCCGCCATTGGTGCCCAGGCGGGGTAAGAACTAAAACTTGGTCGCAGTGATTAAGTACCTCCCACCAGGGGGCAGGCCTCACTTCCACGTCCTCGGCTCGACAGGGACCTACACCGTGTACCCCTCGCTACCGCTTGCACCACACGCCCCTGCGTTTTGCTCGTGTCCCGCATTCTCCTATGCCGTGCTGATCTCGGGCTCTCAGTTAATGGCGAGTGCGGTTTCGCTTGTCCTGCACATGGTCGCTGATCCTGCTACAATCTAGTGCAAACATGTCCTTGCAGCGCGCCTCGCTGAGCGACTTGCACGGTGTATCGAAAGGCAGATCACGAGCAACGACTTCGCATCACTTCTTGCACGCCAGCAGGCTTCTGTGTAACATCAGACTCGGGCTTTAACAGCTCGAATGAATTGACGACCAAAATGTATTGTATGCAAGTATATTATGCAGGTGCCTAAAGGATGGTCATTTGTTTATAAGAGGTATAATCCGTACGAGATCAAGAAAATAGGCAGGCGTTGCATCTAACGAGAGGAACAGTCCTATCCGTAGAATCGTGCTGGTGCGACAGCCTGGGACTTCTCCTTCTGCTTGCCTTTGTCCTTCATTTCGTTCTCCTTGCCGTCCTTCGCCTCATCGCTCTGCATCCTCCACACGCGCCAGTCCAGCACGTCCGCATACTCGTGCAGGCCCTTTACGAGCGCCTTGAGCTGACTCCTGCCAGGAAGCGGCTTGCCGTTTGCAGCCGTCCTCATCATTCCCTTCATTCCGTCGTCATCCTCCTCGTCAGACAGAGCCGACAGCTCCGACACGTCGTCGACGTCCATCTCGTCATCCGACGCGTCGGATAGAGGAGATGAGTAGTGTGAGGACCCAGCGGTACTGCCGCTGCGCGAGCGAGCCTCCAGTTTCGCCAGTGTGCCGCTGTCGGCTTCTGGTTGCATGTCTTGGTGTTCCTCCATCCTCCCCTTCCCCACTGACACCCCATTCTTCCCTGCAATCCAGTCGGCTATGTTGCGGACCTCCCGGGGCTCCCAGAACCCCCACCAGCGCTCCGAGCCGGCGTCTTCGTCTTCGTCTAGCTCCTTCGACTTTCCCTTGGCGTTTGCCTCTTTCGCCGGCTCTGCCTCCGGCTTGCTACCCCAAACAGCGACGAACCAGCCCCACCTTCGCATCCCTTCGCGCTCAGCAGAGCTGATGACGGCACGACCTCGGGCCTTGCCCCCCTTCTTCGCATCGCCGCCCAGCAGCGCTAGTGCCGCCTCTCGCTCAACAATGCTAGGCGACAGGGCATAGTAAATGCGGCCGGCATGATCGGTGCCCAGTGGGGCGAACCGAGGCGCGTATACGTGACGCACGACGCGCAGGCCCTGTTCCAGTCCAGCAAGCGTCTGCTTATGGGCCTCGCGCTCGGCCTTGGTCTGGAGAAGGGGTTAGCCAGCGCCACGCCAACACGCTCAAGAACTAACCGGGGTGCCCTTTCGAACAGATGCCCACCGCTCCTGCTCTTCTTTCAATCGATCCTTCTCTTCTTTGATCCTGTCCTTCTCCTCTTTGACGCCCTCGTCAATTTCTTGACGCACGGACTGCGTGTGGGAGGCAGCTTCTACAAGTGGGAGGATCACTGGAACGAGCTGCGCTGTGCTCGCCACCTGAGGACCTCCATGCGATGCCCCACTGCGAGTTGTGTGCGTTATGGCCGAAGCAGGGGGAGGAAGAGGGTCCGGGAAATCGAGCAAGGAGGCCCGCTGCTCCTTCGTTAGCGAGGCACGCAAGGCGAGCAGCGTGCCCCACATGCGAGAGAGATTCGCTCCAGACGCCTTGATCTCCTTGACAGCATCAACGAAGAGTTTCTTCACCTCCTTGGTGCCGTCATCTTCCGCTATTAACCCGAGCAGCGCCGAGAGCATTGCCTTGACGCAAGTCTCGCTCACCCATCCCATCTCCACTCCGATATCCTCTCCCGCGTCCAGGTCGACGTCATCCTCGTCGAACGCTCGGCGACCGCCGACTTCCTCCAGCTCTTCGAGATGCGTGCGGGAGATATCGAGAAGCGGCCAGAAGCGTATCAAGAACTCCCTGATGGCTATGCGTGGGGTAGCGAGGTCCGCATTGAACGACGTTGGGACAGGTACTGGATTCCATTTCGGCTGCGGGATAGGCTTTGGCTTACGAACATAAGGCCGCTTGACCTTGGGCCGAGGATCGACAGCCGCCGAGGCCGCCGGCTTCGCCGGTTTGCTGGCCTTAACTGCAGGGGCCCTAGGCTTCTTCGGGGCATCAGGGACTTGCTTCCCCTTCCCAGGAAGTATGCCCTGATGTTTGATCAGCAAGAGGAGCGAGAGACGGTGCCAAAGGGTACAGACCGTCACCTTATCGTCCTGATTCAGTATCTCAGCAACAGAATCTGCACCGGACTTTCTCGCAGCCAGTGTGAGATTGCTGGGATAGGACTTAACTCGAGTTACTGATTAAATACACGACCACATACCCTGTGGGCCCCAGCCCTTGCGCCTTGCGACATGCACGACAGTTGCAAGTCCCTTCGCATCTTGGGCATCTGGATGATACACAGCAGGTAAGACGAATGCAACAACTTGCAAAACGCAAAGCATGGCGTACTTGAAGTAGTATCCTTGGCCCTTTACGTGGCTAGCGCTCTCCTTGGCGTTCAGTGAACGTCCCTTGATTTCATCTATATCTTGGCCGTAGCGGTTTTTCATGCAAGCCTTGCAGTACTTCGCCTTGCACTGAGAGTCGACATGATTGACCTTCACCTTGAACGTGCAAGGGATTCCAACTGCGGGGGTCGTGTTACCGATGCGGGCAGTCGGCGCTAGTTCAGCTGTGACCACGTACCCTCCAAACCCCGCTTCTTCGCGCACTGGTGACAATAGAAGAATCCGTTAGGATACTCTTCGTTGGCATTCCCACCAAGGGGCTTCGCCTTGGTTGTCTTCTTCGAGTTGGATTTTCTGGGTTGAATTTCAACGATCATCTTCTGTTTCTTCGACGAGGTTTTGGCGTCGAAGTCCAGCTGGCTCTCCTCCCGACCGTCAAGATCGCGCTCTGAGCGCTTGCGCTTGATCTGAGCAGCGGTGACTGAATCGAATGCGGTGTCGTCGTTGCGGACGCGGAGGGGGGTGGACATTTGCTTGTGGTCGCGTAGATCCTCGCTCGCGTCTCTAGAGGTGGTCTTGGAACTGCTTGCGAATGGCGAAGGAGGGATTTGTACGTATACTTGGGAGAGGCGACGGGTCGAGAGGGGAGGAGGAGCGGGTGTGGAAGTCGAACAGGCAGACATGATGGTGGTCGAACGAAGAGTTGCCGTTCCTGCCAAAGACGCGCTTTTGTTTACCGCGTCATATTGGGGAACGATCACGTGCACACCCTTAGAAGGCGGACTCGGAGCAGAGTGAGAGAGTCTCTAAGGCGCAAGTGCATGGGCCGAATCTCCGACTCCTTTCCTCTCTTCGTTTCCTCGAGCTCACCACACGAGATTAGTAGCTAGCTAGTGTCCGAGGCAGCTCAATGTAGGTCAAATGATTATTTCAATCATGTATTCACGTAAACTCACCGACACCAGTGTAGCCACAATTGATGGCAGCTAAGCTACATTGGATTGGAGCGCCGAATCAAGCTTGTTCCCGGCCGCAAGTCCCCTTGTGCACGTCACCCACTCACCGTCACTGACTCACGAGCATATACATCCTCTCCAGCTTCCCCGGCCGGGCTGCCGCGGATGTGAAAATCGCACCTGAGCCCGGCTTCAGATCCAGGCGCAACACCCGATACCATCGATCGGGGACTTTTTCAAGGAAATGTTAGAGCAAAAAAACCCAGCCACCTTAACAGCCTCCGCATTGCCTCTGGCGCGGCCTCGCAGACTGATCATTACACACCCTCCAATACTCGCATGCTCCTGTCACGACGCCTGCCTTTTAAATCGCTCTCTCAAGAGAACTTGATCGCGCTCGCCAAGGCCCACCGCCAAGTACTGAGGAAACAGGATACCGAATCGCTTTCCGTTCGTTGCATGGGGTGAGCATTCACCTACAGGCATTTCTAACGACTTCTGGTATGTTTCCATTTTCCCTGCCATCATGATGTGGGCATGCAACTGTTACAGTATGCTCGGCTAAACCCATCGACACTTCAGTCGGTAAAGTGGACGGGGTAGTGGTGCAAAACTCCCCGTCGCAAATTTCCAGCTCTTCTCTGCCATGGGGACTTTCAGCCTCTTCCCTCTTCCTAAGTCCGGTTTCCTTCCCGCATCCCTCCCATTTTCGGACACACCGGCCCTTGCCAGTGCAATGGACTCTGCCGAGGACCACGTCTCTATCACATCTTCGCAAGCAAAGCCAGGAGCCGATATGGAGGCTTCAACTGCCGTCTTGGGTATGGTCATAAGGTAGGTTCGCCAGTAGGCTGTGTGTGTCAGGTGTGGCCACCTTTTCATCGTACCCTAGCCGTTTTTTTGACAATGTATCAACAGCGCGCGTTCTTTTGAACACAGCTTCTTTACCACTTTACAGTCCTATTCTTCTCAGTATTTGTTCACCTGCACACGTCGTATGCGCTGGTCCAGTGACTGAGAAGCGCAAGACAATGTACCATCTGCAGCTCGCCCCACACGTGGCGAGCTGTACATATGCGTAAAGGTTGTAGAGACGATGACGATGAGAGCGGCGATGGTGGTGAGACAGCTCGAGCAACTCTAGCCAGGAATTTGACTAAGCGCTCGCGTACGTCTAAGCACCATGCAGCGCTGAGGACGTCCTGCCGTAGGCCTAGTTGGCTACGGGCCGCTTGACTGACTCCCATCCAGTTTGAGCTTGACAGGCCGGAATCAGACGACGCCGAGTATGTCACCGACGAAGCCAACAGCGACTTGTTCATGGTGATATTAACTCAAGGGGTGCCCAGAGTGAAACATCCTGTCGCCACCAAAATGCCTCGTTTTTTCGTCGTCTGAGCCATGTCCCCATGCTCGAGCGGGTTCGTGATCGAGACGCCGGGTGCTGCGCTCAATCAACTCGCGCGTTTGTGTGAATACGACAGCTCGGCAGCTATTTAAACGATCTAGCAGAACGCATGAGATGACGGCCAGTGGGTCTTTGGGTCTATGGAAGGAGGCGGACGTACGACGCGACGGACGCGACCATAAATCACGTGGACCAACGACCGTGCGAATCCGGGCAAGGCCGTACAGCGCCCAAAAAGTTTCCGCGTGGCGCGTCCTCGTCCGCTCAGCCTCCAGCTCAACGTCGCATACCCGCACTCACCACCGCTCCTTCCCTCATGGCCAGCGCAGACCACACTCGCGATCCCTGGTACATCTCTTTGCCCAGTCAGCCCACACATAGCGCTGACGATGATTGGCAGCCCCTGGGTCATTCTCAATGACTTTGGTGGAGCATTCGCGATGGGAGCCGTTGGCGGTGGTATCTGGCACGGAATCAAGGGAGCCCGCAATTCACCACGAGTGAGTCTCCCCATACTCGTTACGAGTCTTCCTGCTCAGGATTCTGCTGTCATAGGGTGAACGTCTCGTCGGTGCCGTGTCCACCATCAAGGCGCGCGCACCCGTCACAGGCGGCAACTTCGGTGTATGGGGTGGCATGTTCTCAACATTCGACTGCGCGGTGAAGGGTGTGCGGCAAAAAGAGGACGCGTGGAACGCGATTATATCCGGCTTCATGACGGGTGGTTGTTTGGCTGCACGAAGTGAGTGCTCATCCCACGTTGTCGGTTTCGCTTCCAAGCATTGCTCTGTGTTCTCGCACTTGTTTGCCTCGTATCGCGAGAGCGGTTGGGGCACGGAGTAACGCCACCAGACGCGCAGCAAGTCCGTGCGTCTTGTCCTTTAGTTGCTGACTTCATCGTCGCAGGTGGTCCGAAAGCCGCGTTCGGGTCTGCCGTAGCCTGCGGTATCCTCCTCGGTGTGTTCGAGGGTGTCGGTGTCCTTTTAGGACGCGTATTCTCAGAGGGCACACGACCACAAATGCCTCCGCGTAAGCATACTCTCTTGGCTCTCATTGCCCATAGACTTAGTCACCCTCCCAGTGCCGGAATCGATGACACCACAGTCATCACCGCCCGCCGCTATCTGATAGTCCTTCCACCCACGATGTTGCAGGAGCTCTCCTTCACATGCCCCGAGAACTGCTGCTCGTCTTAGACGCGTTCATGTTTATCTACATATCCGGGGCGGCTTTTTCATAGGGCTAAGCCCTAACCGCGGGCCTACCGCATCCACGCTGTCGCATGCTGTCTCGAACCTTACACCTCACTCTCTATATAATATCTGCGATTTGTATAACTCAGCTTCAGCAAAGTCGAACAGGCAGACAGACTGGGAGAGATGTGGTATCCCTATCTCTTGCTCTCATATTGTCTCTGCGCAGTGCGCACCTCGATCTGACTGACTTCGGCCTTCAAAACCTCGATCTCGTCCGCGCGTTTCGCGACGATCTCTTCTATACCTTCGGATGCCTTGATCGGCACCACCAGCACCTGTTTTTCCAACGCCTCGTCCAGCGCTCCCTGCCATCCGCGAATGAGTGGGAAAATCAGTTGGACCTGAACCCATGAAACGCACCTCAACATCCCTCTCCGCCCCTTCCTTGACCCGGACCCAGTCCGCGCGCCACGCTCTCCGCGCACGCTCCCACCTGCCGATCGCCCACCGCACCCCGCCCACCGCGACCAGCAGTCCTGCGCCGATCCCCTCGCCGCCCACGAGCGCCCAGAAGCCCGCGCCCGCTCCCCACACGAGCGTGCCCGCGCCCGACGCGACACTCAACGCGACGCGGACCAGGAGGCCCTGCGCCGCCCTTGCGAGGCGTGCGGTAGCGGCATCGAAGCGACCGAGCCGCGCGGCGAGGGGCGCGAGGACGGCGGACGTGTGCACGGGGAAGGATGGCGCGTGCGCGAGCTGCTGCAAGGTATTGATGAGCACCGGGGAGCGGAGGGGCGCGGGGAGAGCGGAGAGGTGCTTGTGTGCGGTCGATGCGAGCTGGACTTGGTCTGAGGGGAGAGGCGCCAGCGCGGGAAGGAGCTAGCAGGACGGAAGGACATGTCTCAATGATGAACAAGGTGGAGGAAGTAAAGGGCGTGCGTACCGCTCGCTCAACGCCGACCCAGGCATCCCGCACGGCGACACGGACGCGCCAGCCCACCTCGTCGGGGGCCCACAGCACACGCCACCACGTCAACCTATCCAGCGCTGGCTGCACTACAGCATCGGCCCCGTCCATGGCCGCCATGACCTGGATCTTTTCTTTCCCTTCTGCACCACCGGAGACGCGCGCGTGTGCGTCCCTGCGTGTTTGCGCAGCTTCTCCGCGCAGGATGCGCACAATGTGCGTCGCGGCCCGCAGTTCGTCCGCGGCAACTGACAGTGCGTTGCGCAGCGTCGAAAGCGACGCGCGCAGCAGCGCGGCGGCCTTCCGCTCTGGTGCGGAGGGCTCAGTTGCGGATGTTGATGCGGTCGGGGGGAACTCAGCGGACAGGGATCGCATGAGGGTGGTCAGCCCGGAGCCGACGGCGTCGTCGCTGTAGCGCTGCACATGAAGGGCATTCGCTGGCGCGGCACCGAGGGCGCGTACGCCGGAGTATGCACGAGCAGGATCAATGAGCAGGATCTTGGGGGAAGGTCCAGGTGGGAAATGGGAGGATATGTTAGAGATGACGGTTTCGGACGGCGATGCAGGTGAAGGGGCGGTGACAAGGACAACAGCATGTGGAGGAAGTGGGTGGTGTTGAAATGCCGTTGAGATGGTATTCAAGGGGGTCGTCAAAGGATTGATGACAATGAGGGGGACGTCAGCGGTGTAGAGTGCACGGAGATTGTCCTGGGAGGGATGAGAGGGCGTGTGAGGCGGTCTGAGCTCGGCCAAGTGTACAGGGACCGTCAATGATTTGAGAAAGGATGATGATAGATGCAGCGAGGCTACTCCGGCTGGTGGAATGACAGCATCCGTGGTCGGCTCGCCAGTAGGCGGTGGGGTCGGGTCGGAGGCGTAGCTACAAGTGTTCATCCATGTCAATGGTAAGAAGTTGCCAGACGGGTGACGCACTTTATATCGAGCCTATCGATCCCTTCTAATCCCTCCCAACGATTCCTTACGCGCTCGTTCTCCTCTGAGGAGGAAAATGGGTCCTCGAGCAGTGCGCTCACAAGGACATCCGCGCCAGCGTACTCGTCCACGGGATATACTATGGCCCGACCTCGTCAGCTCCTCATTTATCGGACACGAGACCAGACTCACCAACAACCTTCAATTCGCGAGCGCTCGCAGTCACACCGGACAGCTCATCCGAGACGTTCTTTAACAGCGCACTCCAGAAAGCGAAATCGGGGGATTGGGGGGAGAGTACGCGGGGAAGAAGACCTCGGGTAGTGTGAAGAGCCGTCAGAGTCTGAGCATGCTCGAGCCTGTTAAGAACAGGCTTGGTGGAGTTGTGAGAGCGCGGGGGTGGGTGCTGCTCGGGTGTAATGACTGCTGGAGCGACGTAAGAGCGCACGAGGAGAGAGCGACTGAAGTTATAGCTAGCTGAGCGACGGGTCGTATAGAAACAGGATGTCCGCGAGGACATGGAGAGCCGACCGTGGACGAGTGGATGCCGACGAGGCGCTCGGAGCGGAGGAGGATGATCATGCCGCGACGCGCACACATGACCACGTGCTGTTTGCCTTGGCTTACGCGCCCAACGCGTCTGCCCGTTCAACCAACACGACTGCGCAATCTCTTCCGTCCATCGCCATGCATCCACGCAAGGTGTTGCCCTATGCCAACCACGCGGCCGACAACGAATACGAACACCTTGACGATGAAGACGACGACGACGACGACGACCACTTCGACCCCCGCAGCCTACCACCACCTGCACTCGTCGCATCTGGACTGAGGGGAAACACCCTCCCCTACCCTCAGCCATCCGTGGCGTCGGACATAGGCAGGATTGGCGACGCCGTAGACGAGCTACAAAGCCGCTTCTCAGCGTATTCCAGTACCGCCGGGAGGGCCAGGCTGTCTACGACCTCTGCTGCCCCCGATTCCAGGTCCTCTGCCTATTCAGACTTCTCATCGTACTCCATCCAGCCACTCATCTCGCACCCGCAACCGGCAATACAAGTTCACGACGACAATGGCCGGGCGCAGGATGCCTCGCGGCCACTGTCCTACCTACCCACGATCGACTCGGGCGAGCCCCTTCGATGGGAAGACACGATCCCTGCCCGGGAGGACCCATTCACAGAGTCCTCTGCATACCGCCAGGCTGTTGCTTCGTACAACGCCGCAAGCGTACAGCGCCCACCTTCTCAGGCGTCGACCGCCTACGATTACTCTCGCGAGCCCACTCCTCAACCGACCCCCTCCGTCCGCGCCACATCCACCGGACCCTTCGAGACCCCTACCCGCCTAGTCCAGCGCCGAGAGATGACACCGCAATATACCGGGACCCCCAAGTATATGGACCACTTCCGCCATGACGCGGAAGCCTACGCTTCAGGCGCGTCCCGCTCGCCGTACGGCGGCACCCCGCGCTCGCGCTCGGCAACACCCGCACTGGAGGAGGAAGATGACTATCATGCCCTCGCAAACACCAGTGTCCAGTACACAGGAACGACGCAGCCTCCCGAGGGCGAGTACGACGATGACGGCGAAACCGATTACAATGAGAAGGGGGACTACGACGACGACGACGACGACGACGACGGCGAGACGGAGTATGAGGAAAGCGTGAAGGAGCCGCCACCTCCGCCCACGCCTGTCGAGACGAGACATTTTGGGCCAGCGCCTACCGGGCGGGTACAGCGGCGACATATGACGAAGAAACGCGTGCCACTCACAAATGGAAACCTTGTTATTGACCTGCCCGTGCCGCCGAGACTAGTATTACCGCGCCGCGGGGACGCGGAGGTCATGAAAACCCGCTACTCGGCAGTCACCTGCGATCCTGACGACTTCGAGAAGAGCGGCTTTTTCCTTAGACAAAATGAGCTTGGACGACGCACGGAACTGTTCATATGCATTACTATGTTCAATGTAAGTCGACTGCCGCAATATGCACACAGACTTGACTAATCGAGCTTCCAGGAAGATGAGGTACTTTTCTGCAGGACCCTGTACGGGGTAATGCGGAATATCACGCATTTATGCTCCCGGAAGAACTCGCATACATGGGGTATAGATGCATGGAAAAAGGCACCGTCTTCCTCATTGCTTTCTTTGCCCATGGCTCACTGGCTCTTAGGTTGTGGTGTGCATTGTTGCAGACGGGCGGAAACGCGTCAACCCGCGCGTGCTCGATTGCCTGACCCTGCTAGGCGTGTACCAGCCCGGTGGACACATGAAAAACATGATCAACAATAAGCCTGTTACAGCCCACCTCTTTGAGTACACGACGTCTTTTGCGCTGGATCCGGATCTTCACTTCCGCTATCCCGACAAAGGCATCGTCCCGGCTCAGATTATTTTCTGCATGAAGGAGCGCAATCAGAAGAAGATTAATTCGCATCGGTGGTTCTTCAATGCTTTCGGGCGACTGTTACAGGTACGTTTGTTTTCAGGTACAAGCGAGTCGTCTCAAATGAATAATTTCGCAGCCCAACATCTGCACGCTGCTGGACGTGGGCACTCGACCGGGGAATAAAAGCATATATCACCTGTGGAAAACGTTTGATCTGAATTCAAACGTTGGCGGAGCATGCGGCGAGATTGCCGCGTACAAGGGCAAGCGCTGGTCGGCCCTGTTAAATCCTCTGGGTACGTCCACTATCAGTGCCGTTGGGAGGTCTATTGATTGACCTCGCAGTCGCCGCCCAAAACTTTGAGTACAAGGTTAGCAACATACTCGACAAGCCGACCGAGAGCCTGTTCGGATATATTAGCGTGCTGGTATGTAGTATGCACTACAGCTTGACAAGTTGCTCACGATATATTCGTAGCCCGGAGCATTCTCCGCGTACAGATATATTGCCTTACAAAACGACAAAATGGGTCGCGGCCCACTAGCTTCTTACTTCAAGGGCGAGGTCTTGCACGGGCGCGACACAGATATCTTCACCTCAAATATGTGTATGTCTGTCTACAAAATCATTTCTGTCTTCACTGAAAGCGGTCGCAGATCTGGCTGAAGATGTGCGCCATCTGTTCAGCAAGTTAGCCTCATGATATGGACTGATTACTCTCCAGCGCATCCTTTGTTTCGAGCTCGTGGCCAAGGCCAACAGCAACTGGTAGCATAGTCTCCCACGCATGCTCTACTCCAGTGCTGACCTCTTGCGTTACAGGGTCCTTCGCTACGTCAACAGTGCAGTGGGCGAGACGGACGTTCCCGACGCACTTCCCGAGTTCATCGGTCAGCGGCGCCGATGGCTTAATGGTTCCTTCTTCGCCGCGACGTATGCCATTGCCCACCTTGGGCAGCTCATGACCTCTGGCCACAGCATCAGCCGCAAGGCTGCTCTCTTCGGCCAGACGGTGTACAACATCATCAATCTCATCGCGTCGTGGTTTGCGATCGCAAGTCTCTCTCAACAATGCGCAGTAGGCCCTCGCTAATAACTTCTGCACCAGGGCAACTTCTACTTATTTTTTGTGATCCTGACGTCGTCGTTGGAGTCGCCGAACTTTCACATGCACCCCATCCGATACTTCAACTCTGTCGTCCAGGTAAGTAGTGTGATCTCTGATTTGATCGCTACTCAATCGAAGACGGCCCGTTTGTAGTACTTCCTAGCGTCTATTGTCATAGCATGTTTCCTTTTTTCGATGGGCAACAAACCGCGCTCGTGAGCTTCCATACTTTCTCTGCACGGAGGGTAGTCTAAACATCCATTGTGCAGATCGAAATGGAAGTACAAACTCATCTCTATCTTCCTTGCCATCCTTATGGTCTACCTCTTATTCGCCGCCGTCAAGTGCGCGCTTGCTGCGGCCAAGCAAGGCGGCACTGCCTATCAAGTCATGTTGTTTAGTATCGTTGTCACATATGGAGGTATGTCTCAGCCGCATGTTAAGTGCTCGGACTGACGACGCCTCGGCAGTATATACCTTCGCAAGTTTCTTGGCGTTCGACCCATGGCATATGTTCACCAGCTTCATACCCTATCTCCTATTATCACCCACCTATATCAACATCCTTAATATGTGCGCCCGCTTTCTGTTTGCCGTTGATTTTGCTGATTCTACGGTTTTCATTAGCTATGCATTCGCTAATCTGGACGACGTAGGTATCTCATCCATGCTTCCGCGAGTCAATGTCTGATCACCATCGCCGCGCAGATCTCGTGGGGCACGAAGGAGGATACTACCGTTGACATTGACCTCGGTGCCGTCATCCAGAATTCCCAGTCTCAGGTCGACGTCGAGGTGCTCGCAGAGGCCGCCGACGCCAACGAACTATACGACACCGCCATCTACAACTTGAAGAATCGCACGCCCGTTATCCGCGGAAATGGCACAGTGTCCAATGCGGAGAAGGAGGCTGCGGCGAGGGACTACTACGCTGGCGTCCGGACGAACGTGGGCTTCTTCTCGTAAGGTTTATCTGTTGACACCAACTGATACATTCTCGCCTAGGTGCTCCTGGCGTGGGTTTTGTCCAACGTTAGTTTTCATGCGTTTGGTTCTGTCTCGTGCCTAACGACTGCATTGCCGCTTAGGGCCTTCTCGTCGCGGGCATTTTAGGCGGGGGTCAATCGACAGAGACGTTCGCGCCCGGTGGTAAAGTCTCTGCTGCGAAAGCCTATATGACTTTCGTGCTCGTGTTTGTGGGCCTAACAAGCATCATTGTGCGTGGTTGTGCCAACGGTATCCGCTCATCGACTGTTCGCTGACTTCCACCTGACAGAGATTTCTGGGGTCAACATGTTATCTTGTCGCACGGATATTCACAGGCTAGAGGCTTCGTCGCTGTATTTATGTTTATCGTATGCCCTTGGACTATTTTCATGTTTTATTACCTGGTTTCGAGGCTGATCACGCTCAGCTGCACGAGAGTTTGACCGATGTCACGTGGTCGCGTCAAGACTCCAGGACCAGGAGCGTCCAACGGTCATCCACACCGCCCTTGCATGGTACCTATTGTCGCACATCTTTCCAAGCAGCAAGATGAAATGCTAAAGCTGCGAAATCGCAGGGGGAAAACGCGTGGCATGACTAACTGAGATCGATCGTACTGTCACTTACTTTGATTTCGCACGCCTCTTGTATCCTTTGTCGGTCGGAGTGCTGCAGCTCACCTACTCTCTTTCCGGCGACAGCTGAACATCTCTCTCAGGTGCTCATAGCACATGCAGGATGTCATCAACGTGTGTTCTGCACAAATCGCTGAGGAGCTCCTGGATGCCCTGCGCTCGACCGGTGGCACCGTCTACGCTGGCAAGAGCAAGGTTCTCGATCTAGGCCACCGCCGCGTACAGGACGACTTCCGGATGGCTTTTCGGCTGGTCGCACAGGATGCGTACCCCAAGTTGATGAGCGACGCGGTCTACGCCGAGAAGATGCAGCAGGAATCGAATGCCACATACACCATGGACTATCCCCACGCCCTCGTATGCCCCTAATAATGATGGCCCACATATCCGGCCAGCTATTCAACGAGTGTTCCACGATTTTGAACTCCTCGCAGCGTGGTCGTTCTCGCACAGCCTCGCCATCCAGTGTGTGTTTTCTGAATACCTCACGTAGACTTTGCTGGCAATGGTGGTATGTCCAGTTCCAAAGCTATTGAATTTTCTGCGCGCTGAGTTGAAACGGAAGACGCGGCGTCAACTTCGTCACGCCCGGCGGACGAGTCTCAACCGCGAACGCCATTGTTCGAAATCTCCGATGACCGCACAAACTATCTTTGTCTTTATATGATTGTAACTGCACCGACTACACCAACGTCCGATCATCCTACCAGTCACGGTGATATCTGAGTCATGTATCCATGGCAGCGCTGACTGCAATTTCAAAACGTCGAAGGAGCGTCCTCAGAACCCTGCTATCGTAGACACTACGTCTTCTCGCTCTCACGCACGGTCAGCAGATCAAGCCCTCGTGGAGCCGTGTACGCTGCGGGAACGCCTCTGCTCGTATCGGCGACGCTGAAATGTCTGTGTACGCCTGATTCCCAACTTCGGACACCACGCCTTCTCACCGAAGCACTATCAAGGACGCGCCCATGGTTCTACTGCTGCTTTTCCATCTGCAGCGATAAGCCTCCTCGTCCATCGCCGTCTATATAAGACAATGCTCGTGACGGACCTTCGGTGGCCTCTCCCATCTCCGCCTCAGGATGTCTGATGATGTACCACAATTGACGACTCGACGCGGCTCGGATTCGTCCACTCCGGACGAGAAGCATCTTGCTGACGTTTTCTATGAGAAGGAGGTCGACACAGATAGCTCTGATTCCGTCTCGGACAAGGTCATCGAGAAGGCAGAGGATGTAGCAGTCCAGGTGCGTCCTCCCAGCATCTCGTCTGGCTTTGCAGAGCTGATTTTATGTTGGGATAGATCATCTCAACCGAAGACGACCCCGAGCTGCCTGTTTTCACGTTCCGGACCATCTTCCTCGGTGTTGGTCTCAGCGCTTTTGGTGCGGTGCGTGCCCCCCTCTTGAGTTCTGCTACGTCCTACCCGCCGACTTATTGCGCGAATAGGTTCTAGGTACTATATACACATTCAAACCCCAGAACGCATCAGTATCTCAGCTGTTTTGCCTTATCATTGCGTATGTATTCGGAACCGCGATGCATGGTCAGTCAGAAGTCAGGAAGTCAATGAGGTTCGATCTACGTTGCTCACGCTCTCATGTCAGCCATACTTCCAAGTCATGGCTACTGGCGCTACCTGAACCCAGGGCCATTCAATATCAAAGGTTGACCTACAAAAAAAAATCCATGCGCCGTCATCTGACATGGAGAGCCAGAGCATACTGCCATCGTGATCATGGCTTCGACGGCGTCAACTGTCGCCGTGGCCATGGAGGTCATCGCGGCTTTGGGTTAGTTAATAACTGTTGCGTGTATCAATCCCGCTGATTTCAAGGCACTGCAGATTTGTTCTACGACATCCACTTGAACGCCGCTGTCGCTATCTTCCAGATTTTTGCGAGCCAGATGATTGGTTATGGAATAGCTGGTCTACGTCAGTGCCGCCACTCCTTCTTCGCGAGTGAAACTCACGAAAGTACGCCCTCAGTGCGGAATTTGCTGGTGTATCCCACATAGTGAGGGAGGTCGCTGTCTCGGTATGATTTCCATTGACACACTTTTGCCTCCTTACAGCGCGTTCTATCCTACCTACATCTCTGTCGTGAATTTATTACAGAGCCTTCACTTCGGAGGTTTATTGAACCACAAGAAAAGGTATGTTTGATGCTTCAAGTTGGGCGAGTTCTTCGTTGAGTGACACCAAAGGCGCTATTTCTGGATCGTATTCACCGCGATATTCTTCTGGGAATGGTCTGTGTATCTACCAATCGTTATGACTATCTCTCACATCGATTTTCGATCTATAGGATCCCTCAATATCCGTTCCCATTATTGACAGCGATATCTGTCATTTGCTTGATAAGCAATGGCCGCTCTTCATTCATCCGCAACCTATTTGGTGCAGGATCTAGCAACGAAGGCATTGGTCTGCTTTCATTCAGCACGTCGTGGACTTTGATTACTCAAGGCAGCCCTTTGGTATGGCCGTGGCAGACCCGTGAGTTATGCGTTTCATCAAGCACTGTCAGCGCTAATCGCGAGTGCACAGAGGTCAATTCATACAGTATGTCATACGCCGGCTCAGCCCTGCTGGGCATCTGACCAAACCCACAGTCGGCATGGGCCTCGGATATATCGTCTTGACCGCATGCTATTACGGCAATATCTTCGATGGCCGCGATCTTGTCTTCATGTCGACATCCCTCTTTGGCAGTGATGGTGATGTGTACAACCAATCCGCTGTTCTGACCCCGGACAACAAGCTCGACCCCACGAAGCTCGCAGAATTCGGACTGCCACGGTATACCACGACCTACGCAATCTCACAGCTGGCATACAATCTGTCGCTTGGGGCGGCGTTCGTACATATCTCCTTGTGGCACTGGAAGGAACTCAAGGCAGGTTCGTCCGGTTGCTGTGGCCGTTTCGCCTAGTTCCACTTGCCCATTACCTGAAGCTTTTGGTGGTCTGAGGTTCTTGACCAACAATCAGGACATCGACGACCCGCATTACAAAGGTGAATCATCCCCTTGCATCGCATGTACCGAGTAAATCGCACCTGACACCAAGCCATCAGAGATGCAGAAGTACCGTGAGGTTCCTCAGTGGTGGTACCTCACGCTTTTCATAGTCTCGCTTGCCGTCGGCATCGGTTGCAGCGTGGGTTTCGATATTCTGACAACGCGCGCCCAGTCTGACCGTGCGCGAAATTTTGACTTAAGTACGCAACGGGAGACGGCACAGTGCTTATGCCATGGTGGAGTATTTTGCTCTTCACTGCGCTGAGTGCTTTCATTGCAATCTTCCTCGGTTTCAGTAAGCCCCATGATTCCGTCATTTTATCTCTGAGCCAACCACACCGTTGTAGTAACCGCTACAACTGGATTCAGCATTTCCATCAAGTACGCTGTTCAGATCCTCGCCGCATTCATTCACCGGGGCCAGGCTATGTGAGCGCGGGTCCGCCTCGCCAACCGCGCTTGTGCCTGATTTGTGCATTCTCCGTTAGCCCCGTTATGTATGCAAACTTGTACGGGAATAGCACGACGTTCCAGACCCTGTACCTTCTACAAGGTGAGCCTTTTGGATAGACAAAGTCGTCTATGCAGATTCACTGTTTTTCAGACCTCAAGTTGGGCCAGTACACAAAATTGCCTCCGAGATGGACGTTTGCAGCCCAGATGGCAGGCTCCGTCGTCGGTTCAATATTCAACTACACGAGTGCGCGTGTTGATACTCTCGAAGCACTAAGGCACTGACCATGTTGCAGTGATGATCTCCATCGTCTCGAACAACCGGGACGTCCTGCGGGACCCCGTTGGCACGCGCATCGTACGCAGTCGCATCACTCTCACCAAATGTAGTCTGACTGCCCTTCTGTTCGTCCCAGTGGAGCGGCTGGATCGTGCAGCAGTACAACTCCGCCTCCGTCGCGATGGGTGCGCTCGGCACGGAGCTCTTCACACACGGCAAGCCCTACTGGCTCGTGCCTTTCGCGATCTTCATGGGCTTCTTCATGCCGCTGCCCTTCTGGTTGGCGCACCGCTACCTCCCACGCGACGCGTGGCTCTCGCGCGCCGCGGCGTACATCAACACCCCGATCATCCTCCTCTACATCGGGTATCTTCCGTACTCGGTGAACGGGCAGTGGTGGTCGTGCCTTGTGATCGGGTTCGCGTCGCAGTACTGGGCGCGGTCGAGACGACCGAAGTGGTTCAAGAAGGTATGGGCGAGATGTGTGCTTTGTGCGGAGGTGGCTGACCGCGTGCGCAGTACAATTATATCACGTCGGCAGCGCTGGACGGCGGTAGTCAGGTCATCATTTTCATCCTGGTAGGACTAATGCTATCCCTGCCGCTCGTCATCGGCACTCACCTTTGCACGCCAGAGCTTTGCCGTCTTCGGTGCGAGCGGAAATGCAGTTGCCTTCCCGAACTGGTGCGTACGCGTTGACCGGTCATCCGACGCTAATAATCGGAATGCCTTCACAGGTGGGGAAACCCTGCCACTCTCTCCGTGGACAGATGTGCAGCAACAGACTAGTGTTAGGTGCACGTCTGTATGTGTATTCAATGGCAGTGTATGCGTAACGCGTTGGTTCGCATGTGTAGCCTTCAAAATCACTTCCTGTCACCGTCACTCTCGCCACAATGCTATGATCAACACACCTGTACCATGCTCTCAAGGCCGCGCCCGTCGAGCTTGCACTTGCGATCCGTGTCATCCGTATACGCGCAGCGAATTTGGATAGCCCCATATCGAGAGCTCCTAAGCGTCCCACTACAATCAGAAAGTTAGAATAGTCAAGACTGTCCGAGAACGACTGCGTGCAACGAGGAGCGCCGGACAACTCGGTATAACGCTCTTTGAGAAGCTGGCCCGGATGTGAGGAGGTGTGAAGAGGCATCTGAGAGCAAGCAGAGAAGTTGTTGAGTCCATGATGGGAGGACCAAGTCACCGAGCAGCGCGACCAGCGACCAGCGACAGTTTTGATGTCCCGCTGGGGTGTACGGGATCGTTGACCAGAATTCCAGTCAATTCGCAGGTGCGATGGACAGCTGGAAGCGACTTGCGTTAGTTGCACGCCATGAATGTGTACAGTGTGAAGAGCATCTGTTGTCTCCACCATGAGAGCACTTCCTGCAGCCGTCAAGCACGTCCTGATGTATAGCGTGTTGTATTCATTACCTGCGCAGAGAGGACCAAAGGATCCGGACAGCCTAATGTACAGAAATGAGTAAGTATGGAGGTCAGTTAGGCAGCATACAGAGTGTCTCTATCATACACCGCCTGCTTCAGCGACGCCGAACCGCTACCAGTGACCCGGGCTTGTCGAGGCGCAGCCCGACGGGGCTCAGCGAAGACACGATCTCAACGTGGCTCTGTCGCTGGCGGTGGCCGGGGCTCGGGCGGCGGCCCCAGCCGACCCAGCCAAGCAGCCTGTCCGTAGAAACGTAGTCGTACGCCATGACGCGGTCCACGCCGTCTGTGTCCTCGACGGCGGCCGCGTCACCCCACACGGGGCGCTCGTCGAGTGTCGCGAGCGCGGACTTGGCCTGTAGGTCAAACGTGCCCGTGTACGGCGCGTCGAGCGAGACGTTCACAGGGCCCTGTGTGTTGAGCACCTGCAGCGCGAGGCGCGCGGAGTGCGTGACGTGCGTGACGGTCAGATCGATCGGCGCGTTGAACGTACGCGCTTTGGCGACGAAGTTCTTCTTGGGCCGCGTGAAGTCGAAGAGCCGCGGTCGCACGAGGAGGCTCAGGTTCGCGACGATGGGCCTAAGGGAGACGTCAGTGCGATTTATACGGCGGGAGAGGATAGATGATACAGACGCGTTGCCAGACTCCATGGAAAGTGCCATAGGTAATGGAACATGTTCGTCGTGGTACATAGTCACGTCAGCGTCGATAGGGCTGGCGGGACATCTATTAGCAATCGAAGGGAGCCTTGATTGCAAACCGAAAAACGCACCCATTGATTGTGTCCAAAGTGAGAGACTCTGAGATATTGAAAGTCCCGTAAATTTCGGCTTCAGATGTCTTGACATGCAATGACGCAGCCTTGATCGCCTGAGAAAGCCAGCAAGTCAGCAAAGCTGCTCGTGGAACCACACCAGGATGAAACTGACGCCGAATGTGATTTTTGAAGACAGGCCCTCGATGTGCATGCCGCCAAAGGTTACGTCCGACCCGAGGTCGCCGAATTCTTGCTCGAAGAACGGGAGGTATGTAGTAAGTTCCTCAATGTATGCGGGCACAGGCAACGAAGGCAGGAGTAGCTGGATGTCGAAGAGTATGCGAGCGCCTACGTCTCGCTGGTCTCGTTGGGGATCTATGCCGGCGGTCAGTTCCGAGTCCCGACGGGGTGCGCAGCAGCAGACGACTCACACTGATAGTAATTCGAGACGACGTTGATGTCTTGGTGCGGCAGACGGAAGTATTCTTAAAGAGACTTCTATGGGTAAAAGCGGCGGTGACTTGCAGGGTGGAGGCCGTCGCGTTCGCGTCCGGGTTGATGTCTACCTTCAGGCGGCCAAACACGCGGTCGCGCCATTGGTCCGCGGTGCCGTTCGCGCGCAAAATAATGGCGTCCCCCAACATGATACCGAGCTTGAGGCTACGCAGAAAGTGTTCAAGGAAAACCTACGCGCGGATGGGAGGAAAATAGTTACCTGGCGGCACCCTCGTCCGTCGTGGACGTGCCCGGCAGCGAGCGGTGCTCCGTCCACGCATTGCACTCCATCGCGACGGACTTGACTCGTCAGACAGTACCTTTGTATGCTGTAGATTTGCGTGCGGCGGGGGGACGTAGTCGAACAGCGGCTCGCCGCGGTGATACACGGTATGGCGCCTCTGCGTTGCATCAGAGCCCGCATTCGCCGTGTAGGGTGCACCCACACTCACCAGAAACGTCCATGGGATGCCGACGACGATGAAGAGGCCCGTGTAGAGGAAGACGGCGTACCACACGAGCTTACAGACTTTTCGCGCGCGCGGACTCTTGCCGCGGCTGCGGGAGAGCAGGTGCTGGGCCTCGGAGGTCTCATAGTCGGGGAGGGTGGGGTTTGGACTCTGTGGGCGCTGATAGTGGGCGAGGGGGGCGGGGGGAGGTGGTGTGTGCGGTGGGTGGACGAGCCAGGCTGGACGGGATCTGTGGGGAGCTTGGGCAGCTGGTCCTGCTCTGCCTCGAGGATGATCATGGCTCCGGGCGGCCCGGACGATGCGGTGCAGGATGCAGCAGGAGGATGTGCTTTTGCGGGGGGCGGGACAAGAAGAGAGGGGACGCTGGCCGCCGAGGGTCAGCACGATACTGGCAGGAGATACAAGTGTTAGTGGGCAGACGTGGACTACACAGCCAGTGCCTGTTCCGATCACGCGCTGACCGCACAACTGACAAATCGCCATTATATCCTACAGCTCCGTCCGCGATCCAGGCCCCTGCTCTTTCCCAGACCCCTTGAACACTGAAGCCACCACCGCCGACACACGCTGCAGCACCTCCGCAACAACGCTCGCGCAATCCACTGTCCCGTCCTTGCACGCCTGCAGCAGCGGCGCCAGCCGCCGCTGCACACCCTGCAGCAGATTCGCAGGCGGCATGTCCTCGGCACCGACGACGGGCGATGGCCGCGCGGGCTGTGTGAGAAATGAGCGGGCCCGCGGCGCAATGCTCGGCTCCAGACTGCGCACCTGCGATTTGACTGCTTTCTCTGCTTCTTGGATGAGCTTTGCGGAATCCGTGGCATTCGCCGCGCGCCAAAGTCGGCGGAAGTCGGCCACTGCGTGCAAACTTTCCGTGAACCGGTGGAGGGTTTGATGAGCGCAACGACCTCCGTTCGTTGCAGTAGGTTGGCATTCGTCTTGGGGCTGGGAGCGTCCTGTCAGCACAGGCAAACCCATGTTACATGTAGGATACCCACTCCAAGGCCTTCTCGTCCATCTCGAACAGCACCTTCAGAGCAGTGCCGACGCCAGATGTTTGCACCTTCCCCACAGACGGCACTTGTCGCAGCCAACACAGTCCATAATCCGTGTCACGTTCCGGAAGTGCTGCTTAAACTCTTCCTTGACAATCTGCGTATAAAATCAGCGAGAGTCTATGCTGTCAGGAAGTCGGTCACTGACATCAGCCTGCTCGCCTCGGAACAGGACCGTCTCGTCGAAATGCCCCGCGAAGTCGGCGATCTCGATCACTTTGTTCATCTTGTCGACTGTTGCAGTGTGTTCTTCGTGCGTCCCGGAGGCGCAGTAATCATAGGCAGACAGATATGGCCCGAGGCGTGCCACCGCCCGAAGGAGGAGGACGGTGTTAAAATAGATGTACTGCAGGCGCTCTGGATGTGAGGCAATCCTATTAACGTAGCATTGGAGATCAGGGCCCTTCAGAGGGTCTTGTAAGCGCAAGTGTGTTTTAGGTCGAACAGATCACCTACCCATTTCCGGTTGTCGGGTCTAAGTGTTCGTGACAGATATGTGTCGATATGGAAGCATGAAGTCCTGCGCGCGGTATGAGAATAATTCACAGAGGTGAAGTAGGTCGCACATACCTGATATAACCTTATAATAAACGCGCTTCTCCAAGCACTGTTCCGCGGGCTCCTGCCCGTCAATTCTCAGCACCGACGCCATTGTATCCGGCAGCACCACAGGCCCGTTCCCTCTGTGTGACGCCGTCAACGACGCCTCCGATTGTCCAAAGCAGTTTTCCTCGTATATCGCCTTCCATACGCGGTGCGCGGACTCCCCTATGTACCCCGTGTACCGCTCTGGGTTGAGGGAGAGGTCGACATAGTCGCCCTCTGTGCGTTCATGTTGAGTGAGCGGCGCGGCGCCGGGGGCACTGGGATGAAACGTACCGGTCTCATCGTCGAGGAAGCAGAAGTCGGAGTCGCGATAGTAGCAGCCGGGCAGGGACTCCCGCTAGGCAACATACGCAATGCTGAGCATACGTCAGTGATACCACAGTAGACAAGACACGTACGTGTTCTGCGCGCTCTACTGAGCTTAGAGCTTGGATCGCCATTTCTCCGGTATGACTTCCTGCGGGCACCTTAGTCAGAACAGATAGAAACATCGCAGAGCGAGGCGTACCTCTTCGACCGTCGCAATCGCACAGTCCTTGTTCATACACAGCACGTTCTCGTCCCAGAACGGGCATTCGCGGTACAAGTCGGCCTGGCGTGAGGGACTATATCAGTCGGTGACAAAGCACAGAGTGAAAGGCTACGCACGCGGAAGTACTTGAAGAACGGCGTGGCTACAAGGTCGTGCAGCTGCGCATACAGGTCATCGTTCACGCTCTCTATCGTCTCGTAGTCGCACATGGTCGTCTCTATGGGGCCAGTGGGCTAGTGCAGGTGAGCATGACGTCGGTGACCGCGGAAGGCGCACGCACCGTCTGCTCACACGTCTGTGTGCGCGCGGGCTCATGCTCAGGACCTTCTGGACCTGATCTTTCCGGACGAGCGCGTCGCCGAGGAAGGATGCATCGGCAGCGAAGGCGGCGTCGAGAACGAGCGCGAGGATGGCGCTGGGCAGGAGGAGGGCCGAGCGCATTCGGGCGGAATTGAGGTAAACTGTTCGAGCAAGGTCTAAATTGTGTGGGTTGTGTGTGTGCAAGGAGCGCAGGTATCAGAGAGCGGTACGGTTGGGTATGTACGGGGATGATGTTAGTAATAGAAATACTCTGGGAAGGCCGACGTGGAGGCGCCCCGCTGCGCCCACGTGCTCCCATTCGAGAGCTGGCTCAGGCTGGCCGAACCTCTCGTCCCTTCCAGAGCCCTGGCCCCTCTCGCCGCTTGATCCTGCGTTGGCCCACTTTGTACTCTGGCCTCTTCATAGTCTGTGCGTGGTAACTTCATGAGGGGAGAATTATCCCGACCGTGCGCATGCGGCGAATCACACTGCCAGCGCATCCTGCGACGGTTTGATTCATCATGCGTGTGTTGTGTCCTTACATGGACTGAGATCCTAGACAACACTCGCCTTCAGCCAGCTGGCAAGCCCAGGTACGCCGAGGCTTCGTATGATGTGCCACGTATGCCAAAGTTCCATGATACGCCCGCGTTGTCGCAACACAATGGGGAAGAGCGGGCTTACAGTGAGCCTGTGCTCTCGTGTCGGCAAAAGGACGCAGCATGAGGTCTCAGTCGCCGACCTTGCGCGGAGGATAAGTAGGTCGTTCCGCCAACAAGGTCAGTGGTTCAATCCTCTACGAAATTGAGCGCGATGAGACATCGATATCATGCATCACGCCTGCAGCACCCTGCCCCTCACCTTTCTTTATCCTCTAGTGACCACCGAGTTGTCCGGGGTCCTCAGAGTGTCTCAGAGGTCCTCAGTCGGGCGGCGGAGTCTGTCATTTGACGATATCTAATCGCGATCACGCTTGCGCCTCCATATGATCGTAGCATAGCATCCGCGTTCAACGACCGGATATTGCAAACCATCTGATGCAGTGATGGAGAACAAGGATGAAGGGGGGTTTCGGAGAGTTTCGGTTGCCAAAGCGCTGAAAGGCGAACGAGCGAGGGCCAGGGATTCAGCTGTGCAAGTGCTCAGGTTGGGAAGCCTATAATAGGGTCGGAAGTGCGAGATGAAGAGATGCTTGATGGTCGCTTAGAAGCAGTGGCCGGATCAGGCAGGTGAGTAGGATCGCGTTGACCGGGGAATCTTGCCCGACTTGTACAAAAAACCCATTCCTTCCAGCCGGTGTCAAACACATCGTTTGGTTTCTCCCTCCCTCTCCCTCCCCCGTCGGCGCCCTCCGTCCCTCTTCACGACCCCGCAGCGGCCTCTCAAACGCTCTCTGCCTTGCACATCACTATCCTTACTTCGCCTCCGCCATGAAGTTCGCCGCTGCATTCGCCACTCTTTTCCTCGCCCTCGTCGCCGTCGACGCTTCCTCCCGTCACGACTTCCACCACCTCGCGAAGCACCATCATCGCGTTTCCCGCCGCGACACCACGAGCAAACGCTGCAAGCCCCGCCCGGCGTCTGTGTCCCTCACGTCCGGCACCGCTGCCCATACCACCGCTGTCCATACGACCTCGGCTACGCCCGCCAAGAACATCGCAGTCCATACCACCGCAGCTGCCGCCAAGCCTGCGTCCACCGTCAAGTCGGAGGGTACAAGCATCTTGGCGTTATCGACGTCTCGTCTGCCTGCGGCCCCAGCCGAGGAACGGGTGCGTTGTCCTCAGAGCCGACTCCGCCGCTAGCTTCTGACTCTTCACCCAGAGCAAGTGACAGCGGTCAGTGGTCCTAACGGCCACATCGACTTCCTCAATTGCGGCATCAATTCTTCCAAGGGGTGGAACCCACCGCTCATCCATGTCAACCAGCTCAAACACGTTACGCTGGCGGAAGCCCGTCACACCGCGTTCAGCGCGTGCACTGACGAGATAATTGCCAAGTTTGAGCAGTATGGGAGTCAGTTTGGCGGTACGTTTCCAACCTGGGCCTTCTCTAATAGCCACTGGCCCTGATTGGTTGTGTCGCAGTTCCGTCCATTATTTTCGCGTCGTTCGCAATGCAGGAAAGCACCTGCAACCCTCCACTGTCGGTGGTGGCGGAGAGCAGGGATTGATGCAGATCACGAAGGACAAGTGCGGCGGCGCGCCCAATGGTAATTGCAAGGACATCGACTACAATATCCGTACCGGCGCCAAGTACTTCGCCGACACTCTCAACTCCTTCAACGGTGATGTCCTATCGGCTGTTGAACCTACAACGGCTGGTTCCATGGCATGACATACGTGCGTACCGCTGGTTCTCCTGCACGAAGCAGCCGTTTCTGATACCAGCTCCAGGCTGATGCGACGAAGGCCGCTCATAGCTCCTGCTGCCTCTGCCACAGAATATCGACTAGTAAGTCTCCGTTCCTCTGCCAACGCCAGTATTGCGCTGCCGCTTGGTTGTAGACGCTTACCACGTCCCCGCTTCGTGCAGTTTGATGGAATGGGCCAACGGCTGGATAATGGGCATTAACGCTTACGACACGAGCAAGATCCGCCTCGGCAAATACTTCAATCTTGACCAATGCACCACACACCCGGGCAACTAGTCGGAGACGCCTCCGCCTGCCCGCGCCGACTGGACGTCGGCCACGTTCTCATGTGGGCTCGAAGCCCGTTTTGCTTCGTTCCTTTCACAACATACTTCAACGTACTTGATGTATAGCTTGCTGGTACTGTATATTTTTTATTTGGCTGGAACCTGGAACTCGTTGATACCCCAGTGTCTCTCGTTGAGGGCAGAGTCGCACCACACTGTACTCTCACCGAACCGTTTGCGTTTGGTTGTGGTGAATTGCTGATGAACGCGGAATACGCTTCAAGTGCAGCTCTCAGCGCCTCATGATACATGAAGTCTTATCGATACATTCACTATATTGCAAACATATAAATGATACGGACCCGGTCTTCGTGCAAAGCACTTAGCCTGAGCGAAATCTGTATGTAACACATCTTCTAGCCAACCGCAACACAACTCATGGCCTCGCGCGTCCCCCAACTTCTCCTCACTCCGCACTATTATTTTTCTAGAGATTTTCTGTACTTTCATGCGCGCCCCGGCTCAGCTTTAGTTCTTCACGCCCACCATCTTCTTCCACAGTGTCTTGAGCCCGCGCAGAGCGGGGCTCTTCTTCGTCGGGAGAGCTGAAGCAGGCGGCGACGACGGAGTAGTAAAGCCGCCGAACGCGGTGGTGGCGGGCGACGCGCGCGAGTCGGTGCTCGTCGTTGAGACCGACGAGGACCTGGTGGCGCAGGCTTGCACCCACTCGACCGGGGCGTCGAAGATGGGTCGCTCGCCGTCGCCGCTGAGGGACTTGACCGCGTTGTGGACGATCTCTTCGTCGGAGAGCGGGCTGGCGGCCTGAGGCGGCCCGTGGAAGGCGTCGGCGAAAGCCGCGCTCATCCAGTTGAAATCGGGGAGAGGGTCGCCGTCGGCGGGGATGGGCTTGCCGGCGCTGAGGAGGGATGAGGAGGGTGTGGTATCAATGGCGTATGCGTCGTAAGGGAGAAGGGGCGCTGAATCGGTGATGCGTCAGCAAGGTAGGAGGAGGCCAGCAGGAGGGATGCTCACCGGTGTATCCAAGCGCGGCGACCCGAGGCCAGTCGCTGTGAGTTGCATGAGTATGACTTAACGTCATTGAAAGAACAGGTCACTCACATCTCTGCAAAGAATTGGGATGCCTTCACCTCCTCGAACGACGCGCGATGAGCGGGATTTTTCACCAGCAACTGTGGGCAACGCAGTCAGCTTAGTCGACATCTTAAGTGAATCGCTTACGTGTCTGGTGATATCCGCGCAGTCTTTATCAAACTTCACACCCTCTGGAAAAACAGGATGCTTGCTGAGGATGCCGCTCTCGACCTCCTCGTCATTGCCGCCCCACGGGAACTAAGCCCACATTCAACGCAAGCCCTCACGGGAGAAGCAAATGCCACATACCTTATGGTACTGCAGCATATAGAGAATCACGCCAAAAGCGAACCAGTCAACGGAATACGAATAAGGTTTCTTGGCCCAGATTTCTGGGGCCATGTAGTTGCGCGTGCCGACGCGGCCCTTGGCCGTGGCCTTCTTGGGCTCGGCGACGATGCGCCCGCCGGCCTGGTGCGCTTGAGCGGCGCGATAATCTTGCCCGCAGGGGTGCGGTGCCTGACGGGGGCGGCTGCGGGAGCAGGGGCAGGCTCGTCCAGGATCTTGGAGAGCCCGAAGTCGGCGATGGCGAGGTGTCCATCGGGCCGCAGGAGGATGTTCTCGAGCTTGAGATCACGGTGGACGATGTTCAGGGAGTGGAGAGCCTTGATGCCGACAGCCTGAAAAGATGATGAGTTGTAGGGCTACCTGAGAGGATAGTTGGGACTTACCAGCTCGCAAGCCCAGAAACGGATGTGATCAATCGGGATGTTGCGGTTCTTGCGGTACATCGCAAGAAGGTTGGATGGGCAGTAATCCTATTCGCGGCCGGTGAGATGCGCAGCAAATGAGACAAGCAATAGGATCGCACCATGATCAAGTAAAAGTTGGCGGCGTCATGGAAAGACGCGTGGATACCCATGAGAAATGAAGCGCCGGTGACAGTTCTCAGAACCTTCGCCTCCTCGTAGATCTGACGCTCTGTCCCCTCGGCCTCGGCGCTAACCTTGTTCAAAACCTTCACGGCACAAAGTTTGTTCATGCACGTCGGCTTCGTGAGATAGACCGTGCCGAAGGCGCCGTGGCCGAGGTGCTTGAGGATCGTGAAGTCGTTAAGGGTCGGCGAGGTCGCTTTCGATGCCAGTGATGGGTTCTTGCGGAGCTGCCGGGAACGATGGACGAGCGCAACGTCCTCGGACTGAACAGAGGTGGATGGATTAAGGATGGACGAGACTGCAGCACTCGTCACTTCAGTCTGTGCATTCTTCAAATCTGGGATCGGCACTTCGGGCATCTCGGACTCGTCAGCCTCCGGCTCCTCCTGGACGGCAGCCTCAGGATCAAGGCTGACGAGAACTGGGTCCTCGGGCTTGCATTCTGGCTTCTCAGCACTGCAAGAATCGTTGTGCAGCAGATGCTGCCGAGTCGGAGGAAACACTCCGGTAGACTGGCGGGGCGGAGCAGCGGCTCCCGCGAGAGGGACTGGGCGAATACACTTCATGCGTCGGACAGGGCGCGTGATGGGAGGAGGGACCTTGGCAGGTGCGCGATGAGTGGGCGCCATGGTAGGCTTCGGCGCCGTCGCTGGGCGGAAGGGTGCTGCCTTAGTTTGCGCCGGCTTCGTCTGGAGAGGCTTGCGAGCGACTAGTGTGGCAACTGGGCGAACGACGGGGCGCGAGGGAGGGAGAGCACTGGTGCGACGGGCCTTCTTGACGTCCGAGATGGGTGATTTCGGTCTCGCGGCAGACACGCGCACGGAGCCTACGCGGGCCGCCGGAGTGCGAGACGTCTTCGGCGGGGTGGGGACGATGTTCTCCCGCCCTCTGCCTCTGGCTGCGGCCCTCGTCTCCGTTGCTTGCTTATGGTCGTGCATTTGAAGGCGCACAGCTTGAAGGGCTCGAGTGCGCGCCTCTAATGCGGCTGACGCTGACGGGGGAGGGCGAGCGAGGGAAGGGAAGGAAGCAGGGCGCTGTGGGCGAGGCTTGCTTGGAGTTCGACATGTTGATGGACATTGCTTAGAGCGAGTGGGTTGCGCGATTGAATGCCTTGTAGTACCGGTGGTGGTAGTCGACGAAGAAGGGGTGAGCACAGAAAGCCAGGATTATATGCGCGTGATTCATTGTGAGGCTGACGGTCAGCCCACGGCGAGCGTAAGCGTGAGTTCCATGGCTGAAAAAGAAGGACGCCAATGGGACACAAAATGGAAGCCAGATTGTACCATGCAATAGCTCACGATAGCTCAAGAGTCGAGCAATCAGAGAAGAGACACACCGCGACGCGTGTAGTGATCAGTTCTGTCAGGCTGGACAGATTACCTGCAATTACAGTAGCACGCACAGAATGTATACAGAATGCACCAGCGCCGATACTGGGTCACGGCACGTCAATAGTCGTAGAGAGTGATGAGGCAGGGGACTCCAGAGGAGGGTGCGATTGTCATGAAAATGCAGCCTGACCCGGTGGATGGACGAAAAGCCAACATAGGGAGGAAGTGCATACAGGCGTGCACACGGTAAGCTCTCAGATCCAGAGATGCAGATGGCGCGAATGACCTGGCGGATGCATAGAGGAGGGTTCATCGGGGAGGGAGAAGTGAGAGCTCAAGCGCTCAAGGCTTGCCAATGGGGATCAATGATCATAGCTAGACGCCCAGTCATGTGACCGGACCGAGAAATGCGATTATCTGTTGCGCGCCTGCGCGGCAAAGTACAGTCTTGAGCAATACGATGAGCGACTCCTCGACCCCGTCCTCGCCTTTGCCAGAATCTGGATCCACCCCGCCCTCCTCCGTCCCCTCGCCCGCCCTCTCCAATCTCAGCATTGCAGATCCCAAGGAGGTCTCCGAACACGACAAGGCCGAGGCTGCACGTCTGAAAGGAGAAGCGAACGTCGCCTTTTCTTGTGCGTCTGCGACCGTGAACGAGTCTCAGCTTGCGCGGTGCTAATTCATAACCTTCCAGCTCATGAATTCCCTAAGGCTGCCGACCTGTATTCGCAAGCGATCCAGCTGAATCCACTCGACGCGACTATCTTCTGCAACCGCGCGTACACTCGAATAAAGTTAGAGGAGCATGGCTACGCTCTGCATGATGCTAGTGAGTGTAGCATCCGCCTTATAAATGCTCGAAAATACTTCACCCTCGCTCATATTCCTACAGGCAGAGCTATCGAGCTCAATCCGAAGTATGCGAAAGCCTACTATCGGTAGGTGCACTATCCGTGAACCAGTTTCTTGCACAGTGCGTGCTCACTGGAGTTCCGCAATACAGTCGAGCCATGTGCCATCTGCAAACACTCAAACCCCAGCTCGCTATCGCCGACCTGAGGCAGGTCCTCAAGCTAGAGCCGCAAAACAAGCAGGTGAAGGAACAGCTCGCGCAGACCCAGAAGCTCGTGCGGAGAATCGAGTTCGAGAAGGTATGTCCCATCATCTCTACGATCTGGACATCGCTAGATTTTCTGCCATCCAGGCTATCGAGGTAGGTGACGAGCAGAGCGCCGCCGATCGCTGTCTCGAAGTCATCGCAGAAGGTTCATCATACTGCTAATTGTTTTCCTACTCTTTGCTGAGCGTTTTTAGGCGGCTGCGAGCTGGACAAGAACTACGCGGGTCCGAAGCTGGAGGTTGTGGACGGCAAATACCAGGTCACTCTTGAGTTTTGTCCGGGCGATGATTCAATCGTTCAAGGACGGCAAGGCTCTCCCCAAACGCTACGTATGGGAAATTGTACTTGGGGCCTATGCGCATTTTTCCAAAGAGGAGTCTTTGGTGGATGTGACTCTAGAGGATGGCGAAACTATCGACGTGATAGGCGATGTCCACGGTAATGACTGTTTGGTTTGTCTTCGTGGAGGACACCATACTGAATCATGTTATCTAGGCCAGTTCTATGACGTACTCCATCTGTTTTCACTTACGGGAGAGCCGTCAAAATCGCACCGACTGCTCATGAACGGGGACCTCGTGGACCGTGGCTCCTGGTCAATAGAGGTTATCTTGACGGCGTTTGCATTCAAATGTGCGTTCCGCTGTGAGTCTTAATGAGAGGAGCTCACAATACTGGGTTTCAGGGCTATACCCCAAGCACATGTTCCTCAACCGTGGCAATCACGAAGCAAAAGACATGAATCGGACGTATGGCTTTGAGGGCGAAGCCAAGCATAAACACGGCGAGCAGACGTACAAGGTCAAGCATTCACTGGAGGTCACTATGCATTGTTTACTGACAAGCACTGCTACCAGTTATTCGCCTATGTATTCACCGCAAGTAAGTGACCAGGGCTCGTGTGTATTACTCTTATTCTAACGCCACCCTGTAGTGCCTTTGGCCACATTAATTAGCGCGACCAAGCCACCTACCAAGAAGGCTGGTGCAATCCTCTCGCCCGAGGGAAAGAAGCGATACTTCGTCACGCATGGCGGTTTATTCAGCAAGGACGGTGTACTCTCGACGACATTCGCAAGATCGAACGCATAGGACAGCAGCCGGGAACAGAGGGTCTTATGTGTCAGTCTATTCGTTTGATTACAACCACGCGGTACTCATAGCAAACGTCAGGCGAGGTACCTTAGCAAACTTGTCGTGGTTGGGGAGCAAGGCTAAGCGATTTGCAGCTGTTGTGGACCGATCCTCAAGAAGCGCCAGGGCGCGGACCAAGCAAAAGGGTGAGCTCTTATCCCTTCGGCATTGAGCTATCTAACTTACTCTATCACATACAGGGCGTTGGAATTGGTTTCGGTCCCGACGTAACACGCCGATGGTGTGAACTCAATGGTGTGACTGGCATTTTGCGGAGTCACGAAGTGCGCCAAGGCGAGAACATCTATATCTATGCGCTACCAGAATATCCGCTGACCGGAACTGCACCAGACGGGTACGCAATTGAGCACAATGGTCTTTGCACAACAGTGAGTTCTCCGTCAGCCTGAAAATCAAAGTCCAATACTTACATCTTCCCATCTCAGGTGTTCTCCGCGCCGAATTATGTGGACCAAGGTGGAAATAAAGGCGCCTTCGTGAGCACTTCCAGCTGGCCGTGTAATACCACATACTAACAGCCATGTAAGATCCGGATCGACTCTACGGGGACACAAGAGTACTTCCAATTCCAGGCGCAGCCGCATCCACCGATGAAGCCAATGGCATACGCGCAGGCCGGGCTGTCGAGCATGTTCATGTAAAATTGCATGCAATTCTGGACCTGAGGGTGGCCGTTGGACAGAAATTTATTGTTGTAGTAATATCTTTCTTGCCCGTGTACATACATGTTGTCAATGGGCGTCTGTGACAGAGTGACGTGACCTGAGGACTCTGGCAGCCGGGTGGCACACACGGACCCAGACCTTCATCGCCACCTCACCGTCTGCTCCCTCTAGGCAAATCACCACTTTACCGGCGATGGATAAAACCAAAGCACGCCTGGCGGCTTTCTTTGACAATGACGAAGACGAATCTTCGTTCCCAGTGCGACGGATAGAACTTGTCATCCCCCACAGTTGACGCTCACCATGCACTAGCAAAAAGCAGTCGATGACCAGAAGCTCTCGCAGTACGCGCAGGGCCTCGTGAAGAAGTCTCGCCGTGAAAAGGAGAAGGATGCCGCGGATGCGAAGAAACGGGAGGAGGAGGAGAATGCAGCGAACGTGTATGCCGAGTTTCTGGACGCCTTCGACGCGGAGGATGGTAGCAAGCGCAGCACCAAGGGCGCCTTCGTGCGCTCGGCGACGGGCGCGGCATATACTCCTGCCTTTCAGAGCAGGTCGGAGGGCCCGTCGCGCTCTTCGAGGGCGTTCGAGCCGTCGCAGGTGAGCGTCTTCTTATGTTGTTGGGCAAGGCTAAATGAGCCTTCAGTCACCGTCACCTCCTCCGACTGGCCCGAAACCCAAAGGAAAACGTGCCATGGACGCGTTCCTAGAAGAGATCAAGAGGTAGGGCGGATTCTGCCAGTGCCATGCCCGAAGGGACTCATACTCTCTTGCGAATATAGGGATCAAGCAGACCGAGAAGCTCGGTTCGCACGAAATAGTAGGTACAAGCTGCCTCAGCTGCATTGCCCAACTCACCTCTGTATGCAGATTCCGGTCGTTCAGCGACTGCGATGGCTGGTAATATTGCTATTTGAACGTGCATTTTGCCTCATCTAACTGAACCCACCATGCGCAGCGTACGAAGGGCAAAGTGGTAGCAAGGACAGAGGCGACCCGCAGGTTGTCCAATGCTTCGCCGTTCATACACTTCTGGCTGACATGGTTCTGAGCAGACATCGAATGTCTTCGTAGCCAATCTTCCTCCGCACGTCACCGAGGCATCGCTGGGCAACTTCTTCGCACGAGTGGGACCAGTCGGATCTGTGAGTGATCCCTTTTGGAATTAAGCGCAGGCATACTCACCATCTCCCAGGTGAAGATCATGTGGCCTCGCACTGACGCTACTCAAGGGCCTGGCGCAGACATGACAGCCACGAGGAGAAACAAGAACGCGGGCCTCAGCGGGTTTGTCTCGTTCATGAGGCGCAAAGATGCGGAAGCCGCTCTGCGTGAGCTTGACGGTTTTGATTGGGGAGGGTGCGTGCTCCGCGTTGGCTGGAGCAAGGCGGTTCCTATTGCTGCCAAGGCTATGTACGGTGCGTTTGACGCTTGGTCACTCCATCTCGTATCGCTCATGCTGAGGCGTAATGTCTGTAGTTGTGACGCGATCCCATTCTCGCAGCCCTGTTCGCGATACGCGCAAGTCCCGGTCACGCTCTCGCTCGCCTGAGCGCGAACCCCATCGTCTCCGCTCGCGACGGTCACGTAGCCGGTCGTACTCTCCACCTCATGGCTCTCGACGTCCACGATCGTACAGTCGCTCTCGCTATAACCGCAGCCGGTCGCCTCGCCGCCGTCCATCCAATGAGCGCAATCACAGCGACGACGAAGTCACTGATGCCTTCATCCGTACTGTCGCTGCTGAAGTCAAAGGCCATGGTGACAAATACGACGAGAGCTTGCGAGAGCTCGAGAAAAATAATCCGATGTATGCGTTCATGACGGATCGGAATGTATGTGTTCGTCAAACTTCCATGTGCTGGACATCTTGCTGAGCAGCTATGTAGCATCGCCGGTACCGGTACTATCGCTCGCTGACTACCAAGGACCTTGAACCTGAATTTGACGATGAGGTAGATAGCAGCCTCTTCATACTTTGGCATTCCTAACCCCGGCAATTCGTCAGGGATACAACAGCGTCTTTTCGACTGACGCGTCCGAGGAATCCGAGAGGGAACACACCCGCAAGACGAAACTCGGAAAGCTTGCTCGCAAGCGCTTCGAAGCCATGCTGCGGTCTCTCACAGGCTTGCGCGGCGAGCTCGCACGATGCATGGCCTTCAGCCTTGAGCACGCGGAGGCTGCATCGGAGGTCGCAGACATCATCATCGCGTCGCTCGTCGTCGATGGCACCCCGGTGCCGCGCAAGATCGCCCGGTTGCTCCTGATCTGCGATATTCTGCACAATTCAGCAGCACCCTTGCCGATGGCCTGGAAATTCCGCCAGGAGTTCCAGAGCCGGTTGGGCCTCGTGTTCGACCACTTTTCCACCATCTACCACTCTTTCCCGGGCCGCATCACGGCGGAAACGTTCAAGAATCAAATTTCCGCTGTCGTCGACGTCTGGGACGACTGGATTGTCTTCCCACCTGAATTCACTGCGCAGCTTCGGCAGCGTATCGACGGACAGGTCGAGCAAGAGGCTCCTGTGCAGGAGACCGCTGTGGTTGTGGAGGAGAGAGCTGCGCCAGCTGCCAAGCCGCGCTTCAAAGCGAGCTCATTCAAGCCTGCTGAGGAAGTGCCGCAGGCATATGAGGCGATTGTCGACGGTGTTCCGTTGGACGGTGAGCAGCCGATGGACGAAGGCAGTGACGTTGATGGAGAATCAATTGACGATGTCGACGGCGCACCTCTCGACGATGACGTTGACGGAGCGCCCCTGGACGATGTTGATGGTGAGCCTGTGGACGACATGGACGGCGTGCCTATGGATGAGGTCGATGTCGACGGGGAGCCGATGGAAGATGTCGACGGCGCGCCTATGTAGCTATAGCTTATATGACGGAATTTTTGCCAGTCGTTCCTAAGCTACTACTATCGTTGCCCCAGAGTTGAACCAGTTTTCACATATTGCCTCGTAGCTCTCTCAGCACATGACATTTCCCCACGAAAACTCGACAGTTCGATTGGGATCTATCTTGCCTACACATTTCGCATTTTTTCAGATTTAAATGTGTGCTATGAATACTGTCGGAACGTTGCCGCTGAGGAGACCTCGAAATGAAAGGGGCCCCAGAGTTGAACCATATTCTCCGAGCGCAGAAGTCACAGATGTCACACGACGATCTCGCTGCCCATTGTCACGCAGAATCACGTCCGTGAGCTCGAACTCTTATTACTCTACATTGCCTTGCCCATTCCCTTCCGGAGAAATTTCCAACATTCTTAGATCTTCATTTCGGACTCCTTGCCAATTTTATGTAAATATAAACTATCTCAAACTTTTAGGTCTCGGCCATATGACCTCGCTTTCACTGTGATATATATCCTCCACACAGCACATTTTCGGTGACATACAGCACTCAAAATATTACAGTGTGTAGAATACATAGCCAGAATATCGTGTAAATATTTTCAAGGGCAGTGATGGCCTAGGACGAGAGCAATTCGAGTGGTTCACCTCTGGGGCCCGGTTCAACTCTGGGGCAACGATAGTATTGTAGGTTCAAATACTATGTGATTGGCAGTACAGCTAGATGCTCCCAACTATACCGGTACGATCTGTCTGGAGTTCGCCCCTCTTGTAGCGCGCCCAGATCGCCGGATTCGTGAACTCCATTTCGGCGTAGTACAGGTCTGCGTAGGCGTTGTGCCCAGCCCACAGCTGCGCCAGGAGGCTCGCCCGGCGAAGTCGAATCGCATGCACAGCGAGCCTCGACGCCTTCGATAGTCCCGCGTCCTCCGGGGCGTGCTCCACCGCCTCGGCGAGGAGCTCCAGATCCACGAAACTCGGCCCCTCGAGCATGCGGCCATCGTAGAAGCGTTTGGCCGGCCGTAGATCTTCACTTGCACCAGGCTGGATGCACGGCTTCGGGCCGGAGGAAGCGGCAGCGCCTTTCCCTTTCCCTTGTGCACGGTCGTACGAGAAGAACCTACGGACACATCAGCGCAATATTGCGAAACTCCACTTCGCAATTCCATACCTGCTACCGGCACACTCTGCTCCTCGAACTTGGGCGCCTCGTCCAAGAGTGGCATCTGCACCGTCTTTGGAGACTCCATCGCGTCCACCATCTCCCCATTGGGGTCCACAACCTGCCCGACGTTGGAAGGAGGTGCAGGCAACTTGTCTATAGTCCCCCGAGTTAGCATGCACTCATCATTCCAGAACAAATGCTTACCTTGCACGTCACCTCGTGTCACCCGCTTCGGAGTGGGCTTGGCCTTCTTCGCAGGCGCACGCACCGGCGGATCGTCTCGCTCTGAGGATGAGTCCAAGACGCGCTTGCGTCCCGAGTCCGCTTTTGCTGAGGCAACACGAGTCTTGCCTGTCGCACCCCAAAGTTAGCAACGCGCTACGTACCCAAATTAGGATGAGGATGTACCTGCTTCCGCACCCTTGCTACGCTCCGCCGCCGGCCCCCTGTTCCATCGGCATGCCTGCGCAGCACCTTGACACTTACTACACTTGACGAAGATCCGGTTGGGCTTGCGGACAATTTCAGGCTTGCAGTCCGGCGCCGTCGTCTTTGAGAACCGGAGGCAATATTCACAGACCTAGTGCCCAGTCAGGAAAGTCATTTCGAATGAGGACCGCAAACAAGATCACTCACCGCCCCGAACTTCAGATGGTCAAACTCCCCGGCCCGGATGCGTTCCATCAGCGCCTTCGCCTCGCATTCCTGCCTCTCAAGCTCGCGCCGCCGCTCCGCCTCCTTCTCCTTTGCGGACTTTGCCTTCAACGACAACAATGTCTTGCTCTTCGCATCCGAAACCTGGCGCCCTCGCTTTGTCACCGGCGACGGCGCGTCGTCTTCCTCCAGCTCATCTTCGCCCCCGTTATGGTCGCTTTCGGACGCCTGTGTCTCGCGCATTCCGACCGCCGTCGAACTGGCGACTTCACTCGGAACACCCGTGGCTTGAGAGGGGGCGTCGAGCTCGAGCTCGCCATCAAACATCCGGTCGAGCAGCGCCTCTTCATCATCCTAGAAAACCCGAACAAGTCTGTTAGCGCATTCCCCGCGCGCCAATACCACGACCACGTACCTCGGGCTCCGCCAGGAGCAATCCCCTCGAGTTTGCCACCCATTCCGAACTCCCGCATGTCCGTGCGAGCCCCCGGAACTCACCCAGGAGTGGCTCCAGTCGCTCCGCGCTATCCGGATACTGCGCGCCAGCAACCTATGCCTCCGACGTCAGCGCCATACGCCGCAAAACACAAGAGGAAGAACTTACGAACCCGCGCGAAATCCTCATACACCAATCTAGCTTGGCCTCGGCCGAGGAGTCCGCCTTGAACTCGTCCAACATCTTGCGGATGCGAGCCACGACAGAAGACAAGGGAAGCAGAGCCATTTCGCTATACCGTCAGAGGAGAAGGCTACACAGCTCTTCAGACGCTCGTCCCTCCATTCAAATCACGTGACCGTGACTCTGGACGGGTTTCCCAGCGCTAGCACGAGTTCGAAGATCGTTCGCTGCTACCAGCAAACCAACAAACTTGACGACCAACAAGACGAGGTAGGCCTTAGCAGCCCTGTCCATATTTAAGCCCATCTTCTGTGCCTGTGAGAAAATGAAGGGGAACACACTCGTCTCCGTTGCCGACCTTGCGCGGAAGACACTCTAATTTTGCACAGGCCCGTCTGCGCTTCACCCTGACGGGCTTACACAACGAGCGCAATAATATGTCACTAGTACTGTAGCTCTAGTCCAAGAATATATTTCTTGTCAGTCTCACTTTCTCAATGCTGTCGCCAGTCTAGTGCAGCCCCAAGGATAGATGTGCAGATAAATCCATTGAGCCTCCTTCCATTCCCTAGATTACTCATTCCCCGCAGTGAAGTAAGTACTTAGTTACGCCTGCCGCGGCCAGTCTCGCGGTCTGAAGCTATCTTGAGGATGGCCTCTTTCGCCACCTCGATAGCCGACTCAGAACCTACAACACGGCCCGCTTTCAGTATACTCTGGCCATGCAAATAAATGGGCGGGCTTACCCTGGAGGACGATGGTGCTGTTCTCGCGGCTGACCGTGATGTCAGCTCCAGTCTCGGCATGCAGGCGCGCGATATTGGAACCCTTCGAACCAACAATCCTCGGGAAACTATTCCGGTCGGGCAGCGTGAGGAACCCAACATGGCTCATAGCCTCAGCGCGCTCGAGAGCCTGCTGCAAGGTGTTTTTGGCCTTCTCCAGGCCGGCCTCGTCGCGCGCCTTGAGAGTCCAGATAGACTCGCCCTCCTCCGCATCCTGGTGGTTGGGCACAATCTGCCATTGCACCTCGATGGGAGCTTCGTCAGCGTCGTCGATCCGGGCCGTAGGCACAGTGCCGTTCTCCGGGCGGGTGGGGACCGCGGGCTTTTGGGGATGCGCGGAGACGTCCGCTTGAACACCAAAAGAGCGAATGGTCCTGAAGATCGCGTTCTGCTGCGTCACAGCATGGTAGTACTTGAATGGGACAGTGAAGGAACCAATGACTTCCGCGGGGGCAGCCTTGATCTGAGTCTGTGAAACGGTCAGCAAGTGTCATCTACGGACGTTGCAGGCCACGGACCTTCAAGTACTCAACAGCCTTCTCAACGGACGCCCGTGCCCCAATCACCTTGACCAAGGACGCAGGATCAACGTCCTTGAGCTCAGCAGCGTTATCCAATGCGCCAGCAGAGCCGTAAGAGTTAGAACCGGGATACTGGACTTGGACACCGTATTTGGTCTGGAATTCCGTGAGGTTCCTGCCACCGCGACCGATCAGAGCGCTGTGGTTGGAGGCAGGAATATCAACGCCAAAGACCACGCGATCGCGGAGCTCGCCAACGACTTTCTCCAGCTCGGCCTTGAGCTTCGCAACGACGACGGGATCGCCACGAAGACGGACCTCGTCGTTGGGCTCCTCGCCTTGCCTCGGGCTGCCGAAACAAAGTGATCAGTCAAAAATCAGAACGGTCGATCACAAACTTACAATCGAACAAGTCCAGCCTGCGCCTTCGAATCCGAAGGACCATCACAGCGCGTGATCAACGCCTTCAAGCCTTGTCCGCCGGCACCGATCAAGGTCCTGTGGTACCGGTTCTCAATCTTCAAGGTAACGTTGACTTCCTCGCCGACCTGGTCCGCGATGGCTTGGATAGCAGCCTTCGCAGCGTTGATAGCCTTCTTCGTACCGCGGCAAGTGATCTGAGCAGAGCCACTGTCCTCAGAAGTCTTGTCCAGGTCGATTTGAGCACCGGTGTCGTCCTTGATTTCGTTGATCGTGGCACCGCCCTTGCCGAGGATGCGCGGGATGGCGCGAGCAGCAACAGTGAACTTGATGACATTGTTGGACTCCTTCTCAAAATCGACGGCCTGTGTTACATATATTTTCAGCGGAGCACTGCAAGCAGCGCTGCACACTCACGTCCATGAGTTCGGACTTGGCTTGAGCAACGCCCTTCCTGCCTCCCTTGACGAGGACTTCGTCCGACTTCAGCTGCTCACGAGTCTTGCCTTCGCCGTTGTCGGCGGACTCGCGCGGGAAGGTGATCTTGACGCCGTACTTGTCCTCCAGACGTATTACATACTTGCCGCTTTGACCGATGAGACCCGAGTGGTACTGGCTGGGAATTTTGAGGACTTCCGAAGTCTCGTCCGCCTACAAATACAGAATATCAGGCCGAGGCAGAGAAGAGCATTAAAAGTCAGCGTACAAGTCTCTCGACCTGGGTCAAGACGCGGCGCTTCGCCTCCTCGACATTCTCCTTCCGACCGACGATCTGTCGCAAATGATGAGCATACACTTGCACGTTTCCAAACACGTGCACTTACATGAACCTTAGTCTTCTGGTGTCCGGGTTTTTTCTTCTTCCCAACGTCCTTCATACCACCATCATCGTTGTCATCCAAGAAATCGAGATGGACTCCGAGCTGGTCACGGAGCTTGTTGACACCAGATCCCTGTGAACCGACGATGCGACCAACATACTCCCGATCGATCTCGAAATCAACGGTCTGCGAGGAGCACACAGCTTAGATCCTGTGTAGCGGTAAAAGCGACGGGCAAGACACGCACGTAACTGCTGAGAATCTGGTCATTCTTGGCATTCTCTACAATGTCCTGGATTTCCTTGATCGCCCGGTCCACTTCAGAGCTGGCACCGCGAACGAGAATGAGATCCTCGTTGCTGACATCGACCTCCGCACCGAACTTGATCGAGAGCGTTTTCTCCTCACCAATGATACTGTCAACAGTTTATTCAATGGATAAGTACACGGATAGACATGTATTGAGTATACGCACGCGTTCAGAGTCGTCCTGTTCTTTCCGATCACAGCATCATGCCATTTCTTCGGAATTTCGATGGTCTGGCTCTTGACATCCGCAGCATCCTTGGCGAACTTGAGAAGCTCCTTCTGAACATCCTCGATATTCTTCGCCTTCTCGACGGGCGAAGGGGAAGCGGACGGGGACGTAGGATCGTAGACCAGAAGGATAGAAGACAGTTCATCCGATTCCGGGGGGAAGAAGAGCAAGACGTTGTTGTTCTCGTGGAAGGACTTGATCCTGAAAAGTAAGGTTACAGATAGAAAAGATATGAAGCAGCGATGATGACGTACTTCTTCGCATTCTTTCCCTGGATGATCTTGTGCACGAGCCAGTCAACATTGACATCCTTTGTCGCGCCAATGAGCTTGCCGATGAGTTCGGAGAACTGCCGCACTGCCGCGTCAACAGCGGGCTTGTCGCCGACGATGTCAACGTTGAGAACAGTAGCCTTGTCCTTGAGCGTCGGGGTAAAGACCGTCGCACCCGGGTGCGCGGCGGTGAGTGTCTTCGTATAACCGATGCGAGTGATGTAGGTCAAGATTTGCCGAGAGAGAGCGACCGGACCAGGGAGCGGAAACTCGTGGATGTACTGCGAGTTCGCCTTGTTCATGACCGCCGCCAAGCCGTTGGCGAGGTCGTCTGGCTTGCCCCACACAGTAACCTCCTCGCTGGAATCATCGGGAGACGGCACCGACACGGAGCACTTGCTGGACGCGACGATTTCGTTGACAGCCGGGCCGACGAGGAGACGGTGCTGACGCTTTGGCAAGGTGATCTTCACACTCGTCAGGCCGGACGAATAGGACTCAACCGTGGCCTTGACCGCCTCAATGGCGCGGATGACAGCCTCGCGGTCCCCAGAAATGGACACTTCCCGCTCAGCGCTGTTGAGCGTGAGCTGGATTTCACCACCCTGGGCAGCTTCGACGAATGCACCGCGAGACGCCTTGACGAAGGGCACAACGTGCGCGGGGATGTCGCGAACACGCTGCGTGGTCTTGGAGGTCTTCGAGGCAATGATCTGCTTGATGAACTCCTGTGCTTCAAGCGCGAGGGGCTGAGGGCCGTTAACCGTGACCGGCACCGTGGGTTCTTCCTCATCGTCATTCGGGACGGGAGTGGCAACACCAGAGGTCGGATGCGAAGAGCCGTTGGCAGCACCGTTGCCGTTCAAGGCATCCCGACGGGGAATGTCAATACGGACAGTTGTCTGGTCGCGGATTTGCTTGAGCGTAGCACCTGAACAAGAGGTCAGATAGAGCTTCACAGAACTCAAGGCTGCCAGTACCTTTGGGTCCAATTATGGAAGCGATGGTAGACGCAGGGGCATCGATAGTCAGAGTCACCTGCAAACAAATTCAATGTCGGTTGAGTGTAAGCAAGCGCCGGACTGACCACAGGGCTGAGGAGCGCGACGAGACTGCGCTTGCTCTTCTCAAGGTCCTTCTTGGAGTCAGCCTTGAGTTGGAAGGTAGTCTGACGCGTCTTCTGGTTGGTCGACGCCTCAATCTTGACCTTGAACTTGGTCATGACCTGCTTCATGATCTCTCCGAGGGTGGGAGTCTTGCCATCCCTGCCCGACGGGGACAGCTCAATTGCACCGAGGGTGAACGACTCCGTCGCCTGAGAGGAGTGCGCAACGGCCGGCTTGATGCGCGGGCCTGTCGCGTTGCTCCAAGCAGACGCAGATGGCTTGTTCGCCGAGGCCGCAGGGGCGAGGGAGGGGAACGCCTCGTGGGACTCTGTGTCGAGCGACCTGGTCTGGGGAGACGGCCGAGGAACGGGGGCAGAATCAAGTGACGGGAAGGGGTCCGGGGCTCCCTCGAGCTGGTGCAACCTCTGGACGGGGGTAAGACGAACGGATTGCCAGCGCGTCACGACATTTGGACACGTACCTTGAGGCCTGCAGCGTCCATGTTCGCACCGAATGACGGGTGTCCGAGGGACAAGTAACCTGTGGGGAATAGAAAGGAAGCGAGTGAACGCTGCAAGCAGGCTCAGCCGCAGATGAGGGAAAGGAAAGAGGAATCTTGCGCGGCCGAGTTGCAGACGTGGTCCTCTTCGCCCCCGGCTGCTCGTGGGAACCCCGCCTTGAAGCGGTGGCTGCACCGCACATCCGATGCTCTGAGGCTTTGCTCACTGCTAGCTGCGGAAACTTGAACTGTTGGCTTTGCTCAAGTGTGCTTCTCGCAGAATTATGTACGTGAACTCCAGCGCATTCCAATGATCGGTCTTATCTTCGAACCATCTGTCTTCGGATGCCCTATCCACCTGGAGGCTGGGCGCACGCGTACGCTTCACTCTCTCCTACACGGAGTCGGTCTTTGGAACTGGTGTGTACCCGCCTTGGTATCCTTCTGAGGCGACGACATAACCCACCAGAGTCTTTCGTCATGCCGCTTTCAAGTCTCAGCCTGCCATATTTGACGCTGACCGCTTGGAGCTGCGCATGCTGGATTGCGCCGTTACGGTGCTGTCCCTTGTTGCATGGTACGATAGCTGCCCACCTGGCAATCGTCTAGAACCACCTTGTCTCCATTGGAAGGGCATCGCCATTCATTCCAAGACCGTCTCCGCACTGCTTATGCCCGCAGATTCTGTCAACTCGGACGCTGATATATAAGTGCGATTTGATATATAAATCGGCAATGTTAAGGTGAGAAACGACAGTAGTGGCAGCATAATTGAGGGGTGCTGAAATCATTTAAGCTTTAATTCAGGGCTATAGACATAAACCCTCTGTATCCATCGCGACAGAATGACATCCTTGTATTCCGTGGCGTGTGCGATGCCACGGAAATGGTTCGGTACTCATTGCCAACGAGGTATTGACCGCTCTTCTCACCATCATTCGAAGAAATGCCACTCCACACTACAAACGCTAACAAGCAGCCCCTTGGGCCAGATGATGTCTAGACGCCGTCTATGTACCATGTCAGGCGTTTGGACACCCTTATACCCTCCACGCCAAGGAACCCGAGGCCCACAAGCGCAGGTGCATGCCCCGCTTTCCCGGATCTTGCCTCGTGGAGAACCGCCCGGGCCAGCGATCTCGTGGTCCCAGCTCCCAGACAGCCGCGCACAGATACATGTATATGGCACCGACCTCGCGCCCACGTCGCGCCTCGTGATGCGGGGTAATATGCACGCGCCTCGCAACAGCACAGCAGCGGCGCAGATCCGTAGCACAGGTGACAACCATGCCGGCGGAACCGATGCTCGGACCCAGTGACTTGCATGGCCGCGCAGAGTCAAACAAGGCACGACCCGTCCCAATGTCGCATTGTCCAGTTCGCAGCTGGCGCACAGCCTCCGGCGGGAGCAAGCAGGACGCGTCAGCTCCAGGCTCCAGGCCGCCGAGTGGATTGCACTCGTCCACGGGCGCCAGCAGTTGACAAGCGGCGGGCCCGCTCTCGATGTGCGCCGGGATCGCGCACGGGCCCGGACAGATGTTTTCCCTTCGACTCAGCCCACACGCATCACGCTGGAAGCGGGTCCGTCCTCTCTACCAACAGACCCGGGTAACCCGACGCGCTTGGGATTGGCGCTGCCCTCCCAGCGTCGCCGCGGAATTTCCACACGAGTTCGGGAGCGACCGAGTCGGCAGCGCACCACTCACGTCGGAGAGACTACGGTCTTGTCCTATCAACAAGGAACTCCTTTAGACATGACGTAGTCGGAAAGTGAGGTGCTGGAGAATGTACTGACGGTTGCGCTCGCGCGGATCCGCCTCTGGCGGAGTGCTTGGAGAGGCAAACCAGAATGAATGATATATGGGTATGTGCGCCGAAACGTCACGATCAGAACACCAGCGCCGGCGTCAGTAGGTAGACTCGATGTTTGCTGACATTATTGAACGGTGCATCAGCACAAAAACGGCGTTGCTTACGTGCGAAAAGTCGGACAGAATGGTATGGAGGATGACCCGTTGTGACGCTACCTAGCAGTCAGCGTGTAAACGTCGCTTCCGTGACGGCGCTGGGACTGCGAGGCCCGATGGAGGATGCGTGCCGAGTGGCACAAGGTGGCAGTGGCACAACTGTTGCGCAGGAATGGCGGTCAGCATGCTGTGCCGCCCCGCCCACGGAACATGTGGCACAAAAATTACCAAGCCTCAGAATCAGGGAGAGAAGTACGCGGCCGACGTGTCGTCGCCCGACGCGCGTACGAGTCGACGCCGCGTTAGTCAATGTGAGACATGGCGGGGTGGGCTTGTGACACACTTGGGCCTGCAAGAAACAAGGCGCTGATGGTTACTCGTACGCGAGGATGCGCGTTGCGGGCATGAGGAGGTACGCGACGGCGAGGTCAAAGCCATAGACAACGCGAGAACAACGAACGGAGGCATTCTCCGAGGGCTTCGGCGAGCGCGCCGATAACACGAGGCCCGGATCAGGGCAGCCAGTGCGGCCCAATGGGGGCGGCAGCGTTGTTTCTCGGATATTATGATGCCCTAGGGCGCTGAGCTTCGGGTGCGGAGTATCTGGTGGGAAGAGGCCTATAGAAGGGCAAGGAGTTCCTACGGGGAGGAGCGGCAAGCTGTGCGGAGGGGGACGTGGGCCGGATGCTGTGAACTGGGATGTGCAGATGGCTGGTAGGTGTGCGCAGTGGCAGGCTATGGCGAAAGCGATGAGGATCGGTTGGCGGGCTGTACGGTGACCAACGATGATGGGACGGAATAATAATAGGGGAGCTCAGAGTAGACCGTTTTCGTTTCCGTTTCGTTTTCAAACGCCTTTCGTTTTCGATTCGGCCCGCGGCATAAGTGACCCGATGTGTGACAATCGTGTGACTTTAGGTGACGCTCGCGTTGTGCGGCGTCTTCGTGTCTCACACACTCATTCCCTCGCGATACCTCCTTAATCTACACTCTCCTACTCTCTTAATGCCCCGGAAACGCGGCCGCTCGGACTCCGACCAGCCTGAGACAGCTCCGGGCAAGAAATCCCGTGAGGAGAACATCAGCTGGGGCACAAATAAGAAGCCAAATGAGCTGCTCCTGCAGCTCATCACGGAGCTCGAACAGCCGCAAAATCGCAAGGTTATGTTTGGTAACAAGCGTGGTGAGGTATGCAGGTGGCCCACGCATCATCTGGGCTTTGTTACTGACATCTTTCCAGAAGAAAAGCGGAGAAAGTAAGGTCGCAGCGGGTCAGCGGCTTGCTCGCATCCTCTGGAAGGATGCTCCGGACTCGGATTTCGTCAGTCTGGGAGCAAAGGTGCTCGGGAAAATAAATCAGTATGTCCATACCCTTATTGGATGCCTCATACGTGCTCACAGGCTTGTGTAGGCTACGCATCACCTATCACTCCAAGGTTCGGCGCATTAAGTGCACGGGTGGAGGTGTCCTCACTGGGAATGAGGCCATCGTCGACACAGGTGATGCCGACGATGGTCCAGATGAGTATTGGTCTGCTACATAGGGCCAGATGGCCCATCCGAGGATACCGATGCACGCCACAAGAATATCTGGCGTAAGTTCATTTTGTGATCTCCGATGAGCACGCTGGAGGCTAACACATCCTGTGCAGAGGAGATCGAGGCCGAGTTCGCTGTCTTCCCCCGAATTCACGCGATCCTTGCCACCCGCCCAAATGAAAACCCGATCATCATCACGACTGGGGTTGGTCCGGACGGTCACCGCACAGTGCACTATCAGCCTCCCGACGACGCGCCACCTGTGCGGCAACCGCGCGAAGAGGACATAGACCCCGTCCTACGCGTTCACGATGGCCCGGCGCCTCTCGCGCAAGACTCTTCTGCGACCGCACCCGCCCGGGATCGCCACCGCAGACGCCACACACTCCCAAAGAGAACCGCGTGCCGCCCTCGTCGCAAGCAAGTGCGAAGAAGACTCCCGCACACCTGTCGGAAGAGAAGCTGGAGAGCTTGAAGGGTCGCTTCAAGCCCACGTCACGCACCGGCATTCAAGACATACTGAAGGAGTCCATCGAGTAAGTAATACTAGTTGTTGGTAATGCACGTGGACTAATTCATGTGGCAGGCGTAGCTTTGCGGTGTCAAAGGAAGAGAACATCCGCAAAGCTGTCGACAGGCTGCGCGATGACATGAATAGTCTTCGCCAAGACGCTCGCGATCGCCACGACCGCCTCTTTCGTGAGCTGCAGATTGGCTTGTGGACGAACGATGAGTATCGCCGCAAGTCGGAAGCACTTGACGATGACCTTCAGCTGCAGCTTCAAGATCTCCGTGAAAATATATCGCGCCTTCAGAATCCTCCTCTGGTTGTCGCCGCCGCTACGCCCGCTCGTTCCATCTCACGCACGGGCTCTATGTCAACCGCTGCATCGACGCCTTCATCTCTGCCGCGCGCATCGACACCTCCGGATGATGAGCCCGAGAGCGAGATGACAAGCCAGAGAGAAAATAGTCCTCCCTGGGATGAGAGCCAGTTGGACAGAGATCTTGGACGAGGATCATCTGTGGTTCCAGACGAGTTGGAGCGAGGCTTAGTCTGATCATTTTGCTTTTGTCCTTTCTAACTGCAGCCTCTCATTTAATGCTACACAGTCCTTTCTTCTTTCTGATTATATCTCTCTTACTCTTTACAATCTCAGATTTAATCTTGTTCATTTATACAAGTCCTGCTCGTTGAGCGGCTACTATTTCTGCCACAAGGCCACGTCTCCTAGCCTCGCAATCATCATCCTCTGTGATATCATCATCTATAGGATCATCTGGCTCCCCCCTATCGTCCTCTTCCTGAGCACGTGAGTGCCAAGTCGCAAAGCTTGTCCCACTCGCCCATCCTTCGATGTCGAGCACTGCGTTGTGCAAGATGATGCAACATGAAATCCACCGACACGCTCGTATATGGTCCCGATTGTAACGGATATTGAGCCGTAAGCCACGAAGGGATTGCCATCGGCCCTTGAGTGCACCCATGGTGTGTTCAGAGCGAACGCGTAGGCGAGCTACGTGTTTGTCGAATAAGGCATTTGAGCGGTCTAACGACGCTGGTTTCTTGTGAACTGGGATGGTCCGCGAGCTGACAGGGTACGCAGAGTCACCCCATGCAAACTCGTCACCTCTGAAGAACCAGTCGGTATGCTTGACAGCTGCAGTATGCTCAAATGCAGATGCATCATGAGCAGAACCGGTCATGCCAAGCGAATAGTCAACGATTCGTAGATTCGACGGTGTATTGCCAATCTGTGTACAGATATGTCAGTCAGGAGCTATTAGAAGATATCCAGCATACCTGGACGTTGAACCCATAGTTGCACTTCCTTGTGTAGTACGCGTCACCGTCGAGGCCGGGGCGACTGTACAGGACAACAATTGTCCCGTCGTACATCACCCATCCCTCCCTCCAGGTGGATCCCGTGAAACCAAGCTGCTCATCAATCCACCTTTTCTCGACCTCTTTCTCCTCCTCTGTTAGCGGCCGTACAAACATCCCATGCAAGGACATCAGCGCCTCCTGACATCTCTCCGTGTATAGCTCCACAGCGCCCTCTGAACAGCCCGCTGCACGGCTGATATCCTCGAGAGATGCGCCATTGCCATAGCGACCCATACGGTACAGGGTCACCGCTAATTGCGTTCGGATATCCTCCTGCGGGGTGTTCGAGTTGTTCTGGAATACGGGATGACCCTCGATGAGGCCAAGGATAGTGTCGAAGACGTGGGGAGAGACACGGAGCATGTTGATAAAGCGGTGGTGATGGGCAGGATCCTGTGCATACTCCCATGCAAGCTGGAGATTGCCGGCTTTAACGACGGGAGGACGGGGGTTGATGTAGCGGGAGGATAGGATGGTGTGAAGGATTGAGCTATCGCGTTGGAGCTGCTCCATCATAGCTGTGGCTGAAGATGGAGGCATGAGTGCCATCTGGATAGCCATATATGTGATGTATGCGTCGATAATCTCATCGTGGTAGGTAGCACGGGCCATGGCTGGTGGAAGAGCTCGAAAGCAATGGCGGCGGTGTCGCGCAGCGGCGTAGATTGAGTGACATTATGTAATATCACGCCGGGGCGCCGAATCGAAAACGAAAGGCGTTTGAAAACGAAACGGAAACGAAAACGGTCTACTCTGAGCTCCCCTAATGAGGAACCGAGGACAACAAGGCTACGCTGCTATCAGGCGTGGCGAGGACGGCCTGGGCGGATGGCCGCGGGGGCAGGCAGGCCGGCCGCGAAAGGTAGGGCGGCGGAGACGGCGTGACGGCTGTGACGGCGCGGCCCGTGCCGGCGTGTGGGAGCCCGGTGGGCAGGGCAGACGCCGGGGCCGAAAGGGGGTCCGGGCGGGGAAGTGCCGTGGGAAGGGGGGTGTGTGACTGGGTGACTCCACCCCCTATAAACAACGCCCCGTCCTCTCCTCCTGCCTGACTCACTCAATATCTGCTCGCTTTTTCTGCCTCTGACTCCCGCCCCCGTCTTATAAAGCCCCCCCAGCGTCTGCTGAAGGCCCATCCTCCCCGCCGGACCGCCAGACACACTCGTGCTGGCCCTCCGACTCTGATCTACCCATAGGTCAAAATGTGCACCACATCTATATCCAGTTTCCCCCCGCGTCAAAACTCTGTCTCGCTCACATCCGCCTCCAGCCTCTGGTCCGCCTCGATCCTTAAATACTCTACTCACATGTCGATCTTCGCTGGCCTGGATTGAATAATTCCCATCCCCCCGTCTCTCTCGGTATCGACATATCCCAGCTGTCACCTGACTTATGCACGCCGTATCCCACTCTTTGACCCACCGGGGCCCGTCCGCCTCCCGCTCGCGGCCCCGTTGGCAGCCATACTCCTCTATCCCATCCTCCTCGACCGCTCGGTCCCCTTCCGGCGCATATCTCAATACCCCCGCCACTACTGTATCAACACCAACATCCGTCTCCCAATTGCCTCTATGCGAACAAGAACGTTTCAAAGCTCCTCTCTCCTCTACACACACGCAAACTCAGAAGGACCAACTACGCGATGTACAGCAGAAAGTCAGATATGTGAATGGCCTAGTCGGTGAGTCCCGCTAACTTCCCTCGGTCGCGCCCGTCCCGCTGGTGAGGCTCTATGCTCAGCCCGCTCCCCCGCAGACATCGCCGTCAAATCTCTTGGTGAAATATGGAACCCTCATGACATCCCTTCTGTTTTCTCGACACCTGCTTGTCCCCCGACGCCCGCCGCCTCATCGTCTACCTCTATCCCTTATCCCAATAATTCCCCCATAGCGCATACGCTATCCACCCGATACACGCAATTGCCCTCTCCCCCTGTCTCGCCTTCGCATGTTTCCACTCCCACCCCCTTGCCGATCGCCGCACCCATTCCACGCCTTGTTTATTCAGCCGACTCTGGCGACCAGGGCATCTACAATCGTAGTGCTGCGCCCCCTCTCAAGAGCTTCGTGCACGAGGTCTTACGGCGGTCTCGCACCTCTTGCTCGGTTCTCCAGACGGCATTGTGCTATTTGGAGGCCGTGCGATCGAAGGTGCCGGAAATAGTTCGACAGGAGAAGGCAGGCGAGGGCGTGCGCGGCGAAGTTGACCAAACGTTCCGCATCATCCAAGAGGACGACGAATCTGCTGCAACCGCGCCGATGGAAGATGTGAATGCGGAAGACCTGCTTACCGACCACTTCGTCAACCCGGAGAGTTACCACAGCGATATCCCTCCGCCCACCGTGCGCATTCTGGATGACAATCCGCTCGCCGTTCCGGTCTATGCTACCTGGGTGGCTCCGGAGCCCAAGCCCCTCGCCGCCATTGCGAAAAAGTCTGCGCCACGGGCGCCCAGCGAGGCCCTGCCTGCACTGCCCCCCCTCCCCTCGCCGTTGCTCTGTCCTCGTCGGACGTTCCTCGCATCCCTTATACTCGCGAGCAAGTTCACGCAGGACAAGTGCTACTCGAACCGGGCATGGGCTAAGCTTGCTGGGCTGCCTGCGCGGGAGATCGGGCGCTGCGAACGCGCACTGGGCGAAGCACTTGAATGGCGCCTCTGGGTTGGCAAAGCGCCTGTTAGACGGTCGCCGCTTGTCCGCAGCCACAGCGATGCAGATGCTCTTGCGTCTGGTGAGCAGAGGCTCGCCTCTTTCCCGACGCCGGGTAGCATGCCCGGGACGTCTGTGTTCGCGCCGGCTCCTGCAGCGACGAACGGCCTGCGCCGTCACCACACGGCACCATCTCATATTTATCAGCAGCCGGAGTCCCAAGAGCTGCATGTCCCGACTGCGCCTATGCACCCTGCGGGCCTGAAGGTCGTCGCGACCCAAGGCCTGTGGATGCCCCTCCCGCCTCCGACCCCGATCAACGTCGAGCCCCAAGACATTCCGATGTGGACGCCCGGCGCAGCGCCGACGTCGTCTACGTCGACGGTCTCGGACTACTCGCCGACACCCACGCTGAGCGTGTCTCCTGCGAGCACCGACGCTTCGGAAGGTCTGAGCGAGGAGCGTACGATCCAGATGAACAGCTTCGTCGATGTGCCGGAGTCCATGAAGGGCGCGGCCGAGGCTACATATGCGTACGCTTCAGGAACGGGATTCGGTGTTATGGGCGAAGGGGGGATATCGCAGTGGGACGGCCCTTGGACTGCCAGTTCTGGTGTCCCGTGGGCGGATGTACGCTACTGACGCCAGGTTTTGGACTGCGTGTCTTTCTCGTTTTCTTTTCTCTCGCTTTTCTTCTGCCTCTTCAGTCATTCTGAGGTTGTGTGCTCGTCCTCTCGTATCTTCTTGACTCTTTTTGTGTAAACCCCCAGTGTACTGCATATAGATCATCGTGTGCCGCGACTCGTCCTTATCATTGTGCGTCCTTCATCGTTTGCATCCATATCACGTAGGGCTGACCAGGGGTTCATAAGTTATACGCTCGCTGGCGCATATCTATTATTTCTACCAGGGCCTTTTGGTTGACGGTACACACGCTGCACGCATACATATGCCTTCCTGTTCAATTGTGCTTCGCCCATACATGTATGTCTGCCTGTGATCGATCTATGCATATACCTTAGGCCCTTCCTGATTGCTCGGCCGAGGCGCCGTTCGGTGGTGCGAGGACTACGGGAGAAGAGGACGGATGAAGTTAGCTGGCGTCAACGCCCTCAAACTCTACCGCCTTCCCCTCAAACGTGCTTGCCTTTGCACATCTTCCCATGGGTTCTCGGCATATCCAGTGCCCACCCCAACGCCTATCAGCCCTTATCCGCCATTCGTGAGTCGCCGTCTGCAATCTGCCAGCCGCGCGACAGTGGGTGACTTATGCGGTGCGCTCTTCTGCGCCAGACATCATCGATTTGCTGATATCCATCCGGGTCGCGACGGTGTACATACATATCTGAATAACAGCAGGCGCGTAGGAACGCGATCCCGCGACGTTGTTCGGGGATTCGCGAGTTCCTGGTACACGAACGGGCATCGCGTGTTGATACGAAGAACGTCATCCTGTTCTAATCGCTCCCATGCTCGGGCACGTTGCCTTGGAGTCAATTGTAATTTATAGCACGACGCAATACACATACGGTCCTCGTACATCACCGAAACGTCGGATATCCTACAGCGCCGTCATCAAGGGTACGCGCCAGCCCTGTCCGTGTAGTTCGTCTACTCGTTGAAGAACGTCAGCGGCGTCTCCGCGGTCTGGACGGCCCTCCATGTCGTCGGATGCCCGTCGGCGTTCCTGTGCCCCTCATCGGTGAAGACAGAGTGGAAGACGACGTCCTCTGTGCCCTGAGAAGAGGGAGTTAGAGTGTGCATATTTCCTTTGAGGGCGCTACGTACCCGGTTGGGAGGATCATGGATCCTAATCGTGAGCGATCAGCTTTATCGCCGGCAGAGTCACGGCAAGAGGAGGAAAGGCGCACCGAACGTGGACGAAGCCCTCGCCCTCGCTGTCATTGACAGCAGGGATCCTGATCTTCCCGAGGATGATGGTGCCGTAGCTTGTGGGCGCACTGCTGACCTCGACAAGATCTTTGTCCAGGGTGAAGCCGACGACCTGTTCGTCTGAGAGCCCGTGCGCGCGAGACCACATGCGTGGCTCGTGCTTATTCCAGTGGTGCCGGGACTTTATGATCTCTGCCTTGATGGTCGGCAGGATATGATGGTACGCCTCGAGCGCGTTGGGGTGGGGTTTGTGAGGCGCGTTGAAGCTGAGAGTTTCCTCGGTTGCTAAACGAGCATTAGGACGATCTGCACGACGGGCTGTACGGGGATGCACGCACCCATGTCGCTGACAGCGTGATGGACGAAGAGAAACTGAGAGGAGCTGGGGCAAGCGGGCAGCGCGGCGCTTGATGCGATGGAGATTTCCTGATTTGGGAGCTGGGTCGAGTGTTGGTGCGCAACTCTCCCGTATTTTCTGTTTATCTCCTGCTGTCCACGCCTTTCGGATTGTATTCGGAGCCTGTGGATGTCTCAGCAACAAACCGCTGCCAAGCCTTCGCTCCAGGGGGTCAGAATCAAAGCGCGGAAAGGCGCCGTCAAGGCTCACGCAAAACACGAACCGACGGGTGAGCTCGCCCGCCATCGGTCGCCCGCGATGCTCACCGCCCCCCGCAGTCTTCAGAGACCAGCTCTACAAGCACCTCGAAGCCGTTCCTCCCGGCGACTTTGACGCAGTTGCGAACAAGCTCATCCAGGCAGGCGCAACCCTCGAACTCCTCAAGTACTCCGATGCTCTCTTCGACATCCTCTTCGTCGGCGGGCTTCTCCAGCCCGGCGGGTCGTACCTCGACGAGCCGGGCCCGACCTCTCCGTTCTCCGTCTTCCAAGCACAGGAGCCGGCGACGGTGCCGGAGATAAAGAAGTATGTCGAGGTTTTCAACAAGCTTATCAGGAGGTACGTCGCCCGCCGCGTCTCAAAGCGCCTGGCTGACGTCGCTTGTGCGCAGATACAAGTACCTCCAGAAGCCCCTTGAAGAGGGCTCCCTTCCGACGCTCCTGCAGTACGTTAACAAGTGGGAGCCCGCTCATAAGGAGAAGTTTGCCATCGCCGTGGGCCTGCTGATCTCGCAGGGCCTCGCGAACGCGAGCTGCCTGCAGAGTCTTACGCGCGACCATCTCGTCAAGAATGGTGCGTTCTGTCTCTCTCGTTTGTCGTCCGCGGACCCCTGACGCCCGGCCGGCCAGACATCTCCGTCAACGTTCTGACCGTGATCTTCCGCGCGTATCTCGCCGAGCAGTCGATGGACCATCTCGCCGGCGCCCTAAAGCGCGCCGGAATCAAGGATCTCCTCGTGTTCTTTCCGCCCAACAAGCGCGACACGAAGGTCCTCGACGAGTACTTCCGCAAGGAGGGTCTCGCCCAGGTCGCCGAGTGGTGGACCAAGAAGCAGAATGCGCTCATCAAGGAGGATGTCGTCAAGACCGTCCGTGACTTGCTGGAACGCGAAGAGTCTGCTGACGATGTACGTCCCTAGTATCGTTATCCGAGGCCCGCAATAGCGTGCTAATGGTTCCAAAGATCATCGCAGCCGTCAAGGGCGTCGTCGAGGAGAGACCTCTTCCCGACGTCGAGCTCATTGCATGCCTCTGGCAGGGCCTCATTTCCAACGTCGACTGGAGCGCCCGCGCTGACCAGATCGAGAATCTCGCTCTGCGCGAAGTCACGGTATGTTCAACACACCGACGACCCAGCGTCTATCTGACGAATACCCCTTCCGCGCGCAGAAATTCGCCCCCATTCTCGAGCCGTTCTGCAACGGCCCGAAGACTGAAGTTGCACTCATCAATACGGTGCAAGTGTATTGCTACGAAGATACGCGAATCATGAAGGCGTTCCCTCAGATTCTCAAGGCACGTTCTTCGTCGCAGTTCCATGCAATGGAGCCCCCACTTATAAGACATGCTTGCAGGTTCTGTATAACAAAGACTGTATTTCTGATCAGGCAATCATATATTGGCACCAGAAGGGCTCGAAGCCCCAGGGCCGGCAGCATTTCCTCAAGGCCACCGAGGCTCTGGTTAAGGTCTGCTAACTGCGATCAATTCGCTTCAACAACGCTGACCACCATGCCTTCGCAGTTCTTGCAGGAGCAGGAGGAAAGCGATGAGGAGTGAAGAATTTCTGTAGGATAGAAACTCGCTCAATGTTTCAAATAAACGGACACGAGGTTATGTAGCTCGGTCATGTCAGAATGTTGTGCGTGTCGTGTTCAGTGTAACGGGTGCAATCGTGCGTCGTGAATGGGCAACGGCATGCTCAAGTTGTTCAAGCGCAGGCGCTCGAGCTGGTAGACTGGAAGATGCACGATAGGACATTGCACTGTGCCCCATACATGTAGTAAGTAAGTAAGGTGTCGAAGTCGCCGCCAAGTCCATATATGAAGCAGAATTCTGGCACCCGTTATATCACTGCTAGCCAGCCAGGAACTATGAAGGACGCGGCAGCGAGAGCGAGGAATACGGCTGAGCGGGTCTCCGTATGCGTATGCAGGCCGGCAGCGCCCGAAACGACGCCTTTCACTGTCTGGCGGCGGTACACTTTGAGCCAGTTGATATTCCACGAAGCATTCTGTACCAGAAGATTAAGCTGAGAAATCGCACAAGAATAAACTGGACTTACTACAAAGTTGCCAGGGTCCATGAGGCGATCACTGCATGTCCCTGGGCACCCTGACGTGGCATACGAGTTGCCAGCCCAATCGCCACAGAAGGTGATGTCTAGGATACATGAACTCACAGCAGGGCACCTCATTCGCGATGATACATACCGAAGACGATAGAGTGGTTCGCAAAGTATTTCGCAGGGTTACAGTTGTTCGGTGCGAGTGCAGCTACTGGGGTTGGCCAGTTGGCCGGGTTCGGCGTTCCGTCTTGAATATCTTGAGGAACCGCTACTCGGTAGAACGACCCTGAAAAACACTTAGTTACCTAGTAGAGGCGCAAGTAAGTCCAGCACGCACAGACTGCAATGCCATCCTCATCCCATTTCATTGCGAACACCCCTCCACCCACTGCGTCGAAAGTTGGGCCATACGATGCCTGACTCCACTCCGTGATGCCGCATCCCGGTTTTGTGGCACTTCCTGTGCAGTCCAGGTTCGGACTGGGTGAACCCTACTACTCGTCAGGACTAGTTTGGTTCAGAATGAGTAGCTAAACTCCTACCACTATAGAGCCAGTGAAATTGGCGCTCTTAGTAAGATTACACCCTGAGAACTTGGCATGAGGATACGATATGGGAAAGCGAGAAGTCCAGACCTGGGTTCGTATGCCAGGTGACTTGGTTGTGTTCATTGTCATGAACGCCTTCAATAATATCGATTTCGCCACCCTATCTTCGATCAGACGAAAACAGTTGGAACGACTCTCGGACTCTGACTCACCTCCGGCCAGTTAGCCTCCCCAACTGTCCAGAACGCTGGCCAGACACCTACAGGGCACGTCTCCGTACCAGCGAGGGCAGCACTGGCAGTGCTCGGCACTCACCACATCCCCACGGAGCACGGTCAATGTCCAAAATGAAGAGTCCACCGTTGTAGATGGCGTTACTAGAGACACGGACGCTACATATTGCGCGTCAGGTCGAGGCGCTGCCAAACCCAAGGCAAATGAATTAACTGTACCTCTCGCGGTACTCCCCTTGAGCCAACCAATCTGTATCGTCGCCTTTCATGACGATTTTCCCGTCCGAGGATATATAGGAGAGGTTGTGGGCAAATGCCGTGTCATGATCGACATAGCTGCGCAAATTGTCATGGGCACAGACCTGAAGGTGCAAGCACTTACGTGACAGTACCGCTGTGCGTGGGGGGTGGGCAACAAATTAACATTGCAGAGTGTCCGTACGCACTGGGTAGGGTCCGAGAAATTGAAGAAGTGGAACTCCCTGGAATCAGAGTAATTTATCTACATGAATTTCGACTTGGTTGAGATGATGCTCACTGGAAGAAATTTGTAGCGTCATAGGTATCCTGTATGATCCACAGAAAGTCAGATTCGGTAGGTGTTGTTGTGACGTTGGTAGAGTTGGAGCTGCCGCTGCTGTTTGTTTGTCTCTTTCCTACAGACAGGCGAGGACCGCCACGGTTTACGGGGTCGGCGATGGGAGCAAACAGAGGATCCGGATATGCGGAAGCTTGCGCCAGAAGCAAAATAAGTGGAAGGAGAAGGGAAGTGAGGTCGTGAAGCATGTCGGTCGTCAGAACGGGTATAGATGAGTGTTCGTTAGAGTAGAAGAGATGTTATCAGGGTTGAGAGGCGCGAGCATGCCAAGTACGGACACGTTTTCTCGGGTTGTTGAACTGGAGTAATTACTCCAGTTGGTGGTACGCAAACATAAGCGTGTTCGACAGTGGCAGTGATGCAAAACAATGCTGCACCGAGTGATGTCAAGAGCAAAGCCACGGTGACTAGTCTCCCAGAGGCAGAGTAGACACATTCAAACCTTCGCAGGCTCAGGATCATATGTCTGACACGAGGACGGAACTGCAGCAGTACTCTTTCGCCGCGCGTCTATAATTTTGAAAAAGACAACGACTCGGATGCTCAAGCGCTCAAGCTCAAGACTTGGTTTGCGCAAAGCCTAAGGGTTGCTTTGGATTTGGATCCTATGTAACATGTCTTCGTGATCCCGTCGTCGCATAGCTGGGCCTTGAGCTTGAACGCTTCGCGCGATTTTGATGGGCCCCCTGCAAATATTCTTCTAACACGGAACTCTTCCACTGATTATCCAAACCTGACAATCCTACCACCTACGTATGGGAGCTAGTATGGCATGGCATCAATCATTATTTGTTCGTTTAATCCCTCAGAAAGCTTCATCGATATCCCACTGCCGCTTGGAAGTTAGCGGCCGGGCTCCCTTGAACCCCAGTCATCTCCTGCTTCACCTGCCCGGGCCGACGGACGACGTTCGGCAATGTAGTGTCAAATATACACCTGCATGGCGCCAGATGACAGTGTCACATAAGAGTTAGGACTGCGGAAATCTTGCGGACACCGAATGTGCACTGCATGACCTTGGCAGCACGACGGTCAAGCGTGCCCGTCGGCGCAGTAAATTTCCATGTGAAGCATGCATGGAGGAAGATATCATGAGATGGAAGCGATGGAATTGACGACAGGTCGCACAGCTTGTCCTCAGAGAGACTATTTCTCTTCGGCTAACGCCCACATATAGTACACCCCTTATCAAAGGAACGGTTAGTCACTCCAGCCGTACAACGCGCAGGAAATTCACACCGACCTAGGCTTCTATAAGGCCGCCAGTGCTCGGTGAGCGCCTCCATCTCCTTGGGAGTCAGAATCGCACCCCTAACATCGCCACAGCGAACGCCGCATCAGCCTGCGCCTCAGCAAAGAGGACAGCTACGCACTTCACTTTCTTCTTCGGGTCCAAACGGCCCTTCAGGACAGTCACCGTCAGCCCTTCTGGCAGCGGGGGCACCTCGCCCTTCGGCTCCAGGGCAGAGTTGATGGACGGCGTGAGCAGGGGCGGCATAGAGGGCAGCCCGAGGATGGACGGCGTCACACCGATGCCGCCTGCGCCGCCGCCTCCACCCTCGCGGGCGAACGCGAGGGCATCGCCGGTCGCGCGGTGCGACGGCGTCTCGGTAAGAGTGGAACCAGGCTTCAACGGCTCGAGCACGAGCTCGCTGTCGGTGCGCTGCAATTCCTTACTAGTGCTGGGCGCATGTATAGTTGGCAATTCGTCCGCTTCTGGTTCGTCGTCACTTTCCAGGTCATCCTCGGCCTTGGCAGACCTTCGATTTACTTTCGCCTTTGCCTTAGTCTTCGACGCTGGAGTGCCTGTGCCGGGCGTAGCAGGTTCCTCGTTTCGATCCTTGGGCAGCTTTTGGGGCGATATGTCAACCTTGAAGGGCGGGTGGTGTAGGGAGAGGAACCAGCGGAGCATGCCCCGTTGGACACCAAGATCGCCTTGTTAGAGGCTTCCGTGACTTATTATCGCTAGCACGGCATGGAGGCGCGCTTACCGGCTGGCAGGATATCTGGGCGGCGAAGGGAGAATATCGCGAACATATCGACTTGGCAAGTAAAACCCGCAGGTCAGCGTGAGCCGAAGTGCTCGACCGCCACGACGTACCCGTCCACTGCACATTATCAGAACCGGTAGTCTGGAAGGCGGCTAGATAAACTCACCCTCCCAATGCCGTAGACGGCAGTAAGCATTTCATAAAGCTCTTCGTCGCTTGCTTCTCTCAACTTCTCGCTGGTAAGGCGACCATCTGCAAACCGCTTCGAAAGATCCTGCACTAGAATCCAAGAATCTTGAGCTTGACGTGTGCATAACACCGCAGAGTTCTCACCGTATTCAGCCTTTCGTCCACTGAGCCCTGCGGTGCGTAGGAGGCCGAGACCCGTTGCAGCCACTTGGTGGGGCGTCGGGAACGGCGCCTCGGCGGACTTCGACCAGCTGCGCAGGGCTTCAGCTTGGGAACATGGGTAAACGTGTAGTCATGGACTGACTAGTGCTCGTCGGGTTTCTCGGGCAGCTCGGGGAAGTAGAGGCGCAGAAACTTGTGTGTGATGGACCGCGCGGCAAGCCAAGAGATTTGCTGGCCCCTGATTTACGGGACGCGTGAGGGTTTCCGCGTTACATGGTCGTGTCGAGACTCACAAAATCGCGGTAGTCAAAGTGCTAGGCGGGCGATGAGTGTCAGAGTGACAGGTACCACGACTCGACTCACCGAAAGGGCTCGACAGACTCCAACTTCTCATACGGCTTGCAGGGCAAGCGAGAAAACACATCATGAAAGCGGCTGTCTGCATTGATCAGATGCTGTTTCGCTTCCTCAAAGGAGAACGTCAATTTCGCTGGCAGCGGCTCGGACTGCTCGTCCGGGATGCTCGGCGGTGGAGCCGTCATATCTTCCTCATTGGCTTTGGCTTTGGCCTTGCCATCCACTGCAGATGTCGAGCGTTTCTTCTTCGGGGACTCGCGTGCGCTGGCAGGGCCCTTGCGCTTCGTGGAGCGCGTCTTGGGTTCGGGCGCGACTTGCGGCGCCGGTGTTGCGTCCCCGCGGGCTGCAGAGCGGGTGACTGGCATCTCAGAGAACTGGCGGGAAAACACAGCGACACGCCGGAGGGGAAATCGCAGCAGTAGCATGCACGCCCGCCGTGGGCGCGTTAGTCAGAGCGCAACGCGTCCGCGTCGGACCCGCCGGAGTCAGCCCGGGCCGGCCCCGTTGTTCCTAGTGGCGCGAGCCATAGGCGCCGCTTTCTGGGGTTCTCTCCTCTCTTGTCGCGATGGCCTCGCCCACCTCTGCAGCATTCCACGATGCGCGCGGCCTCCGCATCGCATTCGACCAAGCGCGCCGCAGCTACGAAGAGGGCGGCATCCCCATCGGCTCCGTCCTTCTCGACGAGTCTGGGCGCCAGCTCGGCGCAGGGCACAACGAGCGTGTGCAGAAGGCGTCGCCGACGCTGCACGCAGAGATCGCTGCGCTCGAGAACGCGGGACGGCTGAGCGGAGACGTGTACAGGCACTGCACCTTGGTCCGTTTTTGCCTGCTGCGCGATGCGCATGTGACGCTTATCACTCTGCCAGTACACGACTCTTAGGCAAGGCGTCCATTTGGGTTCGCGAAGTCCGTTTCACAGCTGACGCAGACGATAGCCCATGCAGCATGTGCACAGGCGCTGCGCTGCTCTACGGGATTCCGCGCGTAGTCATCGGAGAAAACGCCAATTTCACAGGTGACGAGGACCTTCTGCGAAGTCGCGGCGTTGAGGTCATCGTCGCGAACGAAACGAGGTGCATAGAGCTCATGGCCAGATTTATCAAAGAGAAACCAGAGGTATGTGGCGCATATGTATCTGCGGCAGGCGCCTTTGCTTATGCCCTTTCCGGTGCCACTTGCGAAGTTATGGAACGAAGACATCGGAGAATCAGTTTAGGGAAACAGGGAACCAGTCCCAGTCAACAAGCCTGCTTCGAATAACGCTCCCCAACAGCGCGGGTATCTCGCTGGAATCATACGCCGCGCTTCCACGCAATGGATGATGTCGATGAGCACTTGCCTAGTGCGTCAGCGCTTCCCCGGCCAATGCCTGCTGTCCGCGGTGCCAACGTGTTATCACTATCCGCTTCCTCGTTCTTTGCTCCTTCCACTCCAGCTCGCAGTCCCGGTATCTCATGTTCGGCCCTTGCGTCATCTCGGCACATTCGGGCGTCGGACCCATCCACATTTCCTGCGTATCACGGCCGACGCCGTGTGGCCCAACCATACTATCTCAGTCGCTAGTCGTATCTGCAACGCTGTGATGATGCGCTGTGTGAAAATAGCAGTCCCGGACCTGTGCCTGCTATCCTGGGCTCCAGGCTCGACTTCGGATTCTGTTCGTCCCGCAAGCCGTGCGCGCGACGATAGCCCGCCGCGCCCAGACTTCGTTTCCCCTCACGGTATGTTATGTGAAGTGTCTCCGCCCCGCCGGCGCATCCCAACCTTAATTTACTTATCAGTGTCCAGCCCGTCTTCGACTTCGGACCTGCACCGCGGCTGAAAAAAATCTTTCAGCGTCGCGAGGGGGGCTCGTGGCTGCCGCCTTGGGCGTGACGTGCTCGCACGATGCCCGTACATATATGACGCGTGTGGTGCTTCTTGCTGCCCGGAAATGCGCGGTACGGTGCTCCGGCGAACAAACAGCTGGCAATGTGCGAGCTTGATAGCAGCCATCCCATCGAAGTACATCTTCCCCAGACGGTTCCCCACCAGTGTGATAGAACCTCATAATTATGATTTCATACAGCACACCGGGAGAATCTGCCGGACGTCATGCACGCACGCTCCGTCATCATCACTCGGCCATGTGCGAAAGAAAATCCTGATGTATTGACATTCGTATGCGTGCGTCGTATGCGTATGATACAGTTCGTCGACAAACAAGGGTATACAGTATACAAAACTAAGGTATCATCTGCCCGGATCTTACAACATGCAATAAGGTAACGAGAGAGTGAAAATGAAGTGCGTGCGGGGAAGAAAAGTCGAATATGGGTGAGAGTTCAGGAGAAGAGAAAATGCGGGGTGGATGTGTATGCTGTGTCGGGAACCACCGAGTCGATGAAGGTTGATCAGGAGTAAAGGTACAAACGTTGAAGCCAACGACGAGGGCATCCGAGACCGGCGCATGGTATAGGATGGAGCGTCCTCGAGAGCGAAATGAGAAGAGATTGCAGCGATCAACACAGCACGCGCTCGTCGGCGGACAGGTCCAGCGCGCCCTGCAGCCACGGATGTCCGCGTACCTCCGCGATTTCGGCGCGGTCCGCCGGGTCGGGCTCAAGACAGCGCAGCATGAGCTCCTCCGCATCGGGCGAGACAAAGTGGCTCGCGCTCGCGGTGAGCACGACGCGGCCCGCGATCGCGTCCTGCTCGGTCGGGAAGGGCGACGTGCCGGTCAGCAGGTACGAGAGCAGCACGCCGAGCGTCCAGACTTCGGCCGGGGGCGCGCGGTAGGGCTTCTTCAGGAGGACTTCAGAGGCGGCGTAGGCGGTCGTGCCGAAGAAGAGGGTGTATAGGGGACGTGGCTCCGCGGGATCGACGACAACGGCACTGCCGAAATCGACCAGCTTGACCTGGCAATAAAAGATCAGCTACGGAGGCCAACATCGGCAAGGCAGCAACGTACATTGAGCTCGTCGTCGACGAGGATGTTCTCATCCTTGATGTCGCAGTGAGTCACGCCTTGGCTGTCCAGGTAATGCACGGCATCCGCGATCTGAGCAAATATGAAGCGCGCTTGGCTCTCAGAGAGGCGCTTGTGCCGCGACTGCTCAATGCACTCGAAGAGGTCATGCGAGGGCCGGCGAATGAAATCTGGCCGCGGAATGGGCGGCTCTGGCAGGCGCAGGTACACCGGGCTCGATTGCTTCTCACGCTGCGCGAGCGGAGACGCGCATCTCCGTGCAGCCGAAGAGACGCCGGAATGCGAGGCGTGGGGGCTGTGGGCCACGTCGTGCAGGTCGATGACACTCTGCGGTGGCGTATCCGGGGGAAGGTGCACGTCGGAATCAGTAGACGGCGATGGCGTCAAGGCGGGCGTGGACATATGTGACGGGGCTTTGGCGGGTGCGGTGATTTGGGTGCCTTGCGGCGCGTCTTTGTGCTTCGCCACCCAAGGCGTGCCATGCAATTCTTGGACCTAGTCATTTCGGACCTGTTCAGGCCATGACGCGGTTTCAACGTGCGTGACAACTCACCAAGTAGAAGTACAGGTCGTCCTCGAACAGGTCGAGACAGCGCACGATGTTGGGATGATCCAGAAGGCCGAGGAGCAGTGCCTCCGTCGGCACGCGGTTGTGATTCCTGTCCTCCATCCACGCGTGGTCCGGCACCTTCGCCTTGATGATGAACTTCACTGCCACCTCGTGTTCCTCCAGCCGGTGGCGGGCGGTCATCACAAAGCCGTACCCACCGGCGCCCAGCTCGTCGCCGAGCTCGTACCACTGCACGAACGACGCGTTGAGATGGTGGCCGCGCGGAAAGCGGCGGGAGTAAGCTGTCGCCTTCGTCACGAGACGGTACTCGGAAACCGAGGGCAGCGGGCGCGGACGCAGAGCGGGCGACGGAGTTGCACTTGTCGGGAAAGGCGCGGGCGGGAGTTGCTGCATGTCAGGGGGGAGCTGCAGTTCCGGCTCGGAGGGCGACATGAGCGAGATTTGTCCGGACTGGGTCTCCGCGTGGTAACTCGATGGGTATTTGCCTGGGAGACTTCCCAGCTGCAGGGCATTGTCGTAGAGGGAGGGTGACGCGGAGAATGAGCGCAGCACGCGGTCCTGCGGGTGTGTGGCTGCGGAACCGAAGAAAGGCGAGAGAGGGGACACGGGGCGCGAAACGTGAGATGGCGGTAGATGGTACTTGGCTGCGGGCAGACGGAGGCTGTCTGAGGACGCGCTGGGCGAGGCGGAGGAGACGTGGGGAAGGTCGTGCGGGCGGCGGGGGTGGTAGTCGGGGAGGTCGTCGTGGAACTGCAGCGGGGTCTGGAGGGTGTCACCGTCGTCGGACGAGTAGTCGGCGGGGTCCATGAGCGGGGAGTAGGCGAGGCGGGGAGTGGGGGCGGGGGCGGGGGCGGGCGACATGTGTGCGCGCGGGACGCGGGGGACGGGGGGACGCAGCGGGGCGAGGGATAGTATGAGGGTACGTGGTGGTATTTATGTTGTGAGTCAAGTGCCGTGCAGAAAGGCAGGGGAAGGCCGGATATGGGCGCAGCGGCCCTTTTGTCAAGGCGGTGCCCAGTTGGGACGGTGTCTTGGATGCCAACGCAAATACCTTGTCGCTGGCCAGAAACAAGCCATCCGGGTGTGTTTTCTGAGCGGGAGGGCTGCGAAAGGAGCATCGATCCTGCGAGATGGCCTGCGCGGCCAACAAGGTTCAGTCCCATGGCTCCTCCGCCCTTTACCCTCGGTCCTTCCGCGTGTTCCGCACACGCCGCGTCATACCCAGATGGGCCCTGATAGAGCCCTGATAGAGTATCCCCGCGTGTCTTCGCGTCCTCGGGGCTTTGATGCGCTGCGCTGGCGGCCCACTGGCTGCGTCCACCGCCACCCGAACACCGCGACCGTCCACCCGTGCGAATACCCCGGACGCTGCCGGCCACCAATCAGCCCCCGCCGTTCACCCTTCGCCTCCACCACCATGTCTCTCGGCCTCGTCAAAACAGCAGGTACGGACGCCCGCGCCCTCGCCGCCGCATACGCTTACGCTACCCTGCAGCTGCTGGCGCTGGCCGACGCGCTGCCTTCCGGCGCCCAGCGGGCATACCAGGTGTGTCCGATCCATGCTAGTGCTTCATCATCCTCAACCACCCTCGCAGCTTTCCGTTCATTGCACACCACGCGCCCCACCGCCTCGCCCTCAACCGAGCCTGCACAGGTCACGTCCACCACCTCCGCGACGCACCCCATTACCGAGATTGCAAGCATCGAGTCCAACCAATTCAGTTTGGAGCACCCGCAGAACAAGGCCGGTCAGTACCCGTCGCCTCCTATTCCACGTTCTGCTGACACTCGCCCGATATAGAGTATGTCCTGTCGACGTTGGACAAGGTCGTGAACTGGGCCAGGCAGGGCTCCATGTGGCCCATGACTTTCGGTGCGCCGTCTGCTTCTGCCGTGTTCCGTTTTACGTCTCGGCTCACGCCCGCTCGCCGTCAGGTCTGGCCTGCTGCGCCGTCGAGATGATGCATATGGCCGCCGCGCGCTACGATCAGGACCGTCTTGGTGTCGTCTTCCGTGCCAGCCCTCGCCAGTCTGACATTATGATCGTCGCTGGGACCTTGACGAACAAGATGGCACCGGCCTTGCGCAAGGTCTACGACCAAATGCCTGAGCCTCGTGCGTGTTCTTTCGCAGCGTCTCGGTATACCCTCCTGACTGTTTCGCAGGCTGGGTCATCTCCATGGGCTCGTGCGCGAACGGCGGCGGTTATTACCACTACTCGTACTCAGTCGTTCGCGGGTGTGATCGTGAGTTCCACATCGCCGCTTCGCGGTTCGCAATTGACAAACTCCGTGTCAGGCATCGTGCCCGTCGACATATATGTGCCTGGCTGTCCACCGACGGCTGAGGCATTGCTGTATGGAATGCTCCAGCTGCAGCGCAAGATACGACGCAGTCGGAAGGGTGTCCAATGGTGAGCGACTCGCCCGTGATTCCGTCCGTGGTAGCTGACTTTTGATCCTAGGTACCGCAAGTGAAGCCGTGGTAGACATACACGCCAATGTTTATTTGATGTTAATGCGACAGTTTGACACCTGCTTCCGGAGTAGTTCACGTTCCCTCCTGAGATGATGAGTTGAACATGTGCATGAATACTACCACTTGCTGCGGGGCTGCCTTGTAAGAAGCCTTTGTTGGGAGCAACGAGGCTATAGATAGAGTGAATCTTGTGCCAAGGGTAGGCTTAGTCAGCTCGGCGGATGCACGACAAGGCAACGCCTGCGCTCCTGTCCTTTCACCCTTCGTCTCCTCCTCAAGCCCGCCGTTCACGCCTTTCCTTCCCTGTGGACGCCGTACAGACGCTCCTTCACCCCCGGAGAATATTTCCCTTTCTTTCTGACAGCGACTAGCGCCCCGATCATTGCAGCTGTCCTGTTTGCTCGTCTCCGCATTCTCACGTATATCTCACTTTTTTCTCCCCCCTTGCCTCTCCAGACCTCCTCGTAATGGCGGCCACCGTCCAGCAACGAGCCCCCCAAGAAGGGCCCTCGTCGCCGCTTGCCAACGTTCCCATGGGGGTCCTCGCCTCCACCATGCACGGCGCGTTTCCCCGCAACAGCATCCCCATATCCGATCTCGAATTCAGAGACGACCGATACCCAACGCTCTCCCCGCGCCATCCCGCTACCCAGCCCAACGGTGACCGCCCTGCCTTCCGCCAATCGTCGTATCCAGACGGGCTGCGACAGCACACAAACGCCAGTGCCCCGCCGCCCGGGACACAGCTTCCTCGACCGCCAGACGCGAGTGCGCCGATACGCGCATACACGTATCCTGACGACACCTACGGGGCCCGGAGGACGCAGGAGACGGTGCTTCCCGGCCAGAAGCATCAGCTAGACGAGCCAGCGTATCAGGCAGGGCGGCCGGACTTTCAGGCTTCGTCTTCCCCTCCGCGCAACGACAGCCCAACGCCACACACCCTCCCCTCCGCCTCTCCGCCCCGCGCCAACGCCAACGAGCAGTACAGCGCCGCGGAGCTCTTCCCGACTTCCCCAGCGTCCAGTGGCGACGCCAACAAGCCCCAGCCGGCGGCTAATTCACGGTCGTTACAAGAATCTCCTGTTGCTCAGCGAGGCCCGTGGCCAGCGCCTATGGATGAAACTCAGCAGGAGCCATACCCTAACCGTCCACCCGCGCCGCAGACGCCCACCTTGTCGCCTTCCCCCGCAATGATGACAGGGCCCCAATCCTACACATCGCCCATCACCATCCCCGTCTCCCCGAACCTCCGTGCGCCCGCCCAGCAGCCAACATACATCACGCCTGCCGCCTCGCCGAACGCCATGAACCCCATCTTCTCCACGCCCGCGCAAGGCGAGGAGGTGTGCGTCGAATGCGCAATGCGCGACCAGGACATGGTAGACGTGGACGTTACGAGCCATGGGATTTGGGCGCGGGAGAGCGACGTGGCATATGAGGAGTTGCTGAGGCGGGAGCTGGAGGAAGAGGATCTCGGCGTGCCAGCGACGGATGACCGCCCCCGGGCACGCGGCGGGCGGTTGTCGGAGCCAAATATGAAGCTCTGGTTGTCTTTGGTGCGTCCTCATATCTGCTCTCCTCACCGCGTGTATTCATTCAGTCTGTGTTGTTCAGAATCCCAAAGAGGCGAGCTCAAAGCGGAATGCGCTGGAGGCGTACATCAAAGCGCAACGTTCGCTGCTCGAGGCGGAAGCCCTTGCCCACGCACGCGCCATGCAAGAGTCGCGACAGATCGACGACAGGATGCGCGACGCCTATTCTCAGCTCCGCCGATCAGCCTACGAGCTCGGCACGAGCGCCACGCCTACGGACGACACTGGCGGCGTGCGCATCAAGGCCATTCGCTCGTCGACCGTGCCCAATGCCTCGGTCATGAGTGCTCACGGGCGTGAGGTTACCCTTCTCGAGAACGGCATGATCGTGGAGCACGTCGACGTTCGCAGAGAAGAGCGGGAAGAACGTGAGCGACGACGGCGCGAGGATAAGCGTGCACGCGCACGCAAGTCGTCCAGGGGCTCGGCCATCGACGTCGCATCGATGTACTCCTCCACCAGCCCTCTGCCGCACACCGATAGCGGCTTCCATCTGAGCGCATCGCCGAACCGCTACTCCACATCAAGACCGATGAGCGTGCTCACAGCGCCTATGGATTATCCGTCGCGAGGCATGCCGCATGCTCAATCATCAGCTTCCGTGGAGGCGCAAAGCATGATATCAGGGTCGGCATCGCCGAATCGGCGGACGCGTTTCTTTGGCTTGCGGAATCTCAGCACAGGCTTCCGGAGCTCTGATAGCTTGGCGCCCTCAGGCTTCTCAGGAAGCATGGTGGATATGCAGTACGTCAATAATAAATTACGCTTCCGTTGTGATGCTGACTTTATCATCATTTCAGCGTTGCCCTCCAGCGTGAAAACGCGCGGATGGCACAGGAGCCGGTGCCGAGTGCTGTTGTGCAGCCGACAATTAGTGGTTGGCGCAATTCCGCCGCTCTTGTTCCCCAACGGGGCATGGAGGAGGCGACTGACGATAAGCCAAAGAAAAAGAAGAAGGGGCTTGCTAAGATTTGGAAGCTGGTGACGGGCTCTTCCAGGGGCGACTCGGCCGCTGCGGCCACCAACGGATCCCAGTCGCGCTCTCTGGGCGGCGGTGCGCACGACGACGACTACCCTCTGGCCCCTCCCCCTCCCCTCTCGTACCTCGTTGGTCGCAGCACAGGCGAGCACGGTGGCAATGCCCTACGGCACGTCTCCACGCCTTCGCTCCCGTCGTCGGTGTCGCCTAACTACGCCTTGTCGTCCGCCGGCGTCTCGCCCCCGACCGCACCCTCCAGCCTGCTGCCCTCCCCCACCTCGTCGCGCCCGCTCGGTGCGCCAGAAGACCGCGACGGCCGAAAGACAAGCGCAAACATGGATCCCGAGGCGGAGTATCCGTCGCCTGTGGAGGAGGAGCCCAGCCAATTGCCGCCGCAGCGCAACGTGCACCCCGTCACGTCCGAGCCGGACATGCGTCGCTCGTCGCAGATAATGAGCTCACCGGCTCCACCAATGCCGCGGCTGCCCTCCGGTGTGCAAGGACGTCCAGAGTCTATGGCGCAAGAACGTCCAGAGTCTATGGCGTGGCGAGAGAAGTCGCTCCCGCCACTGCCAGGTGAGATCGCCGCTCGCTACCAGACCCATCCGTCGCTGGAACCTCGGCCCCGCACGCTCTTTTCGTACGACATGCGCGTTGGCGAGCAGCCCACGCCATTAGTAGCGCCGAAGGCGCAGTTCCTCCAGCCCGAGCAGCGTCGCCAGTCCTTCGGCGGCATCAGCACACGACCAAACCTCCTCATTCAGACACTGCCCAGCCGTCACCCGCAGTACGCGACCGACTCATTCGTCGGCGGCAGCAGCGAGAAGCGGCCACGCGCCGCAGACCAGTTTGGCACGCTGCGGGGCACGCTCGCGCAGGACGGCGCCGCGCAGAACCAGATGGCGCTCGCCCCGCCGACGACGACGCCGAGCAAGCGCAAGAGCCGCTTCGGGCTCGCGACGCTGCTTGGGCGCAAGATGCCGCCCGCGGAGCGCGAAGGTGCGCTGCTGGGTGTCGAGTTCCCCGCCGCGCGCTCGTCGGGGTCGGAGGCGATGCATGAGGCGATGATGAACGACGTGGGCAGCTCGCAGGGCTCGGGCCACGCGTTCCCGCGCCTCTCCATGTCGGCGCGGAAGAACATCGAGGAGCTCGTCGACCAGAGCCCCGACTTTGTTGCGTATCGCTACCCCTCGAACGAGCACAACCTCGATCTTTTGCGATAGCTGTCGTCGCCCGCTATCCGCGTGTGGCACTTCTTCGCTCGTGTACTTATTTTCTTGCTTGCTCTGACGACACGCATTGCGCACGCCTGCTATGTTACTACTTCCCGCCCCACTATTTCATTCCACCCCTTTGGACCGTCTTTGGGCTTTTCGTGCATCACCGTCATTTGTTATTCTGTCAGTCTTCATAGTCACTATTTGGACTGTACCCATGCATCTATCGTGCGCACCTGCATCGTTACGTGCGGTCGTAATTGAGGCGTCGCTATGTACCATAGAACCCCTATTATTTTAGTGCATTTGTCATGCCTCTCTCTAACGCACGCGAGATGTTCGCATGCAGATGAGGACCACAAATAGCTGGCGCTGAGCTGCAGACGCGCACAAACTGCGTGTATTGCATTTTTTGGGGTTAACAAGACAGAAACCAACACAGGGTGCAAGATATAACAATAGTACAGGCGAAGGCGATGTTTTGTCTCGTAGGCCTCCTTTCCATAGACAATGGGACGGGCGCGGAACATATTCAAACCGGAGAAAGACAAGCTCACGGACAGCTGACAGAAAACAAAAGTCCAAAGATATGCGACAGGAGTCGGGTCGAAGATAATAGCCTGGGAGGCAGAGAAGGAAACAGATACGAGGAAGAATAAACTGACAAAAGAGCTCAGGTCGGAGTCCGTCCATGGTATTTTGTTGTTGCGAATGCACGCGCTCACCACGCCTCCGGCATGGGCGCGAACTCGCCTGGCCAGCCCGTGCCCCGGTTCGGGTTCATGAAGATGCCGTCGGATCCGTTCACGGGGAGGCCCAAGTCCGTGAGGCTCTGCGCAGCGATGATCAGGCTTCGAAAGCACTGCGCGCATAGCTACACAACGCACCTGCTCCTGGAGCCACACGGGGATATCCGACGGATTGAGGCTCGCCATGTTGTGCGGCCACGGGAAGCCGAGGTCCTCGATCGCGCCAGACGCGTCGACGAACGGGGCCATGACCATGCTGTCGTTCGGGCCGCCCGGGGGGCCCATCGACGGCACTGTCGTCGGGCCCCCAGTCGGCATACCGACCTTGCGGCGCAGGTTCGCGAGCATGATGCGCAGCGTCAGCGCATATCTGCCAGGTGAGCATGTCAGCAAGGGGGGAAGAGGGTGGGGAGTGGACGGACTGACCGCTCAGCGGCAACGTCGGAGAGGAGCTGCGCGAGCTGCTCGACCTGCGCGGCAATTGCGCCGAGGTCCAGCTCCGAGGGGAAAAGGTTCGCCATCTTGAGCAGGAAGAGCCCTGAGAACGCCGCCGTAACGAGGCTGTCGTGCACGGCATAACGCAGCGCCGCACTGCGCAGAGCGTCAGCATGCCGCACAGAGCGCTAGGAAGTGCTCACATACCGGTATGCCGTGGACATAAGGAACGTGGACAGGCAGTTCGTCGCGGCGTCCTTGGCCTGGAACGCGAGCTCGCGCTGCTCGAAGGGCATCTTGTCCCACGAAACGCCGCGCAACGCAACGCAGACGAGCCAGAGCTTCGCATAGTGCAATTCGCCATCAAGGATTTTCACGAGCAGGGAGTCCTCGTCCATGGAATGCACTGTAAAGGCGTCCTCAATTCGCTGCCATCACTATGCATATGGAAATTGCATACGGTGGAGCTCGTGGCAGTCGTGCCACCACTTATCCAGCGCGACATTCGCGCGCCGGATGAACGCGAGCGTATGGTGGTTGACTTGCCCGTTCATCGGCGAAAGCGTTTCGTAGATCTGGGCTGTAGTATCCGATCAGCTACGTTTACGCGTCAAAAACAGATATGAGAAGCATACTTTTTTGCGCGATCAGCTCGACTTGGGCGACGAGCCGAACGTCCGTGGGCGACGCCATCGGATGATTGAGCAGCACACGGCAGTGGCGAATGGAGTTTTCATCCCGGAGCACGATAGGCCTGCCCGTGCCGAGGCTCATCCTGCAACACAGCAATCATTAATTCCGCTACCAACTGATCCGCCACGATGAAGCACGCACTGATGGTCGAACCAATAGAGGCAGAGCCAGATCCGGGAAGACACGACGAGCTCGCGCTCCTCCTCCTCGGAGCGCTTCTTCCCGCCGTCATCCGCGAGCTTCTCGAGTGCGCGGTGCAGCCCGAGGTCAAGCGCCATGCGCATAGCGTGCCCGCTCGGGAGCCACCCGTTCGTGCTCCAGGCCGCCAGGAGCAGCATGCCTTGAGTTCCGTGAGCTTGAATTGCGAAAAAAAATTGGTGCACGGCCGCACCTTGCACAGCCTCATTCCTCACAACCGGGCCGAACAGAGACGAGCGCGCTATGCCTTGCGCCTCCTCGAGGGCCTTGTAGAACGTCGGGCCGGGAGGGTTGTTCCCGCTCCTGATCTTGCCTGCGACCGCGAGGATGGCGTCGAAGGTCCAGGGCGAGCGCTCCATGATCCCCTCATACGTGTCGTATGCGGGATCGAACAGCGGGATGAAGAGGTGACAGCCAGAGAAGAAGCTGCACATGCGTACCAGCAGTCAGATGTGGTCTGCATGGGGCAGGAGATGAAAGAGGAACGAACATGTGGAACAGCTCTCTGGCTTCCGAGTCGGAGACCAAGCCCTGTAAAATGGTTGAGTTGCATATCATGAGGACACCGCTAGCGTGACTTGCTTTCTCTACGACGTGCGGAAACGCATTACGGGGAATGGGCTCCGCCTTCTTGCGCTTTTTCACCCTGTTCACCCGGATCAGATAAGCATCATCGAGGCGTTCATGCGCTCTTGACGAGGACGCACCTGGACGGGGAAAAAGAAGGCGCCGCCGCCGCCTCGGCGGCAGCGTTAGCCAGTCCCTGCAGCGCTTCAATGGGCGCATTCATCGTGGACCTCGGGAGTGTGTCTTCGGACTCGTCATCGGACGACGCAGCAGTGCTGGGCACGATCCCATATGTAGCATACTTGTGAGGCTGCACACATCCGACGGTCAGCCGAGGTGACGCCTAATGAGATAGACGCTACATACCGGGGGCGCGAACCCTGGGAGCGGCGGGAAAGGGCGCGAGCCGCTGGCCCGCTGGTCCTGCATGAGGGCGGGGTCGTACTGCGGCTGTACGCCCGTGCGGGTGTCGGACACGTTGGTGACATAGCCAGGGCCGTCTCGGTGTGGCGGGTAGACTGGCGGGGGCATGCCGCCTGGGTGGGCGTGCGCACCCTGGCTTTGGACAGCCGCGAGGATGCGGTCAAGGGACGACTGCATGCCTATCATCTGGCTCTGCATGACCTGTGCGATCACGAGGCGTCTACACACAGAAATGAAAGGAGATGAAAGGCGACGTACGACGTATTGGCCTTCGAGGCGCGAAAGACGTCTGCAAGGCGCGGGATGAGTGCGGGCGAACAAGTTTGCGCAGCGAGGGGACTGACTCGACGGAGGCGCTAGACATGACCTGGGCATTTTTCTTCTCTGGCTTTTCAAAGACACATGGGGTGCCGGAGAGCTGGCAACGGCGGCAGGGGGCCTGTGGGTGGGGGTGGTGAGCCGGGCCGGGGCGGTAGGGGCGGGCCAGCCGCAGCGAGCGGGGCGGGCCAGCGAAGCGACAGAAGAGAGGGCCACACACCTCTCCCTCACACCTGTTCTTGCCCTTGCGACAGGCGGTGCAGGCGCGGGCGCCGCGCTTTGGGATGTGGCCGGCGGGCATGCCATCGTCGACCTGCATGTCTGGGCTGGCGGAGTCGAGGGCGTTGAAGGAGAAGCTGGAGCGACGACGCTTGGAGGGGACTGTCGAGCCGTTTGAGACTGGCGTTGTCGGGGAGAGGGACATGTAGCGGGCGGGGGCAGGGACGGCGAGGAGCAGGCCAGGTCTAGGGGCGGTCGCTGTGCGAGATCCCCCGCTGGGCGTGCTCGTTGACCGCCTCTGATTGGTCCGGCTCCCCGGTCAGTTGATCCCGCCCGCCTTCCCTTCAGTTCCCGCACACGGCCGCCCTTTCTCTCAGCGCTACGTCGCCCGCCCTTGCATTGCGCGCACAGTCTGCAGACACCAGCGAGCACCCGCCCTCCTCACACCGCCAGATCCTCATATTCCCCGTCGATCCCCAAGTACTTGCGGATGTCCTCCGCCTCCACACCATGCTGCCTCGTGAAGTACGACAGCAATATCGAGTAATTGTCTGCCTCTCTCCATCAGCTTCTCCATATCCGCACCGCGCCAAGCATCACGCACCTGTCCACCGCAATGCCGCCTCGCGCGCAAGTACGAGCGCCCGCTTCTTCTCCTCTACCTTGACGGGGTCGCACGCCCCGTACGCGGCCAGCTCCTTCTCCAGCGCGGCCAGCCCCTTTGTAACCTCTGCAAACCGCGCGAGCGCGCCCGTGCGTTCGGCCTGCGCGCGCGTTGTCAACCACAGCAAGTGACACACGGGCAGGTACGCACCGAGTCTAGGCGCGACGCGCGCTCGGCGTCAAGGCTCGCCTTGAGGTCTGCGAGGGCCCGCTCGTTCGCGCTGTGTGCGTCCTTCGCTACGTCCAGGCGGTTCTTCATCTGCTCATGGTCAATAGGCACTGTACTCTTGATATAATGCGAATATATGCGCTTCACGTACGAGGGCGCCGCGCTGCGAGGGGAAGCTCCAGAAAACTGTGCGTATATGCGTCAATTGATGATTTCCAGAGAACGCGTCACGCACAGTTCGATGAACCGACTTTGTCTGTCTGCACGAGGTTGTCGTCCACGAGCGACTGGAGGACCTCTTTCACAGACTGGGAGACTGGAGTCCATCAGCTACAGCGCTTGTACTTGAAAGGTTGTGCTTACCGATGCCCTTCATCTTGGGGCCTAGCTTTTCCAGCTCCTTCAGCTGAACAAACACGCTTAGTGTCAGAGTATATGCGCCCGCGTCTATGCACGAAGCTGACTTGGTAGAAGTCTTTCTGCTGGAGGGGTCAGTTTAGTCGAGCAGCTGAGGAAAAAACAGGTCGCACGGTTTCATGGAAGATCTCGAGGAGCTTTACGCGCTTTTCCTCTGCAGAGAGACCGCGGGGAGCCTGAGGTACCCATAAGTAAAACATGTTAACATACACGCATCGAACGCACCATGCTGCTTTCGTAGTACTTTCCTGGGTAGGTCAATGGGTGAAAGAGGTTGGAATGGCGCTAGGAGAGAGTGTCGATGAGAGGGAAGGATTTGTGGGATCTCGGGCGTGCGGCAAATGACGCGACGCGCGACAGATTTCCGATCACGTGCAAAGACTCTTCTCAGAAACTCCAAACTGTAGCTTTTCAAAACCTCAGGCTGGCTTTGACTTTGGCGAAGGTTTCGAAACGTATGCGCACGAAGAAGTCTGTGCGCAGTGCGCAGTGCATGCAGTGCAAGGCGCAGAACATCTGGCAAAGGCCGCGCGCCCATAGTGAAAATGACATCGTCATGCGGTACGCCGCGGTCCGCAGCTCCTCATAAAGATCCTCGCAATCGCGCGTCCTCCTCCATCCGATCCTTCATTTCCCTCTACCACACCGAATCATTCATTCCATCGAAGCCCCAGCCAAACGCATAGTCATACCTCGCACAATGGCAAACAGTAAGCATCTCCCCTCAGCTGCGCACTGGCTGCTCGCCGCTAGGATCGCGCTCGCTCAACGTGACGTAGAGTACATCGTGGTGTTCAAGAAGGACACGTCCGCGGAAACAATCAAGAACCACGAGAGTGAGATCAAGAAATGCGGCGGCGAGGTGCACGATTCCTATGACTCGGTGCTCAAGGTGCGTCGCATTTCTCCTGTCCAGTCTCCATTGTCCTCTGTTGGGCGAGGTCTGACGCGGCCGAGCAGGGATTTTCCGCAGTCATTCCGGACAGTTACCTCCTCCAGCTGCAGAGCCTGCAGGGAGGCGAGATCGACTACATCGGTGCGCATCTTAGTCAGAGCGTTGTTGTATGTGACTGTGCTCATGAGTGCTGGTGTAGAGGCAGACGGCGTAGTTACTACGCAGTGATGAAGAATGCTGCTTGTATCATGCTATAAATGTAAATGTCCTCCGAGTTGCTGCGTGCATGCTAGTTCTCCGAATCCTTTCATTTCGTCACCGACTCTGGGGGTATTGACCCCTGGACGACCGCCTCCGTGGTCGTACCCTCGCGTACGACATTGTCCAGCGGTGCGACATCGCGCGCCATGTCGATGTCCTCCAGACACGGTGCGACGAAAATGATCCCATTGTACATCATGTACACCGTCGTCGTGAACACGGCGACGAACAAAACGAATGTGATGCCTGCGTGTATCGCGCCGAATATCCTGAAGAAGCGCACATCGAACGTGCGGTATAGCGAGATCGTCAGGTTGGCGTAAACTCCCTGCCGCGAACCGTGAGCAATAGATGTGGACATGGTGTGGACGTGTCGGACGTACGTTCGGGAAGATCATGCCCCAGAACGGGATCCTGAACGGGAAGCGGGTGCGCCGCACGACGTTCTGGATGCCGAGCAGCGCAAACGCAAGCCACATCGTCGCGAGTGCCCACAGGACGAATGCGATGCACACGCAAGCCACATATACGATCTCCCCCACGCGCGCGTCGCCCAGGAACAGGGACGTGCTGCCTTGCACGGGGAGGAAGCCGCGCAGCGCCTGGCCGATCAGGAGCACGGAAAACCCGGCCTGGCCCATCGGGCCAAGCGGCACAAACGAGGAGACGACGGACGCGCCGGGAGGCGGGCCGTGCACGATGAGGCGGAGCAGGTAGAGCGTGAGGATCATAAAGGCGAGGGTGAGGCCGATGGCGACTAGGAATATGGAGGCGGTGATGGTGACGAGCGCGTGGGTCTCCGACAGCGGGTGCAGTGCAAGGGCAAGCGTGCCGCCGCTCGAGGACGCGACGATGAGCGTCACGACGGGCAGCAGCCATATTGAGGTCATGGTTTTGAGCGACTGTTCGTGAATGGTCGACCTGCGTCCCGGTGAGAAACAGGTGCGCGGACTGCGGTGATTATTCGATACTTACATGACGTGGACAAGGCCCCAGCAGCACAGGCAGGACACCGCGACATCGAGCCACCAAAGGCCCCAGAGTGTGTAGAGGAAAGCATTTCCCCCGAAGCCGTACTCTCCGTAGAAAAGCGTCACAGCGACGTTGATGAGTGTGACGGCGCCCATGGGGAAGCATCCGAGATACAAGCTCTGCATGGGATGTGCGAGCATGAGCTCCCAGACGTCTGGGAAGAGGATGTACCGGGAGAGGCTTGCGGCGAGAAAGAGAAGGAATAGGAAGAGGTTCAGAAAGAAGAAAACCGCGCTGAGGGCTTTCATGGGTGCGGTCTGTGGGCCGTACGGAAAGTTGGCGAAGAGGATGGAGATGACGCCGACACCTGTGTAGATATTCACACATGGAATTTACTGGCCACCTGTACAAATCTCGTACCCATGTTCATTGCAAACCATGCCGGTGTGAAATGCCTGGAAATGCCGGCGTGAGCACATCCTGCAGGTGGAAGCCTTGCTGCGACATACCGGACGCAATCCTTCAGATCTTTCTTTCGATTGCTCATCGCAGTTGAGAAGAGTCGTGTCCGAGTCAGAGAGGATTTTAAAAGCGCCTACGGAACCCCTGGAGTGTCTTATACCGGACGAGGGCAATTCGGAATTCGGGGTGTGAACGTGATGGGGAAGCCCCGGCTCGCGGAAAAAAGGTCAAGACATCGAAAACCTGGGGTCTGTGACTTGCAGATAACCAACTTGACGATGAACGACCGAGGTATGTAACTCGAGATTGTGGACAAAGGCGCAAATTAACTTGAAATGTCGGGCTGAAACGGTATTTTGTTCCCACGATGCAATGCCTGAGTCCGCCGCTCTGGTCGGGGCCCTCGGAGTCCATCGCTGCGCGTCGAAGCTAAGGCAGTCTCCCCGAGAACACCCACTGCAGGTGGGTCGAGCACGGTGCAGCTCGACGACAGCGAGCGACAGCGCGGCGGTGGCCGAGACTTCCCAATCCGGCTTCATCTAACTCGCCTTTGCTCGCCCTCTGCTCTCTACGCTCACCCAAAGCGCAATCCACGTCTGCTGCCTCAGCCCTGGGTCTCTCGTGTAGCGGTTTCTCAGAGGACGCCTGGTCGTATCAGAAGCTTCGCGAAGCGTAGGTCGAATATATAAAGCTCGCGCGTCCGCACGCCAACCTTCGCACCCACCAGATCAACACCAGATACGCCATGGGCCTCCTCGACAACATCAGGTGGTCCCCAAAGCCGCCCGCACAGGCGCTGCCATCGATAGGCAGCTCAGTTGCCCTTCCGATTGCCAGCGAGCCCGCTGCCGCCGCTACCACAGAGCTCCAGGTGTCTACCGCCGCGCCGTCCACTGCCTCCCACACTACCGAGGCGCCTTCCACGGCCGCCAAGCCGCCCCGCTGGTCCTTCCAGCGCACGCTGGACCTCTTCAGCCCACAGAAGAACGAGCACAAGCCCGCGCTCTCGCTCGCGCAGGACCAAACGAAGCGCGAGCACGCCGCCCACGCTGCGCAGACGCCCAAGGCGAAGCGCCCCGCCGCGAACAAGTCCGACCGGCGCGCGAAACAGTCCGCGCTCGTTGTGCGCTCGCTCATCGTCGGGAGCCCCGCGGGGGGCACCAGGGGCGTGGAGGTTACCGATAAGGCGCTGGTGAAGAAGCCGAAGCCGACGCAGGGCGTGTCCCGGGATGTCGTGAACCGCGTGAAGACGCAGCTCCTCGCGCCCAAGGCCGCGAACCGCGTCATTGCGCAGCTACGTGTACTCCCCGCGGTGGATGCACTCGACGCACCGAACGAGGGCGCGAGCAACGTCCTGCCGATTCACGCCGTGTGTCTCCCTTACACCGAATGCGAGACGCAGGAGAAGCACTTCAGCTTGCTCGAGTCCGCCGCTGCCACTAGCAGCGTTGCGACCGCCACGCTATCGTCAATCTCCGGCGCCTTCGCGGATTTGCATCTGGTGTCGCTTGTTTCAGCCCCGAACTTTGGTCTCGGTGCGTCGGCAGAAGCAGAGGGCATCCTGGCAGGCGCGGTGCCGACCGCGGAGACGATCATTGAGGGTGCTGAGCAGATCACGCCGCAGCTGATGGCTTTGGGATATGCGACGGGGAAAGCGGTGATCCCTGACCACACCGGTGCGTCAGCTATGAAGCTATAGTGTATGAAGCACTGACGGTGGGCTGCAGGAGTGTATCCGCCGACTGACAGGATGTCGGTGCTTACATGTGAGATCCCTTTTGTCCTTCAGGCGGCGACGATATCTGATGCTAATGTTAATGATCAGACTGGTGGGGTTTAGAGCTTGTCTTGCCGCCTCCTTCGATTGCATACCTCGACGTGCGCACCAGTTGGCTCAGTTCGTGCCTCCACTTACGCATCGCAGCAGAATACGCAATCTATCTCGCACACTGTCATGAACTTCCTCACGGCACTCGGGATGCTCAATAACGGCGTGCGTGAGATCTTGCCGTTCGTGCGGTACATGTCGCAGTTCGTCGATTTTGAGTTCAACCAGATACGCGGTCAAGACCAGGGTCAGGGCGTTGTCTGCGCGGCTACATGGTGCGTTTTGAGGTCAAATTTGGCGATGCTCATTCAATGACGATATACGGTGTCTCTCTTCCAGGATCATGCCGGCGGCTATGGTGAATCTGCTTGGGATTGACATCTGGGATTACGCGCTAATAGATAGAATGTATAGGTTCCCCGCCCATGGGACTTCCCCGCCCCGCCCGCGTCTGAACCCGATACCACTGCGGACGCCCCCAGTGTAGAGCCAGTCAATGGACAGCCTTCGCAGGTCACATCTCCCGCTCCTGTTTTGACTCCAGGCGCTCCTCCACAATCTCCCCGACCGATCGAGTCATCTCCGGAGAAGCCTGCAGGTCCCAACGATACCCCCTCGCCCCTCGTTACGCCGCCTATAGCGGTCTTCCCTGCCCCCGGCGTATCTGTCGCCGTTGCATCTGGAGCGTGATGTTGATAATTCTCTTCCTCGGCTGCCTCATTGAGCATCGCGTTTACAATTCACGACCTTGTCACGACGACTTCCATACGACGACTTTCTACTGTCAGTCTTTTCGCTATGTATAGCATACCATTCACCATACCACTTCGCACGCATAATCATTATACTCATGCATAGGCCTTCAGCAATACCATGCGGTTCCACGACGCGTGACAGCGCCCTCTGTTGGGCCGTTAAGCCTGTGAAAAGGGCGAGAGGCGACGTGGACGACGTGTGTCCAGCGTAGACACGCGTATCCAGCCACGTGCGGGGTCGCTACCCGATCGGGAAGCCAGCCTGCTCGACCTCGTGCGGGAGCAACGTCGCGCTGCCTCTTTCCCCCCATCCACCCGCGCCCACGTATCCCGTTCTTTATCCCAAGCGCGGCAGGACTCGATGCCAAACCGCTCTGAGTACCAGCAGCTGCCCCAGACGGCCGATGAGGAGGCTGACGTCGGCGCGGAGGGGCTGCCGCTCCCTGCGACGCAGACACGGCGCGGCCGTGCTATCCGGCGCACGCAGCACCCCGGCAAGATAGACCTGAGGAGCTTAGACCTGGCTTTCAAGAGGTGAGCCGTCATGTGCGTCGCTGGGAGGCGTGTGTTCCAGGGGCTTAGGTCTCGTCAAGATGGACGGAGTCCATCGCGCAGAAGATGAAACGCAAGAAGAAGACGGCGGACATACACTCGAAGAGGGAGATATTCCGGAGCGTGTTCGACCCTCCGTATAATTTTTCCTCTTCGTTACCTGCCGTGGGGCTGGTGCGTCGTCACTTTCGCTTTCCTAGGACGCCGACACCGCTGACTGCGGATGCGCGCATGCCTGCCAGATCAAGACTCATGACCACAAATCCCCCATGACCCAAGACGAATACGACGTGTGAGTGTGCATCTATGGAGATGCAGTTCCTGTCATAAAGCGTGCCACCAGGCTCGTGCAATCCGTGAAACGCGCCATTTCGGAAGGTATACATCCCAAGATGATTACCAAAGGATCATCGGGCTCCTACTTTGCACGCGCGAAGTTGGAAGGGAGGGTGCAAACCGTGGCGTATGTCCATTCCAAAGAGTATCAACTCATTCATGCATCTAACGCGTGTATCAGTGTGTTCAAACCTAAAGACGAGGAGCCGTATGGGAGGTTGAATCCCAAGGTCTATCTGCACTCTTTGCATATGATACGTTGACTAACAGTTTAGTCAGACCACGAAATGGCTACATCGGCAACTGCGCTGGATCATTCCATTTGGCCGTAGTTGTCTCATTCCAAATCTCAGGTGCGTCCGCGTCCAGGAGTGCGATGTGCGTATGTTCATGCTGACCAGCAATTCAAACTAGCTACATCTCAGAGGCGGCAGCTTCGCTTCTGGACACGCGCTTAGACTTACACATCGTTCCGCGAACCGAATTAGTCTCCTTGTCGAGTCCTGTGCGTGCCAGCCGTCCTGTCAGAGCTGCACGAGATTCAAATGACATCACAGGCGTTCTTCTACGACTGGATTGACCGAACAGCATACAAGAAGAAGGGCAAGGCGCTTCCCGAGAAGATAGGTAGTATGCAGTATTTCTTGCACGGGTTCCAAGGTGCCTCGAATTCATCTGGGGATCTAGACGATGCTGACTTGCGCGTAAGATGCTTCTGACTTCCTACGGAAGCACCCATGGCCCGGCCGCTCTATCTCCGATACATTCGACGACAATACTCATCGAACGGGCAATCTCACCAAGCGTTTTCTCGGCGCTGTCAAGGTCGTTTGCGGTCGGACAGGTGCGGAAGAGGACGTGTACGATGAAGCGGAGGCGGAAGATGAGCGAGTACTCTACGACGCCACCGAGAGCCATGACACTACCCGACCATTCTATTGGTCGGCCCCCCTGCAGCAAAGTTTCCGAGAAGAGCTTGAAAAGTAAGGTATCTATCGGTCTCTGTAGATTGCCGTCGACTGATTACCTCATACAGGCTCGTTATCCTTGGTATGCTTTTGTCCTGGGCACTTGATATGGACTAATGTTCTTGCATATCAGACTATCTCATGCTGAATACAGACCGTGGAGCCGACAACTACATGATTAAGTATTGTGAAGGTGAACACGAGAAGTCCCTGGTCGACGTCGCCCCCACTCGATCAGCACAACTAGAGATGCCCATGATGACAGAGCTCAGGCGTAATGAGGCATCTAGCTCTACATCGCCGAGTATCACCTTCGCAGCAGGTACACGGAACAGCCGGCCGAACTCTACTGCTCCAGATTATACCCAGAAGCCGCATATTCATATCGCCGCCATCGACAATTCGTTGTCATTTCCTCATGAACATCCGCACGGTTGGCGAGCATACACCTATGGCTGGCTATATCTACCTGTCAGCATCATCGGAAAGCCGTTCAGCGAGAGGACACGAAACCACTTCTTGCCGCTGCTAACATCAAAAGCATGGTGGGAGGAGACGAATTTCAAACTCAGGAAGCTATTCGCTGTTGACCCAGACTTCCACCCTAAGATGTTCAACGTAAGAGTGGCCGCTCTGTATTTCATCCATGATGGTCTCGTCTAACATGTAAGCCACAGCGACAGCTTGCAGTAATCAAGGGTCAGGCATGGAATATTGTGCAGTCACTAAGACACGATGTCCGTACCCATCACGTACTCTTCTTATCATCATACTAACTCATAGCACCCTCAGGATGAAGGTAAAGCACATGACTTAAATTATTCTCATAAGTTGATTACTGACGTGACCAAGGACCCCTTGAGCTCACGCGCCGAACGAAGGCATTAGTCTGGGACGACGAGCTCGAGCTTTCCGAAGACACCATCGCCGAGCTGGCCCATGGCCCACTGAGCGGCGGCCAGTCCCCTCAGCCATCCATTAGCACCCTCCCGCTGCCCATCCCCTCACACAAGCGCGCACGCAGTCAGAGCAACAGTAGCGACTTCCCTCCCCCGATCCGGCGCACAAGCACCGACGTGCGCCCTGTACCGTTCTCTGCCAAGTTTCAACGTGTGCACCCCGGCACGACAGGCGTTACGGTGCTAGAACACTTGGAGCGCCTAGACGCCGTAGAAGCGAGCCTGGATCGGCTCGCGATGGACGATGTGGTGGAGGAAGACGAGCCCGAACAAGACGTCGCGGAGTCGGCCACGTCTCATACGTCCTCGCAGCGCTCTGCAGTCGCCGGCCCGAGCACGCTGAGCGTGCCCGACGGGGTACAGAGTCCGCCGTCGAAAACGGTAGGCTCCGAGCTGCCGCCCGTTATGGAGGTCTCGTCGTCGAGGTCGTCGACGCTGCAAGAGACGGAGGCCGACGAGGAAGAGTACGACGTCGCGGGTCTCTCGAAGTCGCTGTCGCATATCGACGGGTCGCCGCTGTCCGCGCCTCTGCACGGACGCGGGATGAGTCACACAGGTCATTCAAGAGACCAGGAGCAGCCCCGGAGCCTTGCGTGGATGCACGAGGAAACCGGAGCAAAGAAGCGCACGGTCGTCTCAGAGGTTGGTTCATGCGCACTGTCTTGCTTTCCCGTTGTTGACCAGTATTACGCAGCGCCTTGAGATGGTCAACAAGAAGCCGTTCTTCCAATGCTGAGGACTGTACTGAACGTTCATGAGACTTTACGAGCTTGGAAATGCACTACTTATACTTGGGCTCCCCTCTCTCTGTCATTTTCCCCCATCTGCGTCGCAATCTCGAAGTCAAGTATACAGATCAGTTGCTTTGAGCCGTTGTCCAAGTGCATTCATGAAAGCTATCGAAGCACTGTTCCTCACCACGCATCGCCAGCAGTGGCAGCCACTGGCGCTGCCCCATATGTACAGCGAACGTTTGAGCTTTCAGCACTTGCTCCGTGAAGCGTTCCGTAGAGCCGGCTTGCACAGCGGAGTATGTCGAACCCCTCCTGTCTGAGATGCTGGATATCTCTACCACGCGAAGGTCGCCCGCCTCAATGTGATCGTTGGCTTGCGACGGGCACGTCGATAAGAGGAAGCGAGGGCAGAGCCACAGAAGGGAGAACGGAAGACGAGGGATGAGAGGAGCACCGGAGCCATAGGGGAGTTATCTCTCGGGCATATCACCGTGCATATCAGCGATTCTGATGACGTGACCCGGAGAGTTCAACGATAGAGAGCACATGGATCGTAAGTATAAGCTCACAGTCATACACATCGCCGGAGATCCACATCAGTCGCCTTCAGTCAAGAGCCACTGCGCGAACGCATCGAGACGCCCCTTCTCACCCTCCTCCCCAGCGTCGTCGATGTCCTCTCCTGCGCCGCTGCGCTTGAAGCTCTGCTTGCCAGCCCAGAGCGATGCTTCAATTTTGCGACCCGCGAAAAAGCGGCCGTGCATTTTCTGCGACGCCCCGGGCAATCAGTAGGGACACAATGGCAAGCTTAGGGGGAAGAGACGGACTAAGATGCATGCTTGGGCGCTCAGGGGCTCCCGGAACTTCACAGTCATGATGCCGTCGGGTTCTTTCTGTTCAGATGAACAGCCGTTAGTGGCACCTAAGAAATAGATAACAGGTAAAAAACGCACATCATACAAAACTACGTTGGTGACTTCTCCTAATGTTTCGCATTCTTCTCGTACATCCTCCTTCAAGTCCAAGAGCAGCGATAGGTCCTCGTCGAGCTCTTTAAGCGTGAACATGTGTTTGAGCACCACCACTCTGCTGTTCTTGTTCGGTCCCTCGCGCTGGTCATTTTCGGTGATGGCTGGCCCGAAGTTGTCCTCGTCGACCCACTCTTCCAGTTTTCTGGAAAGTCTTGTCAGCCGGAAGAACGAGCTCGGGAACACAAAAAAAGGCGTACTTTTGCATTTTCCCTATTCGTCTTGATGCCTTTTTTTTGTCCACAGTTTTCCGCAGTTTCGGTGCGCTACCGTCCGCTGCGGCAGTGCCCCCGCCTTCGTGCTTGTGTGAAAAGTCTGCCTTCACGACTTTCATACGAGTGCCTGTGTCGCCAACCCGTAGATCCGCGTCGTCCAAGATATTGATAGCGAGGGTGACCGAGTCCTCCTTGAAGTACACCACGAGCGCCTCACCGCTGAACGTCCCATCGTCGCGCGCGTACATCTTCACCTTGGGCTCGCCCTCATCGTCCTCCTCAATGACACCACACTTGCTGAAACGCTCAACAACCTCGTCGAATGTCGCGTCCACCGGGATGTGGGACACATACACCGCGGTGTTCTTGGACTTGCGCTCTGGCGCTGTGCCGCCGTTACTGCCCTGCGCTTTGGTCGCACCCTTGCCGCGTTTAATGGATGGTCCGGGCTGGCCAAGGGTGCTTGACGTGTAGTCCTCAGGCTCTTTCCGCTTCTTGTTGATCCGCTTCGCTACGGGGGCAGCAGGAGCCTAAAGGGAGGCAATGAGATGTCGTACGGGAATAGGGTGCGTGCGGTGTACGGACCTCCTCGTCAACACCGGCAACAGAGTAGGCCGCCTGCTGGGTCCTCACGAGATCCTCGTCAACCTATGAGGTCGGTCAGCAGGCGGACTTTGCACATCCACGGTGCACGCACCACAGGGAACCACGCGCCCTTCACGGGGTCATACTCCTGCTCATCGCCGTCGTCGTCCTCGAAGCGCCATGTGGCGGACTGCGTGTCAAAGTGCACGCGTGGATCTGAGGCAAATGCGGCTGCCTGGCTCTCTGCGGATGAACCGGCGGCGGCGGATGGCGGTGGCGCGTTACTGGACATCGGGCAGGAGGCGTGTTTGCCGCTGTTTGTCTCGACAGTCTTTGGTTATATTCCAGCTCCGCGACGCTATCCTTTTATTGCGCCGACAGTACCTGCCTGCCTCCTCACTGGCTCAGCGCTCCGAAGTATTCAAAAGTCTGGTCACCAGTCTAACTGCGGCTCTCTGCATGCTGTACGCGGTTCCGTCTTTATTGCTGGAAGCTCATCGCCTGTCACCTTCTGCGCAGGTAGCTAGCCGGCGGCGATGACGCTGCAGTGCTTGATATGCCTAGGACACGAGGTAACCACGAGCTCGAGGTAAGGCAGGTCTTGTAATCATTGGTCGCTCTGCAATTATCGATGGACTGCCAGTGCAGCACCGTGTGACCATCCTCTCGGGTAAGTCTTGTTAATCCAACGGCTTGTTGATAAATCTAGAATCTCGTCATACCACGCTGAACTAGCCTGCTTCAACTGGGAACGAAGCGCTAGACCTCACCTGAAATACGAGCCTCTGGGTTTGCGAGTCATAACGGTATGGCACTTCGCCAACGAGGCATAATTGACAGATATCTAGTATCTAACATCTGCCATATGGTATGATCGTCTTTACGGCAGGAAACAGCTCCTGTCATCTCGACACAGCCATCACCTGCGAGACGAAGGCAGTGTCAGCGCGTCTTGTACCGCTTATGCAGCGCCTCCTCTTTCACATAGAGATGCGAAATTTCGAACAGAAGATGTGAATGCAGCCGCTCGGAAAGTATTGGTAGGTTTGCGCATTCTCCAGATTCGGTAACGGAGTGTTGCATAATCGGGACACCTTGTGGCCATCGTGCGAGTTGAGCGTGCACATTAGTGCTTTGACGCTCAATAAGACGCTCCCTCAGTCCGCTCGAGTTCCTCTCCACCCTTACCCCATCTCTCTGCGAGAGAAATTTCTACCTTCTACTCCAAACCTCGTCTCCCGTTAGTCGGAAAGGCATGGCTCGTGAGTCCGACTACTCACGCATCTTACCCGGCCACTTCCCGCCGCTTATTTTGCACCTAGCCATCTCGCCTGTCTTTGAAACCATTCATGTCCATTACTATGCGCAAGCAGTTCAAGTTAGAACGCTGTCAATAGTCGTACGTATTTATTTTACCCGATTCCTTGCTTCAACTCACGTAAATGAGAGAACAGGCTGGCCTGATTGCATTGACAGCCGTGAATTTGCTCCCCACAATTAAACATCCTTCCTCTTCCTTAGTTCTGCTGCTCGTTGCCTCCGGCGCGGTCGTTGTCTGTGTTGTTGCGATGCTTCAGATCTCAAGATCGGCGAATGTCGGGTATGTGGAAGCAACGTCTGCGAGTACAGACTCGCGCGCGTCGGGTCTTGGAGCGACCGCACGATCGAACGTTTCCTCCGAGATACTGGGAGCACGCTGGGAGTATCTGTGCTGCCGTACGTTCACTTGTCCTAACGAGGACCTCATGTAACCAAAACAGACCAACAGCCACCCTGCTCGTCATCCTCCTAGCCGCCCTCCTCGCCTTTCAGGTATGGATCAACGTGTGGCTCCATGAAACGCCGGTGGTGAGCATGGCCGCGGGTATCGTAGGTGCAAGCTCATTCGGTGCACCATATGTACACCGCCTATTGGGGGATAGGATAGGATATGATGGGGGACATTTTTGACCGTTGTGATTCTTTACATCTCTTCAGACGAACTAGTGGTTTCAGTCATGGCTGGAAATGGGACTGGTTTTCCCTGTTCAATGCACCACTAGACATCGTCTTGTCGATTATGTATGTCCATCGACGTGGAATGAGCACGATTTCTTTCACTTATGAGTTTGCCCAGCTGATAACATGACCCACAAGTTGCCCTCTGGTGCCCTCCGACGCGAATTTGCATGTCCCTGCCCTGATGGGACTGGTCAAGGAGTAATCTGGGAAGCGTTGTTACGGATATCTTTGACGTATCGACTACTTATAGAGATGCATGGGGAAGTATGCGTGGGGGTCATGGGGAGCGTCCTCCGCGCGTTCGGGTACCCAGCGCTTGAATGGAGTCGGCGGCGTAGGCGGTAACTGGCGTTCAGAGTAAGCCTTGGTTGCGGACGTGATCGTCGCAATAGCCTCAGTCAAGTCCACGGTCTTGGCGGCTGCCGGGACGGTCGTGGAATCGGCGCCAGGCGCAGCGACACTGGGTAGCGGCGTAACGGTTATGAGCAGCCGCGTCGTACACGGGCAGTAGATGGACATACGAGGGAGACCCAGAATGTTGGATCATGAGGGTGGAAAGCTCAGGTTGGGTGACGACTGAAAGCTGGGGGAAAGCCCGTCGCACATCGCGTTTCCAGTACGGGTTCTGCGCGGGGTCGGAGGCTGCGCGAAATCGAGCCATGAGCACTGTGCGTTCGAGGCATAGAAAAGCGCGCACCTTTCGTCGCAGGCGTTGCGTACTTTTCAGTCCGAGAAGCTGGAGGGGGCTGGCGGTTCAGGCTGGGGAGGGGGAGACCGCTGGAGATGTTCGGGTCGACCGAGACGGCATCGCCTGAGCGCGACGTGAGCTTGCCGCAAGAAAATGGCACAACGTCCACACGTACGGAATTTCTTCCAAAAACCCTTTGGGCTAAGATGATAGAGAGTGTGGTCTGCGGCCTTCTTGGTCGCCATCGTCGGTGTCGGTGTGCTCGCGCTGTCCGCAACCGACGGCATCGGCGACGCCCGCCACAACACACTTTACGTAAGCTCCTGTTTAGTTCGCAGGATCTGTCTGGTTGATGACTTGCTGCTGAGTCTTGCTCAGCAGTATCTCTCAGCGACGGTGAGCTGCAGATATGACATGCGCACTAGTCGGCGACGAGGGCGACGAAGTACCTAGGTGCTCTCCCTTGATTCACTCCGCAATCAAACTCGCACCGCACCCTTCTGTTCAGTACGTGTCGATTGCGCGATCGTTGCATCGCGGCCTGTTGACGCCATCTCGCACAACATCCGCGCTGTTTTTCGTCTGTAACTCCGTGCCAGCACACTTACGCGACTCGTCCCGAAGTTTAATGTCCTTTTGGCCAGCCTATATATAATGCGGCGGCATGGATACTCTCGATCCCCATCCCCTGACTTGCCACTATGGCCGCCGTGTCCGAGCCTTTCGATCCCACTGCTGTCGAGCCGTCATCATCCTCTCCGTCCCCATTGTCCCCCTCCTCCTCCCTTCCAGAGCACGAGTCGTCCTCCCCGCCACACGACCCACACTCTCTCCCTGTGTTCTCCAAGTCATCTCTTACCCGGCCGCAAAAGCCTATCCTCTACCTCCCACCACTCCTGTCATCCCTCCCCCATTCCCATCCATCAGATTCACTGTCATCAACACTCTACCCGGACCTGAAAACTACGGAAACACGTCTGCCCGACATAGACCCAGCGTCCCTGTCACTTCATCGCGCTCTGCACAATTTTGTTCCGGCTGTGGAAGACTATTCTGGAGCACAATACGCAGACGCGTTCAACTGGGATGAGCTCGAGCTACCGGAAGAGGAAGAGCGGGAGTGGTACTGCGTCGCATTCCGTAGTATCCGAAAACCGGGGAGCGAGTCCGGACGTAAGTCATTTGGCACCATTTCCATGACACTCCGGTCGCTGAATGCTCCTAATCGAATAGCTCTGTACGAGGCCGACAAGCTCGCGCATGAAGAAGCGATTCGCAATGGCGGGGTAAGTCTCTTCCCAACCCTCTATAAAACCCTTGAGGTTGCTCACCATGGCGTGATTTCAGTTGATATTGTATTGGTACGGCACCCCGGATCCGAAAACGGGATTAAACCTCGCCACCTGCATCTGGCAGTCTCGCGCTCACGCAATTGCCGCGAACTCCCGCCCACATCACATCCGCGCCATGCGCCTAGCAGCCGCGTCGTATGACACGTACAAGCTTGAGCGGCACGTTCTCCGCAAGGTCGCAGGAGAGCGTGGGGTCCGTGTCATCCCTTTCGAAAGCGGAAATGTCGGGTGGTGACGTCCGTGCAACTGATTTAATTTTGCTGTCATTCTCTCGGACTTCTTGTTGTCGTGCTTTGCTATCTACCATAGTAGATATACCTCATTTGCATAAGTGTGAACCTAATCATAGTTGTATCAACTCGGAATGCCGCCATTTTTCACACCAAACTGCGTCACTTAGGATTGAGGTCAACGAAAGAAAGAAAGAACTTTTGGGCGCCTGGAAGGATGACATTTTTAAAGGCGGCCAGAATACCAAGAACCTGGTCCTCAGCAGGTCTAGACCACCCTCGAAGAGCCGGAAAGCCTGTCATGAAGCGTGATGGTAGAGTCACCAACCGAAGTGATGGCTAGGCAAAGGAACTACCATCACACCCTCGGCGTCTTTACCCTGTGGCGCGCCCATAATCCTCCAGCATGGCGCACACATTAGACATGGACTTTCGCCCAATCGGACGTCTCCTATGATGGAGTGCACGGCAGGAACTTTGCCACATGCTCTACAGTTGTCCAGCAGAGGCGGAGTTATCTGAACAGTCAAAGGGTAACCCGACGCGAAATCATCAGGATGCAAGAGCCTAAGCACGGGAAAAGTCAGAGATATATCTTTGGGTGAAGCTGTCGCAAACCTGATCTGATCAACTACTAGGAAGTGTTCGCAGTTGCCTTGATGAAGAAGCCAGTAGGGTTTGTTGATGCGTAAGGAGAGGGACGAGAATTTAGTTTCGTGCATTGCTGGTCCTTTGATCGGCGGAGAGGGCACGTGTGCAATCAGTTTACTATGCAAATAACAGTGAGGAAGTGGCACAACTTGATCGGGCTGAAGAGACATACTCGGAGTAATCCACCTCGTTCAGTCCGTCTCCGTACGCGACGCCTTCGATGACCATCACGTAGCCGCTCGGCGCAGGTAGAGAGCCGTCTGCATTTGACCCGTACCCAACAAAGTGGCCGTCTTCTTGAATTTCCTGGGGCAGCTCATTGAACGGACACGGAATCACATCGAATAGGTCGCCCAGAGTCTGGTCGGACAAGACGGCGTGTTGCGAGAATCGAGAGACATAATTGTGTGTCCAAGACACGCGGTTATGGACAGAGATCGTGATGACGGCAGAGTGGACAGAGGCGTCTGAGCCGTCCCCACATTTCTTCTACATCGATTACAAGATGAGAACAATCACAGGAAGAGGATATCGCACTGACGATGTTCGCCAACGTGTTGATGTCTGAGTTCTTTGGGCCCCTTGTGTACAGAGCTGCGCCTGGCGGTAAACTGAGCAATATCAATGTTAGTCGTCTCGTAGCCGGAAATTTACATGGGATATGCTTACCACCAGCTCTTCAAGTTGATACCATTGAGTGCATTTTTGAAAGAAGACAACTCCGGTACATCTTCTGAGCTAGAAGAAGAGACCACTTCCCTCTTTCGTTTGCGCTTGTTCGACGTGTTCCGCTCAGCGGCTTCATGGATATTGTACACAGAGTCGTCGTGAACCCGTCTCACATGGACATAGAGGCGTAGATCCTTCAGTACGTCTGTAAGAGTTGACTTGATGTCATCAGTGCTACTAATGAGTCAGAAACAGGCCGTTTGCAAAGACGGGAGTGCTTGCCTGCACTCTACCTCGAGAGCTGTCCGTTGCTCTTCTGTGAGACTTTTGATAGCGTCCATTCCGTCGCGCACATCGTCGTCGTCGTCACATTCCAAGGAGAAAGGATTACAGGGCGTAGATGGATGAGAGCGAAGCTCCAGAGCGGACTTGACGAAGGCCCCGATATCAACAAGTTGTGAAGGAGGTCCAAAGTGAGATTCATGCGCGGCTGAGGATATGCTCGCGCTCATCGCATGCAGCTCTCTTATCCTTCTTCAAGAAGAGGATGGCGACTGCGAGGAGGTACTTATTGTACAGTGTGCTCAGCCTCTTTAGTAGCGATTCAGACTCCGTCTGGTGAGGGCCTAACGCGACGCGACTCGCTTCCTTCCTGCTCTCATCGCCGCCGCTCACCCAAGTATCACCCTTGGCTTCAAATCTCGCGGAAGGTATCATCAAGAGTCAAGACGTTTCACACGCGATGTCGACCGATCCTGTCAGGTCCTATGTCGACTGTGGTGTCCAGACTGGATCGCCTCTGCCGTCCTCTCCTCCGCTTCAGTCGGCTAGAGCCATCACGCCGCCTTTCTCTGACGAGTTTTCTAATCTTGCGGACAACTCGCAAGTGTCGCCAATATCCGCAACGTCTACACAAGTGTCAAGAGCATACAACCAGTCGCTCGTCCTTCATTCCCCTCCTCTCTTCGTCGTCGCAAACGCTCGTTACCTGAAACCGCCTCGCCTTCCTCGACAGAAGCCTTCCCAGCTTCATGGAGACGCAGGAAGATTGTTTTCGCTGCCAGAGACTACTCCCCTCAGATCGACCAAGGCGGAGCTCAACATCACTCAGCGTGTCGTGTCAATGCCCGAGGGTCGCATCCTGGACTACAGCTTGTCATCCGACAGTCTCAACGCGTCGCTGAATAGTGCAGGGTCTATGCAATCTGATAATGACACCGGTACATTTTTGTGTCCTATATGCCTTATATCTCATCCTCAATCGTCGTCAAGACTCTGTCCTCATCATAGAGAATAATGGAGAATTGTCGGAAGCCTTCCTTCGGAACGAGAGCTCAGAAGAATTTTATCCGCCGGCTGGCTCGGAGATAGATGCGCAGCACGATGAAGGTTCTTATATGCGCATTTGGATTTCATTGTGAAACACTCATCGATCTATGGGTAGGATGGATTAGTTGGGCGAAATCTCCACCTAGACCAATACCTGCCCTTCATGGCCCGCTATCATTGCCGTACGCCCGCTGCCCGTCGTGAGTTATACTGTGTGATGTATACTACTATCTCTGACTTGACACAGTGGAGCTGAAGGCACGATCATCGAGGAGCGGGACCACCTTCCTAGAATGATCTGGGGCCTCGATGCCGAAGATCAAACCTCTATCCTTTCTCAGTCAGACCCTCATCTTGCCCCTGGTCCCGGAAACGCTCCTCTGACCCCTCTTTCTGTGCGCCATGGCCATCCCTCGCCTGCTCACAAGCGATACGTCTCGGACGTCCGTGGTCCTCCTCGGACTTCGCATCACGCTGCTATTTTGCCTCGCTCACCTGATGACGCTCGGCCGCGTGACCAAGAGAGGACTCTTCAGCCTAAGCCAGGCTCCTATACCCACGGGTCCGGAAACCACTACCACGAGGAGGTCCGACACAATGCTATCGACTTGGATCTGCTCCGCGCTAGCGGTCTACCGACTACACACAAAGGTCCCGGCTACGTGTCTGAAGAGGATCTGGCACATGCTCTGAAGGATGTTTTGCAACTACGAGACATCAATATCAGCAACGAGTTCTCGACCGTAAACGTCCAGCCTCTAGACTATTTCCCAAGTTCTTTTGGATACGATGACCAGCACCCTGTCCATGGCTCACGCCCAATGCAAGATTCTGGCCGCCCTACCATGAAAGTCTCATCGCGTCCTGCACTCGGCTCGGCTCTCCCACAAATAGTCATCGAACCTCGCTCTCCTGAGAAGTTCCGTGCGCCCCCACAGCGGCCAACAGCTATGGAGATTGCTCAGCACTATCATCAGCAGCAGCGACAACTTCATCGGGCCGGGAACGTGCTGCCTACCCCTCCGAGTTCCTCATCTCCCCTATGGTCTTCCGAGTTCTCTCCGTATCAAGGCTCAGTCCCGTCTCCAGGCGCTGCTTACAAGCCCCAGTATAGTGCTCCTGCTCACGACTATGATCGCAATGCTTCAGACGGCGCAAGCCAGCTCCGTCGACTAGTCCACAAAAGGATGCCCGACATGTATTCACACTACGACGTGGCTCCATCTCTAGCTCCGGCAGCCCATATCAGCTCGTCCAGGCCGCAGCAGCACTCTGACTTGTCGAGCGATGCCGTCTCTGCTCAGACCTTGATGGACTACCTCGCTCGACGGGACCTTCATCAGTTTCACGAGGATTTCAGCTCTTCTTCTGCTCCGCGACCCTCACAGAACGCGGGTCTGCCCGACATGCAGAGTTACCAAAATATTCGCCATTACAACCCAACCCTTGGTCGTATACCTCCATCGCCGACGTCTCCTGAAGTACACCAGCAGCGTGGTCACACACACGACAGGCAACCTCGCTCAATCCCGCTGGCGCGCCTCATCCAGCGCCGTCTCTCTGCCGTGCCAGAGGAGGACACGAGTTCGACGGTTCGCGGACGTTCTCCGTCGCCTCCTCCGTCCAAACAGCCTCGCGCGTACGGCGCAGCTCAGCAGCCGCACGAAATTTACGGCACCCCCTCTCAGTACCTGCATAACAAACTCGCGACCCAGAGTCGAATGCACGAGCCCGTCCTGCCCGAGCGCACCTATCACGCGCCACATGATGCAAGTCAGGTGAAGGTGAGGCTACCAATGTCGCCTATCATGAACAGAGGAAACGGCGGTGGCGGGAGAGCGGTGCGTGGTGGTTATCAGAAGGATGGACGTGAACGAACAGAGGGTGGGATGGAGCGGGATGATGGAAGCGCCCCTGGCGGCGGCGATGGGATGGCTAGAAGGAAGTCGCGAGGAAGACCGCGTAAGGTCTTCGCCGGCGCTGCGAACTGAAGAAGAAATAAAGTAATCGTCCCGGCCTCTTTTCTTCATCATTCCCGAACACGATGTTCTGTTGTTTTCCTCAGATCTCGTTGTCTGCTTTCCCATGGTCCCACTTCCGTGTTTGCCGCCTCAAGAGTTCGTTTTTCTCAGGATTGCTTTTCTCGTGCAGAAATATCCCGCTCGTGACTACATCAACGGATCAGTGACAGTTACGTAGCATCTCGTTCAGATTCTTCCGCATGGCACACCGTTCAGCACTTTCATTTATCAGTCTCCATGATCACAAATGTCCTTGAAGCGCCAGTTTTGGTGCGACAGTCCACAAGGTTTCTGACGGCGCCCTTTTCGTCGCTTTCTTGTGATGTGATGGTGGCAGCGCATACCACATTCAGCGTAGGTTTCAGATGCCGGTCTCCCCGCAGCTTTCTGTTCAACGGGCAAAGTGTCTACACGCTGTGATTTGCTGCGTCCAACTCCTTTGCCCGTTTCGTAGTAAGTATTCTATTGCTGGGTCGATGGTCTGCAACTCAACGAGCAACTCTGCAGGACAACGCAGCGTCCAGCTACGTTCAAGTTATTGCCCTCACGCTCTCACTTTTGAGCACTGGCGTATCGCTCCATTTCTATCATTGTCAAGCCACCTGTGCGTAGGTTTATACCCGCACTCTATCTGCCGATTGTTCTGTGTTTGCGTGCTCCGGCACTCATTTCCACCGTGAATTCTGGTGAGGCGCTGTCCCTCAAAATTCCCCCCGGTACCTCATCCACAGGGCCTGTTTTCTTGCCTCGGTACCTCATCCACAGGGGCCTGTTTTCTTGCCTCGGTACCTCATCCACAGGGGGCTGTTTTCTTGCCTCGGTACCTCATCCACAGGGGGCTGTTTTCTTGCCTCGGTACCTCATCCACAGGGGGCTGTTTTCTTGCCTCGGTACCTCATCCACAGGGGGCTGTTTTCTTGCCTCGGTACCTCATCCACCCGGGCCTATCTGCCGGCTTCGGGATCTCTTCCACCCACAAGGCCGTATTACTTAGCCTGCCTCGGGATCTCATCCACACCGTGACGGGCCTTTTTTCCTGCGTTCTCCGCATCTTCCCTCGCTGTCACTAGTCACTGCTAGCGTGCATCATGCTAGCACGATGTCCGGCGTCCGCTTTGACCGGTTCCGCTATTTATTCGTCTACAGGGATCGCCTTGTACCCGCTTCGCAGTTCCATCCATGTTTTACAGCTGTATCACACATCTGGCCCTGAGGCTGACCCTGCGCCGTGGTTCTGGAAGATCAATTTGCGAACCACGTTCATCATCCAGGACGGCTCCCTCATCATTGTTCATGCCCCTTGTGCGCGACATCGTGCGCAGTCGTAGGGTCGCGCACCGGTTGGCTGACCGTGCTTGTTCGTCATGTTCTGACAACACATTTAGAGATGCAACTTGGCGCCGCTCAGATGCTTCCGACTCGCTTAGTCCTCTCGGCGGAGCTCCAGGAGCCAATTAGAGGGTATCACTGACTGCCGACGAAAGCAGACATGTCAGAAACGTCGAACAAGAGGTTCGCAGGTGACTCCGACCACATGCTCCTGGTCGCTCTTCCTGGCAGGACCTGGATAGCCAGACCTCCACTGGCCAAGAGACGTGCCACTGGACCAGTGCTAGACGCAGCTAGAACCTCACACCGGCGGACGCCGATAGACACAACAATAGAATTACGTAGGGGGTGTGGCCCTTGTTTGTAACCTAAAGTAAATAAGGTACTGGACTTGTCGCTTCAGGGGCAGCCCCGATGCTCGTGGGTCTGGCGTTGGGCGGCTCGCTTTGCCCGACGGGCACTCGACGGTTCCCGCGGCCATTGGCCATCGCGGTGAACGTTCCACTTTGTCCAACCGGAGATATAGACAGAATCAAAGGCGTTTGATGTCACGGTGAATATCGCAGACATTGTGTTGTATGTGGCAGCGGGACTTACAATGGGGTCTTACGAACGTAATTCACAGGCTGGGAGTCGATGCACCAAGCCCCCGAACCTTGGAATTGTAGCGCCCGCCGGATCAGTGGACTCGGTAAAGACTTGCGTCATGTGTTCGGTCAATTCCAACGCACGATGTGTTGTTTTTCGGTGTACCTTTGTGCACCTTGTGTCGTACATGGGACACCATACGTAACCGTCGGCCCCGTGAGACGAGGAGCCGGATAGACAACCAGCATCGCAGACTGTGAGCCCACGTCCTATCAGAAACAATATACGCGAAACTCGACGAAGATGCCGTACCTAGTCGGCAAGGCGAAAGAGTGCTACCATCTGTACTTCGGAGTCGGAGGCAATGGGCGAGGGAGCGGACGCATGTCCCAGGGACGCCTTCGGGACTGCTGAGCCCTTGCGTTCGAAAGTTCCTTGCGGTGGTCCCGTCGCTTTTCAGACCTTGCCACACCGGACCAGACAATAGATGATGACAGGGCGGAAACACATCCTTTTGATGGCGAATGAGCCGCAGAGGCCGAATGAAGCATATCGTCATTGAAACCAATAGCATGCCACAAGCTCCCTATACAAAGACTCGAGTGGCTTCATCAGGAAACCTGGTCTAATGCCCGTCAAAGTGAGTATGGAACATCCCGTGCCGTACAAGACCAAGGCACTTCAGATGAAGTGATGAAGTGAAATAACCATCGTCGTCGAACCTCAATCTTCGACAGGCATCTCTCGTATCACGGCAGAGAATGAATATCGGACCTCTCAGGCCCAAGACATGCATGGAAGTTGATGACCATTAGCTTCGCGATTCCCATGTCAGACTGTCGTTGGCTTACCGAACCGCGAGGATCATAATGTCAAAAACGTTGAGACGTTTGAGGTACGGCAGCAAAGTCGTGGGAGGGAGTTTGAACAATTGTTGTGTGAGGTAGGGTCGGATTTGCTAGAGTTACGAAGACAAAGCATGCCGGCGCCGACTTGTTGATCCAAGCTGCCCTGTCGCGTTCGTAGCGACACGGCGACGCCAAAGATTCTTTAGCTCGGAAGTAGCAAGACTTTCAGAGGCTGTCCAGAGTCGATACGATGATATATCAGGTTGCATGACCGTTGGGCGATGGGTGAGGACAAGACGTATACGTAGCAACCGAAGAGCACAGATGCGGAGAAGGCCGGCTAGGGTGTTACGAGAACGCCCGGAGACGCCGCTGACAGATCAGCCCGAGGTCGTTCATTTCTCTGGTTCCACCCCTCCGAGTTCGCGTATGGTTTCATTTTCGCAGACGGAGCACCGTTAATGGAATGTCCAGATTACGGGAAGGGCCCGTATGCGCTAGCTGACTGGCATCAACCCCTTAAACCGAGCTCAAGCCTCCGAACCATGTAACGGAAATCTCGTTACTTGATGTTTTCAATGCCCTCAGACTAACATATCATATACTCTGCAGGTCATGATGCAAGCGCAGGGTTCTGTAGGCCTCTGCCCTTGCTGAGGTTGGCGCGAGCAAGTAATATGGCGCTTCCAGCTTGTACTTGCTTCGAGCTCGGAATCTCGACATCGACGTATGTATGCGTGTCACCGGAACTCAAAATACTTGTGACTTGTTACTCGTCCTGGCTATTTGGTGCCTCTGTGCTATGACCGATTTAGCCTCGTTTCAACTCCTGGGTATACCCGGCAATGGCTGAGAACCTCGTGCCTTGGTTTCTGTGTCGCAGAGTGCTGTCACACTGGCACGAAAAACTGGCCCTATTGACCCAGGAACATTACCTCAAATTCTGGCTCACGCACCCGGAGGTCAGTCGATTATAAAAGGCCTCAGTGTACTTTCTTTTCTCCTCAGAGTTCGATCCCCATCGTCTCAGTTCCACTCATTCGTGATGCTGAAGTATCGCTCCCTAGCCCTTCTTTCGGTGTCTCTGACCCCCGTGGCCTATGCGGCTATTGGACCCATCGCCGATCTCCATATCGTCAATCAGGTCATCGCACCAGATGGTTATTCTCGCGCGTGAGTGCAATGTCGTATATCTCCTCTCTTCTTCCTCTACTGAACACATACTGTGTTCAGCACTGTCCTCGCTGGAGGAACATTCCCTGGGCCTCTGATCACAGGCTTCAAGGTGTGTTCAGTGCCAGAATCACAGTACATGACACTGACACTGTGCCGTCGCTCCGTCCAGGGGGATACCTTTTTGCTTAATGTCAAGGACGACTTGACGGATGACACAATGGACCTCGCCACGTCCATCGTTCGTCCATATTATTCTACGTTTTCCGTCACATTTTCATACAGATCCCTGATAGCACTGGCACGGGCTGTTCCAGAAGACCACCAATTACGCCGATGGCCCGTCTTTCGTGACTCAGTGCCCCATCGTTCCCACCAACTCCTTCCAGTACAACTTCAAGGTTCCCGACCAGGCCGTGAGTTAGCTCACTTCTCAGACGCTCTCCGAGTCACAAATACTTATATGATTTTGTCGCAGGGGACCTTCTGGTATCACAGGTAGGTTTCTAACGGTACTCTGTCCGTCATTCATTCACGCGCCCTCAGTCATTTCAAGAACCAATACTGCGATGGCCTGAGGGGCGCGTTCGTTGTATATGACCCTCTCGATCCTAACAGACTGCTCTACGATATCGATGATGGTCGGTTATTTCGCACGTTACTCTAAGCGCCATTGAGCTGATTGCATCATGTTCCACAGAGAGCACCGTGATCACCCTCGCGGACTGGCACGTACACGTATAAAGTCACCGCAAACGCCGTTTATCTGATCGCCTTGCTCTGTCAGGTATCATTATTTGTCAACAAATGCACCGCCCGTCCCGTAAGTAGCGCGGTGCCCGTCAGATAAACTCGGGCTGAGGCGATGTATCTCCTCAGACAGATTGCCACCGGGCTGATTAATGGGAAGGGCCGCTATAGTGGCGGCCCTACCAACGTGCCGCTGTCCGTCATCAACGTGGTACAAGGCCTTCGGTGAGTATTTAGACGTCACGGTGTCCATATGGGAGAAGAACCGCGACTGACTCGGCGCCATCTCTTTCAGTTACAGGTTCCGCGTGGTCTCGATCTCATGCGATGCGGGCTTCACATTCTCCATTGATCAGCACAAGTTGACTGTCATTGAGGCCGATGGGCAAAACACAAAGCCGCTTTTGGTAGATAACGTCCTGGTTCTTGCTGGTGAGATCTACGCATGGGTGCGCGTATCACGTTCAAGTCGCTGATGACTGTATGTCAAGGTCAACGTTACTCTGTTGTGGTAAGTTTTCGCTACTCGTAACAGCGTGGTACCTTGATGGACCGCGTCACGCCAGATGAAAGCGGACCAGCCAATCGCAAATTACTGTGAGTTTGTAAACTGCCCTGTTTTCGTCGTATTCTACCTAATACATTGGCGCATCAGGGATTCGCTCAGTCCCTCCAGGACAGACCACAGATGGCGGGCAGAACTCAGCCATTCTGCGATATCTGCTTGCACCCAACAGTGATCCCACAAGCACGAGCACACTCAGTCTGCCGCTTGTGGAGACGAACCTCCATGTGAGCCCTCTGAATCTTGGCATGCATCCATGATGTCTGATCCCATCTCTAGCCACTCACCAGTTCGCCTGTGGTAGGGCTATCCCATTCCTTTCTACGCTGAGGACTGGATATTCATCACTTACTTTAGCCCGGAAGCCCCACCCCCGGAGGCGCAGACATCAACATCAACCTGGACATTGCTTTCGTGCGTGCCGCTTTTCTGGAACCCGTTCTCCCGTCGAAAATACTGACGTTCATCTCGCAGAGCTTCACCACCTTTGAATTCGAAGTCAACGGCACCCCCTTCCACCCACCGAACGTTCCTGCCTTACTCCAGATCTTGAGCGGCACGTCTTCAGTCACCGACCTTCTTCCCAGCGGCAGCTACTACGCCCTTGAGGCCGGCAAGTCAGTGGAGATCACCATGCCCGGCGGTGCTATTGGTGGTCCGGTGAGCCGGGCAGGCTTCATTGAACTTGTGAATGCTGAAGACTGACAATTTCATGCGCAGCATCCTATTCATCTCCACGGCGTACGTTTCCTTTGTCCACCGCAGCAGGAGGCGCAATTCTGATATTTTGTCTAGCATGCGTTCCACGTCGTACGCAGCGCGGGTAATTCCACTTATAACTTCGACGACCCCGTCATACGGGACGTGGTCAGCATCGGCACGTCATCGAGCGACCAGACAACTATCCGGTTCGTAGCTGACAACCCGGGACCGTGGTTCCTTCACTGCCACATCGACTGGCACTTGAATACGTACGCTGGGCTTCCTTCCGTACCGCGTTTTTATGCTGACGCATTTGCTTAGTGGATTGGCTGTCGTATTCGCGGAGGATATCGGCGACATCCCAGCTCAGGACCCTGTTCCCGGTATGTATCATTCTGCTCATGTAGAACCCCCTTGCTCACAAGTCGGTTGTAGATGCCTGGAAGAACTTGTGTCCCCTCTACAACACGTTCATCGGTTCTTGATTGATATGTATCGGTTCACCTGTCCTTACTTTCTATGCTTTTCTTAACTTGTACTTCGGGCTTGATCGCTTTGCCCTTGGTTTGCCTTCACGACTCAGGCAGAGCTTTATACCTTTCTTTTGGGCTAAATATATGTAGGGCTCTCGTTGAACTTGTCGGTCTTTCCCTTCTTTAGCAGCGCACGGGATATGTATTGAATAACTTTATGGGCTCTTCGATGCTCTCCTACTAAACTTATGGTTTATCTCGGCTTTGACTTGCTATCGCAGAATTGATGTGCCAATATTGTCTCATGCATCGTGGACTCATCTAAGTCCCCTGTCTTTGCAAAATGCCGAGGTGATATATCAGAGGATCAGAGTATGACGTTTCTGAGGACTTGATGAGATCGGCAAAGCGAGGCAGGGCGCAACTTTGTCTTTCCTTTGCGAAGACTCTCCAAGGAGCATTCAGGCGCAGATACCACTGAGTGACAGTAAGTGCTGAGTGTCGATGCTCACTTTGTTGTCCGGATCCTAAGCTTGTTGTTATAAATCAAGTTTCCATTGTACTGCACTTGCTTAGTCTAATACGATGAAGTCATGACGTCATGCAAGACGACCTCACGACTTCACGAAGAGGTCAGTGAACTTGTCAGCGGGAAGCTCCCACAGAGACTTTGCATCAGAAACTGTGTCCACAATCCTACAAAAGAATAACGATCAGCGGCAGGGCAACTTAGAACCGTGAATGACTCACGTCTTCTGGTGCGCCTCGTCAAAGTGGTGTCCAATGTGACGCTGGAACTTGGAGAGCAGAAGCGGTGTGCCCTCCGCGCGGCGGCGCTTGTGTCCGACAGGGTACTCGACCTCAACCTCGTCGAGGACGGTGCCGTCGTTGAGCTCGACGAGCAGCGCGTTGCCGATGGAGCGCTTTTCGGGGTCGTGGTAGTCGACGCTGAAGCGCTTGTCCTCAACGCAGTACATCTTGGCGCGCAGGGCGTCGATGCGCGGGTCGGCAGCGGACTTGTCGGTGCTTCAGGAGGATGTCAGTGCGACAGTCCGCTTCAACGAAGATGAGGACATACTAGGACTCGGAGTTCAGCTTGCCGTAAATAAGAGGGTAGGCAACCATGTAGCTGATCGCGTGGCTGTATTTTGTTTTTGTATCAGTACAGAAACAAAACCGGAGAGGAAACGAGAGCACTGACTCGCGGTCGGCGAAGTTGTCAAGCGGTCCTTGCTTGTCGATGATCCGAATGGCAGCCTCCTGGGTGCGGATGCGCACGCTCTTGATGTCCTCCGCGGTCTTTCCGAGCGCCTGCAGCTTGTCGTACACGGTGTGCGAAGCCTCGACGGCGGTCTGTGCATGAAACTCTGCCGGGTACGAGATCTTGAACAGTACGTTCTCCATCACATACGAACCATATGGGCGCTGGAACTCAAACGGCTTTCCCTGCACGCACATTAGTATAATGAAGAGGATTGCTATGAAGTTTCTCACTTTGTTGAGGACGTCGTAGAAGCCCCAAGTTTTCGCTGTGAGCACGGAGGGAAGACCCTTCTCGCCCTTTTTGACGAGATACGCGAGGTTGACGGCACGCGAGCAGGCGTCTCCGGCAGCCCATGACTTCCGTGAGCCAGTGTTTGGCGCGTGACGGTATGTGCGGAGAGACTGGCCGTCGACCCAAGCCTGAGAGACTGCATCCACCGTTTGCTCGCGGGAGAGGCCCCTGAAAACTGATACTTAGCGCCATGTACCCATATAATGAGGGCTAAAGACGCACAGTAGCTTAGAAACCACAGCCGTGGACGCGACCTTGACGAGCACGACGTGGTCCAGCCCGACACGGTTGAAGGAGTTGAGGAGGGCAAGGCAACCCTGGATTTCGTGCGCCTTGATCATGCCTTCTAACACATCCTTGACGGTAACCTTCTGGCCGGTGCGGGCGAGGTGGTCCGCCACAGCGAGGATAGCGCCGAGGTTGTCGGAAGGGTGTCCCCCTGCAGATTTGCAGTCAGTATGGCTTGTATGGGCACGTGCGGGACGAACATTCGGCGGCCAAGAAGCAGTCGTTGAAGTCCAGCCATCTGATGATGGTGCCAATGTTAAAGGCGCCGCGGATGGGGTCGAGCTGGTAGTTGGTGCCAGGGACCTTCGTTCCTAGGTGGGGGTAAGGGCCCGTCAGGCGTCCGAACAATGAGCGGATCAGGACTGGAACGCACCGTTCGGAACGACTGTTCCTTCAACAACGGGGCCCAAGAGGGCCTTGCACTCCGGGAAGCGGAGGCCCTCGAGCCCGCATCCGATGGTGTCAATCAAGCAAAGGCGTGCAGTCTCCCATGCCAGGTCGGACGTGACCTGATAGTCGTGCACGTAGTCCGCGATGTCCTGAACAACCTGGTCGGGGTCGGGGCGCAGCGTCGACTCGCCGTAATGGGTCGCCATGGTGCGTGCAGCGAAAGGAATGTGGGGAAGTTTGCTTGCGCTGGTGCGAGGGCGGGGAGCTGGGCGCGAGGCGATTAGATTAGCTGATGAGGAGATAGCGGCTCGTTGGACACGGGAGATGCCAGCTCGTGTGTGAGCTGCACGCAGAGGGAGGTGCGAGTGCGCGCGCAACATATGGACGGCGAGACGAGGACGAGGGCTTGGTTGACGAGACTATATTATATATTTACGTGCCGGGCGGCCTCACGTGCTTCACCTCTGCCGAAATTTGCGTTCAAGATGACCCGCCTCAGGCTCGCGTTGCCTCACGGCCGCCCCGCTCGGGACGGCGGGACTCCTTTCACGGAGGCCTCGCAGACAGCAGCTCGCTTTATTCTGTCCAACATCATACCACCTTCTGAAAGAACGAGCTCATCTTCGCCATCCCCGTGACATTCGCCTTCTTCAGTTTCTGCACCCCCGTCGACGCCTTTGCCTTCCTCTTCTTTCCATCGTCCTCCGTGGCCGCCTTAGTCTTCGCGACAGGCGCACTAGCGATGGCCTGTGCCGTCGCGTCATCTTGTTGTTTTTTCAGATATCCGTCCAACGCCGTGAAACTAGGCACGCCGTCAGCAACAATGACAAGGCGAACGGGGATTTGGCATACTCGTAGTGCGCTAAGAGGGCGCTGTACGTAGCCGCTGGGGTGTACTGGGAGATCAGACTGCACGCTGCTTTCGTACGCCCCACTGTTGTTGCCTGGCGTCAGCACGCGCGCCCCCGGGAGAAACGGTAGCTTACACTCAAGCAACGCCTCCTTCCCATCCTCCATCAAACCATCCTTCGCAAGACCTCGTACGATTGTCCTAGACTTCTCCAACACATCCAGGTTGGCCAGTCGCGCGACCTTCGCGCGCAGGTACTCTGCTGTCTTTTCCTCCGAATACCGAAATACGGCAATTTCGGGTGTAAGATCCTTGAACTCGCATACCCGACGCATTGCGCTTGCTACACAATCGAGGCGTGCAAGAGTGCATATGTCTTGCTGAGAGATTTCGAAAGAAGGTTCGACCGGAGATGCGGAGCAGAGGTTCGGAATGACTTCGTCAAAGAGATCGTCCAGTGGTTGGAAGCGGGGAGTTGCGTCCTTCGTCTGAACTCAGGCTCCATTAGTCTACGAACCAAACCGATGGGTATGAACGCACAGGCTTTAAGGCTTGCAGGATTGGCAACAGTAATAAAGACACGTCCATGGGCGTCATCACTAGCAGCTTACCATCTGAAAGCATCCGTTACGACAGAAGACACATGTCAACTGACGATGCTTACCAGCAACCACCTCTCCTTCGGTGAAAAGCCAGGAGCGCAGGTTCGGAGGGGCTACACTCTGGACTTCCAGTATACCCCAGCAGTCCTTTGCCTTCAGTTTCGCCTCCGGAGAGAGCCGATATGGAAGGAAGAGCGAAGGGATTCCTGGACTTCCTTTAGTGTTGGATGCATGCCAGCTACTGAGCCCCAACTCACCAGTACGGGGATGCGGCAGCCTCAAAAAGTTTGAAGGAGGAATATCATTGTCTGCTTCATTGATTTTCCGCGAGATGGTATCTAGAACGTCTGAGGAACGCGTGTTTTAGCACGAGGTCGTTCCACGTCGGCGCAACAGTGCAGACCTCTTGGCAATATTCCAATGTGAGTGGCCATACTTATCCCTTTAGAATTCCTAGTTTCGTAATTATTGAAGAGAGCTGGTTTCTTGGTAGTTGAGATGTGGAGGGGGAGGACAAGGTGTTCAATGGCGGCGGCCACGACAGAACACGACGTGACGCGATTGTGACAGGACGCGTTCTTGTCACGTTTTAGAAGTTCGAAGTTCGTCGACCACCACTGCGATCCTTAGCTTCAACTCCGAGTCGATGCAAAGCAGCCCGTATCCTAGTCTTTGTAGTTGCAAGGAGAAGAACTTGCAAGGAGAAGAACGAAACGCGCAACTCCGCTGCAAGTAGCGCTGGTCAGGTCAGGTGTCTGCTCAGGTTTTCGGTGACACTGATGATGTCCGACTCGGAAGGCGAGTCATCCCGCATGCTTTTGGCAGAGGCCGCTCTAGGGGAAATACCTACTATCTTCGACTGCCATGGCCAACGAATTGCAGCCCAGGTATCGCTTGGAATATATTCATCTTGAAGAGTTCCCTCCTGCCAGTCCTATTACTGAAAGAGCGCCAAGGAGGTCTCCAAGCATCTCCGGTTCTGTCTTTGCCTTAGACCAAATCTCCATTTCGTCCGTGAGCAACAGAAACGAGACTGTTCTAGCCCCAGTCGACACAGGTTTCGCACCATGGGCGTTCGTGAGTACACCTGCTTGGCTTCCTCTGACTAGTACTCAGGCTGACATGGCTGCCATGAGCTTGCCGCAGCGTTTGTAGTCGATGGATTGGTGTTCAGCGTTCCCTACGCATACGGAATTTTCCTTCCGCTGTACCTCGAAGACCCGCGCTTTGCATCGCACCCGCATGCGGCTACACTGCTCCCGCTCGTCGGCACCTTGTCCTCCGGAGTGATATTCCTCACAGGTAGACAGATTGCGCCTTGCCTCCTTCATAACTTCTACTAATATCTGCTTTTTTTAGGTCCAGTTGTCTACCCGTACCTTTCGCGGTATCCTCATCATCGACGCATTTGCGCCTGGCTTGGTGTGCTCCTCTGCTGGACGAGCGTCTTTGGCGCTAGCTACGCGGACAAGGTACATACATCGCTGCGGCTTGCGCAAACCTTTATTAAACCGTCGTCCAGATTGAGCACCTTCTTGTCTTGCAAGGAGTGTTGTTCGGGATCGGCGGATGTCAGTCAGCGCCTCCCTCTTGCACACGCATGTACTGAACTACAGGCAAGCAATGCTGTACGCTGCGACCATCTCATATTTTGCCGAATGGTTCGTCGAGCGGCGCGGTCTAGCAAATGGAATTATGTTCACGGGTGCGGCACACTCTGAATTTCAAACTATTTCGCAACGTCCTCACCTTGAAATCACAGGCTCTGCATCTGGCGGCCTTATCCTCCCCTTCATTCTCCCTCCAGTACTGCGTGCGCACGGCACCTCCATGACATTGCGTTTTCTCTCGGTCGCTCTCGTTCTGCTCTTGATTCCAGCCGTCCCTTTCCTACGACCGCGCCTACCAGAGTCGCGCGTGCATGGGCCGAGAAGGAGGACCGACCAGAGGTCGTGGATGAAGGACTGGCTGTGGTGGGCGCTGATCGCTAGCAACACCATCGTAGGATTGGGTTTCTTCCTTCCACAGCTTTGGTTCCCCAGTACGTCACACAGCTCACTTCTGAACCCTGATATCAACCAAGAGACCGCTGCGATCGTATAGCGTTTGCGTCCGCTTTGAATCTGAGCACGTCCTCAAGCTCATTGGCCCTGGCCTTACTAAACGGTATGTATCCTCACTAGTCTACCAGCCGATCGAAGTCTACAGCAGTCACTCACAGGTGCCTCTGCTCTTGCCCCACTGTTCGTGGGCTTCCTGTCCGACCGATACTCGCCCTGGATCATCGCGCTGTTCGTGACGTCTTCGAGTTCGATCTTTACTTCCATTTTATGGGGCGTCGTCGGAAATGCGGCGGCTGGCATGATGGCCTACGGTGTGGCGTACGGTCTATCCGCCGGAGGCTGGTCAACGCTGTGGTCTGGCTTTATTCGCGGGTTCTCCAGTACGTGTCTATCTGTATCATCTCCTTGGATCGTGCAAGACTCACTTGCCGTGCCCCGTAGAAGATGACCCGGACCTAGCAACCCTGCTATACGGTTTCTTGATGCTCTCACGCGGCATTGGCAACGTGCTGAGCTCTCCGATCTCGACGACTCTGCTGTCTGGGACGAACTCGACGCAGTTCGACGTACACTCGCACGGGAAGACGGGCTTCGCCGTCCAGGATGGGAGGTTTGGCAGGCTGATCACTTATGTTGGCTCGTGCTTCGCGGCTGCGGGAGTGGTGTCGTTGGTGGGCGCATTGAGGGATAAACGTAGTAGGAGGGCCTGAAACAGTATCCCAGCTTCGGAACCATAGAATACGTTGCACGCACACCTAGCGCTCCATCGTTCACTGGGTATGCCAACCATGGATGGAACAGGAAAGTTAATGGAGAGTCGAAACCCTTACCGCTTGGCCTTCCGGCTGCATGAATTACCGCGGCTTTCGTAGAGGCAATAGTGATTTACGCATACGACATCTTCCTTCCGTTACAATACACGCTCTTGTGCGAGAATGCTGCGACCATTCAAGAAGTGAGTCTTTCTAGGCAAATAAGTATTTAATATGAATGGTGTTGTTCTGCACAACGCTGCACAACTGCTAGCCACGTCACATCCTCTTCTGTCTTTCCGCTCCGACTACCAATGGTCGTCAGCATCTCTCCTTGCGGGGTCTAATGACGAAATAAAGCTCACTCATCTGGGTCTGCCGATACTCCCGCAAGCTTTTCGTAGAGTCCGGGCCTGTGACGTGGCCCCATCCCGCCAGCGGCACGACGATCGCAGTCATATTGTCGCCGCTGCCCATCTCCTCGGCGTATGCGAGGATGCGGTCGGCCGCTCGCTTCGGGTCCAGGGCATCGCGCGCGAGATCAACAATCTCCTGATCGGACACGACCGACGTGATGCCGTCGGAAACGAACACCATAAACGCCCATGAGCGGCCTGAGGTTCTCCATCACCCATGATTGTCCAAGCTAGGCGGGCGGGGCTGACTGACCTTCGAGCAGCTTGGTCCTGACGTCTGGCTCGGCGGTTACACCAAAGCGTTTCCACTTCAAGTCACCGAGGCTGCAAGGCGCATTAGTTCAATGGAGGAATATTTGCAAGCAGTCTTCACCTCCGCGTGTTCTGAAGTGCGCCCATCCACCTGCACCCTGGTATAAGCATTGGTACTATATGCGCGACGACAAGGCAGCGCACCGAGTGTCTCCAAATGAGTCAGCCATAAGTCCGGTGCCCATCATGCTGCGCAGACGGATAGACTCGGTACGACCCTCGGCACGGTGGTTTTCTGTCATCGGGTGCACCCTGCCGTGGTCCACTGCACATAGCAGAATGCGAGTATCACTGTGTTCCACATCAGCATGACGACATGTGAAAGATGAAGCGCATCTGACCCAACATGAGCCACGGTCAAAGCCAGCTTCTCGGAAGCGAAGAAGGGGACAGTGGGGATGTCGAGCGAGTGCATGATGGCAACGGAGGCCGTGCAGCCTGATGATTTAGCTACTGGCTCTGATTCTAGGTGTCTGTCAACCTGCAGAGCCAGCGAATTATAGTATTAGGCCGATGAGGCTCGAGGAGGAAGAATGACGGACCTCAAAAAACGCCAGAGTAGCCCGGGCGTGCAGATCCAATTCTTCTGAGTCAAATGAAGGAGGGATCCAAGGCGCAAGCGCTCCCCCTTTGAACCGTCTGAAGTATCCGCCGAGTTCGCGTATCCACGCATACATCTCAGGTATCTGGGACTTGTTACAAGACTCGAAGAGGCCATGTAGCTCCTGACGGCAAAACTGGGACGCGGTGGAGCCGCCGTGTCTTTCGAGAACATTAGCGCACGATGGGCATAGATTGAACAGATTGAACGCACCCATCGTATATCCCAACAAATACAGCCTGACTTGCGAGCGCTTTAGGAATGTCGTGTGGGTCCCAATCGATGCTCAGATGTTTCTGCACGGTCAAGCGCAGCTCGTCTGGGTTCAAAGACAGCGTCGCAAACGAGTGAAAGTCTTCTTGGTAGCTTCCGGGTCTAGTCAGCTCAGCAGGCGGCCAGATGGGAGCAATGCTTACTCGCGTTCGCCTCGCGACACAGACACCCCAATGACCTTGGGCGAGTTCAACGGGATTCGGGCAGCGCCACCTGGTTGTAAAGCATAAGTTCACTGTCGATGACACAAACAAACCGCGCGTACCGGGTGTGGCGTAGCGGACATAATCGTGGTAGAGTGCTATGTTCGTACGGGAGGCGGGCAGGCGGGTGCGGGGAGGACGCGAACAACGGAGCGATCGAGAGGCCATGCACAAGTGTGTGGGCGCACCGACGAGGTCCTCATCTCCCGGGGAAGGGGATACGAGAGACGAGATATGGGGAGGCTGGCAGCAGATGCCCGTCGGGCGCGCGTATGTTGCAATATGCGGGGCATGTCACGGTACTGTGTAATAGGCGCTCGCCCGAGTCTCGCTTCTGTCGCGGCTTCAATTTGTTGTCCAATCGAGTTACAATCGAGCCTCAAATTCGCGCAGTAGAACATCTCGGTGAGCCCGGAGATCGTGCCGCAAAATATTTATACATGGACGGCATATTAGCTGCTACAGCGTCGCCCGCGACATCATTGAACGAGGGCTTCTCGCTCGGCCGCTAACATCGTGGAGGCCTCAGGGAACCTAGGCGTGATGGTACAAGTGAATGGGACAGGGCGGCTGCATCAGGACAGTATCAGCATCATGCTGCGTCGACTGAAAAAGCAGAAGAACGCACTTAATTAGACCGACCTCAACGAAATTGTCCACATCCAGGGGCAGCGGTTTCCCGCTGACCCCCTTCCCCGCTTCGAAGTTCGCCGCCCAAAGCACGGTAGCCAGGTCAATGGCGAGGGAGTTGTTCGCAACATGTCGCCCGACGCATATCCGCCGACCAAAGCCATACATGACGTGTCCTTCTTCCTTCGTCTCGACGGGCCCGATGGTTACATTTCCGTGCTCATCCAAGTGCCTGGCCGGGTTGAAGACCCTCGCATCCGCGCCATAGATTTCCGTGTCGTTGTTGCACTGGTATATATTCGCGAAGACGATCGTTCCTTTCGGGATGAAGAATCCTCGGTACCAGTCGTCCTCCGTTGACTGATGGGGGACACCCAGTGGTGTAGTCGGGCGCCAGCGAAGAACTTCTTTTACCATAGCACGGATGTAAGGAAGGTGAGGGAGGTCTGCAAAGGTTGGCAAACGAGAGCGCCCGACGACAGCGTCGAGCTCCGCTTGAGCACGCCTTTGTGTTTCGGGGTAAGCTACCATGGCGAGCGTCCACCACAGCAGAGCAGAGGAGGTAGTCTCAGCACCAGCCGCGCTATGATGTCGCTTGAGCGATATCCGGGCGCGAGCGAGGATGAACTTACTACATGCCGCCGGTGAGCCAAGCTCGCTCCCGGTCCGATAAACCAGCGCGTTCCTTGTCTTTCAGCAGCGATGCTGTCAGACTTGCTCGGTCGACACCGTTATCCTAACCATACGTATCGCAATCCATCAGTTCACTGCGGTGACCTCATTGCGATGCATCAGGCGCACCAGATTCGCTTGAACTCTATTCACCATAGCTTCAAACATGGCGGAGTCACGGCGGTACCATTCCTCGCCTTCTCGCTTCCACTTTGCTAGCCTGGTTGCCAAGATTATCGGAAAGCTATGTGAGGCTATGTTGGCGCATGGAACGATAGGCACACGCACCACGAAGGCAGATATGACATCCAAGTGAATATCTCTACCAAATGAGCGCCAGGGGCAGCGGCTTCTGCGTGTCTGTCAATATGATGGTCAATTTTCATCAAATCCGGGTCATCTTCCGACTTGATTGAGGGAAAGTCGTATATAACCGATAGGATGGTAGAGGCGGTGGCGCGTCGCATGTGAGCGTTTCGCGCGTTGGGGTTCGCCAGGAGATCGGACGCCAGTATGACGGCTTCCCTGCGTTGCACATCGCGAAAATCTTTCGCGGTGTTGGGTCCAAGCCCTTCATGAGCAGCGCGCCGCATACGTCTCCACCTACGAATCTAACGTCAAACACGCGCCTCGCCGGCAGAAGGGAAAGAACTGACCTGTCCCCATAGTTGCTGAATGTAAAGGAATTCGACCCAGTGAGAATCTCATTCGCCATGATGAGGCGAGGCCGATCGGAGTAGATGTTGGCTCGTCGATCGAGAAGATCGGCTGCGGCCTCTTGTGTGCTGAGGATGAGGATGGGCTTGCCGAGGATATTCAAATATATCATGTCACCTGCAGGAATTCAGCTACTTGTCAAGATATGGTTCGGAAGGCCTCACCATGCTTGTTTCTGCAATCTGGTTCAAAGAGCCATCTTTGGTCCTGCAGTGCAAAGATATTGCCTATAAAAGGGAGGCCGATGGGACCCGGCGGCACCAAACGCCATGGGCTCTTGATCCAGCCTACGCCAGCAAGAACGATGAGGCCGAAGAGAGCAGCAACGAAGAATGACCAATTATCGTCAAGCCAGATCTGCACATAGGCCTCGGGTGCGTCGCGGAACAGGGGCTCTGTGAACGCATGGCGATAGAAAGTCAAAGGAGGGCGCGTGCTCTCGTCCATTTAGTGAGTGAGTCGCCGAAACTCGAGGGAAAAGTAATCCATGGACGGATTGTCGAGACCTTTATAGCGTCAGTGGCTGCGTCACTCCGAGAATCCTTGACAGCATCACGGAAGCGCCAAGGTTTGGACCCGAGTTGGCTGCTCGGAAGCGGAAGATGACCCGGACAACTACGCATCGAGGCAACAGGGGCGCGCGGTGACACGCTGTTGAAGCAGGACTGGGAAGAAAGGGAAGAATTGTTCGTGTGACGGCTCGCGTTGAGGGGGTGTTTCTAGGGTGTTCCAAAGGGCGTACGAATAGACGGAACGACATCATCGGGCGACATGGCGGGACCCTGACAGCGAACACCGGCTGATGGAAGGGCCCATGAGGATGGCACTCGGGGAAAGACCCTGACCATAGGCCGTGTGCATGAGGATCTGCCAGCGACTGCCAGATGAACGGAGGCTTGCTGACTAAGCGAACGTGCTCAGAGCTTTACTCTGCTCACGGTGACTATGTACTGCGATTTCCGGCACATGAACAGCTAGGGAAGGCTTTTACGACGGTCATGAACAACGCCTCCCACCTGTCTCTCATCCTCGATCTCTCCCCCTCACAATGGCATCTCTCCGCAGCACCGTCCAACACGCATCCCCTTCCCTTCAAGACATTCTTATCACACGTTCTGACCTTCCTCAACTCCCACATTGCACAAATGCACGAAAACTCGCTTGCTGTTTTTGGCGCACTCCCAGGGAAGAGGTGTGCATGTGCAGTCGCAGGGTCTCCGAGTGTCTGGTCGCTGACATGCGCCAAGCATCATGCTATACTCTTCATCAGATGTTAGCGGAGGCCCGGAGGTGCCAGCAGACTCAAATGCCTACCGACCGTTTAAGCTGATGAACTCAATCGTGGCGAGGAACATAGAGGCCGAGCTTGAGCTGCTGGAGACCATCGGGGATGAACGTGTGTACACTCTGCACGCGTCCATGCGCGTTCTGATATTTTGCAGCTCCCGTTGCCCTCGTGGGCGCACTCACCAAGGCGTTATGCTGTACGTGGTCATCGCAGTAGCGATGTTGGTTGCTCACAACGGGGTCTTTGTCTTTACTGCAGACATCAACCGCATCACCCACACCACCTCGGGCAGCAGCGCAGAGGATTCCGCTGTCGCGGCAGATCCGCGAATACTGATTCTCTCCGTCTCTCCGGACTTATCCTCGTCATATATACCCATCATGAACTCTATATTTTCCGCGCAGAAGAATGTGCGAGATTCGTGTTCGACTTCATCACTTGACCTGACATTCCTCTCAGAAAATCATCATTGATGTTTGCAAGGTTTACGGTGCAGACACGGTCTTCTTGCAGCAAGCAGCACACCTCACTGGCGGGTCCTACATTGACCTCGAGCGCCGTGACGCGCTTCTTCAATACCTCGTCGTACGCGTTGGCCATATAAAACGTCACTGACGGCTACTGAGCAACGCGATAGATGTCCTTCCTGCCCCCGCCCGCCATGCGACAGTTCATCGCAGTCCCTAAGCAAGATAAAGTTGACTTCCGTGCTGCCTGCTTCTGTCACAAAAACATTGTAGACATCGGCTTCGTCTGCTCGGTCTGCTTGTCAAGTGCGCCGTCCCCGTCTTGCTTGCAAGGGTTCATGGCTAATTGCGGTTTGCGACAGTATTCTGCTCACCTGTTCCTGTTTGTTCAACATGCCGGTGAGTGTGAACGCCGTGCGCGAGGCTGTTGCGATGCTCACCGTGTCGCAGGACGAAATTTCCGATGAAAACATTGCAGCGGCTTAACGCGTCTCGCCCGGCCGTGCCTTCGGCGAACGGGTCTGCAAACGGAACACCCCGACCGCCATCGAAGCCCGCCACGCCTATGTCTGCGAGTTTACGATGACCGGGCATCGATTTTTGTAGCTATATGACTGTATCCATATCTGAACACAGGTTTTTGGTGCTCATCAACTTTACCTGGACACATGAGCTCCACGGCACACTTTAGGCACCTGGAACGAAAGCGAATATCTTTGTATCAGTTCAGGGGTGCCATTACTACTCTTGAAAGGTTACTCCTCTGCTCGTTCCATGAAAATGCACTCCTCAGCCCTATATCAATCATGCGATGGTCGCGCTATAGCGCTGGCCGCCGTCGTCGCCACTCCGTCCACGATTACATGCTGCATCACGCCGTGGGAGAAGCTCCGCCCCGATTGACGCCTCACCGTACTAGACCTCGACCCCTCACTCGGGGGAACGACGCGCACGCCGGAGAAGCCGCAGTCCTGCGTCCCCTGTCGCATCCGCCAGGCTTAGGCCCACGGCATCCCGCATGGAGCCCCCGCTCAGGCTTCCGCTCACCCGACGCCCCCGAAGAAGCCTGCGTTCTTCTCGCACGAAGGCCTGCCCTGCGCGCATAGCCATGTGCATCGTCGAGCAGGTCCAGTGTGCGCTTGTTGGCCTAGATAGATAATGCGGTGGTAAATGGGAGGGTGTGACTGCGGCGGGGCCGAGGGCGGCGGTGGACCCGAGGATGGCGGTGAGGCCGAGGCGCTGCGGGACGAATACGTTGCCGACGGGGCCGGGCGGCCGTGGAAGAATTGATAAGAGCCGAGTGCGATGTCACAGCACGCTGGGCACACGCATGATGATGGCGTGGTCGCCGAGCTCGACAGCAAGCGCACGGGCGCAAACCTTGTGTTTCTCTCTCGAAAATTCGGGATATGTCCCCAGAAATTCCGCAGACCGCTCAGGCGCGCCTCCGCGGTGCCAACGAGGGGTCAGTCGACGTGTCCGGGGCCAGATGAGCAAATTTGAGCGGACAACGTTTGTATCGGAGTTCGTCACGGGCGGTGACGAGGGAGCAGTGGCCGGCGTTGCCCGTAGCGATGGCCACGCGTGTGAATCAGCCTGGACTGCCATCTGCCGACACTGACGCTCGCTACAACGCCCCCTTCTCCCCCTTTCCCCACCATCCCCTCCCGTCGTCCCCCGCCCGACAGCCCCTCCCGCCCGGCGCTTCCTCATATATGGCCGCCTCAGACGACCTTGACCTTGTTGGTCACCTTGGCTCGTCCCCCGAACCCAGCGAC